>JALJCO010000494.1:0-1495000 GCA_023101725.1 Atherinomorus stipes | reverse complement strand
CGTTCTTTTCTATGTCTGCATCCATATAAACAGCCAGATACTCATTTGCATCCATACAAAGTGTAGGAAAGAGAGACACATGCATGCAAGTACAAAATACAGATAAGTACCCCCACTCAAGGTTAAAGCAAATCAAACATTTCAATCAAAAGTCATGTTTCTCCTTTTGGTTTTGACCATTTACTTTGTTTAGTTCCCTGCGTAAGTAGAACGAAGGGTCTTTTTCTGCAAGTGCTGAAAGTGTTGCATGTTGAACATTGTTTGTTAATGGTTTGTTTAGCTTAATGAAGGCCAGCTGAGGTATAAACATTGATAAATAAACCCATCTAAGAGCAATGACGCAGCATGCGGGTGTATTTTTCATCTTAATTGTTTTGTGTTTTGCATCAGGCTCAGCATCTCAGTTTGAAGAGCTTAAATGCTTAAATGCTTTGTTACTGTACTTACAGCCCTTTATATTAGAGGGTGAGGGAGTTTAGCCTGTGGACTGTTGTAATGATCAACATTTTAATCTTTGTAATTGCTAAGTTCAGGTAAAGCTGCTCAGGGTAACAGTTAACAGTAAAAATGTACCTGTCTTATCTGGATAAATTGTAAAAGTGGGGCTCCTATCACTGTTTTCTCATCATCTTCTTTATTTCATTTTGACCTGGGAGTTGTTTTACTTTTTGCTGACTGTATTAGTATGGTAGGAAAATAAAATTCTTCCAATGAGGAATTTTAATAACCATACTCCCATATGCACACAACTATATTTTAAATGACTGAAAGTTAAAAATCAAAGCTGATGAATCTCCTAAATATACTTTTCTTCTTCCCTTGTTTGATTTTAACTTGTTTGTGCTGGATTACATACTTCATAAAAGTTCAAGCATTTTTTATTTTCAGTTAAATAAACTATTGAGTTACCCAAGATTTAATGATACAGTAAATGTATCATGCAACTTTATATTTAAGATATGTTGAGGAGTCTAAAACTTTGAGGACTGTTTTATCCTCTATTGTGACTGTGCGTACATAAACCAACACGAGGTAACTTGCTGAGCTGCTTCTAATCCGGAAACTGCCACCATGTACATCACATTACGTCGTGCGTGCTGGACCATGTGATCATATAAACGAATCAGAATATTGCATGTAATATAATGAAGCGCAAGTCAAGTAATATATTCTGTCACAATATTACATTCCCTTCCTTTTAAAGAAATAAACTATTATGATAGAAATGAGAGATGCATTAAAATGAATGTTCAATATTCAAACTAGCACGCTCTGCAACAGATTATATGAAACGTATGGAAATCTTAATACTGCAGACTTTACAACTCAACACTGTGTAAATGTGACATATTCACATTATCTGAGTATGCATATAACCATTCGGTGCATCATTCACATATATCACAGATATCTTGCTTTACATGAAAAGAAATACAAATGTTATTTACTACTCTTAGAGGTCTAAAATGTCTTTAGGCCTAACCACACAGCCAGACCGTGCGTGGTATGTGACTGGTACTGGGGTGGTTGGCGCTGGTGGTGTGTGGATTGTTTCGTCAGGTCTACGCTGGTTGTTGGAGTGGTCACTGGGTTGAGCAAGGGGCGTTTCTCCGGTGTCCATGAGGAATCGGCGGTTTCTCCTGCACTTAGCTCCATCTGGTGGTCGGATGTGGTAAGACCTGGCAGTATCAGCTGGCTGAACTACAACAGCTGGTTTCCAATGTCCTGAAAAAAAGAGTATATTTTGTCCTGCTTGTAGCAGTGAGAGTGGTGTTGAAGATCTGTTGCATTATTTCCTCTGGTGATCCTGACGGAGGATTCTTCTGGTGCGGGTATCTCGACAACTGATGACTCTGGGGTTGAGCTGCTGATGCGTGTTGGAAATAATCGAGCGCAGGCGGTGACTCATGAGCAGCTGAGCTGATGTTTTGAAGTCATCCACAGGTGTGTTGCGAAACTCCAGACGACTTAGATATGGGTCTTCATGATCAGCTTTGGCTTTACGCATGAGCGACTTGGCGATTTGCACCGTTTTTTCTTTCAAACCGTTGCTCTGCGGGTGGTGTGTGCTTGAAGTTTGAACTCCCATGTGTTTGCAAATACTAAGCCTGCACAATTTTGACAAAAATCGTAATCGCGATTTTTCTGACAAATATTGCGATTACAATTCGATTTTCACATTTGATTGTTTTAAATGCATAAAACTAAAACTATGAATGAAAGAAGTCATGACTTTTACAACACGGTCTTGCACATGTTGACACACATGAGAACAATATACAATACTTTAAAAACTATTTATATGGCCAGCATCCTCATCTGGCTTCTGTCTGATGTTGAACCTGAGAAATCTCAAAGAAAAAATTTACACAGTAACCGAGGTTGTTTAGTGTTTTGTGATTACTACAAAAGTGATTAATAATAGTTACTTATTCCTTCTCCAAAAAGTAACAGCATTTATAACAGGGTTACAGCTTTGTAAGAATAAATCATTACTTGGAAAAGTGATTATTCCGTTACTTTTTAATATTCCCATTGGCTTAACTTTAATCTCTGAGTTGAATTATTCCTAATAAAAGTGAATATTAGATCTCACTAATAAATGAAATGGAAGCTTAACAGGATAAATTACTAACAGAAAATCTTGGACAGTCAGATTGATGGAGAGGAGCTTCAGGTCTACGTGGTTTCATCGACTTCCAGCCAACATGAAGAAACGTAGTTTCTAAAACATTTCTCATCATGTTTGTGTCCTTTTTTTGCTCACATTTGAGATTCCAGTTTATAATTCGTCCCGTTTTCTCTGGAGTCACCATTGCTGCATCTCTAGTGTGTGTGTAGTTGTGTGCACGTGTGTTCAGCTGCACACTTCGAGTCGTGCTTGCTGACAATTCATCTTCATCTGTCATCGTCATCACTTGTTTGTCGTTGCTTTATAAACTGGATTTATACTTGTGCTGTCTGTGTCAGGTGACGACGCCACCGCTGCTGCTTTGCAGGTCTGCAGAGGCTCCATACGAACATCTTCCAACCTGCTGTGCAGCCGGTCTGTACCGCACTACGTGAGGTACACATGCAGTGTTTGTTGTTAGTTGCTGACTGCAACCAGTGTAGTGCACACAAGCTCATTTTCCATCACCATTTCTGATTGGCCAGCAAGCCAGAAATGCAGGCTCGACCATTTTAATTGGCGAATAGGTTGGTCACTCAAATGTCAGAGATGAAAAAAAATGTCAGGCTCGTGAGGTTGGGTTATCGCAGTAGTTAAAACTAGGGATGCACCAATCCGATCTTCAGATCGGGATCGGCTCTGATATAGAAAAAAAATCCTAGATCGGTAAAAATTAGGGATCAGTACAAATGAGCCGATCCACAGCCGGATCTGTAGGTGCAGATCTATTCATTGTATTTCTATGCTGCCCCTTTAAGTGACATTACGCGTTACCGAGCACGTGGAGGCTGTTTGTTTACAAGGCCAGAGTCACAGCTGCTAGCTGCTAGCTGGCTGCCGTGTCTCCTTCTGTCGCTGCTCAAACAAGAGTCCTGTGGCGGTTTGGTTTCCACGTTTCGCAGGTAAAAATCCTGCAGGTGCCGACAGGTTGCAGAGAAAGTAGAAAATACTGTTAAATCTTTTTGGGCATGACAAGTTTTATACTGATGGTATCCACCGGCGTCCAGTGCAGCGTGTGGGAGAGGCTTTTTTTTGGTTTTGTTTTGTTAAATCCAATCCGCTGTTTGGAAATGACCTTCATGTTAAAACTCTGGTAAAGTGTTTGTTTATTCAGCTGCTTTTGTCATGGATCTTTCATTTCTATTTTCATTATAGTACTAAACCATTTTAAAAAGATTATTTGCTGTTTTGAATATATCTACCAACCAAGCAAGTGGAGATGTTTTTCTCAATTTCAGCTCCTTTATTAGGCCATTTATTTTACATTGGATTTTAAATTTCTAACTGCAGTGACTGAACCATTTTAAATAAGTTTTGTTCCTGTTTATTTTGGCATGTTTGACTGAGGAGGTCAGGCTGTTGTTTTTCCCCTCAGTTTCAGCATTGTGTTATTTTACATTTATTAACTGCACTGACTGAACCGGGACATTCTGTTATATTTTTACATTGTGAGCAAGCTTGTGAAGCTGCTTTAAGATTGTTAAAGTTTATTTAAGATTGCTGTGTGTGTGTGCACAGTTGTTAAATGAGTAATTCAGTACATTTATCTCTTTTTTTAAAACCAGGTAAAAAAATTTTAAAGCCATGTCTGATGTTGCCTTGCACCAAAGAAAGATCCCAGTCTGTTTTCACATGACGAGATGTGCTGTCAAACAATACCATGCTGTTTTTTTCCTCCTTTTTCTGTATCTGTATTGGATCGGTATCGGCAGATACCGAAATATCAAATATTGGATCGGATCGGTGCCCAAAAGAGGCGGATCGGTGCATCCCTAGTTAAAACCTCAATATCGATGCGGTTTAGGTTAATTGTGCAGGCCTCGCAAATACTTCAAACTCTTTGCATTTGTACTGGGGCGGTTGTCAGAGATCACAGTTTGAGGAATACCGTGTCTTGCAAAGTGTGTTTTGAGTTTGTGTATGACTGCAATTGCAATTGTGCTGGAGTTTGTCTAACTCAAAATACCTGCTGAAATAGTTGGGGGTGACTAGTAGTTCTTGTTGTCCAGAGTGAAGAGGTCAGTGGCGACTGTTTGCCATGGTCTGTCAGGGATGGGGTGACTTATCAAGGGCTCTTTGATGTTTGAAGGTCTGTGCTCTAAACATATGGAGTATTTCCCAACTAAGTCTTCAATTTGCTGGTTCATCCCTGGCCAAAACAAAACATTGCCTGCACGCTCTGTAATGCTCTGGGGGCACTGCTTCCTTTCCTCAGGCCATCCATCTTTAATGGTTCTTTTCAAGAGTGTAAGCTGTGCATCCTTCTCAGTTTCGGCTTGTATTGCTTTCAGCTTAGCATCACTGACTGGTAGAATGCTGTGTACTCGTAAGTCCATGCCTTCTGAGAGGCTGTTGTCGTGATCAGATAGAGACTTTCTGGAGAGGGCATCTGCAAGCGGAATGTCTTTGCCTGGTTTGTAGGTGATTGTGACATCATACCACTACAATGGGAGGATCATTCTTTGTAACCTGGGGGGTGCTGCAGTGAGCGGCTTGTGTAGAATGGACTCCAGTGGCTTCTGGTCGCTTTCCATGATAATGTGTCGTCCGTACACATACTGGTGAAAACGCTTGCATCTGAATAAGATGGCATAGAGTTCTTTCTCAATTCAGCTCACTCTCAGTAAGTGACCTGGAGGCGTAGCTAGTGGGTTTCCCTTCCTGCAGCAGAGTCGCATCTAGACCATGTTTGGCGGCATCAACCTGTAGTCTGATGTCCTTACTAGGGTCATAGTATGCAAGAACCATTCCTGGCTCACGTGTGATTATCTCTTTCATGTTTTGAAAGGCTCTGTTGTGCTGTGTGTCCCAAACAAACTCACTCGACTCCTTGAGTACTGTAACTGACGGACTGGGGCGTTGATGTACAATAACATGGAGGCAAACTTTGGCAGGTAGTTAACGATCCCAAGTATAGTTTCCAGTTCCCCTTTGTCTTTAGGTGGCTCCATGTCTCTAAAGGCTTTGATTTTGGTTGAGTCGAGCTTGATGCCATCTTTTGTGATCAAGTGCTTAAAATAACTAACCTCTGTGGCGCAGATAACGCTCTTGTCAGGGTTAAGCTTGACTCTTTTTTCATGGGAGCGCTGCAGCATTGCATGTAGATTTTTATCGTGCCCCCTGTTAAAATACGATAAGGACGTCATCAATTAGGGCTGTGATTCCACTTAGACCTTCGTAGGTCTCATCAATTTGGCGCTGACACTCGTCTTGTGATGACTTGAGTCCAAACGTTAAGTGCAGAAATCTATGTCTGTCGAACGCTACACCGGCCTAACCAATGCCATGTATGAGATACACGGCAAGTCAGTCTGGGTTCCCTCTGCTGGAGACTGATTTCCAATGTGAGAATTTTTTTTTTTACTTTAGTGACACCTTTATTATCTGAACAGCTGTTTACTTCTATGAAACAACAAATACAACACTGATGCAACGTGTTTACACGTGAATGGCAGCCAGTGAGTTAATTTTTATCTGATGACACTGTCATCTCAGGGCACTTCATAATAGCCTAGCTAAGGAAACCAACAGATTGGATCGAATCTTGACTTGACCCGATCCAATCCCCCATCCTGAGCAAGCAAAAAGTGATGACAACAGTGAAAAGGAAAACACTCTTTTAACAGGGAGGAACAACGTCTGACAGAATCCGGCTCAGGTATGGCAGCCATCTGTCTCAACTGGCTGGGGTGGAGAGGACAAAAAAAGAGACCAACAGGTACTGCGACTTTTATCAGCCAGACCTGCTGAGAGAGGAGAAGGTTTTAAGCCTGATCTGAAAGGTAGAGAAGGTATCCGCCTCTCGAACCCAAACTGGTAGCTGGTTCTGAATGAGAGGGGCCTGATAGCCAAAGGCTCTGCCTCCCATTCTGCACTTTGAGAGTCTTGGAACCACATACAGATCTGCAGTCTGAGAGCGAAGTGCGCTTCCTGGAATATATGGAACTGAGATTTCTAATATAAAAAGCAGCTTGGTCATGGAGAGCTTTATATGTGAGGAGAAGAATTTCAAATTTTATCCTGGATTTAACAGGAAGCCAATGAAGAGAAGCTAGAACTGGAGAAATATGATCTCTCCTGCTGGTTCTTGTCAGGATGCAAGATGCATACCGATATAGACATCAATAGCCTATATCTTTTAACTAAGCATGAGAAAATCTTCTTTAAGAGACTTGAATTGAATAAAAGCATGGAAAACACTTTTGAGATGCAACATATGTGTTGTGTACAGCCTATCAGCAGTTTAAAATCCCACCTACTCAGGTATTCTGCATGAGACAAATAAAGAAGCTGTCTCCAAAACAGAGCAAAGAAAATTCTTAAGATTTTAGAAAAAAATTTGTTTGCACCATTGTATAGAATTGCAAACAAACTATACCAACAAATTATCTTGAAACGGAATAGTTTGTTTCTATTAAAATTGGAAGGACTCGGTGAAGACAGGTATAAAAGTTACACATGATACGTGAAGAAGTCTGAACAAATTAGGACTTCATATCCTAAAAAACTCACAGGAATCCACTCTTGTGGTTCTCTTGATCATGTGACTCATACCTTTGGCACATTAAATTAGAATTTTATGCCCTTAGAATGCTAACTGTAGCTGGGTGTTGGTACAATTATTTTGTGTAGCTTTTTTTTTTTTTTTTGCAACTAATATATTTTCAAACTGTCTTTCTAGTCTCTCTCTCTCTCTCTCTCTCTCTCTCTCTCTCTCTTTTTTTATTAAAGTTATTTAACACCACATACATATTTTTGGTGTTAAACCACATTGTTCTTTGGATGACAGACAGAATACATCTTATTTCAACTGGCTCTATTTGTAATTTGGAAGACAATGACTTGCAAAACCTTGGTCCCTCTGTCTTAAGACATCATCATAACACCATACACCATTTTGATTTTCAGTTTTCACCTTTCCCATACATGCAAAGGACTTTTGAAACTTTTAAGAAAAAGTAAGACAAATCTGAAGGCTAATCTGTACACAAAACATTTCTGCAGTTATATTGGTCTGACCCTTACAAACATACACCAAACACAAACCCACTACACATATTATCTTTTATATTTATTTCCTTGCTCTGTATTGGTTCTCAAAATCAGGTTTCTTGCTTCTGTCCATCACTCTCCAGCTTTCTTCTGGCTTCTAGTTTTCACTTTCCTCTCAGATCTCCGCTTTAACATAAGCTGAATGTAATACAATTAATCTGCAGGAAAAGAACACAAATATCTATTTTTCAAGACGTGGCGGTGGGAGTCATTAGTGTCGTTACAAGTTGCATGTCAAAAACGTTTTTATCCTTCTTTGGCTTCACAGTTTGCCAAGTTGAATAATTGAAAGTATGTTCACTGGGGCCAGAAGATGTGGAGCTGAGTCGCCATCTCCGTTAGCTTGTTGTTTCTTCCTTTCTTAAGCTCTGGCACGTCATTGCTGTGTACCTCCATTGTGGCATGCAGGATGGGAATGTACTGATGCTGGCTGGCTTGGCCTAGTCAGACAAACATTTTCACACAGTACAAGATGAATATGAAATAAAAAATAATGCACAGTTTGAAAAAGTCAAAGCTAAGAATGTACTCTTGCACACAGACTTTTGTGCGCAGAACAAACTGACATACACATCTGCAGGCACTCATAATTGTCAAGACTGCTTCACAAAAGCAGCGTGTTTGTATATATTTAGGCAGTCGGGCTGATGGCAGTCATGCATGTATGCATTTGTGTGTATTGTTTATGCACATGTGCCAGGCTGTGTGTGTTTTCGTGTGCGTGAGTGTGTGTGTTAGCTGCCAAACGAAGGGAGCAGGAAGAGGAAAAGGGGAGATGGTTGGAGGGACTGTTTATTTATTCATTACCCAGTGGCCTTGGTGGTTTCAGGGGGACATGGCAACACTTGTTCCAGGCCCTTTAGCACTGGTCTGTTTGTGGCCTGCTTTGGCTCTGCCAAAGCCTTCAGCTCCTACTTCCTTTGCTCTCTGCTCATCTCTATTTCTTCAGATTTGATTTTTTTCCCTTTCAATCTTCAGTCTTTAATTTTTGTTTTTATTGTTTTTTTGTCTTAGTTTTTCTATTTATTTTATTATTTTGTGCAACATATGAATAACAATAAACCCCACTTGGCCCCACTTTTTTGTGATATTTTTTGTGACATCTACACATTATCTTCAGTAGCGGGTGCTGCAGTGTCTTTCTAGTAAGTCTTTAAGGTGCTGCATGTTAATAAACCTGACTGACACATGCTTAAAAAAAAGAGTTCATACCAAAAACAATGTCCAGATGTTTGTCTGTACCTTTTTCTGCTTAATTTATCACTAATGGTCAGACATCATGGTCGAACATAAATCTCACAGCTATATAGCAAAACAAATTTGAACAGCTCTTACTCTGTCAGCAGTTGTCACGTTGCGTTCAATAAACAGATTACCACACTATGCATACTCAGGGCTCGAAATTCACTTCTCAAAATGGGGGGGGAATTCCCTCCTTCCATGCTTCACCAAGGGGGCATTTATATACTTTGGGGTAAACTTAATGAATATAATAATAATAAATTTTATTTAATCACACCTCTCAGAACACCCAAAGATACTTAATAGGAAAGACAATAAAAACACAGAAAATACAGTAAAGAAGCTAAAATAAACAAGAACAAGTTAAGAGCAATGGGAATGTGAGAAAATAATGAGGAAACATTCCCAAAATCAGCTTCTTTCTCCAAAATAATAACAAATTTAGATTTTCAATATGACATATTTAATGCTGTTTACCCTATGCGTCTTGTATTCATAATATAATTCATAATAACTCTTATTTATCAATATTATCTCTATCTATGAATCTGCCTCACATTTTCTCTTCAGCTGCTGTATGAGAAACGGTGGTGATGCAGTGCTGATGTTGGTCTCATCAGCTCTTCACACCAACATTAAACTGAGCAGCTTGTGTCTCCATCGTTATGATCAAGCCATGGAGATATTCTGAGCCAGTTATGCCAAAACTTTTCTTTGGGCTGCTTGGTAACGTGATAGTGCACTATTAGTGCACTATCACTGGCTGAACGATTTGTTCCGCGAATATGTCATCACGCATGGTGTCCAAACTTGGCGTGTGGAAATGTCCATGTTCCGGGCATTCATTTATGCTCTGAAATCGTTTCCTCTGGGCACACAGGCGTTTCTCTGTGCGATTGAATTAGCAGACAAGTCGCTGGTAAGTGGCTGGCAGTCGGCTGAAAGGGGAACTTTTTCATGCCCATTTCTGTAGCACTGGTGGTACCTGAGGATCCAGAGGATTTGGGTTGTAAACGAGACTGACACCAGCGTCACCAAAGCGCAGAGCTTTACTGGTGTTTGTCCAGACCAGGTTCCCTTCAGGTGACCCGAAGTTAGGTTTACATTATGCTGGTGGGAAATCCACCGACAATATTTGGTTTGTCAACAAGAGGGAAGCTGCGACATCTGACAGGTCAAAGAGAAAGAAGCGCTACACTAAAGGGCCCGACACGGGAGGAGATGTCGCTCCTTCTCCATTCATTTCCGGACAAACCTTGAATAGCAGAAATGGCTGGAATGGACAAAAACTTTTGCCGCACAGAGTCAGTAGAACAGATTTTACATCCACTGACAACACAACAATGAACCATTGTTGATGTTTTACAATAAGGACTACCGACGAAACACAATGTCTATCCACAGGTGGTCTGCAGGTTGTTGTGACCATTTAATGACGATTAAATGACGATGCGCACGGTGATGACGTCAACCAGAAAGGATCTATAGGAGTTCACGCATAAAAACACACAAAAGGAAAAGCCAACCAACCAATAAACAAACAAAACAAATGAGTTGCTCTCGTCAACTCTCAGTAAGACAGCAATTTCAAGTGGAGCAATACAAGCACTGGCATCAATAGTCTATTGATGATTAGAACTGTTGTGGACTTCCTTTCCTTTTTGGCTTAAATCTCCTACTGAGGGGACAAATGTAAAACAGAATATTTATACATAAAAATTTGTGTGGTAAATAACATTTACTGGTATCTTCTTCCTTTTCATAAATTAATTATCACCTTGTTCCCATTCCAAGACGTCAACATCTAACTAATTAATGCAGTTGAAGAGTAATGTCAATAAAGCAAGGAGACTACTGCAAATAAAGATCCTTAGAGCTAAAGACACTAATCATCAGACTGGATTTGTCAAATGGGCCGTCTATCTTGGTTTTGGTCTTGATACTCTCTGGTAGTGTCTTGGTCTCAGTTTAGGCGGTCTTGACTTGTTAGTCTTAGTAAAAATAAAAAGATAGGTGCCATGTTTTTATTAATGCTGAACTGAAACTAATAAGCGTACTGTGTGAGAGCATACTGAAATCTGATTAGGCTCTTAATTGTTATCCTCAAGAACCAGACATTAGCAGGTGCTACCAGGTTTTTTGACCAGTGTTAAGGACTTTAGGCCGCATGCGCAATCATGCTTACATTATTCTACTGCTTCCCAGCATGCAGTGTCTGCATGGATAAGTGTGTATGTAAAATCTTTCTGTTTGACATAACCTGTAGTTACTTTAAGTCTTCAATGATCTGTTTTCACATTACTCATACAAACAGTAAAATGGTAAAAAACTGGTTGCAGTAAATGATTAAGCAAAGATTGGAATAACAAGCTCACAAACACAGATTAATATAAAATACCAGGGACACGCAAAGTACTATAAACCTATAGCATGATGTAAACTCATGCTGTGCTCCTCACATGCGCTGACTGGGTTAATCTCCCCCATGGTGGGAGACCATCGATTCCCCTAACAAAAGAACTGAGCCAGGTGCACGTCTTGCTTCTGACCCTTCCCTCCATTCTCGGCCTGAACATGCATTCAAACCCAGACCCAATCAATGCCTATACTCCTGGATCAATTTTTCAAGCTTTGGGATGTCAGATGTGATATGGCATCACTTTGGCCTGGTGGTACAAAGCAGTCCCAAAGAACGGATTCTTTGAAATGCTCGGTTCCTGTCATCAGCCAAACTGTTAAAATCAAGATTCACATTGGTATGGTATGTTTGGGGAAAAAAAAAGAGACCAAATACGTTTATCCATCTACTGTACATGCACTCTTTTGTTACTGTGACTTCTTTAATTTGATTTCTGAGTCATAGTTTGTTAGAATTTGTTTTTTTTTTCATCTTTAAGTTGTGTCTGAAAAAACTTGATGGATGTTTAATTATCAGCTTTTGAGAATCTATTTTAGGCATCATCAATTTTTTGGTGGCTGTCAGTTTGAGACTATCGAAGCAGGGGATTTGTTAGGTCTGCCAAATTTCCTCAGATTGAATGCATCTGTGTTGTCAGAGTGCTGCACCCTACTGTATAGTTGAAATTATTTTCAAATTTAGCAGAATCCTCTGACAGTATGCTCATCCAGCGGGATTTGTTTTTACGTCTTGCATCGCTTTGACATAAAATGGGTCTGAAGGCGGAGTGAAGCTCCCACTGCATCTTGTGTAAAAGCCTCTTTAAAGAACATGCATCAGACTGATTGGCTCGAAAATAGCAGACAAGAAGACAATTAGAAAAGAGTTGAGACAACAGAATTAAGAATGAGGTAAGTTTAAGAGCATGGGAAGGTGGAAGTTACAAAGTGCAGCAAGATAAAAAGCCTAAACAGCAGAAAATGTGCAGACACATGGGAACAAATTTCCTTTACAAACTTGTGCATAAGTTGTGCATACTGTATGTTCGAGTATCCAGCTGTATTTATACTACTCTGGAATTAGGACTGAGAAATATGACCAAAAATAAAATCTCATATTTTCTAACCACATCCGATTTCCGATTTTAATTGATTTTTTTTTTGTCTTTTTAAAACATAATTAAAAACAAAATTAAATGATATGCTTTTGCATGCATCCATACTCATACATGCATGTATACATACAGCACATGCATACTGTACACACTATATGCAAAAGCATTCATTTTTATTTTGCTTTTAATTAGTTTAATATGTTTTTAAGAAATCTAAGCAGTGTTTTTCCACTGTGTTAAACGGCTGCATATCTTGCACTGAGATGCAACACCGCTGCATCTGTCATCTGTTTCCACCTGGATCATTTATCATTATACAGAATCCACTGTGGAAATAATTTCCCTGATATTTATTGACTTTTTAACGGGAGTTTGTGGGCTAAAGTTTCAACTGCATTGCAGAGAGCACTCCGGTTATATGCACAGCTAAATTCTGGCCACTACTGAAGGCTCACTTCACTATATATCTGTTTGTGCTTTCAGGCAGACATTGTTCTGGTTCTGTTCTGGAGACTCAGAAGTCGCGCTGGCTGTCACTGCAAAACGGCCTGAAAGCATCAAAACTGAGGAGGAGAGACTTGAAACACAGGAGAGACCAAAGAAGGAATAAAGTTTATGTAAATCTCGGTAAATTATACTGAAGGTAGAGAGCAGCTGGACGGCTTCGGACAGAATGTAGACTGGAAACGTGCTGTAATCTGACTAGACAGGCATTTTTCAATAACTTTCTTCTTTGTAACATTTCATATGTTCTCGGCTGCTGGCACTACCGACTTTTACATCACCTTCACTCGAAGTGGCCGGTAAGATACTTTATCAATGTAATGTCGCCTATAACATCATAACGCATCATGATTGTTTACCTGTGTACACAACTGTAGTTATGGTAATCTACCGGTTTATGAATTAAGAGACAGAAAATATCATTTAGCTCATTCGCAGCCATTTACTACAACCAAAACAAGAAATTCTTTGGAGGATGTGAGTTTCCTCTGGAGTTTCTTTGTGCACGAAGTATGAGACGTGCACGTTATTTCAGGCATGTCGAGTTGGAGGGAGAGTAAGAGCGTTTTTCACTGGGAGAAACAGTTAGGGGCGGGGCTTACATTTCAAACTAAATTGTTCACCTCGCTCATAGTTTGAAAATGTGCAAAATTGGCTATAGTGCCTCTAATTAATTCTGCAAAGTGTCACCACTTATTCCAGGCCTGAGGTCACAGAAAACTGAACCAGCTTCTAATGATAAAACTGTAGCCTACCTGTTTGGGAGTTAGCTCCTCTTGCTAGTTGCTGTATTTTCCTTTGGGTTAGGGGGTGCGTGTGTGCGTGTCTCTCTTGTAGAGATGGGTTGGGGGAGGGATGATCCCACTGTTAACGACGGAGGCTGTAAAAAAGTGTTTGCAGTGCACGATAAAGGGGGAAAAAAATCTGGATTTTCATCAAAGTAAAACACCATAAATGGCAAATTTTAAATAATTAATTAATTTGATTCATCGCCCAGCCCTAACTGGAATCTTGTTTTTGCTACAAATGAAGCTATGCCTGTGAGCTAGTTCAGGCCATAGATATCTATATATATTTGCTAGATAATTCACCCGCGCTGTTGGCCGGTGGAGTCGAATGTGTGCAGATCACTGTCCTTCATTCAGAAACCATACGTGCCGAGAAAGAGCCTGCCTGTGGTAAGATGGCTGCCGGTGATGCCGTTCGGCAAACCACCATAGGAGATCTAGCAATTATATAGATATCTTTGATCCAGGCAGACAACTGGAGCTGCTGTGCTGCATTCCATGTGATCTACCTCATATGTTTATGCCACATATCAAACATGCCCATCCAATCTGGGTGGTCAACAGCTGTTGTTTCATGTTGGACTCTGCACACTGCGAAGTGCGGATTTGTCGGCTGCAAACATTCAGCGGTGCACCAAGTGCTGTCCCATTTCAATAAAGTCTGAGAGACATTCTGAATCCACCCTACAAACTTGCACTCCATTTGGCCTGAAACAAAGGATAGTGGCGATGTATCCTTCGTGGCCTCGCCTATCTTAGAATTCATTGCGCACAAGATAGCAGAGAATAAGCAGCAGAGCTACAAGTGTAATATTTAGATATAAAGATAGATTTTTGAGTATCAAATGAATGTTTACTGGCTAGAAACAATAAAAATGTGGAAATGTGGTAAATTAAAAAATATGCGGGCAAGCTTAAAAGAGAATTTTTGCCTCAGAAAATGCATTTGTTCTATGTTATTCAGGTGTTAATGACCAGTCAATGGGGTGTTAGCGTTAAGTTAATGACAGATAGATGAAAAGGAATAAAATGCCTGGCTTTATTGAGGTTTTACAATGTATTTGAAGAAATAAGTGGAAATGTCATCACTAGAGCTGTGGAGTCTGCACTTGCTATGCAACGGGGCATGAGCACTATGGGAAATTCTCCCCGGCTGTTCCATTTCAGCAGCCTACCATTTCAGAAGGCTGCTTCAGAGTGTACAGACTGCATAGCACACTCCGTAGCCTACACAGTCTGCGCACTTCGCAGTGTGCAGACTGCAAGTTGAGACACAGCTTATTCATGCTACTCACTTTCTCCCTTGCTGTTTGTCACTGCTTGATCTGTTCAGGAAGCACGATCCGTACCATCAGCTCATTTACGCACGTGCTAAAAGAAATACTTTTGGAATGACTTTTTTTCCTGAATTTTTTTCTTGCTTATTCCTGGTTTTGAGCATCAAAATATTTAGTTTCAGTAAAGTGATAATTTGAGTACTTTATAAAGTAATTCTCTCCAGTACATTTTCCTTAATCTAGCATATTCAACGGCGATCTGAAAGTACAGTATTCCTTTCTGTGCATTCACAAAGAAGCTGATGGTACGGATCGTGCTTCCTGAATAGATCAAGCAGCGACACTGCTTTGTGCTATCTGGCCTTACCGCTGCTGCTGCCATGATCTCTGCACATTACTTGCTATTTTTTTCATCCCCTCCACCACCCCAGCATCTGGCACCTAAACTCTGGAATAAGCTTTGTACATTAGAAGCCTCCTCATTATCTGTTTTCAAATCTCTTCTTAAAACCCATTTATTCACCTTGGCACAACTTGACATGTTGACATTTTGATCTGATTTTAGTTAATTTTCAGTATTCAATTTTTCTATTTAACTGTATTAAAAAATGTTGTGTAATACCTTTTTAAATAATTTTTAAATAATTTTATTCTTATGTTATGTTGCACATTGTGCCACTTTGGTCAACTTTGTTTTTTTAAAGTGTCTTGTCAATAAAGTTGCACATGCAGCATACACCTGTTGGCTCCGGTTAAAGGCCAAAATGTTGTCAACATTCACTCCAGTACTTAACTAATTAAATAATATGAAAACATAAGGATAGCATCCAAGCCTAACTGTTTAGCTACAATGCTTGATGAGGCTTTTATCCATCAACTTGTGTGTTTTCTAACTGAACTGTAGATAAAAACTGTCATAGTATACTAAAATGTTGCTAGACAAATTCTAGTCCACCCCTCCCCATGGCACCTGGGCCACTGCAGTTACAGTTGCTTCCCCCTGGGCAGATGGCTCCTCTGATGGGGTTTCCTCACTTTTTCCATCTGTACTCAGCCTCAAGTATATCAATTTACTTGAGCTGGGGAGTTTTTTTATCATATATATATATATATATATATATATATATATATATGCTGTAATATTTTGTTTTTTTTTTTTGAAGGGCAGCAGGCAGGAATGCTTTTTAAACTGTAAAGCGCTTTGAGTCGTGCAACTTGCTTGAAAAGCGCTTCATAAATAAAGATTGATCGATTGATTGATTGATGTGGCAGAACTGGACTTGACTATATGTATGTTAGTTGCTTTACACATCTGTTTGTGGGGTATAGATACCCCAATCTAATTTAAAGTACAAGATTATGGTTTTATTCAAGCATCTTTGATTGATTAAACAATATTGGATTATCTCCAGTCCTGATGTCCATAGTTTGATATCAGCTACATTTTAATAGGTGATTATCAACATATCTGTGGTGTGAAAATAAACTTGGCACTTGAATTAAGTTTATTTGGTCATTACTTTCCTTTAATAATAATTTGAGCTGTATTTTCCATTGTTGGAAAGCATCACTCACCTTTACAGTGAGCTATAACTTAACAGGATCACACATTTGTAGAATAAGCAACAGAGCTAAACATGTTGGTAGTGCCCCCTGGAAATGTTTAGCTGTGTTGGTCATTCCATGGAAAGACGGTCTTTACAAGTTATACCCTGTTATGAAGGTGACTAATCATGCTTCTAAACAGTGTATAATATAACACCAACTGATGTTGCTAAATGGGAGAAATAATCTACAAAACTGAAATTTTCTTAACTTTCACACAAAGGTTATTTTTACATGGAAGATTTTAACAGTGAAATACTTATGAACAGTCAGTGTCTTAACTGAAGCAGACAGCAGTCCAACGCTCTCAGTTTAGGCCAAGAGAGAGGTAATCTGACATGCAAGTCAGGCTATCAGTTACTCAAAACAAAGTTTTTAAAAATCTAAAACAACCCAAACATAATACATGAGTGGTTCAAGTGAAAGTTGTGATTTTCAAACATGTTCACTTTAACCTCAGATGGTTGTTTTGGATGTTTTAGAATGTGTTTTCCTCATTTCATTGGAAATACAGAGTTTAAACATGACTATGAACATTAATGTTCTTACACTGTCTAGTTTGCTATTGTGTTTCACAGGAAATTTAAAGCACTAAATTTAAACTCCATATCACCAAGCTGTCTCAAATTAATCAAATTGGCTTCAATGACAAAAAAAAAAAAAAAAAAAAATTGATTAGGGACGCCCTCCGTTGGAACTGGGAAAGAAAAATGCTGATAGGTTTAGAAATTGCTTTATTCTCATTGTAGACTACAGTATGCCACAACAGCTGTTGAACATTTTTCTGCACCTCTATCTCCCTTAAACATTTATTATTTTATCAGTTTTTTCAATAAAATTTTGTGATACAGTTCCATAATGTCAAAAAAAGTTCTTTTAACAATTTATTTTTGGCTTTCTTTCGCAGTTAAATCAAAGATTCAGTCTGCGAGGAAAACAGACCATTTCTTGAAGACAGAGACAAGAAAACAGCAGAGAAAGACTCAGTATGAGGAAATATAGCAACCCTTAAAGAAGAAATGGGGGGAAAAAACACAAAAGTATAAAAATTTAATTGAAAAATAAAAATGATGTTATTGCACAAAAACATTCTAAATGGGCTTGGTTGGGCTGTGTATGGCGGGAAGCCACACAATGTACCTTAGGCACTGCAAAGTGTTAACATGAAAAACACATCAGAGAAGGAGGAGGAGGAGGAGGGAGAGCAGGCGACCTGTGGGGGTGCACCCACACATGGAGATGCAGACATGTGGCCAATATGTCCCACTTTGCAATTAGTGTGCATGATATCACCGCACGTCCTCAATGATGTGGATCCCAGTTTTTTATGGTTTGTTCTTATGGAGTGAAATGGGTTCATGGTAAAGTTGTTGAAATGCAGTTGAATTTTTCTGTACAAATGATGCGCCAAGCAGCATTTTCCTTTTCTTTTTTCTGTTGATAGAAAACTGTTTTGGATAAAATTTTTTATTTCCTGCCTGGTGGAATGAACAAAGCTGAGACTTGTCAGGCCCTGGATGAGCCTAATTGGAGAAATCAAAAGCCTTGAGCAAAGTTTTAACGGAACATGAATTTGTTTGTGAGTTGGAGATGCTTGTGTGTGTATCTCTTTGTCTGTAACACACACACAGATCTACAAATCTTCCTTTTTTGATGATGAAGGACAAGAGCATGTTTGTCTTTGCAGATCCCTAATTCCCTGATTCTTCCGCGACAGCAAAATGAAGCAAAGTGAAGAAAGAGGGGAATATGGTGGAATTAGTTAAAGATCTCAGGGACTTTTTCTTTTTGTCTCCTCTGAGTGTTTGGATCAAACCAGCAAAGCATTAAAGAGCAAAGGAAGCCACCAAGGACCAGCAGTCATACAGCAACACTGACAGGAATGCCCTGAAACTATTAGCTCTTCTCTCTCACACCATCACACTCGCACACGGTCACATACTTTCCTGCTGTTTGCTCCCCAGTTCCATGTGTGTCATACTCATTAATTTGAGCAACAAAACTGAGGCAAACACTGGCAGATGTATTCAGGAGTTTCGCAGCAACGTCCAGCTAGCATTCTGACAGTTTCTTACGCTTCACATTGGATTTGAAATGAAGTTACCAAGACTTTCTGCTTTATTTCGTTTGTTTGAATTTTTGTTGTTGCTGTGTATACTGCATTTTCCACATCTTCAAAGGTAATTGGAGTTTCAGGGCCAAATGCAACCTGATTGACGGACTTGGGTTTTTAAACTAAAATCAACTATATGGTTCAATCTAAAACGGGACAAGCAGAAACACATGATCTGAAATACTGTTTATGACAACTGAATTGGATAAATATAGAAACTTTATCCGTTTACAAACCTTTATTCCAGAACACTTGTGAGGAAGTAGAAGTCATCTACACAAAGCCGCTCCAGTTCTGGTCTCCAGACAGATTGAATTTGGATTATTGTGTATTAGAATGAAGAGAATATGTAACAGAGGACTCAGGAGCCACAGTATAACATTGTTTTATCAGTTTAAGCAAACTCTGGTTTCTAATCAAGCAATCAGTGAGTGAATACTAAAAATAATATAACCCATGCATTGTTCTACATTCACCAGTCAATACATCCATTTTTAAGTAAAATATTTCAGACCACTTTCAACTGCTCCGACCTTTTGTTAAAAGCTCTGACCGCAGCTGTTTGATCACTGCTGAGGTCATGTGACCCCTTAACCCTGCATCTCAGCTCACATTACACCTCTTCTTATTCAACCCTTTGCTGTTAGAAGACCAAATAATATTTGAGAGTCTGATCCACAACCTGCAGCTAATAGCTGCCTAGGCCTCCTTGACTCGGGGACTCATAATGGAATGAATGGGGATGTGGACAGGCTGAATTTTTTTTGCCTGAGGCAGTAATCAGTTTTTCTCTGTGAGGGGTTGGGCCATGGAGTTCACCGTTTACAGGGTTAGAGGAAGGAAGCTGAGCAGGGACCTCAAGCTTGGCCTGATGTCAGGTTCGCCATCAGATAAACAGACTGATTTGATCTCACTGGTGCAAGGAGGGGATGACTGCTGCTGCTCTCAGTGGAATTCTTCCTCTGTGAGGAAGTGTCTATTGCAAGCTAAAAGATTTGTTTCTGTGATTGCGTGTGACAGTGCACCAATGTGTCTCTGTGTGGAAGACACATTTGAAGATATTAGCCATGTTTACTTCAATTAGGTTAGAGTTCCCAGTGTTTCCTACAGACCAGGCAGCAATGTGTGGTGCTACCCTGGTTAGGCTTGGGGAATCGGGGGTTGTGGTGTCATGGTGGTCAATGGAGTTGGTCGTCAGGGTGTTTCTAAAGTGTGTGAAGTGGGCAGCGTTCAAACACTTCCTGAGCTGCCATATTAAATATACCCTTGTATACTGATCTACTGTTCTTCCAAGTTGTCTGCTGAGTCAGTTTTAGAGCATTAGAAGCATTAGAAATTATTATTCAGCTCAATCTTTGTTCTTTAGAGTAAGTTCTTAAATATAAGACAATGAGTTTTTTTTTTTGCCAGAACTCTACCTGGTTTCACCATAAAATGGATATCTTTCTTAGCAAGTTATAATCGCTCCTTTACTAGTGAAAACCCTACATCATCCTAATCCCTGCTGCTCCTTTGGTCTAATGTCTCCTGTCTGACCTCCTCTCTATTTGTAGCAATAAAGATTTCTTTTAAATACATGGAAAGCAATAATGAGCAGAAGTTCAGCTCAAAAATGAAAGAGGATTGAGTTTATTCTGAGCATGAACTAATTAGCAAAGGCTTTAACAAAGGTAACAAACAAAGGTTGGCATCCCTGGTCCAGAGTAAAAATCCAGTCCAGCAGATTTTACAACCAATCACTAAACCAGCTGAATCTACTTAGCACAGCTGCTCTGCAGGTAGATGAGCTTGTTCGTGAAAATACCTGTTCTATACAGGCAGGTCCAAAAGCATGTCAGAATTTATACTTTCTGGCACATGAAATTTCAACCTCTGGTTAGCACAACATTACTATTCTTGTAAACTAGCTTCACATACAGTAATAACTTCATGTAGCTACATTATCTGGATGCAACAGCTTTACTCAACTCTGCTACATACTCCGTGAGAAGCGAGAACTTTCTTCTTGTTCTCGAGAACAAAATGACGTCATTTTGTTCTCGCGGATGTGATTGCGGACAGCTTGCAGCTTGTTCTCGACCCCTCGGCCGAGCAGAACTTTCTTCTTAGGGAGCTCCAAGAGTAGGGCTGGGTTAAACGATTATTTTTTAAACGATTAATCTATCGATTATTTTTTCGATGCATCGATTAATCTAACGATTCACTTTTTTAGTTCGATTCGATTATCGATTATCTCCTCATAAATTGACAGACAGCAATTTATATATGCTGATATAGATATCTAAAATGTAAAAAAGAGCATGAATAAAAAGGCAGTGGGAGCCAGCAGCCTGTCATGGAGTTTTTCATGAACCAACAGAATGTAAAATTTATGTTGAAAACACAGTGGACTGAAAAACAGGCTTTTAATTCTTTCATGAAAATTATAATAAAAAAAAAGTCATTATTGAAATAATATGATCATATAAGCTGGGAGGATTTAAGCTTAGACGGATATTATTTTCTAACAAAAGATTGAAGATAAGTAAACATTCAGAGTTGAACATCTATATTGAACATGGGTCTAGCTTCCAGAAAAAGTGCATCTTCATCTTTATTCTGTTAATGCTTAATACGGCTGCCAATCACTTGGAAATGAAATTAAAAATGCTTTATTTATCCCAGAAGTGACTACACAATACTATTACCAACAGATGAAACACTAACATGAGGTTGAGAACGTGACTTTAATTACATACAGTCAGAGACGACAGCTCCCGGCATCAGCTGCAGTTCATACCCACGGCCAGCAGATGGAGCTCGTGCTTCATGCTGACCGTCTCAAACAGGCCTGACGTGTCTGAAGACATGGCGTCGATCTCACGGAAGTGTCTCATGTCTCATTAGGCTTCGGATTCGCCATCCCTAATATATAGTTATACCTTCGATAAACGAGTGTGGGCCTTCACTGCCTTACACTTTGGAAACTTGGAAGAGCCACTCGCGGAGATCGCGCCACCATCTTTGTTTTAGTCTGAAGTCGCATGGCGCCGCCATCTTTGTTTTGGTCTGACGACGCATCGGTACGCATATTTTGCGTCGATGTATTTTTTGCGTCGACGCAATCGGTTACGTCGACGAATCGGTTACGTCGACGAATCGTTCCAGCCCTATCCAAGAGGTATTGTGTGATTGGTAGGACATTTGAGGTGGGCGGGGTTAACACAGACGCTTAAGGCTGAGAGTTTTTACCTCCTCATTTCTGCAGATGCGACGTTGAACGGATAGTTTTAATAAACAGCCGAACAAGGTGGTGAGAAAGTACGAAAATGTAAACTACACACGTGGCATTTAAATACACAGGAACCACCGCATGCGCAACTCTGTCCTACCACGGATGAAGTTTAATCTAAATGTATAATTACTGGATGAACACAGTATGAAATGACTTGACAAAAACTTTTTACTTGTTCTAGCCTCACGGGCAAGAACAAAGTTCTTGCTTCTCGTGGAATATGTAACAAGCTTAATGACAGTTTGTTTGTAAAAACTCTGAAGTTTTCTGACTTTTGTTGGCCCTGACTGGTTTGCTGGACTTGACACACAGCAGAATTCAACTCTTTCTTTCTTTCTTTCTTTCTTTCTTTCTTTCTTTCTTTCTTTCTTTCTGAAGATATTCAGTGTCTGTTTATGTTTTGGTCTGTTGGTTTGCAATCAGGAAGTTCAAATACAGTGACAACAGATTTAAGCACAGAAGATATCTACATGGGCACTTTGGTTCTATAGGGAACTAAATGAGGACAATAGATCATGTTTCATCAGCCCTGCCAGAAAACATTTATGCTTCATCTCATTCAGATTTTCACCTGGCCTTACTTAGGGTGGCCAATCATCAACATTCATATAAGATGGTTTTGATACATGATATTGATAATTTATGCTGCGCAGTGCTTTGTCATATATTCCAGCTCTTATGGGTTGTATGTCTGTCTTTTTCTGTGGAGATTTTGGTTGACCATACAGTATATTTTTGGAAAATGAAAATAAATGCTTGACTCTTGCATTTGTGCAACATGAGAAGGCTGAAAGGGCTCAAAGTGCACAACTTCTTCCTCTAAAGTGGGATTGTTTTTATCAGAAGGAAAGAATAAATTATCAATTGTAGCTCTCTCAAAAATCATGTCAGTTATCAAAGTGAAAACACAAGGAGGGAAAATAATAGGCTACATAAAAAAATAGCCAGCAGGAACATAAAGAACTGAAGGGTATGCAAAAGCTGCACTATATAAAACCTTTAACTCTTGTTCTGCTCGTTTAGTTTAGCTTTTTTTAGTTATTGTGATTCCAAACGTATTTGCTTAAAATAATTACACCAACTTGTCAAGTTGACACGATCGTCATTCACAGTTGTATTTAACTTGCAATGCTTCGCCAATTCAATGTCAAATTAAAGCTTGAAACAGCAATATCTTCTTTACACTCTTGCATTTCACAGCTTTTAGTACTTTGTCTATAAATTGCTGTAAATCAAGATGTTAGTTTTTGTTTTCTCAGTGCAGAAGACATTACCTAATTATATAACAACTGTTTACAAAGTATCTTGCCGTTATTGTACCTTCAGCAAAGTGATTTTTCATTTATGATCTGAAATCCATGAAAAACTCTTATTTGAATATTTTGAATTACTACACTTATTTGTCATTTATTCAGGTATGAAGTGCAGGTCATGTAATTTGATGCTCCTTTTCTTTAATGGCCTTTATTCATCCATCCCACCATCACTTTCCCCTTTTAATTGCTGAAAATCCTTCAACCTCTAAACCCCTCAACCTGCTCACATTAGATCAGCTCTGTTTGTGCTCAGTTAACTTCTCTCAGGTGGCTTCTCAAAGGGAAGGCTGATGAGAGGGTATATTAAGACTGTTAAACAGTTGAGTAGGGCTGGGGGCTTCTGGGAGCCCAAAGAGACAAGCGCCTTTATTGGAAATGTAATTTTTGTTTGTCTCCAATTACCTCCTGCTCATTTGTTTTACAGATGCAGTTATAGCGCAAAGAAACTACACTGGATTCTCTTCTGCATTGCTCTGCTGAGAGGCTGCAGTTTATTACAAATGGGAAAGCTTTCATTGCAGATTGCTCCAGCGCTGTGCAGAAGTACGTGACCCATCTCAGGCGCACTGCAGTTGACTTTATAGGGTTGAATTTACTCAAAAAGTCCATAGAGTTGAAAATGTGTAGACTTGTACATATAAACTGCACATATAAGTTGTGTTTATATGAACAACCAAGAGTGGGAATGTTTGTCAGCGGGTATGAAATTAATGTAAAGCATGTTTGTACTGAATACCATTAAATATTTGTGTAGGATTTACAGCTCTCATGATGCAACATAATTCTACCATTATGCTTATTGGGCTGGTTTACATTAGCTATGCTTGAATTCCCATTATGAGTAAATAAGATATTTTCATTATAGCTAAGCTACTCACAATAAATTTATGCAGGGCTGGTTTATTTTAGCCTTACAGTACTGGCAAATACAGTACCTTTATAACCATTGTAAAATATAAAACCGCCCCCCACTGCAAATTAAAAAGCACATTTAACAAGATTTTTACCATCATATTTTTTTAGTTTATGGCAAAAATGTCTGGGAACTGAGTACAAAGCAGGAGTGTCAAAAAATTTGTAAGGTTTTGTTGAGCTCAAAGGGTGATGTTGTTGAAAGTGAAGATCTTTGGATCATATTTTTGACTGCATCATTTGACAGTACATATAAATGTCACTTGTTTTGACTTAAAACAGTACAAATCAAACAAGGAGAAAGCATCCAGCTGTAGAGCATGAACATGAACACCATGTTTGGTGGTGGAATTATTCATCTGACGTATAACTTTTATTTACACCTGGAATGATGCTGAGGAACAAGTTGTCTTCAACCAAGTTAACCAAGTTTACAATATAAAAAGGCAGGACATTAAATAAACATTGCCATCCAAAACTTGTGACAAAGTAGTTGAAAAAGAAAAATGGGGTGGTGCTTATAAGACAACAATTTTATTCATGCAATTGATGCACAAAATATCAGCTGTTAAAGCTATGGTCTTTGATTTCAGAATCAGTTGAGAAATTAAAAAAAAAAAAAAGCAACCTGCCCCCCCCACACAGCCCTCCCCTCTCTGCTCGTTGATCCCTCCCACAGAGTACGTACAGCCCTCCTCCTCAACCACAGTCAGCCTTGTCGCAACAGCTTCACAGTGTAACATTTATTCCACATAAATGAACAACAAGAACATCTGCTCACAGATATAATATTTGCCTTTCTCAACCACTGGGAAGTTTACGGTGTGTTTTAGCTGGTTTCTGCATCAGTAAGAGACCGCAACGTTCCAGCGACTTCATGAGTTCACTAATGCATTCAGGACAACACGATGACGACGACGCTAGCTTACAATACTGAAAAATATACTGCTGACGTTCCGACGCCGTTTGTACACACAGAGAAAACCACCAGCAGAGTTTCCAGCCAGTTCCACATGATATTTATGTACAACCACACATGAAAGTAACCCCCCCCCCCCAAAAAAAAAACAAAAAACAAACTGCCTACCTGTTCAACAAAAAGTCAGTCTCACTTCCAAATCCTCCCGGAGCTTCCTCCAGCTGGGTGACCCGATGTTTATGCTCAGCTTTCAGTCCGTCCGGGTCTCTGCTCTTGCAGATTTTCCCTCCTGGAGTTTTCGTCTGCATCACCCGATAATTCCCCAGTCTTCCGTCCTGCATTGGCCACATTTTCCTCTTTGTCTGCTTTCTGTCACAGACTTTATCCATCTGTAGTTTCCTCCAGCGGCAAACGTAACACCCGGCCGCGGCCTTCCCTCTGTTCTGTTGCTCACATTTCGTCTGCCTTTTTTTCTCTCCCAACTTCCGCCGGTGAGCAGAGGCGCTTCCTGCAGCTGCTGCCTTTCTGATCCATTCTCCTCTTGTTGTTAAGCTGCTACTCAGCTACTTACGTATTGCAGAAAGTTTGGAACGCAAAAGAAAAATAAATAAATAAATATATATGAATAAAATGTTTAAAAGTGGAAGAGGGCAGGGCCAAGGCGGAGTGCGGAACAAGGGGAGTCAGCTGTCGGGGAGGTGGTGTCAGCTTGAGCAGGGGATTGGATCGAGAGGAGAGAGAAGCAAGACGAACAGCTACGTTGACCAATGTAAGTCATGCGGCTGGATGGTTCGTATTGGTTAAGGGGATGGATTTTTTAAATTTTTTTTTGCCCATCACATTTTGTAGACTGTACTATAGGACCATTACCACCATCTAAATGAGGTTATTAATAACGATCAAACTTTCAAATCGTAGACCATAGCATTAAGATAAAAAGATTTTATAGCATCTGAATGTAAACAGAGATGCAAAAGTTTTTAGCTTGGCTCTGTGATGAATTTGAAAAAGTAGCCCTGAGCGTATCCTATGTCTCATTCGGTGGCAGCTGGGACAGTCTCCGAAAACCACAATTTATCAAAACATCATTAAACAAAAAACAAAATTTGTATATATATATATATATATATATATATATATATATATATATATTGTGTGTGTGTGTGTGTGTGTGTGTGTGTGTATGTATGTATATATATATATATATATATATATATATATATATATATATATATATATATATATATTACTGAAGCAAGGCTTGAGTTTCATCTGCTGTCCCTGGAAGGATAACCACAAAATTAGGTAAGATGAATGTTTATCACATTCACGGATCATTATGCTGTTCCTCAGTGGTTAAACACTGGCATGGCAGGTCTTTTATATCTCTTTATCAATTATTCTTTATTTATTAATTATTCATACACTGATACACTTAAGTCTAGACCTAGCTAAAAGTACAATATGTGTTGTCATGATAACAATTTCATCAGTTTTATACCATTTAAAAATCAAACTGAAGGGCAAAAGGCTTGAAGTACAGGACACGAAACATGAAAGAATAAAAAAAAAAAAATCATTTTTTTTTTTCTATCAAAGCAACCAGACAAAATGTGACTCTGGTGTTTCATTCTCTACAACCATAAACATGTTATTCAGCCAGTAACAGCTAATCACTTTATTAAGACTGACCACTCTTTAATAAGGTCACTCACTACCCCCTCACCTCCACCCTTATAAAAGAACAGACCAGTTGTAGCTGCCTCTGAACCACACTGGGAAGCACCATCAATGGATGACGATAGGTTGAGATGGGGGCTGGAGAGGTGCGGGTGGGGCCTGGGGAATAGGTAATTTGATTGGTGCAAAATTAAGGACTCCTCTGCAAAGGCATTATGGGAGAGTTCCTGGTGGGTCATTTTAGCTTCACTTCCTCCATATTTCTCAGCTTGATTAAAAATTGATCGGCAACGGCAATGTGAATATATTATTGGGGCCATTATTCACCCCTGACAGATAATTGGATGGTACACACAACTCTATTTTCTTTCGGGGCAATGCCATCGCATGTGTGACTGGTGCGTGTGTGTGTGCCTGTGCCTGTGAATATGCATGTGAGTGTGTACGTGCGTAAAAGGGAGAGAAGAGAAGATGGAAGGAAAGGGAGCACATGGGGTTGATAGATGGATTAACTGAAACCTTTTTTCTTCATTATTTTAGACCAATAAATCACCTCCTCTTCTCTCCTCTTTCAAGCCATCCCTCTGTCAACTTCCAACCTGATGTCGCTGTCTATGGCCATATGTGATGGATGTGTTATTAAAACATCATGCAAAGCATATAATCATTTTTCTGGTAATCATTTACAACCTATTCTGATATAAGTTTGGAATGTGGCCATGAAATACACTGTTAGATAAAACTAACATGGATTTGGATTTGCTCCTTCAGTTTGTGCTTATGTTCCATCTCAAATTCACTTATGACCAAAGATTGAATTCTGCTCTAAAAAGCACCAGAGCTGTGGAGAATGTGTGTGAATAAGCCAGTCAGATAGCAGTTAGCTAGCATAGCTGCAGGCACAGATGGATATTGGAATGAGCAAAATGCAATGTCTGCTCTACAGCTAATGCTATTTGCTATTTGCCCAAGGCTTAGCTTGCTGCCATTTTCACGCCTTCTTAATGTCTTAAAGTGCATAGAGAAGGAGATGCACAACATGCTGTGGACTGCCGCAAATAATGTGGGGGGTATGTTGTCAGCACTGGGCTGTCTTCAAAGATTTTAAATTCTGACATTTTGCATTGTTAGTTTCTTTAGAAGTCCTGTTTACTTGTGGAAGAAAAGGCTACAGTCAGGGCCGTAGCCAGAGGTTAAAAAATACTGAGGTCCACCATGTTATGTGGTCCACACATCTCAAGAGACCATTAAAAATTGAAGCAACTTATGTTTCACATAAACCACTCCTTCTCTTTCATGTCCTGATATAGAATAGAATAGAATAGAATAGAATAGAATAGAATAGAAGGAGGTCTTTACCGAACACCAAGTTGGGAAATTGTTTTTCTATCACCAACACAGAAGACAGAAATATAACTTTAGAAAAAAATACACAAAAATAAATATTTGTTCCCAAACCGTTTTTTAAAAGGTAACAACTAAAAAGTAGCAGTTAAAATAAACTCCAGTAAATTGATCAGTATCTATTCTTTCCTCCTCTTTTTCCTCTTCTTCCCTTTTGAAAGTCTTTAGTTAACCATCAGAGATAACAAACTGAGACTTACTGATGTTATTGTTTATCTTATAAAATATCTTTCTGTCATTTCTTTCTCTATTGAACCTCAGTCTGTTAAAAGGTCAATACTGGTTTAGTAATGAGACTGTACATAAAATGACAATCACTTCTTAAAAAGTGTATATTCAAATAAAATCCAGGTTTACAGTCAGTGTACCTGAAGTAGCTGCATGCTGCATGCAATGAGAACCATGTAGACTCAATCACAAACCCACCTAGGTAAATTCAGTAAATATGAACTCTACACAGAAAAAAAAAATGATGAGGCTGACTGTCACTGTAGCTGTGTACGAAGTTCTTAATGAACTCTGCAAAGAAAGAAATAATTACTCTCCATACTCAACTCTGAAAAAAAAATATAGGCTATATATACTGGCATTTGCTGCGACTGTCTGGACTGATTGATCAGTGATCAGTGACAGAGTGAGTCATGTCCTTCTGAGATGCTAAGCTGCGCCTTATTTTGCACATTGGAAGGCGGAAGAAGAAACAGTTCCTACTTATTTATACAGTTTAGTTGGTTTCTACTGTGTGATGAATAGCATATGATTTAAGTTGAGGATCAGTTCTATAATATAAATTATTGGTAGGGAAAGAGTCAGTATTTCAGCATCAATCTGCAAACTCAGGTCTGTGTTCTCAGGTAAATGCTTTTAAGCTGTGTGGTTATTTGATTAATTTTATTATGTGCACAGTGGAAAAATACCGAGGTCCAGACCTCAGTGTCCTAAATCGTAGCTGTGGCCATGGCCACAGTATACTTCTCCGACTATGTTATGTGTCATCCAATTGCGTAACGACCAAGACTCCTCCAGCTTTCATAGTTCTCCGTCATGGTGAACATTGGATCCATTATTCATTCACTCCTTATTTGTACTTGGTGATGGTAAGCTAGGTATGTAGCTACAGCTGACCTGGGACCGACTGACAGAAATGTGGCAGACATTCTGCGCCAACAGCCTCTCCGAACATCACTGAAACAAACATTCATACACATTCATACACATTCATACGCCAGCAATTAGGGTGAAGTGTCTTGGCCAAAGAACACAATGTCAGATGACTGGGGAAGCAGGATTCGAACTGTCAATCCTTCGACCATTGGATGACCTGCTCTATAAAAAATAAAAACTAACAATAACAACAACTAACCCCCCTAAGAGCTAGATCTGAGACTACAGGCCTGAGTATGTTGAATGTTAAAGTTTTGGACAGCACAATTAGAAAAAAAAGACTTGGAAACTATTGCATGGTTGAAAGAGTTTTCAGGTGAAAGTCTTTTCTCTCATATCCGCATGGCTTTACAAAAGTGCATCTGAACAAAACACAAACTTCTGAAATGATGTTCTTTGAACAGACCAGACTAAAATGGATATGTTTGGGATGTCGGTACACCTCACACCAGCTGTCAAGCACAGTGGTGGAAAGGTGGTAATTTGGGCTTGTTTAGATGCCACATGGACACCTGGCAGAAACTGAATTGACCGTGTTTCCCTGTACTAAAGTACTTTAAAGTCAAATATGAGTTCGCCTGTCTTACAGTTAAAGCTTGCTTGATATCTGAGTATGTTTTGTTTTAATTGTAAGACCTAGTAAGGAGCAGATTACTTTTTAACCCCTTTATCAAAACCAAAGAACTGAGTGAGGGTCTTCTTTCTTTTTCAAGTCTGAGTTTTTTTTCATCAGACCATAAGTCTGGCTTCTCTAGACCAAGGCACTGTGTGTATTTATGGATGCGATGACTTGATAATAATAATGAAATGCACAACAGCATGGACCCCTGATGTTTTCTGAGACATTTTTAGCACTATCAGATACTGTAGTGTTGGTGATGTTGATTGTGTAACGCTTCCAAAACTACATGGAAGCCATGACTCAAAGCTCCAGCTGTTTACCCTGAGTAAATCTTCTACCAATGCTGTGATACACTTCCCATGTACAAATCAAATCAGCAGCCAAGCTCCCACTGATGAAAAGACCTTTCAGGAAAAGTGTTTGTACTATTATTTGTAGCCAAGCTGGCTCCCACACAAGCTTTCCAGTGTTTTTTAGTTGACTAACCATTGACTCTGCTTCTTTATCTGTCTTTACATTCTCATCCTCACATTACATCTTTGTCCTGTCTTCCTCCATACATCTTCCCTTTTTTTCTTACAACTTTTGCCAAAAAGCACTTCTTCAGAATCACTCACTATTTTTTCCATTTTTTTCTCCTTTAGAATTCTCTCTTTCTCTTGTTGTAGGGAAAACATTGCTCTCCCCTCACAAAGACGCCTCTCTTGAGTGGAAATTACTGGCAGAGATTAATAACGACATTAGGCAGTAATGATGCTGCACCGAATGAAATATTTATTAAAGATCCCTCTGCTAGCAATTAGCATGGCATGTAATCGTTCAGCACAAGAAATCAAGATGATTGTGCCGCAGTCCCCCATCCCCTTATCGCTCACTTCTCAGGCAACCCCCTGTGTAGCCTCTACTCTTGCAAACCCCCCACACCCACCAGCCCATCCCCTGCTGCCATCACTGCAAACACTTGCAGCCTCTTCCCCTGACATCTTCTCTCCACAACAACAGTTGCTTGGGGAAGCGATGGAGTGTGTATGGATGTGTTGAGGGGAGTTAGTGGTCCTGTGCATCCAAATCTTAATTACAAGCATTCTTAAGCTGGGGAGGATACTCCACCAGGCATATACGCTGTCAGGGATGCGGACGTCAGCAGTGCCTGATGATTGGCTCAGGAGGATGCTGAAGTCAGACTGCAGGCACGTCAAAAAGCGCTGCTGTTTCGTCTTTGTTCCAAGTTCCTGCCAAGTTGTCCAGGGCAGAAGTATTATAAGGAAAATATTATTGGATGCTTGTTTTGCGTCTTGGAGTCCACTTACTTTTAATGCTTAGAGGGACAGTTTATCAAAACTTGCATGAAAGTTTTCTATCCCAGAGCTTTCACTCACATAACTTTCTGAAGCAGTTCTAAACCAATTATTGGTAACACACCTTACCCAAGGCTGCTTATGATATTCAGAAGATGATGTGTCATATAATCAGTTATATGAAAATAAAATAATTCCCCATGCCTGCTCCCAGAGGTGATAAAATCGCACACTGAATCCTTTCAAGGATGAGCTGCCCTTGAGGATGCACGTCCTTGTTTGTGTTCAAACAAGCGTGACCTCATTTTCAAATCCTCACCTGAGAGGAACAATGGGGAAAAGGAGGCGTGAAGGGGACGATGAGGAGAAAAAGGAAAAACGGGGAAGGTGTGAAGGGGGCTGATGTAGTGACAGAAGAGTTCAGAGGTCAGATAATCAAAAGTGTCCGTTTATTGGCTACATCATCAAACCTCAAGGAGCTCATCAGTGCAGGCATTCAGGCGTGCGGTTCCGCTAATCAGCTCTCAAACTTGTGTTTATCCATGCTGATGCCGTCTCAGAATGACAAGGAAAAGACAGGCAGAGTGAAGGAAAATGGAGAGGGAGATGGGTGGGGGGCATGAATTGAGAGTGGGCTAATGTTAAAGTAGTTCACTTCACAAACCCTGACAAAGGGTGGGCAGTGGGGGCAGATCAATCTGCAATATTGTGGGCTGTGTGGACCTCACAACAAAGGCGGGACATGAAGCAAGCACATTAAGTGATGCTCTTGTATGAACTTTGCCAATCAATAAACATCAGGGGCAGAGGTGGGAGACAGTGTTGTCTATTGAAAGAGATAGAAGAAAAGGGGAACAGACAATATATGACAATGGATGGAAGGTGAATGAGGAGGGATGAGAGAACAATAGATGGGGAGAACGGGACTGATGTTGAAGATAATGGTAATATCTAAGAGTTCTTTGTTTGACAAACTTAGTTGCTGTTCCTCTCTCATATTCTTAATTAGATAGTTATCTTTAGCCCTTTGATAGATTAGATAAGCTGTTAATTAATCTTTGAATCTAATTAACTGTCTTGCTATTTATAGGTTGGGCCACATTACTGTACATTTGACTGTCAAACACTTAAAATGAGAATTTGTATGGACAGTTTCAGGCCTGAGGAGTAAAACAACTTTCTTCCTTTGATTGTTCAAATTAAAAAACAAAACAAAACAAAACACAAAACAAACCCCCCGAAAACAAAAAAAAAAACCCTTTTTAACAGCAATATAAAATCAAATTTTTAAATGATCTCTTATGATACGTTATTGCATCTCTATTCTGTTTTCTGAGGTTGGCTAAGGTGATAGTTGTCCAAGGACCTTAAGCTTGGCAGTTCGAATCCAGCTCCCCCAGTCAATCTGTCGTTTTGTAAGTCTTGGGCACTTCACCCTCCATGCCTCCAGTGTCGGCATCGCTAATATATGAATGTCTACGAATATTCAGTGGTGGTTGGAGAGACTGTTGCCGTGGAATCTGCTATGTTTCTGTCAGTCTGCCTTTAGGACAGCGGTGATTACACATGTAACTTGCTATCATCAGGTATGAATGTGTAGTGAATAAATGATAGATTCACTCAAACACCTTTAAACAGTGCCTTGAACAGCACTATAAAATTCTTAATTCATTATTAGTATGAAAAGACAGTCGTTAAAGATAATAAAAAATACACATAAAATACAGTTTTTAGAAGATAATTTATTGCAGTCTTGGGCTTTGTAACAGAGGAGGTAAAGCAGTATCTCAGCTTTTCTATCTGCAAACTTAATAAAAAATGTTTTAAACAAATGCATGTCTATTTGCAAAGAACCAGTGTGTCTATTTCCTTTTTCCTTTGTATTGACTTTTGATTTGTACCCATGAAATATGTTTCTTTTTGCCATGTGGAAACACTGTTCCCTATAACCTCACATCAAAGGTAATTTCCCTTCGGGACAATAAAATCTACCTTGACCTTGATCTTAAGAATGTGAATGATAACTGAGGGAGATAAAGACACGGTGAGTTGAAGCAAGGAAGAAAAACTGAAGGGAGTTTTTACTTGAAGGAAGAAATGTAAAATCGTCAGCAAAAATAAATTGTACATAAATCAAAGGTCAGGTGTCAGGTCAGTTTGGAAGCTTAGTGGTAGAGAACTCTGCCATCTTCAAGCTGTCCTAAATCAGAAATTCATAGAAAAGATTACAGTGAAAACTTGTCTGTAGTAAATGATAATGAACACGCTTGTATTCACATAACAATATTATTCATCTATGAAAATACTTAGTATTTAGAGATATCTTTAATTTCAAGCATATAGGATGATAGATTGCCAACACAAATATTAGTGTTGTTAGAAAATCTAATGTGCTGCATTGCATAATGAATGACGCAGTTTTACTCTTTTTAATTTTCCACTTTCATGTTTATAAGAACTGATGCCCAACTTATTGAAAATAAGTTTTAAATTGAATTATTGTTTGATTTAATGGAACATGGTTAAGAAAAATCCAAACAAAATGGTGATCAAATATGTGGTCTTTATTGAAAGTGGAGCAGTTTTAAAGCTTCTGAACTTATTCTAACTTCATGACACATGGATGTTAATTTCACTCAAACAGATCTTAAACCATCTTGCAGATGAGTTCATTGTGTTTGCGGGAACAATTATGGAAACAGGAGTAACACAGGGCCACTGTCATTTCCCCATTTCACCTGCACGGTCTCGTATCTCAGTCTGCTCCATTGGACCTTTGTGTGTGTACTTGTGTGTGTAACTGGACCTGGTCCTGAGCCATTGTGTTAGTGTGACAGAAGCCTTTGCCCACTCTTTGATGCCCCCCTCTCCAGAGCTTTCCAGCATCCTCTGTCAAGGGCTTGCCTGTTCCAAACACACACACACATACATGCACACCCACGCACACACATACACACAACACACATGTTCACTCAGAGCATATCCCTGCTGGGACCAGGGAGCTTCATTTGCATTATGATGGCAGGCAGATTAAGTACATTCCACTGCACACTAAAGGGACTCGGGGAAACACACACACACACACACACACACACACACACACACACGCAGTACTCACTCACCCCCACACTTGTCTTTGTTCCAGTAAGCCAGGCTTACTGAACAAACTGGTGCCCAGTACAGAGTACCAATCCCATTACTTGCCCCGTCCCCTGTTGTCCCCTCCCTCTTAAGAGAACAAAGAACGGCAACATTGACCGAATCTAAACCTCACTGAATCAGGGCGGGAGGAGGAAGAGAAGAGCTGAGAGATGGGTGGAGAGAGGAAAAAAGAAGAAAAGAAGGGAGGGCACCAGGGTGTGGGGCTAGTGTTGGAAAGGGAGAAATAACTGACAGTCGGCTTGAGGGACTAAGCTCATTTAGATAAATTGACATCCCCAACTGAGATAAAACCAGCGATGATTTGTACTGTATCTTCAGGGGATAAAAGCCGTTCTATTGGATTTCATAAGGTCCCGGCGTTCTGGGATTTCACAGGCCCCGCACACAGTGATTGTGTGGGTCTCAGCATGGAGGGACAGGCCTCTGGAGAGGGGATGAGGGGTGACTCCTGAGAAGAGAGGAAAGATCCTGATCCTTACTGAGAAATGTTAAACAGAAGACATGAGGAGGGACTGTGAAAGGTTATGCCAGGGTCTCTCTGTTTATTTCACTGTATTGTGGTACAGTATCCTATTTTTACCAGGTCTTGTTAAGGGAGAAAAACTCTCTGTGTAATCTGTTGTAGAAGTCGTGTCAAGGACTTGAAGATTTAGCCAATTTAATATCTTAGGTAAGATTTTAAGATAGCCTCACTTTATTCCTGAAGTCTTGCTTTGAATCTTTAATTTTATTTTCTCTAAATGATCAGTTTATACTATTTACTGTGTATTTTAGTGACAATAACTTTATTGATCTAATTAAAGTTTTTTTTCGCAGTAGATAATTCATTAAGATAAATATCACAAACTCCTCACAGGTGAAGTTTATTTATAGACTGAGGAAACATGGCAATAGATAAGAGAAAAAACTGGCAACTATGTGGCAAAAGTGATGCATACCAACTAAAAAGGTTTTTAAAAAACAAGGTGGTAATCGACTGTCGGGAATGTCACTCTACTGTATTGTCTTTTCAGTGTATAACCCTGTCAGACCTACTTTCTTCAGCCAGTTAATGGGTGTTGGGTTGCAGGGAGAGAGCTCATTCTGACTGGCTGTTGAGCAGAGCAGGAATAACCAAGATTTTACCCACTTAGTGCAGTTTCTTTTTGTGTTTCATTGCTACTTTCTGCTGTGGCAAGGTACACAAGGGCCTCTGTGGGATTCGATCCCACATACTCCCGGGTGAGAGTCACCAGTAAGCCAAAGGGATGTCTCTGTGGCCAAGTAGCCAGTGCGTATGATCAATTGGAGGCATGTTGACAGGACCCCACACTGTCATATTCCCCCCGTTTCCACAACCACATCCTTGTGCTTCACACAGGCTGCCACTGTTTACCAGCGCAACATGGGTTCTGCCAACAATGCCAGAATGTGGCAAGGTACGCAACAAGGGCCTGGGCGGGATTCGATCCCACAGGCTCCCAGATGAGAGTCACGCACGCTTACCAGTCAGCCAAAGGGATATCCCTGTGGCCAAGTAGTAGCGCATGATCACTGGGAAGCATGTAGTGACAGGACCATCAACTGTCACATGACTTTTACATTTTTATGTCCAAGGTAATTTGGTTTCTTGTGTTGGGTGCTGTATACTACTTGTTTCTGTGGCAAGAATGATGTCCTAGCTGGGAGTTTGATGTGACAGTTGCAGTGGTTAAATACTCTTTGTTTTCTCAGATGCTCGCAACATGAGGGGGACCAGAAACAGGCTCTTTTGTCACTTCTAGTTTCTAATGTTGGTTTGGTGTGTGAATATCTATATCTTGAATTAAGGAAAGGAGATGACTTATTTTTCTGAATTTAAAACTTTAGGAAGAAGGATGGCCTCTATTATTTAATAAACAAGGATAGGTCAAACTCTGATCTTTACTAGAAAAATATGCTCCATCTTTAAAGCATGAAGATGGCAGTATCATAGATTAGGCCTGTTTGGTGCATTTAGGCTAGGACAGTTATATGTGGTGACTGAAAGATGTTGATTTCAATGAAAATACCAAACATCAACATTCTTTTAACATTCTTTTCCAGCAAGAACCAAAATGGCTTTTGCTCTTCACTCATTTGAAATGATCTACTTAAAACATAAGCTTAATAGATTTTTTTTAAAGACCCACAATGTAATTTTTCGACCTTAAAAATCTTCGTTTCTGACTTATTTTGATGGCACATCAACAATCATTGTGTGCATTTTCAAGCCGTCCCTTACCAGCGGCATTGCAGGGTTCGGAAACTGTTCTGTATGTAATCTTTCCGGCCGGGACACAGCCGTGACGTTGCAGCCGACTACTGGTTGCGCACTACATCATGTGCTAGCAAACAGATACAAACCAGTATGAACACAGCGCATCATATCGGATTTGGCCAAAAAAACACAAGGAAACATTACTGGAGGAAAAGAGGAAAAGAAAGAGAGGAAGAGACAGAACAAGAGTCAAGATAAGAATGTCTTCTACTGGCTGGAATGACCTCACAATACAGGTAGCATGCAAGATTTAGCCATCGACAGGGGGGATGCGTCACTCAGAAAATTGCTAAAAGTTGCATTGTGGGTCTTTAAGGCATTATTTAATTTGTCTTCACCTACTTTTTTGTTGTCGACATCTCCCCCTACCTCATTTTGAAACCAACTTGGTTCTTTACACCATCCAATAACCACCACATCTTTGCTTTCCATTCTACATGTCTCTTTGTTTAAATGTTGCTCGTTATTCAGCTTCACTTTGTTCAGGCAGGCAGTAACATGCCCAATAGCACCCAACTTAAGCAACCAATTGATGTCAGACATGTCATACGTTTTTCAGTAAGTTTATATTTATACCTGCCAAAATGAATTTTGTCTCACATTTGATGGGTTATTGGGGGTTAATTTAGTGCCCTGAAGAAAAAGATTAAATAAGATTCTAGTTATAATTTTTGAATCCTGACCTTAATCGAAAGGAGATTATGTGGAAATACCTGGAGGGAAAACTCTATGACAGGTAACCCTGGTACATTATGAGCTACTGAATCACCAATAGTTTTTTTTTTCCACTACTGTCTTGGATTTCTGTGAAATATAGATTAATAATATAATTTCCATTTGGTTTTATTTGGTCTTTTTTGGCAGATTGGGTCATAACCATGAAGAAATATGGTTATTATTGAATAGTTAAGCAACAATACACTTCCTGACCTAGCTGAACAACAATCTTGTTCAAAATTATGATATATGAGGTAAAATGTTCCTCAGGGTCTATTTAGTTCTGATGGCAGCAGTGCTTACTCATAAATAATAAAGATATCGTGATACTTCTCTGCATTAAAACCTCTACGTACAGATTAGATTTTCCATCCTTACCATTCGTAGTTACAGGTAAAGAGCCCTGAGTTTGAAAAATTAAAGAGTCTTTAAAACCTTACAAATTAAAAAGTAATTAATGTCTCCACCTTGGATGTAGAATACCATCACTTCATCCTCACTGAAAATATAGGTGCACTGTGAAGTGGTCCTTTCACAATCCTGCATTTCAGTGGAAGCCTTGAAACCAGCAGACTCTACCTTGCTTGGAAAGAAAAAAAAGAGAGAAAAAAACTACTCCATTGCATTAGTGCAATTAGACCATCTTGGCCTAAATAATAAACTTAAAACCGCACCGTCTATGTTCAATATTTCATCTTTTATTCAGGTACTGGGAGTGCTTCTTATAGTGAATACACTTTCTCCACAGCATGGCTCTTTAATGCAGGTATTTTTCTTGGGAGGCTTTTAGGGGATAGTTGGGTAAAAGCCATTGAAGAGGCCCTTCCCTGCCCATTCCTGGGGCTGAATAATGAATCTTTTACCTGCATCCTGCACAAATGTTTCTTAAGCATATCCGGATCGCTAAATTGGAGGCTAAAAGGACCAAAATTAGAAGGGTCCTTTTTTTTTAAATTTATTTTTATTCTGTATTTTTTTTTATTTATCTTGTAAACAAATCAGCAACTCTGTCATTTACAAAATATCCAGAAATGAATTAAATTTTAGGTTTCAAAAATACATGTGAATTAAGAAAACATTCAACTTATTAACTTACTGCACTCATGCTTTAAAGATGACAAAATGAGAAACACCAACAGAATTGAAAAAACAAGCCATCTTTCTTCAGCAAGAGCTTCTCTGTAGTTTTTGATAACTGGCTACTTGTTCTTTATATCTTTTAATGTGTATATAAGTGTGCTTTTGGAGGAGAATGAAGGTGATGCGATTAGTTATTCATTCATTTTACCATCAGTCAAGGATGTCTAATTCCAGTCCTCGAGGGGTGCCGTCCTCCTTGTTTTAGATGTTTTCTGCTTCAACCTATCTAATTGACATTAAGGGTTCATTAACAGGCTTGAACATGACAAGCTGTTGAGAGATCTAATTAAATTGGATTGGGAAAAATCTAAAAGCTGTAGGATGGTGGTCTTCCATTGCCAGCATTTGACATCCCTGCCATAAGTGGTGCCACTGACACAGTCACAGTCCCCTTTAGGTTTTCCCACTAAAACACTGGACACTGATAACAAATGTCTCCAGGATAGGAGTTACAAGAAAACCAGTGAATTTCAATTCTACTCATGTTTAATTTTTTCTCCTTGAAAAACAAACAAACCAGACAAAAAAGAACAACCAACAAAAGGGTCAGAGTGACTTTGAATTACCAAACTGAAAAAGAGAACAGATAAAAATGGTTTGACCATTGCATGATAAAGATCCTGTAACAGTGAATCAAAGTCTTTCCCAGTGTATGATTTACTGTAAGATTGCATGCTGGGAAATTAGCAGAAAATACAGACTACATGCTAGATTCCGCAGTAGGCTACTGTACTGTGTATGACTATGAGGACTATAGTTACACTATGGCTGCTGCTCAGTCAAATCTATTCTAAAAACACAATCTTTGTAATCTCCACCTACAGCTTTGACTGCTTGTACTCGAGGTGACTTGGATGGAGTTGGACTCCATCAGTTGACATGAAATGCGTTTTCCTTACAATCATATATACTGGTATGTTCAGGGTTATCGACTCAGGTGTGACTCAATGGGGTTGTGAAACCATTACAGTACTAGTGAGACCAGAGCCGTGTCTCAAACTGCGCACTTGCCCGAGTGCACTGGAACTCAGTGCGCAGTGTGCACTGTATACTTCGTCTGTAGAGCACACTATTATCGCTAAATGCTAACCAGAAAAAAGCACTGCACTTACCGGAAGTGACGGACTAGCATTGCCCGCTAACGTGAGCTAACTCTACTGAGCCAGTAGAGCTGTGGCCTCAAACAAATCACCAGATCATAACTGTCATCAGGGAGTGAACAGCTTGGTAGCATGCCACAATATACATTGGTAATTATGTCTGAATAATTTCATAAACATTACTTAAATCAGTACAATACAGCCTATGCTGCAGGGGTCACCACAACTTTGTTCTCCGCCATTATTCAGCTCTGAAAACAGTTCGAGAGTCCCACTTCTTCCGCTACGTCAGCAAGATGGCGTCCGTTTAGTGCGAGTACTGTGCTTTGTTTTGCACTTTGTTTTTGGCTGTTATTAGGGCAGCATCTTCGGGTATTTTCAGAGCACTGAATTTTCGCTTAAATGACAGCATGAACGCACTAGACACTCAAAAATAATGTTTGAAATGCTCAAGTGCGCAGTTTGAGACACGGCCCAGGTTCACTGGATCCAGTGCAGTACCCCACACACCCACCCCCAAAAACGTAAAGGAAAATATATTTATACCAGCTTATAGTGACGAAACTAACTCAAGGCAGTAACTGAGGTTAGCTGTAATTAGCACCGGTGGGTGCCTTGTTAAATTGAATTTAACGACAACACAGCAGTCTTACTGAGTGCGAACTAATCCTGGACTCTGGAGCATTATGGTTAATGGGCCTGAAAGAAAATGATGGCCTTTCAGAAGCAAAACCAATTAACACAAAGTGGAGATGTCTAGTGCTGAGCTTTCCAAATCTCATAAGAACTTCTGGCCTCATATTATATAACTGGATTTCTGTTCATTTTGAATAATGAAGGAGGTAAAGAAGCATGACATAATGTGGCTATCATGGCTGTGCATCTAAAGAAAGTGGAACATGTTTTACAGAGAAAGGCAGACGGTAATGTTTCACTCCTGCAGATGGGCTGCTGTTCGCTTAAGTATTTATCCACAGAATTACTTTAGAGGAATCAGCATTATCAAAAATATTTCATATAATTAGAAACTCATTTATATACACAACAGTTGGTAGGAGACGGGTGCAGCTAAACCTACCAGCGGCAGTTACTTTAAAACATCTCACTAGGCAATTAAGTGAGAGACATATGTTCATTTGTAAAATGGGAGAGTAATTAAGAATTCAGTTGAGCATACTTGCACTTTTGACAAATCTTAATCTTAAAGTGTTATTGAAATTGTTACACTAATATGAGACAAGATGTGATATCTGTCAGTGGCCGACTTAAAACAAAATTTTCACTTATTATGACACCCCCAAAGGCTTGTGGGGAGTCCTTTTTCCCCACTTAATTCAGGAATACAAGTTGAAGTAAACTCATGAATAGTAATGTCAGCCAGTGGTACCTTTTCTCTTTTTTTTTCTTTAAATTCTGCTGTCAGCCAGTCAAGTTTCTTTTGTGATCTTTCTGAGACTTGGCCTCAATTTCTTATCTGTCCTCAAATTCTTTCTCCCACCTGCTGTGCACAGAAGTATGCTTTCCACATTTTCTGTGGAGAACCTTGCTTAAAAACTATGGTTTAAATGCCGTTTTAGAGGTGTTTTCACCTTGAGACAGAAAAAGTCTAGTCTTACAACATGTATGATAGAAACGGAAATGTAACAGCTTCAGGGCAAAATAGCTGGGCTTCCGTCGTTAGTGTGTTTCTGAGACTTCACTACATTGACAAAATATGCTTGTGTGTGTAATAGGAATGTAGTCAGCTTAAGTCCGGTAAGAGTTTCTGTGGCATCAAGGCCCATCGCGGCCATATATCAACGTAATTAAAGGCTGGTTTAATGACGCAGGGCCTCAGCAGCATGATTTCTGTCTGATCGCCACGCTGCTTCATTAAGACCACTCAAGCTAACGAGCTGTGGCTGTAATAAAGTCCTCCCCCCGGTCTGCTGCAGTGATGAAGGAGCTACCCAAAGTGAGCTGAGCCAAGGCCCAAGATAGAATTAGCACTGGACAGGCTTCAGCTAAACTTACTCTGTGAGTGCTGGTGGCCTGGTAAAAGGGTCAAGGTAATTCTTTCTACGAGACCTTTCAGTTTTCGTTTTTGGTTTCATTGAAAGTGGGCTGAAATACACATGAAACAGCTTCGGAAAGAAAGCTATTCAAACTAGTTCAGACTTCTGGGTATGATGTGAAAGAGCAAGGAATCTAAGCACTTTTGGCAATGACCTACTTTGGAAGGTTGCTGGCAGGATCATTTGGTGTTTCTGCACATTGCTGTCAAAAGTAACTGGAGCCACAGCGGCATCTTATACACACAAAAAACACTGGTTTTAATCATTAATGCACCATGAATTTTTCAAATCATGTTGTAGCTTTATTTCTTGGAGTAATTTATATGAATGAAAGCTTTTTATCCTTCTTGATAGTTTATATCTGTGTGGGTTCATGTGGAATTTGCTTGATTATGAATTGGAATTCATGTATCAAATAACGCATGTGAATCAGACATTAGAAATCTGATTGAGCATTGAATTCTGATTTATTGGATGTTGATGGATCATTCAAAAGGATTTAGAATAAATCTGTAGTTTGTTTAGTCAAGAAAACTACAGTTGTAAATCAACATATTTTCTCTGTCGCCACACAGTAAATGCAGCAGTCCACTATGTCCAGCTGTTCCTGGGAGATCCAAAGCGGTTCTCACAATAGCTGGAGTATGTCAGCCCCTTCCTCATGTTCACGGTCTGCCCCAGGGTGTCTGTCCAATTGGATATGTCCTGACTACATCCAAAGTCTTACAGACATCTGCTAGATACAGTACTTTGATTTTCAGTGTTTAATACCAAAGACCAAATAAATATATAAGGATAAATAAGGAAGCCCTAGTTTAATGCTTAATCATATTAGGAGATTAAATGTGTCTATTTATGTGAAAGACTATCATTTTAAAAAACATCTTTAATGGAAACATTTGAGTCAGTTTCTTCAAATAAAAAATTGCATGCTAGAACTACAATATAAAGCAATTTGGCATATTTGATTATTAATCTGTCAAAAATAACAGGTGCAGTTTAATCTACAATTTTTTAAAATAGTAAAAGAGTACAATATTTTTTTATTTATCTTTTATTCAATATTTTTATTCATTTATTTTTATTGTAAAAAAGAACCATATTGGCAATGTTGTCTGGCGAGTTTTTCCCTCCTCTGTTACTCTGAAGTTCTTCTCTGCACCAATATACATCTGACAATCGTGTCCTGAATTGACAGTCATTAAAAGGTTAGCGCACCCTAAAATGGGTTTTTTGTACTGTAAACAACATAGTATTACTTTATTGTAAAAAAACCTTCCTATACTGTTGTTAAAGGTAGAGTGCAGAGTTTACCCCCTGAAAATAAACAGACTTGTGCAAGTGAAAGCCATCTCAATCCGCACCTTTGGGCCTCTACTCTCGTGAAGTGGTGAGTTTGCTTGTCACTCCCTCTCCCTCTATTTGTATATTTGTATATTTCCCTTTTAGTGTGATCAGTACATTTCTGGAAGGAGATTTCTATACTGCCAGCCAATGACCAGGCTAAAGCCTGGGATACACTGCGATTTTTTTCAATTGTTGCTTGCAGCTCCAACTCAAGTTGTGCAAATCAGTCGCAGAGTTCAAAAGTTCACAGCTTGCGATGTCTGTCCTCATACTGTACGAACCGACACTCGGATGCAAACTGACTACTCACACTGTGCATCCACAAAGACACGTTGCAGTCTTGAACAATCCCGACATGCAACGCAATAAATACAGCTAGTAGTAGTAGAAGAAGAAAACGGAGAAGAAGAAGACGACGACAGTAAGAGCAACAGCAGCAGCAGCAGCATTATGCTATCACCAAAAAAACTGAGCTACCTTGGGGATTTGCGCTCTTCTTTGGGAAGAATTTGCCAAAAATAAAAGGCAACAACATTGCGTGTGGACAAGGAATTGGCTGAGCAGACATGAGCTGTACAGTCTGCCGGTTTTACAACGAGATCTCCATCCAAATGACAAGCCGGGTCGCCATGCTGCCTCTGGTTTACGAAACGAAGAAAAGGAAGTACTCTGGTTAAAAGAACTTTAGATAGTGCACGTTGGAAAACCAGGGTTAATATTGGTTTGGCTTTTACCCACTTTCGAGCTTTGAAGGAGATGCATGAAGCTGAATAAGCTGAAGAGCGAGGTGGCCATTAGCCCGTGGGTAGGAGCTCTCAGTTTGAATAGTGTTTACAAACAGAAATGGTGGGGGGACTCTGGACTCTACCTTTAACATTTCAAATGTTCTTTTATATGTTTAAAAATTGGGATTTTGTAGGTAAAAAATGACTCAAAAAGCCTCCTACAGGATAAGACCAAGCAGTGATGTTGAAAGGTACGCGTCCTGCGTCTCTTTTTTTACTTGTCCTGTCCAGCATCATAGCAAGCAGAATGGAGATCTGATTGCTTTGTGTTGAACAGTTTTGCTTTGCCAAGGTGAGCCTTATGAACACAAGGCTCCCCTTGATATCCTGTTTATCCATTTTACTTCTTTAATTAAACATTAGTTTATAACAGCATTCCATACTGCTGGGCTTGACAAGGGAGAAATGAAAGTTAGTGGAACAGAAAGAAAGGACTGAGAAAGAGCGAGAGAAAAAAAAAACATGAATCCACTTACACAGTTCACTGGTGCATCTGTACAGAAACCCCTTAACAACATTCCATGGTCAGTTGGAAAACAAAATAAGCAATCCCCTACAGGAGGACCTACAGGTGGATTAAGTATCCTCACATCATACAAACACCGCAGAACTACGCAGAGAAGAGGTACAACCTAGTCAAAAATTATCTACTTTTAAGGAAATAAGATTGTATCTCACCTCTTTCAACAAAACACGACCAACCTTATTCCTTGCAACACTTTGCTCCCCATCTCTGGAATTCCCAATCTCCGCAGCAGACTCCTTCCCTCTCTCAAAATCCAGACTCACAACTCCTGTGACCCGTCTGATTTCACCTAATTCCACGTACATCAATCCAATGTTGTTTTCTGTGTTCTGCTTAGTGTTTTAGTTTAATGTTTTGTCCGCTTTGTACAGTGTCCTTTGGTTTTATAAGGCATCTGTCAAATGAAATGTATTTACTATTATTACTATGCACATTATTATTATTGTTACAGCCCACAAGGGAGTGTAACGTGCCAACAACCAAGGAATGAAGACAACATGACGTAAAATGTTTTAAAGTGATTCATTGACTGGTCTGGGAGAAAAAGGATATCACCTGCTTTTACATGTGGGGGAGGAAGGGACAGATGGTTGTGCCAAACAAATGAAATGAACATAACAAAACAACTCCTGAATAACCACTTAAAACTAGAGGTAAAAAAAAACAAAAGACCTAACTAACTAATCTAAAAAGTGGTGTTCCAAAACATATACAGATAGTGGCACGAATCGCTAAAACTAGTGAACTAGACAACAACCAAAGCTATGGGCAAGAATGTATAGGGTACCCCGAATAACTAGTCCACACAACCTCCCACCACATACCTGAAGTTGGCAGCATCCATACTCAGTCACCGAGACCAAACAGCACAGGACAGGTGTGTATGAAGAGCAGCCTCCTGAGGGGGGTTGCTGAGCTGCCCTTAAAGCAGGGCTCCTAGGTGCAACTCATTGCAGCAATCAGGAGGAGCCAATGGGAAGACGACTGCAGCCACTCCCTAATCAGCCCTCATCAGGCAACTGACAGGGGAAGAAAGAAGGGCAGGTGCCTGCACGTAACAATTATTATTATGTAGGTACTGATAGGCCTCGGAGCTTTTACGATTGCTCATTGCTTCACAGTCAGACGTGACAGAGCTAAGAAGGAGCTAAAGGTTGCTGTTTATTTTTTTGGCCAGGGCCGGTGTTTTGGTATTTTCTTTCGTTTTTTTTTTCTCCCCCCTTTTTTTTTTTTTTTTTTTTTTTCTTTGGCCCCTTTTTTTTTTCCCCCTTTCCCTCTTCCTCTCCCCCTCTCCCTCCCTCCCTTTTCCTCCTCCCCCCCCCCCCCCTCTCCCTCCTTTCTTCGTTCTTTTTTTTCTTTTCCCTCCTTTTTTCCCCCTTCCCTCTCCCTCTCTCCTTTACCCTTTTTCTTTTTTTTTTTACAACGGTTAAAATTACGGCCCAACCACCGACCTGGCCCAGATCTTCATCATCCTCCTCCCACCCCTCTGTTGCAGGAAGCGGAGGGAATGTGACGTTGTCCTGTCTGAGCTTTGACAGCTGGTGTTCCCGTGCAGTTTACCTAAAAAGCGTATCGTAAGAGTATCGTGAACATCTAGCATATAAATAAATGCCGGTTCCGGTCAAACCGGAAGTTACTCGCATATTTCATGCAAGGGCTCATGGGGCATAGGAATAAGGTGGATACAGAACCTTTTATGTCTAGCAGTCAGGGTAATGTCTCCTTCACATTTTGGAGGAAAAGGAGGAGGTGGGTATTGAAGCAGTTGCAGTTTGCGACTTTGCAAATAAAACTTCAATATTTCTAACTTTAAATAGACTGTTTGTTTATAAATTAGCATAATGAAAACTGAAAGCTTTTGATAACAACTAGTGACCCTCTGTGAACTCAGTCTGTGTATAGGCTATATGCATTTGACGGTATGAATACATATATATATATATATGTATATAGATGTGACAGTGTGGGGTCCTGTCACTATGCCTCTGATTAATCATGCTCTGGCTACTAGGCCAAAGGGATGTCCCTTTGGCTGACTGGTTAGTGCGCATGACTCTCAACCAGGAGTCTGGGGGGTCAAATCCTGCCTGGGCCCTCCGTTGTATACCTTGCCATATACAAACTGTATATGTATATATTAGATCATGGAGGTTTTGAACGTGCTGACAATCTGCCAAAACACAAGATGTGGAACCATCCGAATGCAGCCGTGTCTATTTACACCACGTCTTTTTCTCTCCCTCTCTGCCAAATCACACCACGTGCTCGTCCGCTTCATGTTGACATGAAAGACACCATGAACCAATCAGAGCGAGCTAAAGTGTGTCAGCATGGTGTTGCTTTGTTTAGCTCCCTCCCCTCTTTCCCAAACACATCAGGGAGAGCAAGCATGGCTGCTAACAAGTATGAAAGTGAGGAGTTACTCCCGAAAAAACATTCAACTTTGGTCATATGAATTTGTAAATCATTTGTAAACAGTTGTTTGGTTCACGTCCGATCTTTTAAAGCCGAATAACTTCCAAACCGTAGATGTGACTCCTCTTTGGGAATTAGTTCCTCCTGGTAAACGTGTGCTTCACTTTGACAGCTTTTCACACATTGTGGTGTTTGTGTCCAGCAGTGAAATTTGTCCCTGCTGAAACACTTTCCCACTGCGCACGTTCTGAATGTTGTCTGGGCTTTTCACCGGTATAGCAGTATATGAAAAATACATATCATAACGAAAATAAACACCGGTTTTTGGTATGAACCGGTACACTGCACAGCCCTAATGTAACCGCATTCTTAGCTGATTATAACTCAGTACGTTTGCTGTGAGTGAAAATAAGTAATATTGAGTTTAATTATCGAGGGACATAAGAAAATTAGACTGGAAAGTTTGCATAAGTGAACAGGAAAACTTTTATCTTCTTGATGACATTACTGATTAGAACTTCACATAATGATTCTTTATTATATTTCACCATTAATTTCCAGAAGACATTAATCATCCTAAACATTTATGTGATTGTTATCTGAAAGACTTTATTTTCTGACAAGAAACACAAGAAAAAAACTTTGAGTATTAAGATGATCAATAATGTACAGTCTTGGCACCTCAGCTATCGTTTGCATGTGTGCACATAAGTTAAAGTTGATGCATTGATGACTTTCTTTGTGGCCCCAAACCAGTGATTTTCTTTCTTTGACTTTTCAAGACAAGTTTTCTCTTTTAGTCGTTGCATGAATAGTTAAAATCCCTTGTGGGAATCAAAACACATCAATCTTTATTTAACACAGTGTATTTTCATCAGGAATGACTACACACAGCATTTACAATTTGTTGCAGCAGCCTCCGATATCCCCGATTTTCTCCGTGTTCTCTGCAATGGTTGGCTATGATTAGTCACACAATATGACATTAACCTGTAAATTAAAATTCCTCCATGCAATTTGATGGGTGATTTAATTCCAGCATCGTGGCACTCCTCCCTCCCTCTGCCCATCTCTCCCTGTCCTCATCCTCCAGACATCAACCCCCACACTCTCTTGTCTCTCTGTCTTTCTCCATTTGCCGTGGGCTAATCCCATTATGAATTCTTTATATAGCCTTTTCCCTTAATGATCAGCGGGGCCTGCTCCAATCCTGATTACTATTGTACACTTAGCACTACATAAAGCAGGGGATTAATATGCCCCGCTAGGATCGTTGCTATGGATCCACTCGTTGCCTTCCGAGAGATGTTGCTGCTGCTTCAATTGGCCATAAATTGCTCTCCCCAGTGGCTTCCCACGTACCAGACAGGGCATGGAAGAAAAGGGGGGAATCTCTCTCTCATGTGGTTTTGCTCTCTCTCTTTGGACTCAGACGAAAGTGATCTTCTCTATAATTCATGACCCAGCGTTTTCTCTTTCTTCTCTCAAATTTTTTCTCCCTTTCCCAAAGATGCTGTAGTAACGCTTCTTCTCAGCAGCCTATGCCCAATGGAAAGGTACAAAATGGGTGGGCATCACCCAAATAGACAAAACTATGCAAGAAAAGGTGGTTTAGATAATTTAGTCTATTCAGAAAAAAAACATTAATATGAAGAAGTATTTAAATTCTTTTCATTTAGGCCATTAAATATATAAATTAGATCTATGGTGATGTTTGACAAGAAATTCCAAGAAGTTGGCCTAACTGTGCAGAAAATTTATATGATCTTTCAATAACATTTGCATATCTTGACTTGTACTAAGAGTTGCACTTCTAAGTTGGCTGTTACAGTAGTTTGTAAACCTATTTTTACCCATCTCAGATGGAGTATGAGTCATCCCAGAGTTGAACTCTTTGTTGGAAAGGAAACAGCCAAAACAGTGCAAAGAGGCAAATATAAATGGGGAAAACTGTGAAGATTCCTCAAGCTTTTATGATGTCCTGTTGGATCCTGTTGTAGTTGAGGAAGACTATTTTTCATTTGGCGCTAACATATACCTCTCTTTCTTCTCTGGTTTAAAGTGAGAGCTGAAAAAAGTCAAACAGTGTAGTTTGAGGCAAGGCTCGGTGAGCTCTGGGGACACATGCCGAGAAACAGCGAGAAACACCTCTTCGTGATTCTTGTTTCTTTGTAGTTACAGTCTAACCCGTGAGTGTCTTCATTGCAGATCGACAGCATCCTGCTGTTCTCCCCTTTTTCCCTTACTTCCCTGTGAACTGGAGTGGTAACAATTTGTAAAAGACTTTGCTTCTTTGCACTGATCTCTTTGATTGCTCTGTGAGAAAGGATTACAGTGGTTTTCATTGTGATCCCATCCTCATTATGTATTTCAATAGATATAAATTCATGGGAGGGTTTTAAATTCTGTAGCAGGCATTTTAAAAACCTTACCTGGAAAAAAAACAATAAACAGACATATCCCCATCTGAGTCTAACATGTCTAAGCTTTATATATTTTCTAATGTGTTTTTCTGTGTGCTGTTTCTATACTGTTTGACAAGGTTTACACGCATGACAGGTACTAGACCCCTGCTCTGGACCTTACAGGTGGGGAACCAACACAGCCCCTCACATCATAGCTTTGGGCTGGGAGCTATGCAGTCACCATTGTACATGCTGGCAAACTGCCCCCAGGCTGAGCCCCACTATTTTGTGTTTTCTTATCTAAAGGGGTTAATGTTTGTCTGGATCTTCATTCCTGTCTTGTTTTCCTTGGGAGATCCCGTCAGAATATAGCTCTGAGGATGATGATAACACACAAGCCCTTCTGCCTTGACAAGGCCTAGGTCTAAGATTTTGCCAACAGATGCTGGCTCTGGGGGCCGTTGAGTCTTCGCCAGTAACAGAGGTTGGGATATACTAGTTGAATGTAGTTATGATCACCTCTGTGATGTTGTCTCAGGTTTCATGGTCCTTGGTGAGGCATGGTTTCTTATCTCCTTAGTCATTTTACATGCGTGGCACTGGATGGGTACGGGGACTGATGACTCATCACAATATATTTGATTCATTGTCAGAGATGCTTTGGAGTCAGCAAATATCAGTCATTTTGCTTTTTGAGCACTTTTGCATTTGTTTGTCAGAGTCTGTGGTTACATCATCCTTTTATATGGAGTCGATTCACAGTTTGTAGGCAGTGCAGAGTTGCTTTGCATTATGTTTTGAAGCTAAAAACTTATTTATTTTAAAGGGACTAGAGGCAGGAGTTGAAAAACAAACAAACATGCATGTCCATTTTTTTAACACTAATGGGTGAAGAAGTGCTAAATACCAAAAATAACGTTTCCACCCACGTTTCTCTCTGTTGCCTTGAACAGGCTGTGTGCTGCAAAATGCGCTGCAATTTGGTGTCTGAATTTCCCCGCCTGCCCTGCGGACGTGACATCAAATATGCACATCCACAGTTTTGTTACAGGAAGAGCGGTCGCGAAATTCAAACCTGAACGAGTTATATTCTTCTCCGCAGCACACCTATCACTAAATGAACACGAAAAAGGTTAGTAAAGGTTAGAACAACATTAAGCTCAGTTTGTCATCCCCTACGGCTTGCTCGTGGCTGCAGTTACCTGAAGTGCCAGTTGCGGCAGTCGCGAGTTTTGTTTCTTAATCTTGCCTCTAGTCCCTTTAATCAACATATATTTTGATAATATATGTCTGATGGGCCATTTGCAGCCTCTAGAGAACAACTTGTTTAAAAGGGCTCCATTAAAGTTTAATCTAACTGGATCAGATTCAGCTACAACTTTAATAGATTTATTCTAGTTAAATGAGTGAAGCATTGCAGTTATTAGTGGCTCCAGAGGAGATGGAAGGTTGTCACAAGAACCTTTTATAATTATGAAGATAACCCAACATTCTTGGTTGTTGGCATCATCAGAATCTCTCTTACATTGTCATGTTTTTTTTTTTTTCCTCTTTGGTGTGCTTCTTGGTGTTATAGAGTTACTCAAGGTGCATTAGGTTTTGAATGGTAGCCAAAGCAGCAGCTGTGTGTTACTGCACATCTGCCTCTGATACACTAGATCACATGTTTGAATAAGATGTATGGCCTAGATACAGCAAAGAGCATGAATATTATTGAAAGTTTATGAAAATATTAAGTCACAGAATAGATTTCGTGACAGCTATAGTTCTTTGCCCTCACTGCTTTGGTGTTTTTGTACTCCACCTCCCAGAGTTTGCCTGCCAGTCAAACCCCTTCACATCACATATGTTCTGTATTTCTGTTTTGCAGCTGATTGTAAACTATTTTTTTCTCCTGGAAGCAGGTAGTCCAGAGTGATTAAAAGCTGTTATGAACAAAGTCTTACTACTGTATGCTGCATGAACAGAATAAAGATTTGAGGCAGATTGATATTACAACAATATTGCATGGGTTAAAATGCCTGGAGTACAAGAGGTCTTCTGTTGAACTATAGCTACTGTATTTCCAAGGTATTTGGATGAAGTAAAGAACGTTAAAAACTAAACTCAAACAGATTTTTGCACAAAACAAAAAATTACTCACTCACCGGCTATCCCATCCCTCTAGCTTTCCTCTACACAGCCATCCATACCTCATCTTTGCACCCCACAATATCTCTGCACCTCACAACCCACCAATGTTGAATTTCATTGCCCTCTGCATGTGTGACAGACCTTACAGTTTCACTGTACAGTATATGCATAACACCCCATATCAAACCCACACTTGCACACATGGCCATCTCGGCCAGGCCCACCACCTGTCCTGGCCTTCGCTGTCTTTCCCCCAGCCAAAGAGACACATGCCTGGGCACTCTGGGCAGCAGCCCAGCCTTTCACATCCAGGTCCAGGGCCAAGAGACAGGGGCCAACAGCTGGCGGTGTGCAGAAGGAGCCTGGAGGCTTCCACCGCAGATGAATCACCACAGATTAATATTTAACTCCAGACTCCTGCTACCCTCCAGCATCTTTGCTTCCTTTCTCCCTCTCCATACCAACGTCCCTCTCCCTTTTTCCTTCAGTCCAATCCAAAGTCCTGCAGGTATGTTGGCATATTGGCATATGCTCAACAGACCCATGCTATAAATATGTTATGGGGATACTCCTTTTATGATATGCAGTAAAAGTGTTTTTGTAGCTGATTTTTTTATTTTTTAGCTAAATATTGGTTGTGAATTTCTTTTTAAAGGAAAATCCCATTTATTTTACAATTACAAACATTTGATCAAAATATGTTAATTTTTTTTTTGTACATTTGAGTAATACAATCAAATGTACACAACAGTAAGCCAAATTTAGGGGATTTAAAGACTTAAAAACAGTAAGAGTGTACAATTATTCAAAATAACTTGTAAAAGATTTTCTGATTTAAGGAAAACGCTAAATTAATTGAGTAGGGCACAGATTCATTAATCAGAGGAAAACTGGAGCATTTCTGTTCAGCTGTACAGTAACTTGCATTAATATTAACATTAAAAGAAATTTTAGTTTTTTGTGGATTTGAGATTAAATTAATGCTGACCAGAGCTTGTATACTGAAATCTTAGTTTTTTTTTACTAAAAGGGTTTTAATGACCTCAGCAGTTGTATTGTGAGCAAATGCAAGAACTCTCACATTTTGAAGCAGCTGGTTTTGTTTCAGTATCGCGGCCTGGGAATCGATGAATGTTCTGATAATAAGCAGGCACCATTTTTTTTTTTCTTTTTAGCAGGTACTAAGGGCAGGTCATAAAATACATTGCTTCAATGCTAGAGCTGCAAGCCCAGTAGCTACAAGCAGAGCCAGGCTTGTAATAGCATTCTCAGATGGGATCCGTTATGATGGCTGCATGCCTGCCTCGCTCCTTCAGCTCTGATTTTGTGATTAAAGCTCCAGACTACTTTTCTTTCAGATTCTTTCTCTAGACTGTGTCTCCCTCCCCCTATCTCTTTTCTCCATAATAACCCTCTTTTGCCTCCTTTTTTTCTGTACTTGCATCTTGTTTACCTTCTTGTCCTTCTTTATTTCCACCTTTATATCTTTCCCTTATCTGTCTTTCCCGCTTCCATGCTATATATATGTGCATATATGTTTGTAAAAGATATATTGGTCCCGTGTGGTTTTTCCTCATTCACATGCATGTTCTGCGAGCCTCAGCCATTCGAGTGTACATAAAACCTGCTTTTTATGGCCAGACATAAAAGTGAAAGCTTGGAAAGAAAAAAAGAGATAGATTTTCTTCTGTTCCTTAAAGAAGGGATGCTCTGATCTCACTTGTAAAGGATTAACCTTTGAAGCACCCTCGCGTCGTTTGGCTTTTTGTTTCTTTTTAACTCTTGAAACTTCAGACACAAAGGCAATTTTGTCCTGACTAAAAAGGGCAATCTTCTGTTATCTGGGTCATGTTGTGACGGTGAATGAAATATAATTTTTTTCTACTCTTTCTGTCTTGCTCTTGGCCTCCCTCTTGTCCCTTTATGATTGGGTTCAAGGGGAGCATGGCGGTGTCTTGCTGAATACGTAACCAACCAACGCGCCAGTGGAATTGTGGGAATTCATGGGAATCGCCATAGGGACGGGGGTTCCTGTAGGACGACTTCCTGTCTGTCTGATTCAGGGACACTCAGGGGTGCTTGAGCTTCCCTCCATGTCATCCCTGACTAGGCCTCAGCGGAAAATTTGTGTCTTTGTATGAGACTGGATTGAATGCACCCAGAGGGGCCAGCAAACTTCGGAATCCCCATTGTCTTTCATGCCAACCAGGGACACATATGAATATGCATATTCATAAGCAGGAGTTCAGTTTCATGGCCCCTGAAAACCCCCTCCCCACCCTTTCATTCATCTTTTTATAATGCCCTTCTTATTTTCATTTCCAGCTGCGGTGTTCAGCACATGAAAGGTTACTGTGTCACACCCCTGAAGGTTTTACAATGGTAGAAAAAGGAAAAAAAAATATAATTACATCTTTTGCCTATGTGATTCTGTGATTAGTATTGGATGATTATTTCTGGAGATTGAACATGTGTGGGTTGATACCATGAGGTGAGTCTCAGTGGGCTTTGGAGAGACAAAAGTACTTAACTGCTCAGTTTTTCACGAGGTCAATATGATATTATTTCCTCTGAACTCATTTCTGTAGTTAAATTGTGAGAAACCAAATCCCACACAGTTTAATTCAAGGAGCCCTTGCTTTCTTATCAGCACTCGCATTAAGTACGATCACGAACAATTTGATAGATCCAGAGCTGTTTCACTGAATTCAAAATCTGTCCTTTAAAAAAAAAGGAAAGAAAAAAAGGAATTTAATATGTCTGACTTGTTTTAGTTGAGCTTGAAAAATTGGAGCAAGCATTGGCAACTGTGAAAATCAATGGTGCTATGACTAATCATAGTATCTTCTCTGCAATGAGAAGCTGGATGGACTATTACTGCTTAAAGGGATGCAAATGTGAAGATACATCAAGCTTGCAAAGTATAGAAAATGTGGGGGAGTAATTAGATCTTTTCAGACATACAGGAGTAAATCTAAGATCCATCCATCCATCCATCCATTCATTTTTTATACCCACTTACTCAAAGGCAGGCTCTCTTTTGGATTCTAAAATCTATCCCAGTTGCTGTCAGGCAAGAGACTGGCTACACCTCAGACAACTCACCAGGTCGAGGATTTAAGGCTAAATTTGAGTTTAACACTAAATGTTTACTTCAAAACTCTTGAAGATTATTTTAAGAGGTTTCTGCTTCAATAAAGAGTGCACAAATTGAATGATAAAGAAGCACAGAATCTGAACAAAAACATGAAATCAATCTAAAAAAAAAAAGTTTAATCTCCAACAGGCTGTATGGAGTAGTTTTTATCAGCGTGTAAGTCAGAATGTATACATGAATGAGAAAGAGTTTTCTGCAGATATTTAAATCATCAATCATAAATATTGCAAAGAAAAATAAAAACACACACAAACCAAAAGTTTTTAAAGGCATTTCATTGCTGATAAAACAGTATAAAAACTGAGAAGTTCTTGTTTGAGAGGTAAACTGATCTCAGGAGTGCATATAAATGACTGCTATTTTTTTTTATCAGTTTTTTAAAAAGTTGGTACAACTTAACATTTTTAATATAAAATGTTAAGTAATTAAAATGTAAAAGCTGTCTTGAATTCATTGCATAACTACAAGGTAGGGAGCTCACACTACCAGTCCTTGAGGGCCACTAACCAGCAGGATTTAGATTCTTTCCTGGACCAACACGCTTTTTGAAGCAGCGAAACATCTAAAACCTGTAGGACAGTGGCCCTCATGACCAGAGGTTAAGATCCTTGGGTTAAGCAGCGTGGTGCAGCATGTCAGGTGAGACTGTGGCTTAGTGAACAGAACTATATCTCAAATTTTGCATCTCTGATCTAAAGAATGAACCTTTTAGGGAGGAGCCTCTTTATGTCAACCTATCTGATAAAAGGACAAAATTCACAATTACTGTGTGTTAGGCTATAAGATAGAGCATGGTAGTCAGTTTTTTTTTTTTTTCTTTTTTAACACCTCTACCCCAGTTTTGACCAGGAATTCAAAAGGGGTCAGTTTGAGAGGTTTTACCCCTCCTTGCTGTGTCTGAAGTGCACAAAGTGACAACAACCTGCTGTTGTGGGCAGGGTCTGACATTAGTGTGTCACACTGGAAATCTGGACGTGATCATTACCAAGGCCTGGAGTCAAGGCCATTAGCTCCACTCCCCCTTCACTGAATTATGGGTCGTCTGTCAAGGAGGCCCAGTGTCCGAGACCTGTCATTGTGAAAGATGAAGGGGTCCTTGCACTCTCCAATGAGCCATCCGTGGAGATGCCCGCGACCAACGACCCATGAGCAGAGACACACCTTTCATCAGTGAGAGCGATGAGTGCAATGGGAGAAGTGTGCGCATGTGTGTGTGTGTGTGTGTGGGGGGAGGCAGTGTTTGTATTTGACCTGACCCTTTAAATACCCCTCCCCCTTCTCTTGCAAACCATATTTTTCTTTTTGCGATGACACAGAAAGGCCTTGGGATTGCTCAGAATGTTTCCTTGGTCCCTGCTGACAAAAATGTAATCAGGCACCTCTGTCTAGTTCAAGAGTACAGGATCAGTGATTCACAGAGCATCAGTGCTCATTAAATTGCTTCTATAAAGCAAGACCTTAAGAATAACTGATGCAAATAAAGTAATGTGACTTTTGCAGGACTTATGTGTCTGTTTCCACAAACAAAGCTGAATGTAATTATGATTTACATTTATGTTTGGACCTAAAGAAATGTCTGTTGCCTGGCTAGTTTGGATATACTAAATACTTAACTACTTCTGAAACTACAGTACTAAAAGTTTCAAAACAGCCTGAGGGTTATATAGTAATCTAGTAATCTTAAATCAAGGATGATCTTTATCCTGTATAAGCAGCCATTTGATTAACATTCTAAACTAAATAACTGTACTTCTGGTATGTGATCAGTCGTTCAACTAAATCTGACAAAAATTGGGTTTCAGTTCAGGGTTCTAACAGATTATCACATGGTGCTTACTGTCCCATGGAATCATGCTTTATCACATACCTGCATCCATGTTTGCTTTTTATATGTACCTATTATGTCTCCTTTAAAGCAGTATCGAAATTTGGCAGATTTTAGCTCTTTTCACCCCCCAATTCAACAATTGTCTTGTATCTTGTCTTTTCTCTGAGCTCTCTCCAGCCAGTAAAAGCCAGTCTGACTTTTGTCTTTTTCTTCCTTTATTGCTTTTTCTGTGGTGTACATTCAAAACAGGCAATGTGTGGATATCCACTTTGAGGTGTAGCGTGCAGAGGTGATGCCACGGTTTCACATGCAAAATTTCACAGGGGTCCCTATAACCAGCATCCATTGCCCCTGTATTATGATATTTTGATAATTATAATTGGGATACTAAAATGTTCAAAATATTATCTTAAAAGGCTTTGTAGTTATAGCACTAAATTCCTTAGATGCAACTTTTATATATTCTTTCTCATCTTTTACTATTTTTCTATAGTTCTACTTTTATCATTTCTGATTTTCATTGGATTTAACCGGAGCGATATGATTTGACATGGTTCTAATACAGAAAATGAAACTACATGCTGAAGCCAATGAGTCTTCGGGATTACATTTACAGCTAACAGCACATGCTGTAAATAAAAACAGTTTTGTAGTGGTTTTTTTGTCTGTATTATCATCCCTTCTTACCACTGTCTTGATCTCTGTTTTACTCCGCCTGTTTTCATCTTTTTTGTGACTGCCTGGCAGAGGACTTCTCTGACTCATTTTCTTTGCATAAGATGCACTGCTATTGGAGGGAAGACCGAGAGGTGTAGGTAGGACCCCTTTAGGGAGTTCTGCTCTGGTCAACCACTGTCATTGCTAACTTTGCTCTGGAGTGGTTCAAAGCTGGTCGGCTCTTGGAGGCCACCATTCCAGTTTAGGTCCCAAGTATTTCCCTGCCTGTTGGCAAGTGCCACCTCTGGTGAGGTGTTGCCATGAAGCAAAATGCAGCTGTCATGTGATGTTCCAGGCTGGAACACAAAGTTGTGAAGTTCAGTTTCTCAGCTTTAGGGTGCTGCAGGGCAATGATGACTCCATGCACATGATGACTGTCAGTGTAACATCAGATGCAAAAGGAATCTACATAAATTGAAGTAAAGATTACTTATTTATAAATTACTTTAGATTAAGCTATTGGTAATGAAGAACTGTGATTATAATAAATTACATTAATAATGTTAATAAAGAAAATGAGTTGACAAAGGGTATCTTAAACCATGAAAAACTCTTTGTTGGCATAAAAATTGAGGTGGTAACTGGTATCCACCCTTTACAGCTGTAACTGACCTCATTGTTCAAGAAATCTTTACCCCTTTTCTGCCTGCTTTTCCATCAGTACACACAAAGTTATTGTATTCTAAAATAACCCCTTGCTTTTGGGTATGAAAAATAAGTTTCTTTACTTTTATCTACCCCTTTTCAGGCACTTTGTCTTGTCACTTTTGTTTTATAGGTCTGTCTTAAGTTGTGTTTGAAATAACTGAATAACTTAATAAAAGAAAAAGTAAAAACGTTGACTTTTACTTGGTCAAACCTTTTTTCTCTATTCAGCTAGTTAGTTTCCATATTTACTCAGTAATTTTTTATTCTTTTTTTTTCCAAATATTTTTTTTAGGGTCACAGTAAATAATTTGTATTAACGAAATTGCGTTCTGTTAATTTATCCTTGGTGTAAAATAGTGGTGGGCAAATTGATCCAAATATTAATAAGATACCATTGTTGGTCTCAATACTAGTGTGATAACATCAATATTTTAAAGTGGCCCTATTTTGTTAATTTCTGGCCAATTTATCTTAATATGCGAGTCCATAGAGACAGAAGTTAATCCAGCATTTTACACAAACAAACACCTTTACTTTATCTTATATTGTTCCTCTCTGTAGGCCTGCAGATCAGCCTCTGCTTAAAACAGAATGAACAGCAGCAGTATAGACTGTTTAATTTCAGAACGCTGTTGACAGTGTGCACATCTGGTGTCATCTGGATGTTTTCAGTGTGGTCCTATCGTTTGTAGCGTCCCCTATGTGCATCTGTTGTTTCACGTTGCTAATGTTACATTTGTAGCATCCCTTGCCATAGCTCAATCTGTTGTTTATCATCACATGCGTGTTAGCTGCTGGTAGCGCAAAGGTATAGTGCGGTTGGTGACTAGTAATTTACCATGCTCACACACTATCAATACAAAAGACAGCTTATTCAGGTTTACTTACAGCTTGTGGCTCAGGATCAGAAACATGGTCCTTGACTGGAACAGGCTCCTATTTTAACAAAAACTTGCTCGCAAATTCCTCATTGCGTTTGTCCCAATTCATCCAACAGCTTTCGGTGATGGACCGTCACAAATACATGGGCTGGTTCAATTCTGTGGCTGACTCCCAAAAACTAAGTCCATCCATTGCTGTCTAGTACAGCAGATGTCTCCTTGGGTAATTTGAAAAGATGAAGTTTTCCATCACAGCCAAAGAGGCAATATTATGTGACATTGATGCAAAACTGACATGGCAAACATCACGGTGTCCACTGCAATTTCAATCTTCTGATTTAACAGAGCAGTGAAGGTGTACCCTTGTTCTCGTGAACATGTAGCTACCCTCCTCCCGTGATGTCACTAAAACTTAAGTAGAAATAATTCTATAAAACCAGCAGTAGGGCTCAACGATTTATCGTTTTCAGATCGAAATTACAATTTCAGACCAGGCGATCACGTGATTGCCGAAGCTGCGGTTTTTCCAGCGCTCCTGACTGACCCAGGATCTGCTCTGTCAACTGTTGTATACACATGCTATATGCTGTCTCTGTACCAGCCAACTAAGCTCACCCAATCAGAAGCGGAATGTTGCTCATGGACAGGTCAGCGAACCTATCAGGATCAGGCTGGGATGCTGCGCCTCGCGCTGTGTAATCTTTACACGTTAGGAAACTGCTTCGGCGGAACCTTTTCTAACTTTGGGTTCCGTTGTTGGAAAGAGGCTGCACACCTTTGCTGCAGATGTCTCTTGCCGTTTGTTGATCCGCTTCGTGCAATGAGGGAATTTAATGTTCAGTAAAATATAATCTTGAACTGTCTGCACCTTCAGATTTCACGACTCAGCAGTTAAGTCGCCAGCAGTGATCAGCTGATAAGACAGTCTAGTGAAAAATGCCGTCTGATCTATAAAATCAGATCAAATCATTTTAATGGGAATAAAAGCGCTACTGAATTTCAACCAGATTTCTTTTAACCTATAAAGATTTTGGCTTTGCGCTGTGGATACGAGTAAATTAATGATCCGTATTTAGGCAGATCTGAGTAAAAGGAGACGAATAACCAGCTGGACTCGCCTCGTGACCAGGAGCAGCACAGAAACTCTGTGCTTGTTATCTAGGACATTAGTTAAGCCACACAGTTAAACCAGAAGTCCAGAAACGGGAGGAAAGTTTACTGCTGCTTTTCAAGCGGACATGAGAGGATGAGTACTGAACGCCGTTCTGGCCAAAAATGTGCATCCAAACGTCAGAAATGCAACCCGATAAAACAATAAGAGTAAAATCACCTGATTATTTTTGATGTAGGAGCGTTTTCTCCACCTCAAGTTCAGGTGACAGAATTACATAAAAATGAAGTCAAATGTAAAACCTGATTTTTGTTTAGATTTATTTTACAACTTAATTACATTTCAATGCACATATGAATCCATGATAAATTCCCTAGTTTGCATGTTTCACTTAACGTAACCTACATACAAGAACTGTAAAAAGAAAATATATTGATTTCTTATTTAGATATTTTTCAGTGCAATGTCATGAGAAATAGTTTAAATATTAAAAAATAGCACAGTAACATCTTTTTTACTCTGGAAATTCAAGTGTGTAAAGCAACATGCAGATTACCTGGTTTGAAAAAGCAGTAAGTGGGGTGATTAACTGTGATAGAGGGAGGAGGACTGCAGGGGAGTTCCAGTGAATGTACATGCATTTTCTTAATAAATGCATTTGAAAGTGAGCTAAATCTCACCTTTAATTGTCATCCTTAATTAAGAGTAATAGCTTTTAATGTTTTGATGTCATAATGGAGTTTTCTGTCATGTTCGTAAATGTTATTATACATTGTAAATATTGCACTCAAGCTTGATTTGAAGAAAATTGTGAATCCAATCGAAATCGCAATATCTCCCAGAAAAATTGCAATTAGATTTTTTCCTGAAATCGTTCAGCTCTAACCAGCAGTTGAGTTTGATGGATATATAATCATTCAATCAATCTGTTCTGTTCCACAGGTGACTAAATTTTTTCATTTTTGTGTCAGAGCATTTAATTAATTGGCTGCAATCACAGTGTGAAGAAGATTTTAAACAATAAAGTAAAAAATGCTCTTGGAAGACATCATCCACCTTACCTTTAATATTCAACACTGTAACACTAAAAAGAGTCAAATGAGCAAAATAAAACCACCTTTGTTGTCATGATTATCTTCCCTGCCATGTCATGCTGCTCTCCTCCTCGCTAATCAGCTTTTTTTTCTCACCTGTCTGTTCCCTAATCGGTTCCCTGCCTCACCTGTGATCAATTTAAGCTCTCTCAAGCCTCCTCTTCCCTGACAGATTATCGAAAAGCCACTGCGAGTAGAAATCCACTCTTGTTTTTATATTTTTCCTCCACGTTGATGTCCCTGGTTTTTGCCCTCCTTGCCCTGCCCTTGTTGGACCCCTTGGCATGTCTGATCTCCTGGGCACTGACCTATGTTTCGTCTCCTGGATTGTCCTCTGCTGAACCCTTTTGGATAAGTAGCCTGCCTTCTATTCTTGACCTATTGCCTGAATTCTATTCAAGCCTCTGGATTTGCAGATTTGTGCCTCTGACTAGATCTGTTTCTAGGACCACATCTCCTCCCCCACAGCTCCTCACACCCTCCCAGACTCTTGCCTATTACAGCTCCGCTGTTCAATACACTTGTTCCTTTAACAGCACATACAGAAAGCATAGTGCGTGAGTCTCGGCCCGTTTGGGGACTCGGTTCGTTTGGGGGTGGGGGTGGTCTTCCGGACCGAGATCGCATTCTTGTTACACTATTGCCAAACGAGCCAAGTGGGCCAAGAATGAGAATCTCAGGTGGCTCTGCTTTTGGATTTACTGTTGGCGAGGACAAGATGCACGTACAAGAAGGTTCTCACAACTTCTGTTTCCTCCACAAAGCGACATTTTTTTTTGTACGAAGAGCTGGATATGCTTTCATCAGATCAAATATCGATTAAAGCTTTTACTTCCTCGTAACTCCACATCTGACCACGAGCCATCTTTATAAGTACCGCAGTCGCTCACGTGTGTTTGTTGTTGTGGTGTTTACCGACGTCGTCCAACGTTTGACCCACAATGCCAATGCAATTTGTAGTCCACTTCCTGTCTTTGGTTCACTTGAATCGGACCGAGACTTGCGTTTGCAGGCGGACCGAGGAATGCTCTAACTAATTAAAACCAGGGTGTGAACCACGGGGGAGCTGGGGGATACTTTAAATGGAAGTTAACGGAAGTTTGAAAAGCAGCAGCAAACTTTCCTTCCGTTTCTGGATTTCTGGTTTAACTGTGTGGCTTAACTGATGTCCTAGATAACAAGCACAGAGTTTCTGTGCTGCTCCTGGTCACGAGGCGAGTCCAGCTGATTATTCGTCTCCTTTTACTCAGATCCGCCTAAATACGGATCATTAATTTACTCGTATCCACAGCGCAAAGCCAAAAACTTTATAGCTCCCCTTAATGAAACATGAGCTCCCCTAGAAACACGATTGGTGAAATTTTGGGGGAGCTCTATAATACAACAATACTGCATGTTGATTTGTCTCAGATTCATCGTAGCCTATGATTCTGATAGTATAATTATTATGGCCACTGACGCATGGCGGTACTGCAAGTTAAACTTCTCCTACATTAAATAAGGGATGCGTGGCGAGGTGTCCATTGACTTCGCAGAGGCAACCTCCCTCCACTTCGATGGTTCACCCCTCCATGTTGTCTAATTTCTGATAGGACACCTTGAAGGGCATATTATAGGCATACCATGGTCACTTACGAAAGAAATAAATATTAAATCAATTCTTAATAATATATTGATGTTGTTTTTACCGTTAAAATCGTACGTTTTGCACAAGAAGCAGCTGAGCAGACTATTGAACTTCTCTTGCTGTGATGCTGGCTGCCAGCTGTGGCCACAGTACCTGCAGCTCAGTCAGTCTGCAGCTGTTAATCAGGTCTGATCAGAGGAGGGAAGTGAGATGATTGTTTAACGTTATGTTACATGATACAAAGTTTTATTTCAGGGGCACTGATGGAACCCAATAAGCCTGCAGGCTGATTTCACAGCGTTGCGCCATCACAGACGGGAAGTGGCATGTCTCCAGCCCGGCGTCTAAGTCGCCCCACAGCCAAGCTCCAGAGGTTGTGGGTCGAAGATCCTTGCTTATTATATTGTGCTTATATTGTATGGGTTGAGTTGTTAGTTAATGCATCGTTAAGCGTACAGTCTGTGTGGCAGGCTATAATAGCAGTTGGCATCATACTCTTATTTTCATTTAAAGCCACTCTCCCGAAGCCCACGGTATGGTTCACACACTGATGAAAACGAATTAAAAAAACGAAACAGAGCAAAATAAATAAATGGAATAAAAAACACAAATTAGATAGGATTCCCCCTTTTGCATTTGGCAGGAAACCCCACTGTTGCACTGGTTTCTGTTATTCACAGTCTCTTCAGTTTTTGTTGGTTTTTGCTTCATGTCATACAGCTTGAATTGTCTTGTACTTTGTACTTTTTGATTATTATTTAACCCTAATCAATGGGGATATAATCAATGTACAACTAATTCTTTTCTCCTTGGTAATCATTCATTTGCAATAATACTTTCGAATTTATGTCTTATTTCATTGATATTCTTACTCACCCTCAGCCATTGCTCATCCTTCTTGCACCCCCTCTCCCCTTCTTTAAAGTTGAAGTAGTAGTAGTGTGTGTAGTCAGCGCTGCAGTACGCTCCGGACAGAAAAGTAGGCCAGGATTACTCTTGCTGGCTTGTCCCCAGTGAAGCGTGTGCTGCATGTGTGTGTGGCTGTTTCTGCATGTGTGTATGTTAGGCCTGAGAGAGAGTGGGCATACAGGCTGGTCAGCCAGCAGTCAGGATAGAGCTGGGCATATGGAGCCTCAGGATTGGGCCAGCAGGTATTTTTCAACGTCTGCTCTCTCCTTCTTTGTTTAATATTTCCCTGCTTCTCGGCATCCTGGCTGCAAAACCCACTTTGTGCTGCCAGCACAGAACTATAGTGTATGGTATAACCTCAGATGGAATATCATTCTTGCCAGATTAACTTAATGTATGCAAAGAATGTCAATTTTTACTGACTTTTAAAAACAGAAAGAATTTTTTTTTTGTCAGAATGCATTTAGGTTAAATTTGAATTATGTTGATGGGCCTCAGGTTGACTCAGGAAAGTTCCTTAAAAAAATCTCTCAAACATTCATTTGGTGTTAACTGTACATTCTGATATTGGCATTAGTTGACAGATAGGAGTCATGGGAAGTATTTTATTTTTGCCCATGACTGGTTACAAGACATCATCTAATGTAAACAAATGTGTTTTTGTGTGATGTCTTATGTGATAGTGTAAAACGAGTCAAATTTACTGAAGAAAACTTAGAAAATCCAAAGTGCTTCACAACGTAGAACATAGGTACTAAGGCATAACATGAAATAAAAATTCCAATGTGAGACCCAGGGTACAACTGGATAGTCAAGAAATCAACATCCCTGCAGTGGTATAACATTGGCTACACAATCTTTCATGAACTAAAACAACTCAAACTATCTCTGAGTGTTTCGGTGAGAGCTTCATTGTGGATATATGCACCGCCTAACTTCTGCATCAGACAGTTGTTGACACCTGCTCAGCTGCAGAATATCCTGTAGCAACATGATCTGCGATAGGTTCAAAAACCGTCTGGTTTACAACACCTTGTGGGATTATGGACCATTTTAAACACACTCAGTCTGTGTTACTGTCTGAGCTAGAAGTGATGCTGTGCAAATATCAACAGTATGGCTCTGCCTTGAACCACTATGAAAAATTTAGTTTTAAGTTGTTTTCGATGGTCGAAAATGGGCTTTACTGGGGTTCATCAGGGAACCACCTGAACCTACATAAAGAGTACACGCTGACTACTGCAGGTGCAGTAAGAGGCCCCTACAGAAGAACAAAATAGCCATTTAAATACTCAAATACGGTACATTCTTACCATATTGTATCACAATTACTATATGGTAACAAATCATATTACAGTTGGATATAAAAGATTTTTTCATTAAGCAGGTTGGTCTTTTAAAAGAATGTATATATATAAAAAAGAATCCACAAAAAAGATGTTTTGACAACTCAGCTTAACTGCTGCCACTGTTTAAATTCCAAGATTTTTTTGTTTTTGTTTTTATTTTAAGAGAATTTGATTTGCCCAGGGGCCTGTACGACAAAGCCAGATTTTCCCTTGTCGAGGTAACTTCAGGGTTAACCCTGGGTTTTTCGCCCTACGATGCTGGTTCACCTCTGATCGGGTTATATCTCCCCACTAACTTATGCTGAATGCCTAACCTGGTCTGGACCAGGTTAAGTTCTGGATAAGAGATCACAGAGTATAAAAGCACCACCCTCTGACCAATTAGCGCTCTTTGAAAATGGCCTGCCTACTTTTACTTGTCGATGTTGGTGGGCAGATCATGAGAGGAACTCTTGGAAGAGAGAATATTCAGAGATGGTGCAACCCTTTTGATTTGCCAAATGACATTTTATATGAAAGATATAGGTTTTCCTCTGCTGGAGTCCGTTACATCTGTCAGCTGTTGAAACCGGACATCACAAATGTAATGCATCACAGCCGCACTGACTGCACCACAGATGCTCTGCATTGCACTGAGGTGTTATTAAGGTTAATAGACTCATTAAATTAATTTTGATATAAACCAATGCCTCAGTGGTGGTGGCAGAGACGGAGAAGTGTGGCGTGGGAGCTGGAGGGCAGCTGCGGACCCACAGAGAGGCCTAAGACCAGAGGAGCGGCAGTCCCGGATAGCCTATGGCCAGGAGGGCGGCCGGCAGGAGGAGCGGCCACCATGGACCCAGGACGGAGCCAAGATGGCGAAGCCGGGAGAGAGACGCCGACCACCGCAAGCCTTTTAGCCCTTTAGCTCCTTGTAGCCTTCCTTTTTGGTAGTTTTTAGTTACGCCTACTTTTATTTGGACACTTTTTAGGTTCTTTCTATTACTTTTATTATTTTATTACTTTTATTAATTTTTATTTCTTTAATAAAGCTTTTATTTGTTTTAACCACTACCTGCTGGTAATGGTGTCTCTTCCTCCCCCCTTCTCTCGCAGTCGCCGGTATTGGCAAAGAACACCCGTGACATCAGGAAACCATGAATAATGCAGACATAAGTAAAACAGCTGGAAAAATGGCCAAACTAAAACAATAACGTAGCAAAATCTAAAGGATAACTTTATTTTTCAACCTGGACCTTATTTCTAGGAATTTATAAGCACATTTACTCACTGGTAACATTTCTGTCACTCTGATTTCTTCGGACGGCATTTACATTTCTCGCCGTCAGCGTATATCCATATAATGCCAGTGAAGGGGGCAACTGGAGTGGGCCTCTGTAAGGCATTATCTGCAGCACAACTCCTTAATTTCACCAATACTTTAAGATGAATAAACAAATGAGTACAATTGTCCTGTCAGTTCAGAGTTAGTGTGCTGTTTCTACCTCAGCTGGGCTGTGGCGGCGCGCGTCAGTGGGTGCGCGTGGCCAGTAGATGTGTGGTGAATGGCCTCAATAGCTAACAGAAAGCTAAATCTGAACTCACAGTACTCGTTTGTTTGTTTATTTATCTTAAAGTATTGTTTTAAGTAAGGAGTTGTGCTACAGATAATGCCTTATATAAAGGACCACTCCCACTGCCCCCGTCACTCGCATTCTGGATATATACGTTGATGGCGAGAAATTTAAATATCTTCTGAAGGATTCAGAGTGACAAAAATGTTCCCAGTGAGTAAATGCATGTATAAAGTCCTTGAAATAAGGTCCAGGTTGAAAAAAAAAGGAACTGCCAACTGCTGCTCGTTGCATGTGACACTGTCAGCATGGTAATATGGTCTAAAAATTCTAAAAGGATATTTTAATATAATCTTTGAGTTTAAATAAAAATGTAATAGAAAATAAGTAGAGGGTAGATGAGACTAAAATATGAACAAAATACATAATGGTGTAGTCCACAATTTAGATCTAAGACCTGCAGTAACAAGGTAAAGGTAATAAGACAATTTCCTCATGTGATGGCAACATAATTGGCTCTTCACTATTCTTTCAAACTATACTATATGATCTTAATGATTAAACACGCACACACACACCCACACACGCACACACACACACGTGTTCTCATATACACAATGGCCCTAATTTTTTTTCATCCTCATTGCCTCAAACTTAATTGTTCTCTTAATTAGGTTGCAGAGCAGTGCTTATGGCTGGAGGGAACACGTTTAGGTGCGATGAGAGTGTGTATGCATATCTACAGTGAAAGTGTGTGTAACCATGCGTTCATACAAGAATGTGAGTATAGGATTGTGCACATGTACATGTATTTCCATCACCTCTGTGTATTGCATGGTGTGCCTGGAGGAAGTGGAGCTCTGATCTGTGAGCACTGGTAGCTCCACAGAGAGAGATGCATGCCAAAACCCAAATTCCCCTGTTTTGTTAGACCCCCCCCAATCTAATCTCTGCTGTACTACATAATATCATTCTGCACCTTCTCACTCTCTCTCTCATACTAAAACCTTCCGTGTCCTTTTGTTGATCACTGACTGCAATAATTAAATGCTGTGCAAATCATGTATTGTAGTGTTGCAAATTGTTTTGGCCAACTTCTGAAACTGTCTTTTTCTCTCAGTTTGGGAGTAAATCAAATCTTTAAGTGCTCTATATCATTTTCTGAGTGTATCTCTGTCTGTAGAAGATTTCAGGTTGTTGGCTGTAGAAACCTTATTTAAGCCTTTGTCAGCTGTGTGTGAAAGTCTTGGCCACACTGCAAGTATCTGAGGCTCAACAAAAGATGACAGCGCTGAATAAATGCCCCTTTAACCCTGAAGCTGTGTCAAATATAGTCTCTGGAGAGCAGTTCAAAGACCTCTGTGGAACTGCATGTGTGAGTCAAGAGCCTACATGTCTCAATCCTGGAACTTTTGTATGTATAAATTCAGAATCAGAGTCAGGTTTATTTACCAAGCATCTGCACATATGAAGAATTTAACTCAGATTTTTAGTCTTTCTTTTGTTTCCCTCTACAAGGGATATGAGGACAACTGAGAAGCAATATTAATGCTAAAACTTACATAAAATACCAGGAAAAAGTACACATAATATAAAAACCAAATATAAGTGGCGTGTGGATTGTTACTAATGGATGCATACTAATCAATGGGGCATTGCTGTGTCTAACTTAACATGGAAAAATTCTGCACTTATCTTTAATGATATTTGCATCATTTGACTTGTGATTTGTAATATTTTACAGATACACCCACTTAATTTTTCACCTCTGTCATCACATCTTATTCTAAACCACTGGAGCACTCGTAGATAAGGCCTTCATGCCTCAGTATCATCCAAAAGTAGCCAGAAATGCCACCTTCAGAGCTCATACTCATTTGATTTGGCATAGTGGTTTGGTAGATTACTGATTGAATGGCCAACAAAATTTTGGATTGCATGTCTTTAATATATAAAGAACCAGAGCAACTGGATTAGCCCCACCTCTACGCACAGGATCAGACCCTAAACTACTGAGGAGCATGTGACTGAAACATTCTCCATTCTAGCACCCTATAGCCTTAAAATTTTCCAAGTTTTATTATTTATTTTCTGTTTACTACACTTCATTTTAATATATTTGTAATTGGTTTATTTGTCAAATTGTGACAAAATGTTCTTTTACGTCTTTGTGTAAATACACCTTCAGTTGTGGGATTTCTAATTTCATTGTTCCCTGTGCAACAACAATAAAGCCTTACAAAATATATATAAAGAAAAAAGTTTTGATGGATGTTTGAGGCCTTCAGTAAAGCATGCATGTTAATTCCTTTTCATGGAAAGATTTAAAACATTTATAATATAATCACAACACTTGCTGTTTAAAGAAATAACATTGTTTGTTTGTCCACAATGGCAAATTTGACAAATTTGCCATTTTGGAGACTGTAATCAAAGCCCTTCTGCTTCACTTTATCAGAGCTGGTATCTGCAGAGGTAATGCATATATATCGCACTAGGATTTGATAGAAGTTTAGAGCTGCAGCTGCATTATTACAAAGAGATATTCATCCTGAAGGTGTTTTTCTAAGGCAAACCTAAAACTTTTTAAAAAATTTGTTATGTGCCATCTTTACACATCTTTTTTCAGTTTTCAAGCAAAGACCTAGAAATAAGCACAGGGCTGAAAGGGTTAAGACATGTTATCACTTTTCTTCTTTGGTCAGCCTGATAACCAGCAACCTATAGTCATTCACCGTCCACATTATCAGGTTCCACACAATTGAACATAGTTTTTTTCAGCTCAGCATTTCAATCAGCGGTATTTCTGCACAGTTTGCATGCATTTAGTCTCTTCTTCATGTTAATGGCCTTTGACTCCTACTTTTCTTTCGGCATCAAGTTTATTTCTAAAAAGTCACTCAACATGTAAAGTTCTTTTATTGAATAAACCTAGGCCGTACTGGAGAAATAGCTTTGTGAATGGAAATTACATCGCATTTCCCTGCTGTAGATTTATACAGCTAAATGTAGGGAGCCAAGATGTATTTGTTGAACATCTGAGTGCCCCCCCCACCCACAAATGTGCTGCAACTGGCCAAATTTTGCAACTTACACCAACTTCATTGTTTTGTTTTTTTTGTCATGACAAGCTAAATTGTAACCTGAAAAACAGATTCACTCAATGGAAATGCCTTTCCAACATCTTCAACTACTGATTTTTAGTCATGTACAAAGTTATTTCTACACAGTCACTTGGCTCCCATTTGGAAATATGATTAAAACTTCAAAAACGTGGCTCTGTCCAGGTGAAAGTGTTTACTGTTGGGTAGCATGGCTGCGCAGGTGAAAGTGTTTAGTCCTGGGTAAGGCAACCTCTCTTGGCCTTTTGCCTCTCCAGCTGTGCATGATTACAGTTTCTGTCTTTCTCCATCTCGCTTTGATTACTTCCCCATGTATGTGCAGATTAGTCCAGGAAAAGGACAAGTTATATGGTATAAAGTGCCGCGAGCTCCATTAATCCCCTCGCTCTAAGACCCTCGCTGTCCCCATTGTTCATCAGAGAATATATTATAATATATTATATGTCATATTTAATTATAAGCCTTCATGATAGTTTGTTATTCAAAGGTCATGTTTGTTTCAGTTACAGTAAAGTTGAAGGTAATAAAAGCCGGTGAAACATTTCATGTGGCACAAAATTCTATTAATACTAGAAAACAACACAATAAACAATACGGCCCAGCCATTTCAGTTTATGCCTACTCATCTATCATGGTATAAATTAGTTTAGCTCCATCCTGTAACTTATGTCTACAGTGTACACATAACTGTGTATAACAGTGTGGAAGCCTAAGAACACAGTGGTTTCATCAAAATCCAGCCTGCAGCTTTCTGCTGGATAATTAACCATCATTTTACTTGAGGCCTGAGCTGCACCGATGGAGGATAAGCTAGCCTTTGACGGGGTAAGGCAAGCGTGGCGGCTCCTAATCAAGGGGCCTGCAAGTGGGGCGGAAAACACCTGTTCTGGGTACAGGTGTACACCCCAGCACATGGCTGCACTCTTTTGCTCCAGCTTACCCCCCCTCACCTTCAACTCTCCCACTCCCCTTCTCCTTTTACATGATTGCTGACTCACATTCCTGCACTTTGTTTGACTTCTCTTTGCACAGCTTTCTTCTGCATGTATGTAACAGTAGAGTTACATCTGCATTATAATGAGCATGTATTCTATAGGTTTCTGTTGTGTTTTGCCTCCATGATTGAGAGCAAAAGTTTTTGTAGCTCCATTTTTTGTTAAAGCTGTAATGGAAGTATATAGAAAGTATAGAAAATGTGGACTTGTAAAAAAAACATAAAGTGCACCTGTATTTCAAACATTTCAAAGTTAACCTGCCCACACCAAGAACTGTCTAATGACTTCCATTTAAAGTTTTTGAATAAAAATGTGATCTCATCTGGGTTTAAATATGTACAGGTATATACATATGTATACAGTATACTGATACTTTAGTGTCACGGTTCAAGAATCATTGAAAATGCATGTGTATTTTTAAATGATCCACTGAGTACTTTTCATAGTGCCTAGTGGATCTTTACTCAACAATGTAGCCTAGGGCAAAGTCTAATACAGATCCACTGAGCTTTCAACACAAAGTGCATCATTAGAAGACAAGTTAACAAAATAAACAAAAAAAGTTCTGGATTGTCCAGCGATCGATACATAGAGCCCTGTATTAAACGGTTCAATACACATACATGTATTGTTGTACCCCTAGGCAGTTTAAAAGGCTGTAAGTTAGGTTTCAGCTTTAGTTTTGAACCTTTTGCATATTACACCTTGAATGCGTCATAATGGAAGGAGTCATATTTATTCATGAATGGCAAATATAAGCAAGTGTAAAAAATGTAAATTAAATGTAGTACATATAGAGGCTGCAATAAATTTTGCTTTGATTGCTGCTGTTGTGTGCTGCATTTTGGGCTATGATGATACTTTTAAGTTAACTACAGTATTTGGACTCTAAAAGTAGTGATATTACTGATTATGTCATGGTCGTGATGACAAGGCATTAGTATTCTTAGAGAAGGTGTATGCATGCACGTATTCAACATGTTCTCCATCTTGAATTTCCTTCCTTTCTTCTTTTGTCTTCATTGGAAACAGCCTGCATCTTGCTTTTCACTGAAGGAAGCAGTGCATGGATAATATGGTTACGCCGTTACTGATGCATAAAGCTGCGTGTCTGGTTCTTGTCAAGACCTTGCCACCAAAGTCAATTTGCCCGTGCCCTGGCAGAATGTAATATTTCTTTAATCAGATCAACACGGAAATTACGTCGGTAGACTGTATTGATACGAGAGGAAATAATTAAACTCGGGGCTCCAGGAATAATTTCACCCTCTGAGCATTACTGTAAACCCCATAAAAAAACAAATCCACCCTCTCCTCCCTCCTTTGCAGGATGAGATAAAGAGGAAACCAGCAACGCAGATAGACGGATGAGATTTCATTGACTCAGCCTCTGTTTTCCCTCCAGCCTTTCAGCAAGTTCCTCTCACACAATCGTCAACTTTTGCATCACCATCGGCCAAAAAAATGTTAAAAACTTCATGAGCTGCAGTTTGAAGTAACACAAACTGGAAACGCACGCTTTTCTAAAACATGTGAATTCCTTTTTTTTTTTTTTTCTGTGCCAAAAGACAGAAGTCTAGTGGAGATGATAGTTAAATGAATCCAGAAGCTTGTTGCTCTGTGATGGTTTTGGTACTCATGGATTTGTTGCTCCTTGTGTCACACCCTGTGGAAGGTTGTTTTAACTGTGACGCTCAAATGAACCAAACCAGATCTCTCTAATGGCTTATATTGGATCATGCTGGGAGTGAAGATTGGCCCCACCTGGGTTACGACAACAGCATCCCTCACCCATCATTCCATTCTCCCAGGAGGAAGTGACTGTGAGGATACAAAACCCTCTTCATGGATTCACCAAGGTCATTTAAAAAAAAAAAACAAAAGTGTTTGCTTTGAGAAATATGTGTCCAGCTTTTTTCCTTTCTTTTTTCTTTAATAGAAAGGTTTAATTTAAACAGACTGCATGTTTGTCCGAATCAGCAGCTTGTAAAATAAAAATCATATGTGAGTTATTGATCTCCATGATGAGCTAATAAAATGAAACATGAGAGCATAATATTCATTTCTCTTTCTTGGTGGTAGTATACATAACATAGTTGCACTTGTGTAATTTAAGGTTTATTTTATTTGGTCACTTAACAGTTCTCATCCGTTAAATATCAGCTTCAGCCTTCTAGCATCAGAGTGGAAAATCAAATCCCTCGTTTTGCAGGTGTTTTTATATTGAGACATAAAAATATGACAGCCACTATAATCAACATCGCGTCAGACCTAAATTATCTGATATTCATAATTATCTGAACTATCTGACATGGGAAAGTATGCTTGACACTTGTAACTCGTGGCATGCAACTGTTTCTGCAATTAGGAAAGTCGGCGATGAGAAAACAATGAACCTCAACCAAACTTGTTACACAAGAAACACAGAAAATATGCTGCAAAAGTTGGGAACCAAAAAATTATACAAACACGCAAAAAACCACAACAGCCTGTGCTAAACAGAGGATCTGGCAGGGAAAACCAGCGAGTAAATATACAGGTGGAAGTACTGACAACTAAAAACATGTGTGGGACATTCAACTAACAGAGCACAGGTGTGAGGACAAAACAAGGACAGGAAGCAACAAAACGGCATGAACACAGCATCAAAAAACAAACAAGTACAAAACTCCAAACTGTGACAAATGTACAGATATCTAAATTACTTTACTGGTAGGCTGTGTAACAGACTGTTTATGCAAGGATGTTTTAAATCTGAACTCTTCAAGAAAAAATTGCTTGTGGGCTGGTAGCTGGATTTCAGCTGGGTCCTTACTTACAGCTTGGCTTATACTGTACATGCACTTTTAGCCTGTTGATACATACGGTACATAGTGCATTATGCTACTGTAAGTATGTTTTCCTACTATTTTTATACTTAAAATACTTTATATTTCTAAATGTACGTGATCAAAGGGTCAGAAATGTGTTTGTGTTGCCCTTATCCAGAAAGATAATTTAAGAAATCTATTTATTTGAAATTTTGGACATTAATTTATCTTTTTTTTTATGTTGTTTGCATATGATCAATATGAACACTGTGTTCTTGATCATAATGCAGCATTTAACATCATAATCTCACCAACTGCCTATGTGATTGTATTTGTCTGTCCAAACTGTTTTATTAAATACAAAAAGAGGTTGAAGTCATGAAACCAACTGATGTGACAACTGTGCCATGTTTTATGGCCAAGAATGCTGAATAGTCACTGAGAAAAATACCTAAGCAAGTTTTTGTTAATTATCAAAGTATAAGTATTTATGCGGCAATGATCAAAGCCTTAAAATACAGGCTCATCTGAAGTAAACAGTTGTCGGTTAACACTGGAGCTTATCCCTGCAATTATCAGGCGAGAGGCAACTTGGACAGGTCAGATAATCAAACGTGTGCAATATGTATCCCTTTGCACAAATAAAAAAAAAATCAATTCAGATTTTTTTCCTTGTTTCATAACCTATCATGTGCTTGTAGATAATATTTGTTACTGCTTCATCTTCTGGGGTGTAATATGTCTTTTTTATTGTGCATTTAACTGCAGTGTGAGGGCATACACTCGACTTTACCTCAAGTCACACAAAAGACTGAACAGAAAAAGATATTTTTAATCTGGCCTCAACAAGTCAATATTAACCAATCAGAAGTATAACACAAACTTAAATGCATATTTTTCACTTTACTTTTGTTTAAACCAAAAAGAGCCATTAAATACTAGTGTCAAGTTACTCTTTAAAGAAAGTTTGGAAAACATGATCGTACACACCATCATATGTGTACAACTATCCACTGTTTTATATTTGGTCTTATTCCAGGCGTTCTTGATGGTATATCTTTGCAGCAGAAGAAATAGTTTTTCTTTTAATGTCTCTGCTTGATCTGTTTGGTTAGGACCTGTTTGTGCTGTGTCAAGGTGACTGGCTGCATCCACGCTCAGCTGCATTTTATACAACTTTTAAGTAAATGAAGCTTAAGTGTTATCAGGGGTAAAACACAATACACCTTGATCAGGCTCTCAAATGGAGGATTCATTTACCGTTCTTTTGAATAAGCATATCTCACTCTCCATAATTATTTGAGCTCCATTTTGGATTAATTATGGTCATTAGTATCATGTGTTCAAGAAGTGGCTGGAAATGAAAGAAAAACAAAGAAGAAGAGGGGGATGGGACTCACATACTGTAAGGCAGTGAAATTAATACATTTAGTTTTGAGGAGTGAAAATTGATAGACAACAGCAGGGAAACAGCTGAGGAGGGAGCAATTATTCAAATGATGTGACAAATGCAGATGCAACAAATTAGATTTAGTTTAGCTAAGGTACTCCACGTAGTGTATGTGTGTGCACGTCTAAAAGAATACCAGTAAAACAAAATTGAAAGATATTTCTCTTAAAACAAACAAACAAAAAACCCAAAACAAAACAAAAAACATCAGAATTAAAATCCTATGAAGGACTGGTTGATATTATTAGAAAGAACCAGAGCTGACGCAAACACACATTGTTCATTCAAGATCTTTTTGTTGTTGTCTGATATGAAAAAGTTTTGGTCCTTATGCCAACAGAAGATGAAATTCAACAATGAAAGGAAGGTTGCAAAAGGACAGGATGATGAAGGCTTGTTTGGCTCTCTTCATTTCTCCTCAGTAGAGCAGCCCAGCGTGAGGAAAAGCTTGTTAAAACCCTAATAGTAGCTATCAAAGGCTATTGATTATCTTTCCCGCCCTGTTTGGGTGACAAAGTGAGCATTAGCTGGAGCCATAGAGACTTTCTTAAGACATGTTTCCTCAGGGGCCGCCCAGTCCCCCTGGGCTGTCCACTGCAGAGATCACATGCACGTACACACATGCGTGTACACGCACTCACACACATACACATCCACTTGTGTCTCTTTTTTTCAAAGCTAACACACTGCTATCCTTTCACCCTCCTGCCACCAGATAATCCATTTTACAGCCCTGGATCAAACACTGAGCCCTCTGGCTCTGTGCTGCACTGACTACTGTAACACACACAGACACACACTCTACAGTAAATCAGCCTCATCCACACAGTTGCAAGTTGTCATAAACCTTGGTTTGGGAAGTTTCTTGCAGTACAGCACATTCTGTGATGTTTAGTAGGTTATTTTTTTTTCCCTCCTGTTTTAGCTGTGATGCATAAAGAATGTTCTCCTTTCAATGAGCATTTGACTAATGCATAGAACAATGAGCACTCTCTTGTAGGTCCTGGCCAGTGGTGTACAGACCAAGCTGCATAGGCAATGTGCTACTCCTGCTTATTTAAGTGCATTTTTCTTTCAGCGGTTTCTGAATTATCAACGAAATGCGGTTAAAAAAAAAAAAAGAGAAAGAAAGAAAAAGAGTGAAAACGAGAACAGGTTAAGTGAGGCAAGTTATACATAAGGCATTATAACAACCAAATTAATGGATGTTTGTTAAAATATTTATGAGATTAACCCTCAGATTTAGGGCAGGGTACATGGAAATGTTGAGTGTTAGTCTTTTTTTCACTTGGTGAATGCATCTCGTTTGTAGACCTGGTAAAATCGGGCTGCTTTGGAAACACCTCCTGTGCTCAACTTTGTGTTAGTGGGACTTTGGATATTTCAAAAAGGGAAAATCTTTCACTGGGAGGTTAACAAAACTCTGTGCCACTTTTCAAAATAAAATTATTTCGATAACTTTTACGTTTAGATGTCAGACATTAATTTTTTTTATTAGACTACTGTACATTTTGTTCACCAGATTGCTCGCTAGGACTGGCCGCTTAGACAATCTCAAAATTAAGGAGAACATGCATCACCCAAGCTGCTCTAGCGTGACACTGCAGATGTATTTAGTGGCTTAGTAAGAGGATATTCAATTTATTCATGATGCAAACCACAAGGATGATGTGTACGCAGTGTGTGGGAATGTGTGCAAGCACACAGAGAATGTGGAGTGAACCATGAAATGAAAACACCCTACGACCATTTCACTGCATCTCTCAATTAGGACATCATCTATGCAGTGGGAGCATTCATGAGTGGCTCCGTCTTTATTTACAATTACACACCGCAGTGCAGACAAATAGAGAGCTAAGGGCCCTCTACAGAAGATTCAAACATGTAGGCTACTGTATACCCCAGTGTAACATAATCTGCATAATACTTGGTAGTTCATATCAACTGGACAGGTCTAGACAACCAGTATACACAGTATAACTCCCTGGAAAGACTGAGCCTCTAAAACCACCTCAATATAGCTAGATTCATGATTTACTCCCCACCATTCTTCCAGTCACCGTCTGCTCCATGTTGAACTGGCATTTTTTGCAATAATTCCAATGAAAGCTCATATATTATTTTTTTTTATTTAAATGTGAAAAAGTAACTCTGTCTCATGCCTTAAGTCATACTTGGAACTATGATGCATTAACAAGATTAGCAGGAAACAGAGATGTGATATTCTGAATGCAGTTATTGCAGACATGAAGTGGTCATGGTCAGGGGCTTTGATATTTTTTCTTTCCTTCTTTTTTACCTATCTCAGTCAAGCTGCTCTTATAAATATATTACATAATTTCTTACAAAAAAGATATTTGTACATATTTTACGAAATAATGAGACCATCAGGGCAATGATCGATCAATCTTAGATAGTATTGCCTAAAAACTCTTCTACTGGCCAAATATGTCCAGCTACATTATGACAGTTGCTGATGTTCCCTATCCTGTCCTCCTAAATTTTTATAGTTATTTACATCACACGACACAACAAAACAACAAACTAACAATAAAGCGGGTAGTAAATTGGTATATTCAGCAGCTAGATGGAAACTTTTCAGTTCTGTATGTTTGATATATGCTGTACTCTAAAATTTTTCTCATATGAATTTACTGAGACACACATACAAAAAACTTTTGTTATACTCTACTTTTAACTATTCAGTGTCCAATACTTCCTAACTTAGAACATTACAAGACATAAAATAAGCTTTGCTTTGACTCAACTCAATTGTTCATCTGTTTACTTGAAACTTATTTTTGCTGCAGAATTTGTGAGCCCGTGTTTGGAAAGACTCTGTAAACATAGTTTTGTACAGGGAAGCAAACTCTCAAAAGGCAGTTTTAAACTTTAAACTGTCCAGGGATCAACTAAAGAGCGGGTCCATACTGCCCCTCCATCATCCATCAGAGTGGCTCTGTAAACATCACGAGGTCCAGGTGTTAACGTGCTCCATAAATTTCAGCTAAGAATGTAGCGGTCCATTCAAGCCTCTTCACAAATGCAGGGCCACTCTACTCCTCTGATATTTTATACATGAAGTGAACCATTTACAGTCTGATGAGCAAGTCTGGCTTATTAATGATACGGCCGTGCTCTTAGGGTGTCGGGCGCCAAGCAAATACTCATGTAAAATTAAACACTATTTGTTTACATAGCCGTGGAAATCAGACCACTCTGGGGCTTTGTTGCAAACCCTGATCAGGGCTGTAAGCAGCGGATTCAATCAGTCACTAGACGCTTTCAAAAGTTTGCATTTTGTTAGGGGAATGGCAGCCTTTAAGTGCATTGCAAAATATTCAATTGTTCTAGAAATAAAGTACCTGTTTGAGTACTTTCAATACTCACACATCTGTAAAAGGACATCATTCAGTTTGAATGATGTCATAAGTCTAGCAAAGTCAAGACAGGACTAGAAGGCTGAATTATTTAATGATGGCTCCACTTTTGTGGAATTATTGTAAGTATTATAATTGCAGCAGGACTTGCCTTGGCCTGCTAAGGGAGGGGGAGTGGGGCCCTGTGGGGAGCGATCAGCATCAGTCAGTGGTATCAGGTTACTGCAAGCACCAAAATACTCCCTTAATGATGGCCAAATTGAAGGAAAAGTATTGACCTGAGTTGAGTCCAAACATTGGACCACATTTCTTTATATGGTGAGGCCTGTATGAGACAGGAAAACCAAAGCCAGTCACCTTCATCGCTGACATTATCACCCGCAGGTTTCCTCCTTATTATGTTCGCTCACCCTAGTAGTGTGAGCACGATACCTTTGGACTTTAAGTTTAATGTGCTGAAAGAGACGTGGATGTTTTCATTGTCAGTGTGGAGACAGTACTGCTATTTTCACATCTGATGTGGATCCAATAAAGTGTCAGAACATGACAGCTGGCTTCATTATGTTTCCGTCAGAGAGAAAGTTGACAAGAGATTATTTTGTCATCAGGTGTAATATAAAAAGCCTCGATCAGCCGGAGCTCAAGAGTCCAACGCTGCAGCAGCATTTCCAGCGTGTGTTAGTACATGTTAACAAAAACAACAACAATAAAAAACAAAAAAACACACACTCAAGTTAGGCCAAGAATAGATCTCAAATGTCAATGCAGTCCTGGCTTGATCAAGCAAATCTGGCTGTGAAACAAGACAAAAACATCCAGTGTTGTTGGCTGAGATGGCTGTTTACCCTGCAGAAGTAAGCACCCACATTTCCTACCCTGATGAAAAAATATTATTGACAGCTTTCCAACTTGGTAAGAAGTGGATTTTTCAGCTGGTGTTAGGAAAAAAGAGAAAGCCTGGCTTATTTGTGTATTAAAATTGCATTTCTTTGCTGGTGGTTTCAAATTTGACTCATGGATGATCCCAAATCACTCCATTCTGAACATTTAACTGTATACAGTGGGTACGGAAAGTATTCAGACTTACCGGTAAAGTTTCTGCATCATTGCAGCCATTGTGGAAGATATTAGGTTGAGTCGCCCTTCGGTGTTCATCTAGTAAAATGGCTGAAACGGGGCAGCCACTATATACGACATTATCTGCAGCACAAACTCCTTCATTTCATCAAAACTTTAAGTTGAATGAACAAACGAATAAGTACTATTGTCCTGTGAGTTGAGAGTTTTCAAATTGTGTTTTTGTTGTTGGTTGCGAGCTGCTCTTCTCAGCTGTCCTGCAGAAGCGCACATTGTGATCGCGCTGCCCCAAAAAGTGTGTAGAACACCCTGATAACTAACGGAGAGCTAAATATGGACCCACGGGACAATAGTAGTCATTCGTTCGTTTATTCTACCTAAAGTATTGATGAAAATCAAGGAGTTTTGCTGCAGATAATGCCTTCTATAGTGACTGCCCCGTCTCCGTCATTACATTGGATGTATACCAAAGGGCGACTCAATGTAATATCTTCCGTAGGACTCAAAAGCCCCGTTTCCACCAGCGGGTCTGGGTCGGGTCAGGCCGGATCGGTCCACGTTTTTTTGCGTCTCCACAGATAAAAACTGGGACGGGTACCCTTATATCCGACCCGACCCGGCCTACTTTTTTGGCACCCTTCGGTAGGGGTACTGATCTAACCGATCCGGACCAAAGAGGTGGAGCTTATACACAGCAATCAGCTGATTCATTGAAAAATCCGCCACTTCCCGCGTGACCCAGCGTAAAAACAAAGCTGGGGTGACTCCTTTCTGTTTCTGTCACGTGTGGCGCCGGTGTTTTGGTTAAACGGCGTTACACGGCGATGATGTCACACAATCACGTAGCAGCGCTGTCCAGCTAATTCTCCGCCTCCAGAATAAGGGTACAGGTTGCTGTGGGGACACAGCGTGAAATCAACACATCCGTACCCAAACCCACCCGATCCGGCCTGGCCCGGCCCGACCTGACCCAGACCCGCGGGTGGAAACGGGGCTAAAGTGATGCAGAAATTGTATCCATTATCCTTTAAGTCAGAGCTCTGGCTGGGCCAGTCAAGAATGGTCCCAGAGTTGTTCCGAAGCCACTCCTTTATTTTTTTAAGGTGTGGGCTGAGGGTCATTGTCTTGTTGGAGGGTGAACCTTCGGCCCAGTCTGAGGTCCTGAGACTCTGGAAGAGGTTTTCTTCCAGGATCTCTCTGTACTTGGTCGCAATCATCTTTCCTTCAATTGCAACCAGTCGTCCTGTCCCTGCAGCTGAAAAACACCCCCATAGCAGGATGCTGCCACCACCATGTTTCACTGTTGGGATCGAATTGGTCAGGTGATGAGCAGTGCCTGTTTTTTTCCCAACACATATCGCTTAGAATTAACACCAAAAAGTTCAATCTTGGTCTCATCAGACCAGAGAATCTTATTCTCATAGTCTGGGAGTCCTTCATGTGTTTTTTTGGCAAACTATGCATTCATATGTCTTGCACTGAGGAGAGGCTTCCATCAGGCCACTTTGCCTCCACTGGTGGAGGGCTGCAGTAATACGTTTACATGCCATCAAAATTCGGGTTACGGTCAATATTCCGGTTTCTGAAAGATTAGGGATAACCCGTTTACATGCGTGAGCAGACAGAGTTACTCCCTCAACATAACAACTGCTATCAGCTTGAATATCCCAACCCAAACCGCTACGCATGGAAAACGTCATGATGATGGTGGATAATGAACCATCCAGAGCCACTGCGGTCAAGCCAGCCAAGTTTTCAGAATTACAGCTGAAATAACACTGGTTGGCATGATCCCGGATCCACGAGAGACGGCTGGCTTGACTGCAGCCGATAGCAGTCCTTTGCTGGCGCTGCTGTGCTGGTACTGACCCACCAGCAGTACTTGACACTATTGTGGGTCATAGAAGGAACGACCGTGTGGTGGAAATACTGGAGCTGTGCACATCCACGCTTCCCGTTTACACCAGAGACACTTATGATGAAGGTTCAGTCAGGACTGCTGGGAATGGTTGTCGTGATGAAGTTCACTGACTCTGGCTGGCATGACATTTATCCTGTCATGCCTTTCCAAAACTTTGCCAGATGAGTGATGGAGCCCCACGAAGTAACTGTTTGTACACCAGCACCTCTCGGAATGCGTGTTGCCATGGTGATATATAAACTAGCAAGCTGTGCAGAGTACCGTCTGATCGTTGGTACAAATACTCTCTTTAGTTTACTCAAAAGACCAAGAATCCTTGCAGATAGAACATGCCCAGAACGCAATTAAATATTCCTTTCAATGGAGATATTCCGATACACGTTTACATGACTAAATATTCGGGTCAGAAAAGAAGTAACCCAGGGGTAATATTCGGGTTTTTAAAAACCTGAATATGAGCATATTCTGTTTTTTTCCAGTGTTTACATGACCATGCACAACTGGGTTATTACTAATATTCCGGTTATGAAAGAATTATTGGTTGCATGTAAATGCACTGATAGTTGACTTTGTGGTACTTTCTCCCATCTCCCTACTGCATCTCTGGAGCTCATCCACAGGGATCTTTGCGTTCTTCTTTACCTCTCTCACCAAGGCTCTTCTCCCACGATTGCTCAGTTTGGCTGGACGACCAGGTCCAGGAAAAGTTCTGGTAGTCCCAACAACCAGAACTTCTTCCATTATAACTTCTTCCATTTAAGGACTATGGAGGTCACGGTGCTCTTAGGAACCTTAAGTGCTACAAAAATTCTTTTGTAACCTTGTCCAGATCTGTGCCGTGCCACAATTCTGTCCCTGAGCTCCTCGGGCAGTTCCTTCGAGCTCATTTGCTCTGACATACACTGTGAGTTATAAGGATTTACATATAGACAGGTGTGTGCCTTACCTAATCAAGTCCAATCAGTTTAATTGAACACAGCTGGACTCCAATTAAGGAGTAGAACCATCTCAAGGAAGATCAGAAGGAATGGACACCCTATGAGATAAATATGATTGTCACTGCAAACGGTCTGAATACTTTTGACCATGTAATATTTCAGTTTTTATTTTCTAATAAATTTGCAAAAATGTCTGCATTTCAGGTTTTTTTCTTCTGTCAAGATGGAGTGCTGGGTGTACATTGATGAGAAATAAAAGTAACTTTTTGATTTTAGTAAATGCCTGCAATGAAACAAAGAGTGAAAAGTTTAAAGGGGGTCTGAATACTTTCCGTACCCGCTGTACATGGATGCAACTTCTCTCACTTCCAGCTGCTACTACTGTATTTATTCTTAAAAAAAAAAAGATCAGAAAAGGGTTAAACAAAGGTTCTTTTACATCCAGTAGCACAGTGTACTTTATTGAAGTGCTTATTTCTCAAACTTCTCTGATGAGTTTGTCATCTTGCTAAAAGATAATTATGCAGTCTGGGGAAATTATGCCTACATTGTCCTCTTGAGGAGATAATTGCAGTGCTGAAGCCTATGCATCACATGAGAAACGAGCATCATTCTGCAAATAAAATGCATGAATTTTATGAGCAGTTTATGTATATTTTGTGTACAGCATGTGTTGCACGGTGTATGTTTCTGTGCTGCATATTTGCTTGATAACAATAAAAAAACAAAGTTATTGCACTAATTGAGCTGTTAAGATGAATAATTACATGGAATTTTTTATTAGACAAAAGTAGAACAAATCTACCTGGTAATTTGTACATTTTTCTATTTAACTTTTCCTCACTTAATTATTATTCATATTTGAATTTATAATAGGTAGAAGAATAACCTGAATAGACTTGTTCAACAGATAAATAAACTGCTCAAAATGAATGAATTCTTCATGTATGAAATCACACACCCTTCGCAGGTGTGAAAGCAGGTTGTGATTTAGTTTGATGGACGACTAATCAGGAAATCAATTAGGCCTTGACCCAGAAACTGAAACAAAGGAAGAATTATTTTGTTCATTTCTTTCCTCTGGCTCTTGGACTCTCTGGTGTCTTTGATTGGACAAAGAAAATCCTTTGGGTTTACATAAGATTTTTTTTTTATCAGAGGATATTGAAATGGTTCCTATATTTTATAAGTAAAAATTGGTCTAATTTTCAAATGACCTGTAGCAAGAACAAGACAATTAAACATAAACCCGATGGAATTTTTTTTTAGATGTTCAAGGAAGTGCAGTGATGTATTTCAAATAACATTAGCCAATTTAATAACTCTTACAGATTAATCAGATGTGATTGACATGTTTGTTTGAGTTACACATTAGTACATTTTTCAAGAGTTGCTATCTTTTCTTGGTTGTTTGACAGTCTGGCTAGGCTAACAGAAAAAAAATGGATGGGTACTGAAAGGCTTTAAAGTGATTTGTTACATACTGACACTTGGTTTTGGAGGTAAAAGGTACTTTGACTGCAGGTGAGTCATTAACTTAACCAAAAATTCTGCCAGTGAGCTGTCAGCTGTTTCCTGCCATGTACACTGAGCCAGCTGTAAATTAGCTTGTTGAGACACGAGGCAAGAAATAGCCAAGAAGATTCTGTGAGAATAGTTCTTTTTCTTTGTAACTGTAAATGTTTTGTAATTTTTCTTTACATTTCCACATGTATTTATTTATTTCTCTGTATATTTCCTTAATTCATTTCCTGATTGTTTTTGAGGCAGCATTACTCCATAACTTTCTGTTGCAGAAGGATAACTGTGAGAGATGAGAGATAAGACCAGTTTTCTTATGTTTGAAAGTGATGGTGAAGGGTTCCTTATGCATTTTAATTTGACACATTTCTCAGTCGTCAAAAATGAAAATATATTTGATAAAAAACAAACATCTCGTTAATCCTCTTATAGTGTAAATATGTGTTTATTTAATTGGAATCTGTTGCCATTGGTGACATCACTTTCTTGAAACTTGTCATCTTGGTAACGATAAAAATGAAGGAGAAACCAGTTTGAAATTTATACTGATCTTTGAAGTAAGGATTTAACAATGAGTACTCATGCATTACACGGTTTAAATGTATGTTGTGAAGCCTCGAACACAATGACATAGTCTGTAACTTAATGTTGTTCTTAATCTATTCTTTACGCTAAGCTACTTTTGTCAAGAGAAATGGAATGCGTGATTGTCATATTAGATGTTATTAACATCCACATAAAAAACAACTAATCTTTGTGTCCTTGCTTTAGCTGTCATTCATGTTTGCTCTACTCCTCTTCCCATTCATCAAATGTTTTGTTTCAGACAAAAATGTTATAATTCACCTCAGAATCCATGTTACACCATGCTGCTCTCACTCACCTGTTAAAACCAGCGTATTTGAACCAGATAATTTATGCGTAACTATGGTGACGCCTGTATGGAGTGATTTAACGGTCATTTAACTTGCCAAACGTGTGCAGGAAAATAATGCAAGTTAGCATTAAAATTCTCATTGACCATATGACCATGGTATAAATTGGGTTAACCTTATGAAAGTATGTATTTAGACTCAAACCACAATATATTCAGAACTTAATGCTTCTTCAAAATGCATACACTATATACACTATGTTTCTGGTTTTGTGACCTGTGCTTTTCTGTATGGCGTTTATCCTTCGTCTTTTTTTTTTTTTTTTTAGATTTTATTTAGTCAATTATGTGCTTTTTTTAAAAAAAATATTTTTGGACACAAGAGAGAAAACAGTAGTTCATACCTCTCCTGTTCTGGTGATTAACAGATTGTAATTCATCCAAATCAATCCAACTTGTAAAAACATTGTGTTTGGACTCAGGGCTCTATTCTTCTGTGATTGCTCCCTGCTAATGTCACACCACATTCATCAAATTGCTCATAATTGCTTTAATCCCACAAGCAGCTAATACTCAGAATACGGAATTTTCCTTGGTTATCTGTCTGGGCAGACAACAAGGCAAACAGGGCAGCTAGGTCTTTGCCAGCTACCTCAGGGTGTAGAAGAAGAAGAAAAAACAAAAAAACAAAGAAAATCCTGGATGGGGTGCAGAGCTGGAAACACCCCTGACACAAACACACACGCACACACAAACCAGCTCATATCAATCTGACCTCTTCGGGTCAGACATAAAGGCTTGACTTTTCAGCAACATCCACTTAGTGAAGAAATGGAAGACAGACGTGTTATCCATGTACCTTTGTCCATCTTATTCACTTTGTATTGACGGAGTCAAACAGAACAAGTGTGTCTTTATGTAGATGGAGTTAAAAATCTTGCTGAGTTTTTTCTGAAGAAGAGATGAGAGGGGATGGGAATTGAATTCCAGAAAATGGTTCTTTCAGACCAATAATAATAAGGGTATATACTGGATCCCAACACACACGAGTAAAAAGACCACAATCTGCTGACCTGAATTACCTGGAAAACTGCTGCTTATTTTAGTTGTTTCCTTTTCTGTTTCACACTCATCTTTGTGTTAGGAAGCATCTGTAGATTAACATGTCTTTTTAAAACAAAAACAAATTTTTGTAAGCCATACGTTCCCTGTAAAACTGTGCTGTTTCGCATTGCCTCCCTCTGGCTTTATCCAGTTGAAACTTGTAGCATTTGCCTCTTGTTTCTTGTAGTTTCCATGATATTCTGCCAAAGCCTACATAGCTTTGTTGTTGCACGCTTGAACACAAATGCACGAGTGTAGAAATAATTTCACTTTATTTCTGAAAACACAGCAAAACAATCACATATATGCTGCAGGCTGTGGTACCTCAAATTATACTCCAAAATTTTGGATGTAGCTAGGTTGCAAAAATAGTGACAGGTTTAGCTGCACTTAACCCATGTGTGTGTATTTTAACGCATCAAACATCCAGTATGATGACAAACTTTCTGGCTTTCAGGAAGAAAGATATAAAGTAGATTTACATTTGAAAATTGTTTCAAATCAGGTAATGTGCATGCTCTTCTCAAGTCACTCCTTTTCTGAGACGGATAATGATATCTCCGGGGCTCTGAAGCATCAATTTTTCCAGGCCAGCCTATTGTGCTGAACATAATATTGGAACATAGAGACCGTGTTTAGCAACCCACTATGGCAGCCTATATCGACTTGTACTCTAGATGTAAATATAAGACCATTGTTGCACCTTTTAAAATTTTCAAGCAAATTTTTTTTTTCTTTTTTTTTTTTTTTTTTTTTACAGAAATGCTGTACTTTCATTCTGTACCCCTCTAAATGCCTCGTGGGAGCATTATTTCTTATAAGATATAACTTTAAAATAAAAATGTCCGTATAAAACCTTTAAACTATTATTAGTGTTAAACCAAAAAAAAAGCAATAAATAAATAATAATAATAAAAAAAAACAATTCTGACTCTTGGTTCTCCATATCTGTCAGTTAAGATCTTACACCCAGCACTGGCATCTCTTTGTGGAAGAGACAACAGTTTGCAGTTATATTAGGTTGTACTCTCTTTAGAGGCATCTGGTTGTCTTTTCCAAACTCCATTTTCCTCCTTAGATTTCAGCTGGGAATGTGAGTGATGAGCCCACAGAGCTATTATGAAGGTCTTTGAATTGTAGGCATCTCATACCAACAGCCTTGGAAGACAAAAAAAAGTGTCTGTGTTGATGCTCTAGTTAAAATTGTCCCCAGTGTAAATAAAGCGTGTATTGCACCTTTTACAGTTTTCTCTTTCTTTTCAAAAACTTGAGGTTTGCCTCGAGTGGATAGCACCTCTGCGACAGAGCTTTTAAATCTTATTATCAGATTTCTTTGGTGCACCAAGCCTCTTATTATTGCTGTGAAGAATAATCTGCATGCTCAGTAATGAGTAAACATTGATTTTTGGAAGAGAATTATGATCTATTACATTTCCATGCTCATTATAATTATTACTTTTCACAAAATGCTGAGAGCGACACATTCTCTACTTGTTAAAGGCCTGCTGTACCTAAAGTTGAATCCACTGTGTCTTTCATCAACCCAATTTGTGCAAAGAAGTGCATTCGTTTAAACCAAAGAAAACATGCTTAACTGTTTAAGGTGAGCTTGTCTCACACCTGAAATGCAGCACATTTATCACACATTGGATTTTGTGAGAGACACGTCAAATATATTATCTCTTCCAAACGAGAATTCCCTCAGTCCCTGTAAGTAAACCTTCCAAATCCCCAGCTCTCATCCCTATTTTCCTCCCAAAAACGAGCATTAGAAGGATTGCCCTGCTATTGTTGCTCCCCTTGGGAGCAAATCTATTTCTGCAGAGATGGAAATTGTTGGTCCCCACAAAGCTGCTGACACACTCTCAATGGAGGTGTCAATTCTCGAGGCCTCGCCATTGTGGACTGGATAATTTAATTGGAGAGGCACGACGGTGTGTCCCCGGTCGGAGCATTCAAATGTTGTATCACCGCCTGTCCCAATGCTGGCTCCTCTCCTGCTGTGGAGATTCAAGATTCAACCGCCCCTACCCTCCTCCTCCTCCTCCATATCCCTTCCTTTCCTCCTCATCCTCCTCAGGTGGGGGGAATGCAATGGAGGCCCTGGCTTATGAGGGGGCTCTTTGTTGGGGGGAGACACAGCCTTGTGGCCTCAGAGTCTCTGAGGAGGCTGTTCTGGAGAGGTGCAGAGGAGGAGGGTGGACCTGCACAGCGATTACCTGGGAGTCGTCTTGGGGGCAGGCACAAAATTAGTCAGCAGATAATGAAGCTGTCTTTGATTGCAGCAGAGAGGGTTGGAGGGGGCTGGACCTGAGGTCTCCTGTACAGGGGGCCTCCACAGGGCATGAGAAGCATGTCTTTGGAGGAGCGCCTGCTGTCAACGGATGCTCTGTTTCTCTGAGATCCTGGCATAGTTTAGGGTTGAAAGATGCACAAGGGTTGGAGCTGAGTGCAGGCGAATGCATTCCTTTGTAGTGCAGCTCCAGGTGAATGCGATTCAGAGACTAGCTGTTACACAGAAACAAGTCGATAAGCACCCACAGATATCTAAGTGATCCAGGCCTCGTGTTTTTTACTTTATAAAGGATGAGAAACATGTATGTTTGATGACCTCAGTAATGTGTGTGTTGTAGTACTTTTCTCCACTGAATAGTTCATCTCTGGTGTTATTGGTAGACATTGCTCTTTGAAGGACCTGCTGGCATTCTGTAAAGTCACAGCAGAGATGAACTGTTTTCATCTCTGTTTTCCAGTCTGTGTATGTGTTTGTTGCACCGCATAGTTGTCACGACAACCCGCACACCCAGCTCATGGCTGCCCTCCAAGTACAGACAAAGCTGTCGTCGAATGAACCAGGCGTGTGTCCACCGGACCTGAGGGGTGCCACCGCAGCTAACAAAACACACAAAGACCCTCGTCTATGGCACCAGCCTTCACCCCGTCTACCGGCTATCCCGCCCCTCCTGCTCACCACTGCCGGCCGCTTTGTGCCTGCTCCAAGCAGAGGAAGTTCCTCTTTTCTCCTTTTCAAGGTAGCTCCGCCACCCATGCCCTACTTTCATGCAGAGCGGAATGGGCACAAATATATAAAAAAGGAAACATTTCCTTTTTCTTTCCAACCGTCTCAGCTTCTATGTCTTTTATCTTTGCATATTTAGTTTCCTCGTTTGCACCACAAGATTAATAACAGTGTCTTTGCTCAAGATGACCTTGATGACACTGCTAAAGTTTCACATAAGTGCCACAAAGCTGTTTCAGCTGCCGCTGCAGGCTGAGTGGGTCCGAGGAGGAGTTTCTCTTTAAATGTTAGCGACTGCAGGTCCCTGACACTTGCATCAGCCAGAGTTACTAGTGAGGAAACTGTTCCACATCTAAAGACACATTAGATCTGTCAATTCAGCTGCATTTAAAATGTAAAGTGTGGACAGGCTCTGTCAGATGGTGAATCTATGGTCTTTGGTATGTCACACACTCCATAGTATCAGATGTGACACTGAGCTCATGCATTTGTCACAACCGTGCTACATCAACTCTTAAGCATACCTGTATTTAACTCAGAATGACAGATTATTCAGGACCCTGTTGAACCAGCTGCTGTTATGGTCACTCATGCAAAGCAAAATCAAAGAAGTGTGTTAAATCTAAATGGAGGTTCTTTCCTTTATTTTTTGTTTATTTTTATAGCTGTATTGACCTCTCTCCTCCAACTATATTTTCTCATGTTTTTGATTTTTCATAAGCTAATTATGAATTGTGATGTTTATTAATAATCCAGCTTTACTCACAGCTTCTGTGATTTGACATTTGCCCTTCTGTGATTTGACATTTGCCTGATCAGTTAAACATCTGGATGAAAATTACAACTATTTTTAAATAATGATTACTAAATAAAGAAAAAAATGACTTGAAATAATAATAATAAAAAAGGTTTGGCATCTCAGGAAGAAGAAAAATTACACAAAATGCAATGATCTCAAACAATTTTCAACTAAACATCTAAATTCACAAAATTGCTGACATTTTTCAAAAATAGTTATTTTCACCTCTGTGTTGTGCCTGCTGTGAGAAGAGTTTAAAAGCTAAAATGTTTTTCACACACACTCACTTTAATAGGCCATTGGGCAGAATTTGAAAATCTGTTGGATCCATTTTATTTGATTCAGGTGTGTTAGAGCAGGTAAGCATCTAAACCTTGCAGGACATGGGCCCTCGTTGTCATGGGTCTCCGGACTCTGTTCTTTTATATAAAAAAGTTTCCTTCAATTGACGAGTTTATCTCAACAGAGTGCTACGCCCTTAGCTCTGTCATGGGCTGGAGACTACACAAATCTACTGCCCAGACACACCAAAACAAAGGGAAAAAAACAGCATACAGTCAGGGGGAGAGGGAGTTGCAAATAAAACTCACCACCACATGAGAGTAGAGGCCCAAAGTAGCAGACTGAGCCGGATTTCACCCACACAAGTGTAGCATATATTTTCATGGGGGAAACTCTGGACTGTACCTTTAATCAGGCACAACTGTACCTCATCAACTCTTACAGTATATCTTCCCGGTCCATCCTTTCTTTGATACCAGGTTTTGCCACATCCGAATCTCCCAACCAAAGGATTTCCATCAAGTCTGTGCGCAAGTCTTGCATCAACAGTCTCCATTCAACTCTGGGGTCCACTAAAAACTTGCCATTGTGACTCTCATGGACCAGAGTTTTAGTACCATGACATTAAACGCTATCCTGGTTTGCAAAACAAAATGCTGCAGTATCACAAAAAGGCGTCAAAATAGCTACATTCACTTCGACATGTTTCTCAAATGTATATCTTTACTTTATGCTCATGTTCAACATCGCCCTCCTTTTTGTTGTGTAATAATATTCACCGTGTTTCTGCACAATGATGGAGCTTACAGATGCGCACTGACCATTTTGGCACCCTTAAGGAGGATGAGAGGTGCTTTATGGTGTCATAGCAGTAAATCTCATCCAGAGGATGGTAATAAAACACTCATGCTGCACAATTTTTTAACAAACAAGTCCCCTTTTCATTCCCATTTGCAATTTGTCTTCTGCTTTGTTTTTACTAGTGAATGATTAAGGTCAGGGCTTCAAATGAATGGTTGAAGTTGGAATCAATGTACATAACCATGTCTAGAAGTAAAAATAAGTTTTCTGATTTCTAAGAGTAAAACTTGCCACTGGCTCTCCTCTTTTGATAATCCTGGATCCAGTATACTCTTGTTTTCTGTTGCTGATGCTGTGGTGTATCACAATGCTGTTTCAGACGTAGTGTTTGTGCAAACATGTCTGTTTTGTGTTTTCCACTTGGATCAAGTCGACTGTTCAGCACTAATCTCACCCCATTTGTCTGTAGAATTTTTCGATTTTCTGAATGTTTTAATGTTATTTCTAATTGATAACACTACCCAATTTTTTTATTATCTTTTCCTTTTTTGATAAAAAGCTCATATTATTCTAACCATAAGACCAAGTAATGACAGGTGTCCCACTTCATTTTTCCTTTCAGAAGACTCTTCAGTCACGTTGCTCTACTGTCATTTAACATACCGGTAATGAATTGTGTGATTTTCCATCAGGCAGAATGTTTTGAAACATCACATAACTTTTCCACTGCTCCTTTGCATTGGTCTAAGCATTTTTTTCAAATTCAAAATTAGATAAAATTTCTTTTTAGCATTTGATATGTTTCCATTGCATTTTTCAGATTTATCTTCATCAGTTGATAATTTTCAGCCTGAAATTGATTCCCATGCGCATTAAAAAGCATCTGGTTGCTTTCTAGGGCTCCTCAATATCTGGTTGTTGCAATAACCCCATGTCTTGTCTGATAGCAGCTGGCGTGGACTTAAAAACTGATATTGCCCGATGATGATCTTCAACTGCTCAGTGAAGTCTGTAGTTTGAAGGCAAGACATCAGTAGCATAAGGCCAGCCTCCATCTCACATCAGGATCTCTGTAATGAAGCTTGTGTGATCATTATCTCACCAATGATGTCATAAAAGTGGATGTAAGGCACTGAAATAGAGTTTGGACTCAGAACAGGGTCTCCAACCTCTTAATGAATCTGACCTCTGAGTCCGTCCCACAATTCTCGGGATCTCATTTATCTCCACAAAAAAAAAAAAAAAAAGAAAGAAAAAAAAATCCAGTGTTTAATGACTCCAATGACTCTGGGGTGAGTGAATGATGAATGAACCCCATCCATGGGGAGCCAGTATCCCTGGTGACACAGTTGCCAAGACAGTTGTGCTTGGCAACCCAGGTTCACCATGGTGAGTGCCTGTTCCCAGTTTTTTTTCCTTTTCCCTCTTGATGAGGAGCGTCTGGCTAACTTGGCAAGACAGAGTCATTACATAAACTTATTTTTCCCTCATTTACCACGTCTGCTCTTTTTCCTTGTTTGTTTGTGGATTTCAGCAGCTGAAGGAAAACTGGAATATAAGTTTGGAAGTGATACAGTTAAAGGAAAAGGAAGAGTTTGATGAGGTCAACTAGAAAGGAAAGTGATTGGTCATCATTAGAGCTTCATACTTAATTTTTAAAATTGGGTAAAAATGAGAATGCTTTCATTTTCTCTCTCTTCATCTTATGACCTTTCCAGGGTTGCTAAGTATGTTTTGGCTTCTCAGTTTTTCAAAATAAAGTGTTGCAAACATTTGTCTAAGAATTTTCCCTTATTTACTTGCATACTCACCTTATTTGGAGGAGTTTCCCTGTGCTGAAAGGACTTAGAAACCCCCCTAAAAAGGCTTGAAAAAATAGAGGGAGGAGCAACTTTCCATTGCTCCTCTCATTGATGAAATGTTTCCTCTTCCTCTTCAATTATTCAGGCGGTTTTCATTGGAGAAGTCCCAGCGGCACCCGGTTAGATTTGCATCCTGATTTATTTGTCATATATCCTTTATATCTCTAAATTCTTTATACCTCTCCAGTGGCCCCATGCATCTTTCATGGGCTCCTCAGCAGTGTTTGCAGGCCAGATCCAAACACATTTTACACGTCATGCTGCAGCTGCAGCTCGCATATTCCACCTCGGGTGTGTAGTGTGAATAAAAAATTCATTGTCTAGTGTCGTTATATATTTTTTTTCCTCCCTTCCTCACACCACAGTTTTTGGCGATGTCGGTGTCAAGTCGCCACCTCAGAGGCTGTTATCTCTACTTCCCCCTTCCATTCTTTATCTGGTTTCTGCTGAACTTTGAAAATTGCAAGAGAAGCATCTCTCTGACCTGGAAAGGCTGTTTAGCTGAAGTTGAGTGACTGACACAATTAGGTGAATATGGAAATGATGTGTTGATGTTACCCAAAGGGCAAGTCAAGTGAAGATGAATTTATTTATGAAACGCATTTAACAAAACAAGTTTGTCATTGGAGGGAATTTCGAGAAACTAAAAACTTCATTCATAAACGTTAAATGTGAAAATGTCTTCTTGGATACTGTTTGACTTTTTCACTTTGTCAAGGAGAGCATCAAATATATTAGATTAGACAAGAGCTCTGACATACCTCTGCTGTTTTTGGTTATTCTTTTTTGTTGTTAAAAAATTAGAAAGAAAGAAAGAAAGAAAGAAAGAAAGAAAGAAAGAAAGAAAGAAAGAAAGAAAGAAAGAAAGAAAGAAAGAAAGAAAGAAAGAAGAGAAAGAAAGAAAGAAAGAAAGAAAGAAAGAAAGAAAGAAAGAAAAAGAGAAGAGAAGAGAAAAAACCCCTGAGGGAGATAAGTTTGTGACACAGTTAAAAATGACAATGCTTTGAACTGGTATCACACAGACTTTACCCCCACACCACAGAGCACGGGGATAAAGATAAACATGTTTGTGATGGTGTAAATTTAATTCTCTATTTGGCCTCCATTGCACTTAGCATCACCCACGCAGGATGGTATAACGAAAAAAAAAGCATTCCCAACTGATTAATTCTCCAACAATTGCTCCCCATCTCCTTCTGTCTGCCTCTGTTGACATGCTGTCAGTCCAAGCCGTTCCACTGATTTTTATTTCCTTAACACAAGCTGGAGCGCTGCGTATGTGGTGAACAGAGTGGGAAATACTCTGGCCTTTTCCCCCTGGATTGAAGTGCAGCACGCAGAGACAGATTGTGTTGCCTGAATGGGCCACCTAGCCTTACAATCTCCATCTGCTCGGGCAAGCCATGGATGAGCGGGGGAATGTTGGAAGGATGGAAAGACAGAGAGAGAGGAAAGGAGGCAGAATGATGGAGTGGCTATTAAATATACAGCAGGCAGTGAAGAGTATGCTGGGTGTTGTAGGGAGAGTCCTGCAACACAGTGATGCATTGGAGCCCCACCTTTATTTCTGTTTAATATTTTTGTACTGAGACTCTGAGCAAAGTTGGTCCTTTTTCTTTTACCGCTGGTTTTTTACACATCTTTCATGACTTTTTTTTGTTTTTCTCCCTAATGTCATCTTGTCTGCTTTTGCTGATTTGTTGATGTTCTTACTTATGATTTTTTAAAAACAAATCTTCTTAAACTTCTTTATTTACCCTTAATCTTGTATGCTCATTTCAGAATATTGTTTGAATTTTTTTTTTGCTTATTTTTATATTTCCAATGTTCTTAGTTTAATTGCTTTCTTTCTTTTTTCTTTCCTAATATTGTTCTTGTTTCTTTTTCTGTTTTGTTTCTTTTCTCATACCATTTTCAGCGCTATGATAATCTTTTGCAATCATCAGAATAACTTACCTTTTTTTCTCTCTTTGCCTTTTTTGTATGGTGCTCATTTGGATGTAAAGCCACATGTACAGTAGCATGAATCTGTGATGAGTCCTGCTACACCGCAGGGTGTAAATGGATATATTTAATAGAAAAAGTGCTTTAGTCCTTGGTGGTGGGAACCAGTTGATCTGAACTGAGTTGAGGCTAACCTCTGTGTAAATTCAACCTTTTATGAAACGACTCTCGTAGTTGTGGGCTCGGATGTCGTCTCAGGCTTCGTGACAGCTCGCTAACACAGCTCTGCTAAGGTGTCTCTGCCACATTTTCTCTCCGTTTGCCATCTAATTCACACTTCCTGAGGCACACTCTAAAAAAAAATTGGATCATAGCACATTGTGAAAACATCCTCGGATAACAGTCGTACCATGGAGGAGATAGGTGGGGCAAGTGAGAGGGTATGTGGGTCATGTATCCATGTCCAGATCAGTTGGCAATTTTTTTTCTCCTCCCTCTGTCTCTCTTTTCATTCCAGCAGATTTCTTCATCAGGTTAGAGGGAAGACGGCCTTCTGTCACGAAATACTGTGGTTCCTGTGTAGTTTGTGTGCATGTGTGTGCGTGTGTGCGTGTGTGTGTGTGTGTGTGTGTGTGTGTGTGTGTGTGTGGGGGGGGGGGGGGGGTATGTAGGTGAGTTGAGGTTACAGTGATGCAGCCTGACTGGAAAGCCATGTTCGGATATTTTTAATTCATGCGATACCACCTGGCTAATGGTGTTTTTGGATCTGCTGGCTACCCACAAGCCCAGAACAGTGCTTGTTTCAAACGATGAGGCCTCCACGAAATGCACTGAAATTATTCATGCAACCTGCATTATGAGTTGGTGATCATAATATAGGAATATTAAAGCAGTTCAGAAACGTCAGGTTGCATTAGAATGCATTGATGGCAACCCAAACAGCTCATGTAAAGTACATTGGAAGCCCCCCCCCCCCCCCACACACACACACACACACACACACACAAAAAAAGATAAAATAAATTAAATAAATCTAAATTTTACATAGTCAGTGTAAAACTAAATTTAAAAAAAAAGATTTAAAAAAAAAAGATTAAAAAAAAAATGGTGCTGCAAAAGAAAAAAAAAAAGAAAAAAGAGAGAAGTTTTCTTTGACAAACATTAAGAGGCTCTGCAGCCTCATGGGTACCATTAAAAGCATATTGCTTTATCTAAAGTTCTCCCCCAGTGGGTCATAACAACATTGTGATGTCAACATTACAGGAAATGCTAACACAGTCCTACTGAACTTACAGTAACACGCAGGCCACTGATGTTATCCTGCCCATTGATTTCCTCTGTGGCCCTAAGTACTGACGGCTTCAGCTTAAGATAGCATGAGACCATAAAAGGCAGATTGACCAAACACAACATCATATGATTATATGAAATATTGATAAGAGTGGTCTCCTCTCCCATCAGGCCTTATGGGCAGATAAATGGAAAACTGACCGGCCCTGGCTGGACTGGAGCAGCTCATATAATGAACTGAGGAGGCAAAATGGAAAAAGCAACAGAGGCTTAATTCTGAAGGCTTTTCTGCTGCAGATTTTTACATGTTTTGTAATATTCGACTTCTTTGCTTTAGTGAAGTGCACAATAAATGAAGAACCAACAATGAAGCTATATAAAATATTTCAACATATTTCTTTATAAATGTGTTTAATCTGCATTGGAATTTGTTAGATATTTATTTTACTTTTGAAATGTGCATTAAGATATATTTTAAATGTGTTTTCACACAATTTGGTAAATTGAAAGAATAATTATGGACACAGAGAGCACTTTAAAGAAGTGGACACAGTTAATATTTTGCCTTTTTGTGTGTGTGGGTTTGTGTGTGTGTGTGTGTGTGTGTGTGTGTGTGTGGGGGGGGGGGTGTTAAATTAGGAGACACAGTTTTACACTTCCTAAAAAGATGTCTTATCAGAGTTTTTTTTTATTTTATTTTTTTTTTATCTTGGTTTATGCTGGAAAGAGTGTAAAATCTCAGAAATGAAAGATAGAGTTATCAGTCATGTTATGTTTGTCAAAATGATTATCATAGCTGCTGTCTACATTTTATCCAAGGCTGTAACCATTATATAAAAAAAGAATATCCAATGCTGTTTTCGATTAAAGAATGAAAACATTTCAGATTGATGGCCTTAAGCAGCAAAAACCTTTGGATGGATATGAATAACTTTCTAAACCCCTTATGAATATGAGGCTTACTCTGTGTATAAAAGACTAAAAACTACTACATTTCCTTTCTTTGATATGAAAACAAAACAAAAAGAAAGTCCAAAGAACATGATTCATTAGTTACACACACGTTTCAAACAGCAGATAGGGGGAAAAGCAGTTTTTAACAAGCCTTTAGTTGTTGAGGAGAATAAGTGTAAGCAGTCTTCCATCAACTGCACACATTCCTCTGATGAGACGATGGCGGCTAAGACGTTTATGCAAGGATGCAACCTCACGCTTTCAACTTTCCCAGTCACATGGACGACAACTTTGATGCCATATTAAATGTGAAGCAACAAACTTGATACGGGTATTTACCAACAAAGCCTTCTCCTCACTTGTGGGTGGTGCAGAGTAAGAGGATTAGTTCTTTTGCTGTCAGGCTTTAAGGAAACTACAACTTTGGAATTTAATTGTTGTTCCGTTGTCTTAAACACAGAAATCTGACTTCATGCTATGTGGCCTGAATACCACCAATCATAGGAGTTACTTTTAGGGTTTATATAAATCAAATAAAGTACTTTTGTCCTTAAAAGAATTTGCGGTTAATATATTGTGACTGTTTGAAAATAAACATACATACCTGCTTAGTTATTGTTTTGGCTGATTAATATTTTGCTGCTGTATTGGTCTGTTTGTGTGTGTGTGTGTGTGTGAGAGAGAGAGAGAGGAGATGGTGATCTTTCTTTTATTGTTGTCTGACAGTTCCAGCTGTTTCAGTTTAGACTCAGCCTATTTCTGACAGCAAGAGTATGATAAATAAACAAAAATAAGTCACAATTTCTTTGTTTCTTTTATTTCTCTTCTTCTTCTTCTTTTTAAACCTTTTCAGCATTTTATTACTTTTATTTAGGTTGTATTTTTATATATATATATATATATATTCTATTTCAATCTTTTAAAACTGTTAGTGGGACTTGGGAACAAATAATGCCATACTTTGTCAACATGGCCATTTTGAAGGCCTCGTCTTTGCGTACTAAAACCTGTCTCATTTTGTTCTGCTTCACTTAATCAGAGTTGGTCTTTGCAGAGATAATGTTCATGCATTGTGCTGTGATTTCATAACTAATTAGAGTTCTGGCTGCATCCTTCCAAAGGAATATTAATATTGTTACAGAAGGGGATTTAAAAAAAAAAAATAGGCGGGTCTTAAAGATGTGGCATCTTTGTTTATTCACCACCAGCAATATTTACACATCCTAACAAATACTGCAAGTGTTTTCTGTCGTATTATTTCAAATGTAATCAAATAGACATATTCATGTCATTATGGGTATGAAATGTTCGGGCAGAGGCCTACAATAATTGTGTATAGGGCTTAAAGATTAATGTTAAATGTTATAAGACATTTTTCAACAGTTTGTCATGTATTTTTAATTGTATAATTTACATGAAGCATGATTATCTTTTTGGTATTAAAGTTTTATTTCAAGTTAGTCAACTTATTGTCAGCTTATTATTCTAGAAACTTTTGGCCATCTGCAAACAAAACAGTATCAAAACAAAGATTAAAGGTAAAGAGCATCAAGATTCAGAAGGAAGAGATGAGATGAGAGGTTTGGTGGGTGAGGAAGGGAAAGATGGGGGGTGGGGTTGTGGCAGATTTTTTACCTGAAGGCAAAAGCATGCAGAGGAACCCATAGGTTCAGCAGGGAGCAGCCGTGCCCGCCCCAGTTCCAGGAAGGCCCTCTCTACTGTGATCCATTATTCAGCAACAAGCACAATTAGCCTTCGTCAAGCTATTTTTACACGCTCCGATAAGATAGATTCAATGTACAAAAGAATGCGCAACATCTCCGCCCCTGCTCCCCCTCTTGCACATCACCACTTATTTATTTATTTGGCACTTTAATGCGTTAGAATGGTATCGATGTAGCTTTTATCCTTTCACTTATTCATCAGGCCTTTGAAAGAGTTTGTTTAGAGCTGTTTAGTGAGTCATCTTCATCAAAGCTAGAGGGAGGAGATATGTTCACTCCACCATCCCCATGTTATATGTGGGTATGATTTCTGTGTTTGAATGCAAATGGTTAGCATTTAAAAGAAATTGACCTGAGGGACCTTAATGAGCACTCAGCATGAAAAGCATTACATTAATACAGCCACACTAAGTGCAGGTGCTCATTTTTATGACCGGCTGTCTTAAGTTAGGTTTGAGATGGGCTCAGGTCAAATAGAATGTGCACTTGGCATGACCAAAACTATTTGCAGTGTATGTAACCACAAAGTAACAGCACTGTTTCCCTCTGACCATAACTGCCCTGGAAGGAACCATTCAGTGTTGTGGAAAATATGCACATAGAGTTTCATATAGTTTTGCTCATGAGTGTATTCCACTGGAATTAGAAGTAAGAAACTTTCCAAATTTCCAGTAGATAATATTAACAAATCCCTCCCTGAAGGTCCAGACAATAGGTACGTAATAGTGTGATATCACAGCAGCACAACACCTGCCTTGAATTATAACAAAGACGAATGAGACACAGAAACAAAGGATGAGAATGGTGGACATCCAGCAGTTTGTATTGTGTTGTGTTGTGCACAATTTCACAGGAAGTGATGACTCTATCAAAAAATCAGTGGATTGTAGCGTGTTACGTCCCAGCTACAGCGCTGCACCAAAAAGCCAAACGTAGACAAAAACAGCATCAGTGACGCGCGCAAAAAGCCAAAACACAAGAGCCAAACTTCAGACACCATACACAGGCACCAAAGCAACACAATATTCACTGAAGGCAGTGGATGCAGATGGTGCGACTTCGAAACCACCAGCATAGGTGGAAGGTGCCAAAGCTTGAGCTTCCAGGTCAAGCTGATGCAGGTGTCAGCCTCACCATGGGCTTCAAAGCTGTCTGGAAGCGGCTCGTACATGGGAAGTGCAACCGGTACTCCGCCCCGCTCAGCTTCCCCACCATCCGCTTCAGCAGCTAACACAGGAGGAGACACTGACTCCCCAGGGTCACTCTTTCCAGAGTGCCCTCCTCCGCATCCACATGTAGTACTGCATCCACACCAGGCACCTCAACACTCCAACAGCAACCAACTGTTCCACCAAACTAGCCTTGATTTCACTTTTAGTAGCCGGCAGGATCTGTAGCTGATGTCAACCACTAGACAGGCCAGATGCACAGCAGCCAACCAGGGCCTTACAAGAGGGGGAAGCGAGACAGCTCTCCCAGCAACACAAAGTGGCCATAATGAGCCCTAGTACACCTCAGAACTATACAAGAAAACCAGTAACATGGGAAAAAGATCCCAGACGAGCCCCCATTTTGTTACATCCTAGCTCTGCTAGAGATCAGAGACATGAACAAAAAGGATGGTATGGTGGAGTAAGATGGTTTTATCGTTCTGGAGGTGAATTAAAAGAGCATAAACAAAACCTGAAAAAAAAACTAAACTGTAAAGGAGATGGGGTTGAAGATGCTGCTCAAATTAAAAGACAAACAAAGCCTAAACTAAAAAGGAACCAGGTGGGGGAAACCAACACAAACCTAGTCTATGAACCAAAAAGGGAATGAGCAGCACCAATAAGCTAAAACCTGTAACCAAAACCCAAATATAACAAAACAAGGCCTAGCTATCCCAACTCCAAACTAACCCAATGTAAAACACAAACACAACTAAAAGGGATTTACCAACTAAACCATTGACCAACAAAACACCTGGAGATAAAACTAAAGAAGCCCAAACTAACAAACTAAAGTCAACACAAAAGAAACAAACTAAGGACAAACTGTTTCCAGGCCAAACGGTTGCCACTGACTGGAGCTTTGCTGGGTTCTTTTGTAGTTGCCTGGAAGGCAGCTCCAAGTGTGAATGATGAGTAGTTAACAGGTGGGGAGGTAGGAGATGATTGCGGTGTGGTGTCAGGCCAGTTGGAGAGGAGCGTTTAAACAGGAAGATTTGCATGTGGAATGAAACAGATGAGGTTAATATAGAGGCAGCCATAACATAGCATGTCAAGCTCCGCCTTTTGGATTGGATCAGTACTGTAAGATTGGTGCCCTATCGGAAGGTTCCAAAAAACAGGATGGACATACAGTATGAGGGTACCTTTCCCATTTTTTGCCTGTGAAAACGCAAAAAAATGTGGACTGTCCCGCCCTCTCTTGTCCCATCCCGTTCCTTCCTGTCCTGTTTCTTCCCATCCCTTGCTGTACCGTACTATACTGTGCATGTAGCCAACCCAGGCCCGCTGAAGTAAAGACTGTCTGCAAAAAAATACGGACCGTCCCAACTTGTCTTGTCCCAGCCTGTTCCTTCCTGTCCTGTGCCATCCTGTCCCATCCTGTCCCGTTCCGTCCCATACCCGATACAGACCCATTGAAGGAAAGAGGTCTTAACTAGCCTGGCAAAAATGGTCCTGAAGGGCATTTCAGCCCTAAAAGTTAATGTAATTGAAAAAATGCTTTTACCAATGCTTCAGATATTACATCCAGTTATTGGCTTGGTATATGTCCCTTAAAATGTAACTATTTATTATTAAACAGAGATTGTTTTCAGGTATGGATATAGCCCCCCCCAACAAATGTTCTTGAAAACATTTTCCCCAGAATAAACTATCCATTTCTTTAAAACTGTGTCTGCATCAGAGTGTCCAGTATGTTAACTGAATTATGGATTTCTTTTTACAAAGCAGTTCCATGTCACTTCAAAGATAATCTGTCACATACATAAGTGTAACTTTGGTGTTGGTTTATACCAATTTCTGCACTGTATTATTATTCATGGTACTGTGCTGTAATAGAGAATAAATGCGTGATAAGATTGGGCGGATGAGCAGAAAGTCTGAGCTCGCCCCACAATTCACAGCTTAATGTGCATATTCCACACTTACATGTACAACATAACTCACTCCAAATTGGATCACCTGCCATTTTCACACAAGAAAAGGGAAATACTTTGGCTGCAGTGCTATTCTGCCAAATCACACAGCCTCCTTGTTTAGCTTTTACCCCAGTTTTTCCAAATTTACTTCATCTCTTGCTCCGAAAACTTTCCTTTGGTCACGGCTTTGGGCCTCAGGCAGTTTTCTCTCTTAAAGTGGGATTTTCTTTGCTGTTGTCACACACTCTTTATCAAAGCATCATTTTATCTTTAATGAACGTTAATTTGATTAGATTGCAGTTTGGAAGCTTCTCTATCTATGATCTTCTTTGATATCTTGGATGTGTAGAAACTACATTTCCTGCATATTTCCAGTACATTTGCTGACTAAAAAAGGGTTTCATGATTTCCTGTATGAAGAGAGATTAGCTTAAATGGCATGACATGGTTAAATATACACGTGTGTTGAAACCAGGGTTTTGCAATAGGTAATTCAAACAGGTCACTTTTTGAAATCACTCAGGCTTGTTTTTTTTTGCAGGTTTTGCCGATGCAAATGAGCCTCATACAGTACTTATATGTCGCTTGATGAGTGCTATACACGAATACATGTTATATGCATTTAATTGTAGACTGATACCCAGAAACAGCTCTCAGTGTAGCACTGCTCTAAAGATGAAAAGGTATTGCCTTGTCTATGCATTGCTAGTGATCTTTTCAAGACATGTAGCCTTAGTAGCATGAAACTAAGTATGCAACGTGATTAGCTCTCATTAACATGAGGTTTTCCTTAACAAGGTTTTTAGCACATCCCAACCACCAGCTTTGACCCCTCTTTGCAGGTGCTGTCATTGCACCAGATCAGGCAGGTAATTAGTCTAATTATATGTGTGCGTGTGTGTGGAGGAGGTATTAGTGGGGTTCATTAGCCGACACCCCCTCTTATCACCCCTTTACCCAACCCCAACTGATCTTTACAAGACCTCCCTCCCTTTTTTAATCTCTGCCTCCTCTCTCTTATCTCCAGCAGTGTTACCCCCTGACCCTCTTCAGCCCACTTATTCCCTTCAGTGGTTGAACAGGGTTAGTGGGTGGATGGAGGTGGATGGGTGTATACATCGGGCCGGCTGATCAAAGCCCCTGAGGATCCCCAGGGAGGACATTTTCAAAAGCAGGAGAGAATTTAAACAGGGGTCTAAGCCAGGAAATCAGAGCTGAGGTGAGAGGCGAGGGGGTTATTGTGGCTGTTTGTAACCCAGGAGAGGGGCAGCCCTGTCCTTAATCCCCCTAATGAGGGAGATGTTTCCAAGGCTGCTTTCACCTGGAAAGGTTCCTAATGTGGTTTGCATGGTGACAACCTTTGAAAAGCTATTGGTTTTTTAAAGCGAGCATAAGAAGTGTGAGATGTAAGAAATCTCTGGATTTGTAAGAGCAGCGTGAAGTGTATTGAGGATGACAGAAGCATCAGAAACAACAAAGTGGTCTCCAGAGGCTGACAATATCCTGCGCAGTAGTGTGTGATGATGCATGTGTGTCTGTCCTCTGAGCTGAGCTTCTTTTTAAATGTGTTTGTGCCCATTGCTGGCTGGGATGTGTGGTGCTTGTACAATATAAATATATATGTGTGTGTCTGTGTGTGCGGTGGGCAAGTATTTTTGTCCCGTTGTGTGTCCGTGCATGTGTCCATGTGTGTTCCATCATGTCAAAGACATGACAGGCGCGAACGTTGATTCAGTCTGGCGGTGCTAGCGTCTGAAAACGCCAGGGAACCTACTGGGAGCAAATGATATTCATTGGTCTTAAACGCTCGGGTTGGCCGGCCGGCCTTGTTGTAACTGCTGGTGTCATGTTACATTATGACCTGAAGATGACGGGGGACGACATGGCTCCAAAGAGGAGAGATGAAGAGGAGGAGAAAGATGAGGATGTGAAAGCAGGGCAGGATGCAGATTGGCTTCAGCTCAGCTGAAGTAATTTAAAACAACTATTAAGTTTAATCAAATTTGTAGGTTTTTGTGAATAGACAAGTTCTTTTTTGAGATTTTAACTTTTGCAGAAATTTTGATATTACTCAGCTTAGCAACTAAGCCTGTTTATTAATCTTCACTTCCCACAATTTCTTAGAATAATTCCCCATATTTAACATGTAATATGTTTTATTTTCATTGGAAAAACTTGCAGTTTGACACCCTCCATTTGTCTTTTTTTCTTTTCTTCTCTTCTTTGTTTTTCTTCTTTTCTTTCTTTTCTACAGTTTGTCTTTGATTCAATTAACTGATGAGTTATACTCAAGTCACTGTGGGGAAGCAAAGTGTCAACAGGGGGTGCTGCACAGCAGTTTAGAGAACTGCTACTGTACTTCAACATTTGCGAATATTCCAGCCATTATTTTACTAGTTATTTAACATATGGAAGTATTTAGTCTATTTTTAGATTGTATCTGTTGCGTGGCTTTTTTTTCACGGGTGTGTCTTTCCCTTTCTGCTGCTCTCCGTCTGTTCTTCATGCCGATCCAGACCATGGTTTTGAGGTCAGTTTGAAGTGTCTTGCATCTTCTGCATTTCTTACTGTGTCTAACCTTGGTTTTTATACCTAAAGATGAAACAGAGTAGATTTTTAGATTACCCATTTATTATTCTGCTAACAGCAGGGTGCGCACAGTGTCAACAAAGATGCTGCCAACATCTGTCTGAAAGTGCTCAGACCAAGGACTGAGTTATTTCTGCTTAGTGAATATGAGCTTCTGTCTACTTTACAGTCACTTACAAGTGTAGATACTTGTGATGCCATTGAAAATAATATTGAAGCTGTTTGGTAAATATTGCACTTTTACACTTTAAAGGTTTGTGTGTATTAATTCCTTCAAGAGATTATTTCTAATAAGAATGAAGTTGGACAACATGTTGCTGTAATTTAAAGTACATCGGTTTGTGAGTGTATTGTTTGTCAGCCTTTTGTCGGAAGGAAGTTGGAAAAAAATAAGTAAGCATCATCAGCGAGTGTCAAAAAGCGAATGCTGCTTGGTTGGAGACTAAACAAAAAAGCATTTGTGCCAAAGAAGAAAAATCTTTATGAAGACGAAACAATAGTGCCAAGCTAAAACAAAGACAGCATTTATCAGTTTGTGTCACTGAATAGCAGAGATTTGATTGTGTACAAGGGGAGGGGAGACAGCTGTGTTGCTTTATAAAAATGAGACACTGAGATCCTTCATTGTCAGTCCATACCTTGGGCATGGATCGGTTTTGACAAAGCACCATTATTCGCTGTCACCTTGCTTGCATGGTCAGATAATGAGGATGTTTTCACAAGAAGACAGAGAAACAGACTGAGAGTCACCACATAAAACAGTGTCATTGTAAAGGCAGCGTTCGAGTTTGTGTTGAAGGAAGGCAGAATGAATGGATTTGTCTCAACATTTTGTGTGGTGGAACAGTTTTTCTGGGGGTTGTTTGTGCCTCTGCCAATGTTGACAGGCTCAGTTTCATTCCCGGCCTTGGCTCAACGCTCTGCCAAGAGCCTCTGCTGGAGTCTATTAAAACGTGGCTCTGCTGGACGTATCACCCATGACCGTGTATGGATCCAGACAGTGGGATACGTGTTATATCAAGCAAAAGAAAGTTTTAATCAGCACAGGAAAAAAGCTGAATCCGGCATTAAAGTGTTTTGGAAAGAGAAAATGATGGGGATAATTTAGTCTTTATCGCAGCACTTAACAACTTTACATATAGCAACAAAAGGCAATATGAGAGTTTCGAGAAAAGACAAAACAGAACAAATCAAAAACGACACAATGGAAATCTTTCAATGTGTTGCTTTGCTGGGACACAATGAAACGTACTATTGCCAAACTAGAATAAGAAGGAAGAGAAAGACAACGATTTTATTAATAAATGTATTGCACATAGATATCCATCCATCCCAGCTTATTCTGATGCATATTTAAACATAATACTTTGGCATTCTTTATGATTATGTTCTTTTAGGACTTGCTGGACTGGTATAAGTCATATTTAGTATTTCATGAGCCACTGGATTTGTATACTGTATGTTAAAAAGAAGAACTTCCGGAAAAGAATGAGAAGACTTAAGTTTTCATGTATTTCATTCAACTGCCATTTCAACCCGATCCTTTATTTTGTTAATCTCTAGATTTTCTATGTTGTATCCTTGACTTTGGTTGCACATATCTCACTTTCATTCTCCAGATCAGTCAGGTGTATGAGCTAGCGCTACAGCTAGCAAGCACTATACTTTTTCACAGTCTGTGCACGTCTTTCACTAGCCGTTAACCCAAGCATCTCCTCTGTGCTGCAGCTGCACCAACATCTGTGCCCTGTGTCTTCTTCATCCGCCCCATTCCCTCCAATAACCTGCCATCCCTCTGATGGGTATGAATAAAGGAGGGAACAATCTGGATACTCTGTTGCACAACATGCTGCTGGGACTGAACGCATCAATAATATATTTACAAGCATTCACCTTACTTTGCTTTTTTTTTAGATAGTTTTTTGTCAATGGCGCCTAATTTATAAACACAGACACCTTTTTTGTAGGCTTTCAAATATGGTGTGTTTACCAAAGAAGCTATACATGTACTGTCTTTAAAATGGATGCAACATTTATTTTGCTATAGTTTTAAATCAGCTGTCAATAGTTTTTTTTGGTTCATGTTTAGTATGGCTTGCTCATCTTTATAAAGTTGTTGTCAGCTGTTTTTCAAACCTCACTTTTGCCTGATTTCTTTTTTTTTTTTTTTTCATTTATCAGCTGATCCCGAGCTTGGTCTGTGTGGCCTTACACTGACCATCCACAAAATAAAAAAACAAAAAACAAAACAAAAAACACTGATACTTATACATCTTTACATACCAGTCACTTCTCATGACAACATCACTTGTTTCACAGTAGCAGCTTCCCCCGGGATGAAAGCATCAAACTTGTGATGTGTTTACCCAGTCCTCAAATTACCAATCTCATGGGGCCTGGTGACATTTGTGGTAAACAAGGCCAATCCACCAAGACCACACAGCCCATACAGTAGGGCCAAAAAGATCCATTTGTAACTCCAAGACTATTTCAGATGTTATTTGACCACATCCTGCCTCATCAGAGCTTTTTTGATAAGATGAGAAGAGCGTACTCAGGATTAAGTGGATGGGTCATGATGAAAAAGTTTTGCTAGCAAATTCGCCTTGCTGTCATTGGAATGTCACTGAAAGTGTTCACCATAAATTTGAAAATATCTACTGGTAATTTGTAGGGATGCACCGATTGTGAAAGTCTGGGCCGATACCGATGTTTAACATAACAACTTGGCCGATGGCTGATGTTTTCTATTTTTATTTATTACTTCCTTTGTGCCACAGAAATTTACAAGTCTTTCAGCTCTTCATCAGTCTATCCTTGAATGAGCACAAATTCAATCAGACCAATTTATGAAACAGAAACAACCTTTAATGTCACTTTGTGGTCGACATTAGTTATAACAAGCTCTTTTCTGAAAACTTTTCAAAAACCTGGGACTGATAATTACTAAAAGGAATGCTTCAGTATATTGCCCAACAAAATTAAGTGGTTTTAGCCTAATAAACAAAAACATACTCAATGAGAAGATTATTTTCATGGCCCAATAAAAAATATTTGTAGAGCATGTACTGCAAACTGCGTAACGCTGATCTTTTTCTGAAACGGTAAAATATTGCCACACGACCGCCGCCATCTTTGTTTCTCTACTGAGGACAGTGCGTGGATGCCTTCTTCCGGTATCTTCCCCCCACCTGCCCAAAAAGAGGGGGAAAAAGAGTTTTTCTTAAGCACAGTGTGGATGACACATGTAAATCATTATATATATATATATATATATATATATATATATATATATATATATATATATATATATATATATATATATATATATATATATATATAATATATAATAATCGGCCACTGCCATCGGCGAATGTCATTTTTATTGGCCGATGGCCAATGGCAGTTAACAAGGCAAACATCGGCCGATACCGATGTCCAGCCGATGCATTGGTGCATCCCTAGTAATTTGGCAGCCAGAACCCATGTAAAGCAACCCTTACCTATCTTGCATTTCAGAAAGCACAGCAAGATTATTTGAATACAAACAGTCCAGCCTCACTCCTAAGACCCGCCCCCCATTCCTTCTGCCTCCTAATGCGAGAGGTACCCAACTGCAGTCATGGTACGTTGCCATATATCCAATCCACGCAGGAAGTCCCAATCGGAAGTTTATTTTTCATGTAACTTACTAAAATCTAACCCTACCCCTGACCCTTCTCCTAACCCTAACCACCTGACTACACTATAAGCATCTGTTTGCAAGCTGCAGATAGTTACTCTTGGCGGTATTTAACTAACTTCCGCATGAGACTTCCTGTATGGATTGGATGTACAGTATGGCGGCACCCTTATCGGTCATTGTAACTGCAGTTAGGTACTCTTGCCTAATGCAGACGCAAAGGTCTGACAGGCAGGTCCCTTAGCCAACCCTAGGCGTGCACCTCACTGCAAGGATTGGTTGGAGTTTTCATTGAATATTTATAGATTGGAATAATATTTTGCTTTGATTAATGGTGGGTCTGTCTTGTATTTCAGAGTTCCATTACCTCATCCATAGCATTTTACCCTATCAAAGTGTAACAGTGTAACAATGCAACATTGGGAAGGGTTGCTTTAAGGAAAGGATGCAAAGTAAAAGTCTTTATAATTTCGCATTGCAGATAGTGCACTGTCAGCATCTGTTCACTCAGATATACATTGGATTTACTTACTTTTACCCACAGAACTCCATGACAGTTAAAGTTTACCTGATATCATGACATACTCTGTTAGACCTTATGGCGCTGTGTATAAATTAATTCTAAAGCAAAAACTGCTGTTTTTACTATACAGTTTTCCACTCTTCTATTCTTTGATACCATCAATCAAATGTACCTACCATGGACTAAAAAAATCCACATTACATTTTAGAGTTGCACAAACTACTGTTTTATTAGTTACCTTCTGTAGAAAATATAAATCAAGATATGAATCTACATCCATAAAATCTCAGGTCTCTTTCTCTTATGAGAGTATGATCGATGAGTGATGTTAAGTGCTAAGTCTGGTGATAAGTGCTAAGGCCTCTTTTTCATGTTATATTTTTTAGTAAGTTGGTTTTATAAGCTATGTAGAATTTTAAATGCCAATATTTCAGCAGAAAAAGCTAAAATTAAAACCTGTGTTAACCCCAATGTCTTTAATCACGTAGGATTAGCCACCATGACCTGGATGACTTAGAATCTACAAAGACATACTGTATAAAAACATGTAGCAGGGAGCTATTATTATGAACTTTAAATATCCATCTGTGCAGGCAAAACAAATTATTTAAAAACATATGAATCAACTGCTGAGCCTTTTTCATGAAATGAAGAAAAAAAAATCCCACTGCTGTTAAATCCTGTTTGCAAATCTAATGTTTGTTTGTTGGAGGCCAAGAAAAGCACAGTCTTACCCCCATGTGATTCCGCGCTTAGTGAAGTAACATACTGAAAATCCCTTTTACTTGCATCTTGGCACCACACAAATTGGCATGTAGGCGGGACCATGTTAATATGGTGTGAGACTGCTAATGGCTTTATGATTGGATAATTAGAGGAAGGTGGGTAATTAGGAGAGTAGTCTGTGCTTGGCTTCCCTGTTGGAGTAAGTAGGAACAGGAAGACTCCCTGCTGGCTGTTGAAGGGTGTTTATGTGTGTGAGCAGGGAAGTGTGTGTTTTTGGATGTCATTGCTACCGGCTAATAGTATAAATTCTTTCTGTGCCAGTTTAAGATTCCAGACTTTTAAGCAGGGTTGTACTGAACTGAAGAAAACACAAATATGTGGCTCCTACTAGATGTGTAGCTAATGCTGTATGATTCAAAAGCATTTTGGAGGGTGGATAAATGACTGTATATGCTTTAGTTCATCCTATATGATCACCTAAACCAAGAACCAGTCTACAGCATGAAATTGTTTCATCCTGATGACTGCATGAGTCAGGAAATTTTCCAGAATTCTGGCAGAATTTCACGTTCACCCCATCCATTGGTTCTTTACGGTTCACTGGTCCATCCTACTGCTTTAAGAGCATGTTTTTAATCCTTGAGAAAATGACTGTGAAGCTAACGACTTCTCCCTCCACCCGTCCACCATCTCCAGACATCATTAAAGCTCGGCTATAGCCCCGGGCTGCACATGAACCCCTTCTTCAAACTGTACACTTTATCCATAATTCAGCTATCTACCCTGAATTATTCAAGCAAATAGTGGGGAAAATAATGGAGTTCACTGAATCTTACTTACACATAAAACTATTTTAATGTTGATTTGAATTTTTGAGGCTTTCTGATGCTGTGAGGGAGGGGGCTTGAGTAGTGCATATGGCCTCCTTTGCTGGAGTCCTGATTATTGCAGAGCAGGATTGGCTCCTAAACACATGAGCACTTATTCAGGGTGATAAATAAATCATAATGAAAAATAAGTACATTTTGAAATGTATAAATATGTACATGAACTTGAAGATTTTGAATCAAACATCTGTTTTTGGTAGCTATTTAAGTTTGGCATTTCCATAACAATCTTCCTGTACTATAGTTTGATTATTCACACTGTGGAGAACACATTTTACAGTTTTGCTGCCTACATAAAAGTTATGTTTAACCTATTACAACCTCCATATTCACTGCATTTGATATGTGTTGTGACATAACATGGGTCCTTCTCGCCCTGCACTTGTAGCCTGACTGCATTCTTAGAGGAGAGAGAAGGTAAATGCAGCAATGCCCCCTACTTGATATCTTATCAGAAAAGGGCTGAATTAACATTAGTTACTTTCTTACCATACTATAATCCTTTGTGTTAAATCATTTACTCCCTTTGGAGTGGCTAAGGCCATGCAACTTTTATCGCGGGAAAAGAATCAGAATTCCCATGGATAGAAGGGTGGCTCATGCATAAATAAAGCATACAGTACATGCAAGCACTATAACCTTGCTCAGAGGTTTTGCTGGAAGCACAGAGCACATTACTGAGAGGTTTTATACTCTGTCATATACAGTAAAGGCTGTAAACCTATTCTCTATAAGACGGTCTTATGGTGGAGGGGTAGAGTTCAAGGAGAAAACATCTTAAGCAAACTCAAACTTGGGACAACACACAGGAAAATGCCCTTAAGTCATGCATGCCAGCATATTTCTGCCTGTTTGTTCTGTGTTCTGTCTGCCTTTGCATATCTTGACCATCTATTTTTATTTTGGGGGGGGGGGCTTTGATAACAAACATGCACAGACAATATGCACACAGAAGGCATCTGGTATCATTTGATTTCAGTATTGACTCACCCCCATAGATTTTCTAATGTCCTCCTTGCATTTCACACAATGAACCACAATGATAAAATAGCTGGGTACCTCCACATCTCCTTAAAAGGATGCTCTTATGTAACTTATTTCCAAATGCATTATGTGTAAATTCTGCCCTTACTTAAATGAAAACTGGTCACTGCTGATTTTAGAGAATCTACACAAATATCCACAATTTGTCATGTTTCTTGAAGTTTTTACATCTAAGTATCATGAATACCTGCAGCTACATAAGCATAATCAATATTTTTGGGTCATGTTTTTTTGGCAACTACAATTTCTTGGTTTGGGTGTGTAACTTATTATGGTTTATTTACTTGTGGTGGTAAAAAAAAAAGAAACAGTGAATTAAAGTGTATGACAGGATGTGTCATAGTTTTGAACAAGTCTAGCAAATGTGTCGAGTAAAGATACTGCCCTCCTCTCAACAAACAAACTTCATGGCTTTGTTTGTTTATCCAGGCATAAAGTGAGAAGTGCCAAAATGGTGTCCATAAATTTGATGGTGGTGATGTGAAAAGGATGTATTTGGGCCCCATTCATGGTTGTTTCTAACCCTAACAAGTTAGTATCACCGCCTTAAAGGAATAGTTCACCCTCAGAATGATTTAACTTTGTTTTCCACTTACCCTGATGGTGAGCAAGACTCTGGACCACTTTTTTAATATTTCAAATGCAGCCGGAGATCAGGACGACTTCTCGTTTCCCCCCAATGGAGTCGCCAGGGTCCGAGCCAAAAAGGTCCATACAAGTCCACAAAAAATTGTCAGTATTCCTCCATACTGCTCGTCTCATGTAATCCAAGTGTCCTGAGTGGGTAGCGTCCAGAATTTACTAGAAACTACGCCATTTAGTATATTTTTAGAGTCTAAATAACACTACATCGCATGCCTAGCAAGCACGCCGATGCACGCTCACGAAACTACGGAAGCCACAGCAGATGAGATCGTGCGTTCTCTTTTTCTTTCTTCCTTTCTTTTCGATTAATATCCAACCCCTCCTGTGTTTGTCCCGGTTTGTCTAGAGCTCTCGCACTCTTAGCACAATGTAAACACCAAATTTCTTCTTCTACACTTTCATTATCGGCAGAGTAGGCTCTGAACGCCGAGGCTTCCGTAGTTTCGTGACCGCGCATGTGCGCGCATCATTGAAGTAAACAATACTCCTTTTTAGGCTCTAAAAATATAGTAAATGATGTCGTTTTGAGTAAATTCTAGGCGCTACCCACTCAGGACACTTGGATTACATGGGACGAGCAGTATGGAGGAATATTGACAATTTTTTGTGGACTTTTATGGACCTTTTGGCTCGGACCCTGGCGAACTCCATTGGGGGGAAACGAGAAGTCGTCCTGATCTCCGGCTGCATTTGACATATTAAAAAAGTGGTCCAGATTCTTGCTCACCATGAGGGTAGGTGGAAAATAAAGTTAAATCATTCTGAGGGTGAACTATTCCTTTAACTTAACCAGTATCTGACCAAAGTGTTTCAGTAAATTGTTGTTGTCTTGACTGAATATAACTTGAAGGTGAGAAAACAGTTGTTGCATCTAGGTGTCAAAGGAGCCCCATAGTTGAAAGAGATTAAATGAAATAAAGATATTCAACTAAACAGTACAGTGGGAGAAAATCAAATCATTTAATTCTGAAAAAAATAAAAGACAAGATTTATTTTCAGTGGCTTTTAAAACTTAGCTGATAAAGTCAATTTTACATGCACATTTTGGAGCCCCTTAAAATATTCATAACTAAAATTCAGGAAAGAAAACAGTGGGAATTAACAGTCTGAGTTTAAATTTCATTACATTTATATATTTAACTTTACATTTTAATTACATAACAGAAATTAACCTCAGGCTCTCAAAACAGCAGCAAAAAATCCACTGCCTTCAGAATTACATGTTGGTGATTTTTTTTTATTTGCAGAAAGAGATGCAGTACAATGCATCTTGTTTGTTTGACCCACAACAGTTATAGGCATTCCAGTGCTACTTGCAAACCACCTCATGCTGTCGTAGCATTACTGAACCTATAGAAAATCCATCAAACATAAAGTTGATCAGATTTAATTTGGCCTCAGTCCAAAATTGGCCTTTTGGTCTTCAACTAGCAATGAGTGCGGAGCTTGCATTGCTCCAGAAGCTTTCTTTGATTCATACTTTTTAACCATATCTCTGTTTTTATGTGTCTATATGTCTATATGGATGTGTTGAAGGAGAAGGAAACAAGGGACAGGGTCACAGGAGGAATGGAGCAGTGCATGTGGGAGGAATGAGGGATAGAATGACTGGGGTGTAAAGAGCAGCAGAGAAAAGGGAGCAAGACATCACAGCAAGGTGGAGAGGAATGAGGCCCAGACGTGAGAACTAATTTGACACATTTGCCCAGAATTCCTGCGCCGTCTGCCACTATCAACACGTTTATCCTCTTTGTCTTGTTATCGAGGGAGATGAGGCCTCTGAGGTCTAGCATAGGTCTGACAGATCAAAGAAGGTGCTTTTCCAATAAAAGCAGTCATCCAAATGCACAATCTTTTTCTCACTATTCATACATTGGAGAAAAGGGGATATAGTAAATGAAAAGTGAAGCTGGCAGTCATTTTCCTGTAATAGGAAGGGCGTAAAATGAGTACATTGTATTTCACTGTATTGGAAACATATGAGATTGTCTCTGATTTTGACTGCCATATGTTTATATGGCACCCAATCATTATAGCCTTTTTCTTCTTCTCTAGCTGGTCTTTTGCACATTTATCTATATAGTTTTTATGTAGATATGTATTTACACAACTTCAAACCAAAATTAATTGGTTATAAGATGTGTTTTACCCATTTTCCATTTTTTGTCTTGTTAATATTGAGGCTTTTTCAGTGGACTGCAGTTATAGATTCAACTGAAGCAGTAATCATAAAACCACCACAGCTGAAGCAATGGGAAGGGAACACGCTAGATTTGTGTCACAGCTATCTCCATATACGTATGTTAGGAAGAATTATTTTGTGCAGGTACAGGTTTAAAGTGAGAAAGGTGTTATAATTAACCACGTGTGGCAGATATTTGTAAAGAAAAATACTTCCTCACTCTTAAGCTATACCTGCATGTCTAAGAAAGAAAGAAAGAAAGAAAGAAAGAAAAACAGATTAAGGTTTGTCCAACTTCTGTCATGTAATGCATTTGAAATGAAAAGGAAAGACACACAATAAGTATTAATATACAAGGTCATACACAGTAGAAATAACCATACAGTGTGATCAATTTCTTGATAAGTGATGAGTCAATATCAGTGTTTTCCAATAACAGAATTTCCAGAGAAAGACAGATACATCATAATCATAAAGTTAAAAGGGAAGATGTACTGTAAAAAATACCTCAAACACTACAAATGTATGCACACCATAGACTGTATATAATTACTGGACGTAGCTTCCGGTCTCTTCTGAATAGAGAAATGTGAAGCCAGTTGGGCGTGTCTTATCGTCGCCATCTTGCCGTGTCACGTACGTCGTCACTCCAGGAAAATCCTAAAATGGGCACAGCGCGGCCGCGGGGCAAATGATTGACAGCTGACGTACTGTGGGCTAAACGCTAACTGAGCTAACACGAAACTAAGAGGAGCTAACAAAGATAAGGCTCCTAAGCGGCATGGTTAAGGTAAGACATGCTTAGACTTGCAATTCGCTGACTAAACACCGCCGTTGTGCGACTCTGTAACAAACTGAGACCTTATTAAGAGCAAAGAAGGAGCTAACTAGGAGCCTCCGGTCGGCAGGCGGAGCTTCCGGTCTGCCACATGTCAATCATAAGGATACGCCCTTAATTATGTGTAATTTGAAGAATAAATAACATCTAAACGAATGAGTTATAAAAAAATTCACCCCCTCACAGTTGACATGAAGGTAAACTTGACCTAATAAACCTAAAATGATTTTTTGAACCAGGCTGTAAACCTGTTTATTTCTGCTGTGAAGTGGCGTTTTTAACATGGGAGTCTATGGGGATTTGCTCGCTCTTGGGGCCAGCCCCCAGCGGATGAAGGGAGGATTACACTATTTCCAACAAGCTAGCGAGCTTCACTGTTCTGAGGCGGAGTTGCCCCTTGATGCACACCTTAACCCCAAATGTCAAACTGCTGTTAATGCTGAAGGAAACTTCAACAACAGCTGTGTTTCCATTACACCTAGAATTTAGCAAAACCTAAATATATCAATTAAAAACTGGTAGTGGAAACACCTATATAAAAAAAACAAAAAACAAAACAAAAAACAAAACAACAACAACAACAAAAAAACTGTTCAGTATCACCAAAAAAACGTTCCCATAAGGTGTTTTTTTTTTTTTACAAACATATATCGCAAAAGTATACGGAAACACTTTTTTCGTATTTGCGTGCAATTGGGCGTGATGTAGGGGGGGACTTTGGAATTGGAGTGATCGGGGACGTTTTACCACTCACATGTTTGATAACAAACATGCACAGACACGATATGCACACAGAAAGCATCTGGTATCAGATGCTTTGCTTTGTTGTGAAAACAACAAACTATATATAAATTTTAAAAAGCTATTTATAAATAACTGTAAATACAACCTGATAAAATGAATTCATCATTTTTATCCTGAGATGACAAATTATTACCATGGGGAATTTCTTTGACGATATATCGCACAGGATAACATATCGCCCATCGCTAGTCACCAACTAAAATGGAAACGCGACTTTTATCAGCCAAGTGGATGAGATTCATCATTCTGAAACCATCAATGTTTGCTAAACCATATGTTATTATTTAGAAGTTTTAACCTAAAATGCTTCAAACCACAATTAGAATAGCTACTTCTCTGTAGTTGTTTGAGGTATTTAAGGAGAAGTTTTGATCAAAGTTGTGGACCAACTATATAGGATACAAAGGGAAGAAAGACAAAACATGTCTACAGATAAAAGCTCTAAATAAATTCTTCAAATATCTTTTTGAATCTTTAACCATATTCCGTGTTGAGGTAAAACCTCAACTAAAAATACCTGCATTAAAGATTCCAAGACTGTAGCCAGGCAGAAAACTAGGCTGGTTTTGTTGCTTCAGCTCCATGTTCCTACTCTCTCTGAGCTGTCTATTAGCAACCTTTGTCTCTCCTAATGAGATATTCACTGTGAAATGTTAATTACTAAACACCGGGGCCGAGTGGCTTCCAGTACTGACCCCATTCTGATTGAACTTAATAACAATTACTGTAGTCTCTGAAAAAGTGGGTTAAGAGAAAATGAGGTTGTACAGTTACAAGAAACTCAACTACTGAAACAAAAGAAAAGCCATTGTCCAAGTTAAAAGTGGTCTTGTTTTAAGTTGGACAGCATTTAAATGCAACTATTAATGCTGGTTTGTGTTTGTTAGAAGCAGACACAATGGAAGTGTGTTTGTCTGCAGTGTGCGTAGGTTTGAGTATTTGTAAATGTTTACTACTAGCACACAAGATGCAGCTTTTTCCTCATGTTTGTATGCTTTCACTTCTGCACATAGCTGCATCAATCCACTCTGTGTGCTTCTTAATGGCAAAGACCTTCTCTGTTGGCTCAGCCATGAATAACTACAATTGTTCAACCCACTCCCTGTTTATTCCCTTTGTGCCTCTGCCAGCTGGCATCTGGTGCCCGTCGACAATAATATTCACCCTGCACCCTTGTCAGCGTGCCCTCTCCCTCCACATGGTAACACATCTCGCTATACGCCAGTGGTCACATGACCTCCAGCTGTGTACACATGACGCATGACTTTGCCACAGCTACGTGGATTCATACACAACTGCATTTAAAATAACATTTAAAGAAGGACATACACATCTGTGCTGTAATCCCATTAGAGTAGCATGTCACAGTATAAACATATAGAAAAATGAAGAAACCATCTATATGCACATTGATCTGTGGAGCTACTGGCAACTTTTTCCACACAATTCACTCATGTAAGCAGACACACTCACACCAAACCCCACCCCCCAGCCCCACCCCACCCCCTCCATCATTTCAAACGTCAGTGCAGTATTTTCCAAATGATCTCATCAGATTAGCCCCAGATTGCTACCTATTACGGCCCTGCTACTTATTTAGCCATTTAGCTAGGGGAAAATTGCCCCCGCTTGATGGCTAATTTTCAGAGGTGACATTTTGCCACATGGAGCCGCGGTGCTGAGAGGCCTGTGGTTGGATAGACAGGGGGTCCAGTTGTAGTCCAGCCATTAGGGCTAAATGATCCCCTCTGAGTTGATTTACTGACAGGAGTCTTCACATTGTAACAAGTGTGGATGGGAAAGTGAAGGAGCTGAATGGTGCTGCTGTTGTTGCTTGGACTAAATCTGCTTGAAGCTGTGCAGCTTCAGGCTTTACTGCCCCAGTCTTGATGATAGGTGCATATAGCATTTTTAAACATTGTTTAATCAGAGCAGCATCTACTTTAAACTAAACAAGAAAAACAGTGAAATGTTTTTTTTTTTTTTTTTTTTTTTTATATTTCAGGCTGTATTTCATTTTTCAGTACTTAATTTGTTGCCTTTTTAGCAAAAATACTTTGGCAGATCATAAAAGAGCTATAGCAAAAAAAACAAAACAAAAAACAAAACAAAACAAAAAAAAAAATTTCAGTTTTGCAAAAAAAAAAAAAAGGTGAAAAGGCTTCATTTTACAATATTTTCATTATTTAATCGATTATTTATTTCACAATGCATTTGCTGATTCTGCTTATGTAAATAAATATGTATCATCGATTGAAATAACAAATAACTTCTGTAAAGGACAACATGAGCTTTGTCAGACTTTTTAATAAGATAGCTAGAGAGATAGATCGCTAACTAGCTAGTTAGATAGAGCTTTACAAAAACCTTGATAAAATAGAACAGTATTGTGAATGAAAAAATCTTAATTTTTGACTTAAAAATTAGTCTATCATAAGATTTTGTGAGGGACCTGTATTTAATGTGGATTTATTACAAGTGGCCAAACCTGGATCAGCTTGAGTTGCTTGATTTTAACACCAAAATAATAATGTCTCTGTGACAAAACACACCTATGAGTTTAAATTATAAGGCAATTACAACCAGCAGCATTAATTTCATATATTCCCACCCATTTCTGTTTTCTCATATGATTTTGCATATGAACTCAAATGAGGGTCAAAAACATGCTTAGCATGTAAATGAATACTCACAACTAAATTCAGAATTGTGGTGTAAAACAAAACTGCTTGAAGAATTCAAGTTTGTGTTTGGCTCTAAAGATTTGGATTTAGAAAGAGTGGGCGAAATTTAATTACTTAAAGACAATACAGAAATATGTGTTTTTCTTATTGTCTCATGCAAAACTCTTAGAGTTACCACAACTGTTTATTATCTTTTCTTTGACCTACTAAAACTGAGGATATTAAATAATTGCCTTTTGTTTCCACAGTATCATCAAGAACAACCCATCTGAATAACAGAAGTGATCATGTTATTGTTCAGCCTCAAAATCTATTTCACTTTTGGGGCCTTTAGCAGAAGTAAAGACAACAAAATTTCCCACTGTAATTTCTGAGTTACACACACAGTGTGAGAACTTTGGATGCTGAGTTTTGCACAGTATTCTATTTTTATTTGTGAACAGATGTTCACAAAATGAGCATGTATTTTTTTTAACATCTTTTATTATACTACTTTTCCCCCCACAAATCTAAAAATTTACTACTGATGCATAAATTTTCTCTGCATATGTGAAAGATTGACTTGTTCCTCACAAACGTATTTCATAGTTTGACAAAGCTTCATTTACAGCTACAAACTTAATCAGTTTGGGTGATAATTTGCAGGGCTGTATGCTTACACACAAGTGCTCCCAAATGAAAAAAATTTTGGAGCACAGAAAAGAATTTAGGAGCACTATGAATTTTCTTAAATAGCACATTTAAATAATAATAATGATAATGATTAACATTCGCCCAGGCAATAGGCCCAATGATGCATCACCCCGAGAAACAGTTTTAAATCCAGAGAACTTCCCGATCCCACAGTTTTTTGTTGTCCGGTCGCCTGGCACACTTGGCTGTGTCCATCCAGCAGTCCATAGCAGGACTTGGTCTGGATCAGGTGGGCTTTGGTATGGATGTTGATTTTTACATCATGCATTGTTGTTAAAAAGGGCACCAAACCAGTGTTACAACAAAACCTGTCACCCATGAAAATCTGTGACTGTAGGGAGCGATAAAACCTGCTCCCTGATTATTCTTCTGCAGATACGTCACTGTCAGCAGCAGTAATTTCTTCATTTAATCTTTGTCAAACAGCAATATGGCGAGAAGTTGCCGTGTTGTGAACCCCATAACTGTTCTCACGACTACAAAGGATTTCATAAAAACCCATGGACCCATTACTGGTTTCACTATGGAAGAAAAGCTGCACTAGCCATGCTAAGATGTAAAAGAGACGTCTAATGGAATGGATTGCAGCTGTAACCAAACATCGCTTTCAATCAGAAAATCTCATATATATATATATATATATATATATATATATATATATATAATAATAATTAAAAAAAATAATAATAAAAGCATTATTATTATGATTATTATAATTGTTGTTGTTGTTATTTAAAGCCCACAAAGACACCTGCAAAGCTAAGCTTTGATGTCACCGGTTTGGTTGGCGCTGGGGTCCTGAATGAGAATCCTCTAGTCCAGTCCACAGTTAGAAAGACAACAGCTGAGTCATGGAGACTGGTGAGCAAAAGGAGAACAGACAAAAGGAACCACGACTGTATCCTCCTGGTCTAAATACAAGTTTTCCAAAGTTTAGGCCGAAGACAGAACAGTTCATCTCTACAACCTTCAGCTGAACCAGAAACCGGACCTGCTGCTGCTGGCGGCAAGACGGAACCTCTGACTCCAGATCATGTGTGAACATTTTATAGAGAAAATTAGGAAAATGATGCGAAGACTTGGAGTCTGGTAAACTAGAGGTCCGCAGACTAAAGCCTGAATCTGCTCTGAGTGTTTTTGATATCGCCAGCTGAGCTTCGCTAACCGGCGGGTCTGCAGCATCAGTCCGTACGAACATCAGTGCGTAATTCTCCAACTCCGTCCCTCTTTAAGCCTCTTATTAGAAACACCTCAATTGGCAACACTCATAAATCCCTTTGCTACAGTAGGATGATGATCAGAACACCTCTGCAGCAGGGTTCTCTGAAATGACCGTCATAAACTGTTTCTACCGGGACTTCCCGTTATCAGCAGTGGGTCCGGTTAGACCAAACACCGCACTCTCCCTCATCATCCTGCAGCCTGGATGCTTTGCATCTTTCCCATCATGTCCCTGTCTTGCTAAACCACTTATTTTATTTTATATTCGATCACCGGCAATTACTAATGTTAGCTTGGCTAACATTTAGCCTACCTGCTGTTTTGCGCTCCAGCGTCTCCGCTTGGATCCCCTTGAGAGATGGGATGCTGCCTCCAAAACATCCACCTCCCTGTATAGTAATCCAAATGTATAATCCAAATTGTTATACAAAATTCTCCACGCATGATCTGGTCCATGTGGACCTCCTGACAGCAGACAGCCTCCAGCAGTGCTGAACAGCAGCCACTCCCACAGGTGCAGCCAACCCGCTCCGCTACAGATCAGCCCCGGCTTCCTCTCTCATGCGGCCTACGGGCTGGAAAGCATCTGCAACAGGATCTGGATGCTGAACTGGCCTTCCAGCTTTGCTTTTCATTGTCCATCTTTTAAATTGTGTTACGGCTTGATAGTTGGTGTGTAGCTGGTGATACCGATGGGTTTAATGTGGAGCTGGAGCGCAACCCGGTGACTTCAAAGCTGCCACGTGGCGGAGTCCTGACCATAAAACCATAAAACGGCGCTACGTTTTTCTCTTATATACTCATATTTTTCATGTATTTTTCAACTGTCAAATTAATGAATTTAGTTTGGTTGGCAGTTTCATTTAAATCAATCCTGACTTATTTTAGGAGCAAAGTTTAAATGAGAGGGATGCAATCTGTACTCGCACACGCGCTCCCATTTTTTTTTCTTCTGCTCGCACCATTCTGTTTTTAGGCGCATATGCGAGTAAAACGCTCGCACTGTATACCCCTGACTTACCATAACTTTCTGAAACTAGTCTTTGTATAAACCGTCAACCTCTTTATTTTTCAGACTTTTTCCACTGTTTGATCCAGATCCAGAAAAGGTTTAATTTAAAAACATTTAAGTGCAAGGAGAAATTAGAAATTTTTACTGACCTAAATGTCAAAGACCTTTGGAGGCCCTTTTAGACTCATAGTGGTATGATTTTCTGTGCAGCCACCCACTCTTGGAATGTATTTATCCCTGATTCTGTAAGGTGCATTGACTAATAGCATCTACTGCACCAAATGGGATATGTTATGCTGATGTGAAAGTGCATCAATAATCCCTGTTGAGTTATGAACTGACCACGATTATTGCCCTGAGACTCTGTTTGAGGCTGTAAAATATAAAACCATGACATTGTAAATATGCAGGCCGTTAAAAACAGCCAGCTGACATTGCCAAAAATAACCCTGACACACTGTCCAGGGCAGAAATATGGATTATCACCTCATGCAATACAATTCTCTTTATATCTTTCATGATCTGTAATACTCCCTCTGCTCTCATTTATAATGAATGGAAAACCTTATGTGCAGTATGTTTTATGCTAAGCTGATGATGTCCATGGAGGGTGGCTTTATTGCTGTGTGTGTTTGAGTGTATTTGACCCTACTGCCTCGGAGATTATTTATCAATTGAGATCATAGATAGACTGATACTAATGTAGATTAAAACATGAATAATATAAATCACATGAGACTACTGTTGTCTCATTTAATCCAGTTAGCTTAACAGAATGGTGAGGTAAATATGTGATTAGTAAGACACGATGAAAAATAAAAATTTGTTGAAGTAAGAACTGGGCCAAGAAAATAACTTGTTTGTAACCTTTAAAGCAATAAAACTGTGAAGCCTTTAATATCTGCAAAAGCATTTGTTTAGATTTAACCATATTTCTTGGTCTGGTCAAAATACTAAATTAATACTACACCTTAATTCTCCACCATCCCTTTACATTTTTGTTTGGTAATGGAGTTAGCCATTCAACCCCCTCCTATTTTCAAAATAATAGCACAGATTTGCATTACCGTGCAAATTTAAATTTGGACACAAATAAAACTCAGTAACTGTTGAAATGTGTTATGGTAGAAGGCAAACATTACCACACATAACAAGGTAATCTCAGAGTACTACACAACAATCAAAAAATGCTTCCATTTCCTTATTCAACAATTTGTCCATGGTCAGTTTCTCTGTATAAATCATTTGTAGAACTGGCCCAGATTGTTAATATACCACACACCTGATAGAAACCGTGTTCACACCAGTTTAATCAGAACCAAAGTGGAAGATGGATTTCACTGTGTTGAGGGTAAACATAAATCATTTGGAGATTTTATTCTTAAAGTTGATGGTTAAGGCTACTTCTACACTAACACAGCTATGGTTATACAGGGTAAATCCCACCTAATCTTATACCTGTCCACACACACACACACACACACACACCCCCCCCCCCCCCCCCCCCCCCCCCCCCCCCCCCCCCCCCATGTATCGTTTACGACGTCCTTCCCCGCCGCATGCCGGCATAATAAATGTCATAAAGACGGAGAAGAGAACGCCGGTTGATAAGCTGGTTGTGGCACTGTGTGTTCGTTGTGACGTCACTTCCTTATTGAACTCAGCTCTTAAACGCCTAACAAGTGTACACCAATCCAAGAACCTGAGATTGAAGAATTAGACGGCACACTTAGAGGAATTTTGCTGCGTTCCATTTGAACTCAGAAGTCAGAAATTCCCAGTTCTGAGTAGGAAGTTTCAACTAGAATGCCCCCCTGAAGTCGGATTTCCCACTCGGAAAGTCAGACAATCCTTGCAGCTCCGAGTTTAGATTTAAAGATGGCCACGCCCAGTGTTAGCAGTTTTAGAAGCTCCTGTAATGTTACATTTATTTATACTTCTTACTAATATTTTGTTGCATTAAATCAGTCATACACGTAGTATTGGTTTATACAGATGGAGGGGGAAGCTGCTGGCGTGTAATTCACATTTTTCATGTGGTATATGTGAACTACAACGGCAGCTGTGCTAACAATGGCTAATAACAATAGCCTTAGCAAACACGTTGTTTTGCTAGGCTGCTAACTGGTTTTCCGACCAGTGAGCTGGAATGCAAGTTGGTCGGGGTGTGACGTAACCCCCCGGTTCCCACTTCCCAGTTCCGAGGTAAATGGAACGCAGCATTAGTTCCTCTGGGTAAACAATATGTGCTTCACTTTGACAGCTCTCACCAGCTTTTCACACATTGTGGTGTTTATGTCCAGCGGTGAAATGTGTCCCCGCTGGAAAACATTCCCACTGCGCATGTTCAAGACATTGTCTTGGCTATTCACCGTATAGCAGTATTTGAAAAGTCCATATCATAACAAAAATGAACACTGGTTTTCGTTAGGGATGTCCCGATGCCACTTTTTTGCCGACCAAGAACAAGTACAGTACGAGTACTTGGATTTGAGTACTTGCCGATACCGAGTAGCAATCTGAGTATCTAATTAATGGAGAAAAGTGAAATAAGTGAAAGGGGTTTCTTTTTTGTTTTTCTTTTTTTGGTTTGGTTATTTGTTTTAAATAAAGAGAAGCATCTCTGCATGCTCAGGTGTGATGCGGGCATGTTTGTTTGTTGTGGGCAATGATTGTTCGACCCACAGCCTCCGGAGCTCGTGTGTGGATTGAGACGCCGGGCTGGAGACATGCCAGATCATGTCTGTGACCGCGCATCGCTGTGAAAGCAGCCTGCAGGCTTATTGGCCTCCGTCAGTGACCTCTGCAATAAAACTGTATCAAGTAATATAACGTGAAACAATCATCTGACTTCCCTTCTCTGATGAAGCCTGATTAACAGCTGCAGACCGACCGAGCTGCAGGTGCTGTGGCCACAGCTGGCAGCGTCACAAGAGATGGTAAATAGTCCACCCCAGCACTTCTTGTGAAAAACTTCTGATTTTAACAGTTAATAAAAACAAAAAAACCCCATTGATTTAGTATTTATTTTGTAAGTGGTCATGGTATCCCGGCCCCCCGATACCGACTCCCGAATTCTTTTTTCGGGTGCCCAACTCTTTCCCCTTTTTTTTTTTTTCTCCCCGTCTTCTTTGATATTTTAGATATACTCCATTATACTAACTACTCCGACGCTAGAGAAGATCGAACTATCTATTCTTTTGATCATATTCCCCTCTCCCTTACCCGTTTACCAGTCTTCCCCTTTTCACATCCCCTCTCATATGTATTTTTTCATCACTAATCCCCGTGTTCATCCATTTTATTTTTTAAAATTTTTAATTTTTTTTATTTTTTATGGTATTTATTTATTTTTTTTATTCTTCTCACTCTCCTCCCTTAATTATAATTATAATTTTCCGCTGTCTCTTCTTATGTTACTGTTATTACTTGCATGTTTTTAATTCTTCCAACTCCCTTTCTCCCCCTTTTTATTATTTTTATTTATGGTAATTATTTGTTGAATTTTCTTGATCCACTTCCTCGATAACTCCCCAGGGACGGGAACAGCGGGCCGCGCTTGATTCTGTTCATCCACTGTTTTAATTTTGTTTTTATCTCCTCTATAAAAATTTATACATTCATTATATATTATATTCATTCCTCTTATTCTTCTTTTTTTTCATCATATTGTTATATATTTTTATTGTTTTTTCCTTCCTTTCTTTCAATTTATCTGCCTTCTTTTATTTTGCTACTTTCCCTCCTCTCCCCCTTTTTTTCGGTCTTTTTCTGTTTTTTTCGGAACTATTACATTTTTTTTCTCTTGTCTTTGATTTTTTTATTTATGCCACCCACACCCGGCCTTCTTCTCTCTCTAACCAAAATTAAATAAAATTTGATTGTTATTTAATAAGTTATTTAATTCCCCCCCCCCCCATCCAACCGATCGTTTTCCCCTCTTTCTCCCCCCCTGTTGTGAATTTTTTGGAAATTCCCGGATGTTCGCGGTGATCCATAAGCAGGATACTACCCCGTAAGAAATAAAATAAATAAAAGCTTACAATAAGTCGTTAGATGCTTATAAACAGCCTCTGGTGCAGCTTACGGTTTGCTGTATTTTGGCAATGCATCGTCATAATTTTTCATATTTAAACTCATACCAGCTTAACGAACATAAACTTGGAAAGCGTAGGAAACAGAATTAGCAGTAAACTTACCACCGACAAAGTGAATCCTGAATGAAATGTCTGAAACTGCATGTGGGGGTACCGCAGCTCCGGTGGGTGGGAGGGAGGAATGGAGGAGAGGAAAAAGTCCGCTCCGACCGTCACCAACGTTTTGAAAAGTATCCTAGGGACACGATACGGGTCAGATATATTTTCTATCCTCATGTAATGGAAAGCGTCTTCTTATTTAAAAAAGATGTAAACTCAAAGCCGCCGCTGCTCATATTGAAGAGTATTTTCCTGTCAGCACGGTGGCGTAAACATCGCGAGTCACGTGACATCCGGTATTAGGTGCTGTCGGGAGCGAGTATTTCACGAGTACGAGTACAGCAAAACGAGTACCAATACTGGCATCAGTATCGGGACATCCCTAGTTTTCGGCATGAACCGGTATACCGCCCAGCACTATGCTGCTGTCATTTTCCCTGCTGTGTTCTCAATATGAAACAAATACTTACTAACCTACTCTGTTATCAACATGTTTTTTGTTTTGTTTACACATTTAGTGACTATATCTGGTCTGAGTTCTTCTTTGTGGCTAAAGTGGAATCCTTCAATAACAAGTATAGCACACAAGAAAATATTAAATCAATCACACTTACAATGGAGCTGGATGCCTACTGTATGGGGTAAAAAAGCAAGAATATTCTCAGCATAACTTCCACATTTTAAGTTGGGTATAAAGTTAGCTTACCCAATAACTGCAGTGTATCGCATTTGATTTTCTTGATGAAACAAGGAAAAAAAAAAAACAGTTGTGGAGAATTGTTAAGTCTTGTCCTACTATACTGATGGGACATTCTAGTAAAGAAAATAAGCAAACATTCGAACTTCCGAGAGAGAGAGGGAGAGAGACAGCGAGAAATAAGCATTGGAAACAGTTTTAGTTACTTTCTCTAACTTCCTGTTAAAGCTTAATAATTTGGTGGAAAAGCACAAATCATTTAGCAAGACTTCTACAACTTCCAAATCTTTAAGAATGAATCAATGTTGCTGTTGAGCTCTAACAATGTAGTCTTAAATTGTGAATTGATTATCTATCGTCAAGTAGATCAAACTCTATAGGGTTTTCTTAAATAACGATCCTACAGATTGTGGAGGTTTGAGTGTACTTCCTAAAAGATCTGAGGGTCTTACTACAGAGGATTAAAGACACAAAAGCAGGCATTTTGCATTCTGATTAGCTGCACTGAGGCATTAGCAGCAGCAAAACAGTGGCATTATGGTCCTAATGATAACAATTTGAAGACCCCTGTGGACCCCAGCTGTATCTGGGACCAGACGTATTGGCCCATGACGAGCTAAACCAAGCTTATTTACCCATTCGCGCTCTCCCCATCTTATAACAGCGAGCCATACGCAGACACATATGCATAATGGAGAAATAATGGAATCTTCCAATAATTTGTTTGGGCCAGGGAGTAAAGTGAAGGGATGGCAAGTCAGAGGCAGGCTTTCTAAATGACATGCCCCTGTGGCCTAACATGATTAGAATTTAAACTATGATACTGACGAGGACTTCTTCAGGGGTCAAGATGAAATATTGAGATTGCTGCTGTGGCTTTTGCTCTCTTCCCAGCTTCCTGCAACATTCCCTCACTCCAACATTTGTCTGCCAATCACAGTGATGGACAGCTAACATGGAGAAAATAAAGCGAAGGTCTGCTAAGCCAGTTTGTTTTAGTCGGATTGGTGGCGATGGAGGTTGAGTGACGCCTAAACACCCAGAGACACACTCCTTTACTGAGACAATCTCTTGCAGCTTATTTTTGTTGTAAAATCATGTATTTGAAGTCTTGTCAGCCTCTCAGAGTGTCTGTTGATATGTATTTTATTACCAGGGAGATATAATATATTCTGTTATTTTCTAGTCCTTTACCTCCAGCTGTCCTACTAAAGGCCTTCATCTTACTGTACTTGCCAACTCTTCTCTGATCTATAGTGTCAGCTCAGTTGTTGCCAGGCTACAAACACAGCACCCGATAGATTCACTGTTTATTCATTTCACTCTAGCTACATTTTCAACTTTCCAACAGTTTTCTTAAAATTACTATTGCTGAATGTTTTGCACTAAAGCAATCCATGAACAATATTTTTCATTGGGAGTTAATAAAATATGATTTAATTCAGTTCAATTTACACTGTATATCATGTATCAGTTTCTTGTATTAGTTCACTAAACCACAGACTCCCAAATACCCTTCAGAAGGTGTGCTGTCCTCCCTCACTGTATAAATATGTAGGATTTAAGCCAGGAGAGGAAAGGGGCCTGGTCATCATTCAGTCATCTTGAGGACTTTGTTGGTATGCCAGAAAGTGGAGTCCTTGAATGCTTTTGACAACATGATTTCCTGCATAAAGATCAAGGCCTTCATGACTTCCTTTCTCTACAACAGTCTGAAGATGGTTTCTACCAGAAATGGACAATTAGCTTCACAGTTGTTTTTCAGATCATCTGCAGCCAGAAAGGTCTAGCTCAATGTTTCTCAATCCCAGTCCTCAGTCCCCGGTCCACTCCATCTTTTTGCTCTTTCTAACTCCAGTACATCTGATGCTGATTGACTGAACTGCTTGTCAAGTTCCTTTGCAAGACTGCTACTGTAATGAGCCATTCATTTTAGGGTAGGGTCACATGGACACTTTTGTCACAATTAAAACGTTCTAAAGTCCAGAAAAGGAATTAGATCTGTATTTTTTGTGCCATGCGACTGCGCCAAAAGTCCGGAACAGTTGTCAGGAGAGAACGGTTGGAAGAGACTGTCAGCACGATTGTAAAGTCCGGAACACTTGACGTGAGGGGGGAGAGAGGGAAAAAGGGGTGGTGTTGGATCTCAGGCAGTGGTTGTTTGTCTCTCCCTGCTGACGCTTCTACCAAAGTAGACATCCCTCATGCAACCGAGTAATAAGACACACAGGACACGTTTCTTGGACCTTCATGCTGACTCACTCTTGGTCAGCATGCTCTGCTGCACTGACAAGGGGCCGTTCTTTATTTAAACGTTAAACAAAAGGGCAGTCCACACGGCGCCGAATTACAGCAGAACCGTCAAAAAATTTAAGAAATCTGCCCTATCATCCTCACGATGGTAACACCACCAGCTGGACTGGAGTTTTGCCATCTCGTTCTACTTGCGTCACGGTGTGAAGATGGCGGTTTCGTGCCTAAAACGTTTCCGAAACAACCATGAAACAGCGCAGAGTTGTTGGACCACTGCTGTGGGAATCCAGATTGTTTAAGTCTCATTTGTTTGAGGAAAACCCATGAGACTGTGCGCTTAGTCAGGTGTGCTAAAGTATGAACACCTCTGAAACATGCAGGGCCCTGGTCCCTGAGGACCAGGATTGAGAAGGACCGGTCCAGCCCATAATCTCAGACAGGTCCAACATATAATCTTAACAAACCACATGGTGTTGCACTTGAACATCAGGAGTCTCAGGAATCATTTACTCCAGGGGTAGTCAAGCTTGGTCTTCGAGAGCCAAAGACCTGCAAGTTTTAGATGCCTCCCTGCTCTAAAACATGTTTCAAATTGAATGGATCCAGCAGCTCTTCCCGCATTCTGCTCAGTGACTCATTCATTTGAACCCGGTGTGTTGAAACAGTAAAACATCTAAAACTTGCTGGACTGCATCTGTCAAGGACAGATGCACTTAGCAAGTCCACCCCTAAAATAAACTAACATAGCATCAAAAACCAGTGGTGACAAAAGAACCGCTACTCATTCTCCCCACATCACCAGTGTTTATAAAAGAAAAGTACTTGAACACATTGCAAATACACACAGTATGTCTGGATCATATACTTTGTGGGCCTTTGCCAGAGGACATAACCGTCCACTGCATAAGAGGGTGGTAATCCAGATACAGTTTTAACCATGGAAAATACTGCATATATTAAAAACATGCAAGCTTAGCTTATTCTCACATTGTTTTTATTCTCTTTGTGTACATGTTTCCATGTTATACAGAATCTGACCTGAAAGAATTTTGCTGCAGGAGTGTCATTAGAAACAATTGGACTGTTAATTGAGGGAGAAAATCGGAAAAAAGAACAGACAAACAAAAAAAAGGGAAAAATGCCAAGCAGAAAGATGTGTCTCTGTCTATCTGTGTCTCTGACAGATGCAAAAAACAAAGTTGATTGGGTCCCACAGAGCAGATGGTGCATTGCATACTGCAGAGACAAGAGAGACAGACATTCAACAATGCTTGAGACACTCCAGATGTTCCAGTGGGCTAATTGTCAGCTTGGTGTACAAGGCCCTTCAAGACAAACAGACAAAAAGAAAAGTGAAACCAATGTTGCAGCTCTTTATGCAGCTTCTCTTTATTTGGAAAAAAGAAGTTGAATCAAGTCCTATCTCTGTCTCTGTGGAAGGATTCTTATCTTAAAAATGGGATTTAGTGTAGGAAAAAAGAAAGTCTGTCGGTACTGCTGAGCAAAGATCTACATACTGTAAAAGACTATCATTTTCCTCAAAATGATGCCATGATCTCATATGTGCATCCAGTAGATAACCCCCATAATAACATGAAAAAATATATGTGATATCTTATATGCAGCAACTGCATGTAAAGGATCATGTGGAATCCATGATCGGGACATTTATGTTGTCAACCCTAAACATTGTCCATTCATTGTCCATAGAGATTTGCAAAATGGCACCAATGAAGCTGATGTCAGATGACAGCTTAGTGTCAGTTCTACCTACATTAGACATTTGGCTAAACCCAACCAGAAGGTTAAAAAAAGTGTTTTAGTAAACGATTGTTGAGTCCCTAATAAAGCATCCGGGTCCCAAGCAGTGTTCAGTTTCTCACTCTAACCTCTCTGCCTCTCAGTTTTGACTATGACTTTAGCTCCAGTGTGGAAAAGCTTATATGTGGGAGCTACTACAGGGAGGTACTCTACAGGACAGAGTTATGAATAATATTCAAGGATATGAACACATGACAGATTTCAGCTGAATAACTTGTTGCATCATAAGATGAACACAAAGCTACAGTAGACTGGCTGCCACAATAAAGCACAAGTGAGAAGTGAGCTCGTGTGCTTTCTGGTTAGATCATCATTATACTGTTATATCTGAACTGTATAAAGGTTGAATATATCAGACATTAAACCTTCTATGATAACAGCTCATAACAGTACCTCTCTTTGACAGTGGCTAACTCAAAGTGGTGCCCTGTGTCCATTAGTGATCTAGCACAGGTGCATCCATCTTCTCAATCAATCAGAACTCACTCTCATTTCAACTCCATAAAACCTTCAAAAAAACTGTCTTCGGGTAATTCTTGGTACAATTTGGATGTTTTATTTATTCAGTGGTGGTCATGTTTCAGCTACCTTTTGGCCATGTTTTATTTTTCAGGAGTCCAGGCAGAATGCAATCTTTTAGAATATGGTGTTAGCGGAGGATAATATTTATCTTTTTTTTATGCAAAGATTGCAAAGATTTTTCTGCTGGCCCTGCACACCAAATCATTTGATTGTCATGTCTTCCAGCTGAAAACAAGTTTAACAGATTTTTTCTTTAGTGTTTCCCGAACTGGTTGCTAAATACTTGAATGAAGTGTTAATCACTTTTGGATGCATTCACTCAAAACATAAACATGCATCACCTGAAAGTTCTTCATTCCAAACACATTTAGATTTCTATGACTTGGAGTTGGTAAATATGAGGATAAAATCTAATTGTGTCCTTGTTTTATAATTATGTGCAGCATGTTAGACTGTAATGTCACTGTTTAAACAAATTTCATCCAGGCAAACTAAATGTGTTGGAACTTCTCCTTCATTCACTCCTCTCTCAAGTTGGAGTGTGACCCACAGAAACTGTTTGGCACAGCAGAGGCTCATGATTATTTGAATATTTTCTCCCTTATGAATAATACAAAATATTGCTTGCTGGATGGGGACCTTTCTGTGTGTATGTGTGTGTGTGTGGCTGAGAAATGGTTGCAGCATTCAGCGCATATTGCATGTGCATAAATGCACACCTGTTTTTAACAACCAAAAAGAAAACAAACAAGCCATTGTTATTTTTTCACTTAGTCCTTTCACATATGCATGCTTTCTTGTGCACATTACTTGTGTGTTTGTCAGTGAGCGTGTACAGAGGTTAAAAGGTTGCCAGTCTTCATTCCTCCAGGGTTCCAGGCTGCCAGTGAGCATATGTTTGTCTCTGTGATCTCTTGGCCCACCAACCACAGAGGCTCACAGTGTGTGTCCCGTCAGACTGTGCCACTGCCAGGAGAGCAAACATGTTGATGTGGACTCTGAGTTAAGACGAGAAGCTGTAACCAAAAAGAAGCTGCAGCTTCTTGCTGGATACACACTACCGTATTAAACCTGATCTGCTGCACCTGAATCCAGCAAGGAAAGCTCTGCCTCAAGATTGTGTATGATAAAATAGAGATGGTGTTTGAACCCAATTCAATTATAGTTGATTTGTTTGCTTGTTTTTTGTCTCCATAATGATTTTGGCTTTATTATACTTTCTTGGTGCTTTCACTGCTGTGGCTAAAAGTTCATATTATATATAGAACATTCCCTTTTAATTCTAAGGTTATACTTCTAAGGAAAATGGGCCTTGTGCAAGAAGCATTCTTATGAACAAATTTGTTCTTAAATGGTTTGTACGAATGATTTAGAAGAAAATACCTTGTATTTCTAGTCTAGTCTCGTCTTGCGCAATTAGTCTGCTGTTATCCAAACCTAGTTTTTCACTAAATGATTGTATTTATCATTACTTAGAAGCAATTGTGTATTTTGAAATTCATTATCGATTAGACTGCATCATTATGTATCACTCTGCAATTATAAATTACATTTTTATGTGCAGACTGATCAACAGGACTATCGGCCACTTCACTTGCAGCCAGCATGTCGATGGGCGGACCCTGGGTTAATTTGTTGTCGTTTCGTCAAAAGAAAGTGCAGTCAGTGAGCTCTAAGCAAGATCAAGCTTCTATAAAATTGTAATAACATCTCAAACAGAAAATGGATAGAAGGTTTAAAAAGGAGGTTCAGCAACAGTCACCGCTTGCAACCCTTCAAATGATAAGACGTGCATTCAGTTCACTTCATGGCACTAGCCTTGGGTTTGTTATATTACACAAAATGTCTAATGTTTGGGTCTGTCTCAGTTTGTCAAATTAGAGTTTCACCGTTCACATTTTCATGTGCGTTATATGGAAGGATGACAGACATGGTCTAGCTACACGTTGTTTTGTTTATCCAGTTCGGACGCACAGTACACTCGTATGCGTATGTACTAAAAGGATATTTTGTAGAATGTTGCGCTGTGTTGGTTGATGGAAACTCATATTAAGCATTTACATCATATATTGCACCTCTTGGCCTCCGCCAGCAGTTTTCATTGACTGTGTTGCTTTTGCTAGACGTCTTTTTGACACCGTTATCGGATCAGGTAATTTTTATTTTTACTTCTGTAACAGTGTAACCAACAGACGACACAGCATTTACAGCTCTTGTGATTTGTTCCCCACTGCTTGGCTTTGATCGGTCCTTTTTCGATCTCTGAACTGGTTATGTTTGTCTTCTCTCCCTTTGATGCCATTTTTTTAATTCGAACAAGGGGGAGCCCTTTAAATGGAACTATCAGGACGGTAATTATGCAGATTTGTAATTCACACAAACGCGCGCTCACTTATGCACAGGTGAAATGCATCGTGTTTACAAGGATCATTTACGCAGTTATCTGAAGTTAAGAACGTTTGTTGATTTGACATGGCGCACTCGTAGGAGAAAAAGTAAAAGAAAGTTACGACAGGAATACGAAAATGTTGCATTAGGCCCATTGAGCTTGTTTACGACCATCAAAACTGAATAACTGGGAGAAATCAGATGTTTGGAATGATAGGATCTTATGCCTCGATGCACTTCTGATATTCCAAAAATCCTTGTCTCCATTTTCCTGTCCATTAATATATTGTTATAGAGTAGGCCTTCACACTGTTTAGTGACTGCTCAAACAAAACATGCAGTCTTGTTGAAAACATGGCAGTGCCTACAGTCTTAGCATTAGCTGTGCTAATGTAGGAGCTAATAAGCCTGAAAAATAGACTTCACATGAATGTTTTACTTGGTTTATACTTAGAATTTCTATGGCTGCATGCCATCCTGTTTTCTCTTTGTGTTCTACTCACGTCGGGATTGAATCACCTCTTTTCAATGGAATATGTCAAAAATGTGCAGATGTACTGTAAAGAAAAAATCTTAGGATAAGACCATAGGCACTGCCTTGTTCAATAAAGAATGGATGTTTTGAAAAGCAAACAAACAAACAAAAAAAAGAAGTTTGAGGCTCATTATTACACTTAGATTTCTCCCCAGGCTTTGTCTGTACTGTCTGTAAGTCAGATTTTTTGGTTCTTTTCCCCCTGGCTAATTATTGGTTTTGAGAGCTCTGCAGCTTTTTGTTTATTTTTGAAGTGTTTTGGAGAGGAAAAAAACAAACATTGGGTCCCCCCAGAAATTTTAACAAGCGCGTCTAAAATTCCTCCCTCTGGCTTTTTTTCCCCCCCTTTTCATTTGTTTTCTCAAAAAATAATAAAAATAAATATGTGAATGAGAGCAGCTTCACAGGAAATTGTGCTTTATTAATCTAAACCTCCAATTTACTGTTTAAAAATATGAAATAAAATGGAAGTCTGTGGCAAACCCATTGGAGTCTTTTTGAGTATTTACATGCAGGAATTAAGATCCGTTATCTGGTTGTATTAAAGTGATTTTGAGAATCCAGATTTAGTACTAGCCTAAACATAGCTTAGTAATCATCTAAATTATAGTGGGCCAAAATTACCCTAAACCAAACAATTACTTAACGGCTTGCTCACTGTTTCTCCTTTTTGGTTTAATCTTTTTTAGATAAATAATATATGTCACGTTGTTGATCATCTGAAGCTGTGTATATTTTTCTGTTTTTGTTATCATCTCCTGATTCATTAAACCTTAAAAATGAAAGGGGACTTACTTTTTCACCACACCATACTGGATAAAATATCTATAACTTGCTGTAATGCAGTAAGAGTGAAGCTGTTAACACCTCCATGTCTTTTCCACAGTTGGATTTTGGCATCAGTGTTGTAAACAGCATTTGGCGCTCCTCGTTCTTTTCTGACTCTAATGACAACCAGTCAAGTGTTGGTATGAGAGAAAGTGCCATTAAACTCTGTTTTAACTAATGTTAGAAGTGGCGATTTCTTTGAGCATGATGAATGTGAATATTGCATAAGTGTTGAATTAGGTTGGCAAGGATTGAATATTAAGACTACATTAAAGTTTCTAATTAGTTTTTACTCTAATAAATCATTTTTAAAAAGTTTTCTTGAAACAATTCTTAAAAAAATGGACTCTTAAATCATCTTTTAGATTTCATGGTTACAGATCTTACTTTGATCTTAAGTCATTTTGGCTTTGATCGTAGCAAGTGGATATTTGTGGTAACAGCGCTGATATGTACTCTTGTACAGACGGCACCAAACCACACAGAGGTGAACTTGGTGACTTGCTTGCAAACACAGTAAAGCATTTATCAGGCAAAGAGTGCAATATCTCCCTCAGGTGTTGATGAAGACCAACACAGAGTTAATAAGGGTTGGAATACAATCAGCAGTGGTCAGCGGTGAGTAAGGTTTGGCTGCAGAAACTTTTCAGTGAAGTGAAAAAGGGAGACCATAAAGCTAAATACTGGCAGTGGACAAGGCTTGTAAAAAAACAAAAAAAAAGAAAAGAAAAGAAAAGAAAAGAAAAGAAAAGAAAAGAAAAGAAAAGAAAAAGAATTGACTGACTCTGCAACATTTGATTTGTGGACAAACATCTGCATGTTTTCTAGTAACCAGCTGAAATAATGCATACTATTCTTAATTGCCCAAAATTATATTTAGAATTTAGTCATAATGGCAAAATAGTGGCATCTTTGAGATATTTTAAGTATGTACAGCTATAACAAAGGCTAAGAAACATTTCAAGTGTGAGAAAAACATAAAGATTACAGACGATTTTCAATTGTAAAATGATTTTCAAGCACTTGATTCACGAGGTGGGGTCGGATGTATGTACAGTTGCTCCTGTACATACTGTATAAGAAAATCCCCAAACAGGAAAGTGAGTCAACCAAAGTTTCAGATTTAAAATGTTTCATCGGTATAGTTTTCATGTTTCAGCTTAATGGTCTCACTTGAGCAAAGGAAAGAAAATCTTTGCTTACTAGAACTTTTTACAAAGCGATGTTTTCCCACTTGAGAGAAGAATTCTGATAGAGATATACATCCAGCATTTAGAAGGCACCATGTCACATTTCTGCTGACCTGCACTCAGTTAGAGCAGAAAGGCAAACAGAGAGGGAAAATGTAGTGCCAGTGAAAGAGCAAAAAGAGGAAGAGGATTATTGTGGGATGACCAGAGGACAAAAACAGAGCTGCTGCTTCTTTCTCATCTGATTCTAATTTGGGTGTAAATTGCAGGCTGATGTCACAGCAGAGCTGCATGTTGCTGGGTAATCACAGAGGAATCCAGGAGAAAAAAAGCAGAGCCAGACAGGTGCACAACAGAGCCCCTCAATAGAGCTGTCGTTTTTTCGGTTCTATCTGTCCTGCACATTGCAGAACATGGAGCATACGTTGTTGCTCTAACAGGCTGACGTGCAGCACAAGCCTCAAGTTCAGGCTGAAACTTGGCCGCTAAGGCCAGAGCAGCTGTTACTGCCAGCCGTTAACTCTTTTCTTCTTCCCTCCTCTCTCGCACACACTCATAGAAATGCATCTTCGTCCCCATTCCCATTCTACTGTACTCTTCTTCCTCCTGCTCTGTTTCTTTTGTTTTTATGTTTACACTTTGACTGCACCACTCCCCCTCCACCGACTTCTGGGCGTCGTGCCACCATCTCAGTCTCGACCATTACATCTGCACATGATAAGTTTAATCTCACTCAATTGCAGCTCATTAACAAATAATGATCTGCAGTCCGTTTATTTGCAGCACCGAGGCAAGAAATTTGACGTCTAATTGTTTACTTCTTGTAAATAAGTGTCATTTTGGTTTCCTGCCAACATACACAGAAAAACACATTCTAACTTGTCCCTGTTTGATGATGTCAGAGGTTGACGGTGGGTTTTTGGTTAGAGGCAGTGTTGAACTAAGTGACTGCAAGAGCCCCCAGTAATCCCTGTGTTCGGTATGGGGCCCACAGGGACCAAATGAAAGATGAAACAGGATATCTCTGTATGCCTGCTTCCCCTGCAGGGTTAGAGATTAACGCTAGTGTCGTATTCATCTTAGTCTGCCAGAGCTGGCCCTTTTTGTTACACTTCCTAACAAGTCTGAACATTTGCATTCACCAACTAGAATCTCCAAGAAATTACTAGACATTTTTCAGCCTTCATGTTTAACTGATAGAGAACTTTTTGCATGGACAAAAAATATGTATTTTCTATAAATTTTCTGTAATCAGATTTGATGCATTAATATCAATGTGACTATCAGACAAAGAAATTAAAAAATAACCACAACCAAATACTTCACTTTGGTAGCTGTTGCAAAGAGCAAAGTAGCAACATCATTCCTGTTAGGTTAACAATGGTTCTGGAAAAAAAAAAGCATAAGAATACACAAAAGGAGCTCATTGGTGGCAAAAATGGCACCTCAAAAAGCCAACTGCACAGGACTAAATGGTGTCACGTTCAAACTGTTCAAACTTTGATTTGTGTTAGAGCTTACAGCTCCAAGATGCCAATGTTTGAGTGGATTTTTAAAAAGTACGTACAGTATATAAGCAGCCCTGAAGAGAAGTTAAAAAAATGGAGATACAAAGCTGCCAGCAGTTCTGCAAACCAGTAAAACAGCCAGCTTTGACCAGTTTCAGTGGAAGCAGACAGAAGAGGGAGAGCTGCATGTCGCTCCTGAGTAGAAACCCAGTTTGCTGCAGTTTGGCAAACCTCTGGACCTTTACAGTAAAGTCTGCACATGAATGTGTGTGTATATGTAGAGTCTCCAGTGCTGGAAAGGCTTCAGAGAAAAGTGTGTGTGTTTGTGAGGTAGTGCATCGCCACAGAAGTCTGGCATACCAAACTAGCATACATGCACACAGGGACTTATTGGTGGGAAAACTCCTCTAACCCATGTGCGTGCAAACACACACAGAAGCACAGGCATGCACACAGTCAGGAGTCAGCTGTCTACTCCTGCTTCTCAGCTCATTAAACCAAATCCCAGGGACTGGACTGAAGAATTTAAATGAGAACACCCCCCCCCCCCCCCCCCCAACTTCAAATCCTCCTCTTCGGTCTCTCTCCCTCTCCTTTGAAGTTTTGCCCCTTTCAGCTCACCGTAGCCGTAGCTACTCTAACAGGTATACCACGCCTACTTTCTCAGTACTCTGTGCTGCTTCATTTAATACTGTGTGCGGCCTCTACTACACCTTTGGGCATCAGATCGGCAGCTCAAGCTGACACTCACAGCCCCTTTTTGCCTGCGCTCTGACCTTGGGGAGTTTAAAACCCTGAAATTGTATACGTGTAAATCCGACAAAAATCCCCCCGCCCAACACTCCCACCCAGCCCCTGTTTGTCTGTGCCTTGTAGCTCCAGGTCCCCACGGAAACTGGATAACAGCAGTGTTTAGAGAAGCTTGGGATTCATTCGGGATAACAGGGCTTGCCTGACAGGCCCAGGGACTGTCCATGCTCTCTTGCAACAGTAACCAGACAGAAAAGAGGGAAGGGGGTGGGGGGAGCAGATTATACACTTTAAATGAGGACTTGAGGTAACTGTTTTGCTAAAGAGTCTGATCCTCTTATTTACCTTACTGCCACTCTTGAGTAACAACACTAAACAGCAGTGGATGGTTTTAAGTGCTAATTGAATTTTATGACCTTCTGACAATTTCTGTGTTTATGCATTTAATGTAAAAAATAAATAAATAAATAAATTTGGAGGACAAAAAATGCAAATTATGCAAAGGATTGTTCTGAAGTATATTAATCTGCAAATAGAATGTACAGCAATGGGTAAATAAAATACTAACAATATTTCACACAAGTAACTACAGGATAAAGATTTCAGTTGTTTAAATTAGTCATGGCACACAATCCTATAGCATCTGATACTTTTCTTTCAATATAGGAAGTGTACTGGTGGGGCTTAGCACTGATTGATAGTAACATATTGACCCTAGATCATCCAATGACAGTAAATTTTGTGTCGTCGTCTTCTGCCGCTTATCTGGGGTTGGGTCGTGGGAGCAGCTGCCTAAAGACAGAAACCCAGACTTCCCTCTCCCAGGCCACAGCCACCAGCTCATCCGGGGGGATCTGGAGGCGTTCCCAGGCCAGCTGGGAGATGTAGTCCCTCCTGCGGCGTTCTGGGTCTTCCCTGGGGCTTCGGCCCAGTGGGACATGCCTGGAACACATCACCAGGGAGGTGTCCAGGAGGCATCCTGACCAGATGCCCGAGCCCCCTCATCTGGCTCCTCTCGATGCGGAGGAGCAGCAGCTCTAATTTGAACCCCTTCCGGATGACCGAGCTGCTCACCCTATCTCTAACCCCCGCTTTACACCTGGTCCGTGACGTGAGCGCAGCGGCGCGCCATGTCCGCACCGGATCACACCCATGTAATCAATGGTTTGAAACATATTGATCACGCTGCGGCGCGTGAGTGGTCCATCGTCGCTCCGGCATGCCACGCCGCTGCGCTACAGATTCACGCCAGCTCTATTTATGACGCTCCATGCACCGACACCGCGTCAATATCAGTAGTTCAGATCGAACCAGACAGGAAGTCAGACACAGGTTCAGTGTAAAATATCCGTCAACTTCCTAAACAAAAGCCACCGTGCAGCTTTTAAACTGCTGAACTACCTGAACATGACAGCATCTCCGTGTCCACAAGGTTACAGTGAAACAAGAAACCATGACGCATGAACATGTGGACAAAAATAGAATATAGGTGATGACATTATATTTAATAGAGAAACAGAGAAGCATATGATCGGTAAGTTGTATCAAGCGTTACAGAAGACTCAAGTAGGGGAAAGTGTTTTGGCCAAAAAAGGAAAGAGTGCTGGAATACCAAGGATGATATAACAATAAATGAAAATTTGCGCTTGATCCACTATAAGATTATGTACAGAATCTACTACACGTGAGATAAAGTTAATAGGTACTATAGTAATGTACCAGATACCTGCCTAAAATGTGGAAATAAAGATTCTATAATGCATTCCTTTTGGGAATGTATTAAAATTCAGAAGATTTGGTATGAAATTGAAAATTGGCTTTTAGAGGTACTTAAAATGGATTTACACTTTGATCCATCAATTTGTATCTTCCATGATTTATCCAACAATATTACTGTAATAGATACCCAGGTGGTTGGATCATTATGTTTTCTTCGATAGTTTAAAAAAAAAAAACTTGTTTTAAAAAATTGGAAAGCAACTAAATTTTCAACATTAAAACAATGGAAAAGTGAAATGATGTACGACCTAAATATAGAAAGTCTTCTAGCCACGGATAATAACAAAAAAGAGCAGTTTGTAATAATGTGGGGGGAGACAATGAAGGCAATAGAGAAGTGAGACAGAATATACGAAGGGAAGGGAATATGTGATATATGAAGGGAAAAGAATAATCTGAGTAAGGAGGAGACAAAACAACTTGGGAAGATTGACGGGCAGTGTGAATGTGTGAGTGAATGGGAGTACGACTGAGGTTGTGGAGGTTATTTGTTTTGCTTGTTTAGGAATGGTGTTTTGGTTTGTTTGTTTGATTGTTTTTGTATGTTGGTTATTGTTTATGATATAGTAAAATGAAAATAAAATTAACCATTTGGATGAGAATCACAGGCGATCGAGCAGTCCTCTCGTGATTCCGTGACGAATCTAACAACACTTGCACTGGTGCACTTGCAGGTACGCTGCACGGCCGCACAGTGAACGTTGTAAATGTTCGCGCCGAGGAAGTCGCAGCAAAGCCGCTGCACTGTGCGGTGCTGCAGTCACGGACCAGGTGTAAAGCCGGGGTAAGGGAGAACCCTACCACCCTGCGGAGGAAACTCATTTCAGCCGCTTGAACCCGCGATCTTGTAGGAACATAAATCAAGAGCTTCACCTTCTGCCTTAACTCCTTCACCATAACGGATCAATGCAGAGTCCGCATCAATGGGGACACCACACCAATCTCCCTGTCAATCTCCCGCTCCATTTTTCCCTCACTTGTGAACGAGACCCCAAGATTCTTGAACTCCTTCACCTGGGGCAGGAGCTCGCTCCCGACCCGTACAGGACACTCAACCCTTTGGTGAGGACCATGGTCTTGGATTTGGAGGTGCTGATTTTCATCCCAGCCGCTTTACACTCGGCTGCAAATTGCTCCAGCTATATTTGTAGATCACGGCCCGATGACGCCAACAGAACCACATCATCTGTGAAAAGCAGAGACCCAATCCTAAGGCCACCAAACCGGATCCCCTCAACACCTCAGCTGCACCTAGAAATCCTGTCATAAAGGTTATGAACAGGATCGGTGACAAAGGGCAGCCTTGGCTGAGTCCAACCCTCATCTGAAATGGATTCAACCTACAGCCGGAAATGCGGACCAAGCTCTGGCACCAGTTGTTAACAGGGACCGGAGAGCTTGAACAAGGGGGTCCGGCACTCTGTACTCCGGAGCACCCCCTACTGAAATCCCCAGGGGACATGATCAAACGCCTTCTCCAAGTCCACAAAGTACATGTAGACTGGTTGGGCAAACTCCCATGCATATATATATATATATATATATATATATATATATATATATATATATATATATATATATATATATGCATATTCTAATTTACATTTTATTCCTTTAACCATTTTGTCTAACATATTTTTTTTAAAGATTAACTTTATTGTAAATCTTTGTGTAGTTTTGCCATGATGTTGTGAAGCACTTTGGTCAACAGAGGATGTTTTAAAATGTGCTATACAAATAAACTTTGAATTGAATTGAATTGAAATGTCACGAAGACAAGATTTCATCATCTTAAAAACAACCATTTCACTCTCTTGTCAGCACTGAGGTACTAATGCATGCTTCTAGTGACTGGATTACTGTAATGCCCTGCTCTCTGGTCTTCCCAAAAAAAGTATCTCTACCTTACAATTACTTCAGAACTCGGCAGCATGAGTTCTGATGAGGACCAGAGGGCGGGAACACATTACATCAGTCTTAAAATCGCTGCTTTGGCTCCCTGTGCATTTCAGGATTGATTTTAAGGTTCTTTTATTTGTTTGTAAAAGTCTCAATGGTCTTGAGCATTCTTATTTATCTGAGTTGCTTTAAAAGGAGTGATGACATAGCAGTAAAAACTAGTTTATGTTGTTGGCATTACTGCTGTAAATACTCCAAAGAAAAAAACAGCATTTTTTACAGCGGGGTATTGTTTTGAAACGCCAGACCTCACTTCCTCAGTAATACAGTTGGGTCTGGTGATGATATGGAGCTTTACCCGGAGACCACATTGACTTCATTTTGATTGGCTACACTTTATTTGGCTTTGACCTTATTTGGAGAATCTAGGTCATCAATTTACTTGATAGTGTGCTCTTATTGGAGCAATTAAATTACGTAGAATGATAGAACTACGTAGAATGATAGCCTGCTGTCTGATTCAACTGTTTCTGAGCAGAGAGACTGCAGACCATAAACAGGAACTTTGATTCTCACTCTGGACATTCACATGGCCTCATCAGTGCACAAACAGATCATATTATACACCCAAAACCCCAGAAAAGTGAAATTTGCTGTCATGGCACCTTTAAATTATAATCCCTTGTGGACCCTGAGGTCCTCAGGTACTGGCCTTTTAGTTGTTCCTAAGGTTCGTACCAGAACCCATGGTGAGGCCTCGTTTCAACATTATGGGCCTCACCTGTGGAACAGCCTGCCTGAGAGTTTCAGGGCTGCAGAGACAGTTGATGATTTTAAGAAGAGGCTCAAGACCTACCTTTTTAGCTTAGCTTTTAGCTAAGTTTTAGTTATTTAATTAGTCTATACCTAATCTTACCTGTTATTAAATTTTGTTTTATTTATTTATTTATTTAGTTCTTATCATACTTGTCTAATTATTTTGATTTATTTATACCCAAGTATGAATTTTACTTTTTTTTTTTTCATTTTTAAATCTGCCATGGTGGCTATCCTAGTTTGGGTGTTCGGGTCCTAGCATCCAGCCTTACGGTGGTGGTGTGGGGCCTGTCCACCCGGACCTGGGGGGCTCCCATGGTGGTGGGGGTGGCTCTTGGGGTAGATGGACCCCTTGGATAGCATTTCATCACCTAGTACCAAGCCATGTTTTTTTTCTTTTAACTGTTATTCTTCTGTGCAGTGTGGTTTTTAAAAGGGCAAATGGGGTATAGGTTGGGGGTGGGCGTAGTTGTAGGGTCATGGGTGGGTATACGCGAGTCTGTTTTGTTTTTATCTATTCCATCCCGTATTTTGATGTAAATTGTTTTATCATGTGAAGCACTTTGTATTGTTTTTATGCATGAAAAGTGCTATATGAATAAAGTTAATTTGATTAAAATGAGACATAATTGGGGGTGTGTCCTTTTGATTAACAGGCAGCAGACCGGGTGCCAATTTTAGCCGTGGAGGCTAATAGTTGACTCCCTGCTTGCTCCCAGGAAGGCCTCAGCCTGTAGCAGAGTTGCACAATGGTGAATTTTAGCTGGTTAACAGCAAGTCTGAGGATTTCTTACCTTTACACCGCCTATCTTCATTCGTTCCTGTTCACTTTGGATTAGCTCTGTTAGCATTTAACTTAGCTGTCAAGCCCAGGGGTTATGAAATTAGTGAGGCACAAAACCATGTGAGTGTGCAATGTGCGAGCGAAAAATTTTTGAGTACTTATTTTTTAATGAAAATTAAAATGGTGTTTTTTTTAATAACTTTTGACACTCTCATATACTGTAGCCTATATATCGACCTTTTGGAGGCCTGGCTGGATCCTGTCTCCAGAGGGTTCGACTTGCTGAAAGTATGCACCGATCAGCTACCCGAATCGGTTCTGATATTGACAAATTAGCTGGATTGGATATTGGATGAATGTGGCCGATCCAACATTCCAATCCAGTCATTTCTGTTTCTATTAATATCATAATTGTACACTTTATTTGTTATTAAATAATATTAAGAACATTTATATCTGTGTCATCTGTGTTTCCTTTTTAAAAAAAGGCTAAACGTTTATGTCAAGCCTGACTCCTTCACTCACATAGCAAGGTATGGCTCATTCATTTAACAGTAGTATCAGATCGGTATCGGCTGATATAATCAGCCCAAGTATCAGTTTTGGATTGGATCAGAAAAAAACTGGATATGTGCATCTCTAACTGAAAATACATGAATAGGACAGACAGACAGAATCATGATTAACTAATCCAAATGTGACAAATACTGTAATTCTTTTTTCATCTCAGTTTTAACCAGGGAAGCATTTGAGAACAAATTCTTATTTAGAGAGAATTTTTTTTGCTTTAAAGTTTGTTGTTGTTCAGATATAGCCTCAATAAATAAATATTTAGCCTAATAGACTAACATGTGGGATAACATGGGCTTGTATTTTAAACAGAAGATGTCAACTACTTACTGGCTTGCAACTTTCACAAATCATTTGATATCAAACAAAATGTAATATATTTTTATATGTAGCCTATTACAGTATTTCTTTAGTATATTCATATTTGTAATTCTCAAATATTTTGAGGGAACTTTTAGGAAAAAAGCATGATGTCATAGTAGAGTAATAAAACAGAGCACTGAATGTCAGTTCATATGGATTTAAAATAGGCTATTCACATCTTAAAAACACGAGGCATCAACAAATGTTATTAATATAACACTTCACAAATTACGAATAAGAAATAAATTAAATGATACTTAAATCAACATTAAATCAACAGTGGGATTTTTATAGACTAATAAGCGTGAACACAAAGGGAGAACTACAGCAGATTCCTTACAGAAAGCTGGTCTCTGTAAACAGCCACAAACATGCTTTAAAAGAGCTGTATTTTATAGACAAGTATTTTACATAAAATATATATATGAACATAATTGGAATTGTGTCTAAAACGTGTTACAAATTGTTATGGGAGGGAAACACTCACATGCGGGACCTCCTCCTCACATTCTGCATGCACCTTGTACTGCTGGATGCTGCTGCAGACTGCACGTCAGCTTTTTATCTTTATTCTTTAGGTTTTCCTATTTGGACTCTTGCGTTTCGTGGCACAACAAAACTTTTATCATGACAGATGTGCGAATTGGTGAGTATGTTCAGGTCTTCCCACGCGGAGAATCTCTTCTTCTTCGCCCCAAAACCAAAACATGTCAAGTCAGTGCCAGCAGACATGACGCGCTGCGCCTGATGTGCAACGCTGCAGGTTAGGAGACCTTATATGGAAAAACAAACTCCTATAATAATTTTTTAAATTAATTTTATAAACACAGCTCCTGATTGTCAGCTGTAGCAGTTAATGTAATTTTTGATCTTTCTATGAATTAGATTTTCATATTTTTTTGTAAAATAAATGTCTTTATTTATATAGAAAAAGATAAGCCTAGGAAATATTAACTGAGGTATTTACCTCGGGTACCTCATAGCTAGTAATGGCCTTGGTCAAGCCTTTGTCTTGTAGCCTAGTGCGGTCCTGTTTTTGCCCATTTTAGTGTTTTCTGGGAGTGAAGACACACGTGACACAGCAAGATGGCAACGGTGGGAAATGTCCAACTTCACTTTCAGCTCTTCAGACATAACCAGATTCTATGTCCATTTTTTTACAGTCTTTGGGTCATTTTAACATCCAGTTGTATGTCAAAGGTGTTACATTCCTGCTGCCTTTACCCAAATGGTAATACAGATTGGAGTCTGTAGCCTGAACAGCCTCAAACTAGTTTCCTTTCCCTGCCATGTGAACATGGAAATAAAAAGAAAGCCAGTTAGTTTTCAGTGCTTGATGGTTTTGACATCTGCAGCAGAGCTAAGCAGATATGAAAAAATTTCACTCAGTGAAAGTTGTACATTTTCTTTCTGTCATGCAGGATATTTAACTACAATTCTATTGACATTTTCTTCAGCTGATTAAATTTCATGTTTGGCTGTAAAATACTTTAAAACTTGCTGTATAGGTTTACAGTTTGTTCACAGAAAGAGCAGTTCATGCTTTAGTGAAAAATATACATCTCTATTTCATTATTTCCCCCTGCTCCTGACCTCATTTGCCATGATTACCATAAGACATCCCATCCCCCTCTCTCACACATGACCCCTGACCCCAACCTTGATTCTTCCTTTTTTTCCATTTGCCAAAATACTTTTTTGGAGGAGGCCATCCCTGGCTGTTTCTCTGTGGAACTATTCCACCCCCTCCCTTCAGCCAGGCATCATCCAGCAGTCCTCGCACTCTGTATCAGCTTTTTGTCAAGGATTTACCTCCTCAATCCCACAAATCAACAGAGGATAGATGCCTATTGTGCCTAATCAAAGCACTTCCTCCTGGGGTAATCCCCCAATTTGAGCAGGAAGAAAAGCCCAGTGAAGGGGGGAATGTTCTGGATCAATCCTATGAAGGGCCCATATTATACACTCTCATTTAGATTTCACCAAAAAGACACAGCCAGGCACTATTCTTAACCCCCACCCTCCCTTTTCTCCTACCACCTCTGACTGCTCTTCTTTCTGTTTGTGTTTATCTTTATTTTACTCTCCTTTCTTTCTTTATTAATCTGTTTTTCCTTTGGTGTTATTGTCAGTGAGTGTCCTGGTGCGCACGCTGGTTAGCACGTGGCGGTTCTTTCAGCGTTGCTTGTTTACTCAGGGAACGGTGACAATGATTGACTTGTCGCTGGCAAAAGCTTTTTGGTACATTGGATGTTGGATGACAGGAGCATCAGCTTAGATGTTTCAGTCAGCCTGTACACAAAGGTCTCACCAGCTTTCTTCTTGGTGGTAAGGATAGATTTGTCAGGTTGGCTTCAGAGAGAACTTACCATAATCATTCATTTGTCATTTTGGTCATTCATGCTCAGTTAAGTAGGAGATCTTCTTAGATTGCTTCCTTATTTTGGTGGATATTTACTGCTTTCCAGCCCATGACAGATGGAGGATCATATAAGGGGTGTTTTGTTATAAACCCAATATGAGGAAAATGTTGCCTTGAAATCCTTCAATTACTGTACTTTGAAAAATCTTTTCCCTGTATCACAATCAACAAGATGCAATGATCTCAAGAGGACTGAAAGCAGATAGAGGATTTGGAGTTAATTACATCTGTCAGTCAAGACTCATGCTAACACTGTCATCCATGGGAAAACCTCTAAAATAATTCTTGAAGACACAGAAATTTAAAGCAAATAGATAGGATCATAGATAAATTCTGAAATTTGAAAGTATAAAGATGTTTTTAAATATTAGATTGTACTTCAGACCAAATTATTCAAATGTGTGTGAGTAAAATCTGGTTATGATGCCAGCAGCCATCCATCTCAAAGAGGGCAGTACAAGAGCGTGCTTGGCAAGTTGCTGCATCAGATATCCCAAATAGTCTTGAGAAATGACTGAACCCAAAGGTGTTGGACAAGGAAGTTTATAATCATCTGGTAAGCACTTTGGTAAAAACATTTGTTTTTACATTTTATAGAATTTCTAGAGTAGGTCTGTAGAATTTGGTCCAGAATTTTTCCACAATTTTTATTCAAATGCACTTCACAGATAAAACAAATAGTGGAGGAGGTTCTTTGACCATTATTCCTTTTTTGTATGTGTGTGTTAATATTAATACAACAGCACATGTCAAGTGTTTGGACACACATCCCCTTCCATTATGAAAAAATGCAGTATCACTGAAGTTCAAAAATTGTAAAATTCTTACATTTTCAAATCTTGAAATTCTTTTGCTAATTATGGTGTGTTTATGTTTCTGCATTATGTGCCACGTTGTACTGTTGTTAGATTTCCCAAACTGCTTTTAAAGAGTTTGCAGAGGATAGACATGGTGTTAAACCAAAGACTGTTGATCAAGCTAGTAAAATAAATTCCATTTGACGAAACATTGTCAAGCTTTTTCCTTTTATTTTCTTTGTAGTTATTTGCAGTTGGCTGAGTCAGGGTTAACATTTTTAGACATGTGGATCTGTGTGCCTGTTACAGTACATCTTTTCCCAGACTATTTTCCTGGAGCCCTCTGTGTTTGCACCTGGAAGCTTTTTCCTTGCTGATGCTGCCAAAGACTCTTATGTTTATTTCTAAGGAGTCAGTTAATAATATTGTTGTACCACAACAAAATAGGAACTTTTAACCTTCAATAAACAAGTTTTGCTATGCTATTACAGTTTTAATTTAAAATCAATGAAGAAGGTGCAGCACACTTTTAAGTGGAACATTTTGTTCTTTTTATTGCTTTTGAAAAATAAAAAAAAGAAACTAAACTGCATCAGTGATTAGAATTGGTGCCAGCACATCTACAGTAAAACTTGTGGAAATGTAGTGTTTTCATTGTCAGAGATGACAGTGCGACCTTGTTCTGCTCTCGGGCTTTCTTAATACGTTGCTTTGTCTAGAAACCAACAGATGGTTCTGTTGTGTCTCTTAGATCTTTAAGTAATTGTTGTGTTTAGTCTTATATGCAGCTGCTGGTGGTGTCTATGTTGTGTTCGCTTTGCTTATCTTCTAAAAGGAGAGAAAAAAGACAACTTTCACTCATTATGTACAAACACACAAAAAGATGACAAAATTAATGATCCTTTCACCCCACCTCTCCCGTCTGCTCCTCAGCTTCTTTTTCCATAAGTGCTGCTATTATGATAAACTGACTTATTGTACTCATTTGAAATCTTGCTCCTATGAAACTCTTTTTCTATAGATGTGTCAGTGTTTTGTAACTTAAATTCAGGCTGTTTGTACATGGGAGCTGCATCAGTAGATGTCAGTGAACAAAGCAAACAGAACATGACCTTTACCAGAGTTCTGAGGTTACAGAGGAAGTCAAAATAGATGAGTGGATTAAGTGAGAGCCGACATCCCAGGAGACTCATTAGAATGAGGCAGGAATAAGGAGAAAGGGAGTAAAGGACCGATCCCAGCTGGACAGACTTCCCTTTGCATCTGACATCATCACCAGGAAAAACTTCATGGACATCCATCTGGTTAACTTCCCAGAGCAGACAGCAGAAGAGGCTGTGCTCCATACAGTGAAATCATCACACAAAAGTTGAACACTGGAAGGTTAACAGCTTTACATCTCTGCAAATATAAAGCTTGATTTGTTTTCAGAAAACTGAATATTTAAGTGGAAGGACTAAAATCAACCCAGTGTGCTGCTAAATAGGGTTTCATACAAATATAATATCAGTATAAATTAATTTACTATTGTATTACTGTTGTATATAAAGAAAAATTTAACTTATTTCCACTTTAAAACCTGAGAGTAGTCATCACAATTCTACCTGCTTCATGGAAGTACATCCTGGTTCCTATCCCCTGGCAATTCATCTCTTTTATGGTATCTTGGCAGTTTTTTGTTGTGCTTTTTTCTTCGCGCTTTTTTGGCATGCTGCAGCGTAGCACACATTTGACCTATTTATGGATTAGGAGAGAGTAATAAGTAAAACTGAAAAATAAGCAGAGTTACACAACACCCAATGCCATCATTAAATCAGGAATATTCTGGTAAGTAATAATGATAATAATAATAATAACAATAATAATAATAATGGATTAGATCTATATCATGCTTTTTTTTCCTTTCGAGGAACTCAAAGCGCTCACAGTAGGTCCATTATTCATTCACTCCTCATACATACATGGTGATGGTAACCATGTATGTAGCCACAGCTGCCCTGGGGCAGACTGACGGAAGCGTGGCTGTGTGTACACAGACGTGTATGTACACAGAAGTTTGACTGATGTCTCAACGTGTTGAAACTTTTTTTTTAATGATTAAAGAATGACTGTGTATTATTAGTGATTTTTGGGAATGTAAAAGTCATCAAGTGTTGTTTTATAGAGGTTCATATTAAATCCCACTAAATAAAAAAATATGCTGCCTGCTGCTGTGAACTGGAATGCTACTCATATTGTCCCCCTGCGTGGTCAGATAACAGCTCATATCTGGTTGTCTTCCAGCAGTCGTTCTGCCTTTTTTCAAGACATAATATCACTGATATAACTTCCTACTAGTATAGGGAACTTTGCCACATTCTGCAACTTGTGCTTGTGGTGACATGTGATTCATGTCATATGAAGTGCTGTCGATATGTTCTAAACTTAAAGAAGCGCTGCTAAAGTTGAAGCGGTTTTCTCAGTGAGGGGGTCCCTAATGACGACTAATTCAGCTTCCTTCTTGCACCTTACCTCTACTCTGAGCTCTTTCCAGCAAATAAAAGTCAGTGTGATGTTGACTCTAGTCTTTTTCTTACTCCGTCCCTTTCCCCTCTTTCTTTGCCTTTCTTCCTCCTTCGATGAATTGACCAAAGTGGCTGTTCAAAACAGCCAGTGTTGACATCCAGTATCTGGCATGTGGCACAGTGTGTAAAGTGAAACTCAGTTATAATCTGATGTTCTTGTTAAGAAAGTTGTGCGGTGTGGTTTATCAGTGTCAGGACGCTGTTGGTCAACAACATCTCCAGGACTGTACAGTACATCATAAATGTCACTACCATCAAAACAAGTCAAAAAACAGTTTTAGGATCAGAAAGTTACATATTGTCTACTTTAAAGTGATAGCATCGTTGGAGAGGTGTACTTATTGTGAGATGGTAAATTTTTTGGTTTTTTTTAACAGTTTTTTTTTTCCTAGGGTAGCTTTTAAAGGACATGATGCCACAATTTTGATCATTATCCAAGGCCGACTGAGCAAATTATAATCCGGACTCTACAATGTTTTTACAAAAACCCTAACCCTAACTTACTGTGAACGTCAGTGAAGTAGAAAAGTGCATAGTCATTGGAAAATGTCTTAGAAGCATTTTTTAATGTTCTAGTTGTGAAATTACTTTTACCATAGTGCCTTGTAATGTAGTGATAAGCATGTAATAATTTCCTGAGGGCACTGTGGGATGTTATGTTTCTGGAGCCCGGACAAGAGTAATTTTGACATTTTTTAACATGCACAACACTTTAATATAATGCAAAACTTTGAGATGTGATTTTAAAATGTTGGAACCCAGAAAACCAAACGATTTTACAGCTTTGGATCTCAAACTGTGAACATACTGCGTTTTGTGCCATGAACCATAAATTCTGGTGTGAGACTGTATTGATTGGCTGTTGACCCATTGAAACCTGCTCAAGGTGAACCTTTAAAAAAAAAAAAAAAACAATCACATCTTCTTATTGAAAGCTGAATTACTCCACTATCCTCAGCCCCCCTCCAACCTTCACTGTTCAGAGGTGGCATTGCATATGTTTTGTTTTCACTTCATGATATGCAAGTTGACAGTAGAAGTTATGAAAGTTGATCTTTGTGAATCGAAAATGCTGTTGTTCTGAAATAAATAGAATATTGAATTAATTTCCTGTCAATAAATAAGCACTTCCAACAGACTATACACAGGTAACTAAAGTCTGACTTTGTCCACATTCAGTTCACAGAATTGGTCTAGTGTGAGATGGCAGCCATGTGTGGCCCAGATTGTGATGATGTGATGGATGATGTGAGTAATTCTCATTAACTGGGAAATGGCACATTAACATTTATTACTTCTAAAAGTGGTGCGATTACTTGCATTTGCATCGGTTTAACGCAACCTGGTGTGCAGGAAGGTTTAATTCCCAGATTACGCTATCCTCATATATTCATGCCTTGTTAAACAGAACACACGACTGCTTTATTTTCCTGCTTGCTGGCATTTCCAGTAACTGCAGTAAAGTTTTAGTCCAACTCCTCTTCCCCCTGCAAGTTGCATGTCTTTTTTTTTCTTCTTTTCCTGAGCTGGCAACAGAATAATGTAAGATTGAAAACACTGTCTACTTTCCCCACTGTCTGCTTTCTAAACAGCGTCCTGTGTCAGAGTATGGCTCCGCTCTCTGGGGTCTACAAGTGTCCCATTCCCCCCTCCCTGGCCTCGGCTTCTAACCTAAATCAAATGTTAGGCTTTAAAAAGCTAAAGTTTGATGTGGATGAGCAACTGCCTATGAAACACTTTAATCCGCAGTGCTGTAATGTATTTAATTTCACACCCTCTGATGGTGTTGCCCCTTCTTAGGATTACCCAAGGGAAGTATGGGTAGAGGTGGGGGCACAGGGGCATGGTGGGAGGGGGGAGGGGGGGGATCACTGAAGCCATTCGTAAGCAAGAACAAGACTTTAGAAAGAAAGACGGATCTGCTCGAGTAAAAGTGGAGTCTGTGTGAAAACCCTGAAAAAGATGCAGAGGACTCCACATAAAGGAGGAAAGAAGAGTTCTCCGTAAGCAGAGAAAAGAGTTGAAGGACAGAGGGAAAGGGTAAAAAATAAGGGTAAAAAAGCATTTCTAAAACCGAGGAGAAATCTTGCTGCGGGGCCGGCTTCACGGAGGGAAAGAAGAATGCCACTTTACAATTTGCAATGCTTGTATTCAAATGGGAGGCTGAAGCTTCGGAGCCCAAAGAATGCCGCAATATCTGCATTGTCACAACCCCCCTTGCTTGGATAAGGGGAAAAGGCACCCTGGCAAATCCCATTGTAGAGCTTGGGAGCTTCATAAAAGTTAAGGAGCGATGGATATAGTCTTGGCCTCCTTATGAGATGAGGATCTATCTGGCCTGGCTTCGGAAGCCCTAGACGCATACGCAGGGATATTGGAGGCAATAATTCCTCGGGACGGGAGCACACACAGGCTCCTTTATATCGTCCCCTAATATCCAATTTACGGGCTCAGGCCCTCCGCCAGAGCAGCCCCCGAGAACTTAGAATGCACAAACGCCAGCGTGAGATGGAATTAGGGCCAAGTTCTCTTTTCTTATGTTTGCCAAAAGTTTGAGGCTTACAGAAATATGAAACTGTTTTTTCTCCCCCTCTCTGTCCCTTCCTCCCATCCCGCTCCCTTTCCTGTCCTCTCAGCCTTCCCTCCCTCTGTTAACCCAATTCATCCATTAAATAGACAAGAACAGAAAGTAACAAATAATTTGGGCCAAGGATGGAAAATGACTTGATTTTGTGTGGTTTTGGTTAATATGTGGCAAGCTTCCCCAACATAGTGAGTAGGAAATGTTGTAAACAAGCATTGCTGATTGGAAATTATACACAGTCATTAAATTTATTTGGTTTTCCTTGAAATCTGTTTGGCTAAGGGCATTGTGACAATGCCAGAGTCTGTAAAGAAAGTTTGATTATTTAGAGGAGAAATTTGGAGGGGTGAGGGGAGTCTATCATGCTTAGATGAGTGGAGATTTATTTAGGTTTTGGGTGAAAAAGTAAAAGTTAGAAAGTGTATACATGCTTAAGAGGCGTGATATTCCTCCTCTGCTGATCTCCTTATCCTCTCCTTAGCCTCCCTAAGCGGTATGTGCTTCACACACACACACACAACACACCCCCACACACCCGTGCACACACACAGTGACTTCCCCTCTGCCATTGCTGGATGAATCTCCTGCGAACCTTACCAGCCTCTCTTGCCTTTGGATGTATTTACTCATAACAAGAGCTTAGGCCAATAAGAATATATGGTGATTTATACTGTGACCAGCAGGGGATTGTGTTGCCCTGATGCCTTAAATATTTTACACTTAGCTAAACTCTCTGACACCTCCATGGATAAAATCCCCTATTTATACCAGCCCCATCTCCGCCTCTGTGCAACTCTGCACCGAGAGACAACAAAACAAATTGTGATCAAATCTTGTCACAACTAGGAGGCAAGAAATGGTTCACAAACTGCTTACACGGCTCTTGCACCGGATATCTAGGAGTTATAATGCAGCTGTCCTATTATGTGCCTGCACAAAAAGCAACAAAAATACTGTAAAACAGAAAAGACTGTGGCACACAAGTTTTCTGCCATAAAAAGAAAAAAAAAAAATCAGCATTAACTGTAATTGCCAGTTCCCAATAAGAACGCATGTTTATGAAATGAAATGAATGAAAAATACTTTATTCATCCCCGAAGGGAAATTCAGTTATGGTTCTCCATTTTAGCTGAACTTCAAGAGGGCTATGTTGAACTCTACTAATCTGTCATCTGCCAAGCAGAATGTTTCATATATGCAAAACTTCTCATGCTCATCTACCTCATAATCTTTGAAGTTTCTTTATTTTGGTCCTCTGTCCCTTTCTTTCATTGCATATTTTCCTGACAACCATCCATCAATCAGGTGATATGAGCCACAGTAACAGTCTTTGGCTGGATGCCACTGTTTTTGTTTTTCTTTATTTAGACTAAACCAATGTTCTCTACAACTAGTTTAACCTTCCCTGAGACATCTTGGTGTGATCCTCAATCAAAATCTGTACTCTAACCCACATGTAAAATATCACAAACCTGCTTTTTCCAAGTGGGGAACCAGTCCAGCTTACAGTACATTGTTTACAGTATATTTATTGGGCTCACCTGTTTTGTTTGTTTAAAAACTACAACAAAAATTTTGAAAAGGTTGTGACACTGTGTGGAATATGAATAAAAACAGAATGCAAGGATTTGCAAATCTCATAAACCCATATTTTATTCTTAATAGAACATTCACAATTTATCAGCTGTTGAAACTAAGAAATCTTACCTTTTTTAAAGAAAATATTAGCTTATTTTTAATTTGATGGCAGCTTGTACATTTATGTGAATAGTTGAACTGAGTTGAGGTTTGTTCTGGCCATTCAATCAGACCACTGTTTCTGTCCCACTGAATGACAAAGAAGTGGAGCTATTGTCCAAATATGTCCAGAACATTGATGTCCAAAGTAGTGGAGTGTGTGGAGAAAATGTTAAAAACATCTTGCGGTTTCAGACTTTCTCTGTGGGGCATCATCATACTAAGTGAAGTGTAAGTGGAGAGATGGCGTAGAGAAGCTTTGTGACTGCATGGCGACATACCTTAATGCAGTGGTTCCCAAACTGGGGGGCCACCCAGGTAAAAAATGTAGTTTTTGCACTTCTAACAAAAAAAAATGATCATATTTTCTAAAGTACTAATGAACTAATGATGACTCAACAAAAGTAATTGTCCCCCCAAATGCAGTGCCTTTTTTCATGCGTCTCATGGTAAATGTTTGGGGGTTTGTGGTAGTGGTGGTGAGATTGGGGGGCTTGGCATTATAATTAATTACCAAAGAAAAGGGGGCCCTGCAGAAAAAGTTTGGAAATCACTGCCTTAACAGGTGCTTTCCAGTCAGTTTCTGACACATTCAAGTCAATGTTCAATTGCACTTTAATGTGCAGAACTCTGCACATTGTCCTCTACTCTTTATTATTACCAGCTTCTTCTTGTACTGGGCAGGGGTTGTTGAGCTTAATGCCAGTATAGTCCAATTAAGGGGATAAACTCAGGAATAATTTGATCCAGAGCAGCAAGGGATATCCCTTTGGCTGACTGGTACGTGTGTGTGGCTCTCACCTGGGGTGTCTGTGGAATCAAATCTTTACTTGAGGGAAAGTATGGACACAAATCCCATGAATTAAACTGGTATTTCAACCAAAGGTGACCACAGAGGCAACAACTTCCTCTATCTGGTTCCAAGTTGAAACCATGAGGTCACCCTTAGGCAGACCTCATGCTCCATCCAAACCTTTCTCCATCTTAATTTACCAGGTCTAACTCTCTAAATGGCATCACATCTGAAAACCTGGTTCTCATGTTATCCATCCAGCTTTCTTCCAAAGGGTCAAACAGAGTGTGCCCAAGTCATAAAAATCCCCATCTCATTATTTGAGCATTTTTCTGGCTGGTGGCAGGGGTGCAGTGCAGTGGAAATGGAATGATATATCGGAGCTGGTCAATAGTCGATCTATAATGACTGTGTTGTTGGGCTTTCACTTTAGAATAATTTATATCCTTGCTGATCAATAAGTAATCTTGGGCATAGTCAGCGCTGAAATAAAGAGGAGAGTGATGATGGCAGCAGGAGAGGCTCTGCTGGAATGTGAGGGAAACTGATGCCTCCATGCCAGCACACACACAGACTGTAGAGACAAACAAACAACACTACATACACAAGCTTCTGCTTTTTGTCACAAAGCTTTAATACATTTGTGCTCAAAGTTTACATTTTGACAACTTTTCTTTTTTTGCTGTTATTTCTAGATTTTATTTAATCATTAAATAAAAATGGGCATCTTACTTTTGTTTTTCTATCGTGTTCATCTTCATAGATCTGCATTCACATATTGCGTGAAAAAGGCTCCAGTCAGAATGTGTACGTGTTTGAAGATTTCTGTTAATGTTTGTGTGTGTTCCTGTGTGTGTATGTGTGTGTTGGCCTGTGGTGCAGAGGGGGCTGAACCCTCTGCCCTCAGATTAGCCCTTGGTTGATAGGATTAGGCTCTAATGACTGGGACTTGGAAGACAAAGGGAGTTTCTGCAAAGAGGCTTAGATATGGAAGAATTAGCAGCAACCTTCCATTGCTCTTTCTTTCTCTCTTGTCTTTCTTTCTCTTTCTTTCCTTTCTCCTGTCTCATTCACTTCTTCTATCCTTCTCTTTCTGTCTTTATGACCTTTCCTCTCATTGTTTCTTGCATGCACTTTGTCTCTGGATGACTTGCAACACTAATGCTTTCTACTATTTCCTCTGGTCATCTGGCAAATGCATGCACTTATGCACCTGTCATTATGTTAGGAATACAGTACGGCTTGCCACATTTGTGATGATTAGTGATGTATGGCTTTGCTGTTCAAGGGATTTAAATTTTAAATCTGCATTTATATAGATTTTAAGTTACTAAATAGTCTGTTAACAGTCAAGTTTATAATTTATATCTGTCTGTGGTGTTGCATCTTGCTTATCTTAGAGAATCCCTTTATACCCAAAGAAGTCTTCTAACACTTGATAATTTATATTTGTAACATAAAATGGCCAATATTGGATCTCTTGCTGGTAAAAACATCACACCTCTTGAAACTCTTTGATACAAATCAATGCAGTCAAATAACTGTCAATACCACCACCAACAACAACAACAAAATGCTGCATTGTCAGTTGGTCTGGATATTTTGGACCACCAGTCTGATTAGCCTCTGTGCTAAATGGTCTGATGCGCCAAAGCCCTGCTCAGGTTCTAATTGCCTTGGTCTCAGATGCTCTTTTTGAGGGTGCCGCTGCCGAATCACAACACAACAACGGCAAAAGAGAGGGATTTAGGAGATTTTCTGCCAGCTTACGTAAGAAGAGAGGAGAACTGCTTCTCTTGGTTGGAACGGAGACGCTGCTTGTCTGTTTATGTGTGCAAAGATAAACCCATTGGCGGATGAAACCATTAGAGGAGTATTGCTCAATAAGCCTTGGTATTTTAATTTGGAGCAGAGCATGTGTTGTTTTCAGAGTCCTGTGCGTTGCAGCACAAGGCACTGTTACCAATGCTTGTGACGGGGAAAACAGTGAGAAGGGGTAGGGATGATGAAGAGGGCCAAAATAAAGGAGGGCGGGGTGGATGTCAAGGTTTGTTTGGGAAGTCATGTATGGTGGTGTGAGTCCGAAGGCTGAGTGTTGGTTTACTGAGCCCCAGCTGGGCTCTAATCCGACTGACTTTCATAAACCTGACTGAGCAGGGCAGGCACAAGCATCAGCATTAGCACGCAGGACACATTGTGAGGTTGTCCACAAGCCAATCTTCTGTCAGTCTTAATCCAGTTATTGAGCTGTTTATTCAGTATTTTTATTTCCTTGCCAAAGTCATCATCTAAAGTTTATCAGGAAGAATAAATAGAGGGCCCCATTTCTACAAGTCCCAAGGAGCATTTTACATATGAAAAACAGAGTGGTCACAGGGGAAAATATACTCACAAATAGTTTAAAAGGGAGTTTTTGCATCTTTTTCTCCATTGAAGGTAAAAAACAATTCAAATCAAGATCTTCCAATTCTTGGCACTCCTTTTACCCTCAGGGGCTGACTTACTGGAAAGGTAAAAGGGGAATTCTGCTTTTGGCGAGCTTGAGATTCAATCTTCAATTATTTCACAACAGTAAACAAGTGAACACTTTATTATTTTACATAAATGAGCAAACTTCACAACAGCATTAGTTGATATTTTCAAGTTCACCAAGTTCTACCCACATGTAAGGGAAATACCCTTACATACGTAAATTGTAAAAATGATTAAGCTCTTCTTTTTTTTTTGTTAGTGTGTTTGTTTTTAACATATTGATGCTTTTACTAAATTAAATCTGGCTAAGAAGAAGCTGAAAAGCAATTGTGTCCTACAGTTTCCTCCACATATCAACAATGACGCTTACTGCTCACTGTTGGTACTGATTTATCAGAATGTAAGTGACCTACTATCTTTTTAATATAAGACAAGTACGGTTAATTTTGCTCTTTTAATTACTTCACAGTAGCTCTTTCTTATCTCACTTCAGAGTAAAAGTGTCCCAAATTTTCTTGGAAAAGTTTTAATAATGGACACAATGGGAAGCCAAGCAATGTGTCTTTATGTGTTAATAATCCGCTTTTACTCACAGCGATCAGCTCAAATCTGAGATGTAGAGGTGGGATCTGTAAAGCAGCTTCAGCACACATGTCAGAGGCCACCACATGTAGAAACCCTCAAAGCCAAATCAATTGCACTTGCAGTATAATAACGGTGACATCATGCAGTTTCCTTAACTATCCTCGGAGTTATGTTGAGTTCAATTTGCCCTAAAATACTTAGACACACACCCAGAAGCACGCACACTCACATACACATGCTGCAGTCATGCATATGAACTTCTCTCCTGCGTCGTGCACCCACAGCCTGTTGGCTTTTATCTTGCATAGGGCACTAGATGAGGACCATATGCAGCCGCGGTGCAATTATAGTGTGGTGAATTGGTGGAACAACAAGAGGGCGTTTTAACGGAGCAGTAAATGCAGGTAAGAGCTTTTATTAAGCTGGATCAGGTTACACTGATGTTGTCAGCCAGAGACTGGCTCTCAGACAGGCTGTGAGTGTGTTTATAGGTGTGTGTGTGTGTGTTTTCATACAGGTATATTTCACATGCATTTCAAATTAAATATGTAGATGTCAGAATATCAAAGGAAACATTTATCTGTGTTTATCAAAGGAGCATTTAGCTATGGATTTCAACAGTGCAGCTCTCTGTGTGATCATGTGACATGCACACACGTAATTTACCTGTCTAAATGTCTGAAGGAAATTGCACATGATCCATAATGGTTTGGGGATAGGACCCCACCAGACTCTTTCTTTCTTTTTTTTTTAGTGCTTGATAGGTGAAAGGTCAATCTCTAAAATGTTTATGTACTACCCTGTAATATTGACTCCCTGGGGAGGATCGTATTAACCCTTGCTGCTCCTAAATCAGCACTAGATTTCCATTTCCATGGACAGAAGAAAGAAAAACAAGACGTTACAGTACAAAGACATTTGTGAGTCAGTGACTGTCTTGGAGGCTCAGAGTTATTGCACAGATTTGATCATTCCAATATTTATATGAAATTTGACGTTTATGCAAAATAAATCATTTCAGAATGTTTTACTCTCATAGAAACACTGCCTGCATACTAGAAAAAATATTAGTATTGCAAGTTACAGTGAGGCTATGTTGATCATATTTAAAAGCTAAAAGTGCTGCAATTTTGTTTTTTATGGTTTTCTACTTTAAAAATGTAACTGCTAAATAACAGAAGGGTTGTTTTAGTTTTTTTTTTTTTTTTTTGCTGTAATAGATTAATTAATCTAATAAATGAAAACTGCATTTACAGCTAAAATATTAAGTAAACTAAACTCAAAAACCTCAAAACTGAACCTAAGTGTATTTATTGGATACATTGCTGAAATAAAGACAGGAAGTTATTCAGAATTGATCTTTTCTTCCCATATTCTCATTTTATTTCATTCGTAATACTTTGAGTTGACCTGATCCAGTGAACTCAGTTATCTGACACTAAAAACTTTAGCCGCAGTCACAGGTGTTCTGAAGACTCTATGTCTGTCATTGTGATGAAATTTAAACATGTTTGATGTTTGGTGTTGTTCAAATGGAAGTAATATTTCAGGATATGCTGTAAAGGACAGACAGAGGAAAATAAACTCTTGTTGCACTGGAAGTTCTGGTGGTTTGGCTGTGAGGAGGCAGCCCAGGCACAATGTAATCACTGCTAACATGTCAATCTAGACTGATCAACTCTGTCACTGCTTTGGAAGGAAACTGTATTTTTTTTTCCTGTTCGCTAAGCTAAAGTGGCCAGACACAGCCTCATTGTTTCCCCTCTTTGTTGAAATCCAGAATTTTTCACAATCTGTTTGTCAGTATGTTTATTCCAAAAAAAGAAAAGAAAAAAAGAAAAAAATGAATAGATTCTGTATTACCTTCTGCTGAGAGACAAGCTCAAGATTTGCATTTTTTTTATTGATTCTATTTGAGAATATTCTTTTTCTTTATCAGTTTTTTCTTTAAAAAAAGAAAAGAAATATTGAGGCCATGGAAGTTGAATGATTAAAATATGGTTTATACAGCACATTCCCCCCAAAGTGGAGTTTGTTTCTTTGACTTTGTTAAGCTTTGGGAGAATTTTTTTCAAAGTTAAACTATATTCAGGTATTAATTTGATAAAGATATAAACTTACCTTTTTTGGTACAATTTCGCAGTCAATGGATTGCAAAATCTATTCATGCAAGTTTTAGTTAATTATTTAAATGCTGATATTTAAAACCTGTGTTTAATGTGAGTGGTTGAGTACAGGTCACTTTCATCCATCACATAAGTCTACCTCATAATTGTCAGAGAAGAAACATAGAAAACAAAACAATATAACATTTTTGGGTGCAGATCTCTCTACATGAATCATTCAAATGACTCATTCCCGTCCCTCAGGTGATACATTTTTTGTCTCTTTGCAATAAAAATTTTCACCTCTGTCTGGTCTGCTTCAAGAGATTCAAGGATAAAACATAGAAGTCGAAGGGAAGAATAATTATCAGAGGCAGGTGTGTTATGATTTGTCATAAACAAAGGAGGAAAGAAAGAGCGGCAGAACAAAGGCCTTAAAGATAGATGTGTCAAACAGCAGGCGCCAAGTCATCTGTTGTCTTTTCATGGTTTTGACTCTTACAATAATTAACAAAAGCCAGATGAATGCTTTTATTTGAAATCATGCCACCTTGATTCTCTGACAGTTGGCATGTGGGCATAAAAGAACTTTTTCGCAGAAAAAAAAGATACGTTTGTGTCTCATTGTCTGGAAAACCTTGGTGGATTTTTTTCCCTCCTTTCTGTTAGTGCACGGCAAAGGCAGCCTTCTGCACTTCACCGTATCTCTGATATTTGCAGTTATGACAGAAATTCATGATTTAAAAGCTTCAATTGAGACCCAGAGGGTCGTACAGTATATATGAGAGCCTACACTAGATGATGTGACCGCTGACCTCTTCATGAACTTTGGAGAGATAAGTTTGTTTAGGAGAGATGGCAGTAGGTTTGCGAGCAACCGCTGCAGTCAATCAGTATGTTTGGTAATCTGATTCGCTGCTGGAGGATGGACGAGTGCCCTGCTGATGAACTGCAGGGTGCATATCTGACCTGATATGCCAAATACTTGCTCTTAGTTTTATCACATTTTCCAAACTTGGATGTTCAAAGTTAAAGAAAAAAAGAATGAAAAACTTTTGCTTTAGGCAAATTGCCAAGGTGTTTCATGCTGGCAAGCCTTGATTAAACCCATGTTTAGACAGACTACAGATGATTCAAAAATGCAGAAGAAGACTGCACTTTTTATATTTTCTGATTAAAAAGTTTAGAATCTATTAATGGCTTTCAGTCAATCGATACCAGAGTTGTTTTTGCGTACTTTTATGTCCGTCACTTCTGGATATGCAGTCGATTTACACATTTAGATTAAGCTCAGTGAAGAAGCTTTTCATGATGGGCAGCTCTGCAAAAAAAATGAAGAACTCCCAATCACATTAACTCTCATGTTTCTCTCATTTTCTGCTATCCAATGGATAACTGATTAAATCTTATCAAACCTGAAGTCCCTCAATCTGGGGGATTTTGAGAACAGATGCCATCAAACTGCACCAGTCTGTGCCAAAATGGTAATGTTGGAGACCTTCACTAAACTGCTCTAATATTGCGCTGCTTCACTTTACCTGAGTTGGCCTTTACAGAGTATATTTACATATTGTACTCTGGTTTGCTAGGTTTAAATGTACAGATGCAGCGTCCCAAAGAGATATTTTCAGAAAGTGTTTAATTTCTACAGAAGTCTGTCACCTTTTTTATTTCTGCTGCCTTTTTCATTTATTCTTCAGTAACACATGCTGTATTCTAATATTTACACAGCCTAATAAATCTCCAATCTCTTGACTCCAAACGTATTCAAACAGACCTTGTGGTTGCAGACATATACTCATTTCATTATGGGGATGCAATTTTTCAGCAGGGGACTAAAAATAGGCACAAGGCACACAGGGTTAATTACTTGGATTTCATGCACTAGTTCTGTTATAGAAGTTAAGATACCTGATTAATATTTCCCAGACTTTGACTGTTTCTCCTGCTTCTGTTTACCATTTTAGACATATCTGTTTTAAACAGAAAAAACACATATTGCTATAAATACCTGCTAAATCACTTTCTACATTTTTGTAAAGAAATTAGTTAATTATCTAATGACTGATTCAAGGAAGCAAGTGAAAAACCCCTCGCTTTTATGACCTTTGTTGAGAGCGGAGCAGTGGTTTTGTGGTATATGTGTGAGCATGTCATGGTGACCATGTATTTAGTGAGAAACAGATCAGTCACAAACCAAACTCAGGTTGTGGAAAAGGTTTTTATTCTGTCAGCCACTGCGGCATGAAACCAGCAATCATCTGGAGGAAAGGTTGACTTGAGGAAAACAACATGGATTATATTGAACATGTAATTTTAGGTTTGCACTGACACAACACAGTGTGATACTTACAATTTATAGGGGGAAATGTTTTAACCTCCAGACATTGGTCATTAAGAAGGTTTGTCATTTTAGTAGTTTAAGATGATCATCAAATAGCAAATCAGAACTCTTTAGTACTGATGTTTTACACTTTTCCTTCGCTTATGTTTAACAAGCTGAATTACTGAAATATTGATCCATGAACTTCCACAAAGACGACCAGCACAGACCAGCTCTTACATTCGGATCTTTGAATGACTTCTTCTCGCTGATGTTGGCTGTTTCTCTGGGGTGTGCTGGTTTATTACCACTAGGCTATGCTGTGCTCCCAGGCCACTCTCCATTCGGCTAAACTCACACCCATCCAGGAAAAGATGAGTCTTCACACCTCCTCTGCAGCCTTCCCTCACTCCTCCTTTCCTATCGCTCTGTTTTTCTCCCCTCCTGGTTTTATAGCTTTTTCCACTCGTCCTCTCCTCATCGCCATCCTTCATCTCTCTGCTTTGCCTTTTTTCTCACTTTCCATCCTGCCACTCCTTCCTCTCCCTCTAAGGTGCTGATCAATTCACAGTCTCCCCGGGAGGTGTGAGAACCCCCTCTCCTCATCCTCACCCATCCACCGAAAGTCACCCGCACCCTGAATGGTGCTATTGCCCATTGTGTCACCCCCTTACCCTTACCTCAACCAAATCCTCCATCCATGGATTAAAAAAAAAAAAAAATGAAGGGGAGAGTTCATGTGATGAAGATAATCCTTTCTTCCTACTTTTCCCTCATTGTTAAACTCCATCTGTCTTTTCTGCTCCTTGCAAAAGTGTCTGCGACACCATTAGCACACCTGAAATAATAGCACTGGTGACAAATGCTGCTGGAAGGGTTCGGAGAGACACAGAGGGAAAGAGGGAGAGGTAAAGAGGTGTGTGTGATGGAGTGATGAGATCTATTTCTATCTGTGGGGTTAATTCAGACGCTGCAGTGGTTCAGAGTAAAAGTGAAGCTGCTGACCTGGTGGCCAGTGGCACAATGTGAAAATTGACTGGCAGCATTCAGCACAGCTATTATTACAGGAGGTTGCTGTGTATGTGTGTGTGCGCGTGTGCAAGATGCATATGTTCATAGACGATAAAGGATGAATGCATCTAATTTCACACAGTTATCACTATATGTAAAAGCAGCTGCTTATCCTCTTTATATCAGTAGGTGTAATGCAGTGATGTCAGTGTTAGCGTCACATCCAAGCTGCACTGGTTCAGTCATTTGCAGCTCTTTGTCATTAATCTACAAGCTTACTGCAACATCTACGCAACTGTTCACAGGTAAAGCAGCACCTTTCTTTTATAAGCATATAAGCAAAGCTTTGAATGAAAGTTTTCATAATGAACACTGGTATTCATTTATTATGAATAAAGAATACTTTTTGATCAGATAAGAGAGGTTCAATTTCTGCATCAGATTTGAAACATTCAAAGTTTGAATAATTGATGTTTAAAATCAGGCATGTTTAGCGCCAATTTTGTTGTAGTCATGTTCTTTTCAGCATATTATTACCACTATGACTACTGTAATCAGCAGATGGTTTTTCTAAAGCAACTGAGAGAACAACATTGCAAGAAATCAAATGGAAGGGTACAGCATGAATAAGTGCTCGTCAGACTGCTGTGAGTCCAGTTAAACACAGGTGCTACCAGGCAGTGCAGCAGGATTTTTTTGCATACGTATATGAGTAAATCTTCCCATGGTTCGATTATATCAGCATAGTTGATCCCATTTCAAAAGAAAGACACACACTTGACATCTGCAGTGAAAAATTCCAAAAGGCTTACTCCATATTTTATTGGCATTTTAATATTAATTTATAAACATGATAAAAAGCAACAATAAGAAATATATCACCTAATATATATTTAATGATAAACTACAATCATTTAGCACAGAGAACATAAGTACCCACAATAACAACAGAGCGAGTGGTGATGCTTAATCGTGGATCCATGTCACAGGATTTCAACTTTTGCAGGCTTTACTAAAAGATACGAGTTGAAATTCTCCTGTGCATCACGTGCAGTTCCCAGCAGCTCCGGTAGAAGGCGCACATGATCAAGCATTCATGTGTGAGAGAGGCGAGAGCTGCTCTGATAAACATTTGGCCAAACTGCAGGATCCAGCAGGAGGGAATACTCCCAGAGGAAAAAGTAACTCTTGATAAAATAAAAAGCAACTGATTTCATGGATTGCACTGAATTTTGTTATGCATTAGGAATTTTGTTATCATGCCCAAACTTAGACAGTGTATTTAACATCGGGTTTTCGGTACCATGCTCTTCTTCTTCCAAGATATTTATATAATTTCTTCTAAAATATAATAAAAAGAAACTTTCATGAAAAAAATCACACCTACTCTATTTTAGAATAACTCTTTATATCTTAAACGTGATAACTTGAATGACTGCAGAGCATCAAAGTATGGAATCATTCTTTCTTCCAGAAACGTTGGATTATGAGAGCATGTGACCTGATGTTGCGAGTTTTCACACCAACTTTTAACTCCGAACCATTAGAAATCATTTACTTGGACAAATCCGACCACCTCTCACGAACTTGAATATTTTTTCAAAACCAAAAGCGCACGGGGCGTAAATGCACCCTGATGAATCCGACTGGAGGTTCTGACAGGCGGTGACATATTAGTAGTTTCATATAATTTGATAAACTGTGAAAACTTTGCAGCAGGTCTGCATGTGTGCTGCATTAGTGACACAAACCAGAGAGACTCACTGGCCTTCCTTGCAGATCTCAACATGTTTGGGCGCAGAGCTGCAGGGCTGCAAAAAGTTTGACCTCAGTTTGACTTCTCAGCCTGCCAGTTGTTCCCTAAACAGAGATACAGGCGATCACACAGAGAACAGCAATTCCTCAAATATCCAATCTAGTTTACAACTTTAAAAAACAACCTGATAGAACTATCATGTCGTTCTTTCTCTCTGATGAGAACGTGAAAAAATCAGATAGGGATTTATACTAACATGCAACATAGTGTTAACATTTCCCTCCCACTGATGTTTTGTAGCCTGTTGACATATTGACAATTGTTGTCTTGAACAAACTGAACTAAAAGCTGCAACATGCCTCTGTGTCCGCACAATACAAGTCAAGATGCAAAGGGCCGTCTAATAACGTTTTCTCTTATTCGGGCAAACGCGCTGTCAATTTACATTCAGCCGCTTGAAAGTAATACTTACTGATTTTATTGAAACGACTCAGAGTATTACCGTCATCACAAAGCGGATTAAGCAGAAGTGACGGTATTTGCCCCCATGCTCTCTTTCAGGATACCAAAATGCGCTGACCCCTCACGAAAGAGGTGCTCCAGGAGAGAAAGTGGTGCGCCACTTTGCTTTTATGGATGCTAATTGAAGGATCTTAATTGCTTTATAATGCCATAGTGGTTATTTTACAAGGGAGCAAGCGTTGATGTGAACTCCTTTCATGTCAATGCAGGTTTACTTCTTCTCAATTACTCGCTAAAATTTTGTTTATCTTGTTGTTGGTCTCTATAATCCTGATTGGGTTTTAATTAACCCACAAATTTAGCTGAAAGCAGATTTTAACAGCAGCTCTCTGTTTTTATTTAAAATAACTTTCCTTAAAGAAAATTTGTTTAATTAATGCCTCTGTGTTTTATTCATTTACTGCGCCACAAAAATAAAACAAAACAAAACAAAAAATAAATCAATCAACTGATTAGAAATTGAGAGCTTACTTACCAATAAACTACTGAATTAAGAAACTGGACGATCATATGTCAGTCCCGTTTATTTTTTGATCCGCTGTCTCTGTGCGTAAAAGTCCGCATCTCGTGGCTTCTCCGCAGTCCGCGCCACGGAGCCTCGCTGGCCGGACTGCGGGAGCCTTTAACAGTCATTTCATGCCTGTAAAATTGTCCCATCGGATCCCACCGCTCGGGATTTAGTACCTCAGGAATCACCGACGAATGTGTGAAGCCGCATTATCATGTTATGACACCGTCTGTGGCACCGGGGGCAGATGATCGATGAGTGGACGCGCTGCACTGGGGGAGAAAAAAAAAGAATTCCAACAGGCTGTCACCGACCAGCAACACCTTATGAGCATAATCAAGAGATAATAGGCACTTTTACGCACTCCTTATAACGGGATGAGGGATGAATGAAAAGCTGGGTTTGGGTGATCATGTGGAAAACAACCACAGAAATAAACATATTCTTTAAGAATTTGTGGAAATACTTGAAGTCTAATCATATTTCATTCTGTTTTTATATATATATATAAATATCTCATTAATATCCATGCAGATACCAGGAAGTTCAACTCTATTCTTGACTGGAAAAAGATAAATAGCATTAAATGAAATGGGTGCATCTTTATACGAATCTAATATAACATCAAAGCGCTGTGATATGTCATCAGTAAAAAACACTTTTACTTGTTATATGACTTTATTTGAAATTTCCCTGAATTAAATCTCCCCATCATTTATTAAAGCTCATCAATATTTCTGAAACCCCCTCTTTTTTTTTTTTTTACAATCTATACAGCAAACAGAGAGACTATAACTGGACGGATCATTAAAAAGACACAAAGTTTAATCTTGCTGACTGTGACAGCAAAAACTTCTTACCTGAGTTTTGTTTGGCTTTGGAGAAACTTTGCCAAACACTGGGCGATTTTCAAATTCAGTTAATAAACTCAAAAATGTGGAAATGAGTGTATGTGCGCTCGTGCGTTTTTGCGTGTGCATGCGTTGGACAGGGACACAGCGAGAGTGAGAGTCTTGGTCAAATATTTTTGTGTGTGTTTTGGGGAAAAGACACACTGTAGAAACTGACATAAGCGCAAAATGTGTGTTTTCTCTCCACAGAAGATGTTTTGTTTTGCGCCTGCCCGCGAATGTGGCCTAAAGTCGATCAATCAACTCCGGATCGATCACATAGGGAGCCAATAGGGGGCTCCCATCACTGTTCCTCCCTGCCATTGGACAGCCCGGGCAGAGTGGAGCGACCCATTCAGCGCAGCTGTGGGGGAGAGAGACATACATCATTAACGGTTATTCACACATAGAACAGATGTGTTTTTTTTTTCTTTCACAAAAATCACCCGGGATATTTTAATGGTTTGTTTTATAATTTTGCTTTCTGATTACAAACACTCTCAGCATACAGACTTTATATGATGCTTTAGAAAATAAAGTTAAGTATAGGCACTCCTTCCAAATAACCTGTGAGCTATTTTATTTATTTACCTTCTTATTTGGAGCTTTGCTCTTCTCCAATCATTTCATAAGCTGCATATTTATATTCTTAAACTTGAAAAAACATTGCAAATAGAATTAAATTAATTTAAATACTGTGAAGCTGATAGTTGCAAGAGGCCCATAACCTGCAGAACTGGATGCTTGGCTACAGCCTAGACTCTGGATTTCATGCACACATGTTGTTGGCAGTCTACCATAAAAGTTTAACCTCACTATAAAACTATTGCAATTCTAAATAAACTGATTTTAAACAAACTCTAGGGTTGTTTTTAAAGTTAGAAACTTAATGAAGCATTCTAAATGTATACACCCTGACTTCTCCAATGCAGATAATCACTATACATACCTGATAATAACTCACATGTCAGTGGAAAGCTACTTCAATTAGTCGTCTAAACATTGTTTACAAGTAGAAAAGCAGATGCTGGACGCATCAGTCCCGAAATGAGTGCTTCAGTGTCCCTCACTGAAAAATAAATTGAGTGTGTGAGGATGAGACGTGAATCTGGAGCCATAGGTGGATATTCTGTTTATCCCAGTGTAGCTCCGGCTCGCAGTGCGGCTGGCTTTGGCTCACAGGGTCCTCCCACCCCTCCACTCCGCGCGACTTGCTGCAGCCCGGTGCGTTGTGTAAGACGCGACCTGTTATGGCCACCACTACTTCCGGGTTTCAGCAGTCTGGTCCAGATCCTCCGCTCCTCTTCTGCTCAACACACACATCCATTGTACACAAACGGGCAGGCGGCTCACGCATACACACGCACTCACACACATACAGACACGTTCACCCATACACACACATACACGCACAGCATCGATCGTGGCTCCTTTAAGAAAGCCTAAGCCAGAATTATCACCCCACCTCCTCTTGATCTCCTCTAGACGCTTTTGCATAAGAAAATCAAGCCGGGAGCCGAGAGTGATCAAAGAAAACGAGAGGAGAGCTGCTTCATTTTTTAACTGTGATTGTGACCATTAACATTTAGGTGGTGCCGATCCCGTGGAGACGCGCGTCGGACCATCATTCATCCGGTACTTTTGACAAGCCCTCGCTTTTCTGACTGACAGGCGGAGTGGCAAAAAGCCATGAGAGTCGCCAGTTTTGTTTGAGGGGCTGTTTTATTTTCATCCTGGTTTTGGAAAAGGAGCCCGGTGCTGCTGCCGCGAGGATAGCCGAGGACATATTCGCCGCGCCTGGGCTAAACTTGCACTGAAGAGCGGGAGCTGGTTTCACCGTTCCGTGGAAAAGAAAGAAAGAAAAAAAAGGCGTACGGGATTTTGGCTGAAACATCTTCTCGTTTGTTTGGATTTTCTCTCTTTATTTCGTGACCACCCTGGCCTCAGAGGGGATTTACCTAAACTGAAAGGACGACCTGGGAGTGAGGAGGGTTATGGCGCAACGGGTACGTAGGGCAATCCTCCCCAAAAAAGTTTCTCTAAGTTCATTGCGCTTGAATGCAATGCTGCACTGTAACGTGGCTTAATGACACATATACCCAACATGGACACGCATTCGCGGCGAAAGTTTCTGTCTTCTTCCCTGACACATGGAGACACAATTTGATGTTTTGCGTCTTTTGGCACGGTGTTACGCACGGTCGCACTCGTTTACGCCACAAAACCGGCCCACTGTGGGACACTGAAAGCGTGATCATATCTCACTTCGGCTATGTTTTTTAGATTAGTTATGACAGGCCAGTTACTGGAAGCAAAATGGGGGAGGGCAGAGAGGCAAAACAAATCCCCACATTTTACTGTTGACTGTTTGGTCAAGATTTTCTACCGAGAATTTGTACACAAAATAAAACTTTTCTGTTCAAAAATAGTTCCCCATCACTCGGTTGTAACAGCGCTAAAAGATATAAAATTAGCATAATGTCTATGAGGCAGTTTTTAGTGATGAGGTGATGACAAACACTTTGATTCATAAAGGTACTACAGGACTGCCTCGGAACAGCGACTGGATCTTCACACTAACCGTTTTAAGACGGGATGGTCGAGGCAGTGGGCACATTTAGCTGCTTAGTTTGGCACTGGAGCTGCACCACGCTGGGGTTTGCACCTCTTTGCCTTCAGGGTCGAAACGCTCAGCTTTAAGTGATAATGCATTTTAGTCTCTCCCCGACACTTGTTTGTCACGTCCTGAGAGCATTATCAATAATTCAAGCATATTTTCAGTCTACTAAAGAGGAAAACCTCAATTTAAGATTCCTATTTCAAGCTTTCTTAGACCCGAATCAACATTTTTTAGATTATCACGCTGCCCTAAAAGCAAAGCAAAGCAAAGCAAAACAAAACAAATAAAAAATGGCGTAAAGACGACGCTGCATTATTAAGTTCAAAATTGAGTCGTGAAAAAGTTTCAATATTCAACTGAACGTCGTCGGAAAAAACGTAGCATACGTTTCCTTGCGTTTTCTTCATGCACTAATCATAGTGTGCTTGGTGAGTAATAATGTACTGCACAATTATGAGCCTTTAAAATTAGAAAGCAAAGCAATTAACAAGTTTAAGACTTATGTTGTTCACAGTGAAAACACACCAAGCTGATGCATTTAAAACCTAATAACTAGATGCTTAATTATACATTTATTCTTCGAAACGCAAATAGAGATGTGTTGCTACAGTTTTAGTACTTTTTATAATTTTAAACACACTGAAAAATTTCTGAATTTCCTTGAGGGTTTCAGTGATCACTGTGAATAAGCTGAGAACAAAACTAGTTTGAGTAGTTTTCCTTTTGTAAACAACGTCCTGGTTCAATCCGTAAAACTTTTTTGAGAAGTTGTAAAACATCAAATCATGAACATTAATTTTTTTTTTCGGTTTTTATATATTATAATAGTTTGTGTATTGAAATAGAGTTGTAAGAAGGGGTTTTGTGCATTGATATCCAAGGGGGGAAAAAAACAAAACGTTTAATTAAGGAAAATATTACCCGTCTGGCTTTGTGAATTAAAAAAAGTAGAAAAAAAAACCCATATACTTTACAGTTGGCAGAATTTGACTTTACTTTAACGTTTTAAAAAAATAATAATAAAGTGTGATCTGTTCTGCTTACCTTTTTTTGTTTGTGTTTCTGGGACTTGTAGTTTCCCAGCAAAGTTTTATTTAGAGTCCGACATGTTCTTGTGTATGCCTGTTAACGGTGGACTGGCGTGTTTTGTTGTGTGCAGTACGAAGACTTGCCCCACTACGGGATGGACGGTGTGGGCATCCCGACCACCATGTACGGAGATCCGCACGGCGCCCGGTCCATGCAGGCGGTGCACCTCAATCACGGTCCCCAGCTGCACTCTCACCAGTACCCGCACACCGCCCACACCAACACCATGCCCCCCAGTATGGGCTCCTCCGTAAACGACGCTCTCAAGAGAGATAAAGACGCTATTTACGGGTAGGTACAATGATCCGGTCGGTGAAAGGGGGAAGTCACTCCCGGATCTATCCTGGCCTGGACGGTGCAGCCAGAGAGGAATTGTGGGTGCGAAATCAGTCAGGAAATGGCTACACCGGCAGGGTGCCCGGGACGGCACCGTCCCTGGAGCTCAGAAAGGGCTGCAAAGGCGCTGAGTGGAATGAAAGTCTGCACGAGTTTTTCCCTGCTCTTTTTTTCCCCCGGGAGTTTTTATTCTTAAAAAGTCCGCACTGGTCATTAAATGTTTATTCTGATGAAACGACTTAAATACAAGCCTAGGAAATTAAATTGTACTCTATAAGTTTCCCATTTGAGAGAAAACCTCACAAATATCCACTTAAAATTGATTCTTGAATTCTGAGAGAAGACTCCACTTTAATGAGCGTTTTGGTTGTATTATTTAATCTCTTTTATAATCACCTTTCTTATTTGTTCAAAGGTTCACATATTTACAGCATAATGACAAAAAAATAATTACATTCTCTGACTGAAACATTTTTACTAATTTACCAGGCTCCAGCCTAATAAGATATACCATAATTAAAGAAAATCCCACAAATATGCATCGCTAATTTGTGGCAGTTAATTAAAAATAAAAATAGAAATCTACCAATTGCGTTGTCAGGGTGATTGATCTTTAAAAAGTCACTGCTATAACCCTCTTGTCCCACCAGCCTACTTTAGGAGGCGTGTTGTCCTCAGCACTTTACCACTCTGTGGCCTACATATTTACTAAAAACTGAAACAATAAATAATAAAGAAATATTCGCACATTTTCCCGCAGGCATTTAGACTGTTTTTTATTCTTTAAATGCACAAACACACACTCTCAAACATACACACACACACACACACACACACACACACACACACACATGCACACACACTTGTGATCCAAACGGAGACCTTGTGCAAAACCCAGTTTAACAGACTAAAGCTTTCGTGCCATTAGGCGCAACTAGATTTAATCAGAGAAGTCTGCCCGCTGTTTGCAGCCTTTTCACCGAGCCGCTGCATAATATAATAGCACGCGGGGCTGCAGCAGCAGTCCCCATGGGCGAGTTGTTCAAGAGTAGCATGGCTGGCTAAATCTAGCCTGGAGTAGTCTTGACCCCGGCCGCTGTTCTCTCTGGTGACATTTGCTATTGTGTGTGTTCCCAGGCACCCCCTGTTCCCCTTGCTTGCACTGATTTTTGAGAAATGTGAATTAGCGACTTGCACCCCCAGAGAGCCCGGGGTGGCAGGAGGAGACGTCTGTTCATCGGAATCTTTCAATGAAGACATAGCAGTGTTTGCAAAACAGGTCAGGAAAGTTTGACTCTTGAAAGCTGCTGCATGCTCGGGCTGGTTGAGCTCCTATACCTGCATGTCCAAAGTGTGGAGCTCTGACTTTTGTGCAAAGTTAACAAATAAGCGCACATTCACTAATCAAAGACTATCACTTTTAAGATGTTTGTAATTTAATTGAAGGGTTTTCTCCTGCGCAAAACAGAGGTTTAATGATGTGTGTTAATTTAATTTGAATATATATATTAATATTTTTGACTGTATAATTAACCATATTCCCACCTTACCTGAAAATGTTTTGCTTTTAGATTCGGGCAGAAAAACCTTTATTTTCATCAAATCCAGAGTTGGATAATCTGGTAAGAAAACACCATATTTTCTTTTTTTGCAAATTTGTGCTGTCAAATACTGTCTTTGAAAAGCTTCTGGCAGCTGTTGTTTGGATGTTTATTGGCGGGATGCTCCTATATGTCAGAGAGCCACGTGGTGCTGAAAACTTAAAGCAGGATTGCACATCATGTTGCTCCGTTTGAGCTGTTTGATATCATGATGGCCCCCGGTTGTATGTGCACATGAAGGGCCGCTGTTAGACAGCTGTCACGCACCTTTGAACTCTGCCTGGAAAATTATTTTTATTCATTCTTTTCACTTTGTACAGCTTGATGCTCTAATCGGAATGTTAGATCAACATTTTCCTCACGACTACATGGTGGCTAATAGATCTCTGATTCTGAGGCTTATTGCAGCTTCGGCTTCTACTGTACGCCTGCTCTCCATATTGCAATAACGTCCAACTTTAATATCAGCCTCACATAAAACCCATTTCTATGAACATTCTTCTCATTTTCAGTTACTTGTATTAAGAAAAACGCACCTGTTTAATATCAAGAGATGTGAACAGCTCATTTTTTATTGTTATTTTAATTTTTCAGATGATTCAAGCCATTCAAGTTTTACGATTTCATCTTCTGGAGCTGGAGAAGGTAATATTCTCTCACCATTTCTGTCCAGCGTGCTACTTCAGACCTATGGGCTGTATTTGCATAAATGTATTTTTGCTAGTCGGTTATAATTAGCGTCAAAATCAATCATGGGGCCATTTCTCTTCCGCGTTTAATCACGACGCAAGCTGTTACAACTGGAACGGATATCTCTGTGCCCAAAATCTCCCCCCCTCACCCCCCACCCCCTCCCCCAAATGTTTTAATGAAGTCTAATGCTGGCAGCAATTGCATGCAAGGTGAAACATATAGAGAACTTTTGGGATTTTTCAGAAATGATTCTTTGTGGAGGGCAAAAAGCCCCAGGCGGCCATCTGTGGTTAGATCGAGTAGTGGGTGTAAAACTCTTGATGTGTCTCTGTATCAGATGGACTGCAGTGGCCTGTGCTGTCAACTTTAACCCAGACGTTGACGTCCGGAAACAAAAATCAGAGTTATTAAAAGTTTTTTCTTCCTCTGAAAGCCTGTGAACATGCAGCTTTTCCCTAGAATGGAAGTTATTTTGTGCAAACAGAAAATGAAATCAGTAAATAAAGTTAACCCTTGGATCCCCCCACCCCCACCCCCGTGCAGCTGACACGTCTTTTCTTTCTTCGGCAGCAGAGGATGCGCCACATTGGCAGTGATAATGTAATAAGTGGACGAAATTAAACAGTTTACCTTAAATGTCACTCAAGCGGGTCATTCTCCGCTAATGGCCACTACCCGGGGCACCGATGATGAATTTTGCACGGGTGTTGAGTGTGTTGTAGCCTCTGAGCCCTCTTGTCACTGTCAATTTTCGACGATATCTCTATTTTGAGAGGGGGAAAAATAAAGTTACCATTACCAGTGTGATCAGAGCGGGATGACATAGCGCAGGACGCACCAGAGCTAAATGAGTTCAAAGTGATGTTATTTAAAGTCTTTTTTAAATATTTATTCACCGATATGGTGAATTGGAACTTTGTTTTGGAGCCTCAAATATAAATTTGAGTTTTTGAATATTTTAATGAGACCATTAATGTTATAAGTAATCATTTGCCCATAAGTTCTTGTAAAACATTTACATAATTTGGGTACTTGTAGTTATTTACTTTTTTTGCGATAGTCTTGGCGATGATGGTTGCACAAGCCACTGCTGTTTGATGTCCATTTTGGATGAGCGCATGACGCCGCTTCTCATCTCTCTGCAGGTACACGAGCTGTGTGATAATTTCTGTCACCGGTACATCAGTTGCTTGAAAGGCAAGATGCCCATCGACTTGGTCATAGACGACAGAGAGGGCGGGTCCAAATCAGACAGCGAGGAAATCACAAGATCGGTGGCCCTAGATCAGGTAGGATTCATCTCTCCCCCCTATCTGTCCCTCTCTCTTTCCCTCTGTGTGTGTGTGTGTGTGTGTGAGAGAGAGAGAGAGAGAGAGAGAGAGACTGTGTTCTCCCTATTGGCTATTCAGCTATTCTGGGTCACTACTCTGCTCTGCTGTTATTTGCATATGATTAAAGTCGTTTTACATTCCATCCATCGGAATGAAAAAAAATTCTGAATAATCTTGCTATTATTGGTCCATTAAGACTTGAACCCGGAACCGACCTGGGAAGATTACCTCGAAAAGGCATCGCCATAAACGTGACCTGTTTCATGTCGATTTTAATTTAGAGCCCCTTTTCATCCCCCCCCCCCCCCCCCTCTCTCTCTTTCTCTTTTTGAACTCATAAACGTTATCAGCTCCTCTGCGTTGTGTGGAGCCCCTCAGACTGCTGCACACTGTAGTTTAGATGCTTTGGTTTCTCCACTGTAGGGTTCACGGTTCATTAAGTGTCTTGTCAGTATTTTTCCTTAGACATGAGTGCACATTGCTTATCGAGACCCCTCCTCACCTCCTCCTTTATTTCGCTCCGAGCGCACAGATTCAGCACAAATAAGAAGGTTTATTTTCGAAAAGCTACAGAGCAGCGGGTATTAAAGGTAGATTAGGGAATGTTTCCTTTTGTGCAGATATCAGAGATAACCACAGCCTTCATTATGTGCTCCACTGACTGTTGGCACTCCGGGGACATCGTATGCGCACAGGCATGACCCTAATGGTCCGTACACTGCCGTTAAATAATGATAACGGCACAAGATGATTAGAATTATGCAAATCTGGAGTTTTCGGCCATCAATAGCTCGTCATCTGAGCAGGATACGGGGTCTCGGGCTATGAGACTATGCGTTTCAATAAGTTAAACTATCCCTGAGTTTTAAGTAAGGACTGGGGAGTAGGCTATACCAAGAATAGTGTGTGTGGGGGGAAATTAAGTATCCAAATTAAAGGGATTAGCTGGATAGTCCAACATAAAACGTAATGAAGCGATTAGGCTAAATAATTTAAATCCGCGGACTTCCATATGGTTGAGTGCTTGGTCTGAGAGCGAGGCAGCCACGGGCTTTTATGTCCTGGGCTGAATGGCAAGACTGGGAGCGGACTGGGAAGATCCCCACCCCACCGCGCATGCACTCCTCCATCCCCAACCCTTATGTCTTATTATGGAAATGAGAAAGATCACGCGGAAGATAATACTTCATTTAATCCAGGAACAGAATTAAATAACACAGACGCCACTTGTGCATTTAAGTGTCTCTTTGAGCAGCCCCGTTGTATTCAATAGGGATTCAGTCGTTAAAACTTTTTTCTTTGTTCTTTTTTTAAAAAAAAATAAGTCAGTCAGTTGAATGAAGCCGTATGGTATGGAAATGGTGTGTTAAAACCCTTGGGTTCCCAGGTATATCTCGAAAATTATGTTGTGCTTGGGGCACTGATGGAGCTCTTTAATTTACTATAAGATGGAAGACATGGCCTATTTTAATATAACAAGATATATATATATACATACCTATATATATATATATATATATATATATATATATATATATATATATATATATATATATATATATATATATATATATATATATATATATAGATAGATAGATATATATATAATATATAGATATAGATATATAGACATATATACACACACCACACACACATACATATATACGTGTGTGTGTGTATTCATTTCGTCAATTCAGGGAAAATTCCAATAAGCTTATGTTTACGCTGACAAAATAATAGAAATGACCTGCAGGCGCAGTTTATATGGAAACACAGGGAAAACTTTTTGACAGATGTGTAATGTTAAGGGATGGGGCTGATGTTTTAGTAGGATAAGGCTCTCCACAGCAGCAGGCTGTGTGTAAATGGGCATATCCAAACAGGCAGAGGGTGCACGCCTCTTACTGCTGAATACTTACATTGTCAATCTAATGGCTCTACACTTCATGACTTACTTGCAGTTGAATATATATCTATATATACATATATATAGATATATATTTGAATTTGTGGCTATTTCTGTGACATCTTATCTGAAATTGTTAGGCAGTGACATCCTTAACGAATTTGCATTGTGTGTGCATTATCTCTTTCCATATGTATTTTTAATGTATGCCCTCGGGCATAAAGTTGAAGTGGACTGGAAAAAAATGCTGAGAATTTGCACAAAAGAACAATGTTAACAAGATGGAGAAAGTGGGCTCATTTATTCATAAACCAATTTATTCCAGTGAGGCGACTGTAACAGAGGAAAAAAAATGTCAGAGGAAAAAAAAATACTTTGAATTTATTAAACTCAACAATCCAACAACGCTGACTTTCTTGCTGCATTATGCATCCTTCGCTTGCGTCATCACAGTAATTTTCAGCATATTCTTTACATATCTTTACTGTTTTTTGTTTGTTTTTTTGTTTTTAAGCTTGTATGCAGGCAAGTATGAAGGGACACTGGGCGCCCCATTGAAAAGAAAGCAGAACATAGCTGAGAGGTGAAAAAGTCAGAGGCTCTGCGCTGCCTTGTGAATGCAGCTCAGCTAGTTTGAGCTTACTCTCCGATGTTTGTGTGTGTCTCTCAGTGTGCAAGCATATGCATATATGTCTGTGCGTGTTTGTGTGTATGCCTCTGTGTGTGCAAGTGTGTGTTCAGACTGGCCTGATAAATGCAGCACCCCCCTCAGGTGTTATGTGAGTGGAGTGACTGGTTAGCACCAGTTGGACTTTCTTAACTCTTTCCCTGCTGGTCTCTGGAGAGCTTTCCTCCACATCTGACTTCCCCACTTGGGCTGCAAATTTCTACCTGCCTCATTAAATCTGCTTTGAGCTCATCTGTATACAAACATGTGAGACAAAAAAGTTCACTTGCAGAGACCTTGTGTTCACATATGGCTTGTTGTTGTGGGGAAAAATGGCTGCAGTTGCTCTGCTGATTGGCACACATGTTCACCTTGGTCTGAAGAATCGGGGAGGTATTTCCATGCTGCTGTACATCATTTGCACAGTTGCCTTTAATTGCACAGAGAGCATGGGGAGGGGTGCAGCAATTTGCTAATGAACTCTGAGGGCCCAGGCTCTCTGCTGTCGAGCTGAACACTACTAATAGTGCTGAGGACTCACTCCAAGTCTCAAGAGCTCCTCTACTTGATTGAGCCGTGCAGGCTGAAGTGGGGCTGGAAATAATTGAAACTTCCTTAAAAATATTCACTGCCTGACTTTTTTGTGGATGTAAGAGCTTTAAATGATTATGAATGCCCAGCTGTTGATCTGTCGGGTTAATTTAGTGCAGGGGTATTTTTATATTTAAAGAGGTTTTGTGGCACTGCTGCTTAAATCATGTAAAAAGAATGCGAAATGGCTGGCAATCTGAAATAGCATCTATACATTTAGGGCCTGTTGCTGTTTTTCTTCCATCCTGCTCAATCTTTCCTAAACAAACCCGGCTTGTGTGAGCTAAGTGTTGTGGTCACCGTGTAAGAATTCACTCTTGATAGCGCTATCGCGGTATCTTTTCCCAACAAACAGCGCTGTTATGCCATACAAGTGCGGGTTTCCAGGTCAGTGAGATCCAGCAGAGTTGGTTTAGGTAACTCTGGCGGTCAAAGAGTGACCCCTGTCCCCCCTCAACTCCTAACTCAATGGAAACCATGACTGCCGGGGTCAGCCACTATTTTCCTAATCAGTACACTGCTATCGCTAATCTATCTGCCTCTCGTTGAGGTATGGATCGAGTTTCACCCGACTTAACAGGCGCACTCACTTGCTCTCCTACAGTGGCGCACTGCTGTTCTTAATACAAACTTTTGAATCATTGTAGTAATTGTTGGTAATAGCAGCTTTTGTAGTTGAATAGAGGAGAGGTTTGACCCTCCACTCACCCCCTCCCTTCTCCTCTCCCCATCCTCCCTCTCCTCCCCTAAACTCCCCTTTTTTTTTCCATTGGGGAGTGAATGCCAGGCGGCTGTTGAGGATTCAACAAGTGATACAAAGAGGTGACCACGTGACTTGTGTGTTTCTTAGCCTCTTCATTATTGTGGCGGAATAGCAAGTAGGGGTGATTATGATTATGCAACTCAAAGCCGGCGTGACTTCAAAGAATCGGAATGCTGGGGGCCTCCACATATATATCCAGACATCCACCATGCATTTATATTTGTATATATGTGTGTTTGTGTCTTCTTCTGTCTTTTCACTTGATTTATTGGTTGTTTTTAAATCTCGCAATATTGCTGGAAAGTATTGCTTAGTGGAGCCACAAGATCCCAATTGCAAATAAAGTTCTTGGCTTGTGTCTCCTGTTACTTATGATGAGCAGCCATGTCTGTCCCCGAGGCCTGCTGCGGTTTCTTTGGCTAAGTAAACAATAACCTGGCTTAACACATGTGTACATAGCTAATGGAAAGTTCCTCTCCCCCTTAACCCCCTGCAAGCCTGTGACAATGGCCACCGTCACAAACAGCCGTTTCCAAGGAATCCACCGAGAACATCCCAGCACGGCGGCTGCATTTCAAGCTAAGCTAGGCTAAGGGAAGAAACCGCAGCAAAACATGTCATTAAGGAATCACGCCTGCCTTTTCATTCACAACTTAAAAAAAAGAGACAAACATAAATATGCTTTGTTTGGGGTTAGATAGCGTGGAGGGGAGAGCACTCGAGTTAATGTTTTTGTTTGGATTTCAGCTCTCACAGGGTAAACAAGGAGTGTATAGCGAGCACTGGAGGAGAAAAGGCCACAGTGAAAGAAAATCAGTTTGTCAGTTTCCACGAGTGCCATCTAAATGGACTTTGAAAGCTTTGGTAATTATCTTAAACATGTAATTATCTTTGCTTGTCTCTATGAGGTTAACCCGGCAGTTTTAAAAAGGCGATTGAAGAGTACCTGACGGCTATTCAATGTAGCATACTTTACTCACTCAAGAGACCAAATCCAGTTTTCTCCCTCACCCCCTTCAGCAATTATAAGGTTATTTCTCCTTTCTTTGTCTATTGTTAAGAGTTGGGGAGGAAGGGGAGTTTAGAGCAGAATGGGAGGTAGTGAGGGGTCTTTTTGCTCTGTTCCTTTTTTGTTTTTTTTTTCACCACGCATACCATTATCAGCCCTTCTTTTCATTTTGGAAGCACTAATATTGCAGCAAGGGGAGGAGTGGGGTGGAGAGAGCAGAGAAAGCAGAGGTAGTCGGGCAAGCACTTGCCTGGCCGGTTATCAGAGAGGCAGATCCTGCTTTATCTAGTCACAGTGGAAACCAAAGTAAACAAGAGTTTACAATAGCTGGCCTTTCAGCCCCTTTCACTTACAGCTTTCCCACCAGCATTCAGCCGAGTGGGAGAATGTGTCCGGAGTTATTGCAGGCCATCTTGCTGCTGCAACACATGGCATTCTCACAGATTTCAACTCGAGGAAGCAGTGCTGTAGCAAAAGGTCAAAAATGGTGTTAAAGAAAACAACCACAGAGAACAGATGCATCAAAGAATTCTGGGGGATGAAGTAACCCGACTGTCATCTTTGATTCAGATGTACCACCACTGAGGAGTGTATGTGTGGGGTTATTTGGATATTTATGTCTGTGCTGCTAAGTATGCACATACGATTATTTCCGCGCACTTGCTGGCACGGAGTGAAAAGTAAATATCCATATCATCACAAAAGATATTTCAGTGTGAAGAAAGAGGGAAGAGCAGGAAGGGGGGCAAAGCACAACAACCTTAACCATTTTCTTTATTATTGCAAATGAATTGGCAAGGCAACATTTCTTGCATGAGCGCTTGTATGATATGGGGCCTGGCACAGCGAGAAAGGGAAGCCCCTCTTGCATCTTAGACGCAGCACAATGAGAATGCATTGGATTGGAATGCCTCACCGATCATAGCGGAATCAGAATTTCCAGCAAGGGAAATCTTTTCATGGCGAATTAGGGCGGTGCAGGGAAGAAAAATGGTGATGAAAAAGAAAGAAGGGAAAGAAAAAAGGTATGTGTGGCTAAAAAAAACCCAGGGTTCCCTCAGCTTGGCGCGGCAGATTTAAGAACTTTAGATAAAGCTAGGCAGAATAGAATGTGGAAAATTGAATTTATTGAACAATTAAGCATCAAATTAATCTATGTCTTGCTCAGGAGGCAGCGAGCAGGAGAGAGAGTTAAGGAGATGGTGACAGTGAGTGAGAGACCATGGTGGCTCATTAAGGGGAGAGAATAAATCAAGTGTGCAGCTTTGGGTGCAGAGGGACTCCTCTTCCTCTCCATTTCCTCATGCTTTCTGTTTATTTATCTATTCATTCTGTGATTGCACAAATGGCACATTTTGAAGGTGTCCCTGTATATTGTTTGCTCAAGTGTTGTTGGTTCAGGGTGTGTGTTTTTCATTGTCGCTGTGTGTCTTGTGGTCAAGGTGTGTGCTTTTGTTTAGATGGCAGGTGTGCAATGTGTTTGCACAAGGCAGATAAAAAGTATTTCTCTGTGTGGGAGTGTATGTTCAAGTTAAGTAACTTTAGAAAAGAGAGAAAAAGAAACTATTTGTGAGTGCATTTGTGTGTACGAGCACACATGCTGTGTGACCTGTGCGGGTTGTGTGATCTCAGCCGTGTGTGTATTAATTGCGTGTTAGATCAGTGCCGGGCCTGTTCCATCCAAGGGCAGCCTGTGATTATAAATAAACTCCCCGTCCCCGCGGAGATGCCACCAGGCCCTGTCTCAGCCCCGCCCCGTTTCCCATGGGGCCTCTATGGCCACCTCCCAGCAGGCAAAGCGCTCTTTTGTTCAATTACAGCTAATGCAGTAGTTTGCCATTTCCCCTTCCACTTTCTAATTATATTTTCAAATGGAATTTGTTAGAGAATTACAACAAAGAGAACATAGAAAAAAAAACATATTCTTTTTGTGAGCCGGGGCTCTTGGGTTTTTAATACTTGCTGTTCAGCATCCCCGGGGTCCTGCATGAGTCTTTTTCATAGAGCTTTGAATAAATAAGTTCTGCTCATTTTTAAAAGCTTCACTTTTGTAGAAACTGGGAAAAGCCAGTGTTAACTGTTTGCATTCTGAGCATGTGGTCTGGATTACCTCACTTCTGATGTTCCCTGGAGTCACTCGGCCATGCACGGGTGTTTCATTTTTTTCATTTTTTTTTTTTCATGTGTGTGTTCTATGGTCAGCAAAAGAGAATTTCTAAAAGATGGAAGAAAGGACCGTCTCGGTATTTTATCCCTGTTAAAATCAACGTTTATCTACCCAATCAACGTCCCTGTCATGCCTTTGTGCAGTGACTTTCCTCTTTACTGCAAAGCCTCAAAGCCTAATTTGAAAAACAACGATTATATCCTTCATGTAAGCAGTGGATTATAATTTCATAGCCCAGGAACATCAAACGAGCTCTAATACAGCCCAAATGTGTTGAATTTGCTGACTTGTATTTTCTTCTCTGTTATTCTATTCCATCTAGGTTTTGTTTTAAACAAACCCTGTGTCATGAATTAATGTCTCCCTTCTTTTTTTCATGAAGCTAAACTCGACTCCAAACCCCTTTTCACAGCAGCAGCAATTGTAGTATCCCAATTGAAACCAGTTGTTCCCCCCGTTACGTCCCCCTCCTCTCCCTTCTCTCTTCCTCCGTGTGGGTTTCTATCACTCATTTCGTCGCAAAGCCCTAAAAGCGTGATGGAAGTACCACATTGCCCCCCTTGATATCTGCTTCATTTGATTTCAGAGAGCAAAGACAGGCTCGTGCAGGCGGTGAAGGAGGCCCGATAAATGTTTGCGTGCACGTGTTTTGTTTGTTTGTTGTAGTGAGCTGTATGTGATAAGACATTAGGTTCCATTTCCTTCTGTTCTGAAGTCTCTTTTCTCCCCTGTCCTGAGCATTAATGCTGATTCTGAGAGGCACTGGGAGATAGGAAGTAACATCTGGTTTAGTTTCACCAGTACGTAGCAGCTTTGTACTGTAAGAGGCAAGGGGGAGATTTGTATGCATAGTTTCTTTGGTTATGTGCTTGTGTGTTAGCATCAAATCTGAATGAGGGATGTTTTTGTCTCTCTGCGTCTGTTTGTTGTCTATTTACCTGTGTGATGACGCTATTTATTGGAGTGTGTCATATGTTTTCGCTCCTCTTTGGACCATTTGCTCTCTACTGTCCGGTGTGCTGCTGACACTCTTCTGGACTTAGACACATTCAGCTCACTATATATAAACCCAGGTCTCCTGAGTCTCTCTTGTCTCGTCAGCTGCTACAGGGGTAAAACTAGTCTCAGTTCCAGTCAAACTTGGTATTTCTCTTCAAGTTGGTTCTACTTAAACTTTATTTGTTTTAAGTCAGCCTCAGTTTGGTTGGTCATGGAATATTTTGTTTCATTTTGTTGTTTTAGAAAAGACTGTGGGAAAACTTTAGCTTATTTGATTATGTCTTTGTCTTTCTGCCCGAAATGAAATTTAATTCTACATTAGTGGGACTGGGCGTCCATTTTCTCTGTTTAATTTTTGGATAAAACAGAGGATTTATATTGATGTGGCAATACTTGAGTTACATACCTCCCGCTCTCTCCCTCTGTTTGGATGACATCACTCCCTGGCGCTCGCCACCGCCTATCTTAAGTTGTAGCTGTTTTGTATTTTCATCTGCTCGTGGTTTCAGCCAAATGGAGGCAGCCGTGGATTGCATGCTTCAGAAAGCTGGGAACTAATACAACATGTTCGCTCACTACTCGTCTGGGCCTTTCTCTTGATCAAGCCCTAATAATCTGCATTTGATAAAACTGTTGCTGGAACTCACACACATTGCAAGACTGGCCATAGAGTTGGCGGTGATGGCTATATTTTGAATTTAATTTTCTGTGTTTGTGTCGTTCCGCATAACAGTTTTCAAAACCTAATAGCAGACTAGATTTACTGACTTCTTTGTTTTCTTTCCCTTATGGTCAGACATCCTGGAACAGAGATCATGACGACACGGCGTCCACGCGTTCTGGAGGCACACCGGGACCATCCAGCGGCGGACACACATCGCATAGTGGCGATAATAGCAGCGAACAAGGTAAGAATGGATTTTAGGGAAGAGAATGAGAAAAAGATGGACTTTTTAAAAAATTTAGTCATATGCCAAAAGTGCAAGAGAGAACTCTTTATGTTACATTTACATAGGTATTTCAAGTGGGGTTTAGTTTTAACAGTCGATCACACCTGCTGTTAGTAACTCACAGAGAGGCCAGAGGTCAGAGAGCTTCTTGGACCTGGTAGGGATTCTTCATTTTGCTACGCGACAGAGTCGACATGCTGTGCTGCATAGCTGGGTCTCTCCCCTGGTTTCGTTCTTCCTGCTGCCAGCGGGGGAAACTTTTAGCTTCACACACCTGTTCAAGGAAAATCGGGCACATAAAAGCTGTTTAGATCCTCAGTGGATTCTGTTTAAAACAGCAACCTTTATACAGCAAGGTTGCAATGAAAGAATGATTTTTTTTTTTAACATTAATGATGTGTGTTTGATCAATGATGGCTGTGCAGCTTGCAAGCCTTCAGTTTATTTTGTAATAGATAAAATAATCCAAATTGTATTGTTGATTAAATATGCAAACTCAAACACATGCAGATTTGTCTCTTTTTCTACATTTGTGCAGAAACCTAAATTTAATGGGCCCAGGCTCCTGCTGTGGCTTGATGTCTGCACATTGTAAGATTATGTGGGTATTAAAGGGAGACTCAGTCAGAGGGAGGCAGCAGTGGGAGAAGGGGTGGTGGGGTTGGCGGTGCAAACAAACTGTAGGCAAAAAGCAACTTTATGTATTATTGAAGGCGATATCAAGGCGAGCAGTTTGCAGGGTTGCCAGTGCCAGGAGGCAGAGCCTGGGTGGGAGCAGAGAGAGCCGCCATGCCTTCCACTCCAACGAGCAGCCACTTATATAGTCAACACAATCTGTCTGTCTTTGTCTCCATCTCCTAGTCAGTCTCTGTTTTTTTCTGTCTTTTTTACACACACTGTGACCAACTGTTTGTCCTTTCTTAGTACTCCTCAGTAACGCTCAACTCTGAGAGTTTAGACATAAGTTTAGATAAAAATGAAAGATGAAAGAGCAGAGAAATTACAGTGAAACAGGGCAAGACAAAGAAAAATATTGTGTGTATGTGAGTGCACTCCTCTACCTTTGATGAGTAATGGTCTGGGAGCAGCCAGGCAAGATCTGATTGGTTGCTTTAATGAGCGTGCTCTGTGCCGAGTTTGGGCTCCTGCTTCTGTGACCTTTGCCCCCTATTGACCGAACTGACACTTCATTTTTCACATCTTTCCAATTATAGACTTGCTCCTTATGTTTGCCCCCTCCAATGACTCTCTCATCATCTCTCTGTCTCCTCAAATCTGTTTCTCCAAATCTCTCTGCTTATTGTAGGTTTTTGTTTGTTGGCTGAGTTCATTAAAGGATAAAATGTCCAGCAATGTCTGTCTGAATGTGCATGTGTGTTGGTGTGTGTGTCAGAATATTGAATTTGTTGCTCTGATTTGTCCAAGTGTCACAAGTTAGGAGCTGAACACAATGTGTGTATGTGTTTGTGAGAGCATGTGCAAGTTTTGAAACTTCTTATCATCTTAAAGTCAGGTTTGAAAGTTTAGCTGAACGGTTTTCTCTAAAAGCAGAAAATGCAAATAATTTCAGCCAATTAGCACCAAAATATCAAGTGGGAAAGGTTGTTATAATCATGAAAGACAGGAAAAATTATGAAACTGTTCCACAAATATCTGGGATTAATCATTTTTTGTGTGTTAATTTTACACCACTGTGATAGTGTAGTTGTTTATTTGCATTGAGAACTTGTAAGCAAAGATTTGTAAACAAAGACTATATGAGGCAAATGATGATTCCACTGTGGCTTTCCAAACTTGGTAAAATGAAAGGAACCACTGTAAAAGTATCTATAGATTAGTTGTATTAGTTCCTTCTCCTAATTAGACCTCCTCATTTTTGCAGAAAATGAAGAATATTTTCCACATTGTTTTACAATGTAATAAGCAGCCAAGCGCTCGCAATAGATGGGCTCTTTTGTGTTTCCTGTTCCCAGTTTTCCTTCTCATATTGTAAAGGGAGGGTGGAAGCAGTGCAATGAATAGTTTGTTGCAATTTGAAGCTTCACCACTAGATGTCACTAAATCTCAGACACCGTACAGTTAAACCCAACATGTGCCGATCATGGTGATGACGTGTTTGACAGCTAGATTTATGATTTCAAAGATGCGCATCAAAATATATTTGCTCAAATACAATAATTTTGACACCTTGAGAGAGAGAGAGTGGGTTAGAAATTGAGTTGAGAAAAACTCAAATTCAATAAACGATTGATGTTGCAAATTCTCCACTTTGGTGTAATCAAATCATAACTGAAGTTGGGAAAGCACACATTTATAGAAAGGTGAGAAACATGACATCTCTGCTTTAAAAAGAAACAATAAAAAAAAAGTAATTTATGTGGCTAAAATAATATCCATGAGGTTACTATGTGATAATTGAGACGTGCCTGGGCAGGTGTTGGAGGATGTCAGGAATATTCTTCTTCATTTGGATCTTTAAACTCAGGTAGCATCAAACAGCTTCTGCCTCTTTAACAACCTGCAGCTACCGTGATACGTGTGTGTGCCCACATAAACAAAACACATACACACATAACCAGCATCAGGACACAGTGACAACAGTAAATACCGTAGGACATCTTGGACTGGTTTCAGGTTTATATGGGTTAAGAGCTATCACTGCCACGTCATATTGGCTCTGGCAAATTCTGTGTCATTCACTTGGTAATCCCAGTAAGCTGGTTATTTATCTGTTTGGCACTTTGCTCGCTCTCTCTCTGACTGCTTCAGCCCGTTGTCTCTCACCCCCCTCTCTCTTTCTCTTTCATCTTCACATCCTCCCTCTCTTTTGCAGTTTTCCCTTGTCTCCCACCTACTCTCCAATCTCTCCTTTCATTTTACTGTCAGCTGGTTTCTCTCTCCTCATGTATCCCTGTGCTTTTCTCTCCCTCCTCCCCCTTTTTTTCTTCCATGCCTCCCACTCGCTCTCAAACACCACCTTTGTTTATCCCTCTTCTTTCCCTTTCTCTCACCTGTCTTTGTTCCTTTTGCACCTTCATTTCTTCCCCATCATTCTCTTCCATTTTAACCCCTCTTACACTGTATTTTACCTTTTTTCCTCAAATCTGCCTTTTTTTTTTATTGTTCCTTCTCTACTTTTCCCCCTCTTTTTCACTCCCCCTCTTGTATTGTCATCTCATCTTCCTTGACATTTTAATCTTTCCTTTCTTTTTAGCTTTGCCTACTTCCTTCTCTCTCCTGCAACATCTTCATGTCCCTCTCATGTTTTATATTTCTCATTTACCTCTGTTTCATAACTATCTTTGAATTACTTCACTAAGTTCTCCAAACAACAAGATACACTCAGTAGTGTAACTGTCACAAGACGGATGAGTGTTTTTAACAAGTTTGAGTCTTCTCTCTTTTGAGACGTTTTACTTTCACTCTGTTTGGTTTGGTTCAGGCACCAAAAATAATTGTTTAGGTTCAAGCAATAAATCATTTGGCGAGAGTTAGGAAAAGATCCTGGTTGAGGTTAACCGTAAGAATTTACTTTTCAGCATTTGCTTAATGTTTCTTGGTTGCCTCAGCGATGGGTTCTTTGGAAATTTTGCAAGCACTTTTTGCAAGTCTGCCAGAGACATCTTATCTTAAAAGCAGAATTATAAGTCATAATAACAGCTTTCCCGTGGTGGTGTGGTTCATGGGAGGACAGATTTGACTGCTTCTTCACTGACCTTTCTATCTTTGCCCTCCCACCCCCCTCCTTACCTGCGGACCCACACAGATAATGACCATCGTAAGGCCCTTGACTCATTCTTTCCCTTTCCCTCTCATCCATCCTTCAACCCATTTCTTTTACTCCTTCACTTAGACTTTTTCTTCCTCCTCTTCCCTTCGATCTTTCTGTGATTCCACTTTTCTTGTTTCCTTATCAACTACCCCGTGTTCATCTCTCCTCCAGCCTACCCCACCCATAGCAAAGCGGAGCAGCTCAGAGGAAGGATGCTGCATAGCCTTTAACAAGTGAACTCTCCTCTCTCCTTTTTTCCAGCCTTTTTTCTGAGGCTATTCCTGAGACAAACACATGCTCGGCTCTGTCCTCTTTTTTTTTAATGGGTCACTGCCCACTGGCATAAAGATTTCTGTTTCTACCCGGAAGTGTACTCACACTCTCAAATCCAGGAGCTGGAGGAATCGTGAGAAGTTCCATGCATTATGTAAGATCAGTAGTCAACATGTTTGTGTTAATAAAAGGGAAAAACATTCATCTAATTGCAAAGTATTTGAAAATCAAATCATTTGTTTTTTTTAACAAGATGGTTATGGATGACTCTTAATCTAGCAGATGTTTTGCAGCGTTTCGTCAGTGTCGCAGAAACGATGTGAAAAAGTATGCTTTTTATTTTTGCATGTGGTTGCAATTCTCACATGCTGCATCCTTAGTTATGGTGTTTATGCTTTGACCACAATGCCGATGGTATTTTTTAGCACTAAATTCCATTGGCAGTGACAAAAAATAGAGGGAGGATCACATTTGCTTCACACATGTCATTAAAATCGGTCCTGGGTGTCTCCTTTCTCCCTAAAGAGCAGACAAAGAAGAAAGCCTCTTATATTTTTTCTCCTCCCTCTTTCTGGGAGATCTTTGTAAACATCCAGCAAGCATAGACAAGAAAAGTCAGAGACCAACGCTGTAGTTAATTAGTCCCACTCTATTAGCCCAGCTGTGTGTTAGCTAGTTCCTACCAACAGGCCCCTTTGTTTAATACCCACAAGCCCTCTGGAGAAGCCCCTCTGCAGTCTTGGATCATGCTTTTCTGTGAAAAGTAATGCTCGAAGGGCAAAGGAAAAGCTAACAGATCATATATGCCTGCAATGGAAGGGAGTCCCTCATGCACATGAGCGAGCCGTCTCTTTTTTCTCGCAGTATAAAGTGCTCCTCTTTGCCTGTGTGAATTTGTAAGGACACCCTTTGGCTTCTCCAAGGGCCTGGCGTGCGAAGGAAACAGAATAACATTCAGGCAGTGAATCGGTCAGCTGCGGCGTTGTAGATGCGAGCTGAGCGGAGGAGCAGAGCAGACTGTTTGCTCTGTTTTTGAAAGCTACAGGGTTTCTTTCTCCGCTAGTCAGAACCATCCAGGGAATGAGGCGATGACTGGCGATATTAGATATGTATCACCAATTACCCAGACCGTTTGTAAAGAGTACAGTGTGCTGCGCCAAGACAAATGGCTCCCTGTAAGGCTATGTTTTAGTGTCTGCCTGCTTTGCCGGTGTCTGAGTACTGGCCTGAAATTTCAGGGTTTTTTGTGATATCCAACTCCAAGTTCTGCAGGTTAGTTGATGCATTTTGGAGAATTAAATTTATGCCAATGTTTGCATTGTAAAGCAAATATTCTATGGCCGTGGGTGTTCACTGACCAATATGGTAGTTCATGTCTTGTTTTTCCATATTAAGTGAGGTCAGCCTCATAGTTGTTGTATACTGTGAGAAGAATAAAACTAATAACAGAAGAATCCTGTTGAACAGATGATACTGTGAAAACAGGAGAAGGAAACGTAAGCTGATTTTGCTGCCAATCCCAGCTTGGATGAACACGATTGAGGATGTGGCTCCAAAAACATTTGGTCCATCAACTTTCTTTGTTTGTTGTGCATTTCATTATCATATCTTGGTGCAACTTTTGCTAGTTTATTATTAATCACCGTGCATAACCTTCATTGGCTGTGAATCCCATTGATCAAGCTGGAATATTCCTGATGTCTGTCATCCATTCATCCATGCATCCACTGTCCAACCTCTGTGCCCTCCAACAAGGTCAGGCCACAGAGTGGCTATTGCTGTCAGTCATCTCATTGGGCAGTTTTCAGAGCCAGGGTGGGCAGTTGTGTACATGGACAGGAGTACCAGGCAATCAGCAGCTAGCTCCTGCTCACCCAATCATTTGGCTTCACGTGGCCCCCTCAAAGTCACTGATTAATTGGTCCGATTGTCCAGTAGACTGGAAGAGAGAACTGTGTGTTTGTTTGGTATTTTCCCCTCCCTGACTTGATTTTCTCCTTCAGTAGCTCATAGATTCTGTTTTCTTTTTCCTTTTCAGCTTTAACTACAACAGTTAAATGCCTAAAATCCCCTTAGAAGTGCAAAGCCATACTTGCATGCAGTTACACGGGAAATAGTCGCTTTTGCTGATTTTATGCTAAAGGTGTCTGTCATAGCTTGAATATTAATATGCATAAATCTGCAAATAGAACCATGGACCTTAAAAAATAGCATCCAAGTTAGTGTTTGTATTGTCTAGACATTGTCTAGACATAATCGAGCTAGATCCATGGTCCGGTAATTGTCTTACTGGTGTCCAGCGTTACCGGTAATCTGTTTAAATGTAAGGCTTTGTGGGTAGATAAAAGGTATGTGGCTCCCTTGATTATTCTGCAATGAGTATTACTGGAGGAGGAAGTACAGTAGCTGGCAGACACAAGCAGGATTCTCATTTTGATTTCCTCAGGGTGTGAACAGAGGGAAGCAGATGAAAGTGGAGTAAAAAGACAAAAAGCAGGAGTCAAACGTGAGAGTGAGATGTAAAGGAAAAGATCTCCAGCTGAATGCTGTGGAAACGTTTTGATGCTGGAGTAGTCTGCATGTATGTGAGAAGAGGCAGACGGAGCAGTTACCGCTGATTACTGTGTTAAGTGCTGCTGAGTGTTTGGGAGTCTATTGAGGTGCATCCAACACTGCAAGCAAAGAGTAACATCAGTTGTGGCTGGGACACTACACACTCACTCTGTGTGTATTATAGGCTAATATCTGCAGCATCACAAGATCACAGACCTCTGTTCACATGTCATTTATGAAAATCAATATATCATAGACTATAAAGGTTAATTGGCTCTAAAACACTTTTAGATAACATCCCTTAACAACCCTGTGTTACTGGTAGCAGCGTTTACTCAGCCTCAATTGGATTTACTGCATCTCAAACATTATTACCTGTGCTTACCTGGGAAAATGACATGTTGGCTTTTCAGTGTCCAGGCGCGACCTTCCTCTCTCAGATTCATTGAGAGCTTTACAACCTCTCTCTATCGCACCAGCTGATGTGTTGCTGTCATAGTGACTCATCTTGCAGAAAATGGCCCTTGATGACTTTTTATTGCCTCGTGGGCAGAAAGCAAACTCAAGTGGCCTGAGTTTGCCCCTCTCAAAAAGAGGAAATTGTATCAGTTTCCCACAGTGAGGAGTCAGTTTGCCTTTAGGATTAAAGCCGGTGTCACGCAGCCACCGAGGTCCTGAGGAAGAAAGGTCTGAGATAAAAGTAAACAAAGTGATCTCTCCTACTCTCTTCTATGAAATGATCTGCTTGTAAATCAGCTTTTCTAACTTGGTTTTATTGGTTTGAGTGAACATCTAATGTGTGAGAAGGTAAATAATCGTAAAACCATTTGATAAGCTGTCGGAGCTTATTTGACTTTTATACTTTGGGAAATGTTTACTTTGTGTTCCTGAGTGTATTTCATTGTGTGGGTCTTATATTTGTGCATATTGTATCAATCTTTCCCCCTTTTGTCTGTCTCTTTCACTTTCCTCTTTGTCTTTACTCTTATTGTATACTCAGTTTTGACTCTGTAATAACATTCAGTGGGATTACTGGCAATTTTGATGGCGAATGAAATGTTTCCTCAGTTTTCTGTTACTTTAAATCTCCCCTGCATTCATTCAGTCTATCTCCATCTGTCTGTTGGTTACATGTGGGCATGTTTGCATGACCAAAGAAATGCAAAGTCTAGCCTAGGCATTACAATATGCCTTGTGTGCGCAATTTACATGAAATACATATTCATTCGTGACATGCATCCACATGAAATAGCTTCCTCTTGCACTCCCTGTATCTTGGATGCCTTCACTTAGCCTCTCTGCTTGCTTAATATGTGTTCTGTTCAGAAAGTCTGTCAAATAAGTATCGCTTATTGCTTTTAAAGTTGCCTGTGTTGCCTTTTTTTCTCCCTTATTTCATCCATAAAGGCAGTTGGATCGGATGCGCTGAGGAAAAAAAGAACACAAGAAAACAAGGGGTTCTACTTCATTTGCTCCACAGAGGGAGTGCAAGCGGGAGGGAAATGTATCTTTAGCTCCCATGTTATAATTGTGGCAGGCTAATGATGTAGACAGATTCTCACTGTCTGTTTACAGGAAGCACTCTTCTTTAATTTGTGACTGGTGCGAATGCCAAATGCCTATATCTAATTACTGGTGTTTGCTAAAAGATTCTATTTACACACCCTCTGCCTTGTAGATGTCTCTTGTGTGTCCAGATGGAGAGGATATTTCAAGACAACTTTAGTGTGTATAGGTGGTGAAAACTATCCCTCCTAAACTTTTAGATGCATCTTTCTCCTTTCTGCAGGAGACGAAAGGTAAAGCAAAAGGAGATCTTTCACTCTGACACAGTACCTCTATATTTTAATTGTTAAATCAGAGCTCCATTCGTGGTTATGTCTACACAAAGCATCACAGTTGGCTTAGTTCTTGTATAACTGTGTCCCAAAAGAAGATGCCACTTTGTCAAATTACTGGATATCGCCTTTCAGAAATAAATTCTGTTGCTTTGACTTACAAATCTAAACAAGGTGAAATATGATGTTGCACTTGTCACACAAATGAATAGGAAAAACAGCATATTCGTTTTCTTGTGTGACTATATCTGAGTATGCATGCGTGTCTTGTGAATGGTACTGTGCTCTTGTCATGGAAGTGCAAAACTGAATTTTCAGCAGTTTATATTTGTTCTTCATTTTGTCTGTTTGGATCTAGATTACCTGGAATCACATGCAGATCTGTTCACACAGTCTTAAGCGCACACAGCAAAGCTGTCGCGAAGGAAAATGCCCTGACTCCTTATAGTAGCAGTGCAGGTTCGTAGGGAATCTGACAGTAAAATCACAGCGACTCATCACTGATGTGTCACAACACATTACATCTGGCCCATAAAACGACCTTAAACTCTCCGTCCTCCTTCTGTCTTTGCACTCTTCTGAGTGCTGACTGTGTCTCTCTCCTCCTCTCCTCCTCTTCACTTGAAAAGGAGCTGAGCTCAGGGCCCAGGAGGCCACTGATCATATAGATGTTAACTTTTCAGGGAAAACCCTGATGGCAGACAGCAGGACTGGAGAATATAGGCAATCACATCTGCCTGTAGATTACAAGAGTGAAGGACAAGAGGATTTTTTTCTTTTTTCATAAGCAATTACCTCTTATTTTTGCAGGAAAAGTTACAATTAACACATACATATTCCACTCATTTTAGACAGATGTGAACAAGCCACCACTGGGGATTCATCTCAATGTAAAAAATGAGAGCAAAGTGAGAAAATAAATGGAGGGGGACAGCAAAGAGACAGGGTATTAGCACATTGTTTGGTGGAGAATCATTGTTTGGCCCCTTGGCACACACATGAAGACACAAACAAGCAACCCACGCACGCAAACACACACGTTTATTTAGGCTTTTGATAAAGAGATTAGCCTCATCATCCTCTGCTCTTAAGCTAGCCAAGGGGGTCCATGTTCAGGAAATCCTGGCTTTCCTGACACATGGGCTTATTGGAGGAACCTGGCTAAAGCAAAGCCTATATTACATTAATAAAGCTCAGATTTTAGACTTTGGCTATTTTAAACGGGGATATTTTGGCCAAAGAGGAAGATGGCAGACCAGAGAAGAAGGTAAAAAAGAGACGGAGTTGGTACAAAAAGTAAGAAAGAGAGGAAAACAGGGGATAAAGAGGGTGGAGTAGTGCCAACTGTTTTTTTTTTTTCTTTTCTTTTTGTTGTTGCCTTTATTATTAGCTCTATAGCAGTGGTTGGAGTCCAGCTTAAAGCTACAAACAGCGAAGAGCTAATTTTAGCCTCCAAAGAGGATAAGGATAAATAGCCTGCTGCCAGTTTGCCATATGGTCCCCTGCCGATTATATTGTGTCAGGAATATTTTCACCCCACCTCCACCCTTATACACAAACACACAGACATATTAGTTGTTTTAGTGTTTATGAAGTACAGCAAATACAAAGGAAAGCAACTTGTTTGTATTTTCTTCAGTTTATCTTTTGATTGGAATGAAAGGATACCGAAACTATGATGTTCAGATGGGACAATCAGGAGTCTTTTTTATGCATTACCACAGCTTTCAGCTGCGTTGTAACATTTGGCTTCTTCTGTAATCTTATGCAACTTGGTTTTTATTCTCACTTGTAAATATGAACCCTGTAGAAGAATAAAAATGAGCCTCTCACAACCAGCACACATGCATATGTTCACATGTAAATGCAACACACACTCTCACAGCTCCTCTCCATTATTCTCTCACTCTCTCCCTCAAATTGAAATAATTCAATTTATGGACACAGTTCCAGACCTCCCTGGCTAAGACCATTATGCATGGAGCACCCCCCCCCCCTTTCCCAACAAAAGAAAGGGAGAATTTACCAGCCAGCTCTCTAAACTACACCCACACAAAGCCAATTTCATGCAGAGAAAAACACCAGAAAAAGCACCATTTTTGGTCACAACCTGCACCCCTGTGGATTTTCTTTTATTGATATGGGTTGATGCTAACAATTTTTTTCACTAGCTCTTATCTTTAATATTAAAAATACAACCTCCTTGCTTCGAATATTGAGTGAACCATGTCTATTTACAGCAATGAGTGTTGCTGCACACCTATCAGTTCAATAAGAGCCTAAACTTTATTACAGTTCAGACCTTTTGTGCTGTTAAGGCGCATAAAGATGTCAAATACCATGGCTGAGATGTCATGTTGTGAGCCCAGATAACTAAGCATGCAGTAAGTTGAGGATAGAGTAGTTTTAATGTGAGTCTTCTGGTCAAAGCTTGACCCAAGACTGACCCAGACCAAACATGCTGTCCCCAGAGGCCCCCTCCCATTGGTCCCTTTGACATGGATACCTGCTATAGGGATTCAACTGAGAGATAAAGACCTTGCCAAGCTTTTCTAAGAGTTAAGGGAGGGTGAAGGAGGAAAGAGAGGGCTAGATAACAAATACCTGTAGATAAACACAGGAGCAGCAGGCCGGGCTGGAGGGCAACATGGGCGTTTACTTTGTGTGTTTGCAGAGCAACACAAAGCTTGCCACTTGTGGTGCACACACTTGTGAACACACATTTGGATGTAACCTGATCGTCCCCTCTCGCTCCAAGCCAGTGAAACTCAAAGAGATGAGCAAGGACTGGGGGCAGAGATTCTCACTTGTGATAACCTTTGCAGTAAAGGCCTGAATGGCGGTGTTAACCACACACACAAACTGCATATATGTATATTGTACACACCAGCTCCCATGGGCAATGCTGGGTCTTTGTTCCATTGAGATTCTCTTAAGCAGCAGAGAGGTCATACTCTTACAGGAAGTCACCCCCAGAGAGGGCTGCCTTTTTCAGGAAGTGACTTGGTGGGACTGTGTGGCGAGAACGCCGGCATCCATGGGGGGCATATCATTCTTGTCCACATGGGCTCATGCTCCACAGGACATGGGTCGCTGTAAACCCACTCACTTCCTTTTCCTCTGCTTCTGTCCTAAAAGTCTTATCAGAGCTGCGTATGGGCCAGCTGATAGGACTACAAATCCCCCACATCCCCACAACACCACATCCTGCGCCTATCAAGGCCGTGACAAGGAGGGGGAGTTGAGATGCGGTGTTCCATCGAGTGGGTAATCTTTAATACTCCAGCTTGTGAAGCAGAAGTGTGAATGTTGTTGAGGGGGTTTTGAGAGGGCATCATGTGGTAAATTCATGTTTACCCATAAAAAATGAACTAAACCCCTAAAATGTAAATGCAACCACTCAACAATCGCAAGTATTTCAAAACAGTGGGCTGTAGCTCAGATAATGACTTATCTTATTTTTCTAACCATCCCCTCACGAACCTGAGCTTGTGGGTGTAGACCATGTTAAACTTGCTCATATTACTAAATCCTCTGTTATCCAGAAAAACAGAAGAAAAAGAAGAAGAAACCTCTCTATGGAAACTAATGTGTTATTTTTAGCACATGTCACAGCATGGTTAGCATGCCTGTTGTATCTAACTACATGCTTTAGTTTGGCCAGTGCTGATAGGTTAACGTGAGTAGGAAAATCCACGTGCATTAAAATTTTTATCAGTGGTTGTGTCAGTCAGATATTTACAATATAAAAATTGCAGACACAAACAAGTGCTGTGCATCGTAGCTTTAACAAACAAAGAAGGGATCTTTAGTTTGGTAAATGGCAAAACACCCCTAAACATCAGGCATGATTACAGACAAGGCAGACTGGTTGTTGTCTCTGAAATTATACATTTAAACTTGATTTTAGTTTATTAAACTAGTAGTGTTGATAGATTAGGTGAAGTTAAGCAAGCTAGTGCTGCCAGACATAGTTTTAAAATACAGTTCACTGGAAAAGGACAGTTTTTAAGGATGTATTCTTAGTAAAATCTATTGGCTAAGGGTAATATCATAATACTGTCCATAATACAGCAAAATACCACAACTTTACTTTCAAAGGCAGTTTGAGTTTATGGAGAGGAGGTTTAGATGGCTCATGCATTTCACGAGTTTATCAAGTGGAAAATGGATACATTTAGTGAATTCTGGTCCAGAGCAAAGTCAAATAGGATGTTTTCCTTTCAGATTAGCTTAAGGTTCCCCCTCTTTGTCCTACATCTATATTGAAGGACTTTGGAACGCCCTTCAGCACATCAGCTGACTTTTGGAAAGGACCTCGGTGTCATTGTGCTGTTAAGTGCTCTTAGCTTTTGTTATAGTCCTTGTCCTCTCTACCATCCCCTCCCCCTTCCCATCTTCTTCCATAGTCCATTTGACTCCCTCCCTCTCTATCTGTTTGCTGTGTGCTGAGTTTGATTGAAGCTTGCTGAGTCAAAGGTGTCAAAAGCCATCTGAGAGGCAGTGAAACAATTGAGAGCAAGAGTTTAGTGTGAGAAAGCAGCAAAAGAGACACAATTTCAGGGATCTTACCATTTTTGTGTCTGTGTGTTTGTGTCAGAGGCGAAGAAGCTTTGTGCCCCTCTTGCAAGTGCTCCCATTTGAACTAAGTCTGGCCTTCTATCTTCAGGTTAGAAAAAAGAAAACGGCAACACAAAGGCAAGAGGGGAAAAATCAATAGTTACACAGCAAAAGTGCTCAACATGAAAGGGTGAATTCATCGGCCTGCACTTTTATTCTGACTTGTACTATGCGTCTCTTTCTCCCTCATTCTTTCTTTTTCAACTGATGAAGAAGTGGGAATACAAGGCAGTCGATGTGTGTGTGTGTGTTTCTGCGCGTGGAGGCACATACTGCAGTTTAATGTCATGTCGCCGCCCTGTGCTTGAGGCAGTTTCCAGCGTGTCAGGCAGCCTGTGGTGATGACCCTTTTCGGGAAAATGGCACAGAGAGAGCAGTCACATTTACACTGACATTTTTGCCATCACCTATGGCTATGTCAACAGGCCTGATCCCCCCACCCCCAGAGCAAACAGTGGATGGACCTCAGCCATAAGACACAGAAGCTCACAACACTACCAAAGAAAATGAGCAATATGACAGATGCAATATTTAACGTTTTTATAAGATTTGGACCGTAATATTCAAACATGCAGGGTCCAATTTGGTGTCTTAATAGCATTTGCCGAAAGATATTCACTTTGCAACCATATTTAACAGAAAAGAGCAGAATGTTCAAGAATCTTGAGACACTTTCTTTTGCTTTTTGCAGACTGACTAACTGAACTATCCATTTAATCAATAAAATAAGGAATACATAATGTCTCTGTGCCATATATGTCTACCTCAACAATTGTACTAGCACACATGATTGTGTGAAACACTTGGGATAGCGTACATTAATGGTTGCTTATATTCAGTATGAACCCAAGCCTAAAATATGTGACATAAATCATGCACACCTGAGTTTTTGACACACTCTTAATTGTTCTTTAGCCCTGCCCTTTTTTTGGTTGTTGTTAAACACATTCCTTTCATCTCACTTCCTGATTGCTTCCTTGAATCAGATCTGCAAATGAAATAATTGCTCTAAACTTGGCTCAGATTCTCACAACAGAAAGTCTCCAGTGTGCTTTAATAACAAATAACCCTTGTGAATGACTCACCAGTTACTGTCATTATTGAATGTGTCAGTGTTGCTCCACAAAACTGTCATCATTCAAAGTAACCGGCTTTGTTCTTGCAAAGCACATGTTATTCACTGTAATTACTTCATTGGAATTATCTTTGATTACAGGAAGCAATTACTTTGCTCTCTTTTGACTATTTACCTGGCAAGTCCCACTTATTCCTTTTGTAATAATGACAGTTTTTCTCTTTCTCTTGCCAAAACTATTAATCTAATATGTTGACGGCGCTTGTGTATGCTCCACAAAGATCAGTTGCTTCCTTAGAGAGAATGATCCCAACAAAGTGGCAGAAGGTTTAAGTAAAGATCTAAAAACAGGACAGACTCTGCAGGAAGAGAAGTCTAGACTAGCCATATTGTTTTTTTTCGACAGCGCATGTCATTATCTGCAGAGTAGTTGTGGGGATTTCTTTCCATCTCTCCTCCTCCTTGGGAATAAAAGGGAGGCGAAACAGCATTGGTCACAGAGGGTGTTTTGTATTGAAGTATAAGTGTGTGTGTGTGTGTGTGTATATGTGTGTGTTGGTTTAGAATACTTTGCTAGTAATTATTGGAAAGTTGCCTCATGGAAGAGCTCAGAAAACCGGTGCATGTGAGTAATATGTGTCTGTTTTGGTGTGCTAAAGGGGAAGATGCTTATTGAAAATGTGCCCCTACTTGGAATTGCATGGCAAGGAATTCCTGCATGTTCAGAATATTTGAAGGTGGGAGGGGCCTCCAGAGCCATGCAAAGGGAACCCCCCACAGCCTGCAACCCCCTTATGCATCCCCCTCTGCAAGTCCAGAGCTTATGAATGGCCTGAATACAATAAACGCCACTTTTTTTCTTTGCTCCCTCCCTCTTGCAAGCCCGTCTTTACCCCTCTGAGGATTTCTGGGAATGTTATGCATGTGTGTTTCTGGGAGAGTGTGTGTGTGTTTCAGTGTGAGTGCCAGAGAGAAAAAAGAGTGAGAGGGAGAGCACTTTAGTGAATGTACACCAGCAAGTGTGTGTGCACTTGTATGTATGAATTTCTCGCCTGCCCATATGAGATGTGTGTGTCCCATGTGGAACAGGATAGCAGGCCCCTGAGGCCTGGGCCTTTCCTGGGCAGCCAATCCAGGGTCATGTGAGCTTTCTAGGGTGTGAAACTCTAGGAGTCGCCTCTGAAAGATCAGCTCCAGGTCACTTGCACTCACAGTGAAAGACATACTCACTCTATCTTGCAACAAATAGCCGTTAGACTAAATGCACTGTTACTAAAAAGACCTGCCTCCACTCCTTGTCCTCTCAGGCCATCCACAGCCTATAAAGCCTTGCAAAAACATCTCACAGTTTTCTTGAAAAACGTTTAACCATCTGTGAGTGACTCTTCACACAGGATTCAACTCATGACATCTGGCACAAAGCTAATATTCATAACCTTTATTTCTCATCGCAGCAGTGTTTCTGAGAAGAGAAAAAATTATTAGAAAGCTAAATGTCATAATTCTCCTGCATTGCGCCAGAAGCGACATGGCTGACAAGATCACTATTTGCAGATGAATGACCAGCGAATCCATGTCTGTTAATTTGCCAGGCAGCAGAAAAATGGCTGACACCTCAGAATGGCACGTGTGCCCATGCACAGAGGGCAGGTAGTACCAGTGTCGCTTTTATGCCGTGAGATGGTTCATAATCAGATCATAACAGATTAGCCTAGATACTGCTTGATAATGTCAGAGTATGCCTTGAGAAAGAGAGATGCATAGAAGTGATAAAGAGACGAGAGGGAGACGATGAAACAGAGGAAAGGAAGCCTAATTTACACTCACCAGATGAAGAGGTAGACTGACATTTATCAGTGTCCTAAGTCTTTTATATTTTCAGTGTAATATACATTAAATTTTAGTCATATTATGTCTGTAAAATATCATTAGGTGCTGTTTGATTTACAGAAAGCAAATTCATGCTTCCACTGAGGAGATACAATAATGTTTTACTCTTACACCCCCAATTCTGTGCAGATATCCTCTATTCAAACCCAACAGTGCAGTAAAAGGAGAGGAAAGAGAGGAGAAATAAAGTAGGAAGGAGGGACTGCAGGAATGAAACATGAAGCAGCAAAATAACTCAAATAAAAGCCACCGACGCTGAATGAGCACATAAGTAAGCATCAGTTTAGCTAATGCTAACAAACCTATTGGTAATGCATGAAAAAAGTTAACCTAATTTTTGTGTGGTTATCTTCTTGCACACAGTTTGTGTGCGAGTTTGTGTGCTAGTGTGTATTTTTGTATACAGCGTGAGAGGGGACTGATAAAATATTCTTTCCCTTGGTTGGCCCCGGGGCATTTCAACTGCCCCTGGCTCCTTCCAGTCAGTGGCCTGCTCCTAATTGCCACACACACACACACACACACACACACACACACACACAGACTCTCTGTGGCTGAAAACGCAAATGCATGAGGAAAGGCAGAGAGATGCACACACATACAGACGAATGCACATCTATGCATGCATACATTCTTCACACACAAACATGCACCCCACCGCCCCTGCATTGATTCACCCCCCTCCCCCCTCCCAGTCCCTCCTCTAACTAGTTGCAAAGACGTTGTCATGGCTGATCAGTGAGCCAGGCCCACGGTTGTGCCTGTGGCTTTTCCTTGTGGGGGGACTGGAGCTTGCTAGCTTAGCTCCCCGACGCTGTATGCATGCAGCCCAGGGTTACAGCCTGCTGAGGCCCTTAATAAGGCTGGCAGCCTGTGTATGGAGAGTGACTGACTGGTTTATTGGCTGAGGGGCTTAATGGCTGCAATGGCTAGCTTTCTGACTGACTCACTGAATGACTGATTGAAGGACTGACAAGTTTGCTTTATGGCAGACTTACCAACTTGCTCACTGGCTGACTGATTTGGTGGCTTTATAGTCTGACATCTTACTGGCTGGCAGAATAACAGGGTATACAACAACTTGACTGACCTCTTAAAAGGATAATAGGGTGAGTGGCAGACTGTTGATATCACTGAGGTATTTTTTTTTATATTAGAAATACATATAAAACCTTTTTTGCCTGTTCAAGCATATTCAAACCAACACCACAGAAAAGAATGTTTGAATTTTAACTTTTGAGCATGTCCAAGAGGCTTGTGTCATCAACTTTAAAACTCTCACCACTGTGTGCATATCAAAACAATAAACCCATGTTTTGTTAGCTTCTGCTCTCAAAGTAGTATTGTAGTCTCCAGCATTCAGCAAAAACAGTGCATTCTGACAGTTTTCCATCTCTTTCCATAATCTTCTATATGGTGTATTCAACATGGGCTACAGGCATCATTTGACAAGCCGAAAATGATGCAATACTTTGTTATGACCAAAATGTGTGTTGCAAGCTAAGCTGTATCAACATTATTTCTTTTGACTGCAGTGCAAACCTGGCGAACATGTTCTTTTTTAAAATTGCCTTGTTATTTTTATAACAAGATGTGCAAAATCACATGACACTCACACAGTATGTGTCTGTTAGCATTTTGTCACTTTCATCCATTTTGGAGAAAGCTTTCTGACTAGTTCTACTCTTGGTGTTGGGAAAGTTACTGTCAAAGGCCTGACATGGAGAAAACTATTATCTGCATTACATCAACTGACTTTTCCTTGTCTAGTTTTTCCCCATCTGATTAACTCCAGTGCATCACAGCATCTCTTCCCCTTCCTACCCATTATTTTCTCCCCCTTCACTGCCTCCACCGGTGGCTTGAGTTTGAGTTTGTCTGTTGTTCTAAAAAATTCTGCCTTCCTTCCTTCCTTCCTTCCTTCCTCTTTCCTCATTGTGCACTATCACCTTCCATTTCTCTCTAGCTTTTTTCCCTTCCGCTTTAGCTCTCACTTTTTCTGACAGGCTGGGCTAATACCATTGACATTTCCCCAACATGGCTGCTGAACACAGCTTCAGCACCTCTCATTCTTCAGTCTCCCTCACTGCAAGACTTCCTCTTTTTTCTCCTCCCACGTTTCCCTCACTTGCTGAGGTTAGAAAAAAAGCAGAAATTAGGCCCAGACCTTGTAGAGGTGATTGGTATCAAATTGCACTGAAAATGGAAATGCCAATAAAATTGATAGCCCTTCTCCAGCTCCCTCCCCTCCTCCTCCCCTTCTAGGTAAAGTAAATGTCTAAAGGTTAGTCTAAGTTGTAGAGACAGAAAAAGAGAGAAAGGAATATTAGGATGTGTAAGGGTTTCCTGATCTGGTTTAGGTTATGGGTGATGAAAATGGTAGCAAGAGAATGCTGATTGTGAGCATACTTTTTTGTTTCTTTTTACTTTTCTGCTTTCCCTGTCCCCTTGTCTGTATGCTTTCTCTCCTTTCCTCTTGGTGCTTCTCATGATATCTCACCTTTTTCCTCAGCTTGCACACTCACTCACTCTGAGCTGGTGCTCCAGCCGTTTGCTTCTGTTTTCCCAACTCGCATGGGACAAGCCCCTAGGTTTGTTATTGTAGGCTTTGCTGAACATGAGCCGGTCTTTACAACGGATTGAAAGCATTTGCTTCCAATGAAAATCTGGTCTTAGATTACAGGGCCTCGGCTCGGCTCACCCCTCTTTTTCCAGCAGGCAGAGAAAAAGCAAGACAGGAGGGGTGGGTGTATTTTAGCCCTGAAACAGTAGGAAGGAAAAACTCAACTCACTTGTTAGGCTTAGGATGTGTTTGTCTCAGGCTAATGATGTAACTGAAGCTTGCAATGTGAGTATGTTTTCAGGACAGAGAGAGACTGAGAAGCTGGGTGGAAGGTACTCTGTGTGAAGGTAGCATTGAGCTCACTTGTTAATCATTTGACAGATTAGTCATTCTACAACTGTTATTCTTAAATATAAACCATTTTTCTTCTGTTCTTCCCATCAGATAGTAGGATTATCTATGTTTTTAATTCTTTGGATTTTAGACTGAACTTGACTGTGAATTGCAGAGGATCCTTTTTCACTTGCTAATTCAGTCATTTTATTGGATAAATTAGAAACTGGATAATCACAAACAAATACAACATATATGAAATAATCCATACATAATCATGGATGTGCATTTGAAGCCCCTATTTACTGACTTTCAGTAAACTGCAAAAGCCTGCTGTCTTTGTCAGAAACTCATCCTGTTGTGTTGCTTTCCCTTTGGGTGGCGTTACAGTAGCCCAACCCTGCCACCAGCTTGATCTCCATATGCACATTATCAGTGTGTAGTGGGTGGCGTTTGCATCAGTGCTGCACAATCCATGCAAAGTCGGCTCTTGTTTTATCCTTCCCCCACCCTCAAAAGCGTCACCTCCACTACCACATGAGGTTCATTAAAAAGCCTTCAATATGTGTGCATATGTATCTCCTTCTGCCAGAGCAGTCAGGGAGAAAGAGTGAGAGCTGGCCGAGAGTGTTGTTTCGTATGGATCGCTGAGAGACTCTCTCTCTTAATGGTGTATATAATTCAGGTGCCCTCCAGGCATGCTTTCAGGAATTCTTTTGCCTGAGGTAATGGGGAGCAAAGGCCTAGGTTTTAGGCCCTTGATTATTCCATTGATGTGGCAGGCTGGAAAAAAGTCATCTCCAACCGGATTAGCGCCAACATCCCCATTAATTATCGATGAATCTGGGCTTAGGGTTTAGTTAGGTGCTGGGTGTCGCCCTCTGTAAGTTAGCGGAGCGCAGGTCTGCTCCAGTGCAGTTATCTACTCCTGCTACAGTGAATAGACCTGGAAGCTTTAGAAGTGCTTTGTCTGTAATCAATAAATAACTGGATCCAATTCGGCAGGCTGTTTTGGCAGTTTTTATTTTCCTTCCTACTTCCCCTTACTTCCAGTTGAGAGAGGCGATGCGGGACAAAAGTCAGTTATTTTCCACTGAAATATCCAGCGGTGAGGGTGCCACTTGTTTACTTCGCCTCATGTTTCTTTTATGATTATCATCTTTATTGAGGGTGGCTCGCATTTTTGAATAATGATAATAACAATTAAGCTTTTCATAGCCACAGATGGGTAGAGCTGCTTTCCCTCTGCTGGAGCTGTATAGAATACGTACAGTAATTGGGTGGTTTTGAATATGTGCAATGTGTGTGTTTGTGTGTGTATGGGTTCATGTTGTTGAGCCTGAATGCAATGAAAAGGCCCATGGAGTGCCTCCTTTTCACTTTTTCTCTCAGTACTCAAATACTCTGAGCTGTCTCTGTGTTCCCCTTAGGTAAGGTTAACTGGCCTTAATAAAGCCTTATCGAAGCCCTACAGGTTGCTGTAAGCAGCCGTGACGCCATTGTTATGAAAAGCAGCTAGCTTTGTTAGTGCTGTTTGTGCCGCTGACTTCCTTTTTTTCCACTTATTTCCCTTTATTTTCTGCCTTCCCCCTCCTTGCAACCTTGCCTTTTGTAGTGCCGTGTTACTCTTTCCACCTCAGGTAAAATGGCAGAATGCGCTGGGGCGACGCTTCAATAACTATTTTCCCCTCAGGATAATAAAGACTAAATCTCTCTGTCATTTTCAATTCTGCGCGGGCTTGGATGGGAGAGTGGGGAAATGCGACCTTACAAGTCCTTTGTGCTCCCCTCTTCTCCTTTCACACAGAAGGATGTGAGCGCTTACTGTGTTTCCAGTGAAGTGGGGGTGTGGGGGGAATGAAAGGCAGGGTTATTTATAAATGTATTAAAAATGAATGCATTTATGAGGTGCTGTTTTCCAGCCATTCTCTACTTGCCATTGTTGTGTCTCTATACCCATTCATCTGTGCATACAAAGCCCTCCAGAATTCCTTGGAAATCATATTTATTCCCTTTGAACGCAGAGGCGCAGCAAATTCAGGAAGTAAACAAAGTGTGTGTCTGATCTCCGCTGTCTCTTCCTGTTTCTTGTCATGTGACAGGTGATGGCCTGGACAACAGTGTGGCTTCACCGAGCACAGGGGATGATGATGACCCAGATAAAGAAAAGAAACACAACAAGAAAAGGGGGATTTTTCCTAAGGTGGCCACCAACATCATGAGAGCATGGCTCTTCCACACCTAACGGTGAGTTCAGTGAAGTGACACTTGCTTTTTCTTGGCCTCAGTTTTATCCATGTTTCTCCAGCTCTGTTCCTCTCTTATTCATCACAAACACATTTGAAGACTTCACAAAGGGACACATACGCACACCATCAGACACTGACATGCTCATTGACACACACACACACACACACCAGAGCTCCTAACCTCCCTCCTCCAGTGTATCCCGGTTTGCACGTTGAACACTTCAAAGACAGAGACCTGCGTAATCTGTTACTGATCTTTCCTCATCTTGTGAAACTGAGTCAGGGCGAAGCTAAGTAGAGACTCCCCTGGCCATATCTGCAGATACATACATGAACCTTATTAGGAACAAATCTGTCATTATATAACGGATGCCTGGGATACTGCACAGGCCTGTGGTTTGGCTTTATTCTTCCTTAATTATAGCAGAAAAAACAATCACCATTTGACAGCATCGCATATTATTTTGTGGAAAATAGTGTGGGAGAAATGTATTCTGTTAGAGGATGATATAGTACCAATGTGACTGTTCAAATGGAGCCAGCTTAATACAGTTTATATTTGTTTCAAGGAGAATCAATTCACCAATGTTACTTAACACTGCTGGACATTAAAAGACTCATCAAACTCAAAGAGGGCAGAGGCTGAATTTAAGTCGGCCATATTTAGTGGAATAATATTACATGGTAGTTTAAAGAGACTCCTAAGATCAAAGCAACTTCTTCAATGTTACTGTACAGTATGTGGCGTTTGTATCAGTGGCTCCATTAAGGAGTCACTTGTGCTGTGGTTCAGCTTGGTGTTGATTCAGCTAATTGATTCTCATTATGTCAATGAGAAAATGACGTGCACTCACTCACACCCTCATTTCCTGTGTCTGCCTGTTTAAAATTATAGTCTTTCAGTTCTGTGGGGCATTGAATATTTTAAGTATTTAAATCACAGCTTTTGTCAAGGTTGTTAAAATTTGCTGTTTCTACTTCTTCAGTTCAATAAGATTGCCTAAGTCCAAAAAACAAATGTTCTTCTGATTTGACTCAACAACGGCTCCAGATTTCTCCAACTATCAGTTTTTTTTTTCTCAGTTATATGAAATGACCACAAATTGGCATTTCAGGCTGGGTTTCTGGTGGATTTGACAACAAATTTTTGAAAATAATCAAATGTAATTATTCTGAAGAATTTTGGGTTAAGCTACAAATTAAACACTGACTTGACTTTAACTTACATGAAATAAAAATACATCTGAGGTAGAGTTTAAAGTTCAGACTGATGTAATAGAAAAAAAAAGCTGGTAATTATTATTTACTTCTCTACTTCTTAACTGGGTTTATTAAAATTTCCTCTTGGAGCTATGTTAAGGAAATATGTTTGAAAACTACTTTACCAAGCCCCACGTCACCCACGTTCTGCCTATGTTAGGAATTTGTGGAGGACATGATGCAGTTTGGCTGAGTGGGTGTTGCACAAGCCAACAGGGAGGATGCAGAGGAAAGTAATTTATTTGTTGGATTATGGATATTGCATGGGCTAAACTTTTTATTTATTTATTTGTAGCCAGTCTTTGATGTTGATGGCATGCATTGTGCAGTGTCTTCCTCGGTTCCCAGTGGTTAATGGCAAAAAGCAGGAACTTTCTCATTGCATATCCAACATGTGGCTCGTCTGCAAACATATACAGAATATTTTGTATTTATACACGGATCCTTACAAGACTTCTTACACTTTTCATCTTCCTGCTCTTCCCTCCCCTTTTTTTCCTCACCAGCTCCTTCATAAACTGCCAACTCTCCATCCCCCTGCACACACACACACATCATCATTACATACACACTAGCCTCGAGTCCAACTTCCTGACCTCAACCCATACACCCCCAAAACCTTCGGGGCCACAGAGGAAAGGTGTTTGAAACATACACACATCCTTTCTGTGGAAACACAGCTCAGCACACACATGCCATGTGAAACACGCACACGCACACAGAGCAGCACACCTCCAGTGTCATACTATACCACAGTCTGTGCTTCTACACTGTTAGATTTAAAACATTTGGAAGAATAAAAGTGTATCATAAAAAGAAAGACTGAGAAGAAGAAGGTGTTGAAGTAAAGAGAGAAGGGGTATGAGGTGAAGGGAGAAATAACAAAAACGTGCACACATGCAGGCAAACAATGGTGCATATGGCTAAATCATTTTATGGTACAAAACAGAAAAGAGCTGCAGCTCCTTGAGTGCAAACTGACTTTTTTCACTGAGATGAAAGGTTGATTGGAAAATAACTTCCAATATGTTTATCCTTCTCAGTGAAGCCAAGCAGAAATGAGAGGCGCAACATCTTTGTTTATAGGAAATGTGGTCTTAATTTTGAGATTTTGAGAAACATTTGGTGTTAACTGTACTAGTGGTGTCACATAGATGCCAAGCTGTGGTCTCATGTGTTTAAACTAATCATTTTTCAGTGTCACCATCAATTGAATTGCCATATGTCAGTGTTTATGTGTGCTACTTATAGCATCTCTGATGCAAAAAACATTTACAGTGCTGTATCTTTCACTGGTAGTATGCCTCTCCATCACTGCTGGTACTAGCATCAGCATAAACAGCTGATCCAGGCTCATCCACATATTTCATCAGCTGCCCTGTTTTTGTTTCACAGAAAGAATGGAGGATGTGAGTCTGGCCTCTTAGAGATAGACACAATGCCAATTAGGCACACAGGGATTTATGCATACACACCCACACACATGTAAATGCATCATTTTCATGGCAGTGTTATAGCACCGCACAGACCCATATGAGTGAGTCAGAATTTGACTTCTCTTCAATATAATAAATATGGAGTTATTTGATAGACAGTATGGAAAAGAATGTGGCAAAATAGATTAAAATCACAGAAGTTTGGAAACTCAATCTTATATTTTCTAGTAGTCGCCCTCGCAGTTGTACCCTTGGGAGTTTCCATCATACAGTAGAGGGAGGGGAAGGTGGGTGGCAAACTAGGGCTACAAGTGCACCATCAGGGTAAGTGGTAGGTGGCATTTATACAGCTGTTCTTTTCGCACTTTGTTGAAGTCGTTTCTGCATCTCTGCTCACTTACCCGTCAAGGGTGCAAATTTTCTATCTTATTCTTGCATGAAAAGGTAAAAAAAAAAAAGCATATGAAACTTTCTAAATCCTCAGATTGCTTGTTTTATCATTAGAGCAGTCAAAGCTGTGGCATTTCGGGTATATCCAGTGACAAGAAGCAAACATGCTTGTGATTGACAGATAGAACACTGGCATTGAATTTGGGATTATGACAACAGTTGCAGCTCACTGAGTTTTCTCCAACACACCCAATGAGCTCATATGTTGTTGACAACGCTTGTGGGGCAAGTTCATCGCAAGTATTTGGCTGCACCGACTTGGAGCGACTACAAAACATTAACGTTTACCGCCTGTCACCGATGGCCGAACCATGCAGCTCTCTGCCAGCTTGACATTCAGCTGTAAACTTGGTACAGAACCAAGATAGAGGAGAAGGGGAGGGCTTTTCCACTTGTGTCCTCATCACATTTTGATGTTTGTTTTTATTTGACCTCCCTAATTAAGTATACCGCTTTTACTGACAGGCTAAATGGTGCATTTGATATAAGAAAACTGTCTTTCTCCAGCTCATTTCTACACATGCTCCACATAAACAACACGTAGAGACATGATCTGTACTTCTGACTGAAAAATGTGTTTAATACAATTATCTAAGTAGCTGGAGCCATGCTTAACCGATTGCATCAGATGCCTTATTCCTCACAGCTAAAGAAGCAAATGGAAGTAGTGGTTTTTGTCCATCTCTGCTTTGACTATATCTTTGCACGACGTAGTTGCAATGCATTCACCCAGCTAACCTGCCCCCTCCCCACCACACAAATGGTATTTTGTTGTTTAATTTAACAAGAAATGAGTAGTAAATGAAAGCTCAGGCCTCAAATCCCCAACGCGCCCTGTGCTCTGCTCTCCTCTCCCCTATGAAAAGGCAATTTGTGAAATTATGTGATAGAGTAATTAGATGGAATTCACCCCCGCCTCCCTACTACACACACCACCCATATTCCCATTTAGGTTGTTGCCTTTCTAGACTGATGTAGGTGTGTGTGTAGCAGAGCAGGGCAGTTGGTTTGGCATTTGAAGTGTTACTGCTAGTATATTCACAGACTGGGACGCACACTCTCATACACATTATCACTAACACGCTCTCATTCTGGCTCTCCTCCCCTCCTATTTGTACACAGATGCAGTGTAACGAGGGGCAGCCGTGATCGCAGCTCATAAAAGAAGCCAACCCGCAAACCCTCAATGAGCTGCTTTCCCCCTCCTCCTCCTTTCTTCCCTTAAAATGTGTAAAATGCAGAGAGAGAGTATAAAAAATCCAACTGGAAGGCATAATCCGCCGTTAATACAATTAGAGTATAATTTAACCGCTTGCGTACGCAGATGTAGCCGAGCTGGGGGAGCACCGTTCCCCTATTGAAAATGATTTTTTTTCTTTCTTTTTTTCTCCTCAACACAGCAGTTTGCAGAGGTTTGAGCAGAAACAGGTGTGTAAAGTGATATAATTCATTTCTACACTGGCAGAGGAGGCCAGGAGCCTTGTTGTTGTGGGCCTTGGGTGGTGGAGGAATCTAGACCGGGTGTGTGTAGAAGGAGAAACTTAAGAGGATCTGATGGATGGATGGATGGATGGATGGATGGATGGATGGATGGATGGATGGACAATTTCCTATGTATATCAGTTGCAAACTTTGGGATTGATCAAAATAAAAGCAACGAGGAAAAGTTTCATATCCCCATCTATATCATGCTCTAAACTGAAGACTTATCAGTTCTTCAACCTCTCAGTTAAACAATCTACATACTCAAAACCTCTTCTCAACAACAGAGGGTAGGAAGAAAAAACCTTTGAGGTCAGAGTTCACCATTGCCTCAGACGCCATTATTCTTCAGCTGTTTATTGCTGGAGCCTGGATATGTCAGCACCCTGGTCACCCACGGCAACCCTGACCCACCATGGCAACCCATTGCTGGAAGAGTGTTATCCCTTTGGTCTTGTCCTCATAGTGCATAATTCTTATTAGAAAGAACCGGAGAAGACAGTTTACAAATGGTATAATGCTTGAACCGCATCAAGAATACAGAAATATTGCAAGTATTTTTTTATACTTATGACATAGTTGTCCTGTGATTATTGTTAGAGATGTTTGTCTTATCTATCCGCTGCACAAATTAAGTTTCTCTTGAAAAATGATTTTAATTGACCGTCCAAGTCAGCAGGACGCCTTGTTAATAACTTTGAAGACTTCATGAAGTAAACTTAAAAGGAGAATATCATCTGACTCTTTATGTGTTTTCATTCATTTATTCATAAACAACAATAAAGGCATGATGTCTGTCTTGATACTGTAAAGTAATACGTGGACTGGTGTCTCAGATTAGGTCTTAATTCAATCTAAGTGGCAGTCAGAATCTTTGGCGCCACTGCATGAGGATTTCAAAGAGGTCCTAAGAGACGACAGACAGATGGACAGATCTGCCAAAGGCCTGGCGTGACACTATGACGAGACACAGCGGCAGGAGAAAACAAGAGAACAACTTAGACTTATTCTCAGCATTTTTATTCGGTTTTAGATACTTTATCTCTGGGAATGGAATTGGCTCTGGGCTGTGTGTTTGTGTGCTTCTGTGTGTGTGAGAGATAGTTTTAGTGAGTGCGTAAGAAGTGTGTGTGTGCGAGGGCATTTGGAAGCAATGACTTGTCCGTACCAATCACAGGAGTGGTTGGTGTCAAAGAGGCGGCAGCTGAGTCAACCTGCCCACCCCCACCACACACACAAACACGCACACACATACTGTGCCCCAACCCCCACATTACCCCACACCTTGTAATGAAAACATCATCAATTATCCCTCTTGACAGGCCCCAGGGACCAAAAGCAGACAGCTCTCTTTGGGGGCTTCGCTTTGTGGACTGACCCTCACAGAAAAACAGACTTGCTACTCACACACTTTACAGCCATTTCACGGAGGACATACATAAGTTTCTTTCAGACTTTTTTTTTTTCTTTAACAAAAATCCAATGACTTGCCTTTGCCAACTGGGTACATAGTGGGTCTTGGGTGTTGGAGATAGTGAGACCAGTCCATCTGGTGAAGGTGTCGGGGGCTGGAGGTGTGAGTAGATGCATGTGTGCGTGTTATGTAGGTTGCTCTCTGGGGGTGTTGAGGGAGAGGAGGGGTTTGTGATGGGGGGGTAGTGGTATGACTGGGGCAGAGGGAGGGCATCAGTCCTGACAGAGACTCCTGAAAGGCCATCTGTGTCATGATTGATGGATGGAATGATGGATGGTTGAGCAGACAAGCAGATGGATGGAGCTATACAGTAGATAGTCGAACAGCTCACACATGGCACATGTTGGCAGCTGAAAAGATGCACGTTGGTTTCCTAAAACATTGGAATTTTGTTGCATCAACATTAGCTTGTTAAATTATTCATTTAAAATAAGTATAGTTGTAGATTTTCTTTCATAGTTGCATTTGCAATGATTTGATATAGGTAGAAACTCAGTCTTACATTTGACATTTGAATTAGGTGGATTTTTAAAAGATTTGTCAGTCACAGCAGGAAAAAAGGGGGGAAATACAGCTTCTGTTTAGTACATTAACCACAACAGACCAAATGAGAAAACAATCCATCCACACACCTTGAGGTCATGTAGCATTTATTTTCTTTCTTTTTACATTTATTGTCATATGAGGATAAAGTCTCTTTATATTTCTGACAAGGCTTGACTTCAATCTTTTCTCCACTTTCTCCTCTCCGCTTCTTGTATCGTTTTACCCCACTATTTAAAAGCCCTCAAGGGCAGTTAACTTTTAATTCATGTCACCTTTGAACTTTTCCAAAACGTCTGCCATAGATCCAGACCAAGCATGAGCTTGTGTGTGTATGTGTGTTGTTCTGGCTTTAGTCAAAGGGTGGGCTAGTGTGTTTCCTTGAGAACGTGAGAACTTTACAGACCTTCAAGGTCGGTCAGTAGCACTGGAGGAGATCAAGAGATCTAATGGCTTTCAAAGCTTACGCAAAGTGGTCAGTTCATGTTTAAACTGAAGGAGGTTCTTTTTGTTTTAGACGTTCACAAAAAACTTGATGAAAGAAAGTATTTAAAATTCTATTCATGAACATTTAAGGTGCTCTTCTCTGTTTATTTTTGCTTCACAAACATCAAGCTGAGGAAAAAATTTACTTGAGCTGTTTGTTCCTCATCACCAATAATGTTTCTTCCATCTCTTTTGCCCTTTGCCATCCCTCTTCCTCTGCTTTCCTCCCCCCAAAGTCTCATATAATTTCATAGTTGGGAAACTATGAAACAGTTCAGTGTGTGGTTTCATTGTTTTACGTCGAAATGATTGATGGCTTCATGGTGAAGCTGTGTTTCACACTAGTTCTATTTTTCATTATCAGCTGTATGTGAGCACCATGTGCGTGCGTGTGTGTGTTTCTGTGTCTATGTGTGCGTACGCTCAGATGGCTACATGCCCAATAACTCAGATATGTGAAACCTTTCTTGGTTTGGTACCCACTAATCAGTTTACAATGATCTGCAAATCCAGAGAGGGGGGGCTTACTCTCAGCTCTCAGGCACACACTCGGATGCAAATTCAAACATGCTGTACACACACTTTTCAAAGGACCACAGCAATGACGTCAGTGGCTGGGTGGGGTGTGGAGTTCCCCACCATTGCTGTAGAATTTATTGGAGAGTGAGTGGCAAGTTGACGTGCAGTAGAATCAGGAAAAATATTGTCATAGGTCTGCGGTTAACTTGATAAAATGCCTCTATCTAAAGCTAAGCAAGATATTAGCCATCCTAGCTTCTTGTTCTTATATGACAAGGAAGCACATAACCACCAAAATAGCTTTTTTCTTGTTTAAAACCCTTCAAATAAAGTTTTATCAGAAAATTTACCACCCTGCAAGAAACAGAGGTTAGTACTGGCTCCGAGCGTGTAGCAGGATTTTGTTCAACCAGTGATATATTAACTTTGCTAAGTGTGAAATCACATTAGCACTAGCTGTTAGCATTATCCATTAGTCCGTGTTTGGATATAAAGAGGATTGGTGGATATTTTCTGTCCGGAGTCAGCAGCTCAATACCTTTTACTTACAGCAACTGCAGTAGCTTGCCCTAGATACATTGTGTATATGTGTGTGTGTGTAGTTGCATATGCAGTTGTGCTATTATTTGTACGTGTCAGACTCATGTCTCTTTTGTTATTGCAGTGTGTGTGTGTGCCTTTGTGTCTCTTTCCATGCGTGTGCTCGATAGATGCTCTGGCTCTGCGATGTGGTAATCAGTTTGCACGTTGGCTGAACTAATTTATCAATTCAGTTCCTCCCACTTGTATTCTCTCCCATGCGTGAACCCTCTCTCTTTTCCCTTCTTTCCATCTTCTTTTCAGACAAAACGCTTCTTTCTGAAAGACCATGCGGGTTTCCTATCTTTTATGCATGCCTTCTGCTTCTCTGACTTCTCTCTTCGGCTCCTCCTTTCTTCCATGACTCCCTCTCATTTCATTTTTCTATAATGTACAGCTGTGTTGCCTTACATTTTTATGGCCTTGAACTATGATATCATAGCCATATTGGTGCACTTGTGCCGTTTCAAAGGCACTGTGAAGAGAGCTGTGATTTATGGATGAAATCTTATGATATCCTCATCATTTTACTTGTCCTATAACCTTATGATTGAAGTGTTCTGCATAAAACACTATAAAGCTCAGGATGCATTAGAGAGGAAGGTTGCACGCAAGGTATGGCCATAGGCTGGTGGTGTGTTTACACTTGACCAGCTGACCCAAGGTGCCCTTGTGGTGGGGGGCAGTCGAACACACAAACACAAGCATGCATGTAGACTTTCTGTGGTGTGTATAGTTGTGTGTCCAGTGGAGTGAGGGAAATCATAGCTAGTGAACCAGGTGGTGAATGCAGACAGGCAATAACTCATGGTGGAAGAGTCGGACAGAGCTGAGGGCTGAGAGAGTAGATGTGTCTGGAAACCAACACCAGTGCACATATATTCTCATTTTTCTCACTTTTCACTTTCTTGTCCTTCTTATTCTTCTTCTTGAAACATTTTTACAACTCACCTCTTTGCATTTACTGGCTTCCAACATAATCCTCTCTGTGTGCTGCATATTTCATTCTGGAAATTTGCTAGCGTTCTTCTCTCATTTCTCCTTTCACTTCTCAGAGATGCTCTGTAGTGTTAGCAAAAGCAGGGGGAAGAGAACAGGGCTGAGGGTGCTGCTCACTTGTTTGTTACGACAGATTAAGTCATTGATTTGTAAAAGCGGTGCACTGATGGAGAAGGCCCTCTGCTGCTGAAGATGAGGAGGGGTGGGGGAGCTGAGGAGGGAAATGGAGGGAAACATTTGGCTGAGGAGAGACAGAAGACAGAAAAGATCAGAGCTAATTGTGAAGAGGAGAGTTAAATGGAGGTGGGAGAAAACAGGAGGGAAAAGGGAGGCAGCCCAAAAGATAGTTAAGAGACATGTTAAAAATAGAGTCGAGGGATGGAGGGGGCAGAGATGGGTGAGGAAGAAAGTGAGAGGGATGCAGAGAGGAAGGAGTGTGGGGTGGAGGTTTGCTCTGAAAGACACAGATGCTAGCAAAAGGCAGAGAAAGGAGGTAGAGTGTGAAAGCTTCATCTTTCAATAACAGCGGCTGCATCGTCCTTCTGTCTTCTTATACTTGCTGCTTCAAAGAGCATAAGGGAGTAATTGTGAAATACCTTTACCTACTTTCAGCATTCCCCCAACTCCGGTTCTTTTCACCCCTCTAGGGGCCAACGGTGAGTTTCTAATTAAAACGTTGGGGGCAAAAGGGTAATTATGATAATAGCATAATAATATCGCCAGGGTTATTAGAATGTTCTCTGGTCCCCAAATTGCTTCCTCTGAGAGATCAGATTTCAGTGGCATTATGTAAAGTCAAATTTCCTTGAAAGTCAGGTGAAATGAAATGTATTCCCTTATGGTCTACTTGCAATCTGAGAATCTGATTCTCTCTTGTATGCCACGGACAGGAGTCTAAAAAAAGCTTTATAGTTCCCCACTGCAATGACATACCCTACTCCCTCTTCACCCACTTCTCAGCACAATTCAGTCTGAGAGGTTTATGTGATCAGGATGTCTGTTTGTTTGTGCTGTCGTTTTTATTTTGTTGCTTTGAACTGTACCTGCAAGCGTGTGGTTCCTTGACAGACCTGTGAAATGAGTTCCATGTATTGTACCTGGTTATAACAAGAGAACATTTGTTTTCAGGCTTAAAGATCACTGCTAAAATACTAGCTCCAAGCACTGTAGCTCGGAGCTTACTGAGTGCTCTGAGGGGCATCCCACTGTTTTCTCTCAGCTTCCTAAGGTACCTGACTGGGATGAGGCTTTGTGGATTCCTCTTACTCCCATTTACACACCCCCTCATTCCCAGGCAGCCCTGAGGCAGCCCACCTCCAGCTGTGGCTGCTGTTCTCTGCACTGCTTGGTGCAAGTACCGATTGCTTTGGAGTGCCTCCCCTTGCTCAAATAGGCGGTAATTACGGGCTTAAAGAGGTTTAGTGGTCCAGCAAACTACATAATCACCCCTTGAATTAGCCCCAGCTCATCAGCCTCAGTCCAACGAGCAGCACTTACCACTAGCACTAGCTAGCATGCTGCACCCCCTTTCCTTTATTGCACAGGGGGAAGCACAGCGGCAGGTGTTGTGCAACATCCGGCCCCCTTAATAAATTTAGCCTCCCCTGAGCTGGAATAGGGAAGACTAATGAAGCGCGCCTTCACTCTTCGTGTAGGCAACCAGAAAGTGCACACACTACTCGCATACAGCACACAATAGAAGATGCTTTCCTTTAGTATCAACAGACTTCAGCGTGACATTCTGTATTAAACATGGCACTTTGCTAAGACCTGAGACATGATCATGTCAATACTTGCTGAAAACGTCAGCATACACATAGGTTTGAGACCCACCCAACTGTAAAGCTTGCAGATCATTGTTCACACCCTGTGGCACTGCAGCAACAGCCACAGTGATGGCTGCTGCCCCGTGTTATTATATGTGCCCTTACAGTCTGCGATGAATGATACTAATCATCCATTATCATATTGGAGAAGCTGGTAACACAGTACATTGTCTAATCCACTTTGTACCAGAGCTTTAATGACATACTTTTCACCCTTTGCCTCACCAGCTAACTAGATTTATCTCATTCCCACAGGCAAGAGCGCTGTGAGATTTCCCTAAATCAACAAAAGCTGTTTTTTTGAGAAGGAAAATGCTCATTAATGAATGAAAAACCCAAGAACATCTGTTTTTCCTCTTTTTTCTTTATCTCCAGAAGAGATGGAGAGATTTGATGACAAAAACAGTTTGAAAAGGGGGTTAGATCGCAATTTCTGGTGCATATATCGAGGTTTTCCCCGAAAAAGAAGGGTAGTGAATTATTCATGCAGGCTTTGAGCTGGTTTACCATAGACCAACACCATAAAAAGAGTCTGTTCCTGCCTTTTTTTCTTTTTGTTGCATTAAGAAGGGGACATTTATTTTGCACAGACTTTACAGAGGACAGTCAGAAACTCTTCCTGTTGGTTCATTTTCAGTCTCTCAAAAGATCTGTTTTTGCGCTGTTTTGTTATTTTGCATCAGAGCAGTCTGAATCAGAGGAAATTAGGTTAGGGGTGCTTTGTTTTTTTCTGTTGTTGTTTTGTTCACTCTCACTCCCTTTTCTTTTTTTCTTTAATCCCCCTTTTCTTTCAGAGCCAGCTTTGTTGCTGGGTCCCTGCTCCCTAATGAAGTCAAAGGGATGTCAGTCGATGCCACCTACACAGAAAGGAATTTGAAATGGCGTTGCTCTCATAGCGCAGCATGAACACACAAGTGTGAAACTTCCACTGAATGAGCAGAAAAATTGGGAAATTGGAGGCTTGTTGTATGAGATACTACAGGCTTATAGTTTGAAACGCTTGTTTTAAAGTCTGCCCCACGCTCAGGGTTTGGAAAATGTGTTGTTAGCATAACAATGTGGTTTTTTCCCCCAAATATTTAAGGAAATCTCATACATATCTGGCAGGAACAGGCTCCACTTCCAATAGACAGTATCTTTGTAAATATATATATATATATATATATATATATATATATATATATATATATATATATATATACATACAGTATATATATGGATATATGGGGCCATTTGGGATGATGCAGTCAAAAGGCCCCCGGATTAGCTGACAGGCATTCCTGATGGGCAGCTTGGTTTCCATGGAGACTTGACCTGGGAATACGGAAGGGGAATAGATCTTGCTATGTCAAAGCGGCTCACTTAAACTGGCACATGCCTAATGTTGGTGGTGTTTAACCTGCCTGATGCGTCATGTCAGTTCGGTTGACAGTCACGACAAGAAGCGACAAATATAACCTGAAACAAAAACAATCTTGTTCAAAAAGAGGTGGGTGCTAATGTAAAGTTGTTTACTGTGAATCATTGCATTTACTCGTATCTTTGATGCTTGTGGTTAACTCCAACCATCTGCTGGTAAAGTAAGTTAACTTAAAATACTACTGACCCATGTCTGTTATCCACACATTGTGCAGTGTCATGGCCTCTTTTTTGAGGGACATCACATGACCGTGACAACATATGATTTTCCTCCCTCATATTCTTCCCTCCACCCTGTTTCATGGTTGCAGTTTTAAAAAGCTAATGTGGCGTGTCAAGCCTTTTTAATGGGATGCACAGAGGCTTGGGAAGCGCAGCTTTAAATAGAAATATATGCAATGATAACACCTAATGGCTAAGACGGGATTGCACATGGGTGTAATTACACACATCCAGATGGAGTGGTTGGATTTCATTTTATATGTGGTATGCAGGTTTTAAAAATGAAATTATTTACACAAAGATACTATCATTTAGAAACCCCCACCCATCTCCAACAAAGAAAAGGTGACCACATTCATAGCTTTATTAGTGCTTATGGCAGCCAAAGTCATATTCCACGTTAAGAGGTAGTTAACGGGAAAGGAAACAGTTTTTGCTGACAATGTAAAATGAAGAGAAGGAAGAAAGCAGAAAAATAAAAGACAATTATGAGAATAGCCTTCTTTTACACTGAAATTGAGCTGAAGATTTCCAGGACTGTACAGTTCACATCAAGAATTGGGACCATGGTTTCTCAAACATGAATGCAAATGCAGGTCATAGCAGTCCTGCTTATGTGGCTCAAGAGTTGAGTAACACTGAGAGATGAAGTCTGGAAGATTACAAAATCATTCAGAAACACCATAATGAAAATAACTTATGAGTAAACACTGAAATTACTGCCATTTTTATGGCATGTTTATTCTGACATGCTCTTACTGTCATGTGTATGATATTTTTTCCATTGCTTTAACCCTGGAACAGTGGGAGTGAAGTAGGGTCTCAAAGAATATTTATGCTCTTATCTATTTGTTAAACCCTGGGGCTCCAGATATCCATTTTCATGTCTCCTCCCCTTCCTCCTCATTCCTTCTCCATCTCTGTCCCTTTTCTATCTATCCCTCTCTTGTTCTTGTCTGAGAAGGTTTGAGAGGAAGATGGTCAGACAGGGAGGGGATGTTACAGCAGCACTCTTACTCACCCACACACATCTGCGCGCATACACTCGTACAAACAAACTGTATGACTACAAACAGCTGAACTTCTATGTATGCCCGACAATCTCTTCAGCTCAAATGAGACCAAGCTAACACACAAAAACACTCATGACTGTGCACACATTTAACTTGCAAAGCATCTTTGACACTTAGAGACAAAATGTGCAACAGACGCACATACATACTCAAACTGATAAGACACACAGAAGAGAAAGAAGCAAACACACACTCCTCCTGGCACCCACATGCTCAGAGTCCTGTAGAAAGCTGCGAGCAGGGTGGAAATTCTCATGAAAGGAGTTGTATATTTGGAGAAGACATATCATTAAGATAGGCTCGGGGAAGAGGGAAGGGAGGGAAGGATGCACAGAAACTTTCCATCTGCTCTTTTAAAGAACATGTTATTGCTTTTCTCACTAAAGGCCTTTCTTTCCCTCACTCCAAACCCGCTGAACCACAGCCAAAGGCCGTTAAGACACCAGAATCACTTAGAGACAATATTAAAACTGGGCGACTTGTTGCTGAGCAAGAAACTAAATCACAGTGTTTTGACAGATAGGAGCTAATTTGGAGGTTTAGAAAAAGGAGGACAAAAACAATTTTGATGTTCCTAGCCAACTCTTCCTCATAGCTCTGCATTTTTTTTCTTTTAATGTGAGAACTAGTGACAAAGTTTATTTGAAAGTAAAAGTAAAAACACAGTTGCAAGTAGATGTAGTGTATCTAAAAATAATATGATGAATAAAGTATGAAAAGTTTTAAGACTGCTTATCAGTGATACGTTGTTATACAGTGGAAATATTATTTATTTAATTTTACTGAGTTTTAAACTGTTAAACCAACACAATTTTACATAAGAAAATGAAATGGGTCCATTTGTCCACAATGGAAAGTGTTGTGAAATAAAGGGTTAAAAAAAACTGAGAAATTGCTACATTTTGGGCTACAAAATGGGAACATGTTTGGAACATTCATATCTTTTACATTACGTGAAACTAGGTCTTCACAGTCTTACTAAACCATAGATATTCAAATATGTGTCCATACTGTCAGGTGTATTAGGGAGGACTGTGTTCCATTTCTGCACCTGTGCATGGTTAGTTGTTGAGTAAAAGTAGATCTTCTGATTCTCACGGAAACCTCATTAATTCACCTGTACTTGTCCTATTTCAAGTCAAAATGGCTTTGTGATTTTTTGGCTGTTTTTGCAATGTTGATATTAAGGATGTTTATATTGTGATGATAAAATGTCAATATATTGTGCAGCTGAATGTGAAAACAACAGAAATTGTTATATTTCTCAAGTATTAGATGTCACAAAAAGCAAAAAAGAAGCTAGGAGAAACAGGTTTAACTCAAGACCTAGAAACATTTTCTTTCAAATGGATGATTGTTGGTTTGATCCCCAACTTTTCCAGTCTACATGAAAAAAATATCCATGTTAAAGACACTGAAATTGACATTGCCCCCACCACGTTCCTTACTTGGTAACTGTTTTGGGATATAAGCACCTGCTCAGTTGATGTAATATAGGAGGGGGTGTTGGTGATACATCAGATAAATAAAAAAAAAAAGTAGAAGTCACATCTGATCCAATGTTGCCCAACAACTTTAACTCCATAACTTTTCTGTCAGTTGCAGATGATTAGAGACATGCATGATAAGGGTTTCGACTTAAGGGTTTACATGATGGTCAGGCTTTAAAAATGTGTAGATAAATGTTAACCAGTTTGCATCCTGTCACCGTAACGCCCTCCTAACCTCTTGTATTTTGTTTTTTGATAGTGACCCTACTGTTTTGTGAACATGTGGGTTAACATATCACATTTTCTTTCATGACTGATTAAAGAGTTTATTCCCGGGTTTAAACCTGGATTTGAGTAATCGACACGGCACTTAGGTGAACCACTACTGTATGGGTCCTTGAACAATGTCCTTAACCCCCACCAACTGCTCCCCAGATGATGTAATTGGCAGCCCACTGCTCTGATTAATCTAGTGATGAGTGAAAAGCAGAGCCAAATTTCCCAATCAGGATTACTAAGGAAAAATTTTCATTATTTATTTATTATTCAGATTACATATCGTAAGTAATGTGACCTCAACCTCATATTCATTTTTTTTTACTTGGTATCACAAAAATCACACTCATGCAGCCAAGTACATTCACCCCCCCCCCCCCCAATACACAGATTGTCTGTGTTTGCCTACTTGTGTATATCTGTCTGTGTGCGCCTGGAAGCTAGTGTAGAAACAAGATGTATCTGTGCTGTACTGTGGCCCCTGGCATGTCTGAAGCCCCTCCAACATCACGAGGCAGACACTCCTGCTTCCACAGATCCACGACACGTAGAATAGACTCATTCATCTTTCCTATTCAGTCATATTTCTTTGTTGAAATGGGTTTAAGGGTTTAAAGACAATTTCTTTTTTCACATGATTAGTAAAGATTAATATGTCTGCAGATAATTTATGTGGTTTCCCTGAGTAAACCAGAAATTCAGTGAGAGACTGCTTTCCTGTTCTACCATTCCTCTGTCTTGTGCTCTTGAAGAAAGTGATCTGCAACTCAATTTAATGGGTCCTTTGTTTTGTTCATGTTCCACATCTCCACAAAGTTTTATGAAATGAATCTTGTTACTTTTTATGTAATCCTGCTGACGGCCAGACAGAGAAACAGACAACTGCTGCTGAAAACATACTTCTGCTGAGTAGATGCGTCACTGCATCAAATGACACGAGGCCCGAAAGAATAATGTTTTCTCACTTTCAGCACACATAGAGAAGGGCATGTGGCGCCCCATATTTTCCACAGTTATTTCAATTCTGACATTATCTCATCAGTCTACAATATGAGAAATACTGGTGCGCACACTCACGCGAGACTACACATGAATGGACGGACAGTTCACACGCATATATCCACACAAACGCACACACAGAGAGGAGCACAAAAATGGTTGTTGAAAGTGGACACAAATTTGGCCAGAGGCGACAATGCAATTATATCTTAGCCCATGAAATTAGCCTCCTTGTGTTTCCATTCCCCGCAACCAATCACATGGACAAGGGAATGCTGGGAAAAAAAAATCAGTCTCCTCTCACGCTCTCTCTGCTGGGTTGTCCCAGCATTAAACACAATCCTGTTCATTATGCGCTGAAAAAGTGTAATGAAAAAATGAAAAAGCTGGCGCCGCACTGATTTTGCTCGTCTGATTGACTATCAAGGGTGTCGTCTTGTTAGACATACTGCAGTAGCCACATGTGTGGCGGCTTTTGTTGGTCACCATAATGTCAGATATGAATCATAAAAGTCGAGTCTTTGAGGAGCCTAAAGTAAAGCTTTTTGCTCGTTTCCAGGACAGTAAAATAATCTGAAAGATGTATTTTTTGTGGACGTATAATTGTTTGAGTGTACTTTTTCTTTTTTCTTAAGTACTTCCAAACTATTGATTGTGAATATCAACCTCTTTAGTTATTTTTAAACATCTTTGCTCTTAAGTAAATGTATACACAGCAGTTTGGTGTTTATATAGATCTCTGTTTACAGCCATCTCTTCAACAATACATTCTCTCCTTTACACCCCTTATTCCTCCCTCCTCGCAGTCTTTTTTATAGCCTGCCTATGGTGTTGAGCACAGTTCATGTCTTGTCTCAGTCATGAACAGCTCATTGTCCTGCATGAACAAGGCTCAGTGCATCTGTGATACCACCCACTCTTAATATAAATCAACACACTCCCCAAGTTCACATTTATCCAATTTACCCATTCTATATATTTAAACAGGTGGCTTAGCCAGTGGTTCATACTGGGAAAAAAAAAAAAAAAAAAAAGGGTTTAAGTCAGTTCTGACTGTCTCACCAATGACTTAACTCGTGCTTATCACGCATGTATGCTCATTGTTTGAATCCTTAAAAAATTTAAATTTAATAAAATAAATAAAACCTGAAAAAGTGACAGTTAAAATCAAAGTGATGAAGATTGATTAAAAACACAGAGAACTAAATCAAGATGAGATTATAGAAAATTAGATAAAGTTTTCTGGTCTCTGCGTGACAACATTGGAGAATTTTAAAACTGTTTCACCCTCGCTCTGGCAGATAGTTTGATATTTCAAAGTTTAAAGACTCAAAAACTAAATTAAATGACTCACTGAGGCAGTATTGTGCAGTTTTTTGGGGAAATCCCTCTTCCTATATTAAGCCTGTTCATAAAAAGATGAAAAAAAAAACCAACATAAAGTTGTGCAGTGAAACTGTGGAAATAATTCTGCTGAAAAAGGCTAACTTAGCCTCATTGGTGTTCAAGTTTCAATAAGAGTAAAGGCAACCAGTGGGAATAAAGATGAGAGATTTTTCATTTGCTTGTCTGTATTCCATCGGGTTAATGCTACATATTCCCCACTCACTGATTACATATGCAGCAGGGTGAAAGGGGGGCCGCAGACGCGAATATATTTGTGTAAGAGGCTGCCTAATTACCAGAGCTGGTTCTCCACTTCACTTAACTTTCTAATTGGCTTGCCTTTTTGGCTGCCATTAATTACAAGATTTCATATTCCATTAATGAATTGAGGAGGGGGGTGTATATTAATGTGCACACACTTGCACATACTTACAGTATACATCCCAATATACACACAAGCTTACTGACACCTACGCACCAACAAGCATGTGCACACATCTCATTACAGCGTGAGATTTTGTGTGCATGACTATATGAGCAACCTATGCCCTGCAACATCTCTTCCTCGGCTAAAGGCACATCAAGTCTTTTTCTCAGAAACAAGAAGCTTCATTAAACAATTTGTGGGCAGCCTTTTCTTAAATACATGTTGCCTTTCTCTTTTATAGCATCCCTACCCATCAGAAGAACAGAAGAAACAGCTGGCACAAGACACGGGCCTCACCATCCTACAAGTGAACAACTGGTAAGTGATTTCAGAGTTTACATGCAGTCGATTTCAGGAGTTGGACCCCCCCAGGCTATCTCAGTTTTTAATGATTGGAATTAATGCCTCCACTCTACTCCCATTTTCATCTTTCTCACACAGACACACATACACTTACCAAATGTTTCTTACCTAGATCAATCCATCTAGAAGATATGGCCTGGAGTGATTTTCCAAAACCAACTGCCTAACTCACCCCAAACATGAGCATCCATGTTAATTAACTACTATTTGAAAATATCCAATAAACCATTCAACATGCAGGACTTATACAAGAATGATTACATGAAAAGTGATAGCTTTGAGACGAATCACAGGGTTTCACTTTGACTTACTTATTTGGGATTTTTTTTTCTTTTTTTGCCGTTTTTTGAAGTGTTACTGTGTTTAAAATGTGTTTTCACCTTTGGCTGAACATAATGCTTCTTTTTTCTTGGGAAAAATGTAACATTTGCCCAAAATTTATGCTATTCTGAACAGAGATGGTCAGCTGTTGAGTTTTTTTTTTTTTTTTTTCTTGTTTAAAGTAATTTCTTCACAAATGACGTTTGTAAAGAAAGTATAAGCTGCAGATTATCTTCAGATCATTATTCTGTTGAAGATCTTTTCTTGGGTTTCTGTGACTGTAATTTGAGTATTTATTGCTTTTTCACCACACATTTAGCATTTGAAGTTACCCTGGTTAACAGAAGCCTTGCTTAGAAGTGTGGAGCATGACTGCTAACCTGCCTTTGCAAATTACTGCTCTGTAAGTGCCAACAAGGCAGTTAATTGGGCACAAGTGTGACGGGCTGGGGCCATAAAATAAGGTTGCTAACTATCCATTTTAACCTTAGGTAACACTGTAAAAGGTAGAAAGGGGCCCTGTGTCCTTGTGCGGGTTGTCTTATCAGAGAGATGGCTATCAGCACATGCTTAGTGTTATTAGCCATGTCTAATTAAAGGGGCTGAAGTCTGGGTAACTGAGGCAAGGCCCAGGCAGAGGGTGTTTGATCTGCGCGGCCCTTAAAATAATCCTTGAAAGTATTGGTGAGTTGTGAGGTATGAGCTTGAAAGTGGCGAGTGCAGAAAAGGCAAAGAGGTGCAGGAGAAGAGAGGGCTCTAAAGAGCCAGAGTGAAAAATAGATGAAGGAAAAGAGAGGAAGATAAGGGCAGAGGGAGAGAAAGAGATGAGACATGATAACTCCCCATTACCAGCAGTGTAATGATGTTAACATTATTCCCAGCCATTGTTCAATCTGAGACCTCAGAGACAGACGGGTGTTAGATTAGGGTATGATGTATCAGTCTGTGGAGAATTCATATTATACCAGGCTAAAGCAGTGCACACATACACAAACACTGTTTCCTGACCAGAGGGAATCCTGTAGAGGTTATCAAATCACGTGACCCCTCTCTCTGAAATCCATGAGGGATCAATTCTTACAGCTGTGATAAAGCCAAACTGTGTCCAAGTGTGTGTGTTTGTGTGTGACAGAGCGAGTCAGACAGACAGTCACATGAACTGTAGCTTGGTCATTTAAGGCTGACTGCATGCACTCGTTCTGTTTGTTATTTTTATTGGTAGGGGTATGGCAACAAACCCTGAAGGTGTGCATGTGTGTGTTTGTGCAAGACCACCACACACTGTGTAAATCGTAGGTGGCTAATCTTGGTTTGTGGAAGATGCTGTATGTGTGTTTGAGTGTGTGTGTATGTGTGTATGAGAGAGAAGAACCGGGGGTGGTTAATCTAAGGGGTATTAGTTGTTAAACCCTGCATGGTGGGATCCCGCTGCCCCCTCACATTTCCTACTATACAAGTGTGTGTGTGTGTAAATGTACGTGTGTGTGCATGTGCACACTTGTCCACAGGCACATTTCCATGCATGGTTTGGCTGTTTGAGAAAGCAAGCTGTATGCTGTAGCATGGAAGGGTGATAGAGAGGGAAAACAATAAAGGGAAAATGGGGCAACAGAGAGATAAAGACAAAGAGGAAACGATAGGAAGTAGAGAAAGAGATGTGGAAGAGAAATAAAATATGGAAAGATGATAAAGAGAAATACAGGACAATCACAGAGAGGAGGAGAGAAAGACAGAAAGAGGTTATGTTAGGGGAACTGCCATTTCACAGGCGTGTTGTTGTGCTGGATGGGAAGCCCCGTCATTGGGTGTCTCCATAGCAACCCCCAGTGATGTTACCTCCTGACCCACTGATTTGGTGAAGTCAATTTCCCTAGATGTGATTCTGTTTGTCAGTGGCTATTGAAAAAAACACTTACAAACACACACATGGACATATGTGCGCGTGTCCAAACTCAAACACACACTTACATACTGTACACAGTCACTGGTGTGTATGTGTGTGTGTGTGTGACAGCAAATCAGGTCTGCAGCTGTGAATAAAACCAAAAAGGACTTCAGAAAGCATGAAAAACTTCACAGAAGTGTGTTCACACGCACAGTGAGACTGTCAAAAGGATGCAGATCAACTGTGGGTCATCCATGTTTGTCGTCCCAACAGGGGAGGATTTAAAGCTGAAAAGTATGTACAACCGACAAATAAAACACACACAGTTCAATCTTGTCACATGTTCCAGCACAGAACATTAGGAACACACATAGTCCCTTCCACAAACACAATCTCTTTATTATCATGTGCTTTACCTCACATAATCTAACACTATCTGCCGGACTCCCATACACTCTCCCCTGATCCTTCTCTCACGCACCATAGATGTGTTAACACACATGTCTGTGTGCATTATTGATGAGCGAGCACGTGGTGGGGCTCAGCAGATTAAATAAAAATGCTAAAGGCCGGCAAGGGCCCAGATCACTCATGAATTATTGGCAGAAATACGCTGCACTAGGGAATCTCAATTTGAATGAAGAAAGTATGTGTGTAACGCTGTTTGTGTTTGTACATGCATGTGTGTTCACCTTCACACAACAGAATTGTGTATAGGGAATGTAAACGCATGCCTAAATGCATCTCACAACCCCAAAGTAGGCATTACAGCATCCACGGCCACAAACTAAGTCAAAGCGAGACAGTTTGGACAGGTACAACACAGAGAGTTGAAGTGTGTGTGTTGTACAAGCCAACACATATTTGTCTTACATACAAATATGCAAAACTTGTACTCCTTGAATTAGTTCTTATGGGGTTATGATTCTCTTTATAATGAAGAATATGTTATTTTTTTCATACTTGATGACATTTTGAAGATATAAGAGACAAGTGCCATCACACTTTGTGGCATTTATCTACATTTATTCTCTAGAACGCTTCTTTTCATCACATTTATCAACACATAAACTAAAGCCTCTCACAGCTCACTGCAGGTGTGGTATCCAATGACAAGCGTAACTCTTGCAAAAGGTTTCAACTTTGCAATAAATCTCCGAGGCATTTATTTTCAGTACAGTTATAGTACTTTTAAATGTAAGGAATTCCCCCCAAAACAACCAATTTAAGTTCTTTTCATGCTCTACTGTATGTAGAAATACTTAAGCGACGGGAATCTGTCTGGGCAAGTGAGAGCTGGATTACTGTCCAAGCTGTTTAAACACAAGAAACATTCTCTGTTTTTTACTCAAGGAACATATTTATACGTCCTTAAAAGAAGATAAAGACTGGTTGGAGAAGCACATCAAGGATCATGACTAACAAATGACATGTATTTGTATCTTACATATTTCTATTAATATCAATCAATCAATCAATCAACTTTTATTTGTATAGCCCTTTACAATAACCAGAATGGTACTCAAAGTGCTTCACAATTAAGCCATAAAATACATGGTGAAAACCTATTTTCAACCAGATTTTAAAATATCTTAATTTATTGCTAGTTTTCACCTTAAATCAGTTATTTTTGAGCAACTAAACCAATATTGACCAATCAATGTGGAATGAAGAAAATTTTCTGATATAAATGAAATATAAAAAAGCAAGGAAAGGATGCACATATTGATTAGATTTAGGTTTGCTGATAAACTCAGGCGTAGATCTGTCTGCAGTCACAGTATCGAAGTGTTCTTGAACAACACAACCTTTTACCTGCTTACATAATTACACCACTCTACAAACAGGCAGCAGCTAAAAGCTCAATGTGCAACATATAAAATATCTCTCTCTGGATGCAGTCAGTATCTCTGCGCTAAGTTTTCCTAACGCTCCGGTGATGTAAAAATCGATAGGGAGGTCATCAGGTTTCCCTTGTTGGCTGCCCCTCCCCTTCCTGCCTGCAATTTAATAATACCCCTTTAAAGGCAGTGTTTAAGCCCCGCCGAGCAATTGTTTTGTCAATAAGACCTCCTTTTACGAATGTCTTAAAAGCCTGGACAGAGAGAGAGTTAGGAGGAGAGAAAGAGAGGGAGTATTTAAAAGGGCAGAGTGGACAGACGTTGAAGCTTTTTAGGAAAGAGTGGTATGGCACATATGTATATGCTGCTTATCGGGTTTCTGAAAGCAAGCTGAAAAACAGCGGAGAGACGGATGTTAGAGAATGAAACAGGAAGTGACAAGCAAAGAGTTAAAGAGTTAGGACATGCAAACAAAAGTTTGAGATGTTTTTATCTTAAATAGCATTCCCATACACGGAGAGTTCAGGTTAAAAGAGATTCAAAATAAAGGTTTGAATATGATTAGCTAATTCTTATTTTGCCGCAAATAAGTCGTAATGCAGCGTTTCTATCCCCCATATTTAGAAAATGTAAATTACAAGTGGTGAATAGAAATGATGGGAAAATGTGCACAAAAATGCTTCTCCTAAACCGTCACTTGAAAAGTTTTGGCTTCTATAAAGGACACAGATTCACAAATTCTGAATTGGCCAAGTTTAGAATGACAAGACTCAACAGTCGTTTCCGGTCTAAGCCTGGAAATGACTAGTCAACATCTTCCCAGATACACAGTACAATGGTCCTAATATTTACAAAGATGAAAATGATTCCTTGAGGAAAACTTTATCCTCTTTTCCTTTGGTTAATGTCACATTCATTAATTATAACCATCTCTCCTTACCCCTTATAATCTTTCCTAACCCTTAGTAATGCCCCCCCCCCCTAAAAATTTATATGCATATTTGAATTATGCTCAAAAAGAACATTAGAAGATGGTAACTTGACATGAACTGGTTTGGAGTGAATAAACTAGTCTGAGTAGTGTATTAGTGTTGATGTGCAATGTCAAGTAGTTGCTTAGTAAAAACAAACGCTTGAAGAGGGCAAAAGAAACCAAACTAGTTCCCATGGATTTTTTTTCAGTCAGTTGAAACTGTTCTTTCATGTCAACTAAAAGAGAACGTTGTCCTCGTTTGTTCTGCAGATGCAGAAACAGGCAATATTTCCAATGATCATGATGCGGTTTAAATGCTTTACATGTTGGAAAGTATTTTAAAAAAAGCAAAAACCACCTCATCCAAATGTTAGAACTAAGATGTTCATGACATTTTTGTGAATACACATCAAACAACACATAAAGCATTGATATAAATATGGCTATTGCTATATGATGAGATGTTTAACAGAAAAAAAGGCAAACTGAGAAACTATTAAAAGAGTGATAACTCTCACAACTATCTTGAAATCCTTGTTCATCTTCCTCTCTTTCCGTGATATGTTTCAAGTCTCTTCAATAAGAATCCTTTTCCTATAGTTTGTTGACTACTAACTTTTACCTCAGTTTAAATGTTTAGATAACATGGTATTGTCAAGTATTAATGTAAAATGTAATCAAAATGATAGCCCAAAAGTTATCCTCAAGTTAAACACAACTTAAATGGTTAATCATTAGGAAGAGGGAGAGAAACAGGTAGAGTGAGATTTGTTGTATGGTTTAGTTGACAGGTTAGAGACAGAAAGATGCTGGAACTTGTTCACAGAAAGTCCTCCAAGGTGTGTGTGTATGTGTTGGAATTAACATTGAGTTTCAGTTCATGCCCTGGAGCCGGCTTTATACACTGCACCTCTGTCAGGTTTCTTCTGTGTGAAACTCCTTGACTTTACAGGAGATACCATGCACACACTTTACATACATGTATAACATCACCCTCAGATTTCAATATAGACTTAAAAGGCAAGAATAATTTAAAAAAAAAATGTTTCAGTTTGGAGTCTGTTGCTAACAATAGCCTTTTACAGGAATCTTCAGCCTGTGCAGACACAACCTGCTCTTTACTGTATTATGTCAACAGAAATCTGTGTATTTGTGTGCAAGTGCATAGGTGTCAATGTGCAAAGAAACAGTGCACCAAATGCCATCTCTCCTCCCCCTTTCCTCCCTCTTTCTTCCTCTCTCTCTCTCTCTCTGTTTCTCTTACATCACAGCACGCCGCCCGAGGCCAAACCTGCATTTCTCTTCATTCGGCCCTCTCTCTGTCTTTTTTATTCCCTCTTCTTTTCTTCCCACTCCTCTCTCTTGCTTTTCAACCTTCTTTTGTAGCGGGGAGAGGAGGGAAAGGGGGGCGCCTCCAAAACATGAAAGGCAGCACAATGTGAATGCCAGGGTCTGTGTGGAAGCACACATGGTCGCTGTCGTACTCGCCGCCATCAGTCCGTTGATGCTCTCACGCTGATGTTTTCTTATGTTGATATTAAAAAAACAGCTTTGGAGGGAAATCAGCAGGACGCTAAACAAGTGTTTTTGTGCCAAACTTAAATATGGAGGAAAAATGGGACAGCTACTCTTACAATTAACAGAGAGCTGACATTGATTTGTTTAATTAAAATAACTGTTAATTCTTTTATTCCCTGAAAATGTTATTCTTACTTTTGAAGCCTTAAACTGCTTTTACTTGTTACTGGGCAGCCATAGGGATCCCCCATAGTGAAAACTGCTGTGAGCCGGCAGGGGAAGTGACACTCCAAAGACAGGATATGACACAGGCAGTATGGGAGGGGGATTTAGGTCAACCACTTTGTTTGAATCAGTCCACACTGCAAGCCCTGTCAGCAATACCGGCTCTGTGTGACACCATTGTTCATCCCTGTCTGAACAGTCTTTTTTTTTTTTTTTTTTTTTGGAGAGGGGGGTAGTGCATTTTTTTCCTTCTTTTTTTTGTGAATGTGGTGAACAAAAACACACAATGTATGTAAGTAAGTGGATGCAAACCCACACCTAAAAAAAAAACGCACTCAAGTGGAATAGAGCTACTCAAGTGTACACTGAGAGTCACACACTCATTTCGATCCAAGCCCAAAGGCTAAAGGACAGAGGCTCTGTCCAGTGTTACGTTTGTAGAGTGGGCAGAAAGGGACTGCCATGTTGTTTCTGGGCAAAGCCAGGCTTCAAGCCATCCCCTCTTCTTCTGGCATTGATGGGTGACTGGCTGGCTGATTCTAAGACTGGCTGAACATGTCTGAAGGGAAGCAGGAATGGAGATAAAGAGAATGGCTGGGGTTACATGTGACAACTAGTGGCTCTTTTCTAGTGTCTTAATCTATGTTTCTATGTCTTTTTTTATGATTATGGTGCCCCCATCCCCACCCCACTCTCTCTCTCTCTCTCTCTGTTTCGCCTCTTTTACTCCCAGTTCTGTTTGTATTTTGTCTTTTTGGCAAGTCCCATTTAGAAGTCGCTGAGTGTTGCAAAGCCAGCTCAGTCAGAGCCACTGAGTTCATGTATGTTTTTCAAGTGGCCAACAGTTCCTATAACTCTGTGAGGCACCTGGTTGTCATGGACACATGCAAACACACTGAGCTCCTCTCTAGTAAGTGTGTATGTGTGTGAGCAGTTACCTGGCCTGTTGCTCCACTCTGTAAAACCAGCTTTAGTGGTAGATTCATGGCTGTCTTAATGGACACTCGGCTCTTAGGTAGTGGAGCAACAGGGACTGTGTGTGTGTGTGCACCCACACACATACTTGCATTTTATGTGTGTGCAGTAATGGGGATTAAGTGACCCCATGTCTGTTCTCAGTCTAAAGCTCCTTTTAAATTTCACACTGTTTTCTTAAGTTTCCCTCCATATGTGGCACTGGATCCTGCTAATCCTCCTCATGTTATTAGAAGCTGGATCAGCAGCCTTGGATGCACTGAATGTGTGTGCGTATGTGTGTGTTTGTCAGTGGGTGTGTGTACATAGCTATACATTCACTTGGAGATGGTTCAGGACCTATTTGTGTGCCAATAAAGACTTGCATGTTGTGCTGACTCAAAACACAGGCCTCTTGTCTCATAACAACCTAGCTGCGGCCAAACAGCACTCAGACGTGGTCATGTGACTCCTGCATGACCTCACTTCAACCATTCTTATTAAGAGGGTGTCCATAGTGTTTATGTACATCTATGCATGCACACTTATGTTTTTCAGTGGGCCGGCTAACCTTGAGGTGATAAGTACATTGAAGCACTTTTTCCACAGACCTGATGCACATACAGTAGGCGTTTTCTGTAGTATGAGGCTGAAAATCTCAAGGAATCATGGAATGATGTGTTGCATGAATATGTGGAATTAAGAGTGAGTCTGGCTCTCTGTGGTTGGTTATTGGTTAAAAAAAAAGTTCTTGAGAAAACAGTGGGAACGATGCAATACAGTGACAAGTGAGAGCATGCAGCCCATGGAGCTGCATCCTACATCTGTAACTCTGTACGTGCGCATAGGAATTTGTACTTGTTGAAAACTGCACAGACAAATTAAAGACAATACACAGTCTCTTTGCTCAGCATTAAGTTTGGCTCACTCATGAATAGTTGCAAGCTTGGAGCTTAGAATTCCTCAAAATCAGTGACTCCTATCCTGTGTACAGGAATCCCACAAGGGCTCTCAAGATGCAGCTGAGTTTATCACCAGATTATTAAGGGACTAAGAAACAAAACAGTACATACAATATTTTTCCACACATTTAAAAATTAAGGCATCGAGATGAGGGAACACAGGTTGACTTTCTGTAACTAAAAGCAAATTAATGTTTGTACCTTTCCTCTCATGGTATCTTCTAGCAGAAATTTATAAACAAAGACATATAAATGCAATTCCTGCTTTTGAATGATTTGTGCAAATTCACCTGCCATTTTTCTCAAAAGCATTGATCCAAAAATAAGTCAGGAAGTCATGAATTAAGTCATTAAAATTCAATTTCGGTTCTACAAACCATGAAAAAAGAATCAGTTATTTGCCCAAGTTTTGTGAAGTTTTTTTTTTTTTTTTACTATACTGTTTATATTTTCATCACTTAACTGTGAATATGTCACAAATAAACTTGTGCAAATGGCTGTTAGTTTATTTAAACTAATCTGAATCATCTAATCCAAACATCTGACCTGCGATTGACTCTGAGGGGGAGAGAAAGAAAAAGAGGGAGGGAAACATGGAGGGGAAACGAGAAGGAGGTGATTTATGAGTTAACTCGTCAACTGAGGATAACAAGGGGAGAAACTCATAACTGTACTTCCCTCACACACCCGCATTCAGTTTGCTCGCAAACATATACACACATGCAGAGTGCAGATATGAGCACATGAACGCACCACCACCTCCAGATGTGCATAAGTTCTGTAAGTAAAACGTATTACTTAAGAAAGTGGAGAGGTGCTCAGACACAGGGTTTGGTGTTCTTAAGTTCTGAAAAGATAATGAAACACTAGAATAGAGTGAATAGACATGTAACATGCCATATAAATGCTTTTGTGACTTCCTGCTGGCGTGTGCACAAGTGCAGTGTTAAACATGACTAATGACTAATTCTCATCACAGTAATGAAAGGAGAGTTTATTTAAAAGTTACACTTAAAAGAAAGAAAGGATATAAATAAGGAATTTCATTTCATAATCACTTGTATGCGCCTCTGTGTGTGGCAGCAATGTGTAGGAAGGATATATGGAGCGGGCGTTAATCGTGGTTGAGCAGCATACAATCGATGGTAGCCATGCAGTGACAACCTGATGATAACTACACGACTCTACCCGTCAGAGCTTGCTTTCTCTTAAGTGTTTTAAATCACATTGATTGGCAGCCAGGAGGAGTGTGTGGTTACACAGTTATTTTAAGCGGCTCTCAGATTTGAATATGCATGTAAACCTCTGTCGGCGTGCGCTGAAATACGCCGCCAGGTCCTGATGAATGTATGCGATGCTGAAATATCCAGCTGTGTATAACTGTGGGGTTTGCACATGCCCTGCGCGTGCAAAAACTCTCAGATTACTAATGTAATATTGGTGCCGAAGACGTGTGCACATTTGCGTGTTTCAGTGTGTCTCGTATTACTAATATAATATTGGTCGTAGGCTCAGGAGATGTGCATGTGTGAGTATGTGTGCTGCAGATATTGAGAACTCCACATGAATTTAAATCAATGAGCTTGCAGGGTAACCTTTTGTATATCCAATCTGCATCTTTCCACTGCTCGTTATTAAATTATCCCCTAATTGGTCACGCAACAAAGGCAGCTGATGAAAAAGACAATTTCTTGCTTTTAATTGGGCATTTCACGTGCGCTTCGTGTACACCTGTGTGCAGCTGACTCGGCTCAGTGTGCCTGCGTATGTGTGCGTGTGTCTCGGGTGTAATGAGAATAGGACATTAGGAAGGGCTTGGCAGACGCCGTCGCAATCAGTTCCACTCTTCCCAGAGAAGGAGGGAGAGAGGTTGGAGAATTAATCCCGACATTAGGAATCTCAGAAGGAGGAATAGATTGGAGACAAAAAAGGAATAAAACTCGCCCAGTCTCCTTATATGACTTCGGTGCCTTCAGCTCTGGGGTAACATATGGCTGACATGTTTTTTGATCTGCTGCATCATGGGTTGCATGCATATGTCAAACATGTGTGTCCCTGGTGGGGATCCAACTCACACTCCTGACAGTGTTCATACCATGTTGGATTCCCTGAGCTGGAAAAGTCATCCTACCCCCTACATGTTTTTGGGGGGTTTTTGCCCAACTTTAGGCGTACCACCAGTGGTGTGTCACACCAAAATAGCCCAGCTATTGTTGCTCAGAGTGGGGCTGAATAGTGCAGCTCATTGTGTTGTCATGGGAGGCAGGGGAGTGAACAGGCCATAAACACTGGCCATATAGCACCCAGGGGTCGTGAAAAGGTGAAGCCTCACTTTGCTTTGCTTTCTGTCCCTCTGTTTTTCCTTTCTCTCCCTCCATCCCACTTTATCTTTAAGTCTTCTACCTTTCTTTTTCTTTTCCCTCCATCTCCCTCCTTCACAGCCTCTTTCTGTCAGCTTATTAACGGTCACAGCAAGAGTGTCTGGTTTGCAGACCAGAGACCCACTCTCTCACTCCTCCTTCCCTCCTATTCTCCAACTCTCAATCGCTCCATTCCCTTGGCTGCTATTATAAGAGGCATTTTATCCTTTGTTCCAGGCCCCATGGTGCATCTGGCCTCAGATATGGGGACGACAGGGACAGGAAACCAGCAAGAGTTGGAGAGGAGGAGGGAGTTTGGTGGGTCAGACTGTAGATTCGCTGCTGGGAGTTGGGCTGCCAGTTTCCACCATACAGGGAAGGAATGATAAGGAGGGAGCAAGCATGAGAAGGAAACAGATACAGAGAGGCAGAGTCACTGTTGTTCTTTTAGGAGTAGTAATAGCAACATATAAATTTAGTATCAGCTGTTGCAGTCACACTAATCCATTTATACTGTACTTATTTAATTTTTTGTGCAGCTAAGTCATGATACCATATTTCACAGCAAGTTTCAGGTAGGTTACATTCCTCCATGAGTAACACTGTACCCAGAACCCAGAACAAATGCATCACTTTCTAAGAAGAGTACACCTCCTGCCAAAACAATGTCCTTTGTTCCATCAGTTTATTTGATGGGAGGTAGAAAAAAAAACATGTTTTGCCAGAGAGACATTAAGCACAACAGAAGAAGAACAAGTAAGGAGACAGCAATGAATGGCAGGAGGGAGAAGGTGAAAAGAAGAAGAGGTCAACAGTTAGCCAGCACTGGCCTCAAGTTGACCTCGTTCTTCTGTATAGGGTTTGGACAGCAGAGGAGAGGAGAGTTAAAGGAATGCTCAGGCCTCCTCAGCCCTCTTTGCCCTTACTACTTTGCTCCTCCTCCCATATCTCCCCAGCAAAACAGGGTAGCTGGGGAGGAAGGGAGGGAGAGAGCATTGGTGATAAAACTCCAGACGTTCCCTCATTTGATGGTGCTCTGCCATGTCAGTGCATTCTTGCATTCCTCCCTAGCCTTTTCTGTTTCTATCTCCCCCCTCTAAAATTCCAATTCAGCATACTTTATTGTAACAAATGCAGAACAAAACTGCCAAAGGCCCAAGCGCAAATGATAAGATCCCCATCACTTTAGTTTTCACCTCTCAGAGAACTGCCCTTGCATCCCTGATTATTTTTTCCTAAAGCAGCTGAGGAGACCTAAAACACCAAAGCAAAAGAAAAACGTAAATCATTCTCTATTTTTGTTGCTATCCATCTCTGCTACTCTTAGTCTCATCATTTCTCTGCAGCACTGTCTTCAGGACATAAAACAGGACAGAGCGGGCTAAAAAAAAGAAAAAAGAAAAAGAGGGAGCCACATAAAGCAGTTTTGATGAGGGAATATTAAACAGATACAAAGCAAGAGGCTTCTGGTCTCCTGTTAAGGTTCAAACAGATGCACCATGTTTGTGTCCTTTTGTTTCTTGCGCAACCTCCTCACCTTCCCTTGAGCTCTTAAACGCTCCATTTTCCAGCTTTAAAAGTCAAAAAAGTACCATTGTTCCCTTTAAGTTCAGCTAACGCTCCCCTTTCAGAAATGAAATAGAAGTGTCCGGTGGGGCAACAGCAGGAACACATAAATCAAGTCAGAAGCCCCAAGAGCCCTCTCTCCTCAGGGTCATTACAGGCCAAGGGGTCATTTCAAAAGGGTTTAAGCTGAGCAAGGCCAGAGCGCTGCCTATATGAGCGTGCACAAGGGGGTGAATGTGTGTGAATACATGCAGGAATGGGGTTGTGTGCATGTATAAATGGTTTGACTATGCACTTTTATAGGAGGTCATGAAGTAAAGAGGTTAGTCCAAGGATATGTGGGCAAAATCTTGCCCCTTGTGAAAACACACTCACACTAAAAAAAGTAACACATGGTCACCTGTCGTAGCAGGAGTGTCACCCAAAACAATGCCTCTCACCAGTGGCAACGTGACATGTTTCTGTCAGCAAACACTTCCCACACTGCCACGTTCGAAGCCAAGCGTGTTAAACAGTCAGCAATCTCAGCTCGTTGCGAGGTGGAACATCTCCAACAAAGCAAGATGGGTTGAAATGTTTCAGACAGGCAGAGAGAAAAATCTCGGCTAAGCCTCACCCCACAAAGACCCCACTGTTCAGTGTTGGCTGTGTGTGTGTTGAGGCAAGTTTGCACACGTTGTGGAGTTTTGCATTTTCAAAGTTGTAAAGATGTGACTTTCACTGTGGCCTAACGGTGGGCTTTATTGGGGCTCAGCATTGCTCATGGGAGAATAATTACTCCATATCGCTGTTATGGTTAGCTAAAAGAAAGAGGCTGATTTGGCAGTGTGGTTGTTTTTGTGCTGGATGCCAAGATCTTCAAAGCATTAGTCAGCATTTTTGCTTAATCGTGTTTTGAGTAAAGCTCTGACAATGTTTCTGTGTTTTTGTCTCTTCTTCTTCCTTTTATGCCCCTCCTCCCTTTACCATCTTCTCCCTCCTGCTCTTCACCTTCCTCAGGTTCATTAATGCGAGGAGGAGAATAGTGCAGCCCATGATCGACCAGTCAAACCGTGCAGGCAAGTCTCCTATAGTTACTGTTTTCAAGTCTCGCAGGCGAAAGCCATCCACACTCCATGCACCCGGAGGCCCCTCAGCTGGTAAATACAGGACTGATGCTCCCCTCTTGGAATGCCCAAATCCTCCGGGGACTTTCCCCTCCGCTGCCGTTACTTACCACTAAAATTAAGAACCAAAACATTGCAACATTAACAGCAACCATTAATCACCTTTGACATGCCATTTGAGGTGAAAAACTATTAATAATAGAATAATTTGGCTAAAAGTGACTTTATGGAGAGTGGATTTATTTTCTTCTCATCCTGTAAACAAAACTAGCTTGGTTCTCAAAAAAAAGTTTGCTCTTAACTCCTTCCTTCCCCTTTACCAAGCGAGCTAAGGAAAGAAAAAAGAAAAACAAATTCCCCTCTGGCTCAAACCATAACATAAAGAAAACTACACCCGTTTCTTTTTTTGGGTGACCGCTGATTGGCTTTTTGGCTCCAGACCTGTTTTTACCTTCCCCCTCCCCTCCCCTACCACTCCTTTAAACACCCTCCCTCTACCCTATTTGCGGCTGTTTCAGGGAGCGAGGGGAGTGAGTGAGCGGTCCCCCTGGTGCATGGCTTGGTTTGGACTGCCGTAAAGTTTATTACCTGTAATAGGGGTCAGAGGTCAGGGTGGCATTAGGGGCGCAGTAAAGTTCAAAGGCATTCAGTGGGGCCGAGGTCTTGCTTTTGCTTGACTGACCCCCAAACAGCCGAAATCGAAGGTAAGTGGTTTTCTATGAGAGCAGAACAATGGAGGGGAGCAAAAAATTGGAACCCGATCAGGTTTCACTTATCCTGGCTGCTCAGCTTTAGGCAGGATCTATAAGATAAAGCATAAAGGTAGGAGCAGATTTCTGGGGCTGTTTAGCAAGAAAAAAATTTGTTGTCAGAGTGGTGAGAGCTTCAGCCTTGAGTTCATTTTTTGTTTTTCTTTGAACGCATGTGTAATTTGACACAGGAGCAATAGTTATATTAAAAGCATTACTCTGTTATACCATTTCTATGTTTGTGTAAGTAGCTGTACATTTTTACCTCTTCAGTCAGTTTTACAAGTATGATGAAGATGTGTAAATTGTATAAACTGCAACTTATCTGTCGGCTGGTTGTGCAAATAAATGTCATGTGAACACAGACTTTAAACAAACAACAATGAAATAAATCTACAATTGGATCCCAGCGTTTCTAAAGATTTCTTTAAAATAAGAAGATCAGAAAGAGTTTAAAGGCAGGGTAGGGGATCCTGGAAAACCAGTTTACCCCCCCCCCCCCCCCCAAAAAAACAAACAAAAAAAACATGCCTCCAGAGCACAGGAGTGCGCCGATGATTGTCGGCGAACATAATCGAGAACGGCCGAGTGGCTAGCTTGTTAACGTCCCAGTAAACAGCAGAGGAACCAATTATCTCACCTCCAACTTCTTCTGTGGTGTAAAACATCCTCACTGCAAACACCAACACCTCCATGACTTGATCCACATCCATTTTTTTCTTTTTAAGTGCAAACAGCGGCATAGATAAGAGCAGCGAGCAGCCATGTTTGTCTGCACTGAGACGCTCACGGCGAGTTGCGAGTGCACGCGCACAGGGACAGTGGGAGGGGGCCAAACCGCAGTTGAGTTTGATGGACATATAATCATTGAATCAGCAAGCACAGGCCGTTAGGTTTTTCCAGTCCTGTCCGTTCCACAAGTGATTAATTTTTTTAATTTTTGTGTCGGAACATTTAATTAATTGACTGCAATCGGGGTGTGAAGAAGACTTTAAGCAATATAGTAAAAAATGCTCCTGGAAAACATCATCCACCCTGCCTTTAAACAAGCTATAAAAAAAAACAAAAAACACATATGATATTTTGGTATACTGAATGATATAATCACTAATCTTTGCTACTCAGTAGCATGAAATATAAGGAATTCTTTTGAAATCATACAAGGTCTCCAATAATACAAACATCGGTTTGCTTTTGGTCACTAATTAAATGATTATGTTAAAACCAAAGTCATTGTGTGTCTTAAATGTACAGCAGTGTACAGTAAACTCCCAGTCTGATCCCTATTAGAGCGTTTAGCTGCATTAAAGTCTTCCAGGGGCTTACAGTGGCCGGCTGCACAGACATGGAGCAGAATGACGTTGACAGACAACGGCGGCTTCCTGTGCGTGCACCAGCCAACAGATGATCCCGCTCTGGCCACTGAGCCTTAATTAAAAGCACTAATTGACCACTCTGCTACCTCCCTCCAATCCCTCTATCCCTCCCTCCCTGTCTTCTCCTCGATCCACAGTAAGTCAAGGAGCTCCCTACAATCCAGATGGCCAGCCGATGGGGGGCTTCGTCATGGACGGTCAGCAGCACATGGGAATCAGACCACCTGGTAAGGCTTTCTCTGCGTGTCTGTCCCTTTCTTTCATCCCATCTTCCCTTGCTGTTGTTTTCTCATTTCCATGCCTTTGTCTTCTTGAGCCTAGAACCATTAGTCCTTCCTCTGTTTGTCTTTTTAGATTTATCTTGTCCTCCTCACTATTTTCATCCTCCTCTCTGTTTCTTTAGGTGTAGATGTGTGTGCCACCCAGTATTTGCCATGTTGGTGGTTTATTGTGCCATCATGCTTCTTATCTTATTTTCATACAAAAGCTTTTAGTGGGAGCTATATGAGTGCTTCATGGTGGTTTGGGTGTAAACTGTACAGCAGGACAGAAGAAAACACACACACTCACTGCTGGTTCCCTCCCTGAAATACAAAAACCAAAAAAGGTGTGGTCAATCATATTACACCACCATCCTCTTCCTCACTCCCTCTCCCTCAGAGTCAGTCCTTCTCTCACGCCATCAGGTCTAATCCCAGAGTTTGTCCTTAAGCTCCTCTCCTCCTCCTATATCCCCTGTTTTTCTGGAATTCTCTCAAGTCTCTCACCCCATCTTACCCTCCACACAAAGTCAGCAGGTTTGGATAAACTGCCAGGCTACTTAACCATCCTGCACCCTTCCTCAACATTTTCACACACCTCACTCTGCCAGATCCAGAGGGCTCTTTTGCTATGCTGTCTGTCAAATTAGTTTCTCAGTCAAACCATGCTGATGTTGAGAACAGTGTAAATTATTTCCTCCTAAAAATTATGGATGATTTTTATTGAAGGTTCATGTCTTTGTGTCTTCCAGGACCAATGGGTGGAATGGGGATGAACATGGGTATGGAAGGTCAGTGGCACTACATGTAGCCCTACCTGAGTTCGACCAATCACAACACAAAGGGGAATGTAAGTTTACAGTCACACATACTACTGACTGATCATTTATGTACATGTTCCCGAGGTGTTCCCCAGATTGCCACTTTCAGATATCGAATTTAAAATGCATACTGTTGTTATGTTAGCTCTGCCGTAAGTGTACAATTTTTTTGCCCCCCCCCCCCCCCCCCCCACACACACACACACACACACACACCTTTTTTTTTTTGCTCTTGTAAAATATTAAAAACATAAAGACTATAAAGGTTTTAGATGCCGGAGCTTCTTGTTTGACAAACTAATATATCTGGAAATCGTTCACTTAATTTATTTTTATGTGTCTAAATGGGTTTTTAGATACAGAGTCTTGTTCTTCCCAGGCTGATTTTCTCTGTAACTCTCTGTCTAACTCTCTCCCACCCTCACTGTAGTGATAAGAGCCTTTGATCACAACCTTGTAACTCTTTGTGTATGTAAAGTCTCTGTGTGTGTGTGCGTGTGTGTGTGTGCATGTTGCTGCTTCGCTTTCCCACACATCCAATAGCTACAGAACTAAATATTTTTTTCATATCAGACAGGGAATGCAATAAACCGAACATGAAAAAGAGATTAATATCAGCAAATGATTAGACACAAATAGTGATTATTGATCATCAGTGACAGAATGTGTAAATGTTAATCAATAGATTAATTAAACGCATGTTTATGCTGTATATTTTCATTAACATGGAAAAGAGAAAGGAGTAGAGGGGTGATGAGACGAAAGGAAGGTGGGGATGGGTTGGGACAGGGGATGGGTGGGGGACTCAGAGGGAGTGTGTGTGAGTGTTGGGGGGGCAGGTATAACGTTGCTATAGCAACAGACTGATTGGCAAAAATGTAAGCAGCCGTTGCCGGTGCAAGGAGAGGGAGAGAGAAATGAGCGCCCCTTAAGTGTCATAAATCTGCCGGGTTGCTGTTGATGCATGAGCCACATTAATACACACACACTAACCAGCTACGGGAGCACCACCCACCCACCTCATCCCACCTTCTCCCCATCTTTCTAATGCTTGCTCTGTCTTGCTCCCTCTTTGTGGTTTTTCTCACTGTCAATTTTCCTCCTCCATCTCTCACACAACACCTTTTTCTATTTTTTTCTTCCTCTTTCTCTCACCTCAGCCCCCCCCCCCCCTCTTCTCTTTCCTTCCCTCACTCTTGCCCCGGGGCAAAATAGACTCCCACATAATTCTGGATGTATACAGGCTTGGTGTTGTCACAGTGCAAAGTGTGTAAAAAGTGTCTCTGAGTCCAGTTTTGCTTACATATTGTTTTATTTACTAACCCTGATTAGTTCAGCATATGTGTGTAAGTATATCAGTGTGGCTACATATACAGCCCACCATGCATTTATACAGTGCATGCAGACAACCATGTGGGTCTATATAACTGTATATGTGTATGTGCATATGTGTGTATGGTAATAGGATTACTCCTGGCACAGGGAAGGGACATAAACTAGTGCAAAATGGAGGAGGTAGCCAGCAGGGTATGGAGCTTAGCTGGGCCTAATTGACTAGATCCAAATTAAATATGCCATCACCAGAGGTGTGACCAATGGATTTGACTTATTCAGTTTACAAAAATAGAGACCATTAACCCTCCACATAATACCCAAGCATGCGTGTGTGCACCATAGTGAAAATATGCAGCCCATGTTTCAATCCTGAATGTCCTCAACTTAAACAAAAGAGAATCTGGTATGGAATGACATCTTTCAGGTTTGTAATGTAGGAAGTAGAAACAGAGAGGACTGTGCTTCAGAATGAGGCATGTGTGTCTGTGTTTATGTGTGAGTGTGTAAACATGAGGGCTGGTTCGCCGTGTCCAAGCAGCCTCCTTCCAGCAGCTGCTAGCCTTCCCAGCAGACCTTGCTTTAAACAGCCTCAATTTGCCTGCTGAATCTCGTAATTGGGCCACCAGAGGAATCCTCAGCGAGTCTAGCAAAGCGCAGAGAAGGCGGTAGACGGAGGAAGAGGAAAAAAGAAAAAGACAGAGGTAGACAGACAGAGGGAGGGGCGGATGAAGAGATGGCGAGCAAGAGAAGAGTAAATGACAAGAGGGAGGGGCAGATGGAGTAAAAAGAGGAAGGAAGGAGGAGGGAGGGAAGGAGAAAGAACCTGGGAGAGGGATGGTGACAAAAAAATGTCTCCTTTTCTTCTTGATGAACCTTTTCTTTACAGATTTGAGCTAGCTGCTACTACCGAAGCTAGCTTCTGTCAAACATTGCTACTTTCCTTTTTAGGTCAATTAAATGTAAGTGATGTGTTATATTCTTTCATGACCAATTAAATTAATAGGTTATTACTGATGGGGGAGGGGACAGTTATCTTATTTGATTAAGAGAGCACAGGTTCATTATATTTTATAAGCAATTTTCATTAGGAGAGTTGAGATTTTGTTACCGCAGGGCTAAATTGAGCGGTTACTGTGCTGGGGAGTGCTGAGCCTTGATACAGAAGGTGTGCCTAGCAGTCACACTGCAACATTAGTTAAAACTAAAGCCAATTAGTCGTGCTTAGTGAGGAGCGTTATGCTTTCCACCCAATGATGATTACAGAGCTCATATCCCCTTGCGAAACAATACACCTGTCAGCAGAGATGAAGCCCAGCAACTGAAGCAGAAGCGAGCTGAGCCTTTGATAGCGACGAGAGTGACTCTGGGTTGACCCTTACCCCCTTTCTCCTCTTCCTCTCCCCTGCTTTCCCCCCCTCCACGATATTAGCCAGGGGCAGCCTCTGAAAACTGTAATTTTCATTTTCAGGACAAAAGCTATCACAGAGTGGAAGAATTAATTATGACGCAGAGCGTTTGGAATTTTTCCTGATCCTACCCACTAGGAGCTTTTCCCAAAATGTCGGGTGGGACGCTTGAATGAACGCCGCTTGTAACCCCTTTGCTTCCAGTCTCGGCTGGAGACCCTTTGTCCCAGAATTCATTGCTGCAATCATTAAGCACAAATTTGTTAACCTTCTTGCTAAGGGGTCAAGATCCCTTCCCTTGAATTCCAACTACTACAAATCCTCCCACTGTCCCCCCCCCCAAACCCTAAACTTTTTTTTTCTGGTGGATGAACTTTTACTATTAACGAACACAAGGGAAAAAAAGGAAAACGAAGCAAAAACAGGTCCCAGTGGGGATTTTGTGCCCCCTTGTATTGTCCATGTGAATGTGTGTCCCTGTTGATTTGGCCCTGGAATCCCCCTCGGAGCCTAAGAAATGAGGCTTACAGCTCAATATATTGATTGGCTTAATAAGTGAAAAACCTTATTAGTAATGTGTGCTCTTTCAAGTACGCATAGCATTTATTAGACCCTTGACATGAGTTTACTGCAGTAATCAGGACCGTCTTGTTAACCAGGGAGAAAATGCAGGAAATCCAAAGACTCAAGGCAGCAAAGCAACAGATGAATCGACTGTTTGGAATTATTTGTTATAAATGTTAATGTTGCTATGTTTGTCGTTTGTCAGTCATATACAGTAGTAACTTGTGCTTTGGAATCACTGTTTCACTGTGTTTTACTGATTTGATGCATTTAAGTCCAGAAATGTTTTCTCTTCTGTAGCTGAGGTAGAAACTGATGGATGAGGACGATAACAAATGCGTTCGCTCCTCTGTTATTGTCATTTTGCTGCACCTTCTTGTCCCTTTCCTTGCTCACTTTTGTGTTTTCTGTAATGGCCCTCTTGTGTGTGTGTGGTGAACACGTGGGCAGGCCCGGGGCACTCTCAGGTGACGGGCGGCTGTAAGCCTCACCTCTCCCTCTTTGGTTTTGACAATGGCTGTGGGTCGTCAGTGGTGACTTTCCACCTGCAGAGATAGATGACTGCTATTGTTGGCGCTGAAGAGAGGAATGCAGGAATAGAAGAGGGTGCAGAGGGATTTCTTTACATTTTTCATTGTTAGAGCAGGTTTGATGGCATGCAGCAGGTTGCACCAGTTTAAGCTGTTCTGGCAGCCTGACAGAAATAAGATAACTTGAGTCCTTTTTTTTATCAGTGCAACTCTTCAAACAAATGCTGACTTTGAGCCATTGCAAGAAAAATATAGAGCTAATTTTAAATTTCCTTGTAGTCTGATTAAACAGATTATCCTGGAAATGTTATGCACTCGACCTCAGTATCATCTCAAGTCGATCGTGTTTGGTCTCTAAGTCCTTTCCTACTGTTAAAGTAGCATTACTGTGGGTGTAGGATTAACTCGCTAAACCCTCCAGTGCTCTCTCTGTCTCCGGTGTATCACACAGTATGTGAAGTGCAGGGTCTGGTCTGGATTCTGACCCAGATTAATGTTAGTTTTCCAGCTGCTGCATGCTAAACTGCCCCAACAGGGTCTTATCAGCAGGTCCTGTAATGTTCATGTGCTGCCAGCCTGAAAATGTAACCTGAGACTCTGCTTTCTGAAGTCTAGTGTGATCTATTGTTGTATTTAATGAATGATTAATGATATTTGACTCATTTAATAGTTTTCTTTTGTACTTACAAGCTTATAGTCTCTGTGGCTGAGACATGTCAACCTGTTTAGAGTTTGGGATTCTCAGTTGACTTGAATTTGCTTGTATATGGATGTTAAATTTTTTATTTCAACGTTATACAGTGTCCAAACTTGCCAGTCACTGTTGCCAGGTGAAATTGTTCTGTGTAACTTTAATAAGCTGTAGGGTTTTCAACCCATAAAATACACCTGGATTGAACACTTTTGAGAATAATGATACCATTTTATTAGGGCTGTCTAAGACCTGCGTAGAAATTATCATTGATCATTAACCAGTTTGATCTCTTCTCTTCTCAGAGCTGCAGGGCAAACCAGGGGATCATCTGTCGCACCGAGGTCTATGGAGCTTGAGAAGGGGACTCTGAACTTGCTGATGTCAACAGCCGACAGAAACTCCTCCGTTCACTTTCGAGACCCGACAATATTTTATTCGGCTGCTGTCTACAACATGGAAGTCTTCCATGGCTGCCTATAATCTTTGTCTATGTATTTGGCAAAGGTGATGCACAGAAAATCAAACCTCACCCAAGTCAGAGGAGCCCCCTCTCCTAAGAGACTCCTTCTTCTCTGGTGGGCACAAAACTTCACCCCCTTCTTGCCACTGCCCACAAGGCCCACATGGATTCCTCCATTAAAGTGATTGTGATTGACTCATTGGGTCTTTTGCCTGTACCTTTGGTGAATGTGGCGCCTGATGATTTATTCTTGACTCTTCGGCAAAAAATAGAGACTTCCTACGAGGAGCACTCCACTCTTTGGGACGATGGAATTGGACCAAAGAGAAGCCAATGTCTGTATCTGACAGGACACTAGCAAAGAAAAGGAGGTGCCCTTTAAAAATATGATGGATTGAAACCTGGAAGGAGGGAAAGCGAGAGAAAAGAAATTAAAAAGTATAACTATATCAACCCCAACTTTTGGGAAGCGAGTGGAGAAAGAAAATATACTGTATACAGTTGTAAAATTACGCTGGACTCTCACAAGAACTGGGAATTTAAGTATTGTAAATGCTATTGTATTGTTCTGCATATTATGTTGTTTCTAATAGATTTTTAAAAAAGGATGTGAACTTTTCTCTTTTTTTCTGGTTTCTTTCCACAATCTGTATGTGTGTGTGTGTTTGCGTGCGTGTGCGTGCGCCGTCTCCATCAAATCTGCCCTCCCTCCGTTGAATCACAATGCATTTGAAAAGAAAGAAGTGAATAAATGAACAATGCAATCACTCTTTTCATTTTTTGCGGCCTTTCTTTGGATTGTTAAAGAGTGATGGCGATCCAGCTTTTTTTTTTTCTTTTCCTATAAATCATATCATTTTATTATATTATCCTCTACAGGTTTAAAGAAAGTATTTGGGGGGTTTGAAACTCTACAGATAAACACCAAACAATGATTTCAACCTGAACACACTTTCTAGAGACCAACTTTTTAGATGGACAAAGTTGCCATTGTCCAATTTTCTACTTATCTATTTTGTACTTATTAAGACAGACACAAAGTAGGTGCAGCGATGTCTAACATTGTGGCATGTTAACAATCTGAAAGAAATCATGGGGGATGAGGAAACTCGCAAGTGTCCAACAAACATGTTATTTCCCTTTTTCCTCCCTCCATGTACTGTATGTCTGTGATTGGGGGGGGGGGGGGGGGGGGGCGCTCTGAAAGTCTATTCCAGTGTCTTATTGATGTGTTTAATGTCACATGGCTGAGCACTCATGGCCAATGGATTCTCTTCCCCTCATCATTTGAAGTGGCCTGCTAACAGGGAGAGGCGGAGGCTATGAGAAAACACCATTTATGCCACAGTCCCTTCATTTTGATTTAAGATGATATGATGCTGATCAACAGAAAGGAGAGAATGTTAAAGTTGTGTGTGCGTGCGTATGGCCGTGTGCATGTGAGGGAGAATATGCCTGTGTGAATGTATGTGTGAGGGTTCGTAATGCTTCCATTATTCATTGCTTCAGACATGTATTACGCACATCTTTAAAATTTCCTTTGAGGACAAGTCATGATTCTTATTCTTTTATCTTTGAAGGGTATACGTGTACATCTGTGTTGTAAATAAATCTTTTTGTTCAAATATGAGAACTCCTAACAAGTCTCAGATTATATTTCTGTCATATCTTGACAACAAAACAAGCCTCAAGTTTAAAGATGTTGGCGGAAAAGCTAAATCATGTTGACACAGAAGAAAGCAGAGGTCCATTTCTACTTAAGGAACATGGACTTAAGTCAACCTTCTTCCCATTGCTGCGGAAAATGTGCAGCTAATGCATGCGTTCTGCTGTAATTTCCTCACACATTGAGGGGATGCGAGGCAAGAGGAGCTCGGCGAGAAAGCCGGCTATCCTTCATTTAGCATTAAAATTCATTTAGGTAAAATTGCTACAAACGTGTAAATGGGAAGATTAGTTCTCCCTCACGCCTTGTTGCCCGCAGTCAAAGGGCTCCGCTTGAAGCCCAGCGCTCATGCAGCCGAGGTTGTCTCCGGGATTACACTGCACTTCAGGAGGGAGAGGCTGAGCCGACGGAGGAGACGAAAGAAGAGCTGAGCGAGTTTTGCCTGATTAATACATTTCGGAGAGCAGCTCTGAATACCAAAGTCACTGTCTCGTTGTTGATGTGTCTCGTTGTTGATGTTTTCTCCCCTTAAAATCAGCGAACAAGAGAGTCTATTTTATCCATAACAATATGCGCGTATAAATCAATACTCTACCCTTCTTTCTCTCCATCTCTCCTCCAAGCAACTATTGTATTTTTACTGCCTTTGCCGAAGTGAATGCTATTTACACTAAAGAAGACGAAATAAAATAGACACGCTCTTAAAAAACCCAGGCGACGTTTTAATTGCTTCGCCTCTCCACCATGGCTGGAAAATCCGAGGCTGTGAAATGTGAATTCCTGAGCCCGTGGCCGCTGGGAGCTGTGGAGACAGAGGAGGAAAGCCCATGCTTGACTGCCCTCTTTAGGGAGGCCTGGTAACTGTCCTGTGCAGGGGCGCTTGGAGATGGCGCACAGCCCCACGTCTCCTTTTACGCACGCCTTAAAGCAGGAAAGCTGGAGGGCCACGAGGAAATTAACTGTAATTGTTAATTTAAATAAACTTACTTTTTAACATCTCACTCAGCAAAAGTGAAATAATATGGGTTTTTTTACAATTAAAAATGTTCCAGAGAGGTGTAATTGCCACTGATTGTGCCAAAATCATAAAAAACATGTGAAACCAAGACAGACATTTAAAAAAATCCAAATAATAAAAATATATAAGTTTACAGATAATTTAAAGCAGAGACCATTGATCAAAAACAACAAACTGCAACACGTGGTTTGTTTATAAAGTTCTTTGATATGAACTTCTGCAATACGTTCTGCGTTTTAGCAAACTTTACGACTTCCACATTATTCTAATTCTGTCTGCCTGGGAACATTTCTGTCATGGCTGACCTATAATTCATGCCCCGTCTTTTGCTCATTGTTAGACTAAGATGAAAACTACAACAACAAAAAACAACACAAAACAAAAAGCAAGTTGTAGTTGATAAGCAGCCCTTACAAACACACACTGACCGTGAAGTGAACTGTCTGAGTAATGAATGAAGCAGAAATGTGTTCCAGAGCAGTGGAGGTGCCCACACAGGCCTGCCCTCCTCCCACAAGCGCTGATATTTATGCACTTTTATGACTGAAACAGGGAACAAGTATCCGTGCGCCGCTTGTTCCGTCTTACAGTAACAAGTCATGACAAATCTCAGCAGCAGTAAGTGTGAAGACTATTAATCCCGAAAAAACACAAGTTTGAACACCACAGCCTGTTATGGTTAAAACTCCACCGTGTTCAGTTCAAAGTGATTTTTGAATCTTTACTTCTTCTTCATTTTTGCAGTTGTTAAGGATTTTGAAAATTGCAAAGCGTAAAAATCTTATTCTACTTATTCTTTCCATCTACCAGATTTCCACGCTGATGGAATATATACATATCAGAAAGGACCTGTTTCACAACAGATGCGATACTTAAATATTTTAGTTAATTAGTTTAAAAAAAAAAAATATTAAATGACCTTAAACAGGAGATCGTTTTATGTACTCCCCACTAGAAAGTCATGAAATTAAATCATTAAATAGATGCTACAAAACTTAGCCACTTTTAGGCTACTTTCATGTTTTCAATCTACATCTGAGGAAACAATAAAGATTGGAGAAGGGTACCAAACAAAACAATACCAAACTGATCAATTTTCCATGCTATCTAAGCGAAAATCATTACGCAGGAAATAGAAATATTGCCACGATTACATGTCAATATCTAGCTACTTTATGAAATCAATACGGACAAGAATACAAATTGCACTGTCGTTTCCAAACCCCTCCCAGGACAAACTTTCCGAACACCCCTTCCCCCAAAAAACTCCACCTTCACACGTCGCGTGGCAGCTGGTTTTGAAACAAAAGAACCAGGGGGAAAAAGACAGAGGGCAGACAAAAAATCTGTTGGTAGAGAGAAAGAGCGCAAGAGAGGGAAAAGGAGAGAGGAGGACTGTTGAGCGGGGGGCCATTTTGGATGTCATCTGTCTCCTTGGTGACGGGGCCCCGGCCCTCAAAAGCCCCTTGGGCGCACGGATTGTTTGAGAGGAGCCCGCTATTTTCTGCAGCATCATTTATCACTGTCACCACATAATGATTCCCCTCGCAGCTCCTTATTGATGTTTGTAATTGCATTATCTCATAAGGGGGGGATGATCAATGGAGCCGAGAGGAGCATCGAGGGGTCAGGAGATGCCGGATTGCTGTTTGTCCATTTAATGCAACCAGGCTCTCATTATCTGCAGCCTCTCTGCGATCAGGCTAAATAGCTGGTGCTGCTCTCCTCCGAGGTTCTGCTGTGAGGAGAGGAAGAAGAAGAAGAGGAAGAAAGAAGGCGAACTGTTCGTTTAATTTGTTTAACCCCAAGACAATGCAGAAAAAAATAGAAATGTAAAAGAGAGACAGGAGAGTGAGAGTAACGTGATTAAGTGTATGTTATTAGGTCCATTAAGTCTGAGAAACGAGATTGTGAATTAAAGTGCACAGCTTTGGGCTCTTTGGTTGCCGTTGTCATGTTATCTGTGATGATTAAATATATCAAAGCCATGCCCTCCTGCCTTGAGTATTCAAACTGACCATAAGTGCGTGAAAAGAAATTGGAAATGGGTGAAGCCCTTTTCAGGCTGTGATTCAGGTATTTCTTTTCTTTTTCTTTCTTTCTTTCTTTCTTTCTTTCTTTCTTTCTTTCTTTCTTTCTTTCTTTCTTTCTTTCTTTCTTTCTTTCTTTCTTTCTTTCTTTCTTTCTTTCTTCACAGACAATAGGGGAGCTGGAATTTGGAAGGTTCGAGATCTTGAGCATCAGTACCGAATGATACTCCTTAAAAAAAAAAAAAAAAAAAAAAAAATCTTTTTACAACAATCCGAAGTCCTGAGATCCAGTTTCAGAGACCGGCTGAGGTCCTAGTCAAACAAAAACGATCCTCTGTCTTTCCAAAGGAGTATAAGAAACAGTGACGTTATTACTTTGACTTAAGAAAACCGTCACGGTGACGCAAACAACCTGCAATCTAAGCAAATTAACTTTCAGTCTTATGTTTGAGATTAAGTCTTTCTGAGGCAAAGCGTTTTACTTATTATTATATCTTTTTGATCAGATTACATTTTAGGAAACAAAATCTGTTCAGAGAGATTGTTAAGTAACTATTTTCAAAAAAGCTTTAAAGTAGCGGGGGTGTTTTCCCAAGAAAAAAGGAGCGAGAACCCTGTGAATAAGTTTCTGAACCATCCTGTAGTTTTGCTCTTTTGCAGTCTGAATTAAAATAAAACCGTGCCACCCTGATTTGAAAGGTTACGTTGTTTCTCTTGAATATTTCTGAAGCTTACACCTAAAATCAGTTCAACATTCAAAGGAAAAAAACTGCATCGCTGTAAATCCTCTGGTAGTTTCTGTGAAAAAGGCAACGGCTGCAGAGAAGGTCTGCAATCTTAAGTTGAACGCGCCGCGCGTCATGGAGAACAAGGGGGGGCCTGTCAGCAGGTATGAGTGTGTGGATATGTGGGGCAAACGACTGGAGACGTGGATACTGGTGTGTGCTTGGTGCAGACAGTGACAGAGAGCTTGGTTCACGGAGAACGAAGTGAATAACAGGTAAACACAGCCTCTGGCTTGTAGAAAAATGTGAACAACTCACTTAGAGCGTGATTTTTAAGTCGGGGATGTTCTGTGGGCGCGCGCTGTGTTTCCTTTCTCCACAGTTTATAACCAGAGACATCCGGTGCTTGGGTTAACATGATTTTGGCAGAGATGTTTTCCTTGCTTGGTGCTCCTGCTGCGGCGAGGCAGACGCGGCTGGCAGCGCACCTTCCCAGCGGAGAAAAGCAAACCGCGACTGGTTCATAACCAGAGATGTTTCTGTCAGCACCTTACTGAATATCCACCTTTCCCTCCCTCCCTCCTCCTCTCTGAAAGGTCACCTTGGCAGCACCAGGCAGAGCAGGAGCGCCAAAAAGAGCCGAGGGGGTGGGGTCAGCTGCACACAGCTCACCTGGTGAGGCCGGATCCAATAACAGAGACCCGCAGCTCCTCGTGCCCACGTTCAACACATTAATACCACCTGCCAGTTGATAGAACAACTCTGAAACAGATGATCATGACAGATTCTTGACGTTTATCTGCTCATAGTTAATGAAGCATTAATCTAAATCAAATAGGGTTCCTGTTATTTTCTCATTCATTTATCTTTGAAATATCATTTTCCTCTTAAGGGGTGACTTCTCAGAAAATTAAATTATTCCAATTTCAGGATTTAAGAGTCGTAGGTTCGATTACCAGACTCGCTAATTATAATCAATAATCAGGTATTATTATTATTATTATTATTATTATTATTATTATTATTATTATTATTATTATTATTATTATTATTATTATTAGCGTGTCTGTGAGTCAAACTAAAATGCGTCTTGACGTGGAGCCATCCTCATTTATCAGCTCTTGCATGACTGCATGGGTGGGTTTTAATTCTGTTGTGCAGCTTTTCTGTACTCCACACACACGTACACACGTACACACACACACACATGCGCGCGCGCGGCTTTGAGCGGCTGAAGGGACCGACTCGCCTGCTCTGCCTCTCTAAAAAGTAAACAGTGCGGAAGCAAGTCGAGACAGGACAGAGGGGTTGAATTCCAGCCACAGCACACAGCTCTGATAAAGCGCTGGCCCCGGGCCACGTCTTCATTAGTTTATTTATATGTTGGGGCTACTTTACCGCTCAGCATGCGAACCAATCTGATTTAATCTTAAAATGTGTTTTGGGGTATTTATAATGATTTGGACTTCTTTAGATGTTTGTTGAACTGTTGCGCTGCAGCTACTTGAAATTGCATTACTAGGCGCTGAGGTACTTCAGCAGGAACATCTTTCACTGTTACACCATAAGACAATAAGAGAGAAATATTTTCTGAGTTGGCAGAGACGCATAAAACGTGTATTTGCATCATGTTTGTGACACAATAAATACAAGATCTGTTTTTTTTAAAAAATGGTGTCTTATTTCTAAATCTTTTTAAAGAACAACTTATCCATTTAGCATAAAGCTGCAGTAGGCTAGTTTCTTTCTTTTTCACAGTGGTAGGCTATACACCCGATGCGCATCCCATCTCACATATTCATCAGCCTCACATCAGTGATGGGTAAAGAAAAATGTCAGCTCCACGCGCTTTCACCCTGACAGCTGCTTTCCACCCTCCAACCGTGAAAATTTGTGTCTTCATCTCTGCTGTTGTTTTGTGTCTGCCATTCCTGCTATGAGTACAGCATCTCGTGTGTGCCTGTGTAAGAGAGAGAGAGCGAGAGAGAGAGAGTACTGTATGCTTGAAAGTAGCTCTGACCTCAATTAAGCACCCAAATTCAAATTTAATTTGTGGAGGTTAGATGACTAAGTCTAACATAGGTTGAGTAAAACAAAACTCTGCAGGTTGACAATTTCATTCCATCCCGGGTGATTAAGTTTTTTCTTCACTTTTCTCTTTGTAACAATTCAGACAAACTTTTAGTTCACGTGCTTGTGTTTAAAACACTATTTTTTTCTCTCTTTTCCTGCAGTTTTCCCTCTCAGATAACAGTCCCCCCCCCCCCCCCCCCCCCCCTCTTCCTTTTGGTTTCATTGTTAGTGTTAATATGGCTTATTCTTATCACAATCAGAACTAAAGCTATATTTACTTCCTGCAGACGCTTTACTGTTTATTTGATTTATGTGACCAATACTTTGGATGAATTCGCTTGTTTTTCCCCACATGTACACAAAATTATGTTTCTGGAACACCACGTTTTGAAGAATGCATAAACTTAAAGTCATAATAATATTTTCAAATCTGACGTATGAAATAATTAACACATTCTCATACACATGTCTTAATAACTTAAGTTTGCAGATGATGATGCCCTTGGTGAAGCCACACTTGTACTTTGCAGGGCATTCTACAGCTGTGCAGGATTAAACATGAACAAAGAGAATATGCTAAGATCTTATCCATAGACTCAAGGAAAAATTCTCCAACCAGACGATGTTGTCATAAGACTGTGCATCTTATTGAATTAAGCAATGTGATTGCAAATGCTTCCTCCTCAGAATTAGAGAAAGATAAAGAACTGGGCAGCTCAATCTGTGTCATACATACATGTGACTACGTGTTATGTACAATCCAATGTTGCAAACTGTGCGAACTGTAATGCCTTATCTTTCTGTCAGGCATTATTTACTTTACAAGACATTAAAATAATGTAACTAATTAATAAAATGAGTAAACAGTGATTTATTTAAGTTTCTTATTACTCTATGTAGAGTAATAAATAGTTGTATTGTACAACTTAGTTTTATAGTTGCAACATGTAGACTGAGTCATGAATTTAGTACTTAAACCCAATCTTAGTATGACATCACAGTAGGAAAGTAAGGAAGGAAGGAGAAAAGTGCAGTAACCACTCAAAACGCTGCGCAGAATGGATTTCAAACCAGTAACCTACAGAACAAAAGTACCACAAAGGGCCATGGTTGGTCATCTCGTACCATCCTTTGTTCCCCTCCTCCTCAGAAGTGTCAATTGTCTGAGGAGAAACAGAGAAAAACGAAAGAAATTGTTTGATCTTCTGAGTGTTTAATATGAAACCACAGCTTTTGCATTGTGGACCAATTAAAATAGGTGTTTTGTCATGTGACCGGGTGGCCAGTATGCTTCTGATTCAAGAAACAGGCCCTTTGCTTTATTGTAAGAGCAGTTAATACACAGTTATGATCATAGAACAGTTATGGTTATAAATAGTGATGCTACTGGTATAAAATGGAAAATGAAGGGTCATCCAACAACCCTGTCTTCCATATGTGGCTCATTAGTACTGGTTTTCTATTGATAGAAGTGATAACAGACTGGAAGGTGGGGAGAGTGAACATCACCTGTTGCTTTCAGGCTCAATGAAGGCTCAACTTTTCTACTATGGCTCTTTGGTCCTGAGTCCATTCCTCTGAAGTAATTTCATTTTGGGAAATTGCTGGCATTGCACCAGTTCTGGACCAGTAAGTGAACTCCTTTGTTACAGATGACTCATCTTGTGATTGGAAGCGTAAATTCTCTTGTGAGGGAACTAAAAACAATTCACATAAATGAGATTTTAGGTTCGAGATGACTCGAGATGGTAAGGTATGATTTTAAAGTCTGAAAATACTCCTTGTTAAACGTCCATCTTTAATTTTATGGCTACTAGCAGGCTAGTTTGTAATAAAAGAAAATAAATGCCTCAGATATATTATTCTTTTTCAGCAAAACTAAATTTCTGTTAGATTTGGAAGCTTGTTTGATCACTCGCTTACTTCATCAAAAACACACTGCATCATTAAAGCGTCTCTCCTCACCAGTTTTCTCTGTCTTCTCTCCAAACCCCGGGACCTCATCGCACAATTTACAAAGCAAATCTCAGCCGTGGCAGAGAGGGAAGAGGCGGGGGTCCTGGTCGTACATGTCCCAACACTGTGCAGTCAGTGTTTTCTTCAGCACAGCACAATTTATGGAGCATGGACAGTTTATAAGAAGCAATGCACTCTATCTAGAGGGGGAGGCGAACCGAGGACAAGGAGGATCGTTTCCATGCAGGAAGCTGTGTTTTGGAATAATATACGCCATGATAAAGATGTTTCCCCTGTGATGTCAAACAGCGGGAAGCACAATGGCCACTTACTCCTCCAACCAAATATGAAGGAGAGGTTTTTAGTTGCCATGTTTTTTTTTTCTCCCCACTTGTGAACCTTGAGTGAAACACAGAGATGCTGAGAATTGGGCGCTTGTGGTTTCTTCATCCCTCAGTTTAGTTTTCAAATGTAATCTTTAGCAAATTCAAGCCATGATGAAAAGCATTATTGTTGAAAATAGCTGATCTAACTTTATCATGCAGTAATCACTGTGTGAGGGCATAAATCTAAACCTTAACGATAAAAACACCAGCAATCCTGCCTGTCACTTCTGGATATGTTTCCGACAAATTTGCAACACTTACATATCACTTGTTTCTATTTTTACAAGATAGCAGGTATAGTTCCAACCCAGCTGCGTGATAGAACATGAAATAAACTCTGGTTCTCAGCACAGAAATGCAAGTTTGGATTTGCCAATGTACCAGTTTCACTAAGTCTCCAAACATGCATGATGATGTCCACTTTCCACATTTTGCTTGTGTTCATATGGCCTCAAAAGCTTACAAAGAGGAAAGAGGACGTTGTGGGCAACAATCCATGGACTGTCATGGAACAGACTGTTAGCTTAAGACTCATCCTGCCGTGATGCACTTTTCTTGTTTCCTCCCCTTTTCTTCTGCACTCTACATCTCAAATGGTCAGGGTATGGAATTAAAAGTACATGTTCAGTTTAACAGAAAAAATAGTTTGACAGTAATAAAAGGAATCAACTCATTTTTCGGTTCATCCCATAATCTAATGTAAATGCTACATTTTGAACATCATTCACTCACTCATCTACGCATCATCCAACATATTTAAGCAAAGATTTAAATGGAAAGAGCACCTGTAATTGTGTAATAAATTGATTTACAACCACAAATGGATAAGCAAATAACCATGTTGCACGACAAATGTGATGGCTTTGCATCATTGATAAGGATGTGTTGTATCAAGCAGCTTTTAATCTCATTGTGTTTGATTTAATGGACCTGTAATGTTTTTTTGAGGGTAGCCAATCATGTAGTTTTAAATTAAAAATCTTCCATACTTCTATTTCTATTATTTAATTCCATCTTTAAGTTGATTTCTACTAAAAACCTGAGCAAAATTTGCATCAGCAATTACTTTTAACTGTATTTTCATTTTGTCAGGATCATATTACTGATAGACAGACATCACATGTGACGAGATAATTCTTAAGTTATGAATATCAATAGCAATCGTATTGTCAGAAAAAAACAGACTAGATAAAACACATAACACCTCCACCGTTTGCAAAATTATAACTCTACTTTCTAGAGTGAAACTATATGAAGATAATCACCTTAAATACACGTTGGCATGATGTTTATGACTGTAATGTGACTTCTCAAAGAGCAATGAAAGCAACAAACCCTCGCATCAAAATAACAATGGCTGATTGAAAAATGAACGAACAGCCAGAACAAAAAACCTGACAAAAGCTCAGACATGATGGAGAGGAAAAAGTTCGCTCACAAGCCTGACATCTGTCGAGGCGTTGGTGTCACGAGGACAGCTTGTTATGCAAATGGGGGATGCAACCCCGAGAGACACTGACCAGCCAAACTGCGAGCTATCTCGACATCAGGGGAAGACACACACACTCCTCCACTCAACTATCATGTGGCTTTTAAATAAACCACTGCTGGTGTCAGGAGAGAGAAAGACTAATCTCATGTAAGGCCATTTTTCATCAACTGGTTTTATGTTTAACTTAGCTTAGGGGAAAGAGTGAACTTCAAAGTGGGACATAAGAGCAGTGAAACAGAACTCCTAAACATCTAAGTTTAAATCATGTGCCTCCATTGGCGCTACCTATGAGCGGTTCAGGGGCTGTTTATGTACATATGGGGAATCCTCAGTGGTGGGGATATCGAAAACATCTATCTGATAAGAGCTTTGAGAGACAGCTGCAGGCCCCAAGAAGCGCACAAACTCTCAGGCCTCATCACAAGAACACATGCGCACACCCCCCCCCTCAGATACACACAGCAGGTCTGCAGGTTTCACATGAAAAGCTTTTAGCTGTGCAGAAGCGGCTGAAGACATGTCTATTGTTAAGCTCCATGATGGATGAAGCAGTGGTACGTTTAGTGCTCGCTGACTAAAACACAGCTGAATTTATTAGCAAAACGGATAAGCAGGGTCATCACCTCTAAATGGAATGCCAATGAGCCAAAAACAATTTCAAGGTAAACAAAAAGCACTTCTGTGAGAAGGTTGTGTTTGCAGCAGCCCAAATACAAATGCGTTTATTTCCATGCAAAGCTGAAATGAAACACCTGTGAAGATTTTCCCAATGTTTCAAACAAATATCAAATCATCATTGCTGTCAAATGTTATTTTTAACCCTCATATTATGTTAAGGGTCAATTTGACCCGTTTCAGTTTTTGTGTTGAAAAAAGTACTAGTTATCCTTTCTTTTTCCTCATGAAATTTTGTGACTTTTCCTCATCTGGGGTCATGAACTGATGTGTAAATTTTGAACACTCTGATGTGTTCTGGAGTGTCTCTGCAGAGTTTGTATACAAAGATGATGTTAAGGGTCATTTTGACCCGGACTCTTTAATATGGGCAAGAACATGTTCACATCAAACATGAACAGGTCACTTTGATGTAATTTATTTTGATTTCATAATTATTTATATTTTCATTGCATCTGAATAGACATTTAGACCCAGAGAGCCAGGTGTGGTTAGGGTAGAGACTTTCTCTACCTGGTCCTGGTCTTTGTCACTGTTCTCATGCCATCTCTTTGAAAACACACTAAAAAGTAAGCTCCAGAAGGTTTACAGCTGAAGAAGCTTTATCACAGATTTTTAACCGGGCTGGTGATGAAGAACAACAGATTACAGATACAGAACCTGAATCTCAGAGCCTGCCACTCAGAACCTGAGTACCATATTTTTGATGATCCAGATTGTAATTTAGTAATTTCTTATGATGAGGAGGATTCAAGGGAGGAGTCTGAAGTCAACCAAGAATGGAATGCTGGCAAAATTGTACCAATGTCAGTTTTTTCTGGAAGAACTGAGCAAAGCACTTGTCTCTCCCATGATCCAGAGATGAGCGGGGTCAGCTTGATCCCCAGCAGCTGTATTGTAGCTATCAGTGAAAAAGTCAAGTTTGTATCATCCAATTGTGACAGTTGACGGTCCTGCCACTATGCCTCCAATTGATCATGCGCCCTGTTTTACTTGGCCACAGGGATATTTCATTGGCTAAATGGTTAGCATGCATGGCTCTTCCTCAGGAGATTTGGGTTCAAACTCTGCCCGGGCGATTCTTCATCCTGTTATACAACCAATTTACAAAGGATCGAGTAGATACAGGTCTAAAGAAACAGAAAGATACCAGGTCTGTCCCTCCCAAGAGGACAGTAAAACAAGCACCATTTGTGTGAAATGCAAAATTTACATTTCCAGAAAGCACAGTTATATTTGGTCCATCATATGGATAACACTGAAAATGAAGGCATCAATAATCTCAGCAAATGGGGCAAGTTACAAAGAAATGGCTTTGTGAAGAAAGAGCAAGTCAATCTAAATAGTTATCAAAAATAGTTTTGGAATTAAAAATTGTACTGTCTTTCTCTTTTATATATGTTTATCTAATCAAAAATACATTTGTTAATTGTTTTAACATAGTTTTTTGACTGTTCTGAATGGATTTACACAGTATGGGTCAAAATGACCCGCAACATAATCAATGTAATTTTTTTTTCAACATAATATGAAGGTTAAATGCATAACTTTGGATTCAACTTTTTCTGTTTAATCCAAACATCCTATATTTTGATTGCTTGTGCTGCTTTTTTTTTTTTAAAAAGAGAACCGTATACCACATGCATGTTATAACAAAAATATTCAAAACCATGGAATGGAAAGATGTTCATTATCAAGATCATCAAATACATCAAATGTTTAAAGAAGGAGGCCAAAATGTCACATTTCTGGGTAATACACATGTACAAACTGGTAAATAAAGCAATTCTCACTGGATTTCTATCCAGCTGTGCCATAATATTCCCTAAAATCAGCTGAATAAATTTGATTTACAGTATATGCATTTTCCATTCAGTGTAGAGACAGAACAGCAGATACTAGAAACTGAGACTTCTAAACAACAAATATCACAATTATTTGATCTGACAGTGTTCTGTAACAACCTTAATTGTAAGCCATATAAGTTCTGTAAATATTCATTTACAGTATTTCCTAAGCCTGCTTCCCCAGCCTAAATTTGCTTTCAACTTGCCTAACGCTCCAGAGATCAAAACAACCAAACATAAACTGTTGGATGGAACTGTCAAATGCAGTCTGTCGGCAACCTCTATTTAACCAGAAACATCTTTTCTGAAATGTGAACTAAAATGATCAAATTAAAGTGATAACAACCCTGTGAAGCATGGCTAGCACCTCGACCCCCTTGCCCCATGACCCTGCCCTGGAATAAGCAGGTAACTGAATGGATAGATACTGCAGCTAAAGTAATAACATCTGCAACGCACTTTTTAGCGGCAACATCCAGCTTTTCAGTTAAAAGACAAAATAGTTAGAAAGAGGTGAAAAGTTCCTTAAAACTGAAAACATCATCACTGTTTGTCAGAGCGTCTGACACCAGCACCCATCTAATGATATTTTACTTTGTCTGACAAAAGAAATTCCAAGGCTGTGTTATATATTCCAAGCCTCACTGATCATTATGTTAAGTTCTGTATTTTATAAGTTCACAGGATGAGAAAAATTTATTTTATTCCAAAGAGATATTACTAAGTGTCTATTTACCCTTGTTTATATAAATAAAATTCATAAATAAATTGATGAAAACAGTAACTCAGGAGTCTCCTTAAATGGTACAAATTATCCACAACTGCATCTTGGAAAAAACTTCTGCTCTCTTCAAAAGAAGACAGCAGAAGTTGAGCGAAAGTCAAACCAGCCCACATAAACGTGCAGGGTGATTAGTTCAGCTGGAAAGTTGACATGGATGCAGATCTCTTGGCAGTCCACATCAGTAATGCACTGCTTTCCATTAATGTGATGGCAATGGAACGGGTTGGCAAGTCTACTGGGCCAGACCTTTGTAATATTTTACATATCACTTTCAATGTGAAACTGCCAGTACCGTGTTGTGAAAGTTCATAAAACATATGATAGGTTATGTAACTTGGGACGTGAACTTTCTTCCCTTTTCTTATATCTTAAAAACATAAACTGGCATATTAATTGGAATAACTATAGAAACAAATAAAACTGCCACAAAAGTAAGGATCATCTTTAACAGATAAAAAGGAAAAAGAAAACATTTAAGTTGCAATTCAGTCACCAACCATCTGACTTTATTAACATGAAGGAATGTTGTGTTTTACACACCTCTACAGGCTTCTGAGTGACTACAACAAAATTAAATGTTCTGAGAAAACTCTTTCGTACATACCTGGCAGAAGATTTTTTTTTCCCACTCAGGAGTGTTTGGGTAAGGGTAATTTTTTTTTAATCAAACAACAACAAACTCTTGTCATTTACACCCTCTGAAAAATGCCCAAAGAAATCTTCAATTGTAAAATTTTGAGCACAACTGTAAAATGAAAATAAAAAATGAATGAAAATGAAAACAGTACTTTTATAAATCCCATGCTGGCATTTTTGCTGTCCCAATGTATATATATATATATATATATATATATATATATATATATATATATATATAGCAAATTAACAAGTATCTGGCATGTTGTTGCTATACATAAATTAAAATACTTAAACACATCTTAAACACACAAAAATTGTGACACTTAACTAAAAATTTAAAGGCAGCCCACTCATTTTTAAGTTGAAAATTTAACAGCGCAGAGTGAAATCACAACTGTTGCTCTTTTCAACTCTTCAAACTCACTGTTTGCTTTGCCAAAACGTTTTGCAAGAGGATGATACTACTGAATCTGCACTGGGTCCATCAGTGAGAGAGCTCTGATTAGCTAATCAGTATAGAGAATGAACTCTGTACATTAATCTTAACTGTAATTTTTTTGCAGCGAGAAGCTTAAAATCTAAAAAAAAATATAAAACAAATGAAGACAAAGTTTAAATCAATATTAAATAAGTTTCTAACCTTGAAGATGCACTATGTAACTTTCCAAACTTAAAAGCAAGCGTTCCTGACTTGCTTGACTGCACGATGATATTTTTTATGTACATTTTTTTTAAGCTGAGCATCCTGAGGCTGAGTAAACACACTTCACATCTTTTTTCTTCCAGCCCTACGCATTACATCTCACATGCAGAAACAGAGGTTTCCCTTCACTGACTAATTCAAGAGCAACTTTTTTTGTTTGTTGTTTGTTTTGTCATCTGCTTTGGTAATTCTTGATGCAATGCACCTCATGAGGGAAGGGCAACATGGGATTCAAAAGGATTCATTTATATAACTAAATGTGCAGAAGCAAACTCGGGCCAGCTCAATGCTTTAAGCCTCAAATGAACTGAGTCCCCAATCGTACCAAGTCTAGTAAGCTAGCAGGTATGAATATGACCAAAGTGATGGAGCAAGAGTCAACGTCAGACTGACTTTTACTGGCAAGAGAGCTGCGAGGGGACAAAATGTAAGAGAGATGCAGTATTAGAGTGTTGCGAAGGCCTAAAATCTCTTCAGTAGTACTGCTTTAAACTTAATTGTAGAATTTTCTTGGTCTAAACCCACAGACACATAACCAGGGGTGCACACATCCAGTCCTCAAGAGCTACTGTCATGCAACTTTTAGAGCGCCCCTATTCCAACACACCTGAATCAAATGACTAAATTACCTCGCGCATGTCATTCAGCTCTGCAGAGGCCTGGTATCGAGCCATTCACTGGATTCAGGAGTGCTCGGAAAGTTGAACGACAGTAAGTTGAGGACTGGATGTGTGCAGCCCTGCACATAACTAAAGTGGAACTATGTTGTATACAAAAACTATTGACAACAAAAGTTGCTTTATGACTATACATAATTCAAAAAGTAAAAAAAGTCTTGGTCCAGTCAGCACTGCTATGTTAAGTCCTCTTGCATGGGCACTGCGTGTCATAGCCAGTTGAAGGTCATCTATGTGTTTTTTTAAGTTTTAAAGTCACTGAATTACAATCAACCCACTTGAATTGATAACTGATTAAGGTGACAATGTCGGGAATTGGTGCGATACAAATAAACTTGATTTGGATTTAACTGAATTAAAGCAGAACTCAGTAACTTCAACTCGGGGCTCCCCCTAGTGGCGTACTTTCACTGTCGTAAAGTTCAATCCTCCCTACACCCCCACAGCACAGACGGCTTCTCAACCTGTCTTTCCTCTATTTTGATCCCTGGATATATTTCTAAGCATTTACTAGTTTATTGATGCTACTTTGCTACGTTGGTAGCAGCACCTCGTCTCCCTCTGCTCAAAGCAAAGTCCTGTATCTTCTGAAACGGGACGTTTTACCGGCGATTTGTGGGTAAATATGCCGTGGATTATATTTTTCTCTGGTGTTGGCGGGTAGCAGGTAAGAATACGAACTTTTATTTACTATTTGCGGACATGACAAGTGATTATTGAGCCTGAAGCAGTGATGCTTCACCCTGCGCCCAGGCAGCACAAGCTACGTGAATCACTCTGGTCCAGCAAAGAGTTGGTTATGAGAGCCAGGAGCCGTGTTTAGGTGGTGTGAAGCTAAAGAAATGTTTTCTTCGAATTAGTGCTGGTAGTCTGGTTCAAATCAGAGCTGGAAGCAGCTCGGTAGATAGGGGACCTGAGTACCGTACAGCGGTTTCTGTTGTCGCAAGTTCTGCTCGGGTCGGCGCAGGCAAAGTTGCATAGAGCTGCTCGCAGGCCAGAGGCACCGGCCCCACGGGGGCCCCACGGGGGCCCCACTTTGTTTAGCCCCACGGGGATTCCAAAAAGCATTTATTGAGGTAAAAAAGTTATTGAGTTCCCCTTTAAATAGAATTGCAGTGTAATAAAACCATCATAAAGAACAAGCCAGTTGCTCCATGAAATCAAACATGTAGAAAAGCAATACTTAGGGCTAATTCTATATTTTCTGGGTAAGCTTTCTGCAGCTTCAGAGCTCATTTTATGCTAATAGGAATTTGTTATGTTAATCTTACTTTTTGAAACAACTTTTGGTTTTTCAAACTCAATTAATGTACTATCCATTGGAACTGATATGTTATGAACTCATGAAAGTAACAGTGATTCCTTCCCGTCGTACTCAGACAACTGCATTTGATGATCAAAAGAGTAAAAACTGTTTGTTTTTGTGTCTTACGCTGTGCATTCTGTTGTCTGGCATTGATAATCATTTTTCTGACTTATCAGAACAAACATGTAAAGTCCAAACAAACCCAAGAGCTGCAAAAGTCACATTTTCGGGAAATGGTGAGTTTAAATTGAACCATATTTTTTTTAGAGTTTGAGGTAATGACTCAGGAAATTAGCTAAATGTTATGAGATCTGATGTAACTTTTTACTGTATGTTTTTTTAATTTTATACAAAGTGCACAACACCCACAGCAAATTCTCTGGAAGAAAGTGTGGGTAAAATGCAAGTACAACACAAGCTTTATATGACCTCAGAACCCTCTATCTCTTCCCATTTCATCTATCCATCAAACTGTCAATCGTTGAAGAAGTGAAAAGCCTTTTTTTGTAGATTATTCTCCCAGCATTCTTTTGTTCTCTATGACCCTGAGTGAGTAGGGCAGCCGAAGACCTTGGCTTCCCTCAGTTATGGCATCAAGCCCGTTAACAGCGGCAGTGAGTTGTGGCCTGGCGTTAAACTGTGCTCCAGCCACAGTCAATGTTTATGTCTACCAATCAAACGCAATGTGTTTATGTTATATGACATTATGGACAAGGAGGCTCTTTAAAACACGAAGTCAGCAAGAGTGCGGCCCAGGACGAGAGGTTTACGGTCCGTTGAGCATCTGAGAAAAATTAAGCATCCACTGGAATAGGGAAGAGAAAAGCTGGTTTGATTTTATGTTTACTTTTCACAATATGGATGCAACTATAGGCTGGAAATAAAAGGCATAAAGGGAAAAATAAAGGACGAGTACTCAGGTGTTTATTAAAATATTAACTCATGACTACAGATTAAATTTCAGTCCAAAAAGGTTGTATTTTTCCCAGATAATCTGAGACTTTTTGTGCCTTTAAAAAAAAAAAAAAGTTTCCTAAAGGTTTAGCATATACTGCATATATATATATATATATATATATATATATATATATATATATATATATATACACTGTATATATATGATGTATATGTCCTCCACAAAGTTTTATGAAATTCATTAATCAAAGATAGTTTTTAATTGTAAGGATGCTGCCAAAATCTAAAGATAGAAATATCAATATCACTAAAAAAAAGAGAGAGAGAGAGAGATCTATAGGTCAAATGGTAACACAATGAAATAAAAAGCAAGAAGATAAAAAGGGTTGGAAATAAATTAAAAGCGTTCCCTCTATTTTTATCGAAGAATAAAGATCAAAATAAGAATTTTATTTGTCTGTTATTATTCCTAAAAGTTTTGTTGCCAGCTTGCCTCTGATAGTCTGTTTATTAGAGACTGCTTCTTCCAGCTAAGAACCTGTTGGTTGCTTGCTCATAAAGGCCAAAATATTACTAATTATGTTAAAATAATATGCTATGTCAAGTTGAGAAAGCAACAGCACAAAACGTTGTCTTGTAAAAGTAATGCATTTTAGCCCTGACTGTGTTCATTCTCTAACTCTAAGAAAATACAGTAGATTTGATTTCAATGCTTCAAGTATTGTGGTTTTTCTAACTGAACATAATTCAGAAGTGTGAAAAAAGAAAAACTCATTGTTCTTAAAAAATGCATCCTGAATGACGAAACTCGAAACCTTCTGTGACTGTAAAATCTACAACTTTAAAAAAATAAAAACACGATTTATACTCATATACTCATATCTGATGAGCGACGCCTTTCTCAGAAATATATAACATTATTTTGACTTACACAAATAACGTTAAAGTCATAGTACACCGACAGAATGATGTAACTTTATTTTCCACTTACCCTCATGGTGAGCAAGACTCTGGAGCACTTTTTTAATATCTCAAATGAAGCCAGAGATCAGAAAGGCTTCTTATTTTCCCCCAACTTTCATATAGTGGAGTTCAATTGTGCCCGAGTCAAAAAGGTCCATAAAAGTCCACAAAAACTTGTTAATATTCCTCCATACTGCTCGTCCAATGTAATCCAAGTGTCCCGAGTGGGTAGCGTCCAGAATTTACTCAAAGCAACATCTTTTAGTATATTTTTAGAGCCTAATCAGTACTACGCTGCATCTCCTGCGAACACGCCGATGGGCGTTCATGAAACTACGGAAGGCGCGGCAGACGAGATCGCGCGTTTGCTTTTTGTTTCTTTCTTTGTTTTAAATCAATATCCAACCCCTCTTGTGTTTGTCTCAGTTTGTCTGCAGCTCTGGCGCTCTTAGCACAATGTAAACAGCAAATTTCTTCTTCTACGCTTACATTATCAGCAGAGTAGGCTCTGAATGCTGAGGCTTCCGTAGTTTTGTGAACGCACATATGCGTGCTTTGTGGAAGTAAGATGTAGTACTGTTTAGGCTTTAAAGATATAGTTAATTATGTCGTTTTGAGTAAATTCTGGACGCTACCCACTCAGGACACTTGGATTACATTGGACGAGCAGTATGGAGGAATATTGACACGTTTTTGTGGACTTTTATGGACCTTTTGGCTCGGGCCCAATTGAACTCCATTATATGAAAGTTGGGGGAGAAACGAGAAGCCTTCCTGATCTCCGGCTTCATTTGAGATATTAAAAAAGTGCTCCAGAGTCTTGCTCACCATGAGGGTAAGTGGAAAATAAAGTTACATCGTTCTGTTGGTGTACTATTCCTTTAACTTAGCTTATTTGAATAGTCAATATAGAAAACAGGGATTATATTTATCTGAATTTGGAGGGCATCAGACCTGGCTTTAGGGTCATTTTAAGAACGTCCTTTACAAATGTGTGTATGCACATATTAAATCAAAAGATTAGCTCTCTCCTCCCAAGGAAATCCTCACGCTGCTTCGTCCTGAGCTCTACATGTGAAGAGAAAACACACTTAATCCTTCTGGATATAGAGACTTGACATCAATTTGTCCCTGTACGGGAGGGGCCCCTTGGCAAGTTCCTAAAGCTTCACGCCTTTCTGTTTCACTGCCAAAATGTCCCTCTTTTGTTTGTTTTTACTCCCTTTAAAACATCTGGGTGGAAGACCTGACAAGACACACTGCCCCCTTCAGCCAGAGCTACCCTTCAGCTGTACAAAAGCATGGCATCCCAAAGGGTGTTTGAGCAACAAGTAAAATAACTGGGTATAGTTGGGCAGCTCCCCACAATCCACCATTTATTTATTTATGCTGAATAAGAGTCACAGCAGGTTCATTAATGACAAATCATCTGAATGAGAGAAAACTTAAATATGCTGGTAATCCTGAAGACAAAGTAGGATTTCACAGTGAAAACTTACTTTGTTTTGAATCAGTTTTCTCTACCTCCAGCCGTTCTGTTAGATTCTCACCACATGAAATAACAAGAGGCCCCTATGTCAAACAGGGGAAAAAAATATGAATACAATGTTAATTCTAAAAGTGGAATTTTCCATATAAAATTACAATTGAGCATTATATTGATTAGAAGTCTGTGACCTCAGTCTGTTCCTATTTGGGCCATTGTTTTTATCTTGTAAGATTATTTTCTGATTACACAATAGTGTTCTTGTTTTGTTTTTATTTATATGTTCTAATAAAGAAACTGAACTAAACATGTCAGCTGATCTAATGTAGTCAAGCAGAATTTGTTCTTTTTTTCGACTTTGAATGAAAAATGAATAAAAATTTGGCCAAACCAAGCAATGACAATCATTGCACTATTATGTTGCAAGTAGAAATATCCAGAGTTAAAAAGTAAAGCCAATGCTGAAATGCCAAAACCTGCAGTTCCTTATATGACCACTTGAGACTGATTTTAAACATGTGAATCCTCATATACTTCCATGTTAAAATGTCCCACTTAAAGGCACTATACCTGATACCATTTCTGAACCATGAGCGAGGTGAAAAGATTAGTTTGAACTGTTAGTCCCGCCCCCAACTGTTACTCCCAGTGACAAACGCTCCTACTCTCCCTTCTCTCCTCTCACTCGATGTGCATGAAATAACATCATAAACATGCACATCTCAGGGGGCCGTTTGGGTGGTTGTCCCGCCTGTGCGACCCCACTCCTGACATGGCCTGATACTGCCTCTCAGCACCAGGCCATGAGCTCAGGGTTATGGCTAGCTGCATTGCGGGGAGTCTGCTGGCTCGGGGGATGTCCGTTCTGCTGCATCCGGGGGGTGGGTGGGTGCCGGGGGCTTGGAGCTTGCAGCCCCTTCTCCAGTCAGGGTTATCACTCAGGAGGCATGGAAGCAAGGGTAAGAGAGAAGTGGGTGTGTGAGAGCAAATGAATGTGAGTTTGAAAGGCAAAATCTATAAGGTGCAGGAGGGATGAGGTGTGTATCAGTGGGCACGGTGTATGCAGGTGTACAAGGATTGGTGCTGGAGAGAGTGAATGCTGGAGAATGACAGGAGGGGAGACCGTGCAGGAAGGGAGGGATATGTAGGAGGAGGAGGGTGGGGAGGGAGGGTGTCCAAGGTGTGTATGGAGGAAGAAGTAAGTAGGGAGGAGCGAGGTGTATGTGTGTGTGGAAAGCTCAGGGTGTGTGTGCGAGTGAGGAATATGGGCTGGGAGAGGAAGGAGATGGGGTAAGTGGTTGGAAGAAAGAGGAATATGGGGGAGAGAGGGAGGCACGTGCGTGTGTGAGGGGATGGAATGATGTAGGGACGTGTGTGAGGGGGTGGAGGAAGAAGGGCATGAGTGTCTCAGGTTGGAGGGAAGGGTGGGTCAGAAGGGTGCATGTGTGTGGGGGGAGTGTATGTAGGTATTGGGGGTATAGGGAGGTGCGGTGTGTATGTGTGTGGGGTGAAGGGGAGGAGTGTGTGTGTAAGGTTGGAGGGTGGGGGCAGGTGGATGTGTGTGGGGTGTTGGGGGTATAGGGAGGTGGGGGGGTATGTATGTGGGGTGGAGGGAGGAGTGAGACTGTCTTTGGTCCGCTGGGGCCTGGACCCCGAGACCGGAGGGGGCTTCGGGTGGTACCGCCCTAAACCACCCTCTGGGGGGATGCATGTCTATCCCTTTGGGGGGGTGGCTGGGGTCCAGGCCTCTGGGTGGCTCCCGGAGGCCCGAGTCTTGAGCTTTGCGGGCTTTCTCCACCTTGCAGAGACGAGGTTGCATCTGCAAGACTGCATCACCATAGAGCACCTTTTATTCTGCATGATGACACTGCGATGCTGCTTCCTGTTGCACCGACTAGGTTTTACCTCTTCTCTGCGTAGTTCTGCGTGTGTTTGTAGGATCTTATGATACTTAATACACCTACAGATCTTCCTGTAGGGGATTGTAAGTTTTGTTTACCAGCAATGACTTTGGAATGTTGTTCAGAGGTTTCTGTATAGAAGCATCAGTGAACTGTGTAAGTGTATCCATTTTTTTCTCTCTCTCTCTCTCTCTCTCTCTCTCTCTCTTTTCCTCACTCCTTTTTCTGTTCCACTTTCTGTCATTGCTTCTGTTAACCGTCATTTTTCTCTTGTCAATCCCAGCAATATGATATAAAATGCTGTTATGAACAAATGTTTAGTTAAAGAAATAAAACGAATAAACAGCATATCAAGGGGATCATTGTGTTCATAAAGCTCCCCTTGGCAAAGCAAATATGTTCATCACAATAAAGCAACCAGATCACCATTCTGTTTGCTACGACAGGACAAGTGAAAAGAAAAATAAATAAATAAATAAACGTGGACATCTCATACTCATGCACAAGGAAATTCTCCAGAGGTAGCTCGCATCCCCCAGTGAATTTCCTGTTTTGGTTGCAGTAAATGGCTGCAAATCAGCTAAATGACATTTTCTGTCACTTAATTCATAAACCAGTAGTTTACAGTGACTACAGTTATGTACACAAATGCAGAATTATGATGTGACGTGATGTAAAGCTTGGTCGCGTTACTGTGTAAATATGATTATGTATTGTATACGGTATAGGGAGGAGGACGCAGTCAAACCAGCAGAGGCTACACCAGCAGCTGAGGACATATGAAATGCTACTAAGAAGAAAGTTATTGAAAAGATGCCTGTAGGCTGATTACAGCCAGTTTCCAGTCCACATTCTGTTTGAGGCTGTCCAGCTGCTCTCAACCCTCAGTACAATCCAATGAAATTTACAGGAACTTTATTCCTTCTTTGGTCTCTCCTGCATTTCAAATCTCTCTTCTCCTCCTCAGTTTTGATGCTTTCATGCAGTCTTGCTGTATGAACAGTGACAGCCAGCAGAGGTATTGTGACTTTCCCTTCGGTGTATGCCATGAGTGTTGCCGTGCACATGCGAGGGGAGGGCGCTCCTCATTAGGAAACGAGGCTTTTGAGTGGCTGGTAGTGGTCCGGGTCTCGGGCCATGCAGGCTTTCTCCGGCCCTTGCAGAGACAAGGTTGAATTTGCATGACTGCACTCACCGTAGAGAACCTTTTATTCTGCAGGCTGACACTGATTTTGCTTCCCGTTGAATGCGTACTAATAACTACTTTTGCCAAGGTTTTGCCTCTTTTCTGCATAGTTCTGTGTGTATGCTGTATGTATTATCTTATATTACTCCAGTAGCTGTCATCATTACGTCCCCGTTTTTTTCTTGTGGGTTGTTGTGAGGTGGGTTTGGTTTTGTTTGTTTGTGTGTTGTTTTTTTTTATTTCTTTTTTTTTTACTATGTCCCTTTTGTTCTTTTTTATGTATGAAAAGTCTTTATAAATAAATTATTTATTTATTTATTACCTCCGCTAAGGAGGTCATTTTTTCAGTACTGTTTGTTTGTCTGTTAGTCTGTCTGTCAGCAACTTTACGGAAAAAGTGCTGGATCGATTGACCTGAAATTTTCACCAGCTGTGTGCTCAGCCCAAGGACAAACCCATTAAATTTTGGTGGTGATGCGGATCACCTTCTGGATCCAGGAATTTTTGGAAGGATTCTTTATCAGCTACTGACGGAGGTTTGCGCTCTCCAAATGCTTTTCTAATTTAAGTTGTTTTTAGCTATGTTGTCACTTGCGAGTCCTCCTGTACACACTCAAAAATAGATGTACCAGTTTGTACTTAAAAGGGTACAAACACTTGTTGCTGGTGGTGTTCCTTTTTAAAAGACATTTCTGTACCCTTCCGTCCTGGCCCATTTTTTTTTACCTTGTCAAGCTGTACCAGTTAAAGTACAATTAAACCAATAAAAAATGATGAATAAAAGTCAATAAAGTAGAGATTATGTCAACAATCAAAGATGTAAATGAATAACTATTATATAAATATTAGGCCAAACACATATAATATAATTATACATATAACTATTACTATGATTATTATGAAAACCATAATTTAATAACTATACTACTATACTACTGTTTAAAATACTGCTAATCATAGTTATTGTGCAAGCTACAGTACATACATTTTTCAATGCTGCAGGTACCCTTAGGGTTGAAATGGTACAAATTTGTACTTTATATTACTTTGGAGCCTTTTTCATGGTTTAAAAGTACAATTCAGGCCTCAGAAAGACCAATATTGTACTTTTGAGAGAACATTTGTAAAAATGTACCTATAGGTACAGAAATCTTCCTGTCACGTACCTCTATTTTTGAGAGTGTAGGGGATAGCTAGCTTTGTTTTCCAGCAAAGACAGTGGAATGTTTTTTTTGATGGGTTTCTGTGCAGACGCAACAGTTGACTGTGTTAGTGTATCTTTTTTTTTTTCTTTCTTCTTTTCACCATTTTTTTCTTTTTTTTCTTTTGGTCCACTTCTTATTGTTTCTTTTCTTTATAACCTTCTCTTCCCTCTTCTCAGGTCCAGCAATATAATGTTAATATAAGCAATTCATTTAAATAAGATGAAATAAAATGAAAAAAATCAGAATATTCTTATACTTATAAGGCTCCCCTTGGCAAAGCAAATCTGTTCAATACAACAGAGCATCCAGACCGTCATTCTGATTGCCACAATGCTGGACAGGACAAGTTTAAAAAAAGAAAAAAAAAAAGTCTTCTCCCTTTTTCCTTCACTTGCCAAAAATTCCTTCAGACCTTGAAACCTTTATTGATATCATGCCATGAAATATACTCATCCTCGTTATATTTCATTGAGAAACATCATTCTAAAACAGATTAATTTGATCATTCAGTTATTGACAAGATGGAGACCCTCTGTTATTCTTTACTCCAGAAATAGTTTCATATGGATGCAGCTTTACAACAAATCTTGATTGCAATCACTGAAATCACCTGCTTGTAATAACATCATTATCAGGATTATTTTTAGTCAATTTAAAGCCCTATTGTGCCTTGTTCCAATCTTTTTTGGACTGCATTGCAGGACTTAAAGCAGCAGGATCATGAGAAACTGGAACACTGATAACAGGATGATAAGGTTTGCACTTATGATTCTGGAATGGTCCCAGTTATCCAGATTGGTAATGCTATGTCATGTACATCTACATTTGTAGGAGCTGGGTTGTGAAACTATATATAATAGTTGGAATAAAATATGATTTACATGATTCAAACCAACCACAAACTCAGCTAAAAAAACAACAACAACAACAAAAACCCCCTTAAAAGAATGTAGTCTGCTGTGTAGATGGATAAAGGCTACATTTATGTTGAGCTTTTGTACCAGGATAGACTGCAAAGAGCTCAACCTGTAGAAAACTGAACAGAATCAGCAATGATGATTAGCAGTCTTTATATTGCCTGCAGTTTGCCAGAATCCTGGAATCTCTTAGGAATTTCTGTTTTTGTTTACTGCAAATAACTTGTTCTTGCAAATATCTAAAATGCCTTAAGTCGTATTTGCAGATTTTTTCCCAGAACAAGCTACCAAGCATCTGGTGGTTGGAACAACAGATGCTGAAACCCACATGAACCATTACGCTCAATCACTGTTGTTTCTATCAGCTGGTCTGTGGAAAATTGGGGAAAGAGCTGCTGATATACAGGATAAGGGACTTTTTCCTCCTCATTCTCATCTCTCTCATCATTGTCTTCCATCACCATCTGTAAAGTGGAAGTGATAAAACAAAAACAGTGGCTACGTTTACATGGAGCCATATATACTGATTGCAATGGGTTTGAAAGCTCTGAAAAATGATCCATGTATGCACCTCATTCCGAATAAAAAATGCTAAACCGAAAAGATTTTCATTCCATTTCACATGAGTAGAATATTCCTCTTACTAAACTAATCATGTTATATTCTGAACGTTGAATCGTAAAGTTGTCAGGTTGTGTTCTTACTGCGCGTGCTCTGACTAGACGTAAATATGCAACGAGTGACATTTCCTCACTTTGGAAGATGGCGGCAAACAAACAAATTCACTGGACAGCAGCAGAAAGTTTGTTTTAAATTCAAACTCTGTCTCCATGCCTTTTCCTTCTCATTGTTTGCAGTAGGAGCGCATAAGTATCAAGCTGCTGCTTGAAAGTACTGCAAAAATCACAAGAACTGTGATGATGAGTTTGTAAACCTCTCCGTCTTTCTACATGTCAGACGGGACCATTCTGCTCAGATGTTAGCGCATGTACACACCAGATCAGAATAGATCAGTTCTCATGTAAACAGCTGCCTGGAATGATTTCAAACTGAAAGGGGAGAAAGTCTCCATGTAAACTTGACTTGCGACTTTTTTAGCCAATCCCTTCTAAACATCTCTCATTCATTGAAAACATTTAAACACATCTGTTCCAAAGTTTTTTGCTCAATGCATCTGAAAACTGGTCCTGTTCAAAATGATCAGTTTGACAGCTGTTCATTTGTTATGGAAACAGGAGCCACTTTGTTTTTGTTTTGTAATAACTTTATCAAATTGTGAAGATGTCATTTTTTTTACCACAACCCTGCTTATGTCCCTCATAATGCTCCTGTTCTAGCAAAATAGATCACTTGTCCTCCTCTTCATATTTCTTCAAAATTCTATCCCTCCATCCACATATTCCTCCATTCAGATTTTTATTCCACAGCAATTATCCTCACAAGGTGGTTTGAGACAGAGCACTGTAACTCATGTCACCACTGGAGCCGATTCTGAGCACAGCGGACGTTGCGATGCAAGCATGGAGATATACTCAGAAGGATTTCATGTGTCATATTTCATCAGGAGCAATCTACAAACTGTTTACGTCTGTTTTGCAATCATAAAACAGTTATGCACTTTATTATAATAACAAACACAATGAGCAAGGACTGAGAATCACCCTTAATCCAACAAATTTTAGAGTCCCAGCTGTACCATTAACACTATTGTCTCAGTTTATACTCATCATATACAATGTGATAAAACTTGCTTCAGTCACCAAAAAAGGGGCAAAAATAACTTGACAAACTCAAAGTTATGATTTTTATAAGAATTTAAGTCTTAAAGAATAGGCTTCCCCACTTATACTTGCAACCTCTGTGTGTTCATTGCATAACATTGATAACAGATATGAGTGAGACTCTTATGTGATACTGCATTCCATAACAACTGGGAACTTTCTTTTCTTTTTCTTTTTCTTTTTTTTCATTCATGGGTAACATACTGTAATTACAAATAATACAATATATTTTTATTTTTATACACCACAAAACATCATTGTAAACTACATGATCTCCAGGAAAATTGAAGAAAACTTCAGCAGAAGTTAGATTTGTAACTTGGGTGGCCAGAAACTGGGAAAATTATAACAGAACAAAACAAAATCAACAAAAAACATCTCTCATACAGGGCCAGATCTATCAAATGTCTGTGTGTATAAAAATATGACCAATCTCATTGCACGCATAAAAACATGTATGCATGCTATAAGTGTTGTGTATTTCAAAGGTATCCAGTTAGTTTGTTGGCCACAATGAAAGTGTGATACGGGGCGTTTACATGCAATTGTGTGTGTTGGGAAGAGAAAATGTAAATATATTAAATTAGTACCGGCAAAGTGATTTATCAACTGTGAAATGGATGATGGTGCAATTTTGTTTGTGTTTTATTTTTGTACATCTGAAAAGCAGGTGCAAAGGTCAGCTTTGCGCACAAAAGGCTGCACTTTCTGAGGGGGACAATGTTGGATTGTAGGCACGAATAACACAGGACAATAGTACTTGTCCGTTCATTCATTCTACTTAAAGTATTGGTGAAATGAAGAAGTTTCCCTGCACATAATGCCTTATAGAGAGGGTGCCCCATCTCTCCCATTATATAGATGTACACCGGAGGCTGGCTTTATCTAAATATCGCCCGAAAGAGTCAAAGTGATACAGAAATTTTTACCAGTGAGTAAATGCACTTACAAACTCCTAGAAAAAACGTCCAGGTTGAAAAAAGGAAAGTTACCCTATAATAGATGGTAATGCTTTTTACATGCACAAAGCCCCCTAGTTTGGACGAAGACTTTTTTCCCCCCAAATCTCTTTGACAGTTGGATTGCTCAGTAATCAATAACTCTTTAAAGGCATTATAGAAGATGTTTCTTTCAACAATTTTTGCAATATTCCATGAAATTGGGTTCACTGCCCCACACGCTATGATTAATTAAAAGCTTTAAAGTGTTGATGACACGACCTTAACTTCAAGTAACTTTGCCATACAACAACACACCAAGACAAAAGTATCTCTGTGCAGCTACAAGTCAATCTGGCATGTATTTAAGTAAATATCCGATGTTTAAGAGGGGTGGCGAAAAGCAGCTAGCTCTTCATTAGCAAAACCTAGCCTCCGGGACATGAGGTCAGCGAGATAAGGAGTTGCGGTCAGCTCATTGATTTACATGTACTGTATAATCAAAGGCATGGGAAACATGAAAGATGGCTCCAGAACAGCTAGATTGAAACTGGTTTGTGTGGTGGGATCCTCAGCCAGTTCAGATCAGTGTGATAATGCTGAGGAATTTGGGGAAATCACCATTTCCAAGCGAGAACCAGACCTGTCAGCTGCCTACAGTCTGTCTCCCAGCCTCAAATCCACTCAGTTCAGCTAAAAGCCTGCAATGCCCACACCGAGTGGACTCAGAACTGTATGAAGTGGACCCAGATCAACATTAAGTGGACCCACAACTTTTAAGGAGGTGCACCGGTTTGACATAGATTCAGGCGTAAGAGAGGAGAGGGACTAGTGTCCTGCGTTAGCTCGGGGCTAACCGGCTAACGCAAATAATTAGCCTTTAAAAATGAGAGGATAACAACCTACAATGTTCCAGTCAAGTTTTAAATAGTTCCCGTTTATAAAGATGAGGATGGAGGGAAGGATGCATCTTTGCAGCTGATGACCGGAAAAGTCCTGTTATAACCGAGCAGCAGCTGTCTGTCCATACAGTAGCTGTATGACTGATCTGATTAAGTAAGGGGCAAAGTGTGCAGAGCTGCGACTTTGCGCCTGCTTTTCAGATGTGCTAAAACAATCGCAAAAGCTCAGCCATGGAATCTATTTCAAAGTTGATAAATCGCTTTGCGAGTGCTAAAGTAATACATTTAGATTTTTTACTCCCAACACACACACATTGTGTGTGTGTTGGGACCCATATGGGTCGTGTAAACGACCCATATTTCATAGTTATTCATTGCAGCACACATACTATTTGGAAAAGATGCGCTATTTAGCACCTTTAATAGACACAGCCCATTTAGCACACTATTAGTAGATCAGTTTGTAAATTTTTTTGTGTGTGCAATGAGATAGCTCACGTTTTTATACACGCAAACCTTTGATAGATCCAGCCCTTAATTTAGTCTCTTACAGACCAGAGCGTTATGTTACGGAACTAAAAAAGTTAAAATTAATGCAAAATTCATGTTGATTTTAAGTCTTGCAGCTTAAAATTGTAACTTCATTCTTGAAAAATGCACAAGATTCTTCATGATGGCATTTGTCATGAGACAAAACATTTCTCCTTTCCTGCTAACTTCTATAAAGCTGACACTTACAGCAGTTCTAATTAACTACCCTGCAAGGATTCAGGTACAACATGTGGATCCTTAGACAGTAATGCAGAAAAAATCCTTCTCAGCTAACCTCCTCCCCTACTGATTTATGCTTTTCACTTTTCTTCCCTTCTTTCTTTAGAAGACTACAGAAGAAAACTCCCATAGTGAACCTGAGGGGTGAGGGAGAGGACACAGTGTCTTGTAAAACATATGCACTTAATATTAGGGCCATAAAACTTGTAAAATTAAAAGCTATTTTGGAAAATAGAAAGAGAAATATTTATGCGTCTGGCTCTGTGTAGAGGTCGTTTTATCATGGGGCAGTGAGGGCCCTCCGGGGCACAGGTAATGACTGTCAACAGGCAAGCAAGTGGGGGGGGGTGAAATGCTGTTGGGCTGTGTGCTCTCCGTGTCCAACCAGATGTCCACATGTGTGACTGGGTTTCCCCCTTTCAGTCAGCCAGAGTGGCCAAAGTCAGGGTTTCGGGAGAGCAGGAGAAATAAGAGTCAGAGAATGAAGTGAAGTCTGCTCCTGATTATGAGCAGAAGAACGAATCTTGAAAGTTTAAAGTTTTTGCTTATGTTCAAACTTTCAGACTGACACTAATTAACCGAATACACAGCTGCACCAGGGAAGCTACTGACACAGAGAGCAGCACTCTTTATGGCAAGGAGAGGTGGGTGGGGGGCTGGGGGGAGAGATTGGAAAAAAATACAAAAACAATGTCCATCGAGTCAGGTTGATTGAAAAGCTGCAAAAAGCAATTATGATTGTGAGAATGTGCAGACCCCTCATCTTAGCAGCCAGAAAACATCGTAAATCGTGTGGCGGTCTCTGTTTACGTTGTGTTGACCTCTCTATGCCCTCAGGTCCTGGCAGGAGGCTCCATGTCCTCAGCACTGTTGCCATACTGACATATGGAGGCTTGTGCAAATATACATAAAGTGAGTTTGAGCTGTTCTATCACAATTTAAATTCAGGTTTTCATACTGCTTATTCAGTTGTCAAAGTGGAATTTCAAAGCCTTGAGGTCTGGTTTTATCTTTCATATAAACATTTTTGTGTATTTATTTGTTTTCATGGGTGCATTTGGTGGTTTTCTCTTTGGTCTCTGCTACAACCTGCTCCTCTCACCTTTATTTGGTCTTGTCTGGAGTTGGACTAGACAGGAAGAGAGCTGCAGCTTGTGGGTCAGGATAAGAGGGGCACCCTGGCTTTGGGGCGCACTTGGAGATCAGCAGGGGGGCAGGTGGGGTAAGTGAGGTATGATCTGATAATCTGAAAATCATCTCAATCATTCCATAAATCTTGAGGTTTTTGCAACAGATCTTAGAGGAGATGCTTCAGGCATTTAAGTCTCCTTTTGGTTTTACATGTGAAGGTGAAAGAATTAAGGCATGAACTTTCCTCTTAAGCGTTAAATATTGGAAATGTTTACTATTATTTAGAGGTTAACTGGCATCAAAAGTTATTTGTCAGGGTTAAGAAATGTCAGAATGGAGCATTTACACAATGGCAATATTTGCCAACATTTTCAGTGTCATCGTGTCTTTGAAAGCTGGGTCACCAGTTGGGATTTACTCTGGTTATGAAACATTATGCTATGTGGGGGGACCCTGGATAGTAAAACTTAACATGAGGGACTCCTAGCCAAGTGACACTATACTGAGTGGATGAGCAGAGGAGGTTGGTTATCTAAATCACTGTAACTGATTTAAAGTTATTGCTTTACAATGGGAATGAAGCGGCATAAAATAACAGATAGTTGATGTGACTTGGATTATGTCCTCAAGAAATTTGTTTTGGTTGAAATTACATTTGCATCACTATTTATAAAATAATTTACAATAATTTTGAACAAGTTAGGACAGAAGTATTTACATTTCAAAAAAACAGGTTGGAATTTTTTTTCTTAGCAATGATTTAGGTGCTTTAGGCTGCGCAGTGAGGACTGCACATACAATTTAAGGGTGTATTCACAATATGACAGTCTTGGGACTCGGTCCGATTGGGTGGAATTTCTGAAAATTTCTCACCTTTCTTTGATTCGGTTGGTATCATACTGCAGTAACCGAAGCAGACCAAACGGCCTGGTTAAACCATCATAGTTAAAACAACTGCTCTCTAGGGGGGCGACGATCCCCAATACAACCGCTGATCAATGATGGAAAAGGAAGAGGAAGAAAACCGGACTCCGTGATTAAAGTGGAAATCTGCTTTTTATTATTAGGCTACTCTATCTCTGTCTCTCGGTCAGTTTAAAGTGGTCCAAACAGCCAGAGTGTGAACGCACCCTAAGTTTTTAAATCTTAGTGTGGCAAGGTACGCAACGAGGGCCCAGGCAGGATTTTATCCCACAGACTCCTGGGTAAGAGTCATGCATGCTTACCAGTCAGCCAAAGGGATATCCTTGTGGCCAAGTAGCCAGGGCGCATGATCAATTGGAGGCATAGTGACGGGACCCCACACTGTCATATCACATAGGGGGAGTGGGTAGCATAGTGGTAATTTGGCGCAGCAGACCTGGGTTTGAGTCCCTCGACATGGCACTCTGGCGAACCACTGTGGACCCTTGAGCAAGGTCCTTATATCCCACCAACTGCTCCCCGGGCATTTTAAATGGCAGCTCACTGCTCTCAGATTCAACCTGAGATGGGTGAAAGTACAGAGAATGAATTTCCTAATTGGCATTAATAAAGTACATCTTTTTTTTTAATCTCTCCCCTTCTTTCCACAAGCACATCCCCCTGCTCTGCGTAAGGTGCCACCAATTTCAAATTCATACTGTTTACTAGGATTACATGGATCCTGCTGACAATGCCAGAATGTGGCAAGGTACACAATAAGGACCCGGGCGGGATTTGATCCCACAGATTCCCAGGTGAGAGTCATGCACGCTTACCAGTCACCCAAAGGGATATCCCTGTGGCCAAGTAGCCAGGGCGTATGATCAATCGGAGGCATAGTGACGGGACCCCACACTGACAATCACCATATTCACTAATTACTGTACAAAAAAACCCGGATTTGTTGCTGATTTATGTATTACTTGATAGATAAAGGCACATTTCTAAACTCTGTGATAAATAGACAGCACAACTGGTAAGGCAAGGCAAGTTTATTTGTATTGCACATGTCATGTACAGGACAATTCAAAGTGCTTTAAAAAACAACTAAATAAAACATTAAGCGCATTACAGCGGGGTGCAAAAGAAAAAAAAAACATGAAAAGTAAAAGAAGAAAAGAATAGAAGCATGACATAAAATCAAAAACAAAATAGAAAACATGGGGCCATGCGGATGTTAACTTTTGAATAAAATCTATGTAAATGCAGATCAGAACAGGTGGGTCTTTAACCTGGATTTAAATTAATTGAGTGTTTCTTCTGATCCAAGGCTTTCTGGGAGTTTGTTCCAGACATGTGAAGCATAGAAGCTGAACACAGCTTCTCCATGTCTGGTTCTGACTCTGGGAACTGATGAAAGACTGGGTCCAGGTGACCTGAGGGGTCTAGTAGATTCACACTGGGTCAAGAGGTCACTGATGTATTTTGGGCCTAAACCATTCAGAGCTAGACCAGCAGGCCTTTAAAGTCTATTCTCTGACAGACCGGTAGTACCTCAGGTTAGAAATAAGGTGAATCTTATTTTCAGCTATGATCTCACACACAGATGGAACTAACTTACTGATTATTTTAAAGTATTTACATCAGTTTTTCTCTCCTCAAGTTTAAACATGAAACATAGGCCGCCCTGCACTTTCAGTAGTACTCATTTCTTTCCTTTAAGATTTACTACAACAGGTCTGAGTTTTAACTATTTTTAGTCTACTGTTGTTTGGCCCTCTATTTTGATTTTCCTTTCAATTTCCAACACATCTTGTTAAATGTACCTGATAGCCCTACAGTCACTTTGCATCTACAGTACATAAGCAGCTGCATAGCAAATACTGAACTTGTTAGTTTAACAAATAACAGCTTAAGAGCTATTTCAGCAAAGACATATAAAACACTTAAAAGCAAAAGCACATAGAACAGCAGCTGAATGCCGATACTGTATGTTTCTTTGCTGTGTACACTCATTGGTCACTTTATTGCCTACAGTATCTTGTTCATAGACCGTTAATAGAGATTGACATAGTATCTGGTTACGTCTGAATAGAAAAAAAGTGCCAGTTGGGTGTGTCCCACCGTCGCCATCTTGTCATGTCACACGTGTCTTCACTCACGGAGAATACTAAAATGGCCAAGCATGGTCGCAGGGCAAATGATTGACAGCCAGCGTACTCTGGGCTAAAGGAAAACGAAGATTGGCCTCCCAAGTGCTGGGATAAAGGTAAGGCATGTTTGGACTTGCTATTAGATGACTAAAAACCACCATTTTGCTACTTTGCTGCAGACTGAGACCTTACCGAGAGCAAACAAGGAGCTAACTGTCAGCCACCGGCCAGCAGGCCCGCTTCCGGTCTGCCGCATGTCAGTCAAAAGGACACGTCCCTATTCATGTGTCATTTCAAGATTTAATAACATCTAAACGGATGAGTTATAAAAAAAATTCACCCCCCCCCCCCCTCCCTCACAGTTAACATGAAGCTAAACTTCACCTATTAAACTTAAAATGATTTTTTGAACCAGGCTGTAAACGTATTTATTTCTGCCGCAAAGTTGGCCTTTTTAACATGTGAGTCTATGGGGATTTGCTCTGTTTTGGAGCCAGCCCCTAGTGGATGAAGAAAGAATTACAATTAAAAACTTCACTTCCTGGTTTCACACTTTTCCAGCGGAGTTTGCCCCTCGATCTTGTTCAGTCGCTTGATAATGCAAATAGCTAATCAGTGCTGAAGTTAAAAGTGAGCATCAGATTGAGGAGGAAAGAGGATTTTAGTCAACTTGCAGAATTTATTTCATTTCATCTTCCTCTTTTAAATTTTGGCATATATAATTGTTAACTTCTTGGTAATGGTCATATTTTTGGGGAGTCTGATGAGTGGTTATGTTGAAGGAATGGAGGGAACATGTTCACTTTGGACTGTATCTGATTCCCTTTTGAGATTCCTTCAATCAGGGAAAACAATTACTATTGTCAAAATACAAGTAACTATATTATCCAAAATGAATATTTTTAAATCATGTTTTAGAATTACTGTAGATACAGGGGATTCTTTTAGAAAGGAAATACATATCTTATTATTTGATATGATTAACCTGCTATTTATGCTGAGTTCTTTATCAGCACTGTGTAAATGGTCATCATCAAGCGCTGGTTCTTTATTCCAGATAGGGAGTCACCCAATTCACCAGTCCTGTTTTGCCCTGATGGTTCACCACCAGTATTAAACCACCCTGTTCTGATTTCTACCTCTTTTTTTTATGACACTTTTAGGGTCTTTCATTAAGTCTATAAAGACAAATAGTGTTAAGTTATTAGTTATGTTTTTACTGTATGTTGTTGTTAGTTGTGTTAATGTTATGTTAAGTAAGAAATGTTAGAGAATAAATATGAGAAGTATGGAACAGATATTAGTGACTTACTGTACATGTACCTGAAGTTGTGGTTACATTTTTGTTTGTTGCCTTTTTTTCCCCTTCTCAGATAAAGTTTTATGGTTCTTGAATTACATGGCACAACTTGTTTGAATAATATCTATTCATACTTTTTAAAGACTTCTTGTTACCTCTGCCATTATTTTATTTTCATATTTACACTGGTACATGATCTTTTTGACTCCAATCCGGGGTATTGTTATCACCAGGTTTACCTAGCTTAATCCAGGACTGCGTAGTCTCAGAATAACTAAAACAATCTTAAGCTTAGACAAGTTACGTGACTTAAATGTACCTGCTTAACTAGTCCAGATGAAGGCCTTCTCCTGGTTTACTCTGAGCCTTGTCTTTGAAACCAGTTCTTAGGCAAAGCCGAGCAGTGCAGAGATAACAAGGAACTGTTGTGCAGTAAACCTCATCAGCTGCCAAAAATGATGGGGAATGTTCAACATTCTGGGGCAATCACATCCTTTTGTCGAGAACATAAAAAGATTGTGGATCCAGGCCATTAAAGGGGCAGATTCTGGTCCTGATGGTTCCAAAGGCAGCTAATGTTTTTGAAGCGCCCACTTCATGTCACAGAATGCGAACCCCTGAGCTGCTGGCATCAAACTTTATCTATTGCATATGCTCACAATGGATATAAATATTTTCCAGAGGATTTATTGGCCAATAAAATCAGTGCAATCTGAGGTAGGCTTCCGAAGAGTCAAAGAGAGGTTACCAACAAAGAATATTTGCATTTATGAAAACAGGTTTATACATTCTTATGACAATAACACTCACAGAATGAACACTCATCAAGTGATGCTGAAAATCAAAGCCCTCTTTAGCCAAAGAGCAGTTCAGGTGACTGATGAGATTGACAGAGATGCGACAAAGCAGGAATCAAGAATAGCCTAAATGTGAATGTGAACACCAAATATTCTGGAGACAAATCCACTGTCATCATTCTGAGTTAACTTTGGATAGATAATTTGGAAAAAAGGTTGTATGAACACAAGAGCATATGGTGTATAAATGGAAATGAGTTAAAGGACAACTTTCTTTTTTTCAACCTGGACTTTATTTCTATGAGTTTATACATGCATTTCCTCACTGATACAATTTCTGTATCACTTTGACTCCTTCAAACAATATTTTGTTGATTTGGCATCTGGTGTATATCCATATGTTGCATAATGTATTAAAGTATTGGTGAAATTAAGGAGTTTTACTACAGATAAAGCCTTATAGAAGCCCATTCATTTTCCCCCGTCTCTCCCATTATATGGATATACGCCTGATTTCGAATCAATAGAAGTGGTACAGAAATTTTACCGGTGAGTAAATGCACGTATAGACTCCTAGAAATAATGTCCAGGTTGAAAAAAAGGAATGTTATACTTTAAGAATGCATCATGAAAATACTGTTTTTACAGAAGTGGAACAGCACTGCAGTTGGATCAAGTCTTCAGCTGTAGAATATTCCCCTCATTCTCATGTCCTCTGAAACTTGAAAGCATCTCTTGTGGCGTCATGTCTGAAACAGCAGACCTGAACCAAACTGTAAATATTTTGTTTCTGCATGAAAAATTTCAGTGATGTCCGGTCCTTCCTCCCGTATTCAAGCTCGGCTGAGCAACTCTGCTTTTATCCTGAGATCTCTGATGTCCAGTAAAGATGTGGAGCACGACTGCTGTTTATTGGCTATCTGGTCATTGAGCAGGAATGTGTGGGATCATTTATAGGCATGTATGTTTGTGTACTCATGTGTCAACATGTGTAGGGTTGTAGGTGCATACGTGCTGCACAGTAAGTGTACAAGCACTCTGGGAGAGGCCATTATGTTTTGAAATAATACTCCTCACACAGAGATTTTATTCCTGTGAATCTCAGGCACACACCAACGCTCTCAACGTACACCTCTGCACATCTCGGCACCGCCAAAATGCACTAAAAATTTATGACCTTAACATTCCTGCAGGGTCAAGCAATTTATCAAATCCTGCACATTCTGGTTTCAATTACACAGCCGATTGTGGAGAGCGGTTATTTTAGCAGGTTCATTTGGCCCAGTGGGGAGGTTGACTCTTTTTGCTTAACACCACCTCACCTGAACACAACTGGGCACGGCTTTCTGGACAGTCACTCGTCTCTTTAGATGCAGCAGATGGCGAGAGAGAATTTGTCAGGCTGCTATAACAGAGCAGATGAGCTGCAGGTGTCATCACACAACTGTCTCCCACAATTTTCATTCCCCTCTTGTCTTTTCCATCAGGAAAAGTCAGCCCATCATACTGAATGGGTCTTTTTTTTTTCTTTTTCTTTTTTTTACCTCCTTCATCTGTCTGAAGCATCACTGATGAAGAATCTTCTACTAGTTTTGTTGCCTTACTCTTGATCCCTCTGTGTGTTTGTCTTTGTAAAGCTTTTATGCTTTTCTTGACTATGTCACCCTTTGCTTTCTGACTTTCTTGATTTTTTTTTTGTTCGTTTCTCTGCCTCACACCCTCTCCCTCCTCTCTGTGGTAGAGTGGTGATAAATCCCTATTTTATTGCTCGAGAATTCTTCTCTCCCTTCAGGGCTGACAGCTCCCCACGTTCTAAGACACCGCTAAGACCAAACCCAATCCTCCCTCCCTGCATCACTCCATCTCTGCCTCCATCTGGCCCTGATTACTGAAAGAGTGGAAGGGTGGCGGAGCAGAGGGGGGGGGAGATGTTGGAGGAAGGCATCACAACATTACACCCCAGGAGAGGGAAGAAAAAGAGGAGGTAGAGATGGAGGGAGAGGATGATGATGCACAACATGTTGGTATGAGGAGGAGGATGAAGAGGAGAGTGAAAGGGGGACGTAAGAGGGGGAAAGGAAAGAGAATAAGATGCAAGGGGAAACCATGAAACTCAGTGGTGGCAGTGACTATCAGGAAAATGGAAAGAGCAGCAGAAAGAGTAAAGAAAAAATATATTTAATATGTTTTTGAATGCATCCAGTTGTACTTAAATGAGGTTCTGCTTTTTTTTTTTTTCCTTTATTGCTTGTGGTTCAAGAGAATACCAACAGAGGAGACAAGTGAAACTTTGCAGCAGGCAGAAAAAAAGAACAGTAACATGAGATGACCTTAGTTACAGTGGTGCGCAAAAGGAGGAGAGACTTTAAAAAAGTATGCAAAATGATGAAAACACCTCCAAGCTTTCACTTAAGTTTAGGAAAAGATGCTAGTTTCCTGAGATGTGAGTGGAAAATTAAAGGGAGAAAAATTGGAAATAGACATGTTAAAGGCAGAAAAATGTCCAACATACAACATGCATATTGAATATATTAACCAAATTCAAAGCTTCAAATTTCACATAAGATTTTGGCAAACGGCTTTGATGATAATATGAATAAACTAATTATTATTTTCTATGAAAAAGCACTTTAATGAAGCCATTCCAGGAGTGTAACGTGAGTCTAAATATCTGGGTTAAAAGCAACTGGTTTCTTTGTTTTTTTCCCCAAGTTTTACAACATACTTCAGCTGATTCCTGCAAAATGCAATTGAAAAGTGATAATGAGCATCATGTTGGTGGAAAGAGGCTAAATGAAGAGGAGATTTTGAAGGACTGTGTGTTTTTTTGAGTGTGTCCTGGCAGGCCAACCGCGATGCAGCAGGTGCCAGAGGAGTGTGTAATAAACACAACTGCTTTGGACAAGCTGGCCTCTCACATCAAATAATGTGTTTTGGCGATGTCCACCTCAGCTGTTCACACGAGCAACACTCGGCAGGCTCTGAGGACAACACGAGTAATTAATATCACAGTTTGTCACAGTTAAACAGGTTTTATAGAGCAGAAAAAAGCAGAATTCTGGTTATGTTTGTGGCATGATGACTTTTTATTAATAATTTCCCAATTCTGTAAGTAAAAAGTAAAATTTTTAAGTTATGACCTACGCAATTAAATAATCCAACAAAATGACAAAATTCTGAATATTATACCCTTCTCATATGTTAATATTAGTCATTGAAATTTATTAAAAATGTCGACTAACTCTGTATTGTATTGTGAGATGGATCATATTGAAAGATTATACCTGGTGATATTGAACAATTTTACTGTCATAGCCCAACTTACAGAATTTAATTCCAATTCTAATTTTACAAGTTTCCACCTTTATCTTAACAAATCATGCATTTTTGCCTTTTAATGTCAAACTATCAAATTTAACCAAAGCATAAACATAGCCTTTAAAATGTTGACTTCTCATATATTTAGATTTCCTTTGCAGATGCACAGAAACATAAAAAAAAAATCCACTGTTGACTAAGCTTTAAGCTTCACATTAGATTATGAATCACTTCCCACCTCACTTGCTCTCCCACCACCTCCACCAAAATAATCAGGATAATTTCTATTCATTATTACACCTCCATTTATCTGTGAGACGAGATGTGGGGAGGACGGGGTATAACTCTGAGGAATAACAATACCATTAAAAAGCCGGTGCGGCAAATATCAATCATTGTTGCCGTTAATGTCCCTCCAGCCTATTCAGATGGCCTCTCCTCTTTTCCTAATGTCCACCCATCTGTGTGTGTGTGTAAGTGTGTGCGAGTGTGTGTGGCTGTTGTATTCAAAGCCCTTTAATCAACAATCGCTGCATCTGGGCCAGATAATGAATGGCATTGTTTATAACCTCACTCCTGTACCGTGAGGTGATAAATGAATACGCGCCTAATGCGATCATCTGAATAAGGAATGAGATTGTGGTTTATTTTAATATCGAGGAGAGGCTGTGTTAGTATAAATTTCTTGGTAAAGTTGCGATGATGATCGCGATCATGATGATGTTTCATTTTTGTCAACCAGCCAAAGGATTCATCTGTGGCAATAAAATGGTGAGGATGCAAAAAATGAAGATGTGAAGCCATTGCTTGTGATTCATGGCCTGTGACAGTAAGACAGATAAACATAACTAGTTTAAAACGGAGGAGTGAAATGAAAAATAGATTAACTGAGTCAGAAATTTACAAAACCCAAGAAAAATATGCTTGGCTTTACTTGAAGTGTAAACTAGGTTTCTCTCAGTCGAGAAGAAAAATCCTCCATCATCTCAGTGTAACAGCTCTTTGCTGGGTTTATTTTCCACTCTGTCATATGCAGCAACATTAGTGTCTTGTTACACTAGAAAACTGCATTTTCTAGTATAAAGTGAAGGTAAGTCTTGCTCAAACATTGTGAAAATTACACCAGAACTGCTTTAAAAATAAATGACAGTTTGACTGAAACGTCATATTTGTTGATGCATAAATGGACGACAATTCAACATCACTCGCTCTGAACTCACTTCAAAGACACCTGTAATGCTTAAAAATATGACAGAAGCAAAACTATTTTTATATGACCTAAAGTGTTTGACCAAAATGTACAGCTAAATAAGATAATCAACACATGAGGTAGAAACAGAGCAGGAAAATACATCTAACATTTTATTATATTTAAAAAGTGACAAAGTTTGTACAAAATGTGTGTTTTTTTCTCAAATGTCTGCAAGACGCAACAAGCACTCTGCATGAAAGTAAAATGAGAAAAAAAAAATACAGTGCGGAGAATTTTTCTTGCTCTATTTCCTCTGTGACATTATCCCAGTGGAATAGCAGTGGTGGGGTGTTACAACCCTGCGCGTTGCCACAGTGGAATACAGATAGAGAACAGCGTGGCGTTCACTACCGGGGGGACTTCTGCTGTCCAAATCTTGACAGTTTCTCAGCAGCTTTCTGCCTCTTCGACTGTGAAATGACAGATAGGAAACCTTCAGAGCCCACCCAAGCCCTACACCACCTCTCCACAACCCCCTTCACTGTCCATATCAACCAGTATCATTGATAAAGACAGCCTTTCAGGGGTGACACTGATAGCTGCTCCAAAACCATTCAGAAAGTGATTTGCCTGCCATTTTAGCTGCCGCTGCCCTCTCTATGATGCATACGTGTTCAGGAAGACAACAAGATCTCCGCCGATTTAAAAATAAGCAAGAACTAGAAGGGTCAGGGAGATAGTCAGGGATTCTACAATTTACACACCAAACATTCAATGCAATTAACAATTATATATCTATGTTCTTATTTTTATAAGGAAGAGCCAAATTTAATAAATCAACTTTTTGACAAATTCATGTAGTAATTCTATGTTGATTTATGATGCAACTAAACCGTGTAATTATTCTATTTGTCCCTGGTTACAGTAATAACTGAATTGTGTTACAGATCTGAGCTGCTATTGTAAAGCAGTTGACAAAGCTGAACATTTAGATAGTAAACTTATTTACTTAGAGGTCAGCTCATCAATGAGAATCAACATTTAGGTTAATGTAAAGTCTTCGATTAAAGTTGATAAAAAAAAAAATGAAAATTTGAAAAAAGGCCAAAACTATTAAGTTTCCTGGTATGGTTTTAAAAAATTGACAAATCTTCTACATCACTTCAAAGTGGGATATTTTTTTCTTCTAAACCCCAAAATGCTTTATGATGGCTTTAATTTATAGCATTTAAGGGGCCAACTCGGGCACAAGATGTAGACACCATCCTCAGTCCATCCTCTGTTCCCGCATCCCTTTGCTTTGCCCCTCCTCTCACCTCCATCCCCGTCATCGGTCCAAATGAAAGACGCCAGCTGGGGTCGACTGGCTGATGCTGGGCCCTGCTAGGTGGCATTGACAGCTGAATTATCCCACAGGCCGCGGTGGCTGATTATCAGCTGAGAAGTCATCAGGGCGTCCCAGCCTCGCCTCCCTCCCCCAGTCCCCAATCTCTCTGCCCCCCACCCCATCCTCTACCCCGTCCCCCCTGTCACCCCTCGTCAAGGGAGCGACGCCTTCTCCGAGCCCGCTGTCCCCGTCCTCCTGACAGGTAATCTCAACAATAACAATTACCACCATTACTGGTGTCATAAACAAGTGGCCAACCCCAAGCCAGGACAATAACAAAGGCTTTATAATTCACCATGCAAGTCCATATAATCCCTGCCAAGAGGTAACAGGTAGAGAAGATCAGGATTGCTGCTTCCAAAGTGAAAATGTGTTTGCTGTGACGATTAAAATCACTTTTGGATATGATGAGAAATTTCAGAGTAAAAATATGTTTGCATGGATAAAAGTCATATCTGCTTGATATTAAAGTGCAATTTAGTCAGAATTGTCTATAAAGATGGAGTCATTTTTATCATAGAATTTTACTGATTTTGAACATTTTATTGATTAGCAGCTGAAGTTATTGTCCCCTGTAAATTTCTGATTATCAAAGAGAAATATGTGATGCTAATATGATTTACCTGTATATAATAATAATAATAATAACAATAATAGTAATAATAATTATAACAATAATTCCTGAACAGAAGGATAATGAAAGTTAATATAATTTAACACTACTACATTCAATTTGATGTAAGAATGTGAAATTGCTTGTGATTATATATACATATATATATATTAACTGATTTTATATACATATATACGTATAAATATATATATATGTATATATATATATATATATATATATATATATATATATATATATGGGAAACTAAATGGACAGAGAAACCGATTTAATGGATTAATTAATTATTTCTCACGAACTAATTTTGCACTGATTCCAGTGATAAATTATTGATTTAAATGCGCAGTTTATTTATCATCCAAAGTATTTATTTATCTAAATATTCCACATGATTCCGCCTGAGAGATTTGAGCCTTACCAAGTGAAGTTTGGGCCAGCTCGCTCCCACTCGCCAGCAAAGCAAACAAGGCGTTGTGGCCCGGAGCGCTAAAATAATCTGAGACTCCCTGATGAGGAGAGCTGAGCAGCAATTAACACGTGTCAAAGTCGACATCATCAGGTGCCACTCTCATTTTCTTCCCAAGACTCAATAGATTTTTTTCCCCCTTCTTCTCCTCCCGTTTCCTCTTGTTTATTCCCTCCCGAAGGCGACGGTGGAAAAGATGAACTAGAGAGGGGGAAAAAAAACGTGTCCATTTCTGATGCGGCTTGAGTGTGGCGCATTTAACCAGCACTAGTTAACGCCATCCATCGACAGACGTCTCGCCTCATCCTTTATTCGTTCTCTTTTTTTCAGCCGCCCTCTTTCTTGTTTTTCTTTCCTTTTTGCAGCATGCAGTCAGATCAGACAGGCCAGTTAACGGTGCATAATTCCTGCAGGAGCGATGCTCCGAGCGGAGGAAAAGAAGGGACAGAGGAGCACGAGCGGCTGCGACAGTTTGGTGCTGATGTGGATTCTGGACGGGTGCTTGAAAAAATAAACTGTTATTTGTTAAATTATTTTAGGTGAACAACAATATAATTTTAAATAAATAAAAAAAATGCTTCTGCGTTCTGTATTTCAAAGAATTTGTTAAAAATCAAAATGTGGTTAATCAAAACAAATATATTGCCAAAAGTAAAATAAAAACAGATTACTGTAAAATAAACAGAAATAAACCAACTTTTTTTTTACATCGTGATTCTATAAAATAATTTAATTTTAAGATTAATCAATTTTTTATTATTAAAATTTTGTTTTTAACTGATAAAATATTTTAAAAAGAAAAAAGTTAAGCATTTATGATTAAATGTATCAAGGACAAAGTATATATTTTTTAAGTAAGTACAGAAATAAAACACATTTGGAATAAAAATGAATAAATAACATTTCCAATTACAGCTGTCTTTCCTAATTGTTGACAAATGTATTTTTATTACCAACTTAAAGTTGGTTATTACTCTTACATATTGTCTGCATTCTCGTGATTAACTAGCTGTGTTGTGAATTTAAATTTCCAAATGAAGTGTCAAAACAAATTGATTTCAAAATTTTCGATTAACAAACAGGACTTTGAGCTCAATTAGAGGGCACAGTGTGGCTTTCAGCTGAAGTTCATTCCCCCCCTTTTTTTTTTTTTTTTTTTTTTAACTGTGATCATTTGTAATGGTTAAAGCCTGAAATGTTTGGTTGTAAAACACAGAACACAGTCTAAATGCAACAGGAGCAGCCGTACAGAAACTTCAATACATCAACACCAGCAAAATGTAGCAACACTGTAACCTCATTTCTCAGATTATATGGTAACCAGTTTGCTTCTTTCGGCGCCCTCATGGACGTAAGGCTGAAGGAAAAGAAAGAAAGAAGAAAAAGGAGGAGGTGTTTTTGTTGCCTTTCTTCTGACCTGAGCCGCTCATCTTCCTCAGGGCTCAGCAGGAGCTCAGCCAGCGCTTGCCTCGCCTACCCAGGGTCCTTTTGGTGTGTGTGCATATCATTAGCATACATTTCTCCCTGCTGATGAGGCCTCACCATCATTAAAGCCTCGTCTCAAAAATTCCCTCCCAGAATCCTGCTGGTTCTCGCCGCCATGCATCCATACCTGTGGCGGCGGTGGTGGCGGCTGGTGACAGCATGCTGTTGTCCAAAATCAACCAGACTGGGGTGCGAAGATGAAGGGGGAGGACAAGCAGAATGAAAGAGAAGGGATGTATAGGAAGAAAGGGCAACAGTGTCCGTGCAGTGAAAACAAAAGAGAAAGCAAAGGAAAGGAGGAAAAAAAATTGCAGGCAAGTGAGGGAGAGGATAAATGAGTCCTCTGTGTGCGGTAAAGCTCTCTCTGCCTCAGCCTATGTTTCTCTCTCTCTTTCTGACTCTTGAACCAGGCTCCATTTTGTGTTAAGCAGCTCTCTCTCATGACAGATCTCTGTTAGGGTCAGGGGTCAAAGTTGAGGGTAGGGTCAGCTGTAACACAACTTGTAAGAGAACTCTGCAAACTCTGCTTCCCCCCACACACACACCCACAAAATATCTCCTCTATCACGCTGTCCCCTTTGGCCAAAGAGAACTTGACGAGCTTCAGGCTGATGAACTATTTCATCTTTAACGTATGAGGATAAGCTTATTGTCAACAAATCACAGGAAAATTATGAGTCTGAGAAAAAAAGGACTGCACGAACATGGTGCGTTGCTACAAGTACGACACAGGAAGTCCACTTTGATTAATAGAGAAGTTAGATTGCTTATCAGATGCCAAAACACCGTGCATTGATTTATAAAACCATGAGAACAGATTTTACAACCGTGGAAAGTTATGACATTGATGGTTGCTTCAGTGACTGTGAGGTAAACAGAAGAAATACAGTGTTCACGAGCGTGACACTCCAGGCAAAACTGTGTCCATATCCCTTCACAGCTCCTTTGTTATGCTACTGCAAAGAAAACATCTAAAAATATTAATTCTTTAATCCAAGAGCTTTGCCATACATACATTGGCAGATTTGTATGTCTAAATATGCATTTTAGAAAAATTAAAGCTCTGCGGTATTCAAATGTTTTAAGTTTTAGTGTTTAAGTTAATTATAATCCATAGAATATTGTTTTTTCCTCCAAAAAACTCTTAACCACAGTTTCCTACTTCGGGGGTGGTGGGGTGGGGGTAGTGGTGTTAGATCTATTTTATATTTTAAGGATTGATGCATATAAATCCTGACTCCTCATGTATAAATCTGCAAACCTGTAAAACCTTCATCCAATAATATGACTGCTGTGTTGGAAATATCAGGACATTTTAAGTTTACACTAAGGACAGAGAGCAAAAGAAATGTGTTTTTCAACAAATGATTGAGGTGACTGCTGAGAATATAGTAACAATGGTGAAATGGTAAAAATTTGAAATTGTACTGGGATAAAAGGAAAAAAAACACTTGATGGGTTAAGCAAGTTTACTTCCTCAAATTTTAACAAAATTCTTCATAGTCACTAAAAATGTTGCTCTAGCAAACTGTAGAGCAAGCTGCTAAAGTGATGAGAGGATGCTTAGATGCATATTTAAACAAAATATCTAGAAACTTGTAGAAAAATCAATGTCTAACTGTAAACAATAAAACAAAGATTAACTGATAGAATTTCCCTGCACTTCATCTCCTTAAAAGGGAAACTCGTAGAAATATGTCCTCACATGAAATCAACAGGCCGCTGTGGCACCCTGCCAGATGATGTTGCTCTGCAGTGCAGAAAAAAAGTTCAGCCAAACTTTATTTCCTGTCTTTCTTTGTGGGACGCCTCAGCTTTGACACCCCTACTGCTTGGACACAATAATAACACAGTGCTCATGCTGTGCTAATGTAAGTGTGAGCTTTAGTCTCTGTAGTCTCTGTTCCTTTGCAAATACACACCAACCTCAGTTGGTCAACTTGAGGACAAACATCTTTAATGTATATTAGATTTTTATTTTCACAATCAGAAAACTTTCTTTCTTAAGTGGGCAAGTTCAAAAGTGTATGGATGATATTTTCTACAAAACAAACGTGGTATTTACTGGCATGCCTCTTTTAGGAATTTCCTTAGCTTCACAAAAAAATGTTTATGTTTGATTGAGGAGGTTTTAGCTTTTTCGAGTGTAGAAAATGGAAACATTTTCTTCTGAAAAGGGTCAGATATTCCAAAAATGTAACTCAAAATGACGGATGAGTTGTGTCTGCTTCTATAAAAGAAACATGACTAAAACCATGTGATGCAAGAGAACCTAAAACGTGCACGAGTGAATTCCTGAAGACCACTCTGTACTCTCACATAGCTTAAACTACCAATGCTTGAAGACACTGCTGCCTAATTTACTCTCTCCAAATCAGGTAATGCAGTCATAATTTCTTTTTGCTGCACTTCAAGTATCTCATCCATGGAAACGCCTTGTGTGAATATAAATGACTCAACATACAGTAGCCGTGTTGATTGCGATGAAAAGTAAACCTGTGCAGCCGTGTGTATTTACTACATGTTAGGACTAATAGCTTCACTCATATCCTTTAAAAGTGTGTCCTGTGCGCACACATGGGCACAGAGGAGGACAGAGAGGAGTTGTTAAAGACAAAACCATGGTGGACCAAAAGAATTTACAGACATTCTGCACATATGTAGGACTCAAACATGCATGGATTCACATTCACACGCAAAGTGAAGCAACGCATACAGCACAAATACGCAGCCAAACCACATCAGTCACATCTCCACACCACTAAACATAAGCGGAGGCCGAAAAACAGAGAGAGAGAGCCAGAGAGGGAAAAAAATGATGAAGTCGGACTTGAACATCAAACAATAAACAGTCCATTAAGTCTGTGGGTGGAAGGTTTTGTGGGGGTGGGGGGGTGAGAAGACAGATATTGGGGAGGTGGGGGGAGAGGAATGATGGGAGTTTATTTAAAGCATGGTGACCCCATGGCCGAAGGCTGCCTCAGTGCAGGGATGAATAAAACTTTAATGGCTCATAAAACACAGCGACCCCTTCTCCGAGCTCAGCTTCACAGCATTTATTCCTGCCGGGTCGGCCAATCTGATTGCTCCAAACACAGAGAGGGAGAGACGGGAGAGAGATTAGTGGAATACTTTAAGGAATAATTTAACATTTTGAAGCGTGTTTGGTTTATTTAACATAAAATCTCATATCTGTGCATTACCTGAGGGGCCAAAGGTTAATTAAGACATGGTTTGTTAGCCTGACCTGTATATTTACAGAAAATATATAAATCAAGATGTCAGATCAAAGATTGTGGGGAAAAAAACCAAAACAAAACAAGAAATGGCTGCAATAAATAATCTATTAATTGCTGCAAGTTTTGCTTTTTTGGAGAAAATAATGCCCTTATTTGGTGAAAAGCATGGAGCTGGAGAACTCCAGCTGTGTTCATGTGGTTGGACAAAGATTTCTCTTTATGGTTTGATATTGATTTATTCTATTTTTTTTTCTCCAAAAGAAGGCACCTGCACAGATCAAAATGACTGAATCTACAGTAGTCATTGAGACTAGCAATTTGTGGGAAAAATTTATTGACATTTCATGAGAGATTCTCATTTCTTGAGAGGTGGGGAGATTTTGTGCATGGCAAACTATTAGGGAGAGAAATGCTTCGGAGCCATTGCTCAGCAGTCATTACACTTTAAGGCACTTGCTTATTAGTCATTTGGCTTTACTATTACACAGAGTGTGAATATATTTTCATCTTTCATATTAAGTCTGTGCTTCCATCCAGTGTTCACCAAGAAGCAGTATCAGCACTAAACACTTTTTAATACCACAAATTACTGTGTTTTAAATTGTATTTAGACAGAGCCCTGCCAGCCAACATGTTCCCATTCCCATTTCCTCACATTCTGCTGATTGGTCAAAAGCCCTCGTGTCAATTTTTAATGGATGGTGACAGGCTTAGTAATATCGGAGTGCTAATAAGTAAAGTAATAGGTTATATTAACTAGGACTCCATAAGGGGGTTGGGGAGGTATGAATATCCAGCCTCCTAATGTGTCCCAGTCCTACCTTGACACCATTTTACTTCCTTATTTGTCTTTACCTTCATTTTTCTCATTAAAGGTAGACTCCGGAGTTCCCCCCTGAAAATAAACGTTAGATCTGCGCAAGTGAAGCCATCTCAATCTGCACCTTTGGGCCTCTACTCTCGTGCAGTGGTGAGTTTGAATGCAAATCTCTCTCCCCCTGTCTGCAATTCGCCTTTTCCGTTGGTTTTGGTGCATTCTGGATGTTTCTGGGTGGAGATTACCGTTTATATCGTCAGCCAATGACAGAGCTACGGGCATGATGCTGTGTGGGAATAAGCTCATGATTGGAGCAGACGCCAGTCAATCGAACTCTTGAAGAAAAAAAAAAGAAAAAAGAAAAACAGCGAACGTAGCGAAGAACAGGAAGTACTCTGCGATCAGAGCTTTAGATAGTGCATGTTGGAAACCCAGGGTTAATATTGGTTTGGCTTTTACCCGCTTCTGAGCTCTGAAGGAGTCGTGGAAGCTGAATAGGCTAAGGAACGAGGCAGCCATTAGCCCGAGGGGAGGAGCGCTCAGTTTGAATAGTGTTGTTTAGAAACATGGAGGGACTCCGGACTCTACCTTTAACTTCCCTATCTTTACTGCTGTACCTTACTACTTTATTAGGCATTAAGATTATTATAAAAACATCATGGATAGGCATTAAAATACAAACATGTTGCAAAATACTTTATCAGACATTTTCATGTTGCTATGGTGACATCTCACTGATTGACACATTATCCAAAACTGGAGATCCAAAACTTATGTTTCAAGGCAACAAGCTGCTGCTTTAAGTGGGTCGACTGTGGTTTGCCAGTTAATTTCAGGATGCTGTCATTTCAAAATATATCAAGCAGTAACATTACTGTGTTTTAGAGATCTTGAACACTCAAACTTTGAGGCTCCTAAACGTTTACTGGAAAAGAAAACAGAAAAAAAAAAGACTTTTGGACAGGCTGATTGAGACATTCCTTTTTTTTTTTTTGTTAACAGTGTGAGCCAAAACATTAAACTGAAGCCTACATACCACTTGTGATTTCATCCATCCTGTATTGCTACTCCTTTTTGACTGCCATGACTTCTGCTGGCAGCAGATGAAGATCCCCTCTAACGTTGCTGCATTTACTTTGCGACACCTCAGTGTTTATCTTTTCTGCTGCCATAAACTCAGCTCTTCAGTAACAGTTCTATCTAGTTGTCAGTTTATGTAAAGAAATCTCTGCTCTTTCCTTTCTCCACTGTTTATTTTTCAACAACTAAGCAACCAACACTCTGTTTACGCCAACGTGCACCAGTCCAGCTAATTTCAAAATATAGAGAAAGCATGGCTGAAACACTTTCCTGGACAAAGATTATTTATATCTTAAAACTCAGCTAGCTACTAAACTGTTTTTGTGTGACCGCAGCATGGGGATTAAAAATGAGAAGCACTTTTGCAGAAACTCTGGACTTAGAAGCAAATAGAGATAGAAACTTCAGGAAAAAGAACAAATTTAGAGGCAAGAAGGGAAAATGGTGAATATGTAAGGAGTAAAACTTTGGCAAGTTAGAGGAAAAGGGGAAAAAGGAGTTCAGGGGGAAATGACAGAGAGAAACACAAGACCACAGATGAGAGTGGAGTATTTATCCTGGTAGAGTTTCACAAAGACATGTAAATCACACACACACGCATACACACACACACATAGAACCCCTCAACCTTTTTAGCACCACTCCGTGAAGGTACAAACTATTACTAGAGGTTTAATCCAACCCATGTGAACTGTATTTATTGCCAAGTACCATTTGCTTCCCTGGAAACAGGCCGGTAACAATTTGAAGCAGAGGTGTTGATCCATGCTACTGTCACCCCTGGGTGCTGCATTCTGTAAACACAGAGCTGAAACTTTAAATACAGCTCTGCCATTTTATTGTCCCTCCCTTCACCTAATCTGCTAGAAATTCCAAGACTCATTTTGCTGATTTAAATCTTTTAATTAGAATTTTTACTTTTCCCATGATCAGCCAATCCAATTACTTTAATTAGATGCAGTATTATTTTTTTCAGAAAACTGGGACACATTATCTGCATGCATTATTTTCTCCAGTCTAGACGTGTAGGACATTAGTTTTGGAAAAAGTGACTTGGAAAGCTTGTGAACATTTTTAGTTTTGTTCCTTTTAAGTTTATATAAGGAAAATTAATGACAAAGTGCTCTCCTTTTGTAACTCTATCCTGCAATGTGTGTGTGTGTGTGTGTGGCTGTGCGTGTTGCCATGACCCTCCCTGCTCCTCTCTCTCTCTTACTTGTTCAGCTCTGCGGGTGTCATTTTCAGGTCATGAGACTGTAAATATACAAAGTTAGACCCCAGAGCCATAAATCAGAGTGAGCAGGCTGAACTCCCTCTTAGACAGATAACACGAGACATGACTTGATCTGCCTGCTGGAGTCAATAATAATGGCACATACTGTTAGATTAAGATAGTAATAAAGATCATATAAACTCAGCTAACTTTATTACTCTTGACAAGCATACACAGTGTCATACCACTGTAAAATACTCTTCACTATTAAAAGTATAATTTTAAAATGCATTTTTGTAGCAAGGAAAGGAAAATTGTTGGTCTCATTAATTATTTTCTTGCAACTGCCAGAAACAATTTTTTTCTGTATTGGCTCAAATCACAGGATTATTATAAACTATACTTTCTATTATAAGAAAATGTAGTGTTGCATTGTGTGTAAGTGTGCTTTTAAGAAAAACTAATTTTTCTTTGTTTAGGGTGTTCAATTTGAAGAATTTACTGAAGTCCTAAATTGCCTCCATTACAGAGTAAACATTTGGTTGAAAAGGTGGATATTATTCCTTTGTAAATTAATTACTACAAATTGAAAACATAAAGATACAATAAATAACAGCAAAAAACCCCTCAGGATTTATTACAAAAATACAGTAAGATAGATAGAAATTTTACAGTATTTACCCATAAAGATGATTTATGGCAAACTTAACCTCAAAATTTGTGGTATTTTTCTGTAAACAGCCCCCCCCCAAGTTTTTCGTTGTCAATACGAAAAACTGCAACATAGTAAAGGATTTTAGAAATTTTCTTATGAAAAAGGCATTAAAACTGTTGTGATTTGTGAAAGCCAATTTATCAAAAGAATTCAGCACTATTTCAGGATCTCAGCTTCAGTCAGTCAAAGTAATAAAATTCGAATGGAAGCTATAGAGGAAGCTACTGCTGAGCTGCAGACAAGTATTCAAACTGTTGGTGTCTCTGGAGTCTTAAGAAATTCTTGATGTGGGACTCAGAGGACCATGGCAGTCACTGAATGACTACCCTGTTCCAACAAGACTGAAATGTCATCAAGGAGGTGAAGGAGTGATGATCTTGAATATAGTGAGCCCTGATGAAAAGTCTATTTAGGGTTTCTGAGGGTGCCAAAATTACCTCTGTAACATGTAAAGTTCCTAACAAGCAGTTTCCTTTATCGTTAAACAGTTGTCACTTCTGCTGTGGGAGAAAAGATCATAAGCTGAAGAGTATCTATCTCAAGGGTGCCCAAGTCTGGTCCTCAAGAGCTACTATCTGCAATTTTTAGACATACCCCCTCCAACACACCTGAATCAAATTGCTAATTACCTCATGCATGTCATTCAGCTCTGCAGAGGCCTGGTAACGAGCCATTTATTTTATTCAGGTGTGTTGGAGAAGGGATGCAACCAAAATGTGCAGGATAGTAGCATATGAGGGCTGGACTTGGGCACCCCTGATATCTGGATTCTGCAACACCAACATCCTCAAATGAAATACAGACAGAAACTACAAATGAGGAGAAAAAAACTGGAACTTAATATAAAAGAAAAGCTGAATATTGTTGTAATGTATTATGCTTAGATGTAACCATGATAATCTGTGAAATGATGTCCATGTTAGTGATGTTGCATAAAAAAGAATGAATTTTCAATGTTATATCTCTACCGATGTAATGGTTTTACATAAAGCCAACCAGAAATGTGTTCTGGTGAAGTATTTGCGTTCCATGGCTTAAAGTGCTGCACTGAGCAGCTCTATCTGACCACCTCCGTCCTTCTTACTGTACATGGACTTAAATCATATCTACTCTGATGAAGAAATACTTACATGAGATGTATTACCATCAGGCTATTTGTAGGGGTAGTACTTTACAGGATGGAAATATCAGGGGTGCAACAATACTTGTATCAATATTAAACCATATCAAACAGTGTGTACCGAACCAAGGCCATGGTATTGAACAATACTTTTTTAAATGAAAATTATTATTATTCATTTAATCAACTTGTCTTCTGACAATGAGCTCCGTGTTGAAAACTCAGTGGATTTGCGTTCGACCACTCTGCTTAGGCTGCATTGTCGAGTGCAGATGCACTGAGCACCTCCCACATGCGTTCATTCAAGCTACAGAGACCAGCTATGAGAATGTGACAGTGTGGGGTCCTGTTCCTATGTCTCAGATTGATCATGTGTCCTGGCTACATGGCCACAGGGATATCCCTTTGGCTGACTGGTTAGCACACACAACATTAATCCAGGAGGAGGAGACAATCGAATCCTGCCTGGGCCCGTCATTCAGATCTGGCGTTTGGAACTATCTGGATGACCCTGATGGTAAACATGCTGTGGAGAAAAGTACAACGGTATGTCAGAGGTGAAACATAATGCTTAAATACATCAAAAAGGAACATAATGAACATGACTGTTCATTTTAGAAAGGCATGTGAATGTATTTTTTGGATCAAAAAGATATTGAACTGTGACATTTAAGTATCGAGCCGAACCATGAATTTTGTGTATTGCTGCACCCCAAGGAAATATAGGTATTTAAGGATATGAACAAACAGATCTGATGTGTAATTCTTAGATGATTAAGCAAAATGCGGTTTAAAATGACTGACGGACACACCAAACTTCATTAAATATGTCAATATAATGGAGGAACAGAGCAAACTTTTAGAAAAATCACTTTTATAATCACAGAGAACAGATCTTTAACTGGGCCTCAGTCAGTTTTCCTCACTATGATTAGCTGTAATACAAACTGAACTATTATTTGCTTATTACTAATACATGCATTATCCTAAGGGCTGAAAGAATATCTTTTAATTGTCTTGGTCAATTTCCACATAGCAAATCTTCTGATCAGTCTCAGTTGTTGAACATTGATAATCATGAATATGGGAAATCCTGAAGGAAAAAGTTACCTGCCAAAACCTGTCATTAAGGCCAGGTGTCAAGTGATATAAAGATAACTGTTAAATTTTAACCATAGCTTTTAAAAATCACACTTCTCACATTCTCACACTTTTCAAAGACGTTTTACGATCCAGAAGGTATTCTGCTTTGCTTCAAGGCAACCAGCCTCTTAAAAAATAGCCTCTTTTTTTTTATCCTTCTTGTAAAAGATGGAACCATCACTTTTTCTTCTCTCTAAGGCTGGAATGATGAAAAGATTGAGCATGCTTTGTCATAGTTTTCATGAATGAAGATCACACAAATCATGGAAAATCATTGCCTCTACACTTCTCTGTTTTCTGTTGACACAAACCTTAAGGATAAGTTTCTTTTTTTCAACCTGGACCTTATTTCTAGGAGTATACACATGCATTTACTCACCGCTAAAGTTTCTGCATCACTTTAATGTCCCATCCACACGAAGTCAACTCTGGCCTAAATTCACAAATTTTTCACCAAAATTCACCAAACCGCCGTCATTTCAGGGGTCTGTAAACAATCTTTTTTTTATCAAGCCTTCAGAGTGGGCACAATTTGAAATGCTGTTTGGGCGGTTCCATCTTTAAGCTCTGACAGCATTTTTTTTCTTACACGCATGCGTCATAGCTTCGCCTCTAAACACGCATGAACTACACTCAGCATTACAACAACAATGGCGCCGTGCAGGGTTGAATGGTTGCTGCTCGTACCACTTGTACTTGCCACCATTTTTTCTGGTTTGGTTATTCAACCTTCTTCTTTTTTTGGGGTTTCTGGCGGATCTCAACCGTAGATTGGAGTATTTGGTTTGGTTGTTTAACGTTCTATACATATTTTTGTGCATGCCCAGTATTTCATCGCCTGTTTTCGCCTATTTTTGCTTTAGCACCACAGCGCCACTTACAGGCCTGGCATATATTTTGAAGTGTTTCCATGCAATTAATGTGGTTGATCACATTTATTTTATGTCTCTGTCTTTAAGACAAACGGTCTGGAAAATATGAGCGTTTCATGGCCTGAGTCTTTCAGTTTATATTACGCTGAGTCCAGTGAAATGGGAGATTTCCCACTATATACGACAATATCTGGAGCAAAACTCCAGAACCATTGTCCCGTGAGTTCAGGTTTAGCTTTCTGTTAGTTATCAGAGTGCACTACACACTTTTCGGGGTGGCGCGTTCACGATGCGTGCTTCTGTAGTACAGCTGAGAAGAGCAGCTCGCTACCCAGACAACGACAATAACACAATTTGTGAAACTCTGAATTCACAGGACTATAGTACTAATTCGTTCGTTCATTCTACTTACATTGATGAAATGAAGGAGTTTTGCTGCTCATAATGTCTTATGCTGCCACGTCCCCGCCATGATACTGGACGTTCATCGAAGGGCGACTCAGCGTGATTTCTTCTGAAGGACTCAAAGTGATGCAGAAACTTTCCCGGTGAGTAAATGCACGTATATACTCCTAGAAATAAGGTCCAGGTTGAAAAAAAGAAAGTTGTCCTTAAAATAAGAGCCTGACACAGGATCGAATCTTCCACTATAAAGAGAAATAACAAAGAAATATTTGTGAACAAATATACATTGTGATATTGGCAATAGTATTTAATAAGTTGGAGGAGATGGATTTTTATTTTCTGCTCATTTACAAGGATTAAATATCAACTGATGAGAGTACTGACCCAATCAGCCAGTTGTAAGAGCAGGTCCCATTTCTACCATGCAAAACATTATATAATTTATTATGTCATTAATAATGGTGATTCTGTAGGTCAAATGGTGCAAAGATGAAATTCAATATGAAAGTATTCTATCTTCAACACCGTGGCAAAAGTTAAGACAATGTCCCAAAAACGTAATCAAAACTTTACATCATCTTGACACCAGGGGACAGTTAACTTGAACTGCATTGCATTGACATCATTCCATCTGTGATCTCTGAGGCGGTAAATGTTTTTCCAGGCATTAACGCATCATCAAAGTGCCTGAAACCCAAGAGGGTTTGATCCTCTGGATCGCTGGAGGGTCTGCAGACACAAAGCCCACAATTATCTTTCTGTTATGTCAAGTGCGCTTGAGCCAAAAATTGCTCGACTTGGATTGTTCAGAGATATCAGGTTCCCATGTGAAAACACAAGAACATGACATCACTGAGTCATTTAGTTAGCCAGCTACCTACACACACACATACACCCATGCGCACACACACACTAATCTGAGGTCTTAATGTAAGACCTGAAAAGACCCCTTTATCTGCCTTTTTCTTCATCAATTCGTGTTGTGGATCTGACTGCAGACAGTTGTGGAAATGCAAATGTTTTACCACCTGCGGGGTCATGAAAATCCCAATTTTTTCTCACAAAACAATGCAGTGCAGTTTTTACAGTATACATATACATAAAAAAGAATAACTTTTTTCAGTAAACCATGAGATTAGTACTGTGTAGAGAAATGGTTTATCTCTTTACTAATGTGAGATTGGCTTTTGAGTATTGAGCAGTGTTGAGGTTACAACTTTATATAATTGCTAGACATTGACCTTCATACCTTAAAGAACCATCTGATGAGAACCTAAACTAAGCAAACTCAACCAAGATGCGAGTAAAAAGAAGACGAAAAAAATCACTTCATATTTGGGGTTAAAGAAAAGTTATAAATCAGTGCAGCTACGCACTAGTTGTCCATAAAGTGGAGCAGAAATGTGTTGTGTGATTTTCACACTCTAAAAGTTTTAGCATTGCTTTGTGACACAAGGACACAGTTAAAATCACCCATCCTATCACCTGCTTATGGTTTGTGGGTTTGCTGGCAGCTAAAGCTGATTGCAGCTGACACTCAGAGCTCACCTGTTGAAAGCAGCACAAAGTAGAGCAAAGACCCACTTGAGTCATTCTATAACGATAGTTCTAGGACAATAGTGTCTCTACAATTAAAGAGAATGTACAAAGTTATTTAATAAATTATTTTTGGTGCGTTTTAGAAGACACTCTTTAGGTAATGTTATGAAAAAAAAGAATGATACAAGTTTGTCCACATTTAAATAGACACAAAATTAAAAGTTAATTTGTGACTTAAATGAGTTAGATTAGTGCTGAAGTGATTAACACTTTGAGTTAACTCCAGCGCTGAGTACCATTTTACTCCGAACATGTTAAAATCACTCTTTTTGAGTTAATATCAACACTGAAATGTTTAACCCTGAAAATTCAACTCGCGTTTTTGCTGGGTAGATGACACAATTTCATGTTGTCTCATGATGTGCAGTCTGTTAGGAAATTTAAAATCTCTTCTAACCAAAAAAGATTATCATATTTCAAGTTTAGCCCCCTCGATGACCATTGTAAATTTACAATTCGAAAAAAAGTGGACCAAAACAAATTTATAGGCAAGCAATATCACAAAGCTCATATGCACAACATAAAAATGTGTTTAAGACAGTTGTTGTGACTAAAACAACATAAAAAACAGTGATTGATTCACTGATTTATATGGTTTGAATTGATGAATTTACCTCAAATAAATGTCAAATCTATCACTCTTTCCAAAACCACTTGTCTTGGGGAGCAGAAAGACCCCAGCTGCTGCCTACTGTAGCTAAAAGCAATGAGAATGCTTTAATTCACTTTAACCAGACTGAAGAAAACAACATGCATCCAAAATTAATTTTCATAATTTTTTTAATGAAAAAAGCTTTTATTATCACTCCAAGTTATAATTAAGATTTTTTCTTTCTTTCTTTCTCATATCACAAACAGTTCTCCAGCTTCAGTGCATGTCTCACCTATTGCCCTGTTGTTAAAAGTGTCAGCTACATTCATGCGTTTCCATACCACTGATGCAATTAGCACGGCTGTCATACAGGTGAAGACAGAAGAGAGCTCAGAGAGGTGAGAACAAGCCAGAGACAGAGAGTTAAACAAAGTCATCACATTAGGATGAAAACTGGCTCCAGGTGGAAAAAGTCCTGGAAATTGTTGCTTTGATATGCAAAATCAGGAGACACTTCCTAATTAAATGAATAATTAATCTCCATTTGTCTTAACAGTTAAATGTCATTGTGCTCAAGCTTTATCTTATATAGCACTACTGAGAAAGAGGAAGGATGTGTTGGGGAAGTTTTTCAACTTATTACAACTATCTAAGCAAAATATTTAATTCAAACTACGACAACACGACATGTGACAAAACAAGAAAATGTGGAAACAGCAAACTTGTTCAGATTATTGCAGCACAAACAGCTTTTTTTGTCTTAACCCCACATCTTGACAGCACTCAGTTTGGAGGAGCACCATGTATTTAAAATAATACTGACATGACCTTGTGTAAAAATAAAGAGGAAGCTAAGCCAATGTTGTATCAAACCATAATTCAAATTTAGAGAGGTCATTATTCATTCTCTCTTCATCTTAGTGCTGACACTTTCCCTGCTCTTTAACTGCCACCATTAACCACAGTGTCATAACACACACATTCATAAAAAGCACTCAAAGTAATAAATTACAATGCAAATGCAAATATCTCAAACTATACGGCATGAAGTTTACTGCTATTATGTCTGAAGAAACATCATTGCAAAGGAACGACAAGGGTTTTTGCATCTTGCTTTAAAATGGTCACTAATTTCTGCTGTTGGAGATGTAAACATCAGTGTTGGATGTCTTTAAAAAAGTGATTAAAATTAATTCAAGATGTATCTCAGGGTAGGAAAGATTAATTTATTCCATGATGAGTTTCTGAGAGATCTCATGGCTTTTTTTTCCTTTTTTAAAAAAAAAAGAAAAAAAAAAGCTATTTTTACAGTACATTATCAATCAGTGTGAGCATAAAGTTGTTTTGTGATATAATTTCATTTCTGCAATATAAACTTAAAATTTAATGTGGAAAATGAAGTGAAATTTGTTTAATTCATAAATCAAATGTAAAATAAAGCAACTGAATTGAATATTGTTCTTAAAATCAGAGGGGGGGAATATTTTAGGTGCTTATTTAAACCTAGAATTTTTCCTACCAGTGCATGTTTGGTTTGAGGAATTTCTATCTAATCAGTGCGCTGTTTCTTGTTAGTAATGATGCGTAGCAAATGGTGTTAAGATATTGTATTATAGAGGATTGGTGACACATTTGAAAGTGCATTCCTTTGTGTCTCTCTAAAGCCACGCCCCTAACTACCTTTTATAGCCACTCTATTCTGATTGGTCAAAAATAATAAGATGCACAAACATTTGGTCATTTTGCTTTTTACGTTTGCCAAACTACCATGTATGCAGGAACATATGTGCCATGATGGTGTCATCAAGTAAAGAAAAAGAAACACACAAAAGGCTTTTGGGAAAGCCTCATTTTTCCATTTCCATTTTCCATTTCTTTTTATTCATTTAAAAGGAGGGACCAAGTATATCAACGTAAATTCTCATGTAAATATGCAAGATTACAGCTAATGGCTAATTTAATCTTTGGACCCTATAGGCAGGTATGGAGTTAAAGAAAAAAAAAAAGATGTAGTACAGTTTTTAAGGTATGACTGCAGCTTTGTGAGTTACACACACATCTATATCAGCAAAAAAACGATTTACAGCCCAAAACATTCTGCTACTACTGTATACAGATGATACTGTCAGAAAGTTATGGGGACAGAAAGTTCTTTTACCACAAGTAGCAAATGAAGTGGCTGCCAGTTAGATAGCTCACCAAACACAAAAAACAAACGCTACAGTCCACGATGCTGAAAGAAACCAAACAGATCATCTGCATCGTTCCGATCATTTAATCTAGTATATGAATAAAAAGAACACGATCAGAATACTATTATTCTTTTTATTCAACAACTATTGGAAACTTTATGGGAAATTAAATATAAACTGAAAGCGAGAGTGTTTGTTGAACTCCGTCTGTAATTTAAACCATGAAAAAAAGGGATTGACTTTGTTTTTGTAATATTTCTTTATCTTTACAGAACATTAAAGTATAAGTAAACTTACAGTGTCTATTAACTTTAACAAAAATGCATGTGCTATCCAATGATGTATAAATGAAAAAATATGATATGCAAATAAATATTTGGGGCTGAACTGTAGAGTTTTGCATGCATGTGATGCATTTCTGATTTATTTCAATTAAGAATAAAAGGAACACAAAACATTATCCTGTTATGTCTCAGTCTATCACAGCGAGAATTCAGCAATAGGCACTTGGCTGGTCATAAGTCTCTTCTCACTTTGGGGTTCAGTGACTTTAAACTCTGAATGTGATCTTTGACAAACTTACACTCACACACACACACTCCCTGTCTTTGTATTGGCTTTGATAAAAGGGTTAGGAGGTGGGGAAGGGGTTAGCGGAGTGTGTCTGCTGCTGGAGTAGGCTTACTGTGCTAGGAGATGCACTGGGCCATTACACATGGCCTCTGACCCGAGCAGGCACCCTGAGGTGAAATGATGCGGGCCTGGTCTTACTCAGCTGGAACAAAAGAGAGTAGGGAGGCACGAGGTGAAGTTGTATGCAATGCAGGTAGGTGCACACATGCATATGCGGTGTGTGTGTGTGTGTGTTCATACATGCACTGATGTGTGAGTTGTGTTCATACACCACCAGCTCAGACACACAGTGAGCTGCAGGCTTTTCCTGTGGTCATGCAAATGAAAACCAGGAGGTTGTAAATATGAATTTCAACTATAAACACCTCTTTCCAAATTCTGGTACGATCCAGATCTTTCTGCAGTGAGCACTGAGGGATTGAGGTACTAATCTAAGGAGTTTTATGTAAATATATGCAAGCAGAGAAACTGTATCCCAAAAATTGTGATTTTTTTAATGAAATGCATGTGAAACTATGAAAGATTTTCATTGAGATGGTTAATTTGCAAACCAAATGTGCACAAGTTACTGTAACTTCCAGTAGCTCCAATACAATGGAGTATTTGCAGCTATTTAAAACCTCAGGCTATTGGATGCATCACTGCTATTTAGTATTTACTGAAGAAATAATTTTTTCATTGACTGAAATAAATATTTACTTCTATTACTATTATTGCAAAAAAAACAATGGTGTAGCTCACTGGTGTAATTTGTTCCATGAAAAAAAACAGGTTTAGGGTATGAGAAAAGGGAAAGCTGGAAGTCATGATAAATACAGTAAATATATAAACTGGGGGAAAAAAAACATGTGCACATATAAAAAGATAAAATGCAACTTAATAGTTAATCTGCTATTGTTGACTACTCCAAGAATACTGGAGATGTGAGGATGAATGGTCACTGCATGCAAACTGTCATCTCACATGGAAGCTAGACAGGGACATTAACATAAACACCCACAGACACATAGCGCTTAATATTAGAGATTCTTAATTAGCAAGGAGCGTCTCCATCCTCCAAATCCACATGCCAGTCGCCCACCGTTGTGACGAGCCCGTCTGCATTAACATGACCCTCCTCCTCCCGCTTTCTCACTGTCCACTCCACTGCTTAACAAACAGCCACTCAAGCATGGACACCATGCTAATTATGGCTTAATGTATGTGTGTGTGAGTGGTGGTGGGTGGGTGAGTGCATGCCAGTCAAGGTACATGACTTAATGGACACTAACAGTCTGCTGAGAACTGACAAAAATTGCCATGTGCAAATATTCTCAGTTCATTACCATGTGCTGATCTCATGGCTAGATTTAGAGAACAAAGGAATAAAGAATATGAGACCTTTATTGACAACACAGTCTATTTTAAGCCTTTTCTTTTTTTTTTTTTGAATCATAGTTATTTAAATTAGTGTTGATTAGTGATTTATTTTTTAAATCAAGATTACATTGACCTTTTTAGGACCACTGAAGAACATCAGTACAAAAAGAAGTGATGCAAACACACCAGTTTACAGCAGAATTCAACAGTATAAATTCCATCCACAGTTACAAAATACCTTTCTAAATTTTCATTCATTCATTCATTCATTCATTCATTCATTCATTCATTCATTATATTCATCTCAAATAGCATTTCGTTCTTATTCTTACACATAAAAGAATGTTCCCTGATATTTCCCTGTATTTCTTAAATGCAGGGAAATATCAGCAAGATTATGGATATACTGTAGACTGCAAATTTAATTGTCTAATGTAAAATTACATCAAAATTCTATAATGGTGAAAACAAACATAATTTATTTTATCTTAAGGGGGAAAAAATAATTTCAAATCAAATTAGATAAAGTTTCTGTTATAATGCATAAACAAATTGATCAAAATGCAATAAAATGTCATTTAAAAAGAAAATGAGCTGAATTTGAATGTAAATCTGTTAATTAGATGATATTTTACCATGAATTTATCTATATTGTGTAATGCACATACAAGTAGTGTTGACCAAGAGGGCAAAGCGGTAGAACTGGGGATAAAAGAACCGTTCAAATGAACTGGCAATGAATTGAAATAGTATGCTATATGCTCATGCTTTCATAAAATATTAGAAAGCCAGAATAAAACAAAAAGATCCCAAGTAAAAGTAAAAGTATGAACTGCAATTTTTTCCCCCCCCCCCCCCTCCCATTATTGAATTTAACTGTAATTTTACATTTTTTTTCTTTCTTTTCCCCTATATTTTCCTGGTGCATCAGTTGATGGAATATTACTGTTTTAATGTTTGTTTTGTTTGTTTACTGTGCACCAAAGCAAATCTGTGAGGTTCTGGGCAGTTTTTGCACCAAAGATCCCACTAGTCAGATTACAAAGAACTAGAAACTAGAAATGAAAAAAGTGGAGTCACAATAATGTTTTTTTTTTAATTTGTCAATAATAAATAAAATCTCAAATACACAAAAGGGGAAGAAAAGATCTAGCTCTGCGTGATAATAAATGAGGCCAAAAGGTTCACTTGTCATATCTCATGACATGTTAACACATGTGCAAATGCACATATTTATATTTGTGCATGCTGATAATCTCACTGGTGAAAGCAATCCTTAAACAGAGACAAGTTACAAAATAGGTGCTGACATTCGCATGTAAATACAAACCAGGGCAAGTCTGCGTCCACAAGCATCCACACGCTTCTTTGTTCGTCCTCGCTCAGATACACCCACCCAAAAACAATGAAGGTCGATGGGAGGGAGGGGTTTGTGTGACCAGTGCCACCCTTTTGCCAAAGGGTTGGGGGGAGGTTCACACCAGGAGGGTCACAAGACAGTGAAGAAGGTGAAAGGTCAGCAGCAAGAGAGCGCGTTTGTGTGTATGCTTTTCTAGCTATTGTTTCCCAGCGGTGTGTGTGTGTTTGACTCATTTCTCAATGCTTACATCACTCAGTAAGTGATCCCATTACGGCTCCGTTAACCAAAATGCAAAGAGAATGATCAACAGTCACAACTATCTTAAACTGTTATGTCCCAACATAAAGTTATATTGATGTACTCATGAAAATCTGAGCGGAACCGGCAAGTAGACTGCACATTTAAGACTAAATGCAACATATGACACCTTTTTCTGTCCAGTTCAATCAATGTAAAGGTGGGTTTAAGTGATTGGGAATTTTCTCATATGGTGTAAATGGGCACGTTACCACATGATTATGAAAGTCATTTGGAGAGGCTCTAAACATCTCTGAGCAATTTAGAAAATAGTCAAGGACGCATGAGGTAATCGCTTCAGGGTGCCAACTGGCTTCAAGCATGACGCTTGCGATTGAAAAGATTTCCACACAACACACCCCCTCATAAAAATATACACTTTCTGCACATGTGCATGTATGAATCCATGCAAATAAACACACGTGTGCATGACATATATACTGTATACATGCAACTTCGAGTTTAACTTGCAACGCAAATCTGATCGGTACACATGCTGACTTCACACACACCCACACACACACACCCGCACACGCACACACACACACACCCGCGCATGCACACCCACAAAGCCATTACAACCAGCATAAACAAGAATGACAAGTTGAGATTAATGAAGGACCCAGCAGTGACAGACCAATTTAATTGTCAACCATGATGGCTGTTGAACCCCACTAGTGTATTTATACAAGGTTACCTTAGTGCCTTAAAATGTTACTAATTGATCATGAACAATAAGTAATTAGAAAAACTGATAGCGTGTCCTTCCTCCACATGTGTCAAAGGCAAATGTGGTCAAAGGGGAGCTGGGGAGCGGCAAGCAAGAATAATGAGGGATAAGAGAAAGATGTTGAAAAATGTGTGAAATTGTATTAATAGAATCATATCAGAGGTTGTGTACTACTTGCATATGGAAGTGGTAACAATCATTTCTTTCAACGAGGTGATGTTTTAGATGTTTTAGTTTTTTTGTTTGCACATTTAAACACGTCAAAGGAAGAATGGGGGGAAAATTTGTCAAGTCAAATCCATTCTGTATAAAGACATTTTCAAATACAGCTGGCTGAGATATGCAACTACTCAAAACAACATTTTGACCAGATGAATGAGTCCAGAAAAAGAGGTGGAGTTTAAACACATGTACGTGCACATGAGGAAATTTAATGTCTTTGTCACCAAAAGAAGCCTCATGGATGATGGATTGATGCAACAATCACTGAAAAGCCAGAGGGTCCTTCTCAGACTTAACACAAAGCTGGAAACTACAGTGAAAATTGTAGTGGAAATCTATTAAGATAAAAATAATGAGGAAAAACAAATGAGATAAGTTAAATAGCCATAAAAAAACAGTAGAACAATAAAAAAAGGAGAACATCTAACCCTTGATTTAATGCTAATTTACTGTTTCTTCTACTGTTTCTTGAGTAAGAGACAATAAAAATGGAAAAAAAAAAAAACTGAAATAGAAAGCTCTGTTCATCCACTCAAACTGTATTGATAATTATTATAACTTTACATATCTCAGATTTCATATGCTGATGTATTCTCCACTTCAGAATTTTCCTTATCTCCCATCTTACTTCTCACAGGTCTGATCCCTGCCCAGTTCCCAGGAGAGTTTGCTGGGTTTTTCTTACTAGTGAGAGCTGATGGTGGCCTTGCTTCATAGCTTCACTTCTTGTCCTCCACTGGCAGCTCAAGGCCTGGTTCACTGAGAAGGAATGTGTGAGAGACAGACAGTGTAAATAAATAAAGTCTAAGGGTGACAGCACTCCCACAGGAGAATCCGCAGTTATAAAACACCAAAAAAATATATTTTGGTAGCTAGAGATTGATCTGACATTGATTTTAGACACCTGTCTTATCTATATAATCTATATTAAACACAGTTTGGAGCAGATCTAAATATTTAAAACAAATTCAATTTTTTTTGCCAAACACAAGAAAGAGCTCTCAATCCCAACTGGCTGCTGACTTTCGAATGCACGTTGTAGGCTTTGGCATGCGTTTACAAAGGTACAAGGAAACAGGAAATTATGTTTTTCTCATCCCAACCAAGCAGTTTTGGTACCTGAACCTACTGTAATTAAATTTGGACATTAGCGAGGGAGATAAAAGATGAAAATACAACCATGTTACAAAAGAATCAGAGGGGAAAAGAAGTAAAATCAGTGTCTCAAACAGGACTGAACCATAATTCCAAGGTAAAAAGTGCTGTGGCTGTTGCATGATGCAAGTGTTGCATCTCTCTGTACTGTAGCACCAAATGTTGCTGTGCAGGTGTGAAGAAGGAGTCAGAAATCCACAGAATGACAAGATATGTTTTAAAGATTATGTGTCTTTTTTCAGAGAAACGTAACAAAATTATTAGTATTAACCAAATATAGTCTCCAAAAATGCACAAAGCTGAAATTAAGACCATTTAAGAGCTTTTATCTGGCTTTAATCTGCAATGACTGTACACGCATCTATATCAAAACAAAGAAAAATCTATAATCTGACTTGAAAACAACCATTTTCCATTAACTAGAAAACCAAATCTGAACTGATCTTTTGAAAAGCTTAAAAATATAAATGGGACTCAGCCTTGTTAACTGGTTTGAAGAGAATAAACCAGGCTGCATGGGGCACAGAGCAAGAGATGGACGATGTTGCTCGTAATTCTAAATAAATAGTAGCAGTCATAAACAAATGTGGACAAAAGATCCCCACCCACCCCTCCAAAAAACAAACTATCAGAGGAAATAAATCAATAAGAAACATAAGCAGTTTGAAAGTGAGTTCAATTTAACCAAAAGGAATAAACGGAGAGCAGTTGCTTTAACAACCAGTTCAAACTGACACAAGCGAACATCACAGGTAAATCAGTTAAAAAATGTCATTTATGGGGAAACTGCAACCAAGTTTCCCACATTTCCACACAGCACACCTCAACGTTTCAACATCCACATGATAGCAAAAGTGATCATAATTCAATCAATATATGATTTAAAGGGGTAATAAATAACGTGCTGCTGTATTACTTGGAACCTGACATTTAAGAAGGAAACCTAGTTACTTTTTAGGTTTCAGTTTACAGTTTGGGTTTAGCAATCAATACTTTTAGCCTTACTGAATGAAAAAAAGAGGGGTTTAAAGGACTTTTGAGTTTCCTTCTTATAACCCTCTCCAGTAAATCCAGTAGGGAAACTGATGTCTACACTGCAAAGGACTCTCTAATCTGTTTCATTGTATTTAAACTTCACTATGCACAGGAGCATAGTCAGTCAATTTTCAGACAGTGGTGCTGAATATGAGGTGGATTACAATGAAGTGAGGAGCATCTAGAGTAAAGTAGGACATGAATACCTGAGCTGGACTGGCTGACAGTTAGCAGCTCCTGCATCTTATATCCATATTAGGATACAAATGATGTAGCAACACATTCACAGATTTCAGTGGGAACTCTTCAAAAGACACTTCTGTCTCTGATGGTTTACAGTGCAAATGACAACTTTTAGTTGAAACAATGTGTCAGAGTCTGCATGAGAATGTAATTTATAGTACATGTGTTAAATGTCATGGTCAAAATCTGGGTTTTTGTTTGGACTCGGCACACAGTATAATTCAGAGAAGCTGCTGCTGTGTTTATGTTAAGTAAAAAGAAAAGGCGTTAAAGCTAAGATATGTAAAAGCAGGTCAAAGAAAATAAATAAAGCATAGGCATGTATTACTTTAACACTTTATTGGTATGTGAAAAAGAAAAAGTTTGAAAGATTCAAGAAGCAGACACTAAATGTTTATTTTTCACAGCAAACATTCTTAGAGTAGTTTAAGAACATTTGAGCAATGAAATGGTGAGAAAAAATGTTTTAGTTGTTGATTTTACTGAAACTGCCTCTAATACAGAAGAAAAGAAGTTCACAAGAATTGTTTCCTCTCACACTAAGTCAAAGTGCATCTTTCGATAACTAGACAGAAACACCCCCAAAACCACACTAAAGCCGTGATTTCACCTTTAGATGCCATCAGTCCTGATTAATCAAGGTGGCAACCTGTTCATTTCTGAGCAGCTGACATGCATCACCTTAACGTAGCACTCAGTAAATATCGTTTCCGATAGAAGGCGAACTTGTTGGAATCTAGACCTCATTATCATTGAAGCAGCCCCAGCAGCAAAAGCACAACAAGTTCATTTGCATACATTACTAAAAACATGAAGTGTCAATGACCCTCCCCATTTTCCCAAGTTGTCTTGAGTCGTGAAGTTAGCGAAAAAAGGCTGCATATAGAGGGTAGAATCGGCGTGCTTATGGGTACAGAGGTGCTTGGAAGGGTAAAGGGTGTCCTCCCTATCATTTGCTGAGTTGTTACGAACCTCTGCAGACACCTAAAATGAAAAAGGAGGGTGCGACCTCACTCCTGACATAGGAGTTGGCACCTGTCACCCACATTAACACTCACATACACAAACACACGGCTATGTGCATGTGTACGTAAATGAGGATTCTATAAAGGCAACTATAAAAACACATCTACAAAAACAGACACACAAACATAACACATCCTCCCCAACCCTGTCTGCCACCTCAGGCTCTCCCGTTGGCAGCTGGCTGGCATGCTCAGTGGCCCCAGTCAGACAAAAGGATACGCACAGGCTATGTTTCAAGGTGTGTAACAACAGAGGAAATCAGGGAGTTGATTAAAGTCTCATCAGGTAAATAAACCATCAGGGCATCCATCATGAGAGACTCTGTTTAAGGGAGAGATGTGCGGTAATAACAGCTCAAGGAACACCACAAGGTCTAAGCACAGTCATGAAGAGAGATCCAAGACTGTAAAAAATGAAATTAACAATCATCCATCAACTCCTACAAGTTAGTCATCTAAAGTAAACTTTGGGGAATCCATAATTTTACAAATCGTTCATCAAGATTAGAGATGTTAGAATATGTCAAAGGTCGTCTACACATCACATACTGGCCAAGTATTGGTATCTGGCAACATCTCACTTTACAGACACAACTCCATGCACTGGTAGGCTGTTTCACAATCTTGCTCATGGCCATTTCCTCTCTTAGTTGCCAGTGAAAAATTGTTGCATCATTGATCTCATCGGTGGAAGAAAAGTAACAGAATAAGAAGAAGAAGAATGAAAAGATGGATGAGCCAAAAACAATTCAGGCTCTGTATGTCTATTGATGATCCAAAATAAGCACTTGACCAAAGCTAACATCACAGACTAAAGGCATATTTATGGTGCAGATAAAATATTTATATTTTGAGTCATAAAGTCTGGTCCTGGAAAACAGCTGTATTGATATTAGACTTTGGCAGTTGAATTACTTTTTTCCTTTTTTTTTTTTTTAAACTTATCTATATATTTTATAAAAAATATAAAAAATCATAATGCTGAAGCCAAGTATAACTCTCCTTTTTAAGTGTTTTAGGGTTGTTATTTGTGGGTTTGCGGTTGAAATTTTCCCACTGGTATATCTCTCTGTCTGTGTAAGAGCCAGGGTGATTCCCTCATTTATCCAACAACTTCAAAAGCAATCCACTGACAGCTACTGACAACAAAATACAAATATCAATATGGAATAGCTCAATGAAACCATTATGCAAGTTATTTCACAATTTCAATGAAAAGGGTATCTAATCCCACATCCTGGTAAGAAAGGGGACGCTTCTGCAGATGTTTTCATCCTTTGTGCTGAGGAAACAGTATTCTGCCAAAGTAACTTATAAAAGAATTCTGCAATGAAGATGTCAAAGTCCTTAAAAACTTCTCTCAGACTGCGGGAAACAGCAGGAAAAAAATCTCTAGGAAATGTTTTTTTTTTTTCTTTTCTTTTCCTAGCTCATTAATGCTGTGCACCATTCCTGCTTTAAAACTTGATCTTCAGTGAATAATAGATTATGGCACTATCAAATCCATAGATGTAGTTTGACCTTGATGTCCCAGACTAAACACTGCCACCGATACAGGAATGAGTTATGTCTCATTCCGGTCTGTAATTTCATGATTTTGAATGAAAAGCAGCTAATTAGGGATAAATAAATCATGTTGAGCTATCTGTGGCTGGAGGGGCAGGTGTTTGGTGTCACTGGGTATATCAAAGACACAGCAGAAACCAGATTGTGAGTTAATAATGAATTAAACTTAGTAATGCACTAGTTTTTGTAGTCAAAGAATGGAGCAGGCATCCAGCAACTTTGTTATCAATTATTTTTAGCATTCCAGTTTTATATCTATTCATACTGAAAGTTTGTGGAAATACGTGAACAAATGCATTTAGAAGGTAATGTATTTCAACAAGAGGTTTTGTTTGCATGAACAAAATAAGAGATTCATTCAAAGCTAGCTGGGATGTTTTCCTTGAATTTAGTTATTTAAATGACTAAACCTAACCAAAAACTATGTGGAAAATTAAGTTTGTAGCAATTTCAACAACTATCTAGGAAAAAATGGGTGTCATTGGAGATTAATTTCGGTCTGTCGCGAGATTTTCTTTTCAAACAGTATTCTGATTTACCCTTTTTTCCACCTTATTTTGCCCCGCCCACCTCTAAACATTTCCAGTCGCTTTCTGCTCGTCAGTTACATTGCAAAACACGGTCGCCCACGTAGTGAGATGCAGCGAATTAGTTGGGAAGAAACTTAAAACCATTTTGAAAAATTCATATGGAGGCTAAGAAAGTCCCCCAAGTGGATGGATGAATGCATATTTTGAATATTAAAAGTGAAAAACGTGATACTCTGTTGGAAACTCGAGTAGCATGTTGGGCGCTCTGTAGTGAACATCACACACAGATCAGAAGAGAGATTAGATGTGCAATCTGTCTTTTATTCCTGTCAAGTGGAATTAAATCTGTGCAGGTTGGAAGAGTCCAGTAACGAAGGTTACGATATAGTTACCCTTGTTATATTAACACAGGCGGAGCGTACATGCGATGGCCCACTGAAATTTTCATGTACCAAGCCGGCCAGTAGGGCGTGTCTACCCCCTTTTCCCGCCTTAGCGGGTATAAAAGGAGGTTCATGGCCAGCTGCCCTCAGTCCACCTAGCTTCAGCGTAAGGCAAAAGAGCAGCAGGGCCCTGTGTAGAGGGCTCCTCCTGTGTTAATATAACTAGGGTCACAATATCGTAACCTTCGTTATATCTCACACAGACTTTGCCATCTACTGGACTCTATGGGTACAGTAGGCAAAGCCTGATATGTACTCCCTGCCGTGGGAGAGGCTCCGCACACTGACCACGCCAGCTACCGATTAGGTACCAAGACCCAGTCTCCACTTTATTAATCATAGCCACGTATGGAGTGGTACCGAGTCCAACTTCATCCCTGTTAGCAGCATCTGATTAGACTAGGGGAAGTTGTGGCCTAACCTTGCAGGGGTCTAAACAATGACCACCTGTGCACCTCATTGATTGTGTCCATCAGAGCACGAACCCTGTGGGGGTCAAGCAAGCAGATACTTCCTCTCACAGGTCCTGTGATCCTGCAGTGAGCACAGACCAGGAGAAGGAGCCTGACACATCCAAGAGATAGAACCTTATGGACGGGCAGGGAGAAGACCACGATGCCGCCGGACATATGTCCTCAACACTCGCACCATTGAAAGAGCCATAGATACCACCACACTTCTTGTAGAGTGCCCCCGGATCACAGTGGGCGGCTCTTGACCCACTTGCGTGTAGGCTGTGGAAATACATTCACACAACCACCTAGCCAAGTGTTTCCCGGATAGGGCTCTGCCAGCTGTCCCGTCATCACACAAACAACTGGTTGGTGTTCCTGTCAGCGGCCGTTCAGTTGACATATCTTGTCAACGTACACACAGGGCATAGGAAATGCAGTTTCGCCTCCCTGAATCCTCATGAGAGGGAGGCGAACAGTCAAGGCTGTAACACGTGGACCCTGTTGCAGCTTGAACACCTCCTGCTGTAGGGCTGTCCAGCCTCCAGTTGGATGACTCTGGACCGAAATGAGCTCCTTATGTTCTTAGGAACAAAGGAGGAGTTAGGTCTCAAGACGGCACCACTGTGGTCCCCACGAAGGAGTAAACAACTTGGATGGACTGACAGGGCACACAGTTCGCTCACTCTCTTGGCTGATGTCAGGGCAAGAAGCAAAGCTGTCTTCAGTGACAACGCTCTGAAGGAGGAGCGTTCCAAAGGCTCATAGGGGTCCCTAGTGAGGGCCTTGAGCACTAACGGTAAGTCCCACTGAGGTACAGAAGTACGCTTTACTGGTCGTAGTCCTCTGACTCCCAACAGGAACCGCTTAACCGGAGGGTGGGCAAAGACTGGACCTCCACCCAACCCTTTGTGGCATGATGAGATGGCTGCAGCGTAAACCTTAACAGTCACATGAGACAGCCCTCTATCCACCAAAAGCTGTAGAAAGGAGTGTCCCCCACTGAACCTGTCAGTGGGTCCACTTTCCTCGCCTCACACTAACGCTGGAAACCCAACCACTTAGCCCTGTAACAGTCAGAGGTAGAGCCAACCCGAGCTGCTTGGATTGTACTCACTACCTGAGCAGTCAAACCAGCCCGAATTAGCCTGTACCTATCAGGGGCCAGACTAGAAGTGGCTTAACCAGGGTCGGCAACGCCTGAACCGTGCCTGCCTCCTGAGACAGTGCCCCACCGAACTGGGGAATCGGCCACGGTGGAGCTATCAACATTGTGGTCAGCTGTGAGAACCATGGAGCTGACCGCCGGTTGGGAGCCACCAGAATGACCCTCAGCTGCTCCACCCTACCTCTCCCGAGGTGCTGGGGAATGAGATGGAGGTGTGGGGGGGGGGGGGAAGCATAACGCAGCCTTCTTGGCCATAGAGCGTATGCAAACGCGTCCACCCCCAAGGATGGGTGGTCCTGTGGGCTCAATGAGAACCAGTGGGAGCAATGGGTGTTTGTTCTGTTTGCAAACAGATCCACTGTTGCCCTCCCGAATCGAGTCCAGATCTGCTGTACCACTTCGGGATGCAGACTCCAATTGTCCTCCGGGGGGCCGCCCCTTGACATGGGGTCGGCCATTCTGTTCTCGATTCCTGGGACGTGGAAGGCTCTCAGAGATAACAGGTGTTCTGAAGCCCATGACCACAGGTCCTCCGCCACTGTTAACAGGGCCGCAGAATGTACACCGCCCTGTCTGTTGATGTAAGCAACTGTGGTGCGGTTGTCGGTCCTCACCAACACGTGTCTCCCCCTAAACAGGTGACTGAATTGTTGGAGAACCAGGAATACTGCCTGTAACTCCAGGAGGTTGATGTGACGGTCCTCGCCTGGAGGCCACACACCACCAATCGCTCTGCCTAGCCTAGGCAGAGCGACCTAGTCACTCGACCTAGTGGTGTCCTGGTCAGCAAATGTTGTGGGGATCCCCAGTACTACAGGTTGCCCTGCACTGATGTGGGAGACCATCAACAGCCCAAACTTTTGCCTCTTGAGGTCTAAGCGAAGGCTGTTGAACCACCGTTGAAGACGACGCATGTGCAGCAGTCCTAGTGGAGCCACTGGGTGAGCTGCTGCCATGTGTTCCAGTGTCTGCATAACAGTCAAGGCTGTAACACGTGGACCCTGTTGCAGCTTGAACACCTCCTGCTGTAGGGCTGTCCATCTGGACTCCGACAGAGTGGCTTTCAGGCTGACAGAATCGAGCACAATCCCGTAAATACTCTGGGGTGCTCTTCTCCCAGTTGATGGCAAATCTCAACTTGGTTAGGTGAAGTATCAACTGAGCTGTGTGAAAAATGGCCCATTGTCTGGACCTGGCCATCACAATGAGGTTGTCTAGATAAAAGAAGACCCTCATCCCTTGGCTGCGCAGCAGATGGAGCAGATGGCCAGGGAATAGAATGGAAGCCTGTAGTATTCGTAGGCTGTTCCCTGGAAAGCAAAGCGCAGGAATTTCCTGTGTTTTGGTGCCACCTCGACATGCAAATAAGCATCCTTCAAGTTGATGGGTGAAAACCAGTCACTTGGTTGGATGAGTTCTTTTAGTTTCTTTACAGTTAGCATGCGGAACGTCTTACGACCGATACACATGTTCAGGGCATGGAGGTCTAGGATGGGTCTGTAGCACCCCGTTTTTGGGAACCAAAAAGTATGGGGAGCAAAACTCTCATTCCTTGTCGTGAGGAGGGACAATTGACATGGCCTGTTTAGATAGCAGATCCTGAATTTCCTCCTCGAGGAACTCTATCTCTTGTAAAGAGGATAGATTCATCTCTTGAATGCCCCTGAATGCTGGGGGGGAGCCCACAGAATTGAAGAGAATATCCCAGTCTGATGGTCCTGTCCAACCAGTCTGTCAGTATGCAGCTGCTCCACCAAACTTCATAAAAACGAGGTGAGAGGGCATGCAGGTAGCTGAAGTGCAGCTTGTCGAAAGTTGTGGTACACAATTTTGGCCATCTCTGCCGCCTAACCCGCCATAAACGGAAGTTTGGCCCATGGGGGCCCCTTGTGAAAGGGCTGAGTTGTCCCTGAACGCACCTGGCCGGTTGTCCGAGCTCTAGGGGCCGTTCGTTAACGCATCTCTGTTTTTCGAGCCGGCGTGATGTTTCCTGAATGCACTGCCGATGCTCGGCATCTCACAGCCATGGCGACGCAGCTACCATAGATCCAGCTGCGGTATTTGCAGCTGGAAAACGTGTGGAGGACACACTGATCGTCCTGCTGCCATTTTCCCGAGATATAGCTTATGTTCATCCGACCGCTTCACTGTAGTGCGGATGGTTAATCGAGCAATCAGCTAACATGCTGCAATACTCTCATCGCTAGCCCTGTCGTTCTGACGTGAGCGAGGATTGTTATTGCTCGCCAGGCGGTCAGCATGCTGAGCTGGGCCCACCGTGGAACAAACTCCGTGTCGGCTAGCAGTGTGCAGGGCTGATCAGGTCGCTACAACCGCTGGGGAGCAATATTTCTTTATGTATCACCACCGGCTGTAGCGCTCATTTTCTGCTAAAACACTTTCTTCGCCCTGTGAGGATTGTCATCAGCATCTCTGTGGTGACAGCCATCGCTCGTCAGACAGTCAGCCAGCTGAGCCGGACCGACTGTGGAAGAGACACGGTGCAAGCTAGCAACGAACAGGGCTAATGGCGAGGTCGCTACAACCAGCGAGGAGCGACATTTCTTTATGCGTCACCGCTGGTTGAAGTGCTCATAAAGAGGGGTAATGGTGGCTCTTCCCGGTTGACAACGGCGCTTTGCTGTTCCATTGTGGGTTCCACAACGGAGACAGCAGAGGGTGTCTTGTGTGGTTGTGCTTGTGAAACCGCAATGGAGGGCCCCGGGATGTCGGGCCCACTGCGGAGTAATGGTGAAGTGGGAGGGGAAACCATTGCCCATGTAGTGGAGTAACATGTTTTATCAAAACATGTCTAACATCCCCATTAAATGAACCATAAGAACAATAAGGGAGGACGGCAAGGCGGTCTGCCGTCGCTGGCTCTCCCATAACTGTCACTTAGGTTGTTGGGTGTCCCAGGCCACGCCGAGGTGTGCTGTGGTCCCGTGCGGGGCGTTGTTGAGGCCGGTCGTCCGGGGCCCATAGTGGTTCAGCTGGGGAATCCACCGCGGAGAAGCTTCTTCGCGGACGGCGTTCCCTTCGCCTGACCGCAGCGTTGCAGTGGGGCAGTGTGTTCTCTGCCTTCCACTTAGCAGCCGAAGCTAGCGGTAGCTGGCTTAGCTACGGCTAGGCAGCGCTTTTCCTTCCTCCAGCCTCTTCAGCTGCTGCGGCACCAAGTGAGGGAGCCAAAAACGCGAGGCCGGTGCAACAAAGAGATCTTCTCGGTCTCATTTGGGGAGGGCGGTGAAACCCAGCCAGACGTGGCGAGAGCCGATGACCGACAGGGTCAAAACACGCCCGGCAGTAGTAGCGACTCTGAATGAGGTGTTCATCTGGCCGAAGTGCAACCGAGGAACTCCACAGTGTCAGGGGAGGGGAGGCGTCTCGGGGCTACTGCTGCTATTAGATGCTGATACTAGCTGTTGCTGCTGCTAGCAGCTAGTAGCGTAGCTAATAGCGTCTTCGAGCGGGGGGCACACCGGGAAACACAGTCTCCGTTTGGCCGCACACACGCAGGAAAGACATCACCCCCTTGACTGTTGTCCAGGTCTTCAGCGGCTCCAACCATGACGCCTTCATGCACTGTTAGGTGTTGGGAAGCGCTGGTGAGACAGAAGCAGGTCGAGGTGGTTAAGCTGGGCTGTAACTCCTGGCGGAGGCGACGTGACTTCGAAGTGTCGTGTCTGACAGAAGCGGCGCCTCACACCATCGAGCTGTCGGCGAAAGAGAGTTTTTTCCTTTCGTCTCGCTCAGGCGGCGAGCCTGCAGTGGAAGCTGAGCAGGTCTTGTAGGCGAAGTGGAGGTGTTGTTAGCGATGCTCTCCTCCTCCATAGCGTCTTCAGACTCCTGCTCTGCTTCCTCTCGAGATGATGAAGTTCTTGGAGCGGCAAATCCTTCCTAGGAGATGGTGTGTCAGTGGGCATTCGCCGACGCTGAAAGAAAAGGAATGAGGGCAGCTGGCTATGCACCTGCTTTGATACCCGCTAAGACGGGAAAAGGGGGTAGACAAGCCCTACTGGCTGGCTACGTACATGAAAATTTCAGTGGGCCATAGCGTGTACATGATTGGAGGAGAGTTGTACCCATAGAATCCAGGAGAGGGCTCCGCCTGTGTGCAATATTACGTGCCAGTATTAAACACGTCATCCCATGTAGTTTAACATGGGATGTAGTTTTAGTAACAAATTTGTTGTAGGATCTTACGCCTCTTTCTCCAGTTGTTGTGAAACCCTCTAACAGCAGAAATGATCATAGTCATGGCTAAAGAACTGTCTCATGTCAGATAAGCTGGTGGAAATTGCTATGAATTGCTATGGGTGCGAATACCAACCGGAAAAGTCAAACGGCACCACTCTTGCAAGTCCCCAAAATAAGGTGAATACAATCAGGTGATGCTCCTATCATTATAGTTTTACTAAATCCATAGGCTTTACTCCCAAATGCTGTTATTTCCATGTCAATTTGAATGAAATAAAGTAAATTGTTTTCCAGGACATGATTCAATAGACAATTATTTTGTGATAGTTTAACAAACTTCTGTAATTGTTGGGGTTTTTTCATGCTTGTGTCAAATTTCGTCACTAAAGTTCAAATAAAGGGAATTCTTCCACCTCCAACTCATGGGTAGCCATCTAAGGTAATTTTTTTTTTCTCAGCCTGTTAAAAGTGATTCCATGAAAACAAATCAATAAAGTAAATTTTCTCCATTTTGGTGTCAAAAAACCTGGCTGTCGTAATCCCAAAAGGACACATTTGGAATGACCTGAAAGCCAACTTTAAACCCAACACTGACCCAATATTAAACTTTCACCAACACTCTGGTGGCTACATTGAAACAAACACCTGAGGCCAGGCTTTAAGTTGTGTATCCTTTCACTTTCAACCAGATATCCGGGCATATGATCAAGATACAATAATGTGGTATGAACCGCAATGTTGTTTTTTAATCAGGGGAGAAGACAAAAAGGCCAGAAATATACCAAAGATGACATACTCAGGATGTCTCCATTAAAGGATGCTCAGTTCACAGACAGACCTCATTTTGCCCTCTGCTTTCCAATCCAGAACAAAATGTGACAAAATACCACCAGGATCCAGAGGGGCATTATGGAAATGAAACAAGAATCAGGTCATGTTTGCTGTTATGCGCAATATGTAGAGAGGGATGGGGGACGAAATAGAGCATTAATGCAACCATTAAGACACTCTTCCCCCCATTCATTAAACATACAAAATTCACACACTTGCTGGGAATCTTCCCCTTGAGATGAAATTCTAATGTGATATTAAGAGAAGTGGGACAACTGCAGCTTATTACCATGAAGCTGAGACATGCAAGCTGCCATGTCTTCTCTATGTAAACATGAAGCCTGAATTTCTGTCACAGCAAAAAGATCTCAAGAGTAAAGCAGATGTTTTGGGATCAATATGGGCAATTTCTACAAACAGAAAGTGAAACTTTAAAGGCCCTGTACCTGATTTTATTTTAATCTCTCTAAGAAAAGTGCTTTTTTACACGGTATAATACTGTATGTGGTAAAAGAGGTAATTTCATGAAAATAAATCACTCACTGATTGCGTATATGCATGAATCCAGGCCTTTTTAGTTTAGGTTTCTAACGCTGTTGTGATGCTCTTCTTATGCCAATGCGGTTCATTCTATAAAAGTTTTGGTTTCCAATCAACTACTCACAGCGTTTCCTAACGAGGAGCGCCCTTCCCTAGTGCGTGCATGGCAGCACTTGAAAACAGAACCGCATGGCATCTACTGAAAGAAAAGTTGCAATACCCCAGCAAAACAGCCTGAAAGCATCAAAACTGAGGAGGAGAGACTTGAAACGCAGGAGAGCCCAAAGAAGGAATATAGTTCGTGTTTTTGGTGGATTGTACTGAAGGTAGAGGGCAGCTGCACAGTCTCGGACTGAATGTAGACTGGAAACGTGCTGTAATCCGACTGGACAGGTATTTTTTTTTCAATAACTTTCTTCTGAGTGACATTTAATATGTCCTCAGGTGCTGGTGCTGCCTCTGCTGGTCTACTGTATATAATACATACAGTGGCAACGCCACAAAGCTTTACATCACTTCCACTCACAGTGGCCGGTTAGGGACTTATCAGGCTGTCATGTTGTAATGTCGCCTATAACATCATAACGCATCATAATTGTGCATCTGTGTACATAACTGTAGTTACGGTAAACTACCGGTTATGACAGAAAATGTCATTTAGCTGACCCGCAGCCATTTACTGCAACCAAAACGGTAAATTCACTGGAAGATGCACGTTTTCTCTGGAGAGTTTCTTTATGCACGAGTATGAAACGTGCACGTTATTTTGTGCATGTTGAGTGGGAGGAGAGAAAAACGAGGGTAGGAGCGTTTCTCACTGGGAGAAACATTAAGGGGCGGGGCTTACAGTTCAAACTACACTGTTCACCTCACTCATGGTTCAAAAATGTGCAAAATCAGGTATGGCGCCTTTAATAATGAGTGAGGCTCAGCTCTGAAGATAGCGAGAATATTTAGATTTAGAATGAGGTATAAAGGTGGAGTGCTCTTGAATGCGGAGAATCCCTAAAAGTTTACTTTTTTTTTATTGAATACACCTACGCATTTCAGCTTTTCAGCCTTTCAGGCTTAATCAGGGTTAATGCAGGCACAGGTGCAGACAGATGGGAGGAATCGTGATCAAAAACATGATTAGAGGAAAAACAAAAACATAAAAACAGTAGAGTACAGGAAGTACCTCAAGAAGGAAGAGAAACTTGAGCCTTATACCATTACGACTCTCTGATTACTGGAGGAAAGAAATCATACAGAGAGGTCTACACCTCAAAAAGTTCCACTTTCTTGGGAAAGGACAGTCCTGTGCTTCTCAACAAGTGAGGGGCTGTACTGAATAAATGCTCCCTTGATATCATGTTACTGCTAATTGACGAAGTTGAGAAACAAAAAGCAGAACTACATGACTAATTTAAGGATTTTCAAGAGAGAATGGAATCCTAGAGAGAGTGATGAACAAAAAGCTTAAAGAAGATATCGATGATATCTAACTAAAAACCTTGCAAAGCACAAGATGGAAAAATTAAATCGTGACAAACAGGACTATAAGGGAAACTAGTAAAAACATATTACCATCTAGTAGAGTTCTCCCCTCATCGATTAAAGCAGTAAAAAACGCAAAAAGTGGCCAGCAATTTTGTAATGGGCTATATGCATGACTCCACTACTTCCTGAACTTCAGACAGCACCTTTGCTTCTGTCTTTTATTACTGTACAAACTGATCAATCCAGGTGTGCCTGACCTCAGTAACTGGCCAGACAACCCTGGATTAATCGGTTTGTTCAGTAATGAAAGACAGGAAGCAAAGGTGCTGTCTGAAGTTCAGGAAGTAGTGGAGTTGGGCATATAGCCCATTAACTCCGTAAAGACCAGTCTCTATTCTATTTAACAGACTTACAAAGCTTTCTGACCTTCGCGGGCAGGTGCGACCATGCATGAGTGACGTATGCACACAATACGAAAAGTATGTAATATGGGTATAGGTATGCTCTTTGTCAGACTTAGTTTGAAAAGTTCATTCATCAACTGTCATAGAAAACTTTCTTTAACGTGTTGCCTTATCCATAGAAACAACTTGTGAACCTTAGAGTTGAATTCAGAAATTTTTTTAAAAATTCATATTTTCTTTGGACTTTATTATGTTTGAATTTTCTTGTGGTAAGGCAGACGTAATTCCTTCACCTTTACAAAATTTGGCCATTTCCTGTTGCCTTCTCAGAGGACTCTTGTGACTTTACTGTGACATTTCTAGGTGTTCTTAGCCAGTTCTTCCTTTGTGGATCTTTTTCTCTTAACAGACCATACTGTAATTTAATTGTTTTAACCAGCCAACTATTCCCTACCGCCCCAGGAACAGCCAAAAAAACTAAGTTCTAGAACAAGTTTGCACAAGTGCAATACTCATCCCAAATGAATAAGTTCAAAAGCCTTTCCCCAACTGGATCATCACTTAAGTTTTCAAAAAATTCTTTTAAGTGATCATATGAGCAGTAGATGCCATGTGAAGGCTACAGTACACTTCTCTGACTGCGTAATGCGTTATCCAACATCATAACGATGGAGACCCCTCCAGCCTTCATAGTTCCCCGTCATGCTGCCGGATACGCAGTGCAATTTCCCGCCTGATAAGTAGGGGTCACTACACAAGACTGACCTACTCATATGATGCCGTCCGAGAGAGACAGACGATTGTTGTTGCTGCAGCTGAATAACAGAGATACAGCCCATCACAGCCCTTGCTGTCTCCGTCGTCCCTTGACGGAGTGATGGACACTTAAAAAATATTTTGTGCAGCCGGAGACAACGGAGAGGCTCTACGACAGGCTCTCCGTCGACGTAGAGGGCAAGGCAACCTACGTAGAGCACGTTATGGACAACTATAAATTAGGCTTTAGATAGAGGTAGTGTATATTCTGTCTATGGTGATGCTGCCTTCATTGGATTAGCAAGTACAACAAAAATGAACCAGACCTTCACCCAAACTTGATCTATATCAAACCCAGGTAGAGTGTAGTTCATCACTTCTTGCCCCTCACCAGGAGCCGCCGCGGGTCGTCCCTCATCCACCTGCAGGTGACCTTCGCCTTCGTCACCGTGCGGCTGAAAGTTCCTCTACAGCCTCCAGCAAACTTCTGTGTTATTTTAATGCATTTGGCAGCATCTGTATGAAGAGCTAGCCTCTTTAATTCCCAATTTTCCCCGTGATAACTTTCCGTGTTTTGCTCTTCCTGTAGTTCTCTCTGTGTGATTGATTGATTGATTGACAGAGGTGGCCCAAGATGGAGGGGGGCATCGGCCCTCAGCTGTAATTGGTCCAGCCCACAATCGGTCAGGAATAATGGGCCGACCTACCAGTTTTGTACCAATAGGTATGATGACTTATGCCACTGACTACAAAAGCTACCATATTTTTTTTTTAAAAAGGCCCAGGCCGGCCCAAAATCATCATCGGCCCACTGGGAAAATGCCCGGTATGCCCGATGGCCAGTCCAGCACTGCACACTCATAATAACGTTCATCAGGCAAAAAGACAGTGGCCCTCATTTATAAAACGAGCCTAGAAATGAGCACACATCTGATCATAAAAAGGATCGTACGATTGGTCCCACGTGTGATTTATTAGTGTCTTGATAAATACCACAGCTGAAATCCATCGTAATTCGCATGTCACACCCACAGTTACGCCCTTAATTATTTATGGGTCAGAGACCTCGCCCAGCGAAGTTAACGCCATGGAGAGGAGAGATTCTGCCAAAAAAGAAACTTCTGGGGCGGGATCAAGATAGAATTTCTCATTTGTAAGGTGGGAAAGAATAAAGAGGTGCAGTTTGGCAGCCGAAAAGCAGGAGTCAGAGACGTGTACAAAAACGCTACACAGAAGACGATTAGTCAGCCTCACCGGTGTTGAACGACTGAGATATTAATAAAAAAAAATCCCCTTGGTTCCAACAGCAGTTTTGAACAATAGCAAACATGGCAATGTTGGAGGAGATTCTGATAATTGAATATTCTCAGAAAGAGACATACAATGATGCAGCACAGTAGACAGGGTTGATGTGGTCATTTAACATATTGCAACTGCTTCTTCTTTGCTCCTTTTGCTAGTCGTATATGGGCTATTCCGTACAACACTGCCCCCACAGTTCCCAGTGGTTGCGATCCATTTGTTGTATCTGGGTAGTCCTCTCCAGGTTCTGTGAAAATGAATTCAAATACACTTCTAGAGGATGCAGAAGACGGGCAAATGGCCCTGTCCACATGCATAGGTGTGTTTAATGTGGAGCATAAATGCAGTCTATGGATGAGTGAACATCTTACATTAATTTTCAAGTTCAAGTGCCTTTAACAAATTGCTGCACTGCTTCAGGGACAAATCCAGACAAAAAAAAAAAAAAAAACTCCTGCAGGTTTAAACAAAAGTGTAAAAGTTTCTTAAAACAATCCCACAGATGTCATTATTTGAAATCAAAATTGCTTACTGGTCAAAAACCCCAAACCACTCCCTAACAGCAGGTTTTTTAAATGAGAAATGACAAAGTGTTTGATTCATTCTGATTTATGGCCATGACTACGAACAAGTCACTTGATGTTTCAAAAGACTGCAGTATTCGTGATTATCAATCATTTCCATTTCCAAATGGCATTGATGGGAACATAATCTCCTGATGTACACACAAATTTTGTGCTGAAGGTTTCATGCTCGGGGCTGCAGGAGAGGCCACACGTCACTTCATTTTATTGAACACACATTTACTAACTGTGACATCCAGTTTGTAAGGTTTAAGACTGATAGCAACAAATCACAGACAAAAAGGACACAAATGACAGTTTCATTAACAGAAACCCTAACGCAGCCTGCAGTACACTGTACTGTCAACCTGTAGCTCAGAATATTGGGAATAAACGTGCTATTGCTGATAATAGGCAAAGATTCAGTTGGCTTGTTTTAGGAGGTGTACAGTACTTGCATTAAAATGTTCTTAGACATGGCATATCTGGGAAAAAAACTATTGAAAAATTTCAATTTTTTTCAGTATTTAGTCCAAGAAAATTTGACTTTGGTTTATAACCTGGTGTCTAACACTATGTTTTGGCCCCTCATGAAGTTTATTTGCAAATGATTCTAAAAAAAAAACTGTCTCAATTTGTGATCCTGGCACATCCATGCTGACACTGATACATGCTTCTTTGAAATCCAAACTCTTTCCTCCGGCAATAGCATCTGTGCTGTTTTTCCCATTTCCTGTTTACTAGCCTCTATGACCTAGCATGAAAAACCTGGGAAAGACAGCCCAAACTCACCTCTATGCACACAGACACAACACAGACCTAGACACAGATAAGGACCAGACACCCCCCTCATGGTCCCCTCCTCTGCCCAACTGTCTGCACTTTGAAGAATTAGAGTAAAAGAAGTGGAATCGATGACCATCTCTAAGTGTGATACTAGCAGCCAAATGTCAGCCTGCTGCACTGCAAACCCTCCTTCCCCTGCTTAATTTATTACATTTAGATTAAATCCAGTGAAATTCAATATTTTAATTGAATGTTTAGAGCCTGAGTGTTCAGTGATAAATTTCCATTGGCGCCCTGTGCTCTACTATCATGTTTCTTGGCCTAATTACATTTGCATAAATGATGTTCGTCATTATTATCACAGGTTAGTTAGGCACTACAGTGGTGAAGGAAGGAGCTGTGCTGTGTGTGAAAGAACAAGGGTGCACAGAGAGGACACTGGTATCAGAGATCTGTTTTTTTCTCGTGTTGACCCACAAAAAGTGCTCAGGACACATGTCTAATCAGTATGGCAAGAGTGAGAGTGGTACTCTCCATCCAAATGAGATTCCTACAAGTGAACGATATCAAGTCTCAGTCGCTGAACAACTGATGATGTGAATAACTAAGTGGCAGGAGTTTGCCTCCGACAGATCAGCCTGTGAAGGCAAACTATCCTACAGTGACCTATAGTCCGAGATCAATGAAAAATAAATTTATCTCATTTTGATAATGTCAGGCAAACCTAATGTAAAGACAGTTTAGTTTATTATATATTGACCTTTACCTGCTGTTCATTAATCATAGTTATATACAGAGCAGCTAAGAGGATGCTACACATTATTTCTTAAAGGGTAAAGCATATAAAGCTGCATAACTTGCGCCTGAATAAGTCGAGACTGTTAGTCACTCTTTAATTCTGTAGAGAAGCTACTGTGTTTTTTTTTATCATTTATATCATTTGGTAGGATTGCTCAAACATAATTTGTAGAAAGAATTGCATGTAAGCTTGATCAGCGGTGTAGTATGGCCCAACTTAAAAGTTATTTACTTTTGATCTTGATATAGATCAGGTTGTGGTCTCCGGATGTTTTTTTATTCAGCCTTGGCAAAGGTTCACTGTCTTGTAAGGCTATCGTTTCATAGGTTTCCCAACCAGGAGACTGAATCAAGTGTCGGATTAATGCAATGAGGGGAAAACAGATGACTTGGATACAGTGGTAACATAATGAACTTTAGCTGGCATCAGTTGTGAGAGAGGTCATTTGTTACAGTATGAAGCTGCAGTGATATGAGTCACACACAGCAGGTAAAAATATCTGAAGATGTGGGTGAAAAACAGGAACCTGAGTCATGTTTTCATTGTTTTTTTTTCAGTATTTCTTAAACATCCATACATTTGTGTGGTAGAAGTATGTTTCGTGTCGACCACTCTCTTTGAAACTTAATTTGACCATAGATGGTATGACCTCTGTAAACAGCTGTGAGATCAGCGTGTGCCTTTGTTTGCACTGACTTTTTTTGTTCAATATGACAATGAACTGGGATGATGGTTTACAAGCTCAAAAGGAAATTTGAATGGATGACATTTTTACATTCACATTCAGTACTGGTCTGATAGACTTGATAGAAATTATTGGTTCCATTTCACATCAAAGCTTACATGTTTATATCTATAAAAAAAACTAATAATATAGGATGTAGCGACAACACTGGCCTTTGCTGTGGGGAGCAAAATCTATTAGAAGCATGCCTTTAAAAGGAAAATAGTTAATAGGCTCTATGCAAGACTCCACTACTTCCTGAAGTTTAGGTAGCTCCTTTGTTTCCTGTCTTTCATTACTGGACAAACTGATTAATCCAGGTGTGGTTGGCCAGCTACTGAGGTCAGGCACGGCTGGATTAATCAGTTCGTGCAATAATGAAAGACGGGAAACAAAGGAGCTACCTTAAGTTCAGGAAGTAGTGGAGCTGTGCATACAGCCCATTGTTTTTGAAATGGAGTCAATCCCATTCATTGAGGCTGAGAGTTTTAGCTACTTGTCACTGTGAGCACTGGGAAAGAAGGTCATTTGCTAGAGGTGTTTGATAATGGGCTATATGCACGACTCCACTATTTCCTGAACTTCAGACAGAACCTTTGCTCCCTGTCTTTCATTATTGGACAAACGAATTAACCCAGGTGTGTCTGACCTAAGTAACTGGCCAGACGCACCTGGATTAATCAGTTCATCCAGTAATGAAAGACAGGTAGCAAAGGTGCCGTCCGAAGTTCAGGAAGTAGTGGAGTCGTGCATATAGCCCATTATCGGGCCGACAACAAGAAATTTTTACGTCATTCTGATAAGTCTAATATATGATGACTTGCCCCAATAACATATACGTATATTGGGGTGGGGGGGGGGGGGGGGACCAAATGATTTCAGCTCAATAGGTTTTTTTTGTGTAATTTGGGTTACACAAAAATATCATGGGATTTATCAGTTATTGGTGTTATGGTACATACCCATCATTTGCATTTATTCTATTTTATTTTTTTTGTACTAATTATTTGGTGCTTGTACCAATTTATGAGCCTTCATGTTTGAAATGGTTGGTAATCTCATGTTTTTAACCTTTTCCTTTTTTTACAAGAAATAAACAAGGCCGATTTTAAGAGCTGCTGTGTATATACAGTACAACCATCCATCCGTCCACCCATCCATGCTCTATACCCTATAATTTCAATGCAGGCTTGTGGGGAGCTGGAGCCAATCCCCTGTGGATACACCCTGAACAGGTCACCAGTCCATCACAGGTGTCTCTACAACCATTGTCTCACTCATACTAATACTAAAACATATTGTTATTCACCTGTCTGACTAGTTAACAAACTTACAGTATGAGTCCAACAAACAATTCCTCAACCGCCTGTTCTAAAGATAAACTACAACTACTATTTTCTACTTTTTGCATGCTGCAATTAATAACATTATCAAATTAATCCATTATGTCATTAATTTAGATTTGAAAGGTCCAACAATTCTGCTTTTTTTTATATGTGCAAATATTCATTCATCTTTCTAAATATTTTGTTCTGAAAAAGAATTACATTTGCACACTTATATTGTACATAATTCTTTTTCCAAATGTTGCTCTTTTGAGACATTATACATTGTAATTTTGCTTGGTTGCATTTATATCTAATCCTATTATATATGAGTAAGAAACAGAGAGAAAAAGAAATATTTTCCCTTTGAGAATTGATTAACTTTCCACTCTTCTTTGCATTACAAAATGGATTATTTTCCTGTTTCAAATCAGTGGTTTTAGCAGTATAAACTAGTCTGAACTGAGAGTAGGTGTGGGCCTATATGGATTTCTGCGTTCTCTGACTCAGTGACTCAAATGACTCAGAAATTTGATTCTGGTTGGTGAGTTACTCTATACTTGAGTCAATAAAAAGAATTGATTTACCATCACTGTTCCTAAACAGGATAACAGCAGATCTAGCAACCTGTTTTAAAAATACCCTCCTGGTAATTTAGTGAAATTGACAAGACCAGTAAGGAAGCTCATACTGAAATAAGCATGTAAATCCACCACAACAGAAACCAAAATATACATTTAAAACAGCTTTTTCCATCAAAAGTGACCACAATATAACAAAAGCAAACATCCACAGGACTACCAGCTTCACAGAGCAAATCTCATGGAAAAACAAATATCTCTTGTCGCTCTTTTAACTCTGAATCATGCAATCAGGAAGTATAAACAGTCATGAGATCCTGCAGAGCTTTTCTAATCAGATGCAAACCTCAAAAACAGCAAATGAATGAATACTCATGAAAAATAAATAACCAGTACAGTAAACATTGAAAGACACAATAAAAGAAAGACTAGAATATATTTAACCAAGAAGAAATGGCTGCATTTGATGTTTATTTTCTTCTGATTTAGATAAAAGTCTGAAAGCTTGTGAAGTTGGAAAGCTCATGGAGCTGTATTTTAAAACAATCATGTTAGTTTAATGATTTGCAATCTTTTATTAAGTCAGACATTCAGAGACACTAATGAAAATGATTCAGATGCCACAGCATCCACACATTAAGCAACACTGGGCTTCTGTCAGGTTTATAACTGATGGCAGTGGGTAAGATGATCCCTGGTAACAGTAACACTACTTGTGGCTGTATGTACACAGTTTTATTTTTTTATTTGTTTTATATTTTTTTTTTTTTTTTTTTATTATTTTTTTTTTTTTTTTTTTTTTTTTTTTTTTTCTTTTTTTTTCTTCTTTCCTTTTTTTTTTTCATTTTTTTTTTTTTTTTTTTTTTACACCCCCTTTTTTTTTTTTTTTTTATTCCCCCTTTTTTTATTTTTTTTTTTTTTTTTTTTCTTTTTTTTTTTTTTTTTTTCTTCTTTTTTTTTTTTTTTTTTTTCTTTTTTTTTTTCCCCCTTTTTTTCTTCTTTTTCCCCTTTTTTTTTTCCCCAAAACCCCCCTTTTTTTTTTCAGAAAACTTTCCCCCATTTTGATTTTTTTAAATCACCCAATGTTTCAGAGATCTCAAGTGGGTGTCAACCACTGATGCAGGAAGAGCATGGAAACAAAACGAGCAGAGATGAGAGACGACTCGTGAAATTTGCAACATGTTCGATCCCCTCTGTTAATTCATTTTAATGAATTAGTTTGACGGCATATTTGAAGGTTTTGTTTATTTTATGCTTATGTGGCACAACTGGATGAAGTCACATTATTTAATTAAAGTAGTGGCGTGCGAAATATGATCTGTTACTTAACAAGATGCCAAACCCCTTGAAGAAGAAGAAACAAAATAAACAAGAGCAGAGATCTAAGGAACAGATTTTTCAGGATGACATCAGTATAGGCTCATGTTTTTATAACATCCACTGACTCCTGATTAAAAGTCTGCCCAGATTTGAACCCTCAGGATCTCTCAGGAGCAGCCTGGCTTCAGCTTTGGTGACCAGATCCAATTAAGAACTGCCTTGTAAGAGGTTTTCTCCACTTTGCTGCGGAAATAACTGCTGTAATGTCCCTCCTTCTTCACCACTTTGGAATGCTCCTCTCAGTTTCACTCACTTTCTTTCTCTTTGCTACCACGCTGGGGAAAGTAAGTGAGAGAAATGATTAAATCATATTTTGTTGAGGTTGGGACTGGTCAGGACAGACCGGGGCCCTTAAAACAACACTAGGTACATCGTCAAAAAGCAATTTTGGCGCTTGGGTTACAGCCACTGACGGGCTGTTACAAAGTGCCCCATGGAGTGAGGCTGCTTTTTAAAATATGAGTGAGGCTGAGAGGACCTCCTTATAGTGATGAAGGAGGATTCCCCACTGTTCGAGGCAAGCTGGAGGTTAAAGCCCAGAAAGATTCACTTTACTATGCTCTGTTGGACAACATGAGTCTGTCTCCTTCATCACCCCCAAAACAATGCCATCGGCATCGTGTTGTGCACTTCCATTAACGACAGAAGATCAAAGATCATTTTGATGCTCATGAGAGAATAAATGTGCTTGGAAATTCAGGTCAACTTTAATTTAATTGACTCTAAACACATTTCCAGATGGAGAGCCTCTTTTTGAGGTTAAAGAGAAGCCAAGTGTTTTCAGTCCCCAACAAGAGTGAAGAAACCGATAGCATAATTTGTCTGCTTTGGGAAACTCCTGTTGCCATTAAACCTTTGTTGGAATTAAAGGCTATAAAGGGTGGAGATGCCCCTGGGACCCCAGTGTTGTCTGAAAAGTTGGGAGTAAGGTTACTAGAAAATCCCATCTCTTGACTCCGACCCCCACCATGACCCCTTCCCACCCCAGGGATGATCCAGTGTAGACCCATACAGGTAAGGAATGAACACAGCGCTTCATGACAGTGGGTTAAGTGTCCTACAGAAAGGTCCTATTCTCTCAGTTCTATCTGAAGTGCCCCTGAATAGATTCCCTTAGTCTCTTTCCCTCATTGAATGCAAACAAAACAATCCCTGAAAGACAATACACTGCACCCACAGCTGCCACACAACTTTCTCTCAGTATCCAAATTCTTTTTTATACTAATCAAACCCACTAACACCTGCTAGCATGTGGCTTTTGAGCACAATGGGACAGTCAAACATTAAATAAGCAGTTTTCACTTCAATGACTAATAGATCATTTTTGATAAGGCTGCTGCGCCCTGGGTTGGAAGAGTGGGCACAGCTCAATTTTTCTATACTGCACATTATGTCTCACATAGGGGTATTCTTTAACAGATGCCAGCAAAAAAGAGGACATTGATTCGACCAGGAAGCTCACTTTCAGTCCAACTCTGCACGTTAAAAATAAATAAGCTTTTAGTGTTTATCGCAGCCATCTGAATGCTCTGAGAAATATATGCCAGCACTGTAAAAGTATTAAAAAAGCTTGTTTCAGGGCAGGCGCACACATTTGAAAAAAACAACAACATATAAAACAATTTAAATATGCTATGATTGCAGTAAAAAATATTATGAAATGCTGCTTTGCTGTGACTTAATTTGACCAAATTGTACTTTTTTCCGCATTTTTGTTCTGTTTCATCACTGCAAACTTCAAACTTCAAAGCTGTGGCTTGTGACAGGCAGCTACACTAAGAGGCTGTCACTGCCTGACTTCAAAAGCTGCCATATAATGCCACATTGTCATAACTAGCAACCTGGGCCCCCCGTTATGATGTGAAGATGATATGCCCTCACTGACCTCAAAGTGCCCTGTAATAATATGCATTCCTTTTTTTTCTTCCCTTCCAGTCTTTTTATACACATCAGTTCATTTGGATTATCCATGAATGTGTGCAGGGAAGGTTTATTCAGCAAACAGTTTATGTGTTTATGGGCTTCGTGATGCAAAAAGAAATAAAATAGAACAAAATTTCTTAGAAACTGAATATGAGAATATAAGCAAAGAGAAAAAGCACACTGTTTTACATTAACTATGCATATTCTAATTATTCTTTCTGTAAACAAAGTTGTTAGTCACTTAGCTTTAACCCCAATGCATTAAACTGCAGTGAATATGTGAGGAAACCTTTTGTTAATCAAGTCAAATTCATCTGGCTTATCTCTTCCTTCAGCAATAATAATGATATTCAGCTGACCACGTCTTGTCATTGCATTTTGCAGGTCATTGAGATTCAGGCCACTCAGACCATGATGAAGATGCACATGTGGACATTTCTCACAAATATTCTGTCAATGTTTGTCGCCATCTTTGTCTTTCCCTCACGCTCTCTTTCTGTCTCCTTCCGCCTCAACACAACTTTCCCCTGTCACGGCATATTAAAAGTGGTTTACATGTGCATGTCCAATGCGATGAATATGGATGTGACCTCTTTCTTTGGCGCCTGCCCGCCCGCATGCCCTCTCGCCGGCAGCCCCCCCAGGCACAAGACACCCCTTCTCAATGAGCACAGCGTGCATAGGAGACAGACTTTCACCCCCGCTGAAAACACACATGAACTCACGCGCGTGCGCACACACACCAAGGAATTACACTCATCATCATGCACGAATATATCCATACATGCATGCACACATGCACTTTCACACCCGACTCTCTCATGCTCTCGTTTTATTCTCTGCTGCATCTCTTCTCTGACCTTTCACAATGTGTTTTACATAAAAATAAAAGACGAAGAGGGCGGTGAAAGCCTGAAGACGGAGGTGAAGGAGGATGCTGATTTCTTATTCATATCTGTGACACCTCTAATGAAACAATGGCCTCCAGTCTATTCCTTTGCATTGGGGAGTTCAAGGCTCTTGGGCATGCATTTCTTGCCATGTAGGTATCTGCATACAATTTGTTTTATAAAAAACGAGGGTCAGCATGCGTGTACTTTAATGCCTTAGCTATTTAAAAAAAAGTAATATAAAATCACACCAAAAATTAGCAAGCGATTCAGTGATGGAACTGTGACACTGGACAGCCAGCGTGAAATGTTATGCAACAAATCTACAGATTTCAAGCAAGCACTTTTTACAATAAAGAACTAGACCTGATTTTTCTGCTTTTAGGTCATTATCTAACAGATCTGTTCATTCGTAAAAAAAAAAAAATTATATGCTTACTTCTTTGACCTGCCCAAGAGAGGAGATTATTTTTGTCATTGCTATTGAAGCCTGATGGTTTATTTAATAGGTGTTCGTTTATCATGTTATGACTAATTAGACAAGAGAAGGTGATGCAGGGCTTGCTAATTAGTGCAAAAGAGACAAAGTCCGGCTAATTATCTCAGGCTCCTTAGTTGCACGTATGATGTGATGCTGGAACATCTTACTGGGGATTAACACATTTGTTACATGATCGGGGATGAAGTGCATATTTACTTGAAGGCAGATACAGTAGGTTGTTTATATTCAGAGAATAATGTAAGTTAATATAAGACCTGCTCCTGTGTAAGATAGAAGATAAAAAGATTACCTTTTACAGAGCTTAATATAAATGGAAATATACTTGTAATTGTACACAGAAACAAGTGAAACTGTTCCGGGAATTGTCTGTCTGTCTGTTCACAGTTATGCAAAAAGATATTGAGATGCCCCAAAATTTATTTGAAACTTAAAGTGATGGAGAAACAGAAAAAGAAAAAAACCTTTAGAACCAGAGGTCCTCCAGTTAGGGAATGTGTAAAACAGATGGTGCCAAACTGGATAGTTTGCCTGAATTGTCTGCACTACAACCTCTGTGTTCTGTTAATTGGCCTTTGCAGAGACAATATTCACATGCTGTTTTATAATTTCAGGTTTTCAGCTACCGATTATTCCAAAGGGATATTCATATTCATCCTGAAGGTATACTGATATCTACATGCCATCTTTGGTTCAACTGAAATCATATGTGTCCCTAAATTTAGAGTTTCAGTGCTTAAAGTGATTTTGTAGGTTTGTTTTTTTCTTCCCATGTTGAGGGGTGTTCATCTCCCCTCAAAGTTACTGATTATCAAATAATGAAGTTGAGGAATGCAAACCATGGCATTTTGATCATTTACCCATAGCTTTCCAGTATTACACTCAGGTTTTCTTAATGGTACTTTCCTTCCAAAAGAAATATTTCCTATTTCCAAAATCAAAATTTCCCAAAAGCTGAATGAGTAGGATGAAAAACAGGAGGGAGAGGGAGGGAAATTACACATCCCAGCTATTAATGTCCCTGAACTCTGGTCTTTCCCAAGCTTGAGGAACAATAAACCCTCTATCTGTGTTCGTGACATGGCAGGGACAGAGCGAGGACACTCCGAGTGCTGTGGCACCACTAGACCAACACAGTGACATTGGCGAGCGTCTGGGGTTGAGTCATGAGTCAAGCACGTCTTGCCAAAGTATGAATGTGTGTATACATAACACAGGGGTTTTACTACTGTACAATTACTCATGTGATGGGGGGGCTGAGGGCTGGAGGGATTATTTTGAGGCAGGATGTTCAAATAGACAAAATGTGGTCCTCTTCAGGATTCCACTGCGTTTTCTCAGAAACAATAATGTACATGCACCCTCTATAAATAGATACAGTTGTTTACACATTTCCACACGTACAGGTAGGTGCTGTGTGCACATACATACACACATGACTATCCATATTGTCTATCATTTTTCAAATGGTTTTCCTTCCTGGCATGGTTTCTGAGTTATGAACAGAACGGGGGAAGTTCAAAACCCAAATTCCTCTGGCCAGGATTTGTTTTCTTTCCCATTGATCACCAAGCAGCTGCTGACTGATTCTCAGCATAGCCAACATAGCCACAATGTTTTCTTAGCATTTCAGACATGCAGACAGACAGGGTGAGAAAAGAGAGGAGGTGAGAAGTGGGAAGGACAAGGCAAAATGGAGAGGAAAAGGGCAGGGAAAGAGTGTGTGGGAGTGAGAGAGTGCTTTTTTTCCCCTGTAGTTTGGTATTCAGAATTATGGAATGAGCTGAAGTTTGAGACCAAGATTCTACCCGAAGGTCCCAAAATTCCTGAGCAAGAGAGTCAAATCTGGATTTACATTACAGCGCTTCAACCAATCATTACAAAAATAAACATACACTGTTTTGCAGGATGTTCCAATATGACTTCAAAGACAGATTGCATGTGGGGTTTTCTTAGACACCGTATGTATAGTTAATTCCTGTTGAAGTTTAGGACAATAAATCTTAAAGCAGCTATGTCAGTTGGTAGGGCAAAGAACCAAATATTCACCCCAAATCTTAGCCGTGGAAGTTAAAAATATTCTTTCAGTTCAACTGAGTTCCCAAAGCAAAGCAAATTTTGTGCTATCTGGCTGGAGGTGAGTAAACTCAGGGCGCATTCACGGATAACCTTAGACTCGATATGATTGGGGACTTGGTTCAGGTAGGATTTACAATATTCTTCCAGACCTAGTTTGTGTTCATGCTGCACCTCTCAATCAAACCAGACCTCTTAAAAAACTTGTTCGTCTCTCCGCCAGAGGCGGCACTGCACCAAGATCTACTGGGAGAAGACAAGACACACAAGAAAGAAGAAAAGTGGTACATCGAATGGTTAATACAGGACAACTTCTGTTTCTACCACATAACAGCAGAACATGGAGTTGCACCAGATCCTAGCGGTCTTGGGCTGACCTTATTTCTATCACAACTTTGACCGAATTCTTTCACGTCTGACATTCTGTCACATCCATCCATTTCTATTGTCCAGTACACACATACGTACTGTATGTTTTGGTTGTGTCTACCACATTTCCAAACAAATGTTGACAGAATTAGAGGTGGGTTTTTATAGATTTTAGAAGACAACTGAGTCAAATAATGGACACATAGTAAACTCAAGCTCTATTAATGTCTGAAAAATGCTTTGAATTTTATTTCAATTTTTAAAAGAAAGAAAAGAAAATAGAAAAATATGCTTAGCCAAAACTGAGCAAGCCTAAAATTAAAGTACCAATTTAAGTACTTAAGCCAACTGCTCTGGCTGTTCCAACTCCACTACTACCTGAACTTGAGCCAGCTCTTTTATCTTCTCTTTTATTATTGGTGTGCCTGACCTCAGTATCCACAACGACAATTGCCAGACACATCTGGATTAATCAGTTTGTCCAGTAATGAAAGACAGGACACAAAGGAGCTGAATTAAGTTCAGTAAGTAGTGGAGTTGTCAATCCCCAGACTCCTAGGTAAAAGTCATGTACACTGACGTACCAATCAGCCAAAGGGATATCCCTGCCATCTGTCACACATGTTACAAAACCTTTTTAATGTTTCTGTCCACACTCTTCATTAAGATGCATTAATATCTGATGTGGCAGCTTTGAGTTTCATTTTCAGTCATTTTTAATGAATATCTCCTGCTCTGACTGCAGCTGGAAGCTGATGCGCCCTGCAGCCTCGAGTGTGTGTTTTGAGACAGGGTTGGGGCCTGCAGCAGCACTCGCCGCCAACAGAGGAGTAAACCAAACGTTCTGTCTCTAAAAGTCTCCAGTAACATTTCAAGATGTCACTAGATTTGTCACTGTGTCACAAGTCACAGTCGCTGCTGTGTGCATCATTGTAATGGTCTGTAGAGAAAATTCGGCACTGACAAATGTTCCGCATTGCTTCTTATGCAAACTTCGATTAAAGGTTTATTTTTCAAACATGTTTATTTTTTCAAATTATTTAATCACCATAAACCTGTTTAAGTCTCACTCCAAATTACCATATTTTGTTGCCACTGTGATGTTGATGGTCCTTTAGTTTTGCTCTGCTCTGGAAAAGACATAAACCAAAGTGAAAAAAGATCTTCTTTAGAATGGAGAAAAAACGAAGCGTTTTAGTCTAAAAAGTTGTGTCAACTAAAGAATTTTATTTCATTGCACAGCTGATTTGCAAACTTGTCATTTTTAGTTAACTTGCTGCAACACAATTTACTCACTCGAGGTTAAAATGACAAATAGTTTTCTTTCTTTTTTTCTTTTTTTTTTTAACGGTGAGAGCAGCAAACGGACATGCCCCAAGCCCCAAACTTGTTTGTGGGAAATGTGGATAATACCATTGTTTGTAGTGTGTCAAACCGTTCAGTATTTTGATGGTTATTTTTGTTTCTAATAAAGTTGATCATTATTTTTGCTAGAACTATTAGCTTCTGTGCTGATCAGATAGGGACAGGGGGTGATGGATAGCTGATAACTGACAACATTAAACAATCTAAACTCAGAATCAATAAGAGGTGTTGGGGGAGCATTAAACAGTTCCTCAACAGCATCTCCACTAAAATCAGCAACATCAAAACATGGGAGCTAAAAAATGCATTATATCTTTGAACAGAAAGAGGTTAAATACACATTTGATGAAGCATTTTAAATGAATTATATGAAATAAATGTGAAATTTCCTGCATTTGTTCCCTCAGTCATTTCCTCCACCCGTTCATCGTCTATTCCCTCAGCACCAGAGCCACCATCCTCCTTCCTCCATCTCTCAATCTGCTCTTTAATAAACGAGCACTGGTGGTAATTGCCCTGTCTGGGACGACGTCATTACTCATTCAGATGTCCAATAACGCTGCAGCACCCGTGACACACACACGAAAACACGCATGCATGCACACACAGGCTGGAGGCTCAGTCTGCACATGCAGATCCATATCATTGATCTCTCTCCCACCCTCTCTTCTCCTTCCCATATTTCATTTTTCATATTCAATGAGTGACTTGTAGATTTGGCTGCTCGATACAGATATGTCTCAATTAAGAGCAGGCCGGGGTTTGTATTGACATGAATGCAGGCTGGTTCCGTAGCATGAGGGCAATGGTCAAATAGAAAAATTTTCCAGAACTAAGTTTTAATTCTGAGGAGAGATGTTTATCAAATGTATTTGTAAATAATTAAGAGGTACTTGAAGGGAGAAAACTGATATTAGTTCAAATAGTCCTTTTTTATGCAATTGTCTAAAAAAAAGTTTAATATGACTAATTTGCTTACTCTCAATTGCATTCCATGTTCATTTTAGACTAGTTGTGAAATTGCTGTTTATTTTCAACATTAACATGCGGAAGAGAAAAATCAGGCTCATGCATCATTATCATCCAACATAACTTGTTGTGTCTATACTAAATTGGTCTTTGGGATTTGTAGCTGTAGCAAAATAATGATTTAAAGGCCTCCTTCCACTGAAAACCCGTTTAACTTGCTCCTTCTGAAATACGGAGGGTTTCCCCTTGTTTACTTACACATGCTGACTTGCTAGCGTTGCGTTCCCCCCAGTCGGCTGTGCTTCCTCATCACAGAAACAATACGTAGAAAAGAGCGAATCGGGAACAGCCTTGCACTTCTAACATTGCAAATAGCGTATCCCACGTGGGGTTTCTATCTGTCCATTGGAAGGCAGGTAACCCTCCACTACACACTAGAAGTGAAGACGGCACGACTGTAGCTTCAGAGCTGAGAAGCTAATTAGCTAACTGTTTGTTAGCATGATGGAACAAACTTGTTTGTCGGCTCTATTTCCTGTCTGTAGCGAAATAAGAGCGGAGGGCGGAGCTTCCTTCATACACTGATGGGAGCCAGCCAATCAGACGGAAATTCATGAGAAGGACCCGGAAAAGCCTGCCGTTGGACCACAAGCCTCTCTTCTAGTATACAAATACAGCTGGATACAAAGCAACCAGAAGGTTTTTTTAAACAGAAACGATGCAGAATGCATTCAATAATAATGGAGAACACAGAAATATTAATGAAATGACCACGGAAGTAGAACTTTAATGCTGTTTTACAGGGACTACTTTGCTCATTCTTGAGGACACAGTCCTAGATTGGCAACCCAGCTGTGAAGGGTTCAAGGTTCAAAGCCAGCTTGATGTTGTTTGCTCTTCCTCAGACGTATCTCATGTCCCAAACATCATTACAGAGAATTGCAGGTGTGAAAGTAAACTGATGTTTTCAACTATTTGTCACATGTTCCAGCTGCTCACATAATGTACAGATGCGGTAATGAAAAAGTTCCTCCTTTTTCTGCCAGAAGTGGTGCAGTAACAGTGCACTATTACTGCACTATCACTGGCTGAAATTTGTCCCATGAATTCATCATCACGCATGGTGTCCAAACTTGGCGGCTGGAAACGTCCTTGTTCTGGGCATATATTTATGCTCTGAAATCGTTTCCCCTGGGCACACAGATGTTTCTCTGTGCAATTGAATTAGCAGACAAGTTGCTGGTAAGTGGCTGGCAGTCGGCAGAAAGGGGAACTTTTTCATGCCCGCATCTGTACTTTCACAGTAAATGTTGTTTTACATCAACACTGCCATGCTCCACATCATAATACAGCATTCATATTAGGGATGTAGCAGTTCACCGATTTGAATTGGTGGTCCGACAGACGTGAGAGATGTGACTGCACTGGTAGCTTCAGTGTACATTGGATACAATTGGCAGCTAATTGCGCAATGTACCTTTCCTTGTGTCTGAATCGGTAGAAAGTCATAGTTGGACCCATTCTTAGTCTGTCTCCTCTTCACCCGTATTTCTGAGGCGCCTTGAACGTACCCTCACCATCTTTTAACTTTTGGTTTTTAAACCAACAAACCTGCTTAAAAAACTAACTAAAACTAACCAAACTGAAAAACAAAAAGTCAAACTGAATAAAAACTGAAACTAATTAAAGATCCAAAACTAACCTTAGTGACACAGCTGCAGTAAGTAAACAGCATACACAGAGGGAGCGAGACAACGTGAAGAGGACATATTTAGCACATCTCTGAGGACACACAAGTCAAAAGTTTGGTGGTACTTGGAAGATGGAAAACTTGACAAGAAATCTGTGGTTTGAAAACAATGTTGCACTGCTATAAAAGATGTCAGCAGCATGACGAACATGGCAAGGTGGGCAGCATAGTGTAGATGCTCCCCTCCACATCTACCTCAGATGATTCTACCGATGACCATAAATATAAGGTAAACAAAACCAAAACAGGTGAGAAAAACAAGGATGAAATTTTGATTTCAAAGGTGGGGGGACTCTACTATTTCTTTCCAATAAAAAAATACATTCACATGTTTACAGACTTTTTAGTTCATCAGCCTCAGTAAAACACTGTACCTTTACTTTTTTCATCTGAAAATATGTAGATGCAGGTGTCTGAACTTTGAAAGCTCTGATACAGATTATCACCATTCGTCACAATGCTTCATCTCACGACTAACAGTTTATTCTTTCAACCTCACCTGTTAGCCTCTAGCCTTTTCTCCTCCACCTCCTTCAGCTTCTCCTGCATTTCCTCCTGTATGTCCTCCTGCATCCCTCCCTACTATCCTTCATCTGACAGTAATATGTTCATGCATGACATAGACAGTTGGACAATTTGGGGTGCAACAATCATAAACTTCGATATATATATAGGGTAAAATATACAGTTTAACAATTATCGTGCATTTGGGTGTACAAAATCCTGCTTGTATATTATATTTTTCACTTACATTATGTTTATCTGCAATGGGTCAGAGTCTGACTGGCTCCATATAATGTGGCAATAAAGATTTCTTTGAAATATAAAGAAAGCAATAATAAGCACAAGTCCTCTATAGAAATTAAGAAGGATTGGCTTTATTCCAAGCATGAACTACAGTAAATAGGTAACAACAGCATTCTTGTCAGCTAGCTTAACATAGTTAACTTTTCTGACAAACATCTCAGCAGCTCTGCTCTCCGGTCTGTGATCCACACCTACCAGCGCTAGCGTGTGTGCTCATGGTGCGATAATTTTTTTTTTATCCTGCAGCTTCTCTTCATTGGGAAATTTTCCCTTTATGCTAGTTTACCCACAAAAACAATACTTTTGGGTAAATATATGCTGGTGTGAACTATGAAGCTAGCTTCTCAGCACGAGCTGAAGGACAAACAAACACAAGAGACTTGCTACAGAAAAGCCAATCACTGACAGCCAGTGCCATGATTCAAGGAACAGCAGGAGGAGGAGAGGAGGCTGCCAAAGGAGACCAGAGAGTAACTAAAGCAGCGATGCTTGTGCAAAAACTGCGGAAAAAGTAAAAAAAAAAAAAAAAAAAAAACTGCTGAAAAAGTGAACACCCACATCCCCCACAAGTGCAACGCCCATGGTCAAAGCCAGCACTTCCGGACAAAAACAGACTACAACTGAATCTTAAATCTGAGGGCGGTATTTCTAAAAGTGTGTCCCAGGGTAGTCTGGATCCAAGCAGCTGATGAGATGTGGTTTCTTCAGCCTCTGCTGTCAAACTCCCTGCAGCACCTGAGGGAAAACAGAGCAGCCTGAGAAAAGAGAAATTGGGCCAGTGATTGTGTGTTCAGTGGAGGTATAACCTACACCGTGGGCATGAATGTAACACTGTTCAGTGTGAGTCCAAATCTGCTTTGTATTGTTTGTTTTTTTTTTTTTTTTTAATTCATTGTTATAAAACACACATTAGATTTTACTTCCAAACCCAACTTTTTTTTTATCATTAACAAAACAGAACAATCATTGATGCATCACAGTATTATGTTATACAGTATCTGGACACATGAAGACACAAGGAGTTTGACTATTTATCGGGAATACACGTTATAAACAGTCAGCAAATCCTAAAGCTGAATAGGATTGTGAATTTCCTCTTTCTTGCACACAGAAGTCAGAGTATACTGAGGGGGAAAAAATGCAGGAAAAGTCTGCCTTCACCAAAACCCTCAAGGAAAATGTAAAAGGACCAAAGGTTGAGTAAAATCTAGGAATGTGCCATCTTTTATGAGGGGGATGGATCGAGTAAAAGCACTCTGCTCCATAAAAAGCATGCATATACAGTACATATATTGGCTAACTCGACATCTCACTGGTGAACATCATAAATCTCTGAACTGGGACTGGAAAGGGGTTGGGATGAAAGAACTGATTGGCTTATTTGAGCTGATCTTTGGCAGAAGAGTCATTTTTGCCTGTGGACAGATGTTTCAGGCAGAAGTTGGGGATTCACTGTCAGCTGAGTCTGAATGTTAACTGTCTGTGACAAGTGTTCATCTGAGGAGAAAGGTGGTGCAGCTTGACACTGTGCAGACACCTGTGTGATATCATGACCAGAGAAGTGCACTCTGTCTATGGTTTTAAGCTGGGTAGCAAAATGTGTGTAATGTCTGTCACTTAGACCATGCAGGCCTTATGTATGGCTTTTTACTCCATTTACACTTAAAAATGACCTGTCTGTTTTTTTGTTTTGTTTTGTTTTTTTTTTTTGGTACATGTAGCTGAACAAATTCAAAGTATGTTCTTTAATGCCTTTGTAGTCATTTATTATGATGCAACAATGACAGCATTGTTTCCATGATTACACTTAATTCAACAAAAGTGCTTTTGGACCAGACTGTTTGAATGGAAATGGGTTCTGCAGAGCTTGTTGAAAGGCTTGTTTTCTGGCTGCGCTGAATAGCCATTGACAAATGTTAGCTATAAATGTGTTTAAATTAACTTTTAAACTCCTACTTTAGCGCAGGAGCTTTCAAAAGCTGTCAGATATCTTTTGTCTGTTAATTGGTCTAGATGGCCTAAATATAAAGCGATTAGTCGAACATATGAACCGTACAGAAAAATAAAGAACTAGAAAGTAAAACATCGGCCATATAAACAAGAATTCTCAAGATTAGACTTTAAAAACCTACACAAGACACAAGGGAAAAGGCTAAAGTGGTGCCTTGTATTTACAGAGTCAATATGGGAATTATGACATAATTTTCTCTTCTATCCACATACTGGGCATTTGCATTTTTTCAGCGTTCCCATCTTTGGCATCAATATTACCACACAAAATTCAGTCGAACATGTGATGTCCTCCCTGAGGACTTGTCCCCCCTGAGGACTTAATGTCCTCAGGGGGCTTACTGGTCCCTGAAACCTTCACAGAGCCCACAGAACTGCTTGGTTTATATACACTTTATGTCATCTGGGCCAATTAATCAACAATTACATCACAGAAGGTTCCCCTTAGACTGAGAAGATTCCTACTCCAAGGAGAAGCTGAACAAAAAACGACACAGATAAAAAAAAGAATAACTAAATAAAACTACAGTCCTCCATAGCTCCTGTGGAGGACTATATCTGACAAAATAGAAACAGGAAAAAGATTAAAATTCATGAAATCTACATCTAAACGTAAGAAATGAAATTATTTTACATGATCATGTGAAACCCTTGTTTTTCACATGGGAAATGAGGTTTTGCAACATTTTGTTGTAATAACATGGTGAAACCCATGTAAAATCCACATGTGAAACTCATGTTATCACATGTGAAATCAGTGGGATTATATGTGGAACCCATGTGGTTTTCTGAGGTAATGCGTAATCCACATGACATTACTAGGTTTCACAAGAAAATTGACGTGGGTTTCACATGTTATTACCTTAAACATGTTCCAAAGCCACATGTACCCCAATAGGCATAGGTCAGTTTTTTTCTGGTAAAGTAAAAGAAAATTGGATGTACATCCTCTAGGTGCAACTAGATGTCATTCTGTCCTACGGACGCTTGATCAGAACTCCTGACTGCCCACGTTAGACTTTACAAGGAACCCGTTCAGCAACATTTTTCAGCATCCAAGACACCATTAGAAATCTCTGAATGTCTCAATCAAAAAGAACACATGACGGCAGGTCCACATATCTGCTGGTGATGTCACTGCTATGGAACTTGTCACTATGGTAACCAGAAAAATGTAAGAAAAGCTTGTTGCAGAGGGGAAAAGTGTGGAGACTTAATAAAATATACTTAGAAAGGACAAATAATATAGATCATACAAAAATAAACACGATCAAGCATATACGTACACTATCCTGTGCCTGCATTTCCCTTGTTTCTTATTGTGCTGTGATCACGACATTTTGACATTTGAACAATATCAAACCTCTCACAGTTGCAACCCAACAGTGATGAAAATGTGTTATGTTCCTAAATTAGGAAGCTAATATTGAAAACAAACAAACAAACAAACCCCAACAAAACAAAGTAAAAAACACTTTATATTTTGTGTTTGCATCATCTTGATAGTTAATTTAAAGACACACAACGGAACTTTTAGCAGTTTTCTCAGTGACGCGCCCCCTATCGGCAGCTAAACTAGCATCCATCTTGTTCGTACCTGTACTGTAAGCTCACTCCAGCCAGTAAAAGACAGTCTTATCTTGACTCTTGTTCTGTCCCTTCCTCTGTTTCTTTTCCTCTCTTCCTCCGGTGATGTTTCCTTGCGTTTCTTCACCGAATTCGACATGGTGCGCATTCAAAACACCCGCGATGTTGATCCCTGGTTTACATCCGGTTGCTAGTGAGTGACGCGGTGCTGCAACCAATAGTTGGCTGCAACGTCACGGTCGCGTCCCGGATGGGAATCTTACATAGTGCTGTTTCTGAGCCCCGGGACGCCTCTGGGCACTGACAGCTCGAAAATGCGCATAATGAATGTTGGTGTGACATCAAAACGAGTCAGAAACACAGATTTTTAAGGTCTAAAAGTTACGTTGTGTGTCTTTAAGAGTCTGTCCATAACACTGGACTGAATACCATGATTCTGACTGAACCGAATAATGTAGGGGAAAGCACATATTGGTGGAGAGCAGGCCATATTTAGAAAGGAGAAGAGATGCTTCTTCACTAGTAATGTAAGAATTGCATAAATTGAATTACACCAAAATGAAACAGTCTTTTGGCTTTGCAAGCAAAAATGAACAACTGCATGTGCATTCCAGAAAATATTCATCATCATATTCATGATAGCTGAGAATATGAAACAGTGAGATGTGATATTGATTTTGACCACACTTTGCACATCTTTACTTCCCTTTTCTTCCCCTCTTCTCAGTCTTCCTCTCTTTTCTGTGTACTCTCTCCATTTTACAGGCTTCAGGAATGTGAGGTCTCCTTAGTGATTTATAAACATACACATAATAAATGGGCGGCTGTAGTTTAAGCGGTGATGAAGCATTCTCTCTCTGAGACGCAGCGCTGGGCCTGTGTGTGATTTAAAGGGCTGACATTTATGGCTTGCAGGCCTATTATTCAGAGTGACTGTCTGTGTACAGACCAACGTTTTACAGCGGCTACGCAGGGGTGAATCCAAATCTATACTCGTATCTGACACAGGCTAAACATCCAGTAAGAATTCTTACTGTAACACATCTCCTGGCCCAGAAGTAGGTGCTTTTGCAAGCATATTGGTTGGAGATTTAACTAATCATTCCACAAATCAGTCTCATTGCAATAAATATGGAGTTGTGTTAGATCTGTCACACTTTAAAAATATTTATCCTAACGCAATGTGCATGCCTCGAAGAACAAGAAACTGGAATAAAATTATATTATCAATGCACTGTATCATGGGTTGCCAACAACAGGTCAACATAAGGTGCTTATTTAATCATGAACTGGAAGCTCTGTTGAGCTGCCTGGTGTATTGTCTCACATTCTGCATTAATTATAAATGTCTCATTTGATTGCTGTGTAAAGTAGGCCCAAATGGTCCCATTCAGATTTAACTGTGCTGCTTTGTTTTCACATAACCCCATAACCTGTGTACCTGCCAGGGAAACATGCAGGGGATTGCAATCGACAAATCAGTGGCCGACATCACTATCTGTCCAGGATAATAGATGACAATAATGGGAAACTGTCCCTAAGCACTCGTTTGGAGTCTTCCTGCCCATCTACTGATACCCTTCATATTTAATTCGCCTCCGATAGCCAGGAAAACAGACACTTTAAGTCCATCTAGAGGGAGCGCATTTACAATAAAAGGCCAGCTGAATCCTCAGCTCACGTTTCCTTCTAACGCCAGTAGGACATAAACCTTCAAGCCAGACCTCATTTTCTCGGCGCCATCTCCCGGACACTGCTACAGAAAAAAAAAAGAGAAAAAAAAAATCAATAAAGCTACACATAATCCCTTTAACTTTAGAAGCCATTGTGAAAATGCCTTTGTCAAAAGAGCACGAGAACATCTCTCTTTCTTTTGACTTGACTTTCCATGTCAGCTGATTTCTCTCTAATAATTCTAGTAGTCAGCAGGACGGCAGGCCGTGACTTGTAGCTACATTAGCATCTAGCTATGTGCTCTGTTCTTATTTTCTTTACACTGGTCTATGACACAAGAAGTCTGTTGTTGTGGATTATGGTCACTGTAACCTAATTCCTCCAGCTGAGCAAGAAGAAATAATTCAATCCTGTTGCAGAGATAAAGATCCCTTGAGGAGGGTGGAGAGATCTGCTCTGCCTGTATTGAGTTACACACTGGAGATTGTAGCATGTAGCATTTAGCTCGTAGCTACTGAATCAAGGCACACTGTGATTCACGCAGTCAATAAAACTGGGTGGCTTATTGCATCACCCTGTTCACATAAACTGTCACAGCATAACACAAGTGCTTTCATAGAGAGTGCCTTCCAGGCTGGGACAGCTAACTGTGTCTGCATGATGAAATCTGACACATCCTCACTGTTTCATTGTCTCCTTGTGAAAGTGGAAATTGACAGAAAAATAGCTTCTGTGTGATTAGACAGGGATCCCGCCTGATGCTATATTAATTTATTGAACTTGATAAAAGAAAGAAAAAAAAACAAACAGAACATGGATTAAACATGAAAGTTTCTGACACAAGTATTTTGCAAGAATTAAATCATATTTTGCTACCATATGGTTAGCTTACCTTTACTGTACATTATCATGATTGAGTAGATACATAAAAATTAGGGATGCACCGATGCATCGGCTGGACATCGGTATCGGCCGATGTTTGCCTTGTTAACTGCCATCGGCCATCGGCCAATAAAAATGATATTCGCCGATGGCAGTGGCTGATTATTATATAGCATATATATATATATATATATATATATATATATAATGATTTACATGTTTCATCAACACTGTTCTTAAGAAAAACTCTTTTTCCTCCCTCTTTTTTGGGCGGCTGGGGGGAGATACTGGTAGAAGGCATCCACGCACTTACCTCAGTAGAGAAACGAAGATGGCGGCGGTCGTGTGCCAATATTTTACCGTTTCAGAAAAAGATCAGCGTTACGCAGTTTGCAGTACATGCTCCACAAATATTTTTTATTGGGCCATGAAAATAATCTTCTCATTGAGTATGTTTTTGTTTATTAGGCTAAAACCACTCAATTTTGTTGGGCAATATACTGAAGCATTCTTTTTAGTGATTATCAGTCCCAGGTTTTGGAAAGTTTTCAGAAAAGAGCTTGTTATAACTAATGTCAACCACAAAGTGACATTAAAGGTTGTTTCTGTTTCATAAATTGGTCTGATTGAATTTGTGCTCATTCAAGGATAGACTGATGAGGAGCTGAAAGACTTGTAAATTTCTCTGGCACAAAGGAAGTAATAAATAAAAATAGAAAACATCGGCCATCGGCCAAGTTGTTATGTTAAACATCGGCATCGGTATCGGTATCGGCCCAGACTTTCACAATCGGTGCATCCCTAATAAAAATAATGCCACTTAAAAACAAACAAACGAAAAATAAAAATAAAAACTAGAAATATACATTTTAGTCAGGCATATTTTAATAATGGCCTTGAATGGAACTTCTCTCAAGAGAAGTTCTCAGAGTTTGGGTGAACATGTGTGCAGATTTTCTCTCAGCAGACTGTCTTCAATCTCTTGCACTGTCAGCAACATTGCTTTCTGCTGTACATCACAGTGACAGGAGAGACTCCAGCAGAGGCTCTGGATGGAAGAGGGCTTATGAACAGGAATTGTCTGGAATCCCCAAACGGAAGTAATCTCACAGTGACTTCATATAGTCATGACTTGCCTGACCCCTTAACTTGTGACCCTTGACCTGTGTTGCCAGATTTTCCAACACTGAGACAGAGGAGAACCCAAATTCTTGTTGTATTTCTCTTCAATTTTAGGTTGGTAGCCATCATGTTTTAATATCTGTTTTGTATACTTAGAATGTATATCTGAGTTGCCAAAGAATCACATTTGCTTTGGTTTTTTATCTTCTTTTCTTTAGGAACTGGGTACATCACTGAATATGCTTGTGTAGTATTTCATGAGCGTGAGTAAATGATATATCACTTTACTTTTGAGCCAATCCAGCCAATTTCTTTAAGCTCATAAAGGGTTAAGAAGCAATATGTATGCTATGAACAGGAGCCACTTGTCCCTAGAGCTGTGCAACGGTGATATTCTTCCCCTGAAAAGAAAGAAAAAACCAATGCAACAATGCTCCCAGAAGTGGCACATAAATTAAAGTGGCAGGGTGATTGATGACTATGAGAACAGTAGAAAGGGTGTTTTCCATCACTTTTTTGTGGAACTGGGGGAATATGCATATATACCTGCGAACCCACACATCTATAGTGTGTTATATCTTGCACACGTATAGCCACATGAAGGGTACAAAAACAATCTCATGCACAAACACAATTTGCAATGTGTAACCACATCAATCCAAAATATGTTGCAACATCCTAAAATACACCCCTGAGAGCTGCTGAGAAAATTACAATAAAGAAGATGTGCTTACATGCTTGTTTGTGTGTCCATGTGTGAGCAGCACCCCAATTGTACATGCTCTAAATGAGCTCCATGTAATATTAAAGGATGCAAAATTAGTCTGTGAGTGAGAATGCGCTTAGAGCACCATTGGTGACTGACCTACCAAGGGCACCATGGGAAATAAGAGGAGAGGGCATGCAACTAAAACACAGACCAGTGGATATCCATCACTTGCCGTACAACACAATCATTCTTATAGACCTTAGGCCATTTGCTTACTAAACCTGAGGGGATAGTGAACATAATGAACATGTCATGATAACCATCTGGATTCTACAATCTTTTCCAACTTGAACTTTACAGGAAGTGGTCATAGGTTCAGTGCTGCAAACCAATATCCTACATAGGGATTTGGAATTATAGCACTAATTAGAAATTCAATAAGCACTGATGACCAAAGCGCAGCACACTTTCAAAGTCCTACATCAGCAAGAGCTGGTTATACATGGGTACTTCCAGTCAGCATTTGTTCTGATTAGCCATCCTCACATACTTATTTCCTTCTAAATGCCAACACCTGTCAGGATTAAAATTCCAGTGTGGAACATTTCGGAATCATTATGAAACAAAATACTAAAGTTGATTTATGACCAGATGCTAAATGCCTGAGAATGTGCATGCAGTGCATTGTCCTAGTAAAGCCTTCATGGTTACTGCTGCATGTTTTGCTTGTTTAAGCTGATAATCAGTCATTTTCTCCATTTTTGTTAAGTCTTGCAGATTTTTCAGTCCTTCTGTTCCTAACTATATCTTGGTCAGGTGTCAGTACCGAGTTGATTAAGCCAATGTGCATCAGTGGTGAGAACCAGCGAGTGTGGTGCTGATGAAGGATATTACAAGCTAAGGTCGGGGAGGCACTTAACACAGGAGAATGTTCAACGTTGCGGGGGTGTGTAGAGTTAAGGTAGGGGGCAAGCTAGCATGAGTGCTTCCCTCAACCTGGAACATGATGAGGTCTGCTTTAACTGCAGCTCTTAGTGGTACTGAGCAGATTGGCTGGCTTCATAAATGGATGGATGGATGGGCGGACAGATGAATAGATAGAAGGATAGTAGTGAAGTAAGGTTGGTATAATATTTTACTACATTTGCCCTTCTTGCATAGGCACATGAAAGAAATACTGGGGCTGCAAATACTCATACAGGTACAGGGAGTGGGTGCCCCTGAGTCAGGGGCTCAGGGTCTGCTTATTACACAAACTCGGTGGTAATGGAGCTTCTGTGATTGGTCACCAGTGATGGGACTAATGACATTAGAATAAACGGTATTAGGAAAGGCACTACTTTTTCCAGTAACGGAGTAACTAATTACGATGTCCATCGTTACAATGTTACAATGGAGAGGAGGCGGCGCAATTCAGAGTGATACAGAGAAACCTGGAGACAGGATGGAAGGACCATTTCACCCAGTATAACAAAAAGTGTTTCTGAGTCAGATTACCAACTCTGGCTTTAATTACTTTTTAAAAGCAATGTTCCCTACACTGTTCCACTACGTTTTCAGAGAAGTTATCATGCTAACTGAACATTTTACTCTCGTAACCCAGAAGTGACAAACTACACACCTGATCTAGAATCATTATTATTTTTTGTTTGTTTATTTGTTTGTTCTGTTTTTTTAAGGCTCAAAACATTTTATGATTATTCCCAACTCATCATGCATTAACGCTTAGTCAGGAGGTCTTAAAGCTCTGTTTCCACTCGCTCCCCCGGGTCCGGGTCAGATCGGTCAGGCCAGGCCGGGTTTGGTGAGTTTTGGTACAGATATGTTGATTTTACGCTGCGTCCCCACAGCAAATTGTACCCTATCCTGGAGGTGAACATTAACCACCTAGCGCTGCTACGTGATTGTGTGACATCATTGCAGTGCAACGCCTTTTAACCAAAGCACCACACCACACAAAACAGAAACAAAGGGGTCATTCCTGCTTTGTTTTTATCCCGGTCACGTGGGAAGTGACATATTTCTCAACCAATCAATGGATTGCAGTGTGTTAAGCTCCACCTCTTAGGAGCCCCTACGGAAGGGTACCAAAAAAGTAGGATGGGTCGGGTCGAATATAAGGGTACCAGATCTTATCTGTGGATACGCAAAAAAAACCTGGACTGACCCGGCCCGACCTGACCCAGACCCGCTGATGGAAATGGGGCTTTTGTGTCAGTTCTTGATCCACTGGTTGCTCCTGTATTGTCATTTTTAACATGCAATGAGCAGTTCCACACTTACATTGTGCAGTGTAGAGAGCAGTTACAGAACCCACAAACAGACTTGACTTTGATACATATCTAATTTACTATTTAAAGTACTTATTTATTGAGGTTAGCTTCTGGGAAGGCTTTGGTGACTCTATGGATGGGGCAATGCCCACGGATTTCCTGAAAGCAGGAAAATATGGATACGAAGGGAATCTAAAGAAGAGTCTGTATGCAGCGAGTTCAGAGTAAGAACAAGTTGGAATGACTTTGGTTAAAGTAACCTTGCATTGTCTCTTGTGCCAAGTACTGTAGATGTGTCAATTAAACAGTGCATTGTGACAAGCAAGAGACACAGCTGAGGCTAAGGTGGTAGTGGTCATCTTACAATCAGAAAAATAGGGGTCCAGATCCTAGACCAGGGCTTCTAAATCCTGGTCCTCAAGGGCCGGTGTCCTGCATGTTTTCAGTGTCCCTGCAGCAACCTGAATCAGACTCAGATCTGTCTTCTAATTAGCGATTGATTTGACTCAGGTGTGTAGCAGTGTGATAGTGTGGGGTCCTGTCACTATGCCTCCAATTTGCCCTGGCTTCTGGGCCACTGGGATATCCCTTTAGCTGACTGGTTTGCGTGCATGACTCTCACCTGAGAGACTGGGGTTCAAACCCTGCCCGGGCCCTCCTTCGTCCTGCCACAGCAGCAGAGAAACCATGAAAACATGCAAGACACCTGCCCTTGAGGACCAGGATTGAGAATCCCTGTCTCTCCACATGACTCAAGACACTAAATCCCAAGACATTTAAGTGTTTTTGTTGATGGATAAATGAAAAACACATTGGAAAGAAGTTTGTTGAACCTAAAGCTAGGTTAGAGGAGGCTTATCCAAGACTGGAGGAGGAAAAGCTTTGCTTGGGGTCCGTGGGCAGAAAATAGCCATATGTTATTTATGTAGATTATTTCTGGTGTGTAGAAGCACGCACATAAACACAGACACATAGCATTAAGACATGCAGCACTGGTGTCAGAGGATATGGTCGGGTGTTGGATTGTGAAGAAACACACACATATACACGCACCTACTGTACACGTACACACACCACAAAATAAAAAATGTTTTGAATTATACATTCCTGCCATCAGTGATAAATTGAGAGAAGGATTCATCATAAATCATAAGAATGCTGTGCTGCCTACCAGGAGAATTGCTTGGTGGGCAGCAGCCTGAGATTTAGGAGTGTTGTTGCCTAGTCTGGAGCTCCAGCCTGCAGCCACACCTTTATCAGCTTCCCCACTCACATATGTTATTTTCAACACATTTCAGCACGGAATAAGAAAACGCAAGTCTTTATTCCTGCCTGATTGTTCTATAGTGTTCTTTTGTCATCATAACCATAGTGTTTTTTTCTTTTAATTTAATGATGACAGTTTCTTCATTTCTTAGTAAACCGGGATAAACTCTTGTGACATGTCCACTTAAAGGCACTGTACCTGATCTTATTCTAATCTCTCTGAGAAAAATGCTTTCAGCACGGTATAATATGTGGTAAAAGAGGTAATTTCATGAAAATAAATTACTTTTTGATTGCGTGTATGCATGAATGCAGGCCTTTTTAGTTTTGGTTTCTAACTCTGTCGTGACAATCTTCTTGGTCAATGGAGTTCATTCTACAGAAGTTCCGGTTTCCAATCAGCCACTAACAGCATTTTCTAACGAGGAGTGCCCTCCCTTAGCGTGTGCACGGCAGCACTTGTAAACAGAAAGTCACAATACCTCAGCAAAACAGCCTGAAAGCATCAAAACTAAGGAGGAGGGAGAGAGACTTGAAACGCAGGAGAGACCAAAGAAGGAATAAAGTTCGTATATATCTTGGTGGATTGTACTGAAGGTAGAGAGTTGCTGGATGGCCTCGGACTGAATGTGGAGATGAAGTCCGCCAAGACAGGTATCTGTTCAATGACTGTCTTCTTAGTAGCATGTTATATGTCCTCGGCTGCTGGCGCTGCCTCTGCTGGTCTGACTGCGTTCTCCCCACTATCCTGTACGTAATACATAGTGATATTTACACCGTAACGCAACAAAGCTTTACATTACTTCCTCTCGCAGTGGCCGGTACTTTATTAGGTTGTCATATTGTAATGTTGCCTATAGCATCATAACACATCATAATTGTGCATCTGTGTACATAACTGTAGTTATGATAAGCTACTATGACAGAAAATGTAATTTAGCAGATTTGCAGCCATTTACTGCAACCAAAACAGTATGTGCACGTTATTTCACGCATGTTGAGTGGGAGGAGAGAAAAAGGAGAGAAGGAGCTTTTCTCACAAGGGGAAAACTCTGCTGGAGAACAGTGAGCCCACTTCCACTTTGCACAAAAATTGTAATTCTTTCTTGATCCGCTAGGGGCTGGCTCCAAGACAGAGCAAATCCCCATAGACTCCCATGTTAAAAAAGGCCAACTTCACAGCAGAAATAAACACAGCCTGGTTCAAAAAATCATTGTAGGTCTAATAGGTCAAGTTAACCTTCATGTCAACTGTGAGGGGGGGGGTTATAACTCATCCGTTTAGATGTTATTTAATCTTGAAATTATGAAAAATGATGGTTTCAGCTAACAGCAAACCCAAACATGTCTTACCTTTATCCCGCTGCTTGGGTGGCTAATCTTCGTTTTCTCCTGTTACAGATCTGGGCATGAAAAAGTTCCCCTTTCTGCCAACTGCCAGCCTCTTACCAGCCACTTACCAGCGACTTGTCTGCTAATTCAATCGCACAGAAAAACGCCTGTGTGCCCAGGGGAAACAATTTCAGAGCATAAATCAATGCCCGGATCAAGGACGTTTCCACACACCAAGTTTGGACACTGTGCGTGATGACGTATTCGTGGCACAAATGGTTCAGCCAGTGATAGTGCAGTAATAGTGCACTATAACTGCACCACTTCTGGCAGAAAAAGGAGGAACTTTTTCATGCCCAGATCTGTAGTTTCGAGTTTGCTTGGTTTGCATTTAGCCCAGAGTACGTTGGCTGTCAATCATTTGCCCCGCGGCCGCGCCATGCCCATTCTAGTATTTTGCAGGGGTGACGACACACGTGACATGGCAAGATGGTGGGATACGCCCAACTGGCTTCATTCTGCTCTATTCAGATGTATCCGGATACCATGTCCATCTCTTTTAATGGTCTATGGTTTCTCACTGGGTGAAACAGTTAGGGGTGGGGCTTACAGTTCAAACTACTGTTCATCTCGCTCATGGTTCAAAAATGTGCAAAATCAGGTATAGTGCCTTCAAGATGACTACTTCTATTGCTTTAAATATTCTTGAACATCTTTAACATGGTTGTCATTGCCTTTTTAGTGCATAAAAGCTATTTTTGAATTACATATTAACTGACTTGTTAACTTTCTTTAGTTGTTTACTCTCTGTTAGTTGTCTCTTGTTTACTGTACTTATAACCAGCTAATAGTGAAGAGAAGTTTTCAGAAACAAACTCAAGCATTTCAACAGACTTACATTTATGAAGTACTGTGGGAGTGTGAGAAGAGAATATGAAACTTGGACATTTCATTTTGTCATCAGAAAAATAAAACACTTTCAGCCACAATGTTTGATGCAGAACAGTTTGATTTAGGAAATAACTGCAATTCTGGAGAGATTTTAAAAAAGACATAGTATGTCTTTGCAAAGTCAGTATTTCTTTGTGCATGGTAAAATGGCAGCATCTTGCATACACTGCCAGAAAAATGGCATACAGTTGGAATACATTTCTGCCCCAGCACAATTTGGACTGGTGTACCTACCTGTACGGGCGAGTTTGTGTCATACAGGGCTCATAAGTGGACCTCAAAGTACCAATAGCTTATGTACTTTGACAGGTACATTCATGTTCCCAAAATGGTAAATACATGCAGTTTCTTTATTAACATTACAAGTTACAATATTGTTGAAGAAAAAATAAAATAACTAAAGAAGCTTTACTCAAATGCAAAGACTCTATGGTTGCCTTATGGATCCAAAGCAGATTTAAACAAACGGTACAATAAAATATTTCTGTCATTTTGAAGAAAGAGGATTAGCACTGCACTATAATAACACATCTAATTTATTTTATCCTCATTTGTTTTGGAATAGTTATAGTTCAGGAGGAGTGGTCCTCTACAAGCTAGAAGTTGGCCGTCTGAGCCCAAATCAAAGTGTCTTTGGGGGAGGCTGAACCTCATGTTACCTTGTGTATGTTCTTTGTCATTTGAGTGTGTGATGGACAAAAAACTGTATTTAAATTTTTCCCTGTAGTGGGAAGTGGACATTTTTCTACTTTTAGGGTTGAAGATGGACCCCACATTTACAGTACAGGGCTTCATAAGGTACAAACCACAAGAATTTGAAAAAGTACCAAGTGTTGAAAGTATAACAGCGGTAGGCTACCTTTGAGGGGATCACCCCAAGGTCAAGCATTTGGAGCCCTAAAAGAACATTTAGATACTTTTTTTTGTTTTGGTGAGTGTATGCGACTCACAACTGAAGAAGTATAAAATCAGTTCATAGTGCATGACTATTAGTGCGCTCAGTGTACTGTACCTCCTGGAGCTATGAGGAATATATACAGGTGGAGACAGAGTAATGTTGAAAACAAAGGTTTGCGGGGTTGTGGATGGTTCATATGAAAAGTCAAAACATGTAAAATTCTGTCAGTCTGTGATGTTTATTATGCCAGCATGATTTCTTGACTTTGCATTTTAAGCTTTAAAGTGCTGATGACACGACCTTAACTTCAAGTAATTTAGCAATAGAACAACACAACAAAATAAAATAGCCTTAGTTCTGTGCAGTTAGAAGTCAATCAGACTTATATTCATGTAAATATCCGATGTTAAAAACCCAAAACTCGCTAGCTGCTAGTACTTTAGCCTCTCCATGACACTACGTCACCAGATGAGGCAGTTGCGGTCAGCTCATTGATTTACATGTAAAATCAAAACAGTGGAAAACAAAAAAGATGGCTGCAGAACAGCTAGATTGGAACTGGTTTGTTTGGTGGGATCATCAGCCAGTTCAGAAGAGTATGATGATGCAGACGAAGATGGGGACAACAGGTTAGAACCGGACTTAGAACTGAATGTCAGCTCCAAGACTTTCTCACAGGGCCCGGTGCGCTGGTTCAGCTTCAGCATGCAAGAGACCCCAACAGAACGCCCAGACCAGCACCAAGCGGACCCACAACTGTTGAAGAGCTGCTTGGAGTGGCACCGAGCAGACAAAGACCAGCACAGTACAAGGCAGAGCCAGGAGTAAGTGTTGAGAGGCAGCACGGCTATTAGCTTGCAGCTAACGCTAGCGGCTAGCATGCAAAGTCGCGGTAAATAACTAGCCTTTAAAAACAAGAAGATAACAACTTACATGGTTCCAGTCCAGTTTTAAATAATAATTACCGTTTATAAAGAGGGAAGCAGCCAAAAAAGTCCTGTGATGTCCAAGACGTCCTGTGAAGTCCCGAGGAGCAACTGTCTCTGTTCACAGCTGGACATCACAGCTTTGTGAAGGAAACATTGATGGATGTAGAATAATCCAGGAGAAGTGACAATAGTCCCATGTGTTAAAAGTCTCATCATGTCCAGTAAAGTGTCTGCAGACGGGAATTTTACCAGCAGACACGTGTAGGAGGCTCCTACAGCTAAACACCGGGAAGAGCAACTATCTTATCCTCTTCTAATGTATTTATGATCCGTAGGAAACATAAACTAAAGCCGTCCTTTATTAGCTTTTAAACTTTAACTGTTGATACAACAGAAGGCTGAGCCGTTACTGTCCGTCTGTAAAACTGGAAAGTAACTTAAAAACTACAATAAACCGATTAAAATCCATACTGACAGCGGTGTAGAGCTCTATTTGCAACGTCATGTCCGGTTTCTGCAAACAGTGTCACAGTCTGGTCAGATGTGCTGAAATGCAGTGATGTTTTCTAAAAAAGTCGTTCATGCAGGCGCGCCTGTTTTTGTGACATAGATCATCATGAGGAACGTTTGGGTCCATAAAACATGGTGAAAAATGTCCAAATAATGTCATCAGCACTTTAAGGTAAAATTTAAATTTTAAGAAACTCAGTGGCTGGTTGGTGCTTCAAAACAACTACTGCAACATATTCAAGCAAGAATGGGTTAATACTGTGAAAAGGATTTCAAAACTTGGCCCTGGTGGAGGTTACTCTCTGAGCATCCTTTGACTTTCTGCACTCATGCCAACCAGATTTAAAAATAATGTTGAGAGATAAACCCAGTGACCTAAAATGCTAACAATTTACTCTTTTATAATCATAAAAAGCCAACTACCTGGAAGTCTGACAGAAATTGAGTTGCACAAGATTTACATACTGAGTATAATCTTCACAAGGTGCTGAACTCTTTTCTGCGGATAAAAAGGCACATAAACTAGGCTGAGGTGGGTTACACTTCATTGCATCAATGGTCAGTTAAAACAGCACAATGACACACACACACCCACACCCAGGCGTGTGCACACACACAAGAGTCTGAGGGCTGGAGAAGCTGAGAATCCCTGGTTCCCAGAACCCAGAGGTTTACATTCAATGTGTATTGTGAATAAATAAATCATAGATGAAGTCAGACTCCTGTATTTACACAGTGATTAAAACTCACGAGCCGAGGCGCTCAAACAGACCTAAACAAAACACAACAGTATAAAGGTTTCCCACATACTACATATGATCACACAGACAACTGCTAATCTTAAAAAATACATGCACAGGCATTTACGGTGAGCTTTGGAGTGTAAACACTCAAAAAAAGAGAGAAGAAATCATGGTTTGTGATGACATACTGCAGACACTTCAGGAGAAACAAACTTATCATCAATGTTATCACATGTAAAGAACTGCTACAGTCAAATGCTGCTCAAAAAGGTTCCTGTGAGTAAATCAGACATAACGGTATAACATGAGAAAATGTTCAGTTATAAGAACAACAACTAAAATCTTCCATCAAAGTTGCCTCCTACACAAAAACTTCATAAGAAACATGCCGACTAGCTGATGCTTAGAACATATAGACCTTCAATTTAACATCCTTAAGTTAAGTAGTGGCTGCAGCACGAAAGACACTCCAAACCCAGATCCCCTGACTCAATCTTAAAGCTCAAAGCATCTTAAAAGAGCCCAGTCTCACTAACTATCAGAGGGAAAATCAAATATTTTGTTTTGAGCTTCACTAATATCAGCATTTTTACTCCACCCCTAATGGCATTTTTATTGATCGGCTTCTTAATGGCGGGCCCATATATTTGACGGCACTCATTTAAAGTAGAAGTGAGTAATAGCTGTCTGAGGGAAGGCTGTAAAGCTGTGTGTGTGTGTGTGTGTGAGTGTGTTTTATTGTACTCTGTCATTGGGGTATGGAGGGAAGGGGAAGGGTGGAAGGAAAAAAGAACCAGAAGAAGGAGAAGAGAGTCTTTAATTTACTGAGCATAGGAGAGCACAGCAAAAAGGGAGAGGAAATGTAACCGAAGCAGAGTAAGAAAAAAGGAGCCTTTAGGAAAGAGGGTGAAGGATAAGCAGTAAAAACTCATTTTCCACACCAAACAGAATTTGTTCTAAAGCATTTCTGCAAAGGCAACCCGTTTCACCTCCACACGCTCGTACATCACCTCTCCGCTTTTACAAACAAACCTCAAAAACCCCTCTCTGTCCCCTCCTTCCTCTCTTTCTCTCTCCATCCATCCATCCCTCTCAGGTCATCAGCAAGCGAAGCCACAACAAAGGGGGGCCGTTGCCGCGGTGACCTTGGCTGTGACATCATGTGGCGGCAGAAAGAAATGAAGCCATTAGGCCGAGGCAGCACTCGCCCATAAATCAGACTGTTTCCAATAAGCTGCCTTAATGGTCATCCATCACCCCGCCAGCCAGCGCCCTCCGCACCCAACCGCCTGGGGAACAGCCACAGGGACGCAAGAAGAAGGAGGAGGAGGAGGAAGAGGAGGGGATGGGATGAAAACTAAGGTAGAGAAGAGAGTTAAAAAAGCAGACAGGATGTGAGAAAGACAGGAAGGAGAACCAAGCAGAGATAGGGGAGCATGGTGAGAGAGAGGGGGCTGAACAGGCGACTGGAGCCCAGTTTCCACCAAGAGGTCTGGCTGGAGATGGGTGGTTTGGTTGATAAACCCTGATCTCTGTTGCATTTCCACAACCAACTGTACCCTACCTGGTACGCAGGACATAAGCTAGACAGTCATTGATGGATCAACTATAGATTAGCTTTTTGCCATAAGGGCACAAGACCTTTCTTAAATCATAACGGAGAAGAACATGACTCAAAAGCAAAGGATGAGAAGGGCAACATCTAGTAGTTTGTGCTCCTTCCTTTCAGTGTGTGGCTTTCTACAACAAGAACGACCAAATAAATCCATTACATATTTGAATATGGTGCTGTGTCTGCTTTGTTTATATTGCTGAGTTGCACAGAAAGTGATGATTCTTTTAACCCATCAGTGAATTGCAGTGTGTCAATCTCCACCCTTAGAGTTGAATTAGTAATATTGAGACCCCAAAGAAAGGGTACCAAGATTGCTAGATGGTTTGAGTCAGATACTCTGGCACCCTTTTTTGCCTGTGGAAACACCAAGAAAATGTGTACCGCCCACTTGTACTGAGCCAGACCCCTTGGTGGAAACAGGGCATTTATAAAGATGGAGTAAGGCAAAGAAATATGTCAAATGAAAAAAAGGCGTGAAAGAGAAGACAGAAGTCATCAGGAACAGACTGAGACAGTGGCCAGGTACAGGCCAAATACCAACAGAGGAACATCTGCAAAAACCAACACAAAATATAATGTGCTTTCTATACCCATTTTATCCTGTTCAAGGTTCCAGAAGGGCTGAAGTTTATCTCAGCTGCTATCAGACCAGAGGTGGGGGGAACCCATGGACAGAGGCCTTTCCAACAGTTCCTGAGTTAAAAAAAAAAAAAAAAAAAAAAGTTTTCAGCTCCAGAACAGCTGCTTTGAGTTGGTTCAGCAATTTCTGACTATCTTCACTCAGAGTTAGGAACCACTAGTTATTTCAACCTAGTAGAGGAAGAGGTTCTCATAAATGTAGGAATACAAAAAGGAAGCAGGTGCTCATGGGAAGAACCCATTAAGCAAAACATACAAACTCCATACAGAAAAGGGACTCAGGTTTGCACCAATGTGCAGCCAGCAGCACAAAATATTATGTTTCAAATTACTCCTCCAGATGTTTTATAACAAACCACAGTGGGCAGGTGGAGTTACTGTTGGTGTACCTACTCCTGTTAACAATGTTAAAGAAGTGTGCTGTCAATAATAACAGATGTTTGCTGTTTCTATGGTAATTCTACAATCCTGTTCCCAGAAAACAATGTTAATTTTTAGTTTAATAGCTTCAGTCAAAATGTTCATCGAGAAGGTCCATATTTTTTCCAAACATTATTTCAACAACTGCACGACTCAAGTCAGAGCAACTGTCTAAGAAACTGTCATGTCCAGGGTTAAAGTCATATGCACACTCTGCCTCTGAAACAGTTCACTTTTAGGACATGATGCTTCCTGTTTTCAAAATCAATATTAGCATTAAACATTGAAAATATAACGTAATTTGGTTCAGATGGGGTATCGCTTCACGAGACTCGTGTCCACCTAGGTCCGAAGTGTAGAATGGTCTTTCTGCACCACTCTAGTATCCTGTTGTGGAAGAAAAACATTTATTTGAGGGTGGGCTTTTTTTTTTTTTTCTGTAAACCAATCACAACTCCTGCGCAGGATGTCCAATTTCAGACTATGAACAGAATAACTTTTAGTATAATCACAGCAGAGAAAAGTGTCCGGATGTTAGATCCTGATTGGTTTTTAAATTTTAAAGTCCTGTATTTATCCATTCCTTAACCTATTTAGTAGCCAGAATTATGGTTAAAGCTAGTTACTGTAAGTAACAGAGCTTACAGTGTTAAGCTGGGACATTCAGTGTGTCGCGTCTGTCTACAGCAACTTTAAAACTCATCCACATCTTGGTGCCGTTTCTGAACATAAAGCTTTGCCGCTTCTAAATAATGTTGGTGGGGAATGCAAAATCTAGATCCCAGCCCAAAAAACGAAACAATGTACAAAAACTGTTTTCCAGTTGGTGGAAAGTAGTTAAACACATTTACTCAAATTACTGTACAGGTAATTGAGTAGTTTTTGTGAGTAATTTGTAATTTTATAAGAAGTTTTTTATATAGGTCATTTCACTTTTACTCAAGTACATTTTGACCCAAGTGATTTACTTTACCCATTACTGAGGAAAAAAAGGAAATGCAGGGGGAGAAAAATCAGCCTTAACAGGTTTTATGTCAAACGTTATGTAAGGGATAATGTATGGAACGCAGGTCATTATGGGGAAATACTGACCGACAGGGCGAATGCAGACCCCGACGCGAATGAATGGTTTTCAGGGGTTTGATGTTGTAGTTCATCGAAAGGTGATCTTATCTTAGAGGAAATATCATCCCTGTTCTTTTTAAAAAAAAATTATTTTATCTTTATACATTTGTCCTGCCAGACCATCATTCTGTCTTGCAGAATGATGATCTGGCTGCTGTGCTAGGTTGAACATATTTGCTTTACCAAGGGGACCTTTATAGCTCTAAGACTCCTCCTGATATTCTGAATTTATTCATTTTATTTAGTTTTATTCAATTGAATGCTTGTTTATAATTGCATTTTACATAATATTGCTTGGCCTGACAATCCCTGTTCTTTTTCAGTTTTGTGCCATTTGAATTTTAGAGTAATATATTTCTAAAAATTCATACAGAATTCATGCAGAATTCATATAGTTTTGTTTCAGCACAAGTTTCAAGACAAGTAATAATTTTAAAGAAATAAGTGATATTTGTGCGGTTTTTCCAACTTCATTGTAATTTTGTCTGTTTATTTGACCTTTCTGCTTGGAAGCATGTCTTTCCCTGGGAACAGTTTTCAGTCATCATCAGTCAGTCATTTTCTGTACCACTTATCCAGTTCAGGGTCGCGAGGGTTGCTGGAGCCTATCCCAGCTATTATCAGGCGAGAGGCAGGGTACACCCACAGGTCGCCAGTCTGTCGGGAACAGTTTTAATTAATCCAATTCAATTTCATAGTTAGCACTCTAACTCAGCTGACTGTGATAAGTTTCAGTATTTCCAAAAATTTACTAATATGCATTTAAGAATTGGATGGAAAATTACAGAAGTTAGACAAAACACATATGCAGAGAGCCACACAGTGTACAGAAGTACAGTATATCACATGAAAACATCCCTTTGCTGTGGAAACTTAAACATGTGCCAAACCTCAAAGCCCTGGTAGCTAACCATGGCTGCAGGAATTACTCCACACACACACAGTAGTCATGTCATCAGGAACCTGGTGTAACAGGCCCATTTTGTAGTCCACACCACACCACCCTCTTGTTGAAAGGTTCAATCTAACTTACAGCGCCTGGAGCCTGCAATTGTGGTACATCATCCTCACTTTTCCTCATTGCTTTGTTGGTTGGTTTTTCTTTCTCTCTTTCTGTCTCAGTGAATGTTTATGATTCTAACTTTCTTTTTTAAATGTTTATCTTCCTTAGATTTTGTAGTCATTAGTTCCTCTGTTATTTCTTTCTCCTCACCCGCAGTGAGTATTTGCATTTACGTGTTGACCGTATTGCCATTTTTGGCTAAATCAGCTCACCCAGAAGTCACTTTACAAGCCATGCTCTTGAGCCCAGTAAGCAGAAAAATGATGTGTGTGTGGTGCAGCTTGCTTCTTAGGTTTCAACAAGTACAGTGGCCAAATTGTTTTCACTAGGCACTACGAGAGGCAGTATCCATCATTTTGAATGAGCTCTGTAATTGGGATTAGAAGAGCAAAAGTGCAAAAATTAACTTGAGAGTAATAGCATTACAAGTGGGCCTTTCAGAGGTAAGAGGCTGAGTGTGTGCTGCATGCTAGTGTTTTTGCATGTTTGGCTAACACTGTGTTGCTCTGTGTTTGTATGCACCATAAATACTGTATATTAATGTGTAGTGTCTGAAAATATATTAATTTATATTCATTTACAGTATATCTATGCCAAGTTGACAGATTGCAAAATAAGAATATCTTTAAACATTTCCTATTTGACAGCATTTACATGTTTCTGCAACATGCTTATCCCTTTCATTTCAGCAGATGTACAAACTGAAGGAAAAAAGAGAAGAAATCTCTGTTTTTTAACTTTTTTTTACTTATAATGTTGGTTAGGAAATCGATCTGGATTACCCCAGGGACACACTGGACACGGAAGCGCGCCGAAGCGTAGCAGTTTCATTTCGGCATCCATGTTAACAGACGCTCTCCACCACATCAGGTGAAGTGTGGTGCGTCGCGGCACGCAGCAACAAAATTGGCACACCCTGTGGAGTGATCCTTTTGGCTTCTGTTCTATTTTCTGCGTGAACTGCGGCCAAATTTGTAAAGCCAGGCAGGAAAATAAGCAGGAACGTGGGACATGTCTATCAAAATAAAACCATTTTCAAAGTAAAACACCTAGATAAGTTTTAAAACCCGATCTCTTTTTAATAGATCTAAGTACTGTGTATGTCAATCATGTCTTCGTCTTTATTGAAAATGCAAGTGGAAGGATTCACACACAGAAATGTTGGCTTTCTGTTTGTAAATAGTATGAAAGCAGAACAGGAGATGTTGTGGAATTATCAGATGTAGATGTACAGCAGAGAAGCAGGACTGCTGCCGACTGTGTGCGTCCGATGTGGACAGAAAGAGTGGCGGTGTCAACAAGAAAGTCAGCGCAAAGCGCTGCCGCACGCTTCCGCATGCTTCAGCACGCTTCCGCATGCAGTGTGTCCCCAGCATTAAGAGACATTAATGATAATTGTCTTAAATACACCAATCCACAGAGGGTGGCAGTTTAAGACTTTTCCAGAGTTCTTTAGCTAGTCCTATAGCTTTAAAGCCTTTTCATACCAGGACCAATGCAGATAAATGGCACAAAATTGTGAATAATTCGGAGGAGAAATATTGACGCATTTATCTAGGCACACCTACTCCGACACAATATGATGAAGATGCAAGAAGAAACTCGCTTTTAATATTCCAGAGGAAAGTGACCACATGCAGAGTGCAGTGACGGAGGGAGAGGCGGGCTGCAAGGTAAACTTACCACCATGGAGATGCCAAGTGCGGATTTGAAATTTAACACCTTTAGCTAATAACCTTGAATGGCTACAAAATGTAAGGAAACACTACTACTTCAGTGGTGATTTTTTTCCCTCCTCATTTGCCAAACAAGAGTGCTGTGACACAAAGATGATAACACCTGTGCCATAATGATACAGTAGAAGCAACCAAGCGACACTTCTCTCTTTTTCTTTCTCTTTTTTGCTTGCAACCAGCTCTGTGATGGTCAGAGCGCCTTCTCTGATTGGTGTATTGTGTATCTGTCAGATGCAAATTAAGAAAATCAACCTCAGTTCGAAAAAATAAACATTACAAAATCGCTACACGGAATTTTGTCACTGATGTGAACGCTCCCATTGACTTGACATTAATTCGATTAAAGCTATTGTCATGCAAATTTTTCCGTTTAAATATTTGGAGTAAGTGTGTAAAGGCCTTCACTCTTTTTTTTTTTTTTTTACCAAAGATACAAGTATACTTCAGATAACAATTGCGTGTAATGATTTGACACATCTTACAAGGTATACATACTATTCCTTTCTTTAATCTTCAAAGAGGTCATCTTGCTGGATGACTTAATTGAGTAACTTTCAAACAGCGGGTGCATAGTAAAGTTTTAAAACCATCATCACTGATTAAATTAGGCTCCAAAGGAGGGTTGGAAAGCTATATGTTTGATCATTTCTAATGGTAGTGGGCAACAAATCAAAACAAACCCTCTGTTCAGGAGTGCTGAGCACCCAGAGAGCTGCCCAGCCAGGCAAGATAAATTTAATTGTTTTATACAGTCTAACACAATTCCATTCTCACATGTGCGAAAGATAAGCAAAACGCTATTTGGGAAAGTCTGTGACTAATTATTAGGAGAGAAGCTGTAATAGTTGCTGATTTCCACCATATTGGTACCTCGTTACAATGGCAGATCCACCAAAACCCACTTTTCTCTTCTTATTTAGAAAGTTTCTGATTATTTTCAAGCCTTAGATTTAAGTTGTTATGATCCAGCATCAGAAACAGTTATTACTGCTGCTATTTCAATATCCCAATTCAGCTTTATCTGGATGAGAGTATTCTGGGCAAGCAGGAATTGTGTCTAAGCAGTGAACCAGATCCATCAAAACCCCATTTATCCTCCTTATTTATGGAGATTCTGACAGTTTTCTAAGCTTACATTTAGAATATTTATCATGAAAATAAGTTTGGCTGTTACTGATGCTTTTTGAAATATGCGAGATGAGCAGGATCAAACCATTTTTGAGGGATGGGGGTTGCTGTATTATTGTAGTGACAATATTACATTTCAACAAAGTACAGTATGGTTTTGATACTTCTCTCTTTTTCAAAAAGAGAACATACAGTTAAATTATATATCTAAAAAAATCTTGCAAATTTTAGGGCAGGGATTAAATTTAGGGGTATTCAGTACCCCTCCCAAAATGGGCTAAAAACACTTGTGGAGGGTAAATGTAACTAAACAGAAATACAATCCAAATCCCAAAAAGTATATAAAATGAAAGGGGGAAGAAAGGATTTATCCAAGATGTTTAATGTTATTTCTTATCATTTCTTTTGGTGTATATCTGTTTAAGCATTTTAGGACTAAAAAAAAAAAGAAGTCTGTGGGATAATAAACACCTGCAGGGTCAATCATGCAAGAAATAAGTAGACATTGAGCTCAGTGTTTGAAGAGAAAATAGCTACTCTCTTTGTTATATTTGCATTTTATCTCCTGTCCTGATAGATCTTGTTTTGGGTTACATATTGGGTCAGTTTTAATTTGTCAGTATACGTAGACACAATACCTGGAATAAGTTGGTAGATTAACAGTCTGCTTTTGGGTTTTTTAAATTACCCCAATATTCAGAATATAAAAATAAATCCTTTATATTTTCACTTCAAAATCTGACAGGTGTTCGATAAATGGTAAAAATCACTAATGGAGGTGTGATTAACTTGTTTTAAAGATCATTCTACATCTATTTCTACGTTTGTTTTTAACACTTCTTCATTCAATTTTTAATAAACATACAGTTGTTAATAACCTTAACTAATAATCAACTATAAAAAGTCAGTTCCAGAAGGAATTTGGCTAACAGCCATAGAACACATTCCTGTATGGTGTGATGAATTTTATTCATTGACTATTTCTCTTTCTGTATCAGGAAAACTGATAGAGAAAATGCTGGAACAGGTTCAGCTTCATCCAAACTGTTTTCTTTTTTTTGTTTTCTTTTTTTTCCCATTATGACAAATCAACGAATCTCTGACAGTCAGTCAAAGCAGAAATACTCTGTTTGTGGTTTAGATGTCTGTATGTTTTTTTTTTTTCCCTTGAGTGAATTGGAGCTGTGTCTTTGCCTCTTTGTCTGTGTGTTTTACTCTGAGTGCTCTGTGGTGGAGTGTGTGAACAGAGCAGAGAGGCAGACAAACACCAGCCCAGCGGGTACTATTTTATTCATGGTGGGTAATCCCCGCTCTGCACCTCCTTAATCTGCTGTCATGCAGTGTTTGCCCTCCGCAAGTCAGGATTTCTCTGACTTTCGCTTTGTTTCTCAGGCTATACGGAGGTCCAGTCCTGAGGTCTGCTTTCCCATGTGACAGAGATCTGACAGACAGGATGACACTGATTGTACAAAATCTTCAAGACTTTGAGGAATGCAGTCTGCTGTACATGAGACTTACATTAAAATATTTGAATTACAATGCCTCCATTGCTTTTCTGCAGTCATTCCTCAGAGGGAGGAACTTAATTTGCTTAGATGTGATATAGCATAAAGAGTAACAGATTATTTCTGGAGAACAAATTAGATTTGATCAAGTTAATTCAGAAACGCCTTCGGTATGGCATTAGGGAAGATGTCTCTGTTTGAGTGGTGACCAGTTTGCCTTTGGAAGGTGTGGTATGGAGCTTATTATAGGTGGCTGGTCTTAAAATGATAAATTGCTTAATTAATAATGAAACTGCATCAGATCATAATTGAGAAAATTAACTTAAAATGTTCAACTTTTGCTAAGTACATTCTAAAAAAAATCAGTATAATTAGTTCATACTGCATGTATGAACTAACCTGCATAATTTACAGTGAGAATAGAGGATATTACGCTATGCCATTTTGCAACTATAGATTTTGATGTTATTTATTAACGGTATTTTCTTGAAATAATAACAGTTAAAACAGTACAAAAAAATATTGTTTTTACAAAAGATATTTGTTACATTTACAGTGGAAAACTGACAGCTTATTAGCTTATAAATTAAGGAGGCAAGAATTATTATGGTATGCTGTTTTGGTAACCCTATCTTTAGCACAGTTGTTATTTATTGGTGGTAGTTTCCTGCAAAAATGACTGTAAAATACTGAAAAACGGTTAGCTATAGTCTACACCTGTTTGTTGTAATTTTTTTTATAAAGTAAACACACAATTTTGAGATTTAAGAGTTAAGTGTAGAGTCCGGAGTCCCCCCCCCCCCCCCCCCCCTGAAGTGTGAGTGAAATTCGGCTTAATCTGCACTTTTGGGCCTCTGTTTTCCTTTCCGGGGTGAGTTTTGTTTGCAACTCCCTGACAGTATTTCACCTTTTCCCTTTGTTTGGTGTATCCGGGACATTTCTGGGTGGAGATTTGCGTGTTGTCTCCAGCCAATGACAGAGCTAGGGCGTAGCGTTTGTTGGGATAAAATCGTTGATTGGAGTGAACTTTTTTTCTTTATCTTTTAAATGTCGACTGGAGCCAACACCAAATTCACTCAAATTCTTGATAAAAATGGTGGATGCAGCTAAGAAAAGGAAGTATTTTGTGGCGAGAACAGCTTGAGGTAGTGCACACTAGAAATCCAGGGTAAATATTGGTTTGGCTTTTACACTCTTTCGAGCTTTGAAGGAGAGGCTTGGGGCTGAAAAGCAATGTGACCATTGGCCCGAGGGGAGGGGCTCTCAATTTGAATAGTGTTTACAAACAGAAACGGGGGAACACTCTACCTTTAAATTCCAAGGAAAATTTTTCATTAATCATCTTGAAATCATTGTCAGGTTTGAAAGTCTTTCTTGTTGATCCTTTGGCTATTCAGTTTATTATTTCATTAGAAATTCTTATTTGTTTGTAAAGCTACAGAAGGAGGTCTCCATCCTATCAAAAAACAAATCAGGAGAACAGCTTAGCAAACAATGGACATGCAGGCAGTAGGCAGTGATGGCTCTCGCTCGCCCTTTCTCTCCACAACATAAATATTCCTCTCTCTCCCCTTTCCAGGCACCAGTACTCACACACATACTGTACACAAACATAGACGCAAACACACACACAGGGGACCTCTGCGGCCCTTCTCAGCTGGTACAGAGCCCCATATGCTCTAACTCCTGTTGTTATTGTTGTTGTTTAGCTCCCTGGCTCATTTGACGTGTGGACCCATGACAGTGTCCAGGACCCCTTCCAAGTTCTGCCTGGTGGCCCTGCATGTGTGTGAGAAAGAGAGTGTGTGTTTGTGTGTACATCAGTATGCCTGTTTGCCTGTGTAATACAGCACTGAGACAGGATGGTATATATTTCATGTTTTTTGTTTTTAAAAAACAGTAAATGTAGTTATTTTTTGTCTGTGTTGTTGAACTTCTATCTCTCTGAGGACCTTGTGTTCATCCTTTTCAGATAGGCATATTTCAGTCCTCCTCAGAGGACTGTTTGAGGGATAAGAAATGGTTTTATGGTTAAGGTTGGAACTGGATTTAGGATAAAGTCAGTTTGAAGGTTATGGGGAATGCAATATGTCGGTGAGGTTTCTCACACACAACTTAATTTAGATGGGAAGCCACCCACGTTGCTACTGTTTTCCCATGCACACACACACACACAGAGTGCAAGGTACAAAATGCAACTGTCAAAATGAGTCATATTTTCTCCTTTTCCAGCTCAACACTGACATGCCTTCATTTGATTGTGCTCTTGTATCAAATCAACATTACAGTCTGGATGTGTGTGTTTTTAATGGAGGTATGCAAAATATTAATTTCACTCACCTTTCTATCAGCTTTTTTATTTCCCACAGTGACATCCAGCTTGTTTCCTTCCAGAAGCTGCATGGAAACGAAGTATGATGACATTTAAATAGAACAAAAATTGTCAACAAATTGTGACCCAACAAATAATTTGTGCTGCCGTTAAAATTCTTCTGCATGTAAACACGGGGAAGAGGGTCTGTACAGTGTTACATGTGATTTTTGGCCATCTGTCCACTGAGCACACCGCCCACATTGCCTCTCCACATTCTGATGAGCTACAAGGACACATTATCTCCACTTAGCCCTTCGCCACTTGGCAACTGCAAGAACCATAACAAGCAGTCTTTATGAAACCCACTTTAAGCCATAGCTCTTATTGCCTTTGGAACATGCAGCAGAACTCTCAGGGTTTCAGGACCTTCCTCCATTTCTGGCTGTGCAGAGCTGCACCCTTTCCAAGACCTCCTCCTCTAAAAGTCTTTGGTTTTCATCGCTGTAGAAATGTATTCAGGGAGACATTTATCTTAAGCTGCCTGCCACTGGAGACTGTATTGGCGGCCATTTTACAGGCCTGGTCAGGGAAAACAGGAAAGGGGAACTTCACTATAAGAGAATGACATTTACATGTATATTTACATTTATTCACAGCTGTTGCTGAATAGAAGCAATCCCAAGCGACTAAGCGGGAAGTCTGGAAAGGTCAGAGCCTGGTGCATGCATTAAGGCTTTATTAGCTTTGTGTGTTAGCATCACCTACTGTACAACAGGCATAGTTTAGATTTCACTTTTAGTTTTGGAGATGAGCAAATGTTTCAGTAATGCCTCAATATTACCATTTGTACACATGCATAAAATAGATTCACTTGCATGTCATCAAAGGACATAAGCACTATCATAGAGAGAATATGTTAACTGCAAGAAATGCTTGAGAATTAGCATTTTCTGAATGTTACGTATGGCTACGTATATTTCTTGTGGGTAAAAACAATACATATTTAGTCCAGCACCAAAAAGCTGGGTGTAAAATACTGGCAGGAAAAGAATACATGAAGCGCCCAAACCATGTAGCCAGTATAGTGTGCAGAAACATCTGTGCAGAAGATGGACTGGACACACCTAGGTCACGCTGGGAGACACTTTTCAAGGTGGTGGAGAATGAGAGAGTGAAGACCCTGTAGAACTGCAAGATACAGACCGAAAAACTGTAATGGCCAACGAACTGGACATTGTGGATAAGCAGCAGAGGAAAGCAGTTGTGATTGATGTTAGCCATCCCCCTTGATGGCAATATCAGGAAAATATGAGAAACTGGAGAAAAACCAAGCGCTCAAAGAAGAGCGCAACAGTAGTACCAGTGGTCATTGGAGCACTGAGGGCAGAGTCCCCCCACACTGGAGGAGTGGCTCCAACAGATGGAGAAACATCAGACATCTCATTGCAGAAGAGCACAACAACTAAGGTACTGAGCAGGACCAATAAGGTCCCAGGTCTCTGGTAGAGGAGCCAAGCTGGGGAAGAACAACCACTCACCTCTCCCTACAACCACTGGGACAGTGTGTCCAGACTTTTGATTGAGAATATAGATATAGATACAGATATAGATAACGACAACATGGCGATTTCAGTTAAAAACTTGAAAAAAGCATTAGTGTTCAGTTAGTTCATCTGTTTTTTGTTCTCCTACGGTAGTTTAAATCACACACAAAACATAAATGTAGGAAGAACAATCTGCATTATGCCTTAATATTATCATATTATCAGCACAATTTTATTATTTTAATTTAGTTATTGTAAATACTACTGTACAATATCTCCACTTCAAACCATGCATAGAAATATTTTTAGGTATATGAATCAGAGTTGTGTGGTGTCTTTGGAAAAAATTTTCTAATGAGACTTTAAAAACCTTAGTGTAATTTTCTGATTTTCTGGCACAAGGTTGGTTCAAGCATTCCCTAAGGATTCTAGAGGCAGTTTGTATAAGCAAACAGTGAACATACCATTTGTATAACTGTATTCCCCTTCTAAACATCTGTTTGCAAAGCTGTACACTATGCAGGCTGTGTTTACCCATTTCAGATACAGGACTGGTCCTCCTCTTCTTACTGCTGACTTGTGTGAGATGATGCACATTTTGGCCTCTTGTTTCTTAATCAACCAAATTTTATTACGTTACCCCTGCAGGTTTCTTTACTCTGAACAAAGTTGAGTGAGCGAGTTCTGTAAGTTTGTTGCCATGTCTAATCGGTATCTAGTCTGTTCTGCAAGATACTAAAATGAAGTGAAGAAAATGCCACATTTTTAAAAATGACACAGTCATAAAGTATAACTTTTAGAGCAGAAATCACTGTACTGTACTGACAAAAGAAAATGTAAAAAAATACAGTATGATCACTTTCAGGCCCAAGATCTTGTGGTTTTAACATTTTTAAAGTTGATACATTAAAATAAAAAGCAAACAGTTATTTCTTATTTTCATCTGCTTTTCATTTTATAAATGTGCCAAGTTAAACGATTTACAGTTTCTCTCCTTAAACTGAAAGACATCATTGTGGATTATGAATTTGGTGGGGAACTTAAAAGACTAACTTGACATTTCATTGGCTTTTCTCAATATACAAGCAATAAAAAGTTAAATGAATTCAAAACACCTGCTGTGTTTAAGTGTGAGACGTGATGCTCATTTCCCTCATTTAATGTGTTAGATTACATAATTACTTCTTTCCTACGAGGAACTGCAGCTGTGATAATTCTCTGTTAATTATATTAGCGCACAGTTTTTTTTTAACATTTAAATAATTCTCCCAAATAACATTTCTTATCTCTAGAGATGTGCATGGCATTGATTCAATTACACAGCAGCTATGAAAAATAGATAAATAAATAAAACAAAAAAAAGGAAGAAAATTCTAAAAGATAATGCTGGTGACAAACTTTGGTTTTATCTTTTGTATACTTTTTCTAAAAACTGAAAGATATCTTCTTTTTTTCCCAACTGTGAGCTTTTAATGCCACTATGCTTTTACTCTGCTTCCAACATCAGACATCGTCAGGATATGTGCAGAAAAACCTCCTGACAAAATGACAAATAACACCCACCTATTCAGACACACATGCAGTATTCATACACATGAATACAATCATCTTTTAGTTCCTCATATATGCACATAAAACATACTTTCGCCAGGTTCCCTTCAAAATTATGTTTGGCCGAATGCAGACACTGGCCTTGGAAACCACTGCCTGCAACCCCCCCCCACCCCACACACACACACACACACGCGCGCCTTCAAACTCCCCTTCATGTCCCTCTCAGGAGCCAAAATGGCGTCCATAAATCAAAGAGCTAGATGTAATCTGCAGTGTCCAGAAAGCAAGGGGCGAGGCTGTGAAGCATAATGCGACTGGTTCTCCATTGTCATTCAGACGCAGGCGGCAGCACAGAGAGCCTTGCCTGCACCTGATAAGGGTCTGCTCAGACTGAGTCATAAATCACAGGCAGTGCCAACGGTTCTTATACTGATTTCACAGAAGGAGAGACGGAGCGTGCAAGAGGCAGAGGTAGAAGGAATAGAGTACAAAGAGAGTGGAAAAGGTGCTGTAGGATATGAGCGGTGGATCACCACAGATGAGGATGGAAATGTGACCATATAGACGCAACAGGACACGCTGGAGAGGAAGATGAGAAGAGGATACCAAGAATGAGAAACAGCATGGAAAGCAGGGAATATGAGGATGAGGAGGGGGGAGGAGGGAGGGGATGATAGATCTGCAATTTACTCGTCTATCTCATCTGGCACCAAGTTTCTCCACACAAAGGCCTGACCTTCAGGAAATAAACACCTCGTTCTCCCAGAGCTCTGCTGACGTCTGCGCTGCATGACAATTTAATCTCCATGCCCCCGAATAAAAAACAAAAATGAATACACAGAAATCTTCAAAAACAAATGCTTCTATTCTTGTTGGTTTGATACACCTATAAAACTTCCTGGTTTTGATTATCTTTTTGGAAACATGGGGCCTTGCTGTCCATTTTTTTTTTGTTTTTTTTCTAGAAATGTATTTATTTTGTGAACTGTGAAGTTATTTCAAATCTGTCTTCCACCATCACAAAGTTTTAATAAATGCTAAATGCTGTTGATTTAAATGTCTTTTAAATGTAAAAATCAAGATATTGGACTGCAATTTAATTTCATGACTAATTACTACAGAAAAAAACACACAAAAAAAAGAGCATGTTGAGCTTCTGCAGTTTTTTTTAAGAGGTAAGAAGCCCCGTGAGCCTTACCAAGCACACTTATATTCACATCCTCTTCAGAAGACACATGTTCCATTTACTTGTAGTCTTACACAAGCTGAGATTAGATGACAAAACTACTGTACATCAATGGTTTCCGCTGCAGAACTTACTGAGGCTTTTTCTTCTCTCTTTTTTTAAACTTTTTGGGGGTTTCAAAGCTTTGAATGTATTCTGTCCATGGCTGATTAGTGTGGCATTATAAGAATAAAGACGTTATTGGTTGAAGAAAAAATGTTGTTAGCCAATCAACAGAACCAGGAGTACTGAGGCATTGTTGGTGAGTGCTATAAATACAGTATGTGTGTGGACATTTCAAGGTTTTTTTTTTGTTTTGTTTTGTTTTGTTTTGTTTTTTGTCTTTTTGTTCAGCAAACCAAGGTGTAGTTATGGAACCAGAAATCAAAACACTGACACCCATGAAATGTCTACAAATCAAATTATTCCAGGCACAAACAGTGTGTTGGTTTCTAATATGCACAATGTCAAATTAAACAGAATGTTTAAACTTATAAGAAAATGTTGTTTACAAGTGATATAACTGAAAGAGACCAATGATGAACATCAATAGATTATGTAAAATGAATAGCTGACTTTCTGGTAAATCTGCCACTGAGGTTTCTCTTTCACATTTGTAGTAATTGAATTGGATTGCAAAAAACTTATCTCCTGTAATAATAAGTTAGTTATAATAATTATTTTATTGTGTAATCTAATTACATCTCTGACAAGCCTTGAATTTTTAAATGAAATCATCCAATTTTTGCAGTTTTACTTATCATTTATCAGTAACCTTTTTTTCATTTTCTAATTCTTTTTCATCCCTTGTATAATTTCAAAACGATGGGTCAAAGTAAACATCCTGATGATAAACTGATTCCGCAGTCTCATATAACCAAGCTCATACTCTGGCTTCCCAACTGAAATCTGGGAATCACATCAGAGGAATTCATTCAGATGAAAGTGATCTTTCCTCTCCCATCTCAGAAAGAGATTTAGAGCTTTGTGTCTCCTCCTAATCACTCTACCCCCATCACTCCACCTCGAGTGGCAGCTCTCACTCACCATGGCCTCTATTCAATCATCCCCTTATTCCTTATTCATATGCTAAACCCCTGTAGCAGAGCCCTTTTGGCCAAGCACACTGTGAGATAGATGTTAACATGTGTAATCCCCCATTAACGCATACGAGACAACGTATCCTCCACGGACACCCACTCGCCCCTTGGGATTAGCCCTGTGAGAATGGAGGGGCTGATGGGTAATGGTTCAGAGAAGCTCCTCTCAGTTTCAAAAGACATCATCCCTCCCGCCTCCTTCCTCTCTACCCTTGGAATATAAGCTGAGATCACTGAGGGTAAGTGTGTTTGTTTGGTGGATTTAACTGATTGTGAGGAGTGTTGGCATTTATAAGACATGCATTCATTTCCTTCCAAAGCCCTACAGGAGCTGCTTTGATTTGCACTGCAGCAACAAAAACAGTCAAGTAAAAGCTCCCAGTGAAACAAAGCAGTTAATGTAGCAGGCAGTTTGGCAAGCAAGAAATATGAGTCCTATTACTATAAAGCTGAATATGTCAAACAGCTGGATTACTTATATGTCATCTTCTCGTGGTTAAGAGCCTTGTAAAAAGACTTAAAAGTCCTTTGAAAAGGCTATCATAGGACACTATTAATTAGCACTGCAAATGCTCAGTTTTGAGTTGCCCAGATTTCTTGACTCCTTCACTAATGCATTCAATTGAAAGTGGCTTACAACTGATTAAGTCACAGGTTCTTAAAATGCTCTGCCCCAATGTTCCTCAAGATTCATGAGTGTACGGACCAAACCATCAATGAAATGTGAACAATTTATTTATTGAAAATGGTAATGGTAAATTTCACTTGAAAGACAGGGACAAATTCAATTGGTAGCTAAAGGTACTCAAACAAAAATGTTGGCATTCCCCAAGACTCAGTTTTGGGCCCCCACCTGATGCAGAATCTACATGCTCCCAATAGCTCAGAACATGGAAACAAACAAAATATCTTTCTACTGATGACACTCAGCTCTATATTTCTGTCTCAGAAGGGGACCTTTGTTCCATACAAAGCTTAAACATGTGACCCAATTTAATCAATACTTGGATATGCCAGAATGTCTCCCAGCAAACAGGAATAAATCTGAAATCATTGCCTTTAGAAACAAAGATTAATTTCAGCCAGCCATACCAAAAGGAAACAGATTGACCCAGAAATATTGGTGTCATTTTGAACTCTGACCAACCAAATGAATCAAAATAGCTTTTTACCAACCAAAGAACATATCCAGAAAAGAGGACTTCTTCTGTTTTGAATTGCCTTATGTATGACATATATGCTATATTAAAACATGAACCTTGCCTTTTGCTTTGCCCTCTTCTTTTTCTTCTGCTCCCTGGTCCTGTTTAGTCTGGCACACCACTCTGACTAACACCATGTATGAGATACACTGTGTATCTCAGGCTAGATCCTGTTACTTCTTGCCAAAACCCAGAGTGGGAATTCGAAGAATATGCAGAACCCCTTTAACCTGACTCCGCCAAATGGATCTGCTCCTCATATCCATCTGGGAATCATCTGTTAGAGAGTTTGGGAAGGGGCGAAAATACTGGTTAGCTGATTGGATAAGGCATCTGTCTATCACCACCTATTTGGTGATAGACGGGCCAAATCAACCAATCATATCAACGAAGCAATGACGACTAACAGAGCAACGACGAAAACACAACCACAAACCAGGCTACTCTTGCTGCTGCCGGCAATGGCTCGTTAGCTCAGCAAACAAGAAACATGTTGGCAGTAATTCCGATAAAACTTGAGCGATAGCCACAAGGCCGGATTATCCAATGGGCATTCTGGGCACAGGCCCAGGGGCCCACACCCACGTGGGCCCACTTGAGGAAAAAACAGAACAGTTGGAGGCTCCGCTGCAGAAACATGGAAATGCATCGGTACCCAGCCATGGGGCCCCAAGACTAACCGACTATAATACACAGAGCAGCAGCCTCTTGGGAGTTTGTAACAGACTGGGGACTAGCAAACAATGAAGCGGCCCCACTCTACCTTCCGTCTGCTTCCAGCAGCGCCTTTTTACTATATCTCTGCGAAAAACATGAGACGTAGCAACGTTCTTACAATACCGAACTCTTCGACCTCTACGCAATTACGAATTCAGCAGATTCTGAAAGCTAAAGCGCAGCTTTCGCTATATCAGCACATACGGTAAAGACACCGGCGTGTGCTCTTTTCAGTTGTGCAGCGGGAAAAAACGACAGTGGAAAAATAGCGTTTCTAAGTTTTTTTCGTTCACTATATATCTAAAGGAAGAAAAAAGATGGGACAATCTAGACAAAACACAATTTGTCACCCTTACAGAAAATAAAGTACTCATTTTATGAGGAAGAGAGAGCCCTCTATTTTGGAGAGAAAGGCAGCAGTACACTAGATATTTATTCTTACATTATTAACACCATTTATTTTCAATAGCGGGCATTTTTATTGGCTTTAACTAAAACTTTATTTATTTATACTCTTTTATTTTTTATCAACAATAAGTTCTTGGGCAGAACACAAAAAATATTTGGTAAAATATACTAAAGAGAATTGACCTGGTGACTTAACATAAACGGTAAGAGCGGTTTTCAATAGACAGTTTTCAGCATGCTTAAAAGACAAGAAAAAACAGGAAAAACAAAACAGAGCAAGACAGGTTGATGGTGCACTACAGAAGCTCATTCAGCTCTGAGCAGCTCACCCGCCTGTGGTTTGTGGCTTCATATGTTGAAGATAAAACAAGAACTTTGACTATATCAGTGAAAGCTACATCAAGCAGAATACTAGCATAAATTATAGAAAATAAATGACTCCAGTTCTTCCTAGTCAACTCATCTCTCATTTGTGTTGTGTTGAGATGAGCTGTTTGCACCATCTCACCAAGTGACCAACCAAAATGGTGAAGTACAGTGCCTTGTGGTGCTTCAGTGCTGCTGACCTCCATCTCAGACACACTTGGTCTGTTTGGCAGCTGGTCAGAAACCAGTGGTGGAGGAGGAACCACCAAACTATGAGCTCCAAAATGTAACAAAGCAGCTACGTATTAAAAACACTTTAGAAATCAAAGAACATGACCCTCAGGCTGCCTTTGGCCAATAATGAGACCTAACAGGTATATGGTGCTTTCAACCTCAAAACATTATATATCAACTGAAGGACCTAGAAGTTGACTGCTTATTGCGAGCCAATACATTTCTGCGGACTATATGACATTAGACAGCTGGCTTAGTCTTGGCTCTAATAAAGACAAGAGGAGGACAAAAAAAAAAAGGAGAAACAAAAAAGACGCAAAGAAACCCAATATTTACATGCGCTATATTTGTCGCATGTAGTGTTTTCATGTTGTTGCTCCCACTAATTAATAATGCTTATATATGGAATATATATTGCCTTTTGTTGTGTTGGAGGGGCCCTTCAAGACTTTGTGCCCAGGGGCCCCTGCTTCCTTAATCCGGGCTTGGTACCATGCTAACGCTAGTTTCATCCGCTACCCCATGTTCTTTAGCTCTGTCGCTTCTCTCGGGTCACACCTCAACCTTCTCAGCCAATCTATTGCGTTCGTTTGTGAACTCTCCAAATTCTTTCAACGAAAGTAGCCAGCAGTGCTTAATTTTGTCGGAGCAAGCCGGAGCGCGCTCTGGACCCTTTATCGGATCTGACCTATTTGACCCGCTCCGTGACTTTCCCTTCATAAAATCTAAAAAAACTATTTTTATCTCTCTTATATTTCTCTCTAGTGCCTTGTTTATTTAATTGCATTTATCAGAAACTAGCCGGGAAGAGTTTATCTGCATTCGTTATTTACAGCTTTGTTCGCATGCGTGTTTTTTTTCCCGCTTTTTTTTTCCTTCTATTTTTATTGCGTTCTTTGAAATGATGAGTGTTTACGAGTGAAAATGTGGTGTAAGTCCTATCCTCTCTCATCATTTTGGCATGATTAGTGCTTCATTTTATGACCCCGGCTTCACACCTGTCCATAGCGCAGCGCGCGCCTGCGCACTACCCACCCATTAGTTGTTTCAAATAAAATATGCGGCAGCTCTATTTTTACGGACACGTACCGACACCACATCAATTTTAGTATTCAGATTAGACCAACAGGACACAGAAAGGACAGTGTAAAATGTCCAGTAACTTCCAAAACAAAAGCCACTTTCAGCTTTTAAACTTTGAACTACCTAACATGACAGCATCTCCGTGTCCACAGGTTTCAGTAAAAAAACCATATGCAAAATGCGGACAAAATTAACCATTTGATAGAATCCAGGCGATCTTCAATCCTCTCGTATTCCGTTATTTACGATCAAACAACAGCTGTGCACTCGCAGTGTGCTTGCAGGTGCAAACTTCCTTGCAGGTCGCTCAAGCCGTTGCCTTCCCTCACGACCAGAACCAAAGTTGGAACAGCAGATTCAACTGTCACTCTGTCAGTTAGGCCTTTTAAAAAAAACTTGAAGTCCTAATTCAATCCCCCTCCATTGAAGGGAAACTACATGGCGCGAGCCAGCGAGAGAGACGGGGAAGGAGGGGTGGGGTGGAGCTGGAAGGCCTTGTGGTGGTGACATCACGAGAAGACAATCGGTCAACAAGCATAAAGTTATTCATGTACAAAACACACAACATGATGACAATAGGTAATCTATTACTATACATGGCTGTTCTGTTAAGGACTGATGACAAACAGTAAAAACAGTTTATGTTGTTGGCATTACTTTATATTAAATACTCCAAAGAAAAAAACGGCATTTTTACACGAGTATTGTTTTGAAACGCCAGACCTCACTTCCTCAGTAATACAGTTGGGTCCGGTGATGATATGGAGCTTTACCCGAGACCACGTGACTTCATTTTGATTGGCTACACCTTATTTTGCTATGACCTTATTTGGAGAATCTAGGTCAAGCTGTGATCGGAGTTTGCTAAAGGCTAACTGCTACAACATGGGCAGTTCAGACAGTGTGAGCTTTTATCAGACAAGACAGCATTTAGAAAATAAATAAACTTACAGGTAATGACAAGGTTGTTGTTGCCTCCTCAGTGTTGCTGCAAAGTTTGATTTTAAATCCTATTTGTTTGAAAATCCAACCTACTCACAAAGTACTACTACCCAACACGAACTAACAGACAGAGACACGCAAAACCGAGAAAAGGGGGCGCTGTTTACTTGATAGTGTGCTCTTATTGGAGCTATTAAATTACGTAGAATTATAGAACTACGTAGAATGATAGCCTGCTGTCTGATTAAACTGTTTCTGAGCATAGAGACAAAGCTGACAGACCATAATCAGGAACTTTGATTCTCACTCTGGACATTCACATGGCCTCATCAGTGCACAACAGATCATATTATACACCCAAAACCCCAGAAAAGTGAAATATGATGTCATGGCACCTTTAGTACATCTATTAGCTATACATGGCTGTATCTGTTAACATATATACTATATATATATATATATATATATATTTATAGGCTATATAGCAATATGTCAGTTATTCAATTTGCTCATTTAATTGATAGATTCTTGTCTGTTCTGATGGGCCAGCCTTGGTGTTGCTAATTTTGCTGCAAATGTTATACAAGGTAATTATGGAAATCAAGGTAAAAAGACAATAATAACATGTTAAAAACACGAGAAAAACTAGCTTTTTTTGCACCTGCATGGAGGAGTTGGGTCCCACTTGCAAAGGGGGACCTGGCACCTTTTGGAGGACAAATTAAGCACTGGTTGCCAGACTGATCTGCGGGTGAAAACCTGAAGCTCGCGAGATCAGGATGGTCTCACGAGGTTAGAACCCCTTGGCCAAATTAACCCTGATATTGTGTTCGGGTCATTTTTTACCTGTTTTCAACTTTTGTTGTGTAAAAAGTGCCATTTACATTTGTTTTAGTGGAACAAGATTTCATGACATCCTCAAGAACAGCTATTTTAACACAAAAAAAGACATTTTAAAAATTTTGGTAAATTCCAAGGGTCTCTAAAATAAATAGTGACATTTATGGTGTTCCAGGTCAAATTTGACCCAGCATGGTTTAATGGTTGTTGCATGCAAATTAAAAGCCATGGGTTGTTGTGTGGATCAAATATGGCTAACTTTGCCCCACCTCACACACACTGACACACACACGTGCTCACATGCACACTTAACACACTTAAACATTAGATTTGATCAGTTTCATTCTAAAGTATACAGTAGCGTTAGCCAAAATCAACTCAACTATAGCTGTCTTTGAGGGTATTGACCTCATTGTTGGTCATGAAAATGATGCTGAAGACAAAAAATAGAAAAACTGATGAGGATATGTCTGGGAATTATGTTGATGTTCCCTCCTGAACAAGAAGGTTTATCTGATGAACAGGATGACCAAGATGGCACGGATGTTCAGAAATGTGACATTTCATGGTCATTCAGCCCTTTTAATACTTGATGCAGAGCACCATCAGCTTATGGGTTAGTCAAGATACTCTATTTTTCATGGTATCATGTTACTTCAGACATTCATGTGCTGTCATGAATGATCCACATTTACTGTTGGAAGAAACAAGACTTAGCAAGGAAATGCCAAACTTGCTGTCACTGGGAATGTTTGTAAAAAATATGGAGCAACCTTCGTTCATCAACTATCACCACATATGATCAAATACTGAGATCCATGCATGTAAACACACAGACAAAATCATAGTTTTACAATTGTCAATTTACCATTATTTTCAAATTGCAAACCCTATTCTGGGTTAGGTAAAGTTGGTTTTATGAAAAGAAATGACTTTTTACCTTTTTTCCCCAATATAAATCTATACGGGTCATTTTTGACTTAATTCCACATATGAAAATATTGTTAATAATTTTACATTAGGAAAAAGAATCAAACTATTTTTTGAGGTTGTTATACTATAACAACAATTTGGTAGACTCAGATAATTACCTTGACCATTGTCATCCCTAATGGTAACATATTCAGTGAATTTAAACTGTTTTGTGAGTCTAAACAAGTGGTGTAACAGAAGATAAAAGGCCTATGTTGGCCAAAAAAAAATCGCTTTAAAAACAATATTTAGGTGGACATGAATACATAGTGAGTTAACTTTGAGGTGAAAAACAATAATGGATTTTAACTATTGTTTTTTGAGTATTATGTTGTATTATGTTGTAACATATGTATTCTGTTAGGTTAATTGATCCAACTCTAAAGATGTCCCCAGGTATTGAACAATGTGAGGGTGAAAGGTTGGTCTGGTCTCTCTATCGTTGGCCTTTGCAAACAACAGTATTCAGACTGAGCGATCCTGTCCAGGGTGTACCCTGCCTCTCGCCTGATTCAACTTCAAGCTGCTCCTTCAGAGCTCCAGCAACCCCATAGTACTAGCCTGAACTATTATAAGCCTGGTATTCAGAAAATGATCTGAAGCTCTTACCTTTTTTTTGGTGTAGTCATTTTTGGTTCTTTCATTTTTTTTCCTTAGATTCTGGGTCACAGTGTTGACCCGCCAACAAGATTTCCACAAGATGTCGGCAGCTTTTGAACACATATAAACAGAAATTAAGTCTACTGTAACTCCGACCAGACCAAATCAATACAAAGATCATCCACAGTAGCGAGAGATATAACATTGTGAAGAAAGGCATCTAAAAAAAAAAAAAAAAAACGGTCACATCATGCTGTATCAACTGGAGACTGTGATGTATATTGCATGTATGTGTCAATTGCAAGTGTTAATGTTACCTGACTGGGAGATATGCAGTAGAAGACAGATGGACAATAAAACAGAGTTACATTACACAGACAGGTCTCCGTGTGCTTATATTTAAGCATTAATAATATTACAGAGACCACACTACTTTTGTCAGTAAGCTGTAGCGTGCTTGCTTACACTAGACCGGGGGCATGATGGAATAGAATAAAATTTAGCTCCAACAACAAGAAAGCATGAGTCCACCTTGCCTGGTTACTTCAGGACTACTTACTTTTGGGACTAATGGTGCATTCAGACCGAACACGTCAAGGAGCTTCAAACCTTCGTGTGGCAGGTTTTGAGTGTTTTGGCGTTTGACGCACTTGACGCATGTCACGAGCATCAGGCACACCAAACACCAGAGATGTAAAATCTGAACTTCTGCAGCTTTGACATGTGGCATCAACCAGTCAGAGAGACACAGTATGTCTCAGTGTCATGATGCAGAGTCACATTTTCTGACAGGATGGGAAATATCTCGGAGACCCCGGGGAACCTCTTCACTCCACAGAGACAGTGGAGAATAAACTGTGATCGATGTCCAGTCCTGTGTTTCCAAACGGTGGGTTGATGGCCGACTGTTCCAATGAGATTTAATAGGTTTATAATGCTGTCACGATGCAGGACAGCAGGTTGTTAAATTGAGGCAGATCAGAAGAAAGCTAAAAGCACCCATCGTCGGTGCGCAGCTCCTGGAGTAAATAGTGAAACTCACCAAACTCAGAAGGCCTCTGAAAAATCTTATGAATCCAGACAGAAAGATGCTTGACAGTCGTTCTCTGGCCTTTTGGAGCAAATAAAGCCAAGCTGCCACTCAGTTTCATCTGCCATCGTACAAAGGTAAAGGCAAATAACCGGGTCGAGCGCCACACTCTAGATGCTCTTGACGCGTGTCAAAAGCATTTTTGTCTCTGGATGTCAGCATCTGATTTTATGTGGACCAGCGTGAAATACTAGGTGTCAAGCATGTTTTTGCTGTCGACAACGCATTCGGTCTGAAAACACCATAACAAAATGGTAGATTGACACAGTTCTTCTAAAAGGTAGAACCCAGAGTTTTCCCCCGTTTCTGTTTGTAAACTCTATTCAAACTGAGTGCCCCTTCCCTCGGGCTACTGCCCGAATTGCTCTTTAGCTCAAGCTTCTCCTTCAAAGCTCGAAAGCCAAACCAATATTAACCCTGGTTTTTGAGTGTGCACCATCTAAAGCTCTTTTTGCCACAGTGTACTTCCTTTTCTTTGTTGCTTCTGCCATTTTTTCCTTTAGAATTTGAGCAAATCTGGTGTCTGCTCAGGTCGATGATTTTATCCTCACAGAGCGCCACACCCTTAGCTCTGTCATTGGCTGGAGATAAATATGCATATCTCTGCCCAGAAACATCCCGAATACACAAAAACAAAGGGAACATACAAAATACAGACAGGAGGAGAGGGAGTTGCAAACAAAGCCACCGCCACAGGAGAGTAGAGGACTGAGACGGATTTCGCTTGCACATGTCTAGCGTTTATTTTCAGGGGGAAAACTCTGGATTCTACCTTTAAATTTTCTGCTGCTACATGGTGCTATTATTTCAACATATAAATTATTTTAACTTTGCAAAAATTGCAAGACAAAGAAATGATCCTGAATGAATTTTTTTGTTGTTTTGTTTTATTTTGTTTCATTCCCTGATATTGTGTCTAGGAGTCCAAAAATCAGGAATTTCTAGTTCCACTTTTATTGGGGAGTTAAGCTTATCCACAGATGAAAGACAGCACAGAGGAAGAAATCATCTAAAATTACGATTACATCATGTCTGTAGTGTAGAGATTGTTTTAGGTTGGCCTGTCTGCGCATGAGAAGCACAAGCATGCCTCATTGGGTATCACATTATACACTGTATTCTGTCCAAGGAGTATCAAAGGAAACATTAGATGGAAGGCCTTGAAAAGTTTAGCGACACTGTTGTGAGCTGCGACTCGGTGGCTGGTTAATATGTGCAGGCGGGCCAGTTTCCTGCAGAAGGCAAAAATTTCCTGGGTGTTTGGGCACTTTCTTTTCCCTTGCCAGCAGGATTGTCTGGAAATTTTCTCGTGCAGGGAAAGTCTTGACTATTTCTGTGATTTCCTTTGATGGCTCTGTAGGATACATTTTTCTACTTGGCATATAAAAACTAGAACTATGAATGAATGTGAAGCAACACTTATGAGCTGTTGAAGAGAAGTCTAGTACATGATGACAATATCAGTTTGAGACTGAAGAGTGATTTTACCAGTAGAATCCTAAAATAACAGAAAAATAAATGTTAAAAGTGTTTGAAAAGTGCCTGAAACCCAAGAGGCTTTGTGGTGGAGCAGTCCCTAAATGCTCCCAAATCCGGTAAAAATGACATCAACAAAAATATGAATGTCTGAGGGTGTTACTCAGCTTGAGCTGCCAAATTCCTTTCTTCATTTCCATTATCCCTCCCTTATTCTCTCTGGAAATGTGAAATTAGCTGAAACATGAGGACAATTACAAGAAGGCCCGGCATAAAGATGTGGGTACTGGGAAAATAAACTGATCACAGACCCCTGAACAAATCTGGTTTACTTTACAAAGCTTCCTCTGAACTCCTGCCAATACCCTCCTCCCACCCCTTTTAGAAATTTTCTCCAAAGCAGTTTCATGTTTACACCTTGAAAATCACTGGATGATCAAGAGGGAAGAGACTCCAACGCATTCCCTTCCTTTGTTCTGCCAGGGGGACAGTCGGCTGAGCATCACACCTCAAAAGTAACATTAGAAATATCTAATTGGGTAAAAATATGCAGGTCACTCTTTTGAAGTTTTCCTTTCTCTTTGTGGTTTTTCTCTCCCTCCCCTTTACAGTAAATCTGTGGAAAAAAAAAAAAACAGTAAGCCATCTTCTTTGGTGTCTCTTCAAGACTGGATCCAGCTTTTCTCATCTTTCTCTCTCTCTCTTTTTTTTTTTTTCAGCACCAAAGACTGTTGAGGCGTTTTACAGCTTTTCTCATTACTGCATTTTCCAAACAGTGTGCGAAAGGCAGTAGTGCATGGTTGAATTATTCAGGGGTACAGAGGATAACAACGCAGGGCTGATGTGTTATACTACACAGCTGTAAAGGGGTCCTGCGGGAGACATCAGAGGACTGCCCTGTCAGAATGTAAACTGTTTTTTATAACATACTGAGAAATGGGAAAAAAAACAATAAAGAGCTTCATATGAAAGCTTTATTCAGTGAAACAGAAGCTACAGAAAGCAGCTCGGGTCTCTTAACCTTTCCAATCCAATTCTTAGTCAGACCCAATCTGTGTCTAATGATTGATTATACAATGTAACACATTTCAACATTGTTTTTAATTGAACTTCATATCGAAGAATATGAAAATAATGATGAATTTTGAGATGGTTAAAGGGAAACATAAGAAGTCAATGAATGTTAAAACTATACATTTAACGCATACCCATGAAGACATAAGTACAGCTCTGTAACCACACAACCAGCGTATCATGTATATGTGTTATGGGTGAAGAATGAATGACGACGGCACATAGAACGAATGAAAAAAATGTTTCAGGCAAAAAAAAAAACAAAAAACTTTCAAGATTAATATGACTGCACAGTCCAAACGGCCAAAAAATAAATATATACATGAATAAAACAAAACAAAACAAACAAAACAAAACAAAACAAAATAAAATAAAATAAAATAAAATAAAATAAAATAAAATAAAATAAAATAAAATAAAATACTACATCTCAGACACAGTATGTTAAATGTTAGTGTGGGTCTAGTATTAAGAATGGCTTGTTTGGAAAAGTTTGCATCAGAAAGTTAAAAAAAAAAAATCATCTAACCAAACCAAATGATTTCTGAAACAATGTTGTGACAGACAAATAAGGCCATAGTGGAGCTGTTTGGTCATTATGCACGGCATATTTGGAGCAAAACTTCCATACCAAATAAGCACAAATATTTCTTACCAACTGTCAAGCACAGTGGTGGATGGCTAATGATTTGGGCCACTACAGGGCCTGGACATCTTTGAGTCCAATGTGAATTCCCATGTGCACCAAAGCGCTCAAGAAACAAATGTGAGGGTTCCTGTCAAAAAACTACATTTTTTGTAGTTGGGACAATTATCAACACCACCCCAGTCCTTAACTCATTTACTGTAATCCTTTGCTTTGCTGACCACATATCTATTAAAATACCATCAATATCTGACCAGGTGATTTTTCTGTGTGTTCCCAGGCGAGCACACAGAAAAACATTCATATATAACTTCACAATTGTTTTGAAATTTAGCAAGCATGTTCACCTTCCCAGGAGGACAAAACCCTTCCAAAGGTATCTCATAACATATTAGTCAGGTAAGCTATTAATCACATTCATGCTCATTTGGCAGCTCTGACACCTATGAATTATGTTCATGCGCAAAAACAAACACTTACACATATATATACACAGTATGTAGGAGTAAATGAGCTAATTCCAGAAAGTTATGCCAACTTCCATCAAATTAAGATTTCGTAAGAAACTATATAAAATGAAGAAGACAGTCCTCCCTTATGCCTCAGTAAATCTGCCCCTCATTAGGTGATACAAACATCTACTCATAAACAGCTCCAAATAATTTATGTGGCAGCTTTTGAGACAAGGAACAGTTCATTTTTCTGATTTTGTTTTTTTTTTCAAAAGAACTTTTATGAGGTGAGATTATTGTTTTCAGTTTGTCCCTACAATCTTGTTAATAGCTTGCAGACTCAAGTTAGCTGTGTGAGATGGGGTGGCAGCATATGGCTTCAGTACATGGCACGTTTACACCAAACCGACAGTGCATGCCATATGCAAGTCCATTTTCTATGTTCAGTCTATACAGTCTCAGGGCTTAGTGACTATAACAATTACACATACCTCCTCTGATACTGTATCACAGAAGACTTGGTTTCACTGCAGCATGATTCAATCAGTTGCAGCATGTCTGGTGTTCCTGAAAAGATAAATTATGCTATTACTGCTTTGAACTGGAGGGCTGTACTCTTAGAAAACAGTATAGCGACACTGGGCTTTAAAAGGAAACATCACTAATTACCCCTCAATGTTTGGAATAATGTCCCTAAGCCATTCATCACCGCAAAGGGTGAACAGGAGTTATGAATAGCCTCTTTTATCCACACAAAATCCCCAAATTGAAGCTGTATTCCCAATTAGATGTGTAAAATGCATATAGCCTAATTCAGAATACATTGATATTGCATATACAGATAATAATAAAAATACATAGCATTTGCAAACAGTAATCACTTGTCTTTTCTTATCATTCCTGAAGTGCATTGTATCTTCATATTAATCTATGGTATTTTGCAATTAAACTCTACTAAAAAGGACTGAAACTTTCAAATGATTCACAAATACTTAAGCAGATTTTTCCAGATCATTTTACACTTTTTACTGCCAAACCTTGCAGCATTGCACTTTCCCTCCGTGGCTTTGGAAAGCTCCCCTGACCAGATCTATGTCTTCACACCTCTGCCCATTTCATTTTGATGCTAGCGTGTGATGGCGGCACGCAGCATGACAGCTCGCGCATTTCCAATAAGGTTGGCACAATGTGGCTCTGGACTATTAATACCCCACAATGCCATGGCCACAGTGGTGGCATCTGTCTTCTCGGGCCTCCCCCTTTCTCCCCTTCTTTTACCTCATCCTCTTCTCATTCGCCATTACTCTCCTCCCTCCCGGTCTCGCTCAGATGGACTGTGTTGTAGTGGAAGACACACAGCTTGGTAAAAAGACAGTTGAAGTGTTGCCAGTAGCCACATACTGTTCAGGCCATTTCTATCTCTCAAGAGTATAGCATATGTGCAGTAACGGCAAAATATGTTTCAAGTTTCTTAAGAAACACCACAAATAAGAATCTTAAAACTTGTCCAAAATTTTGGACAGAGGTAGCAAAGAAAATGTTAGCTGCTGACGCAAATGGATGCTCAGATGAATTTTCACGTTTGTGGTCTTCTCTCTGTATGTTTTGCTCTTACTGTCTGTTATAGTCTCCTATTTTTTAGGAGCAATTCATTTTACAGTTTTTATATAAAATAAATGGTCAATTCATTGACTTTTAGTGATAGAAAATCTGACATTCTTTACATACTGTATGAATGTACAATATACTATCCTATTTTCCAACATTCTACTACAAAGGTCAACACCAGTATTTCCATATTTGAGCCAGCACTCTATGTTAATGCTTTCTTAGGAAGCAGTTTGCATTTATTATGAAAAACATTCTGGACAACTGTCCGGCTGCTCATGGCGCTTGCGTTTCATTAGTTTCACTTGTGCTTTAATTGATCTTTATTTCCCTTGATTACGATCATAATTAAACACCAGAAAGCTGTTCAAGCTACCAGCCATCTGCCAGTTTGGATGATGGGCACCATCAGAATGGATATGTGGGTACAAGTCCATTGCGGTGCATTCTGCCAAAACCCACACCTCAAAAACCTCCAATCAAATGTGCTTTCAAATGGATTCAGCTGCAACATTTTGGGATTCGTGCAGAACAACGACAACAAAAAGCTAAATGTGTTAATTTTATTGAGTCATTTTTTTGTTTTTGAATTGAGAATATCAAGAAAAAGGGAAGCAAGAGATTTCGTAAAATAGATTTTACATTTGCACAACTATGCCAAATTGGTTCCCTTCTTTAGTGCCTCTGGTTTGAACCCTCTGCAATACATACTTGCAAAAGCATATTTGTCTTAAATCCCCAAAGAATACTTCATCACAGAGCAGAATTAGCCCCATCAACTCTTAACCTCCTCACTGAGTAAACTGAGGATCTGAGAATGGCACTTTACTGCCCAACATATGGCTTGGATATTTGGTAGACTTTACCCCCCTGAAAGCATAAACAAGCTATCGTAGCTGCTGAATTTCTCTGCGACCGAGATGAATCTCGAAACTTGAACTCTTGCCTTCAACTATCCAGCGCAACTCACAAACAAAAAAAGGCTAGGCTGTGGATCAAACACATCAATAGTCATCAAGTCAAAAGGCCACATTCTCATGATGAAAAAAGATGCCATTAAAAACATCTACTTTACATTTTGATTTTCTTCGGATTATGTCCTCGCATTAGATTTATACTCATTCCAATTTTTATAGTCCAGGCTCCACGCAGCTCAAATCGAGTTACGAACTTAATCAATCCCTGCTCTCCCACATTGACTGTTTTATGATTGGTCGAGGTCGCCAGGTTTTATTGACCCGATAACCTTAGATGAAAATTGCTGTGTGTGTTTGACTGTGAGTGGGAGAAATGAGCAGGGCCGGAATGTAGAGCTGCATGAATCCGTCACCTCTCGGTAGCACCTACTAGTTAAACACATCATAAATGAGAGCTGACGTGAACTAATTTCTTCCGGTGCGTTCTCTGATCCCTTCACAATTGTTAGCTGACGGTGAAAAGCAGTCCATAAAGACAGTCATATAGGATGGCTGGCGTGTAAATCTGGGCCTGGGTGAGAAGGCGGTCCCTGCGTGAAGAGTGATGGATGAGGTGGGAATCCTGCCCTTTTTCTCTCTCTTATTCTGGATCTCTGTGGTCTATTCCATCTCTTTCCACTGGGATGAGGAGAGACATGCATGCATTCTTGACCTCCATAAGGAAACAAGGTGCTGTTGCCACAGCTGCATGCTGAGCACGCTCTTATCCGTAGGGAGCAGGCATGGCTCTGCAGCAGGCTTGGGGAGTTTCTGACTCAGCCAACACATCCAATGAACAGTTGCCTGCTTTAGTGGAATGCAGATGTGATGAGGAAAGAAAATATCACACAGACATCAATTAATCCAAAAAGGAGTTTGTAAGATGTACACTCACACAAAGTGATAGATGGACACGCACTAGGGAACTTAATTTAGTCTTTATTTGAAAAAAAAAAAAGAAAAAGAAAGAATCACATCAATTTCAAAATTGCACACAAAAAACAACTGAGCCAAAAATATAAAATATTCTTGAAATTAAGAAGCTGCTAATATCAAGTTTGACTGAAGAGGGGCTGGAATCCCAAATCCTGTTACACAACATCATAATAAATAAAAACCATCTAAGCTGTGGGCCTTAAAGGACTGAATACCGGCTTTGACTGGAATGGAAACCTTGCCTCATAATCACACTTCGGTCACTTGTAAACTACTAAAATGAACTAAAAATATAATACAACTTGTTGGTATAGGGTTTAAAAATTGAGAGATCTGAGACACAGTTAATGTGGGAAAAGAAATGTAAGATCAATTGGTTTTAGGATAATAGTCACTTCCTTTCTTGAAAATAAAATTATGTGCTATCTGCCCACACAGGAATCACCAGATTTTATAAACATGCATTAGATTGCACCAAACTATAATTATAGTTTACTAAATAAGAAAGAAGTGGCTACAATAAACCTAATTGAGCTGTAAATATATTAGTCATCCTAGATTATCAATCACAAATAATCATAATGCTTGATTTGATTGTTTGTTTTTAGGACAATTTAAAGTGATGCATATATGCACATTATAAACTGGTCCAAGGGATGCTTGCTAAACAACTAAAGCATATATTTATTTTTTGACAATAAACACGTTATCTTATCTCATCTTGAGCATAATTTAACCAAATCATCAACTAAACAACAAACCTACCGACTGAAGTTGGTAAGTTTTTAAGATCTTGTTATCTTTTAACTGTGTATAAAACCATCAGACTATCATAAACTAGATTATTTTGCATTTAGGATTTCATGGGTCTTAAATGAGTTCCACAACATATTGCTTCTGTGGAAAAATAATTAAATATTGCTGCTGTGCTCTGTGTGGACAGTGAACCTATCATTCTGCATCCTGTATCCTGTGGCCCCTTTAGCTTTAACACATATGGCTTTCCTTACATCATTACTTCCATTAAGTCATTAAGCCTTGGCCTAAGCGAAGCCTGTTAGTTACACACATTAAAGAGTTAACACTCCACAAGCCGATGGGCTGACACGTCTGCCGTGGCAACTGACACATTGTTCCATCCCTATAATTAGGAAAATTGCTCTTAACAGGTCCACCGTTTAGTAATGGTCTCATTTCTTCCATCTTGCTCTGAGGATAGCAAACTGCAAGAAGATGTCCCCATTAACTCTTTACACCAAGGCTAAACCCCTCCTGTGTCCATTCAGCATGGTTTGATCCGTCATCGCCCCCACCTTCACAGTGCACACATACAAACACACTTCTGTCTAATGCTCTTAATGAGCCAACCCATGGCCTTTTCTCCTTTGCAGATCTTTAACATATTTTTGGGGACCTTTGATCGAGCGGCTATCATTTCAGACTTTTTAGGAGGGAGTAAATGCTACATGTGAGGAGGGGAGAGGGCAATTTGGGAAGAATGAGGGATGGTGAGACGATTCGGTGGAGAATAACACGTCAAGCTTTCATCTTGCACCCCCTCCTACCCTTGCAACTAGTACCCAGTTCTCCATCCCTTCATCTCACCCCTCCATCCCTTCACCCCCCTCCCCCCCCCCCCCACTCCTCTGACCAAATTAAATTGAAACCAGATGGAGCAGGGCCTGGACTGTGCGTTGTGTCAGATTGTCATGGCGCATTAACCATGATTTCACATTGAAACGGTCTGCCTGGCCAGAAAAAAAAAGGACGAGAGACAGACAGAGGGAGAAAGATAGTGGGATGGAGACGGATAGAGGAGGAGATTTTCAGAGAATGAGTAACAGAGAAAGGGACTGATGAATGTGGTCCCGCTGCCAACAGATCAATCCCACTGATCACACAGCTGGCACAGGCTGATGATATGAACCCCATATGACATGGAGACAGGCCTGCATCAGGGAGGCCCAGGATGGTGCCATACCTTTACAGATAGGATTTAACACCCCGCATAAATCTGAATCTAAATCCAATAAGCTTCCATTAATTAAGCCCAATTCCCCAGATCATCCTGAAAGTAAAACTCCTGAGGACTAGAGTTTTTCCTTACCTCCTCACCTTGCTCTTAAACAGCTCAGACTGCAGCTGTTTTAAAATCATGAATACTGAATAACGTACAGCACATATAATATTAAATCTTAACACACTACTATTCTAAACTACAGCTACATCACACACTGCAAGATATTCTTCACATTAACAGGCCAGAGGGAGCAACGCACATGATTCTGCATGAGGTCATGGGAAACTAACTGTAAACAAAATAGAAACTATTGTGTTTCAACTTGCTGTAACCTTAGCGATACTTTGTTGAAAAAACAAATAAATAAATAAATAAACAGAGGCAAAACATTCAACAATTTTTAATGGCAAAATTAGGGACCTCCATATCTCTGGAGCCTACATCTTCATATATTCTGCATCTTAGCCTCCATCTCCTCAGAATTACAGTATGATAATAATAATAATAATACATTTTATTTATAGAGCGCTTTTACAGAAGCTCAAAGACGCTTCTGATCACAAATAACCTTAATGATTGATTGATCCTCTTGGTTTCTCTGGGTTTGCTTCATTTAACAAAGCAGACTGCCTTGCTAAAATGTAATAGTCATAATGATCCAACATCTTCTCTGGACACATACAGGATTAAAACAAGCGTTGGATCTTGTCACTTCTACTTTTAGTCAACATTGTTTAAATTAGAAATAGAAACTCAAAACAGAAGAAGCCCTGTCACCAAGTACTATGTTTTAGGAGTCTAACCAATGACCGATGTCTAATCAGATGCTCACAGTGGCATTTGCCACCTACATAGCCTTCACCGAATCGACTGCGTTGATCTAATGAGGCACTAAGCTTTGGTCATAAGGGCCAGAATGTTTACTGTTACTTGACAGCTAGGCCAGCCGGCTACTTAGGAGTCATAAACATCCAGATTCTAACTCATAATTATGTTTGATATGACTTAGGCAGCCTTGATGAGTTTGCGAGCAGTTCAGGAGGTTCAAGATTGCATCTATAAACCGTTCTCTGAGCTGAACATCAACACTGACAGATTTCTAAAGCAGTTTTCTGCCCCTTCCCGTCCATCTAAAACAGCTGTAGTCTGAGCCCAGCATTAGAAGTGTTGTTAGCCATGTCATAGCTGTCACGACTCATGGTTTTTGATTTGGGTAAATTGGTGGAAAAAGACTCAGTGAATTATAGTGCAACTTAAAGACACAGTAGAGGAAATGGTGGCCATTCTCAGTTTGCTACTGCTATGAATAAAGATGATGCATATAATAATCATAAGGTGTATTATATAAATAGAATAGTTTTAGATGATATTCCTGTCAGTCAAACTTCATTAGTAATATTTTAGAAATAGAAAAAATATCCTTCCTTACAGTAGCACTAGGTAACTTTCTGACGTTAAAAATCTGTGTTTCTGACTTGTTTTAATGGTACGCTGAGATTCATTATGTAAATTATTGGAGCCGTCATCACCCAGAAGTATTCTGTGGAACTACACAGCTGCAGTGATGGCCACTTCACTGTCCAGCAGCAATTTGCTATATGGCACTGTGCCATGCCAGCAACTGGTTATCAACACATTTCAAAAGTGCACCTTGGGTGATTTACCAAAGAAATGAAAGAGGACATTATTGGAGAAAGCGAGGACAAGAAAGGGAGAAAGGGACAGTAGCAAGAGACAAGATGAGAGTTAACGTCAAACTGATTATTACTGGTTGGAGAAAGTTTAGACTCTGAAGAAAACATCGTTACAGAGCCTCTCACTGAGGAAACCTGCCATAAAATGCAGCTTGGAGACAAAGGTCTGAAAGCAGGGAATCCTCCATCCTTCATGCCTTCTATGAAGGAACTGTATGACATCATCAGGGACATTTCTGCAAGAATGTTTCTATTGAAACACTTGATATCCACATGAGGTCAAGATCATGGAATGCTCCATACATCTCCATTTCTCTTTTTTTCTAAAACATCTTCCATCACAACTTCAAACTTCCTTTCAATATTCTCCAAACTTCTCACCAACTATTAGATAACACCTTCAACCATTGTGTAACATTCATCTTTCATTTGCCACCAAGGGATCAACGCTCCACTTAACCTCTCGAGGGATGGAATTACAAGTTTGACTTCAACCAGCGATATCATCTCATTGCAGGTGTCATTACCCCAGCATATAATTGACAGAAGCATTAACATGTCATTAACACATAAGCTTAGACTTATATGTGAACCTTTTAATGAGGCCATCATTCAACATTAATAGATTAGTTATCATGGGTAATGACTTAGGTGTCTTTGCCTGTCCTCACAGGTCGGTGTAGAGAAAACTCAGCATAATGTTTTTGGTTGGGGTGGGTGGGTGGTAGACGGGTCCCTCAGGAAATGAGAGGGGGAGGTTGTTCAGGGCAAATGTAGAGAGACAAATGTAGGTAGTTTCGTCCACACAGAGGTCCTCACATGGGACAGATAATGAGGGGTGAAGACCATTTCAGGGCACAGGGGGCTAAAGCTGGACGGTTGACAAAAAAAGAGAAAAACTTAATCTAAAAATGTAATTTTTTTGTCCTTGTGTTGTTAAAAGATCAGTTACCAATTATTCTGTACTTGTTTTGGCCTTTTACCATCTAAAAATGAAACCAGTCTGAACTAATGATAACCCTGTAGCTCAATTTAAATCTAAACTGCATCCAAATGAAAAAATAGTTTGAATTTCAGTAGATGTCATGTCACATTTTTGATATTTTTACATTTTCTATATTTAGAAAAATAGCTTTGAATTATTTCACCTTGATCTTTATTTTTTGCACTTGAGTTAAAATCTCTGCCTCAGACACTTAACACACAATTGTACTTTAACTGGAGTTTTGAGCCATTAGTTAATCTGCTCTCTAACCCTTAAACTACTAACCCCTTGTGCCACATACTAATCACACTGAGCTGGACTCCTTCCTTGTTTACATCAGGCCTTGAATTAAAGACAACAATTAATCTCCCAGAATGCCTCCTGTCACCTCAGCCGCAGCTGATGATTGATTAAAGCTGGCTCTGGCGTGGCAGTGGCTGAACCAGGGTAGAGTTTCACCCAACAGGAGAAGCTGTATGAACGCCGGGGTCCTTTCAGGGCCTTCAAGACGCCACAACCCCTCCTCCTCTCAAACTCCTCTGATGTGAAAACCAGGTAGCCCTATAACCCTCCACTGCACTCTCCTCGCCTCCTGTCTTTCCTCCTTTGCTCCCATTTCTCAGTCCTTGCGGAGTTGGTGATGGATTGTATTTTGCTCCTCAGAAACACATTGTTTTCTTTAGCACAGCAGGGTATTCTATTTGCAAAGGTCGGGCTGGAGAAGTATTGAGGACATCTATCACTGCAGAGGTGCCTCTGGTAAGCATGTTCCTTCCTTTAAGAGGAGGAGCAGTTGTGAACGATGGATAGTTGGAACTGTCTAGTGTCAAAAAACAAAGACAAATGCAAGGAAACTGAAGCTGTCCATAAAAAGAGAAAAGTAGGTCAAATTGTAACATATTTCTGAGTTCTTCTGAAGCCTGGTTTAAGATTTATGGGATTTATTCAAGTCACAATAAGGTTAAAAAAGGGTACTTAAGTCATTTGTTCAAATATTCTCAGCCTGAGACGTTTATAACATAAAATACAAGTTAAACCAAAGCAAAATCCCAAACTCAGTCTAGTTCAAAACATTTACTCCAGTTCAGAGAAGTACTCGACCAGACCGCTGATAAAGGCAGAAGACACTTATGCTTAAAAGAGAGGCGTGATAACTTTGTCTCAGTCCATTCCACACAGTCAGCGTTTTTGCATGACAAGGCAACACAGGTTGGGATCAATCATTATCAGTTAATCAACACGGATAGTCACATCCTCATGCAGTGTTTTAGTACGTCCTGAAATGCAACTCCTTTGAGTTTTTCTCAAGTTACAGTATCATAATTGCCCAAATGGAAGCTTGCAAAGGAGGGATTACCTCCTCTAAATCTCCTTTTAGCACCTCCATGTGAAAGTCAAACAGCAGTGGCATTTCATAGATGGCGACAGATGACAACCTTGAACCTACAAGCGTTCATTTTACAGTCCAATGAAATAGGCAGAAAAAAGGCTTGTCTCAGTATTTCTGTGGCTTTTTTCACCTCCAGAGAGACTGAATACATATACAGAGGTCCTGATATGTTATACATGCTGTCCTCTGAGGGAACCATGGGGGTATTTGTAATGCAGCTATTTCAGCACAGTGATGATGTACACACCCCAGCTATGTTGAAATAGATTGGAGATGATGTGAAACGCAAACAAGATGAGTGTGAGTGACTGAGACTCCAAGCCAGCAATTTGAAATAAAATAAATTTGTAAATTATTGTGCATCAAAGACTGAACAAAAAAGGTAATGAGCCAACTAAATATATGTTGATATTAAATATCTGAGTTTTTTTTTTTAATTGGGGGGGCTTTACTGCCCCAAAGTTTCTCACACACACAGAAAGAGGAGGCCAGGGGCTCCTGTATGCTCAGCAGACGGGGGGAGTTGAACTTGTGACCCCTCCTTTGGGCGTGAGGCCCCGGGGGTTGCAGTATCACAGAGCTGATCCACTCCAGCCTGCCTGGCTTGGCTCGAGCTCCGCCTGCCTATCCACTCCCACAGCTGGCACATAACACACAGCACTCACTGTACACCCCAGCGCCTTACAGCAGCACTACATGAGCTCATGCTATGATGCAACATTAAAACACCACTGTAGAAATCACACTCAGAGGATTTGATATAATCCTACAAATAAGCAGCTACATGAAAGATAAAATCATATGTGGAAATTCAAGAAGTATTACTTAAAATGAAAAGAAAAAGAAACTGCAAATGTTTATTTGTATTTCTGGCAAAAACAAAGAAAACATATTGGAATATGTAGCAAAATAAGGGCTGTGTAAATATTGAAGACACAAAATATTTTCCTAAAAAAAAGAATCAAGACAAAAATGCAATAAAAATTTTGTGTGCAATCTCCATTTTTGTCTTTGCATTATGAGGATTAAAATTTCCATGAATTAAAATTTCCAATCAGTGCAATAACTATTAGTTCTTACAGACCTCAGAAAATCTCGTGGCCAGTATGAACACAACAAAGCTTCAAGTATAACAAAGGAAATCATTCTCTACATTTTAAATGCAGGTTGTAATTCATCAGTGTAATTACCATTTTTGTTTCACTTAAAAGTGAAATGAAACTGTTATTAAAACTCATTGAAATTAATCAAATAGAATTAATTTAATTATAAGATGGCATTTTTAGTTTGACAAATTACATCACTGATATCCTTCACTATTTATTATTTGTCGTTTAAAACTCAGATGACTTTCATTTTTAATGGTTTAACTGTAAATATTTTTGTAATTAAATGCAAAAAAAGGTATAAGGAGTTTTCCTATCTCACTTGGAGTCTGGAATAATTTAGATCTAGAAGTGAATATTTGTCATTGTCTATCGCTCTGACATATTTTAACAGTTAATAATCAGCTGCATTAATCATGCTATCAGATTTCTCGATTCAGGCTGCAGATGTGCAGCATCTGCAGCCGAAGCCTTACAATAATTGTAACATTAATTAGGAAGAAGTTATCAACTGAGAGGCAATACTGTTTTAATAATTAAAGCGTCTGAGATTAATAATTATTATTCCATAATTAAGCGAACATTTCATTGCAGATTATTTGGCCTTGTACCTTGACATATTACCGTGCAGTTTGTACAGAATATAATCATCACTGATCACACAAAAAGCAACTGAAATTAATTAAACATGCCATTTTCCAAATTATACATATAAGCAGAGACTCACATTCTTTCTGCAGGAATGTGCAAAAATAAATGTAAAGAAAAAAATGACAAAAAAAAAAAAAGAAATCACTGAGTTTCATTAACCTAATCATTTACAAGATCAAACTGTAGATTTCTTAATGTTTTAATTAGATTCTAAGCCTGTGAAAAATAATAGAAAACATGAAATGCAGTTACCTTAACAACCCCCTGCCTCCCCCCCCATCCACATGAGTGCCCCATGCTGTTTAAAAACTCTCAGTTTATGTTTCGACTTTTCATCATGCTTGAATATCCAACCTTTCCCAGAGCTGAGGGGGAATCCGTGGACCACAACCACACTCAGAGAGGAAGAGGAGAAGAGGAGTTAGCACATGGTTATCAGGGTGTCAGCACCCCCTACTGGTTTTGGCTGCTTCACTGGGAAATCTGCCCTCTGGTCGACCCCCACCCCGCAAAATTCACCCAGCTCTTTCCGGCTCCCTCTGCTTCTACATATATCACCACGCCAGCTTTTGCAGCTCAGCTCTCGGCAGGGAAAGTTAACTGATGAAAACACTCAGTGTGGTCGAGCACAGATCCCGAAGAAGAAGAAAAAGGAAAAAAAAAAAAAAAAAAAAAAAAACGACTTGGGTGTTATCTTCTCATTTATTAAAATCCACTTAGAGAGTGTCTGAATTCTGGACTCAGAAAATCACAGCTTTTCAATTGAATTCTTGCTTTGCTAAGCAAACCTAAATCATGTCATCTAAACATTAACCAAGTTAACACCCATTTTCAAGACATTAGTTTCAATGAGTGTGCACATGTCTGTGTGTCAATAACTAAAGTAAAACTCCTCTTACACTGTTGTGCTACCACTCATCAAACTACACGCATCTGCAGTGACTGAACTGGACTCCATGTACTTCATATCTTGGCAAAGGTCATAGAAAAAGATGAGTTGGTTATCAGTGCAACTTCACATCATATTTGCATAGATGCCTTTCAGTGAGCAGCATAAAGTGAAGATGAATTAGTCTATAAGCATAATATGAGGCTTCCTTGGGCACAAAGATCCAGGGAAGTTGTCATATTCCAGTTTTCATTTCTCCATTACCCACAATCAGGAAACGAGTTTAGCATTTTGGTCATAAACTGCATGATGCCAAATAAAAAGAGAAGGACTGGAACACTAAACAACTGTTATTGTGTTATTATCACACTTGTGGCTCATTTTCTAAGTTCATGAGAGTTGTTTACGCTTCCTCCTGGCTGAATTTAGAGAAATGACTTTGGATTGGTCTTGAGAGTAAAGATGATCATTGCTTTGCTCTTAGACTTCTCTAATGCATTTTAGATGCAAACTCCCAAACAAATACTGCTATAAAGTCAATTAACTTCCCCAAAGGTAAGAAAACATCTTAAGATGAAAGTCATGATGCACAAATAAATGACATCTGCGGATAATTAGAGTGCTATAGCTAGCATAAACTGAACTCTAATCTTGTGAAAGCAGTCTGATACACAGCAGTACTGTATGACAATGTGTTTTATTCCTACAGGCTGATTGAACATCACCTAAAACTCTGCATACAATTAACATGGCTCCCACGCAGCTAATACGAATAACACAGAGTCCAAAAATGTACCAGGAGAAGGTTCTTCTTTCAAGTATTGTGCCCATAAGATGATTAATATATTTGTGTCTGTCACATTTAAAGCATTCTCTACCAATTTCAAGAAACCAACAGAAAGAAATCAGTAACTCCATCAGGGAAAGTCTGAAATCTTTTTCATAAGAGATGTCCTGAGAGGTCAGGAAAATAAGCTTGTATAAATGTTGCGAAGACGGAACTTTATGTATAAAAACAGCGGAGTAAATGTCAATAAAATGTCACCCACTTTTTTAAATCACAAGTAAATTCAGCTCAAAATGATACAAACAAACTTTCTCATTCCTTAACTATCTACTGTCTCAGATTTACCAACCACAGGAATATCAAGGTCTCAAATCAAAGGCAGAAATGTGGAGATGGAGACGAGAACAGGGCATCATCGTGACACCACCAACTCCCATGTGTACGTTCAGGAGAGGGGTGACACTCCGGGGGGCTTTGGGTCTTGTTGTTAGCCAGGGATGGGCTGCTTTCCCTGGGTTATCAGCCGCCTCCAGTGACCCCCCGGTGGAGCAGCAGGGCTGTTGTGTTGTTTCATTATCACAGAGGTTCACGTAGCATGGAGAGGCACCATCATTATCCATCAGGCTTAATGAGACTATCTCGCTGCCGTAAAGGTCAGGCAATTACTGCTGTTGCAGTTTTCAGCCTGGAGATGCGAAGAGGTTTGAGCGAGATGGAGGCACAATAGATGGCACACACTGAAACAAACACACAAACAAGCCCACAAAAAGGCTGCTCGCGTGTTTGATATCTGGTGATAATATTAGGTGTTTAAATTGGTAACTTTGGAAATTTTCTGAGAAAACTAACAAAGCTTTAAAGTTAAAGAAGCGTTAGTTAAAGTTCCTTAAGTTTCTTGCCCAAATGCTGATATAACACTGAAACATACAATATACTGAAATTGTTCACAAAACCCCCAAAAAGAAAGAAAATGGGTAAATGATTAGAATTAAAGTCAGTGCACCACACAATTACACACATGAAATATATCAGTAATATACAGTAAGTAATGTAATAAGTAATTGCATCAATGGAATTTGGTTAACAGATTATCAAATATACCCCTCAATCCTTGACTTTTGTAAATAAAATCCCAACTCTACAATCACTAGTCAGGCATGTGGTGCAGCTACAGTTTCTTGCACTGATTTGTGGACGAGCAACTGCAACTCCCTGCAAAACAGAGAGTGACTTCCCAGTCATCTGGATCATGTGCAGTATATGACAGGCCTATAATTGGATCAGACATCGGACCTTTGACTTGTGGCATATGACATCACCTCAAGGCTGAGTACGTATCTCTTACACAGCTCTAACCATGAGCAGCCATAACTTCAAAGAGCATGGTCTATTCTAACAGCTAAAAAAACAAAAGGACAAAAACAAAAACCCGATAAATGTCTGCAAATGGAAAAACAAACAAATATGATATAAAAGCATACTAAATTTTATCTTATGCATTTTAAATAAGTCTAATATAATAGTTTTTAACCATTCTCACATATTCTTGAAAAACATTTTCAGATTACCCAGAAAATTTATCAGCTGATTTGTGTTGTGGAGCACAACATTTTAACCCATTTTAATTTTAATGTAAGCAGTCATGGAAATAAATTTGTATACTAGTATATGAGTGTATTCTGTCAAAATTTTTAAAAGGTCCAGATGGGCAAAGGATTTTGGGGGGCAGAAAACACATAAGCTAGCTAGGAGACTTGAAGTTTTTCACTTTTCACTAAGGATTATACACCTTAGATTAAATATCACTTAAGCTTTTCCAGTTGTTTTTGAGGCACAGTTCAGGCAGTGAAAACCACAGAAAAACTATTTAAAAAACTTGGTTGAAAAAAGTGTATAAATAAATGTGCTTTATTTTAAGTAGAACCTCTAACAATATCTGCTTCTCTACTCATTTGGTTCTGGCGCATTGGTGGTTAAAAACAACCTGAAATCCATTATCTTTTACTCAGTGGGTGATGTGTCTGCCCGACCTTGTTGCTCACAGACATATTCCCATCTCTTCATTAGCAATAAGGAATGATAACTTCTCTGGTGCCATGAGAATAGTGACATTTAGAAATTATTCTTTTCCAAAGTGCCCTTATTTAAACATACAATAACTCAACTTCAACCGATGTCTCCAGGAATGACAGGATACCTGCAGATAAATGTTTAAGAAAAATAGCACCCCTCCTTGCTATAGTATCAGATTGCTATCTTGCCTCCGGTGCCACAGGCGGTCCCGGGACAGGTTTATGTTCCTCTCGCAAGGTTTGAGCCACTGGTTACAGTGTTTTAAAGGCTGGATTAATGGGGTGGCAAGAGGGGCCATAAATTGATAATATAACCACTGAACATACTTGCCAGGACAATTAAGATAATACAACTGGAAATAGAGCCCCCATGAATTGCCATGGTAAAGACCAACGACTGCGTGACAATGATGCGCGCCCTTGAGGCCTTTGGCTGGAAACTGTCATCGGTGTTCTTCCAGATATGAGCAGCAATAAACTCCTTACAATCACACATGACAGTCAGAGAGTAAAAGAGGGCATTTTGAAAATATGGAAGGAGGTTGAGGTAGTTTATCAAACATGTCAACCTTGCAGGTTAGCTTTTAGAAATTACTGTTTTAGTTTAAGATCAGTAGTGATAAAGCTGTGTAAAACATATTTTGAATCATCATGCATACACTGTCAAAAAAAGAAATATATAAACTGAAATGTTCATTGTATTAATTTGATCTGTCAGACAACCTCTACAGGGAAATCCAGTTTATTACAAGGGGGCTTGACATTTCCAAGACTATTACAGTAAGCAGAGTATCCAAAGGTCAATGGTCGTGTCTGTCATTAACCATGTGACTGTGCTGAAGGATAAGAACACAATTTACTTAATGTCTCTCTTATATTAGGCTCTTCTGGGAATGGAGATGATGTACAAGCTAGTTCTTGTCTGAGTTTGCTCCCACCGTTTTCTCGACTCTGGTACGACTGTCAGTATTCAGGTTCCCTAATATCTACAATGAACCTGTAAAAATGAAAAATGATATTTATCAGAAAATAAGTCGGCTTTTGGAAAGCAGAGATCCAAATCCTGATCAACAAAATTCCATGAAAGATGGCTGTATTTTTCTTCCGATGCCGTCGACAACAGTGCTAGATAATGAACACAAGGCGACAAACAAGTAACAAAAACAAAGGCATAATAAGAGAGTGAAAAATGATGCAGAGAGGCCATAATGAAGATGAAAAGACTTGCTATGACGCCTGATGAAGATACATGCCCATATTTCTCTGACACGGTACTAATTACGAGCCGGGTTTCTGTTAATAGCTCATGAAATATTAAGTTCCATTAGCTAATAAAAGCAGTCTGCAGAAACGAATGCCGACTTGCTGAAGAATTCTGAGGCAGGTAGAGAGATGCATGGTAAGGTCTCCGTTTTATTGCTGGGAGCAGAAATGATGAAATGCTCCTAAATGTTATTACAGTTTAACACTCGTCAAGACTGAAGCAGAAGGGCTCCATTTCATAATTATTACAAAAACATAAATATGTGTGCGGCATTAATGTTTTCTTTTTAAAAAGATATCATGGCTATCAAAGAGGGATACATTTTTAATCTTTTCCATTGTGATCATTTTACATTTTTTCTTGTTAATTCTCCATTTTTAAAGAGCTCATGATGGCAGTTTACTAACAAAAACCAAATACATGACAAAAACAACACAATTAGCCTAAAACCTTTGTGTGATTTATCTTTAATGCCTTATATCGGTATATTTTTTTTTTTATCCAACTTGATAAACTGGATGTAATAGCTGTTAGCTTTTAGCAAAACTGAAGATGCGTGGCAACCCATTTCATTCTCCGCTCAAACAATATCTCCATTACGTTGGCTCATTACACCAAAGATAATACAGATACATCCTCCCATCCAACTCCTCTAGAATTTAAAAAGAAACTCAGGAAGAATTAGGGAATTAATCATCAATGGTTGGCCAGTAATGATCCTGGATCTTGGCGTTATTGGTAAATTATAATAGATGATCATAAAACCCAGCCCCACTCAGGTCCCTTCAGCTTCAAGGCATCTACAAATGAAAACGGAAAAGACCCTAAGTCTGCGAGCATGGGGCAGGCCTGCCAAGCGCCCGATTGATTTTCTTATTTTCATGCTGGCAGCCTCGCTCTGAGGAATGAGTTTTAATTCTGGCAGTGCATGATTAAGTCTGCCTGCGCTTAACGGTGGCCTGCTCGACTGGGAAAGTGGATGTGATAGGGAAAAAAGGAGGTTAAAGGAAGAGGGCTGTGATAGTGAGGGATGTGTGTAGGTTTGCTTTAGTGAGGCTTTGCGTTTGTATTTTAATGGGTGTCTGTGTTTGCGTGGGTGGTGGGAGTTGCGGTTGTTCAGGAGGCCTGAATGGCACCTGTCAGGCTCTTGATTAACGAGGCCCTCTGCCCTTCAATTCCCCAGCCTGTCACTCAGAGAGGACGCATTAATCTTCATCGCCCGCTTGTCAGGTCAGGGCCAGTCCAAGAAACCCACCAATGTGTGTCTGTATATTTGTGCCTTTAAAGCATGTCTATGCGTGTCTGGACGCTGGTCGCATGTGTTTCAGAGTGGGTAAGTGCATGTATGTGTCCTTGCTCATGTGTGAGATTAAACGCATGTGCGTGTTTGCGTGCATGTGTGACATTGCTTGAGTGGAGGAGGTGAAGCAGGAGGAGGGGGAGGTGCTGAGGTGGGTTGAGGGAGTTGAGCTGCGTAACATCAGGCTGGACAAAAAGTACAAGGACAAGACCAGAAGGGCAAAATATCAACACTGAAATACCAAAAATGATTGTAATTAATATCTGGCCCTTCAAAACGAGGCATTTACATAATTTATTAAGATTCACAAGAGCATGTGCACTCTGTCATACACACATCATTCCCTTGTGTGAGAGGTGAGAATACAGGCTGTGGTGGGGGGGCTTCCTCATCGATGGTATCAGTGTGTGTTTGTGTATGTGTTTGTGAGGAGACAGATGGAGAGTATCTTTGCCCCTCCTGCCAGCCACCACTCGCTGGCAGCAATGGCAACCATATCAGCACCCCACCCCAAACCCTCGACACAACCCCACCGACCAATCAGATGAGCCCAGCTCCACAAGCATCGGCCAATCAAAAGAGAAGGAAAAAAAAAGGGGAGGGCGGGGGGCAGTTCAATTAGGGCATAATGAAGGGACATTCATCATTCAATTAGGCATCTGTCACCGAGACACAAAAGGGGAGAAAACTTGGGAGATGCAGAGAGGGAAAGAAAGGGTGCAACAGGAATGTGTGACAGAAAAAGGGGAAGACAGTTGAAGGCAGTAAATGGACAGACCAGCAGAAACAGGTGGAAAAAATACAAAAGACACTTATTAAAATGATGTGGAGATGAGACAGAAAGAAAGTGAAGAATGTAAGAGGGTTTAGAGGAAGAAAACAAGGCGGGGATGCAGAGCATTCATAAAGTTAATTACAGTGCAATCTCTGTGACATTTCTATGAATAACAACCCGCTTTGGTGAAATGAGGACAGAGAAAAAAAAACATTAGGACATCAAAAAATTAAAAAAAAAAGAAAAAGAGAAACATCCGGGGAAATGATGAGCTGCTTTACATGCAAAAACTTTGTCTATTCTCATCATTTTGCCATTAGTTCTTGTGAAGCAGTTCATGTTGTTTAGAGAAGCAGTTTTACAGTGATCTGGTATGATAATCATAATTTTTGAGTATATTTTGGCATAGTTTAGATTTTCTAAAGTTACGAATATTAAGTATTTTCCACTTGGTATGGATGTGATTCTATCTGTTTGTCACAAATGAAACTTCTGACTCACCATTATACCTGCAGAATAAATGTAAATTAGGTTGCCATTTGCTGCATCTAGAAACAAGACTAATGTTAATATGAGTATGATGATAAATTATCAAAATATCCATCATCCAGACTCATATTACAAGCATGACATTAAGTTATCAGGTTTAGGACAAAAATGCAATCTGTCACATACAAATGCTCTGGGTCAGTTTTTACTACCCAATAGTGTGCAGGGTAGTCAAATAGCATCACAAGAGTAAAGCTAAAAGCTACTTCAGTCACCTCGCTGTTGAGCCGGGGAATGCAATAAAAATGGAGCTTTCGCCAGCAACTGAAAAACACGTTTTCCGAAATCAAGTCTGTTAATAAACAATGACTGAATACAAGAGAATGACAACCAGTGGTGCGAAGATCAACCAAAATCATTTGTTTTTAAATGATATAATTACAACTATTTGTGCACTCGAGGATTCTGTATTTATTTGAACCCATGCCACAATTCCACAAATTTGCTGCTCTTTGATGTTGAAAAATAAATATTTAGGTTAAATAGATATTATGAATACTAGACTGTATTAATGCATATTCTGTAAACATTCCCTCTGAATTTTATCCTTACATAAGTGGGTACATGTGAAATTGTTTCCAACTGAGATTAAAGGCACCTCCAGATAAAATGAAGTCATTTTATGTCCAGTCACTGGACTCGAGCTACTTAAGTTGAACTGTAAATATCTATTTGTACCATTCTTTTGTCATGCAGAAAAAAAAAAATGCAGACAGGCTTATATGCAATACAAAAAAGTTGAAGAGTTCCATTTGCTCCAAAGAAAATATGCTAAAGTAGCACCAAATTTATCAAACATACAGTATGTGTAAGGGTTCATGCACAAAAATCCTTATGAGATGATTTGGGTGTGAGGATGTGCTGGTTTGGGACAGGACACCATAAACAAGAAGATACCAATCAATGGGGGACCATTGGACTAATCAATCACATTCTTTTCTCTTTATGTCTTATCATGCATATTCCATGTGTCACCTCCTCCATATATTGATTAAATGTTTGAGCTCTAAACGATAAGCTAAGGCTCTATTATCAGAGATTTATTTATTCTTTCATTTTTAATTATAAACATAGTCTGTTTTATACGTGTAGGCGGAAAATAACACAGATGAATAGAATTGTATGTACAGCTTCCTTGAAAACATGTTCAATCGTTGCGGATGTTAAGATTTGAGACAAAGAAATGACTTCAACAAGTAATGTGGCCATTTCATATTCTTTCTTGTTCAGATGAGATTTGAGTTTTCGACAGAGAATTTCACAAACATTGAATAAATTCCACCCCAAAAATCCTCATCACATCAAACACCTTCATCACATTGTCTTTCTTGTCTTCTCCATCTCTCCGTTTCTCTCGTGCCAGCTGTCTCCAAACCCCCGTAGTCTTCCCCCTCCCTCCCTCTCCCCCCACCTCTCTCTCATTCCTCCTCCCCTCCATCGTTCTCTCCCTTGTCCCCAACCAAGCAGGAAAATGATCCCTAGTAAATAATATATCAAGATAAATGATAATTGCTCTGATTTTTTTGTGTGTTCCGCGTCAGTTAATGAGCGCCATAAATTAGCAATGAATATGGCTGACAGCGTTTGTCAGAACACGGTCGATGTAAATGTGTCTTGGCATCCCGATGGTTAAAACTTCGCATCTTCTCTTGTATCTCTGGTGTTTTATAAATTTTTATTTTTTCTCTTTTTTGCAGCTTTGAAACAGATCTTTCAGTCTGATAATGAAACAGAGAAAATTTCATACAACAGCTCATTACAGGATATACCCATTCCTTGCATTTTATAAGAAAAAGGGCTCTGTGATCTGCTTTGCTAGATCCTCGGAGGAAGTGTTTGGTTAGACCAAGCATAAAAAGGGGGTTTTGTTCTAAAAACATCAAAATGAAACAGATACTTTATCTTACAATGCATAACTTGAAAATCAACTCTAATTTGAATTAAGACCCAAGTTAACTTTTTTCCATTAAGAAGTGGCTTTATCAAGCACTACAAACAGAATACATACTGTATATGCTTTCCATTTGTAAACTGTACTGACCAATCGTGTGTGAGCTAGCTTTAGATGCGTGCACACTAAACTTTCACCATCACTGGCTATCATCTGGAAAGGATTTAGCGTTTTATTTACTCTTATTTCTTTTTTTTTTTTCTATTGGCTTTCATAAAGTCTTAGTTCCTTGGCCGCCTGAACCAGAAACCCACCAGGACCTTTGTCCCCAAAGGCTCGAGTCAAGAGGAAACAGCTGATTTGTGTCCAGCTCAACGTACCTTTCTTTAAATAATTGACTAAAGATGAAACTGTAATTTTGTTTTCGATTAATTAGGGAGGGAAACTGAGGTGTGGGGTGGGGGCTACATTTTATAATCATTATACTGCAGTGTATTAAATGACTGGACATTTAATCCTATGTTATGTCATTGGTGGAATAAAAACAGAAAGGCCAACAGGCAGCTGTTAAATGCACACACACACTGTACAGTAATTGTAAATTGGCTGTGGATGAGCACCCGCACTTCGGCCTCATCCCTCCGACCCTGTCAGACATCAAACGGGGGGTCTTGGCCACAGATCGCACATGCAGGCATCCCCAGAGATTGCCTGATTGAAACCTGGCAACAGGACCAAACAGCTGCTTCAAACAAAAGACATCTGCATATTTCAGATTTGTTTTTCATAAATTAACACTGCAACCTGCCAAAATTCGAGACGAGGGAGTCTATCGACTTGTGTATAATTAGATAAAGTTTACAAGCTTTGAAAGTTGGGAATTAGCATGAGGTAAAAGGTTTCTCACAAGGGAAGGATGGTGATATGGGGGTGCAGCTTACAGGCATGTATCTGATTTCTTTTGTAATGATGGGGGGGTGAATGTACATAGGAACAGAGGAAACTCCTGTGGTGTTAAAGCCGCAACAGTAGCTGAGTTTTGTTTTCCTGTTAGCTGGTTCAGGGGGAGGTTTTAGCATGCCGTGGCATGCTGACAGTTTGATGTTGCTTGTCCAGCCAGTTAAAAACTGCCAGGCTTTTTTCAGTTCTGTCTGGGACCTAATGACACCTCCCGTGCGTTTGTGTCGAAGCGCATGTAAGTAGTTCTGTTCAGTTCTGATAACACCCTGTGTGTTGTCTTTATGGGGTCAGATAGTGAGCTGTTTCACGTGTAAAAACCCCCCTCAATTATTCAGTGAAGTCAAGCCTCCCCTTTATCTCCAACTTGTCTCCTGGTGTGCTTGGAGACAACAGAGTGAGAGAAAGAGCGAAGGCAAAATAGAGGGATGGATAGAAAAAGGGAGGGAGGGATGGATGGGAAGGAGCGGATGTCTCCTCAAAAGCATTGCTGCCTAATTACTAGCTCATTTAGATCAGCAACCACAGATATAAATAACCCAACAGCTGGCGCAATGGAAACAGACAACACCAAACACGGAAAAGCAGCACAATATCACAGTCAGCTGAAATAAGCGTTGGAATGATAATGGTGTCTGTGGTACGCAGAAAAAAGTCTTGTGTCTCAACATGGGTGTGCTGTTTACAGTTCAAAAGCCTCAAGTGGGCCAGAGGTGAGGGTGAGGTTCAGTTATAAGTATAGATGTTGCATAAACTTTCATTCTAAATCTCTGTGCTCATTTTGTAAATATTTATGAAAACATCTCATCTGGAAAGTTTCATATTTTCAAATTATTTTACAAATGTGAAAATTACACTGGTTGATTTGTTAAAGATTTTGAGTGGTAATGTATTACAGTGGTAGTTTTTATTGGAAATTACAAATCAAGAATATTGTCAAAGTTATAACATGCAGTTTGGTTTTATTTCAAATTTGTTTTAGTGGTATTTGTTTCTTAGAGAACTTTTGGATAGTTAAAAAACATCCAGATTTGAAAGTAAAAAGTTTATTTTGTCATTTTGCTTTGTTTTGTTTGCATGGAGCTGATGTTATGTGTAACTTCTCTTTGGTATGCCACCTTGGTGTGTGTACATGATGCATGCATCCCGTTTGGCATGTATAAATTAGAAGAGGAATAGCAACAGGTATGAAAATGGCTTTGGTGTTAATGTGTTTGCTACCACTTTGTACAGAAAAAACCTGAGCTAACTATATCAGAACTTTATGTAAAGGAGTGTTATTATTCGCCAGCATAGTACAATTGTAAGATCAAACATAGCATCAATTAGTCTTTGTTTTGTTGCCAGTTCAGTTATCTATTTTCCTTGATAATTTTTCAGGTAAAATTGAAAATATTTGTTTGTGTGTGTGTGTTGTTGCTTCGTAGGCTGAGAGAAAAAGAAAAGCATGTAAAAGCTACACTAGAAATTTAAAGGGACTAGAGGTAGGAATTGACCTACAGATCTGGGCATGAAAAAGTTCCTACTTTTTCTGCCAGAAGTGGGGCAGTTATAGTGCACTAGTACTGTACTATCACTGGCTGAACGATTTGTCCCGCGAATACGTCATCACGCACAGTGTCCAAACTTGGCGTGTGGAAATGTCCTTGTTCCGGGCATTCATTTATGCTCTGAAATCGTTTCCTCTGGGCACACAGGCATTTTTCTGTGCGATTGAATTAGCTGGCAAGTCGCTGGTAAGTGGCTGGCAGTCGGCTGAAAGGGGAACATTTTCATGCCCAGATCTGTATGGCTAAACCATGCCCCCAATGCAATGAGCCAATCACAGTGCGCACAGCTAACCCTATAGGGAGCCAAAGTCACCTCCCTCTACTTCCGCACCATGGGACCTAAGAGACAAAAAAATATGAATGGAAGTCAATGAGGAGAAAACAATTATCTTCTGGTCCCAGTTGTTCTCCGTCCCGGATTCCAGATATGTTGGTTATGGATTTGAAGGAAAATTTTTCGTGCAAAGAAAAAATAAAATACCGCGAAGATTTTCAATAATTTCAGGATTTACTTGAAGCCGCTTTGTGGACTACACGCAAATTTGGATCTTGATAAATCTGGCTCATATAGTATTTAGAAACAGATATGTGGTTCTGACCAAAGTTGAACAACATAAAAGTACAGTAAAAGTAACGAGTAATGTAAAAAGTTAATTTCCAAAATTTACTTTTTAAAAGTAACTTCCCCAACACTGGCTGTATACATTTTTGGACTTTTTGTCCACCTCAATCAGCCGTTCATTAAAACTATCCACTCAATTTTATCAAACCTTTCACATCAGAGGAAATGCAAAAGCTGACAACCTCCCGTCTTACACTTTTCTGCATTATCCACACCCACTAAATTTCCCAAATTTCCAACCAAATCCACAGCTTGGCCGTTTCTCAATCTGCGTACTTGTGCGTACTTGCGTGCCCGTGGACTCGTGAAACGTCATCACCCGTGGTCCAAGTCATGCTCCATTTCAAAGTTCGCTTCTAAGCAAGTATGCTAAAAATCTCCAGATGAGAACTTCCTCCGCCCATTTTACAGAGCATGCATCAGAGGACACTCGTGCATACTTGGCCAGATGTAAGTCCCAGCATGCACCTGCACGAGAGCAGCATTTCCAGCCTCCTCCCCCCACCTCCGCCTCCAACAGCCAAACTTGAGCAATCATTTCTATTATTTACTGTTGTTCTTATCCTTTTATCTACAGCTCTTTCCCCTGTTTTCCTCTCACAGCTGTTTTTGATCACATTATGATTAACTCACCTGACTGCCCGTTTGGATTAATATGCTTATGTATTAGAAATAAATATAATTTACATGTTGGAAACAAAAACATCCACTCATTATAATTGTTTAGCAGCAGTTATTTTAAGTATTTTCATTTGTTACAGTATCATTACAACATCTCCACAATACATAACCAACAGCTGTGGAAAATACAATATTATTTTTATGTTGACGGGCAGCTCTGCACTGCTGTGCACCGCAGGGGGGGGATGGTGGTTTGTCACTCGTTAGTCACTTCAGTCAGGTGAACACGGCAGAACCCGGTTATTTTAGTACTTTGAGAGAGTTGCAGCATTGCACCTGCTTTAGAAGTCAGAGAACTGAAGACGCTGTCGTGTTTGGGTCCACCAGATTCTCCAGAGGTATCAGAGCTTGGCGAATTTCATCATCTGATCCAGGAGTTACGTCTGGATGATGGCCGCTTCCAGGGGGATTTCTCGAGCCCAGTTTAGCCCCGTTTCCACCCGCGGGTCTGGGTCGGGTCAGGTCGGGCCAGCCCGGATCGGGTGGGTTTTGGTACGGATGTGCTGATTTCACGCTGCGTCCCCACAGCAACCTGTACCCTTACTCTGGAGGTGCTGGACAGTGCTGCTACGTGATCGCGTGACATCATCGCTGTGCAACGCCGTTTAACCAAAACACCGCGCCACACATGACAGAAACAAAAGGAGTCCCCCCGGCTTTGTTTTTAGGCTTGGTCATGAGGGAAGTGAGATTTTTCAACAAATCAATGTATTGCTTTGTATTAGCTCCACCTCTTTGGTCCGGATCGGTTAGATCAGTACCCTTACCGAAGGGTGCCAAAAAAGTAGGCCGGGTCGGGTCGGATATAAGGGTACCCGTCCAGGTTTTTATCTGTGGAGACGCAAAAAAACGTGGACCAATCCGGCCCGACCCGACCCAGACCCGCTGGTGGAAACGGGGCTTTTGATGATCTGCTGGGAGGATTGGTGCTGCATATCCCACCAGGATACAAACCACAGGCGCTGTATTCCAGCTGCGGATCATCTGTCCACCTGCCTTCGGTGAGTAAGCTAGCTGCAGCTAGTTAGCACTTCCAGCAAAACTTCAAACAACTTCCAACTTCCAGCAAAACGTGGCTGCTGTCAGTAAGCTAGCTATTGTGGCTCAGTTTACGAGTCTCTACCGTCTCCTCGCCCCCACCTCTAAAAATTTAACCAGCTGATTAAATGCAACTCGTAGCTGACCGCTTTCCTGCTAGCTTTCATCCGAGTGTTTGTTTACATCAGTCGAGGCTGAACTCCTGGTACTGGAGCGTCATCTTGTGACCAAACTCAATACTACACTAGTCTGAACACAGACTCATACTGAATTATATTGATGTTTTATAACAAACAATCTCAATTTATTTATGTAGCGAGGACAGAGCTGCATATTCTTTCGGGAACTACAGGTTCTCTGTTCCCGCTGCAGTGGCGTTGTGACATTTCATCCCACAAACACCGGCTGCAGAGACAAGCAGCTTTTGGTTAATGAGGTTTTGGCTGACTGGGTTTTCAGTCCTAAATTTATGGTATTATTACACCGCTTTTGTGTGCAGCACTCTGTGATTTTATCTGTGAAAAGCGCTTTTCCCTTCTTACTATACAAGAGAGCAGCGAGCTGCAGAGCGCTGGTCCGTTCACATTACGTCTCATTCATTTTCAGTGACGACACTCTTATTGTTTGCGTGTCAAAAACGCTCGAGTTCAGTTTTTTCAACGCAGGTAGGACGCCTCATTTGCGCAATCCCTTCATTCGTTTGAAGAAGACATGCGAATGGGGCTTGTCGCGCCGCAAATTTGCATCAAACGCGCCACCCCAAGCAAACGCGCGTCTATTCACGTCTGTACATTGACTTAACATGTAAGTCATTTGCGCGATTAATTTTATTCACATCCGGTGTGAACACAAATTAAAGCTTACAGGTGGTTAGAGGCTGATCTGATGCAGCTGCAGTTTGCTGTATTTTAGCATGCATTGTCCTAATTTTACATATTCAAACATATACCAGCTCAAGAAACAGAATTAGCAGGAAATTTACCTCCGATAAACTGAATCCTGAATAAAATGTCAGAAACTGTATGTGGGGTACCACAGCTCCGGTGGGACGGAGGGAGAGAGAAGGGGGAAAAAAAGTCCATTCCAACCACTGCCAACATTTTCAAAAGAATCCCAGGGACATGATCCGGGTCAAATATATTTAATCTATTCTTGTATAATGAAAAACGTCTTCTGATTTTAAATGAGACTAAACTTAAACCCACCGCTCATAATGAAGAGTATTTTCACAGCGAGTCGCGTGACGTCCAGTATCGGGTGTTGTCATGAAAGAGTATTTGACGAGTAGGAGTAGGTATAGCAAAATAGGCCGGTGTCGGAGCGAGTACCAATATTGGAATCAGTACTGGGACATCCCTAGTGATTGATTGATTGATTGATTGATGTTTATTTAAGTGTCAAGCACCTTGGTTGGTGCCCAGCCCTCATGGGCTTATTAGACACTATCAAATAACGATACAATAGCCTTGTGGCAAAATACAGAACAAAGCATGACATAAAAGAAAAACCTATGAAAATTTGGGCACATACAGAGACAGTAGTTCATCAAATGGGACACAAAATACTTTGCCGCAGATACCAGGCCTTTTCCACAAATTTTGACAGGGCAAAAACATCATTTTCAAACAGCCAGCCTAGAATCTCCGCTTCCTAGTAATAGTTAAATACTACTGGAAACGATATCTTCTTTTTTTAAGTGCAAAGTAATAGTGTTGTAGTACTCGAGATCGGTCTTGGTCTTGAGAGATTTTTTTAGGTTCTTGGTCTCGTCTTGGTATGACTGCATTTTGTCTCGGCCTTGTCTCGGTCTCGGACAGGGCGGCCTCGGGATTTTAGAGCAAGACCGGTCGAGCCCATTACTGATAGGCTTTTTGTCCATAATTTAGCTAAGGGTGGAAAAGGACCCTCTTAAAAACAGCAAATAACATCTTAAAAACATTGGTTGTGTTACGTCTCCCTCCAGCTGCATCTCCAGTGTGACTGTGAGTGACGCACCTGTGCACACCAGCGTCCAGAGAGGCGCGAGCCGATAGGAGGAGAGCGGCTGTGTGAACTTGTTAGCATGGCTGTAGCTACCATTGAGGACACCGAGGTCTGGACCAGGACAAATTAACCAAAAAAACATGAAGTTCAAAAGTATTTACCTGACAAGACAATTTCTGTGCGGATTGATACTGAAGTAGCCACATATATTCTAGACCAGCCACATATATTATAGAACTGATTCTCAAGCTAAATCTGATTCTCATATTTATTATTATCATTAACATGAACACAGTGAAAACTAAGTCGTACGAATAGGTTGAAACCATTTCTTCTCCCGCCTGCCAAGGCGCAACAGTGCGCTGCAGCAGCAGCTGCTCAGTCACTGATCAGTGATCAATCATCCACACAGCAAATGCTGGTTATTTTTTCAGACTTCAAGGATGCAGAGTAATTGTTTTTACACATCAGAGATCATTAAGAACAACTTACCTGCAACAGTGATGCTTAGCGGGTCAGTATTTTCTCCAGGTGAGTGAAAAGTTCATATTCACTGAACTAACTCCCTGATTGCGCATTTGTGATTGAGTCTACATGGTTCTCACTTCATGCAGCGAGCGTGCTTACTTCAGGTTCATTGTAAATCTGAATTTTGTTTGATTATAAGCTTTTTAGTAGTAATTATATCATTTTATGTGCAGTCTCATTACTTAACAAAATATGTTGTTTCTAAAACTTTTCAACATTGTGAAAGTGGTGATGATGAGACTGAAGAAATGTCAGATGATATGCAGTACTCTGTCATTAGTTCTAAAACAGACACAGATCAAAAAGAGAACAAATGACAGAAAATAAGATAAACTACGGTCTTGCTTGTTAGAGATTTCTACCAACTTGGCTATGATTAAATTTGATGTTTGCCAAAATTTATTATTAGCCTATATAGATTATTTAATTCATAGTGCTGCTTTCAAAACAGTAACACAAAGATTAATTTTTGTTGTCATATTTGTTTAAAAGCGAACTTTTAAAACCCCTCACCTTTTGATGTTTTCTTGTGATTTTTCTTTGATATTGATGGTCTTAGTCTTGTCTCGACCTCTAAATGTCTTGACCTTGTCTTGGTCTCAGTACTCCCTGGTCTTGTAATGTCTTGGTCTCGGAGCGGTCTTGACTACAACACTACAAGGTAAGATTTTAAACTTAATTTAAAGCGTATGAAAGTGCTGTAAAGAACTGTTATTGGTCAATAATATGAGAAAAAAACTGAGTAAATGCTACCTTTGGGCAACTACTGTGTCTCCTCCACAAACATTTGTAGCTGTGATGCAAGTGTTTTGTTTTAGTTTTTGTTTGGAGAATTGCTTGATAATCAGGCTAGTTGCAACAATTATCTGTGTGATAATACCCAACAGTTCCTGTAAATTCCAGAAACACTGTCCTTTGGGTCTCCCTGAGGAAAGACTTTAAACATTCCTATGTTTATGTCAAAGCTTTTGCAACTACAAGGCTGCATCCTCTGTTAAGTGATTATACAGACAACTTGGGAGTGATATAATTACCTTAAACATGGCAGCCCTACTGGTGGAGCTTGTGGAGGTGATAATATATGGTAATTACCAGTTTCTAGGGCTGAACAATCTGGAAAGAATGTATTTAAGATAAAAGCATGAAAACAACCCCGCCAGCAGTTGTACAAGTACAGCATGGTGTTTGTACTGTAAAGAAGACAATGGCTGTAAACATTTAAAAAATGGTAATGAGATAACTGCTGTATCCCTTCAGGAAAACACATGTATTTTTCTTCACAGACATAAAAGTATAAAAGCACTTAAGGAAATATTTTTAAAATGTGAAGATAAGAATCTTCATCCCATGAAACCAAGTAAATAAAATTACTGTCTAGGCAGCTTTAATTGGGCTCTAATTATGAGGAAAATCTCTTGTCATTGTCATTTTTCAATCTGTTTCTATTTATTTCAGCCTAAAATGCTGCTAAATGTTGAGGGATTTTTAGAAAGTTTTAACAAGAAACCCACAAAGAAATGTAAAATGATTTACTTTAACCTTATCTCCAAGTGATTTCAACTGTTTTTTGGCATTAAAACAAACTAAATGAGAGTTTTTCTTCTAAAGTACATTTCAGTTTTAATATACTGCTTGGTGAGTGGTGATACTTAAATCTTTGTCCCAGTACAGAAACCCTTGCTGGAGAAACAGACAGACAGGCAGAACCCTCTGCAAGCATCAGGGGAACCAGTTTTTCTAAAGGTATTCATTTAACCTGAGCTCTTTGTCTACAGTGGGTTGGTGATACAGTGGATCTGCTTTGGTCGTTGTCTCTTCTCGGGTGTTTTGGCAGAAGATGACGATATTCAGTTGGCGAAGAGGAAACCAAAAGACGAGGTCTGTGTGAGCAAACAATGGAGAGCTTTCTCTTTCAGTAGAGTGAAAGACCAGAGCGAGAAATGTGATCTTCATGTTTCAAAACTGAAAAATCAGATCAGCAAAACCAGTAAGCAATTTTCAAAGATTAATCATCCTGAAATATTTCCTAATTTTGAAAACTTGGTTGTTATCTGTTGCTTTACATGGATCAATATCCACACAGATGCTGTATTGGAAGAAACTGGAGCAGGCAGGTGAGATCAACATATCAATTTACCACATTTAATCTTATGCTGCTCATTGTCTAGTCCACAGACTCAGATATTTAAGCCTTGAGTCTCTAAAAACAAACTTTATCTTGTAAGCACCACTGCCGTCACTGCTAGTGCAACCAGTTTCCAACATCTCTACACCCAGAATGATGGAAGGACTTGGGGAATAGGAGATGTTCAGAGTGGGCGGCCCCTCCTGTTGTACGAAACCCCGGTGAGGGGTGTTCGCCATATGCTCACAGGGTTCCAAGGGAAGGGGGCTTGGAGGATAAAAGTGAACACAGCAGCAAAGGGCCCTCCATCAGTGTGTTCAAAGCCTCCATATGAAAATGACTGTGTACATCTTCCGCTGAGGCCAAATTTAGATCAAAGGCAACCCCAGGCGGGGCAGGGGGGAACCAGAGGGAGGGGAGCATGGTTGGTTTGGGCTGACTGGGAGTTGTGCATGAAATGGAAGTTTGTGCAATGTGATGAGCACATCAGTGAGTCTATGAGAATGTTAATAATAATAAGTGGGGAAATTTGTCAACTTATTTTTCCCCCTTTACACTGAGGATTTCAGTACAGTAGTGGAGCTGTTAACTTCTAAAGTGACTTCCAGCTGGGTGAAATGAAGTTGTTGCTTTTTCAGGTCAGTTTTACTGTCTGGACAGGATTGAATTTACAGAACTCGACAGATGCATGAGAGCTTTTGATGTTTAAGCTGTGGTGCATTTGCTTCCTAAATGTCAGAGATGGGAAGCAGAAAGAATTCTGCACATCTGTGTAAACTGCTGTAGCAAAAATAATTATTTGAAAAGTGTTATATCCAGTCTTTTAAGTAAACAGTTACACAACTTTTAGTATTAACATTTGATTCTGTGTTTTTATCATTTCAAAACTTTATAAAGACACTCACCGGCCAGTTATTAGGTACACTCTGCTTGTATCGGGTTAGACCCCCCTTTTGCCTTCAGAACTGCCTTAATCCTTCGTGGCATAGATTCAACAAGGTACTGGAAACATTCCTGAGAGATTTTGCTCTGTATTGACATGACAGCATCACTCAGTTGCTGCAGATTTGTCAGCTGCATATCCTTTCAGAGAATCTCCCGTTCCACCACATCCCAAAGGTGCTCATATTGGAGATCTGGGGCCGCATTTATAAAACGTTGCGTAGGAAAGCTGACTACTGGCAGCGGACGTAGGAAAAACAGGAAGTGTGCTGCACAAAAACTTTATTTATAAAAGAGTCTGTACATCCTATGCCTGTTTCCATTTATAAATCAGAATCAACTCTAAAGTTGGTGCACCTGAAGGAATGCCTTGCTCCGCCCATAAGGTGACTATACCCAAAAATGTTTTATTTAGAAGCCACGGCATGAACATCAGCGATGCAGAGAGGTAGAAAAGGTGTCAGAGGACCAGGCGGTTTCCAGTGGACAATAAAGTGGAGACAGCGGACACAGATACGCCAGAACCAAACGCATCTGAGATCATTTATTCCTTCTTCCACCTTATAAAACCAAAATATACAGACACAGCTGAGATGTTTTTGACATCCGTTTGGTGTTAATATTTCTTTCTAGTTCCTAGATGTTCCAGCACTGCAGCTGTGGTTGGAGGGGGAGACTGGTGACTCCCCAGCACCTCATGCGCCCAGTTGCAGCCCGTTACGTCCCAGCTCTGCTAGGGGTTGGGGACGCAAACAAAAGACTGGTTGCAGGTGGAATAAGCATGTTTATTATTTTTCAGAGGTGAATTAAAGCATTAAACACATAACCATGAAAACCGTAACTAAAAAGGAGATGGGGTTAGCGATGCTGCTCAAAAGGAACAAATAAAAAGACAAAGCCTAACTCTGAAAGGGACACCAAATGGGGAAAGACACAAACCTAGGCTATAAACCAAAAAGGGAACGAGCAGCACCATAAACTAAGACCTGTAACCAAAACTCAACTACAAAACAAAAGACCTAGCTATCCCAACTCCAAACTACCAGCATAAGTCAAACACAAAAGGGAATCTAGCAACTAAATCATTAACCAAACTAAAACACCTGAAAATCAAAACTAAAGACAAAGTTACTCAAACTAAAGTCACCAAAAACATAACAAACTCAGGACAACTGTTGCCAAGCAGTTGCTAATGACTGAGGGTGTGCTGGGTTCTTTTGTAGCTGTATGGAAGCAGCTCCAGGTGTGTCCAATGAGTCATCAGATGATGGAGGGAAGAGATGGTGGTGGTGTGCTGCCAGGCCAATCAGACAGGTGGGGTGAAGCAGAAGGATTTGCATGCAAAAGTGAAAGACAATGGGTTAGTGATCAGGCGGCCGTAACACAGTCGTATCCACAAATAAATGCCTCTGTGCAAAAGACCATGGAGGCCACAGAGTTGCGAAAAATAAAGACCTTCTTTACAGAAATGGGCACAACACTAAAACTAGTATATAAATACAGTACATCAGATCTGCCTCTTGTGTTTCACTCTTGTATGAGCTTCCCATGCGCCGTTTCCTCCAGCAGATGGTGCGTCTTTACGCATTGGGTTGCCAGCCTCTATATAGCTACATACATTGTATTTTTAATTATATATCAAAAATCACTAGAATTTCTGAACAGCGACAGGTGGGGGATATGTCATGATTGTCGCTAAACTAATGAGCATTTTTGCAAGTCGATCATGTCATTTTAATGGTAATTGTCATTCATGTACTGTAGAAGCTCATTTACACACACATATAGGCAGCAGACTGTCCGCCTTATTTAGTCGTGTGAATGGACTTCACAACATGTCAGTTTTATTTCACAAGAGACCATATTTTAGTGGTTGGGGTTCTTTGTCAATAAAATAGACTTCATCTGTTTCTTTTGTAAATCCTGATTGCACTCCCGAAACTATTAATATCAAATAGCCTATGCCTCTTTATCAGTTTTTCTGTCACAGTTCACGTCATTTTTTTGCTTTTATTCTTCTGCCGTTGGTGTCGAAGTTTCCTGTTTCTCCAGATTTTCGGCATTCGCCAGTATCAGAGCTGCCGTAGATTTAGAGACTTTTTCCAGCAAGTTTGTTTTTTTATAAATCCCAAAAATGTACTATATTTGTCGTACGCCATTTTTTGTATGTAGGCTTTATAAATGAGGCCCCATGTTCAAGAAACCAGTCTGAGATGATTCGCGCTTCATGACATGGTGCGTTATCCTGCTGGAAGTAGCCATCAGAAGATGAACAGATATAGAACAAACCTGAGCAACATCAGTGCAAATTTGGACAGAATTCCTAGTCTCTGTTCCTGAACAATACTTTCTGTCCATAGGTGCATATCAGACTTACATGATGGTGCACATGTGGCACACACGTGTTATGTGAAGGCAGCATGGATAATTTGGATACAAAAAGGAATGGCTCCACAGTTCGCAACTGTGACTCTTTTCTCATCATTTGAACCTTATAGAAGAATCGATTCATTTGTGAACGTCACATCTCTACCAGGAAAACATTCATTCACTCACTCATAGACCACTTCTTGATCTATAAGTTACAGAGAGCTAAAGACTTGTTTATGCTCTAAATACTATAATAAATATGCATGGAGCCTTCTGTCCATCTTCTGTGGCCTTTATGAGCACATTTTAGTCAGATTTCGGATTACTTGCTGATACAAACCCATACCGTATCATATCATCTTCTTCCGCTTATCTGGGATTGGGTCATGGGCAGCGCTGCCCCTACCCAAAGTGAGGCCCCAGGCGAAGGGTCCAAACGAAGCCCCACCCCAGGCCACTGTCCAGAACCCCTAAAGATGTATGAGCATTGGTTTGGGAAATATGTAAAAAATTGATTAAGGCCTCTGACGTGCCACTAAAGAGTTCACAGCAGTTTATAATAACTTAAAGGGACCAGAGGCAAGATTAAGAAATGAGACTCGCGACTGCCGCTACTGGTGCTGTAGGTTTTGGTAGGTTCTGGTGCTTGTTCTTTTTGCTTTTTAGCACTTCATCACCCATTAGTATTAAAAAAATGGACATGCATGTTTATCCTTTCACAATTCCTGCCTCTAATCCCTTTAATAGAAACATATTGTTTAGTTTACAGACCAGTTTGGGTCTTTCTAACCAGTTGGTCCTGATGGTTCCTAAATCCAGACTAAAGGGCAAAGGGACAAAGCTTTTTCTGTTGCTGCACCAGTTCTTTGGAACAGTCTGCCATATAATATTAATTGCGCACAGAATATTGTTCATTTTAAATCTTTACTAAAAGCAGGTCTTTTCTCACTGGCCTTCCCTCCAGCTTGAGCATCTCCTTTTGGCTTTTATGTGTTATATGTTATTTTATGTATTTATTTTTCTCCTGTGGTTTCATGTGTATTTTATTTAAACGTGGTTTTATTTATTCTGCACTTGTATTTTTTTGTTGATCTTCTGATTTTATTATTTCTATGTACAGCACTTTGGTCAACTGAGGTTGTTTTTAAATGTGCTTTATAAATAAATCTGACCTGACTGTAAACACTATTCAAACTGAGAGCCTGACCCTCAGGCTAATGGTCACATCGCTCTTCAGCCCCAAGCCTCTCCTTTAAAGCTCGAAAGTGGGTGAAAGCAAACCAATATTAACTCATGGGTTTTAAGTGTGCACTATCTAAAGCTCTTTTCACTGCAAAATACTTCCTTTTCTTCGCTGCATCCGCCATTTTTATCAAGAATTCGAATGAATCTGGTGTCAGCTCCAGTCGATGTTTAAAAAAAAAAGTTTGCTCCAATCAACAAGTTTATCCCAACAGAATGCTACACCTTTATCATTGCTGGAGACAACATGCAAATTTCTGCCCAGAAATGTCCCGAACACACCATAACAAAAGAAAAAGGGGAAATACAGTCAGGGGAGGGGGAGTTGCAAACAAAACTCACCACCACACGAAAGAGGCTCAAAGGTGCGGTTTAAGCCAGATTTCACTCACACAAGTCTAGTGTTTATTTTCAGGGAGAAAACTCTGGACTCTTCCTTTAAGGACAAGAAAATGATTTTGCTGAAAGAATTGGTAAGTAGTGTTCTTGTGATCAGCTTTACAGTATGTAAACAGCAGCTAAGCTAGCAGTTATCTTCATAAGAGCTTCATATTAACCCTGCGTACACACCAAACACGATTTGGGTGTCAATAACGCACTTGATGCCTAAAGCTGGATGCTGGGTTGCTAAAAAGTCAAACGCTTGATTTCCAGCGTCAAGACGCCCTCGACACCATAGACTGTATATAATTACTGGACGTAGCTTCCGGTCTCTTCTGAATAGAGAAATGTGAAGCCAGTTGGGCGTGTCTTACCGTCGCCATCTTGCCGTGTCACGTACGTCGTCACTACAGGAAATTCCTAAAATGGGCACAGCGCGGCCGCGGGGCAAATGATTGACAGCTGACGTACTGTGGGCTAAACGCTAACTGAGCTAACACGAAACTAAGAGGAGCTAACAAAGATAAGCCCCCTAAGCGGCATGGTTAAGGTAAGACATGCTTAGACTTGCAATTCGCTGACTAAACACCGCCGTTGTGCGACTCTGTAACAAACTGAGACCTTATTAAGAGCAAAGAAGGAGCTAACTAGGAGCCTCTGGTCGGCAGGCGGAGCTTCCGGTCTGCCGCATGTCAATCATAAGGACACGCCCTTAATTATGTGTAATTTGAAGAATAAATAACATCTAAACGAATGAGTTATAAAAAAATTCACCCCCCTCACAGTTGACATGAAGGTAAACTTGACCTAATAAACCTAAAATGATTTTTTGAACCAGGCTGTAAACCTGTTTATTTCTGCTGTGAAGTTGGCGTTTTTAACATGGGAGTCTATGGGGATTTGCTCGCTCTTGGAGCCAGCCCCTAGCGGATGAAGGGAGGATTACACTATTTGCAACAAGCAAGCGAGCTTCACTGTTCTGAGGCGGAGTTTGCCCCTTGCTCGATACGCGTCGAGGGATGTCCAGCCAAGGTGCGTTCGACCCACGTCGGGAGGAGCCTCTCCTTTTTCTTTTTCCTTTCACCGGTCTGTTTGCACCATGGCAGATGCAGGAGAGAGAGCGGCTCGGCTTTATGTGAAAAACAAAGCTAGGGAACGTTGTCGTCGGGCATCTCTGCTCTGTGTCTTGGTTCACCAGATGATTCAAGGTGTTCAAGGTGCGATGAGTTTCACCAATTACTCCAGAAGCTGCGCGATGACGAGGGGAGCTTTCAGCTGTCTGATCTGGCCCAGTTTAACAACCCGCTGTCCCAATGCGGGACAGCATTGTAAGCCCAGTACAGCCCATCGGCACAGCAGGCCATCAAACTGCTGTTCAGAAACCGGGACCGGACGCAGATCACAGGTTATCCTCCTCTGTCTTCAGAAAGAGAGGAGATTCCCTTGGTTCTGGGTGTTTCCCGTCCTGTCATAAAATGTGTGTCCTTGTGATGACATTGAGTCGATCTGATTGGTTGACGTCCCGCGTCAAGACGCCAAAGTTCAGATTTTCCAACTCCAGTGTCAGCTGCTTGTGATGGGTATAACGCACGTCAAACACTCAAAATCTCAAAACTCAACGTGTGAAATGCGTCTAGACACGCCACACGTAGCATGTTTTTGACACCTCCTCGAAACGCGTCGGCCATTGACTTTGCATGTAAACCTGACGCCCAACCCGCGTTTGGTGTGTACACACCAGTAATGTGAAACCTATGAATTGTTACATTAAGTGTCTGATCAGATTTGCTGTCATTACTTGGTTTTCTGAAAAAAAATTGTACAAGACATCAAACCCAGTTAGCAACAGCTAAAGTTGCCTCTCCTAATGTGTCGTGAAATTCACCCAATACAATGTTTACACTGCACAGATGGTTGCTTGCAGTCAGTGTCTGATCAGCTGATCACTAAATGCATCTCTGACCACGTACTCCTTTGGTAATCCATAGAAAGAAATATCTGGGTCTCTGGTCTCGTTGTAACTCCTAACTGCACAGTAACTGTATGGGATCTGTTTGGCTGGCCGATACGGTGTTTATGTCATTACAGCTCAGCTCCGTGATTGATGACATGACAGTAGTGCAGTTAACCTGGTGCTTTATCAAAACACTACCCTGAACATTAATCCTCAACTAAAGGTTCCTACCCCTGTGCTTCTGGTAACACAACTTTTTTTTTTTTTTTTTGGTAACACTACAGTATTCCTGACAGCTTGTATAGAGTCGCAGTATAGCCACCAAGCAGCGCAGGTACTCAATATGGCGGCGACTAGTAGTTTGAGTGCAGAGAACGTGTCTGTGACGTCAGCTGCAAATTATCAATAGATGATGTGCAATCAGCAAAAGGAGCAAAGAAGACAACTGGGAAAGTACTTTAAGAGTACAGACCTCCAACAAGAGACACGGGAAGGAAGGAAGGAAGGAAGGAAGGAAGGAAGGAAGAACCCTTCAAAAAAAAAATCCTGGATCCAAATTCAAATCTGTTCAGCACTTTTTGAGTTATTTTGCTAAAAGGCAGACAGACATTACCTCCAGCACTCCTTGGTGGAAGTAGTGATATCCTGCAATCATTTGGAATTAAACACACTGTTTACAGTGTTACAATGATATTCTGCCATCGTAAGATCCTTATTGATTATGTTTATGATCATTTACAAGCATCATCTTCAGAATGAAAGTTATCTGGGAATGGGAAGTTTTACCAAACCATTTTGAAAAATCCTAAAATAGCCTTGTTTCAGCAAGAAGCATTCATATGTGGACATTGTTTTTAATGCATTAGTAACACATGGCCAGGGTTTTTTTTTTTTTTTTAATTCTGTTGGTGTCATCAGAGAAGCTCTGCAAAATTCATTCTAATCTGAAGCTTTTCTTTAGTCCAGAATTATAAATAGTTGCGTGCAAAACCTAAAAAAAACCTGTTCACGACGCAACTGAGATCCATACTGTACAAAACATTGACAGATAACCCAAACTCAGTCCCTTCAAAATTCCCGGGAGCAGCTGGAGCCATGCCATTCTTGGAACAAGGCCTTGATTGGTGTGGTCACATGCTGCAAATGAATCAATGCTGGTAAAACTCCAGGTTCACTAGGTCAGAGCCAACAAACACGCTCAAGCACAGTGTAGTTTTGTAAGTGAAGGTGAAGGATGCTTCCCCATGTGGCCTCTATCTCACAATGACCAAGAATACTTCCAAAAAATTCCTGGATCCAAATGATCCAGACCAACACCAAAAATTTAGCCACCTCTTTCTTGCACCATTTTCAACATTCTCTGAAAATTTTATTCAAATCTGTTTGGTATTTAGTAATTTTGCTAACAGACAGGCAGATGCCAATGATTACATTTTTTTTAACTGGTAGAGGTAAAAAAAAAAAAAAAAAAAAAAAGCTGCCAGCAGGAAATCGGACGTGAGCCCTGAACTCATCACTCCCTTCTAGGGGACGTACTGTTTGACAACTATGTCAGCGTAAACGATACATTGGAGTATATGGGTTTGACAATTGACACAAACATATCTATGCTCTATTTACATTTGTAAAGAGAGCATAAATTTGACTTAAGTGGTAGGCTTTAATTTAACCCTTTTTTTATTTTTAGGTAACAAAGTCAAAGCTATCATGACAGTATCAGCAGGCTACTCTTGGTTCATTTTCACTCAAGAAATTATATGCACTCAGCTCCAAATCTTTAGCTTGCCAACTGGAGAAGTGGTCACACAAAAATACTTTAAAAAGTGAGATTAACTCACTTTTTACTTTAGTCATAACAATCACAGAACATTTCCAAACACTGGCTGTTTACTGTAAATATACTTGCCTTAATGTAACAGACAAAATACAAGTAAAAATGGGGCATATTCACTTAATCTCTGCTGTGTGCTGACTACAACATAAATCTCAAACTTAAAACTCTTTATCTAGGTGGTGTTAACAAATGCTAACACTGATATATGATACGATCACTTGGCTCCTCTCCTTACATATTTCTTACATCTACTCACCTCATTCCCTTAATGTTATGCTCCCTCCTCCTTTCCCTCGTCCTCCTCCTCGCTCCTCCTTCCTCTACACCTTCCTTGCTGCCTCTCTCCAGAGAGGAGGTCACATGCTGCAGACCTGCTCTGTGCCATCTGGCTGACTTCCTGTCATCCCTACCCCAGGAGCGAGAGACTCTGTAGGGTACACGTGTGGAGAAACCCCCCTTCTCCCTTTTTTCCTCCTCCTCCTTCAGGCCTTTGCACACCTGAGCAGAGAGGGTGAGAAAAAACACAGGAAAAAAAACAGCAACAAAAAAAAAAAAAACAGGGAAAAGAAAATAGGCGAGAGCAAAACAAAGAACAGTGTGTGTGAAAGAGATGAGGGGAATAAAATAAAGCAGGAGGAACAGGGAAAATTCAGAGAACTGTACAAGCTGCCAAGTTGACAGAAATTTTTTGCTGATTTGAATAAAATGTTATAATTAAGTTGCATCTCAAACTATGTGGTCTGGGGTCTGATGCCATGATAATAACTATGTTCTTCCTAAACCAAAACATTATGGGCCAATTTTTACGTTGTTATATATGTTTTGAAAGTTGAATTGAAGTAGAAAGAGAAGTCTACCTCTTTTCCTTTTAATCAGTGAGGATCTCAAACGCTGTATTTTCACATTAACATTGAAATTTCAGAAACATAATTAGAGAATTTGTGGTTTTACTCCCATCATGTCCCTCCATGAAAGCTCAGCAGACTTTCTATCCGCATTCTCACCTTCCTCTCACACGTCTCCATCTAACACAAGACATTAGGACGGGTTAAGAGCACATACATACCAGATTCATCTTAATGTCCTGACCATGGTCTTGCATATTCATATAAATATAACATGACTGCCGCTCACATTTGAATTTATTGGTTTTCCTCCTCTGCAAATTAGGGGGACTCCAATTGATGAATATTTTAGCACATGTGCACTCTGCGGGACATTTATCATCGGCTTTGCTATTATAAACAGAATAAATGAGCAGTCAGAGGAGGCTGCTGCTGCACTGGGCTGAGCGCAGACGCACCTCCCCTCTGTGCTCTCTTGCTTAAGCCTTCCTACATAACTGCTGCAATTCTATGAAATGGCTCCCTCTTTGATGTCTTCTCTATATATTACACAATCAGGCACATATGGATCAGTTTACCACGAGGCAATATATTTCACATAAATAGCGAATATTGAGATTGTGACTGAAAAGGTCTTGCACCTAAACTGTAACACCTAGGGCAGAGCTGTAGTCGAGACAACCTTTAGCTGAATCTGTGTTAAGTGAAGCCCTTAGGGGGTCGAGACAGAGGTTAATTGGATCTACTAAAATTATGTTATTTCATTACAGATATTAAGTTTTGGAGGTTAGCCTAATAAAAGGATGAAATTTTAAAAATTAAGGTATTGCTTAACTCACAGATTTTTTTCCCCCTTCATCCTTGTTTCTAAGCTAATCACTACTGTCTGCATAACAAGAAAGATATGACCTGACAGTCAAACAGTTTTAAAGATGTTGTAAATGTATTTTTCCTAAATGGTAAGAGAGGAAAATGTTTAATCTATTCAAATTTTAAAGCCTCCATGATACACTAAAAAGAGAAAAATGTGTCACCCAAAAAATCACACAGGTTAGACGGGGCAGAAATAAGCAAAACAAGCAAATTAAAAAAGAAAAAAAAAACAACAAGAGCACAGCTTTGGTGATCACTTTTTTTCTTCCTCTTCATCTGAGCCATCTACTGCTTTGGGAGAGTGCAGTTGGATGCCCTTTGGCACTTCCTTTTCAACACACGTGACCAAGATGGCTGCTGGGTTCCCTTTCAAAGAGGCGCCAAATTGCCTAAGGCTGCATCTAACCACTGCCGAAGCCCGCAAATCTGACAATGCAGGACCGCACATTGTTTCAGTGCTTTCATTCACAGTCCCAGCCTTTGGCAGACACTGCAAAATGGGTGAAATCCCAGCTTGGTGAAGCTGGCACGGTAACCGAGCATCCTGGATCCCTTCCACATCAGAGAGCTCTACCACATGCTAACTGTCATCCATGAGGCATTGTAAGTCCAAAGGGGGGTCTGGCAGAATTTGGGGTGTGTGTGTGTGCTATAAACATAAGGATATACCCTTCACATACAAACATTGAAGACGCTGGACTCCTTGGAGATGTAGCACCAGAGGCCATCAGAGGTGATTAGTATTTATGCAGCCACTTCTCTGAGTTGTGCCTTTATTCTCTTCCTTGTTTCACACAACTGGCAGCTGCCCAGAGTGAACCATCCCTGGGATCCACAGCGATGATGAGCCTTCCCTGCCTCACACATACAGTATACACACACACACACAAATACATCCTTGTTCTCATTGCTGTCTGCGCCTGGTAGATCCCCTGGCATGTTCGCTCCTCCTTCATAAACACTAGCAGCTGCTTGGGCAATTAGCCATTAGCTCTTTACTTTTTACTAAAATACCCAGTCCTCAGAAATCTCCACAATTAGCTCCTTAATTGTCTCTAAACAACCCAGGCGTAACCAATAAATGGAAGAAGGGGGTAGGTAGTTAGGTGGAGAGACAGACTTCTGGGAAAGAATCAGACGAGCTTAGAGAAGGGCTCTTCTGCTCTCCTCCTCGGGCAGCCTTTGGCTCTTTTTTCCCCCCTCTGCATGAACACTGCTAGCGAGGGCTTGCAAAGGAGGGGAATAATAGAAAAAACACAAGGCAAGCTGATGGCTCATATTCAAATCCAAACTGACATATCCTTGCCCTTTATTCTGTGGTCTAACTATCACTTCTGTGAAATGCTAACATTCAGTGTGACAGAGGGTGTTACGGTGACTTTTAGACGGGCTGGAGACCGCGCCCCCGGGTGTGGATTTTCGTTGCAGCGTGATATGACACAGCTCACTTGACAGAGCAATGGGGATACCCCCAAGATTAGCTGAATGCATTAGAGAGAGGCATGAAACGTAGCTAACTGTTGATTAAATCACTGTTACATCCATACTGGCGGTTCCAGTTAACCTCTTTAACATTGACAGCAGCTACACCACTAACATGACAATGGCCTATAGGCATGAACGTGCTGTTTAGAGTGTATGGCATCAAAACAGACATGTTTCTCTCAAGAAAGAAGTTGATAAGTGAAGGCACAGTAGGAGTTTTTAAAGGATGTCAGTGTTAAAAGCTTTTAAACATTAAACAAGGAAAAGTAATCTTTTTCACCTTTTTTTTTCAATGCCGATGCAAATTCAAATTATTTTTGTGCCCTAAAAGGTGAAAAAATGACTTGTCCTTGTTTTGCATCAGTGCAATAGAAACATTTCTGAATAATGAGGATAATTTTGGCATTTGAAACTGGAAAAAATTCTATTTTTAGTCACTTTACATCAAAGCGGTTCAACTTTTTTTGTTGCATTGGTTACACTGTTTTTTATAGTTTGAATAAATATAAACTATTTTATTTGCAGTCCAGCTTTGCCTTTTTCCTCTTCATCTATTAGTTTATTAGTTGTTTACTTGTGCAACATTATTAAGTTTTTTTTTTCCCTAATTCTTTAGATGATCTTTCACCTGCATTTTCAAAACAATACTTTTGCTTCAATGTGAATGCACGTCTCCACCCCAACCCGCCCGTTCATCTTATCATTGTAGGTGCCTAAATATCGGCTGATGTTTTGATGAAACAAGAATTACACGAAGTCAAAGCTCCAACTACAGGTCATCTATTCATAACAGTTTCTGGCGTTCAATCAAAGAAACACAGTTGATTGGCTTCCCAATTTCTCCATACTGATAAACTGCTTCCAAATGAAAACAATCAAAGCAGAATCATGTATAATCAAGCATAGTAATTCACTGCAGCTTGGGCGTGTGTGTGTGTGTGTGTGTGTGTCTATGTCTGTGGTGTCTATTGCGGAATATAGCTCCAGCAGCACGTTGTTTTAGTGAAACATTTTTCCACAAAATCTGCATTGACTTTGCTCACTGTTTTCTCTTTTATACCCTCCTTACACGCGCGCACACAACTAAAGAGAATGAAACATGCAACACAGCAAGGAAGTATACAAGCACCATCTAGTGCTTTACCCTGGAAACTGCTCTGCAGGTCTGCAGAATTAAAGAATCTTCCTTTAGTCTCTGTTAAGACTCTTTGGTAAAGCTAACAAATAAAATAAAAAAAAAAAACTCCCTCGAGGCAGAGAAATTTTACTTTAAATTGTCAAACCTTAGTTTAAGGAAATTTAATCAGGATTAAACTATTAAATTCAGCAAACCAATGCAAAATAGTAAAGTGAACAATACAAGGCTGAATGGAAATCCTTATAAGTTCTCTTCTTCCTGTTGCCACATACAAAGTTATTTCAATCCTATTTTTTTTTTTTTTTTTTTTTTGTCGTAGAAAAAAATCAGTTTATGTCCCAGCAATATAAAATTCCCTAAAAATCATTAAACTTCCACCAGCTTTTTGCCAAAAAATTTGGTTTTCTTCCAAACGTGCAAGTGTGAGGTTTCTACTTATTCATAAACTAAAAATGCTAAACTTGACAAACAACTTTTTCTACTGACTCTACTGAACACTTGAGTGTTCAGTAGGTTTCCCAGAATGCACGCTGTGTGCACATGTGCGTGTACATTTGTGACATTGTCAAGGAAATAACAAGACCATACATCATGTAGCTGCTTTTCTCAACTTGTAGAGATAAAGATGATGATGATGGTGATGATGATGATGATGATGATAGCAAAAGAGGTGGACAAGTTCCAACAACTCAACTGACTCAACTGGAAACAGCAACTTTCATGACACTAACCTGTTTCCACGAAAGTAATTACTCATCTGTCAATGAAATACACACGGAAGCAGCGGCATGCTTACAGATCAAATTGCTATAAATAGTTTTACATTTTACAGCAGTACCCTCAAAATCTAAAATGGGTGAGAATATACTGTAAACTTTGAAAATATGTAAGAAGTTTGCTTATGTGTGTATGAGCATATGCATCAAATTAAACAGCAGAGTATCTAACCACTAAAATGGCAAATAGTCCAAAAGAAAGACAGAACTGAGTGTAAACGTACAAAATGAAGGGAAAAAAACTCAATTCATGACAAATCCAAGTTGAATTCAAGCCATGAACAACTCTGAGCTCTTCTATGTCCCACATGACAAATAATAAAAAGTGATAATTAATCTGGCTTTAACACAAAAGTTTACTCCCTGACTAACTAAAACAACAGATGAGCTGCTGACCCATCCACCACCTTGGCTCAAAAACGTGACGTATATAGCATACCTAAAGTGCTCAAAATGAAGATTTTCTCTAACTTTTCAACCAGGGGATAGAGGTTATTGCTTTGCACTGGTTGGGAAAAGTTTCTTGGCTTAAAATTGCTCAGTGGGCTTCATGTTTGTTACCTTTAAAAGTCTACATTGTGAGGTTTGAAAATCCTCCACCGCTCAAAAATGTGATCTTATTATGGCTACTTTACTGAGACTTTGGAAAGTCTCTCTGTTCAGCTCAAGTAAGACGTAGCCAGAATGATCTGAAGATATACGGTATTATGGAAGCTTGCTTTCGAAGCCAATTATGATCCAATATGCAGCTTGCATGAATGTGATGAGCAAACTTTAAGCATCCAGCACCCACTGAGAGAGGATTTTTCCATGAAGCTATGAAGCTTTTGAAATCAAAGTGGTATGCATATTCATGGCTTTGCCATTTCTCAGTGAAAGCGGAGGACTAGATATAATCTTGAGGATATTACATAACTTTTCTTTCCAAGCAGTGTTTTTACATATCATCAGTCAGGTCTTGGGGGAGATTTCTTTTTAAAAAAAAAAAAAGACATTTCTAAGTCTGATTGTCTTTACTGTCTTTAGAATAGAGTGGAGCTCCAACTAAAACTAAAAATAATGACAATTTGACTGATTTTTCCAATCAGCCTATTATTTCTTTTAGGTTTTGATCATATCTAAATTTGCAAGGAAAGGTATCAAACAAGTCTCCATTTTTGATTTTGCGTGTTTTCCAAATATCAACTTGTACTGAGGCAATATCTCAATGTCTTATAAAAACACTGATGGTGTGTGACTGGAAAAAAGTCATAACTTTACACTGTCAGTTAAACACCATGCTCTGACAATATCTGGTTATCATTGAAATAACTGAAATAACAATGCTGAAATCTGAAGATTCATTGGAGGATAATCCACACCAGAGTTCATAGATGAATAAGGTTGCAAAGCACCAAATAATATGAACGGTCACTGTTCCTGTTCATAATATGCATGCAACTTTCATGGCACTAAAAACAAACAAAAAAAAAAAAAAAAAAAAAAAAAAAAAAACTTTTTAGATTTCTTGTTTGTTTTAAATACATGTGATGCAGATGTATTCTTGAGGTACATGATGCAGTTTCTGTCATTCTGTCAAATTCAACTGGGTGCTTTAAATGTTCTTTGCACCAGAGAACAAAGAAAAGCAATTCCACCAGCAATTCAAAGCTGTCAGAGGGTTTATTGTAGATATCTAAGCTCGTTTTCTGTCATCCACCTTAAAATGTTGAATAAAAATGGTTTTTAAACTAAAAAAAAAACTCCAATAGTTTAATGTTGAGTTTTATTAACATTTAAAATGAAAGAGAGTCTTAGTTCAAGTCCTTAAGATATATCTCTGGTGAGGCGCTTCTCTACAAGTCAAACTGAACAGTTCTATTCTGAGAGACAGTGGAGAAAATAGCCTGCCATCGTGATACACCCCTGAAAGGTGTGAACCAACCTCATGACACTGAAAACTCAGAGCTCAGCCTTTAGTTACCCCAGTAATCCTGCTTCAAGTGAAGGCCACTGATTATTATAATGAGGCAAATATTCAAAAGACCTTGTACTGTAGGTACTTTGCTGCATAGATTTACCATTCTGTTCACAACTGGCCAAAAGCAAAACAAACATTTAATTTTGAAGTCTATTCATAAAATTCAACTTTGGTGCCCCTGTTTTCTTGTTTCTTATGCTTATTGTTTTGAGGTGCTATGGTAGTGTTAAGATAACCTCTAAACATATACATATAAACTAAAATGAAAGAGAACACAGTATTTACTTTTCAGCTAAAATTTACAGTAAATGTAAAAAGGTTCATGCTATGCTGATATGAATGTAAGTTATACATCAAATCAAATCAAAATCAAATTTTATTTGATTTTTATTTAGTAGGCTAATCAATTTAGTGAAACAAAAGCTAACGGAAAAAGCCTTAAAAGGTAGGATTTTTTCGCCTCTGAAAAATACTGATATCTAAAAGATTATGTACAATGAAAAACGACAGCTTGGAATTTCACTTTTTAAAATTGCCAATATTTTTTTCATGGGAAATGTAACAGTGAAAATACAGTTTAGGTAAACGTAATTGTTGCCGTTTATGTAAGACGTTTAGATATTATAAAATCATACTGTAACGGTCACTAAAAACAAAAAACTGATGCTGTTCATACCAAACGTCAGCTTTACATTTTCTTTGCAGCGCAACTACCTGCGAGAAAACCTACCCGGCATCCGTAGATTCTTACGTCACAGGTAAACATGGCGGCTTGTTTCAAATGAATGAAAAACAGGGGAAAACATAACAGCGGACTCGTGAATCTAAATCGATGTCGGAGCCGTTTTAAACAACGAGCCATCAGAGACTGTGAGAAATATTATGTCAGGCGGAAGCTGCGCTTTTTCTGCAGGTCGGCGCCATCATGGCAGAAACGAAGACACATGCTGCTGCTGGCAGCCCTGAGTTCTCTGAGCTGTGGAAGGATGTCTCCAAACTCTGCCACGGCAAAACACAGAGCAGAAAAACGGGGCAACAGGTGCCAGCCACAATGACATCGCCTATTTGTAACGGTGAGGCTGCGGATGAGTTTAGAAGATAGATGATGATGATGATGATGATGATGATGTATGGTTTTAGTTGAGAACTGATTCAGTGATTGCATGAAAGCTTGCTGTTTGCACCCTTTGCAGTGTAGATGGCCTTTGGGTGAACAAAACAAACCTCAGACGGTGACAGCACGCTAACTCTGTTCATTACGTCTCATTTATGAGCTAAACTAAGATAATCATAGGTGTTTTAACTTGTCTTTGCAAATATGCATCAACCTTTATTTAGTGTTGGCAGCTGATTTAAAGGGGAAATTAGAGTGAATCTAAATGAGGATAGTTTGGGTTTTGTAGACAGCTGAGACAAGACAACAAAAAAGAAAACTTTTGATATCATTGAGAAGTGTTATGTTTGCAGAGACACATGTTGTGCATTTTAGCTTAAGAATCTCATCAAATCTGTGAACAACATATCAGTATCGTGGGTTTGAGGATATTTTACTCCGGCAAAAAGCCATGAACTGTGAAACCAGATTTCCTGAGGAAAAAACACCAGCCTGTCTGTCAACTAAGAAAAAGTAGGTCAGGAAGAAAACCCCAAAGATTGGTGGAAAAAAGAATAATGTTTTTGATTGACTTCATCATAGTTCTGACTTTGATTAAACAAAAATGCTGTGAGAGGACCTTAAGTAAGAAGCACATTTGAAAAAAACCCTCGATCATCCCAGAGTTTAAGTTATTCTGTATGGAGCAATGGACTGAAATTATTCTGGGCTGATGTGCAAAACAAACACTTAATGGAAATTTCTAATTGCAGCTCTGGCTGCAGAAAGAGGGCACCTGAGATACTAAAGGCAAATGTTTTTCTTTTCCCATACAGACAAGTGTAACTTTGCATCATTTTAACTCAATGAATAAAAATAAAAAAAATTACTTGTTTTGGAAAACTGTTTCCTGTGGCAACTTGTATTAAAAAGTATTATTTATTTATTTTTCTTTATTTATCTATTTTTTTGTAAGCCCACAGTGTTTTAGCTGTGTTATGTAACAATTTTCAACTGTTTGCACAGATTTGCAGAGTCCAAGGCACAGAGGCAGCAGATACCCTGGATTCAGTCATGGGGATTCTCCGGGAGATGGAGAAGCTTCACAAGATATTTTCTGGGATTCCACATCTCCCACGCAAGCTGGTAAACAACACACTGATATGCAAATGCTGAAAACACTTTTTCAGGCAATAATAAAGATGTCTGTTCCCTCTGAGTGATCAGTTCACCATTTTGCCTAATATGTTTACATTTGTATGAAATTTAACAGTCATTGCACAGCTTACCACATATTTATGATGGGTTTTGGTAGTAATATTTCATCATTTCCCCCTCTTTTTTTAGGATTGGGACACTGCAACACCAGAGTTGTGGAAATATCAGATATTGTTAACCGCATTGCTCCAAAGGTCGGGTCAATTTCTTAAATATTTAGTTCACCACTTGACTAAATGATCAGAGTAAAGAGTTTTGTCAAACTAAATCAGGGGCAACTTGTTTTCAGATTAACTTCTGTGTCAGATTTAAGGCTTCTTCTCTCGATATTCTTAGTTTTTATTTGACAACTTCCCACTTGTGTCTTGTTATAGAATATAAAATCAAAGGGGAAGGAATGTTCTTTGCTCCAGTGGATCAATGACAGTGCCGTTCCCTGTACACCTGAGATTCCAAAGCCAAGAGTCAGAAAGAGATCCTCTCGGTCTGTAACAAATCTATTGACCATCATAACTCTTGACTGTAGTCCTTTTTGGTTAATTTCCACACTCGTATAGAATAGAAGTTAAAAAAGATCATTTTACTTGTATAACTTAGTTTTTCTTTGTCTTGATCATTTTTTTCTTACTCTTTAGACAGAGTAGTGTGGAGGACCTCATGAAACTGGCCAGACAGTTTGATGAAAACATGCAGCAAGACGAGGAGTCATCGGAACAGCTGAATGCTGTCAACAATAACTTAAATGAACATGTGAACACTTGTGAAACTAAACTGACAGATACATCATTCCCCAGCCATGTGAAGGATCTAAAGTGTCCGTCCTCGTCAGATCAGGTGGAAACAGAGCTGCACGCTCTGTTTGACTGCTCCACTCAGCAAGTCAGCGGCAACCTGAGCGAGGTCTGCTCGCAAGAAATGAAAGACCAACCTGTGACCTCAACTTCAGCTGAACGCCAACAGTCAGAGTTCAAGTCGGCTGACGAGTGTGACTCAGCTGCGCATCCCGTAGCGCAGAGAGGAACTTGCGTTTACAATGCCAACAGTCGTGACGACTTTGATGATGACTGGGAGAATGATGACTTACTCAATGATTCCTTTGTGTTGGCAATGACCCAGAATCTCAATGAGCAACTCGAGGCCAAACCCAAGACCACATTTCAGCCTGACACGAAGACAAATGCTGCCCAGTTCACCTCTGTTTGCAAGCCAACTACAAATGCACGTCAGCCTTCAGACTCGCACCGTAAGATGAGCTGCAGCGCTCTTCAGGAACTGTGTCCCAAACCAAAGACTACCAACCGAAGCACTTTCAAGTTAGAGCCCAACCCTCACTTCCAGCCCAAGATGGCCAAAGATGTTTCAAAGTTCCCTTACACTGAGATTCAACCCAAATCGAATATGACTCACCAGAAGTCTGCTACCACAAAGACATACTCAACTCCCAAACCTGACAAAGCAAATAATAATCACATTGGTTATTTAAAGGAACCCTCTGTTAAAGATATACCCGACAGTTTATGGGATGACTGGGATGATGACGCTCTGCTGTACCAGGTATGTGACAGCGTGGAGAAGATCTCCAACAGCCAGCCACAGCAGGTGAACCCCCGCATCTGCCAAGAAAAACCAAATATTGCCTTGGACAGACAAAAGAAAACATCAGAATCTGTGCACATCGGCACGGCCCAGACCATTAAGGCCGTTGCCAGTGCTAACAGACGGTCTGCGTGTGCTTTTGTTCGTTCTAACTCATTACCACAGACTAGCTGTGAAGCCGTGAACTACCAAGGATGGAACATTCCCATGAAAAGTGCCAACAACAAATCAGGACTGTCTCAGAGCTTCCCAGGAAGCCACATGAGTCTGGGCACATTTAGCCACTGTCGGGATTCCTCTGGAACTTTCCAGGCTGGAAATACTAATGTGGATATGAAACCTCTCATGGCCAGAGCAACACAGAACTCCAAGTCCCATCATGCAACTTTCAAGAGAAACGTATCAGACTCAGCAATCATAAGCAACAAAGGTAAGATGTCTGCACTTGGAAGCACCCGGACTGTGTTAAAGAATGACGCTGCATGCGCAGCACTGTTCTGACAGAGACAGATCTTTCCAAACTAACATCTTAAAAGGTTTTCATGTCTTTGTGACTGGATTTAATGTGAATCATTGTTTAAAAACCACCATTTCTTAATCTTCCGCTCAGTTTTTAATATATTGGTGAAGTAAATTGTTCCAGTCTTCGCAGAAACGTCTGTCTCTTAATTAAAATCCAACACTAATTAATGACTTTAGCTCTATTTTTCAAAGAGTTATCTAACCTAAAAAAAGATGCCTTAAGCCTTTGCACAAATAATTATATTGTTAATTTCATGGTTTTAACGTGACTCTTCTCCACACATAAAAATAAAAGCTTTAAGACAAATTCTCTTATTCTTATTTGTTCATGAAATAACAAATAACTCTTTAAAGCTAGAATAAACTAGAACTGCTTACCAAATATTTTAAAAAGTTTTTAAAAATAAATCAGTGGATGCACCCCCATTAGGATGATGTCCAGTGCTCTTTTTCTCTCTTTTATTCAAATAATTCAGTGGTTTTTTGATGCATTGTGTCTTTGCAGTTTGACTCTTCTGTCCTAAGACTGCGATTAATGGAAAGTGAGAAAGCAGTCACATGTTGTTTTGTCTGATCTCAGACATTTCAATAGATAGGGCTGGGCGATATGGACCAAATATCATATCAAGATATATTTATTTTAGTAGAGCAACATACAATATATACCGGTATTTTTACCCTAATTTGTCTGAAAGTTTCATTTCATATAAAACACCAGTTTGTTAGTATTGAAACATGTTTGGCGTAAAAGTATCGCTCCACTGCAGTGATGGAACTGACAAAACACTGGTTTGAAATGTTTGTTAAACTGAAGTAATTAAAGGTAGTTGGCTGGTTTTTTATGATTTCTTTGTAAAAGTCTTGGGGAGGATTGTCGATACACTGCAATATCGTGATATTTTTATATGCCAAAACCATATCCATATTTAAAAACGCGGTATCGATCTATTTTACCCAATTAAACTTTGCGAGATAGCATCGTTTTGTTATGAAATCTGATGAGATTTCATGAAATACTGCGAGATTTCATGGTTCTGTTACGAAATGAGATTTAGTAATCAGGTAATCCCTTTGTAGTCAATCGAGGTACAGCCGGGTCATAACAAAAAAATAAGGCAAGAAAAATTGCACAACTAATACTGCGATATAACAATATGTATAAATATCATATCTGTCTCATGTAAATATCATATCAGTATATCACACAGCCCTATCAGTAGATGTGCATAATATGAAACGTCCCCACTGGCTTTCATTTCTAATCTCACCAAATGTCCAAACCCCAGAAAGCTACATTGTTGGCGAATTATTTGTGCTTTCATTAGCATCATCAGTTTTACATAAAAAAGAAAGAAAACACTAGTTTAAAGTCATAGAACATCACAAAGCTCTGATGTAGTGCCTGTCTTGAGTCTTACTCCTCATTTCCTGTTAATAGTTTGAACCAAACTCCGTGCTTTCATTCACTCGACTCACTTTCCTTTCTTCCTTTTTCTAGTTTTTGTCACGAGCCAGATGACAGCCAAGTGCTCTGCAGCTGAGATCGAGAAGAAGAAACAAGAGGCCTTGGCCAGGAGGCGCCAGCGCTTGCAGTCCACCTCGAAACCGTCCTGAAAGAAACGCTGAATGCTCGTTCTGAGCACATTTTCTGTTTGTGTTTGGGGTTTTCATTTTAGGCCTCTATGCCCACTTAGGGTAGTTTTTCATTGATTCCCATTTAAAAGTAAATAGTTTTTAAACAGTAGTAGAAACATTGTCTAGTTACTGTTTGCCAAGTAGTTTATAGTTTATACTGATGGTAACTATGTTCTCAACCTCATCTGTCTGTGATAAAACGGCTTAGTTGAAGTGCCTATTAATTATTTTGGTTCCTACTTAAAAACATGTCAACCCTCCTCATTCAGTGATCAAACTAGGACCTCCCCAGAAGTTGGATTTAAACTGTCGTTATATCATTTAGCACAAAGGGGTTTTTTGGGACCCAAACTAAACATGAGAAGTAGCTTCTCTTAAAAAAGCAGCGATTACCTGCATTGATTTGTGTGCTTTGTTTTAATGATCCACTTTATATGTACATGTTACAGTTTTGTCATTTAAATTTTGCACATATCAGAACCAAAGCGTAAAAGCAGTATTACTGCCGTCTGCCTCTGCAGGTTTTTTTTTTTTTTTTTTGTAATGCACTTTTCAAAAATGTTAATCAACAATAAAAAACTAATTGCATCATCACACAACAACAGTAGTGTATTATTTTAGATTTAGATAGGATTAAAGTAACAGCACCTTTATATGTTTAAGATGTTTTCGTTTGCTTTAGTGTGCATGACAGTTAGATGTGATGGTGTTTGTTATTCACTAAAGCATGTCTGGTGTTGCACTATTGTGGAATTTGTGAGGAAAACGCTGAATATTTCCACCATGCTAACCTTTCTCAATGGAAAATTATATTTGTAAGTGTGGAGACTAAAGGTATTTGACACTTTGGAATGGAAGCACCATCATGTAAGGAATGTTTGAATAAAAGTACAAATTATGTTTTTATTTTACAAACAGCAGAATTTGTGTCTTGAGTAGATTTTTTTTGTCTCAAGTCAAGCAAATCTTGAATCACACTAATGCAGCTTCTGCTGACTGATTCAATATTGTGTGTATTTTGTTGTGCTTCATGATTTTTACTTTCCAGCTTGTCTGTCTTGTTGCTCCTGATGATTGTGGCTTTTGTTTTTCTTGAGGAGGTTGCTGGTGGTTTTCTGTAGCAGCTGCTTGTCTACTTGCCTGCTAGCACAACAATTCTTCTTCCCTCCATAGAAACAATGAATGGTTTTAGGTTGTTTGTTTTTTGTAACCAAAAAAAATATATATATATCTGAATATATTTTGCTGCAAACAGACCAAGAAGACAAAGAAAACATGATTCTTCAGATTGGGCCGCCTTCTGATAATGTTTCATAGTCCAGTTTACGCGCACAGGTGCCTACTGCAGGAGTTTTCAGTAATGAAGACGGGTCAGGGTGACTGCTCTGGCAGGTCTGCAGCTCTACAGTCCCTCACACAGCAAACTGAGGTATCATGAGCTTTTCCTGCAATTTGAGCCGCACTAGTTCTACTGGCCCAGATAATAGAACTGGTCTTCATTCTCTCCCCACATGACCCTGTTTCATGGCCTTTTCTTTCTATGACCACTTTTTGTGCACCTTGACCACAAAACTTTCCACAAGAACTGCAGATGTGGAGGTGGCCTGATTCCACCAGATGACCGTCATTCAGTTAACTTGCTCCCTGATGTTTCCCACCCCCTGACCGGTGCCACTGTAACAAGATAATCATTGTTTTACCAGTTCACATGTGTAGGGTATTGATCACCAAGATTACACAAAAAGCAAAGGGCTAAACTTAATAAAAGCTTGTGGAAACCGCAAATAAGAGAAGTGATATGGATCACTTTCTTTAAAATGGCAAAAGCAGGTCACTGTCCTTGAATGCAGCATTCTGGTTTAGTTTCATCTGTGTGACTGTTGTCCACATTCCCGTCCTCGCGCTTTGCTGCGTCAGTGATACTCTTGTGTTATCACGCAGCTGGCTGGGATTTTCAGTTAACACAAACAGCCTCCTTACTCCAGTTATTGGTATCATTATTCTAACCTCTACGTATTTCACGGCTGCTGACAGGTTCGGTAGATATGATGGCCCCATTTCACAAACACTCAAATCTGTTTTCAACAAGTTGCTGTCTGAAAAGAAAGAGCATTGTGAACACGCAGGCACCTCACCAGGGCGAATATTATTGTTATTAGACATGGGGGATTATTTTAATATGAGGGCTAATTTGTCTTCTGGACCCTTATCATTCTACTCACCTGCTGTGCTGTGTGTGAGGAGTACAATGTTCGTCTTTGTAATCCCAAGAGAATTCCTCAGTGTTCCTACCTCAAGCCCATTCCCACCCATTACATGCCTGCGAGAGTTCCCAGGTGTGTGTGTGTTAGAGAGAGAGAGACGGGTGGTCTGCAGGTGTGTATATGTGAGTATTTATCCCATTCTGAGCGTAAAGGCATCCTCCTCCCTGCTCTATCTGTTTCCCCTCCCCAACCCAGCCTGACTGTAAATCAGATGGCAGGGCAATTTGGCAGCAGCATAAAGGCCCCTGGTTTTTATGACTATGATTATGGTTATGATGATGACTAGTATTTATTTCAACTATCTGATGAAACCCTTGGCTAAAGCTAACAGGTGTCGAGCAGGTACAATATCATGCTTGCTGAAGGATCTCTGTAATGTCGCCACAGAGAGGAAAATATCGGCCGCCTAACAGAAGAATGGGCTGTTTCAGCATCCTCTCGTCACGCTGTACGTGGAGCAATTTCTGATTATTGGATGGGAGTGGAGCTCCACAACGTCCTCTTTGTGGAGGAAGAGTGATTTATGGCTGTTAGTCAGGAATAAGGCAGTAATTGCTGCAGTTACAATTATGTTACCATAGCACCTGTTTAAACTGTCTATTCTTATGTGAATGTTTTTATTTTCCAAAGGGGGGATTTGAAGCTTGAAAGTGATGTATGAAGATGTTAAATGAAGTTGGAAGAAGGTCTGGAAGGTGTAGTAACAATTTAAAGTTAGAGGAAAGAGTGTGATGGAGAGATTTGGGTTGTACTAGAAAAGATGGAAGCTATCTGTTCAGCACAATAAATAAATAAAAATATGTTTTGAAAAGACAAATTGATGGTTATTTGCAACTCTGTATTGGGTAAAAAATACTCCAGTGATTCGTAAGGGAACTTTTTTTTTTTTTTACTTAATTTTTGCAAGTATAATTTAGAGAAGTCATTCTTTTGGTTTAAAACAAAAATCATACGCTGATCCTGTTGTATTGGGAAAAATTAATCCCCTCATCTAGATTAGTGAAATTTAGTCTTCCACTGTAAAAAACTAACTGCCTTTTGGGAGGACATGTACTATTTAGCTGTAGCTGTGCTGGCAAGTAAACATGTTAAGGCCCATCTTTGCTTTTTGATCTATGAAGCATTGATTTTCTATTTTTAAAGTAGGTCGCTTTTTAGGTTAGTGTTGATGGAAAATTGAACTATTTTACAGTTTGTCTTGATGATGTGGGATGTGTATCTACTGCTAAGCCAAAATATTAATATTAGAAGGTTTTTTTCTTTCTTTCTTTCTTTCTTTTTTTTTTGGGTAGTATTTGCATGACTTTTCTGAATTTGGTTTTGTTTTCTCACCTGGTAGTGTTTTCCGCTCTAAATTTCTGTGCATGTGTCACTTTGGTAGAGTGGATTGCTTGTTTAATTTTAATGTGTTTCACGTGTTTGCATTGATCTTCAGAGCATGTGGTGGTGGGGGCCTCTGGGCATGGCTGTTGTTGTTTTCATACACTTAGAGCTCTCCATGTTCTCAGAGTATTTTGAAAATATGTTGCTTAGTCCATGGCTCGGATGGGTTAGAGTTTCAGAGGTGCAATGTAAGACATTGAAGTGGGTAGATACAGTGTGTTTCGATCCATCACTGCAGGTGAAACAGCTGTCAAAAATTCAACAAATAAATGTAATTAATATTCTCTTTCCACAAACTGAAATGTGTTTGGAATGGATGAACAGGAGAGTACTTTATAAAATGGCTTAAAGATGTTAAATAGATTCATTTTCTGTTTCCTTTATGTATGGAACCAAAAGTAGGCTACTTGGTTAGGTTCAGGAAAGATCATAGTACACCATATCACCATGTCAATCCAGCACACTGGCTTAAAAATGCAGAACAACTTTAATTTCTTTCTGAAATTATTGATCATTGCTTTTGTTTTTTTAAATGCACACTTAAAAGATGGTTTCTCATGTTTTCAGTCACTAATACAGTTGTCCTCAAAATTATTCATACCCTCCAATTAAAGAAAACGCTAAATAGACAATAGTAATTCAAATAACAAGAAACTAAATAAACTAATAATAAATAAAAATTTACAAAATTATAATTTGGTGATCTGAATTATTGTTTTTGAATTGTGGTTGAAAAGAACAATAATAATAATAAAAAACCAAAGAAAAAGAACATGCCATACACATATAGCACCTTTCCCATGAACAGTGGGCCAAAATACCTGTCAAAAATCTTTTTGAAAATGATAGAAAACACTTAATTGCAGTGATTGCCTCAAACTGTTGCTCAACAACATTTTAGCTTTGGAGCCCCATCATGCTTGTTTGCTTGTTTTATTTTTTGTTTGTTTGTTTTGAATATTTTTGTTGAACCACAATTCAAAATCAGTGTCATGATGTTCATAGAATTTTTATGTATTATTACTTTTGTCAATTTCAACTTATTTCACTGATGGCTGATTTTTTTCCTTCTTTAATTGGAGGGTATGAATAATTTTGAGGACGACAGTATGTACATGTAGCATGGGCTAGAAAACCTGTATAAATCCTATGATGATCTGCGCGACTTTGTGTGAATGAGGTTTGATATGTCAAGTGCTTTGACTGGTAAACAAGAAAAGCATTTATACAAATGCAGTCCATTGATGATGTCTTAAATATATAAATCATGAGTCGATATAAATTCTTATGCCAGTGAGTTTAACTATTGATGTTAATCTTTGGGCTATTTTTCCTCTCCTAGTCAGAGTAGTTAATGACAATAATATTTAAAAAGGAAAAGTGAATTATAAAACCCACCTGGAAACCTGAGCTGGAGAACTAGCTTTATTTCCTCTGTCCTTTTCTTCTTTCCTGCTGTTTTTCTGTACTTATCCCAGTATGGGGTTCATATTGTAGGAGTGAGTAATGAGACCTTGAGGCATACTACTGTACTGGATTACAAATACATTTAGAGCAGATTAATATGAGGCCAAGTTTTCCAGGGGCATTCGTGATACCGAAAAAAACAGACATGAAGAACAGCAAACATAAATTAAACATCTTTAGAAATACGACCCAAGGTAGCTATTGCTTTCCTTCAACCAAGTGCTGAGCAGCCAGTGGAGATAGCATCTCTAATCGCTTTCCCATGCTGTGAGGCCTTGCTGCAGAAAGGCTAAACACTCTTTTTAGAGCATATGGATTACCTCCCAGTGTATGAATAACACACATCACACATACATCAGTTTCTTTTTCCCCGCCCTTTCGTACTCACTGACTTTATCTGTCTCTCTCTTATCAGTTTGTGTATCTGTGTCATGCCTGCCTCTTTCTGTCTCACGCACACGCTGAGAGGAGGAGGTGTGCAGCACTGTGGCAGCAGCCTGTCAGCAGCGTAAATGACCTGTGAAGAGTTTCACGGTGCGTGTCATTAGGCAGCTTTAGATTTGTTTCAACAGCGCTTTACCTGAGGGCTCCATTCATGGGCCCCCAGGTATGACTGCCTTTCCCGATGGGGGAGGGGAGAAATTACCAAATTCCCCCACTCCCTCCACAGAGAGGACAGTGATGGAAAGCCCTTGGACATGACAGGGCAGCAGCGCTGAGTGTGTTTTGAGAAAGATGTCTCATCTTTTAGACTGGTTGTTCAGACACATCTGCAGTTGGGTTGACTCATTTGAACAATTTCTTCATTGTTGCCTGTCATTTTAGTAACCAGTTTATCCTTTTCTGCTGTTAAGATGAACCAGTTATTTCAGAACTTCACAAAAAGTAGGGCGAATCTTGAGTTTGTATGATATTAAAGCTGAGTTGACATTAAAGGTAAGGCCCTCACTGCTTTTAACATACAGCTGTTTAATATAAAATATACAGTGTAAATATTTCAGCTTTGTAGCGCTTTCAGTTTGAAAAGATACATCATTTTTTGCTTGTTTTTTTTTTTTCTTTTTATTCTGCTGAGACAAAACCTTTCCCGTATGTTTTGTAGTTAGCATGCTTATTCCACTAACTTACAACTAGTGAGGCATTAAAATAGATTTCTGTGAAAATGAGTCATGAAAAGGTCAAAATCATCCAGATGTAAAAGTGATAAGAAATATGGAGGTGTCTACCAACAAGTTTTGTTATTATAATCTAAATCATTGCTTTGGAATGGCAGGGAGTAGGACAAAAAGCATCTTTGGAGGGATCTGTCATCTCACTGAAAGCTCTGCAATCGAGTAAGCTTTTTTTAGATTCCACATTTTGTGCCCTATTCTAACCTGGATTATCTCAATATTTTTTTTGAGGATCTTCTCCAGCTAAACAGATCCCGTATTGATATCCCAGCATCAACACGCTTTATTAAGCATGCTGATAAGGGTCTGTGTTTTGAGAAGCGAGATTCTCTTGCACACAGCCAACAAATATCCCTGTTGCCACATTCCTCCGGCCTATATCTGCCAACACCTTTGCGCTACAATGGCTTTGGCCCTTTTCTCCCCAGCCCGTAATAGTCAGCGTGGGCTGTAATGGTCTGTTGACAGGTTTAGGCTGAGGTAATTTTGTTGCTGGGCTTTACAGTGAGGTGCCAAATCTTCCCCTGAGAAAAAAAGAAGGGGGGCAACAGATGCAGGAAAGCTAGCTACATCTTTTAACTTAACAGATTTTTTTAATCAGCAGATGGTAAAAGTTTTAGATCAGAGCTTTTATATGATGTCACCTCATCTTCAAGTACTTGAAGGTGATCAGAAAGTTAGTTGTTACTTTCTTGTAAAAGATGGGATTCAATGTGTAAGCTGGGTGCTAAAATGTGAAGTGTTGCTAGCTCCTGTGAGTTGTGAGTTCTTAAGTTAAAATGGTTCCCACTGTGCAGAGACACAGTTCATTATTTGAAGCAGGACTGCATAAAGAGAGGCCAGCTGAATGGAACTCCAGCTGCTGCACACACACATGCACACACACACCTACATACACAAAGAGATGCAATGCAGAAACACACCATGGAAAATGCAAGGGAAAGCAAAACTGTTGAGGCCAAGGGGTTCCCTTAGCAATGTGCAAAGCAGATCAACCGTACACACACACACACACACACACACACACAAAGTACACAAGCACCTGCCAGCTGACCGTGTCCTGTGGGACTGAGGTCCCAGGGCTCCCCATTGCTCCAATGCCTCCCACCTACTGCACACACATGCACACAGTGGTTGTTGTGACCTCTTCAGGGTCATACTGAGCCCTGCTTGCGCCTGCAAGCTGATGCTGAGCAGCTAATGATATTCAGTCTTTTTTGTTCTTTTTAACTGCTGTATCATCTGGCTCTCATTTAAAACTGGTTGCAGATGAGAGAGAAAGAATGTTTTCAGATCTGTTGCTCATACCTATGAACGAAGGGAGGTTTTAGATTAAAAAATAATTTAATGCTACACAGACTGCACACAAAATGTGAATAAATACATAGTTGTTGCTGTTACCATTATAGTCTCAGTATATTTTCGTCTTACATTTGCAGCTAATGCTAACTAATAAATGACTAGTTTAATAGAAAATGTTGTCACCTACATTCTTTTTTGTGCAGTAGCAGATTTTTGAAAGACTGATCACACAAAAATCCATAAAATAAGGCAGCTTTTTTCAAATTGTGCATTTACTGTTGGCAGCAAACAGAAGCCTTTTTAGCTAAACAATGTGAAACGAGGCTGACTTTAGGCGGAGCAAGAGGGGACACCGTCCCTTTAAACAAACACTGTGCCCCCTTAAATCAAATCCATTGAAAAAAGCAAGATTCCCTAAGCTCGTTCTCCCCTTGCATCGTGCTGTGTGTCGGCTGTAGAGGATCTACTGTCTGCAGAGTTCCCCCCCGCCCCTATGATGGTTTGGCTCAGAGGATTATCAGCTGCATCCATCGGTCACACCAAACGCATAAACGCCACGAAGCGGCTGCGCTGCACTTTCCTTCTGTCAAACCAGAAGCGTTTCAGAACAGAGCAGATAGTTACGTCCAGGCCACGACTTACTAATCCGTGGGAACAAGATAGTTGTGGCCACTAACTATCCCATTACCACACAATAATATTTCTACCTTTTTGGGTTACTTAATGACTGTACTGAACAAACTGAAGAAGCAGGTAGAGACAATAACAAGACAGTGATTTGGCTATGTGCACCACAAACTTTCTCTATCTGACATTCACTCTAAAATCAGAGAGAAGAGAAAGGAATGCCAACACACAGCAACGTTTCAAGTACAAGCTTTTCCTCAAAGGCAGATTGGGAGTCCCCAGTCAAATTACATGAGCTGTTTCCAAATGCAAATAAGTGTTATCAAATCAACAAAGCAACTGAAGATGCAAATCGAGATCTGTGCTGCTCGTTTAGCATCTGCTGGGAGGGAAAGAAATGAAACATTTCCATCAACATTTTGCCCTGTGCGTTCTCCGCTGAGAGCGAGACACACTTTTGTTTGTTTTTGTTCTAAGACTCAGGTTTTTTGCAAGTTTGTTGGGAACTGGGACCCTCTAAGCAGCGTGGGAATTTACCACGAGTGTAGTTTTTAAAATTGGCCTATTTCTTTGATGGTTTGGTGAGTCACCAACTTGTAGTTTGTGAAGAAATGTTGTAAACAGGGGAAAACGTGAGCCAAGATAAGATACTCATCTATGGAGCTATGCCCCAGAACTGAAGCTGGAATTTATTGTCCTGGGTAAGTTTGCCTTATATTTTAACATTAGGCATTCCTTGAAATGTCTTTTCATTCCCTTGAAAACGCAAGGCATGTCCATATGTATATATGAACTCTTTCGTTAAATGTGTTAAAGGGGATGCTGGAAATGCAAAGCATCTAACTCTGAAACTAGAATTATCTTAACTGTTATAAGTTATGACTGTGGGGCGCTTCATGACACTGTGAGGAAGTTTGTAGTTGCTCTGGGTTAGTTTTGATGTATTTCTCCCTTAGATTGAACTATGTGGGTGGCAATGGGGAAGCCAGCACTGTGCACACCAAATCCAACAAGTTATGAATCACATCTGTCCTTACAGCTCTGCAGACAAGTCATGATTCTTTATGTGCTTATGTAAATGTTTTCAAGATGATCCATAAACATTTTTAACTTGTGATCTTTTTCAACAATTACTGTATAGTAATGCTTAAAAAGAGTTTAAAAAATAGTGCTTTTTCCCTTTTTCTGTTACACTTCAATGTAGCAGATACTTATAGTTTATTCTTGTTTGAGCCTGGCACGTCAGTCTCACCAACACCATGCATGAGATACACCGTTGGCAAGTCAGTTTGGTTTTCCACCCTTTCCATCGTTCCCACCAATCAAAGTGTCAGAGGGGGGACTTTGAGTTATGTCTTTTTTGGCAACTCAGTTCTCTAGCCAGATCAGTCAAGATGGCAGCCGAAGAGGAGCAACAATTTAATGATGCCCTATCTGATGTCTTAAATGAGCTGCACATGTCCTTAAAACTGCAGCAACCCGCTGTTCTGAGGACTTTCCTCTAACAAGACGTTTGCATCACTTCTCTGTTTCTCTGATTGGTTCTCTCCGGTTCAATTTGTTCCCGGTCGTCCCGCCTTTCATCTCGAATGGAAATCAGTCTCCAATGGAAGGATCCCAGACTGATTTGCCGTGTATCTCATACATCAGGCTGGCGTGCCAGGCTACTCTTGTTCACCCACAACAAACATCTGTTTCTGCTGGCAGTAATTTAATGAGTTTTCTTTTATATGGACTAGAGAATGCTTTACAGAATCTTTATCATCTTTCTATGCATGAAGTGAACAATGTGCGTTTTTCAGATTTGGTTTAATTTCTAGAAGGTCCCAAGTTAGGATTTCAGAAGATGACCAAGTTTTCTTTTTTGATGAATCAAACACAAAAGGTGTGTGAGGGCATCAGAAGTGATGGGCTATGAGGCAACTGCTGCAGATCTTTTAACTACTGTTTGCAAAGTTTCTAATAGTTTGGACATAAAACGTTTCAGTTGAGGGTCCTGTCACTATGCCTCTAATTGAACATATACCCTGGCTAACTGGCCATTTGGCTGAATGGTCAGAGGGCATAACTCTTCCCCAGGAAACTGAAATTTAAACCCTGCTTGGGTCTTCTTTGCGTTCTGCTACAGGTATTTTCAGAACATATCTCTAAGAAGAAACTTGATGAGAAAAGTTTGCCACGGTCAATGTGGTTTTCTTTTTTAAACAAAAGTACAATAGCAAACCATTGAAGAGTGTCAATGAGACTATCTAGAGTTTGTTTCAGCCCATGCCATGCTTTCTACTGTAAACTAATTAGGGCTACATGGAGGCAACAAAGGGCCCATCTATTAAAAAGGAGGCAGAAATGCAAGACCAATGTTATATTCACAACATAAACTTTCCAGACATTATCTTGGGGAGATGCCCAAAAAAACATTGATGTTTGCAAAAACAATTCTAAACTGTTTGCAATGGTTATCCAGTAGGTTTGTAAAAGTTCTGAAAATCAGCAATTGTGCCCATGTGTATGTAAACAGCCAAATTCCACAAATCCAGCACGTAAATGTACATGACAATAACAGCAGCTGCTTTGTGCTTTTTTCTACCATTTTGCATGTTTCGTCCTGCTTACTTACACATATGTGGTACTGGTGTTAACAACACATCATTGTTGGGCCTTTTGCAGCATTGTCAATATGCTGTAAACAAAACACACCAGTTTACACACAAACATTTTTGCATAATGCTCATGTGCTCTCTAGTTTAATTCTCAAGTGAAAGCTTATCTGTAGTTTTTTTTTAGTAGCATTCCAGTGAAAATGTGATGCGTGACTTTGTTTTTTGGTGATTAAATAATGCCTAAATGGAGTGGACACCCTGTCAGTAGTAAAAGATGGTGGTGGTTTTATTCCTCTGGGATTTCTTGTGCGCTTCCGGTTTTGGAGGCATGTATAAAAGATGTAAGATGTAGTAGAATTAAATGTGAAAAAGCTGAAAACTTTTTTTGTGGTCTTTCAGCAGGATGCAGCAGAAATTTTGCTTTGGTATTTATCTTACCAACCAGTATTTGAAGAAAAGGAAGAAAACAAAAGCAAATCAAAAGGAGGACATCTCATGGCAGCAGTAGTGAGAGTTAAAAGCGTGTGACACAATTAAATTTTGCCCTTACCCCTGTACTTATCACTGTTTTATATGTTCTTATATCAAAGGCTATTCATCCAGTTTGTTCTGGGATGGAGGGATAAGATGAAGTGATGTGGCTAAATGACCTGGAAAACAGATTTTTCAGAGCAACATCTCTGAGTATTATCAGAAATTTCTGCACAGATGATCACAATCACCAGTGTTCAATTTATGGATTGCAGCTGGGTGACATCATTACATACAACCGTACTTACTGACCTATATTGAGTACCAAACTCTCAGATCAGAAAATGTGATGTAGCAGAGCTAAAGTGAGGCTGAAATAAAGTAAGTTTATCTAAGTTTTTCATTTTAATTCCAGAGAACTGAAACAATACAACAAAAAAATATTTGTTATTGGATACAATCTATACAGAGTCTCTGTAGAAGTCCAGCAACTAAAGGCCTTTAGACACCTACTCCGAAAGATTCACACTGCAATGTTTTTGATTGAATTAATGTCAAGCCAATGGGAACATCACAACAGTGACGAAATTCCATCTAGAAAATTTGCCACATTTATTTCTTCAAACTGAGGTTGATTTTCTTAATATTCGTGTAACCCTGGTAATATGTTAAAACACATTTAGATTATAAAAAGTTCATGGCTGATTAAAAACAAGACAAAAAACATATTCAGAGGTGGTTATAATAATCTGACATTTTCATTGTGTTTAAAAATGGTCAAATTCATGTTGAAATGTGTTTGTAAGACATAATGTTTTATTTCATGGTCTAAAAACAAAAGGGAGAAAACATTTTATTTTAGAGAAAAGTAATTCTGTTAAAACCAGGTTGTCTTGGTCATGTGACCTTACGTCGGAGGGAGACGGGGTGACGTGGAGAGGAAAAAGAAAAAAAGCGCATGCCAGAGAGTGGAGGGAGCAGTTCGTTTGTGAGTTTACAGCTTGTATTGCTGAACTTTCTAATACTTGTACCTTAGATTGTCAGCCTGATAATCTTGCAAGAGACAAGTATAGTTGTGAGGACAGTAATTTCAGCACGAAGTTTGTTACTGTCAGCTACGCTCAGAGACTGCCTCGCTAGCTTAGTGCAGGCTAAAAGCTAAGAAAACGGATCGGACTGTGTGCATGCAGCTGTTAGCTAACACAGCTAGCCACGTAGCTGTTCGTCAGTTCCCGGCCTGGAAACGAGAGGACACACCAGATAGCGCTCTGAGCTACCAGGGATGCTCAGAGTTCCTCTGGCAACGCTGGAAACCATCACCAGATAGCGCTCTGAGCTACCAGGGATGCTCAGAGTTCCTCTGGCAACGCTGAAAACCCTCGGAGATCGTGTGGATATCAGGTGGACACCCGTGGGCGCCCCCTCCTTCTCATCTGAACTAGGTGATCTGCCTGGATCATTGCTTTGGGGAAAAGGTACTCTGCTTTATTTTATTTTACTCTCTGAGAGATTGAACCAGTAAGTTTTGGGTTCCAACGATCCCGAGCCACACTCAGGCCTCAACGTTTTTTTTTTTCTTTAATTTATAAGGGGTGCCGGCTTTATTTTGATCAAAGAACACTGATTTTAAATTTTATTTTGGTGAAGAAAAACACTGACTATTGAGCTGTGTTTATACTGGTGCTAGCCTTCTACCAAAAGATACATTTACTTAAATTTAGTCTATTTTTTACAATTATTTTATTAATTAAAGGAACACTATTTTTATACAAAGTTTCTTTGTATTTTTCAGTAACAATGGTCAGTTATTTATTTTCATCTCAGCAACTTCTCATTCCTTTTATGGTTTAAGTGCTTAGTGACCCAATTATTTGATCTCAAATATCACACATACATACGAGTAACCTGAAACGAACCTAGGCCCATCCTCTTAAACAGGAAGGAAGGGCTACATAAAATGGAGGCACTGCTGGGATAGTGGGTTTTTGTGATTAGTATTTGAGTCTGAAACAAACAAAAAAAAACCCAGACAGATATTTTATCAGTGAAAAAAAAAAATCTGTTACACCACAGAGCAAAATGGCAGACAGAGCCCAGCTCATATCTAGCTAAAAGATGGGCAGAGGGAAGGAGTGGATGAGGCTCATGCACTGATGTTATTGTCCCACAAGATGTCGAAGAGCCAAGATTGAAGAGGCAAACAATTAGTTAGCGGTACGGGCAGAGCAGGATGTTTGATGCCACGTTAAGCAGCCTATGGTTCTCTTGAAACTAAAGAACCTCACCACTCTAACATTCCCCCTAATGATGCATCCTAATGAAAACTTGCCCCTTATCATCATTACAGCACCCCACTTCTAAGTTGCAGAAACTGAAATCTTTAGACTGAGAAAGACCCTGATGATCTCAAACCCTCTTCCACCCCTCAACCACCCCCCCCCCATGCTTTGTTCTGAACCCTCTCCTACTTCCCTTCCCGCTCTTTCCTCCCTTTCCCCCTCTGTCCTTTCTCTGCTGGGCGGGTATTGGGGGATGGGTGAGTGAGAGGGGGGATGGACGGTTGATGGGGCCTGCTAGGGCCAGGTTAGTCTGTTATCCCTCCCCTCCCCCCCTTCGGCCTTGATTCCTTTGATCTGATCTTGAGTGATCTTATTTGTTTCCTTCCGCCGGGTTCCTTTCCTCGCTCCCGCCCTTCAAACTTTCCTCATGCTTCACCCCCACCCGCTGCCCCCTTGCTTCTACCCTCCGCTATTGTATAAAAAACCTCCCCCCCCCTCCTCTTTTCGATTCGCTGAAGGGGATTTCAAGTTATCATCCCTCATCCTCCGCCAGCCAAGCAGAGATCAGCCAGAATCACGATCGAGCCAAGATAGAGTCACCTCCCCCCCCCCACCCCCCCACCCCCCCCCCCCCCCCCCGCCCCCCCCCCAATCACGCTAACCCCAGATCAAGACTAAGACCAGAAAAGAAAAAAAATTACCCCACCCCCCCCCTCCCCCCCCCCCCCCCCCCCCCCCCCCCCCCCCCCCCACCTCTCCGTATCGCTTATATACACTCCCAGCACCAACAAAAAAAAAAATTTATTATCTCGCACCCCCCCCCCCCAACTCTAACACCAAAAAAACAATTCACCCATTCTCTCACTCCCCCCTCATCCAAACAAAATCCAACCTTCCCAATCCCTAGCGCCAGGCCATTCCCCCCCCCCCTCGTTTCCTGCTACTCCATCCCTGCTCCTCTATTCCGGCCCCTGCATCCCTCCCCCCCCCCCCCGCCCCCCCTCCTCCCCCTCCCCCCCCCCCCCCCTATATCACCCCCCCCCCCCCCCCCCCCCCCCCCCCCCCCCCCCTCATTCCCCTTTTTTTTTTTTCTTCTTCGCATATATGCATACTGCACACAAGCGACCAATCAGAGACTATCACTGATAGTCATCGGAGCCGCTTGCAAGCTATGCAATGTTGAAAAAGAAAGAAAAAAAAAAAAGCTGTGTTTGGTCACTGCTACTTTGTATCATCATGGCTGAGTGTTTTATCATCTTTGTCCCACAGCCCTCTTGTTTGACAAGCAAGAAAAGAATTACAGTTGTAGTAGCAGTGTTTCCTCAACAACATTTTGTTGCCATTTGAGGTTATTACAGGTGTTATTTTAAAAATCCTAAATTTGGCATTTTCATGGTGTGATCAGCAGTTCTTCAGTTAACTAAAGTTTACCTACAGGCCCGCCGCCTCTCCCCCGTCGCTGCACTTTGCATGCTCCTCTGGAACATTATGCAAGTTTGTTCTTGTATCTCCATAATTTCGCATTGGACTAGGTGTGTATGGACAAAGTTGTTGATATTCCAAAATGTACACAGCACAGATGGCTATTCAGCATCCAATTGGCCCCCATGATCGCTATTAGCCATTTATTAGAAACCATTTATTCTTATTATTCCTCAGGAAGAAACCTTATGAATTCAGTTCGGCTGTGTTGGTTAAGTTCTAGCTAGAGCTGTAATATCAGGAAAGGATTTTGTAAAATTAGCTTTTTTTAGGGGGTTGTACCCCTCTGCATCAGGATTTTAGCTTAAATATGTTGAGATCCATTCAGTTCGTGTACAAGCATCTAATATATTATCCTTCAGTAACCACCTGTACACTGGTTTTATGTATCAATAGTGCTGAAACATGTCTGTCTTGTGTCATGCATGCCACCTTGAGATATGGGGCTTGTTTACATGCTGCTAACACATCAGCCACACCGCCACTCAAACGCCCACGCTCAACCCACGCTAAAGGTTACCATGCTAGGATTTTAATCTACATGTGAAATGCGCTCTCCTACGCCTCTTCATCTGTTGAGTCAGCAATCCAGCGATTGCCCTGCGATTTGGAAAGCCTTGCTTTATTGATTGAATGGGTTTTAGTTTGGAACACACACACACTGGAAAGCATCCACCCATCCACGTACACACATGCTGGTGACTGGTGCAAATGGAGGGAGGGGAAGGGATGAGTGTCAGGCCTCGCATGATGGGTGAACATCAATCATTGCTTGTCAGCCTCGCTTTTTTTTTTCCTCCACACCACCCCTCTTCCACCTCCTCTCACTTTTTTTTTTCCGCCTCACTGATCAGCCTTTGTTTTCAATTGTGTACGTGTGTGTGCATGTGTGTGTGTGTATGTGGAAAATGCGGTCTGACCACATGGGGAAGACACAGGCATTTTGCAGGTGTTATCGTTCTCAGCTGCTAATTAAGTCTTGTGTCGTTTACCTCCAGGTCATGATAAGCGCTGTGCATTTTAATAAGTCTTACATGCACTTGAGTTGATTGCATGTGTGTGTGCGGGCATGTTTGTACATAGACGTTGTGCATTGATGCGTTTCACTTCAATTCACTTCAATTCAACTTTATTTGTATAGAGTCAATTCATGACAATGTCACCTCAAGGTGCTTAACAGACAGAAAAATTCAAGTCAGATTCATAATAGCCTAGCTAAGGAAACCCACAGATTGGATCGAATCTTGACCTGACCCGGTCCAATTCCCCATCCTAAGCAAGCACGGAGTGGTGGTGACAGTGGGAGGGAAAACACCCTTTTAACAGGGAGGAAAAATCTCCTGCAGAACCCGGCTCAGGTAGGGCGGCCATCTGCCTCGACCGGCTGGGGTGGAGAAGACAGATAGAGAAACCAACAGACACTGCAACTTTTATCCAGCCAGACCTGTTGAGAGAGGAGAAACACAGTTAATGATGCAATACTGTCACCAGTTTCTACATGGAGAAGCAGAGATGATGGGAAAGGAAGAGCCCAGTGCATCATGAATGTCCCTCAGCAGTCTAAACATATAGCAGCTTAACTAAGGGATGGTTAACCATCCCTAACTATAAGACTTATCAAAAAGGAAGGTTTTAACCTTATCTTAAAGGTAAAGAGAGTGTCTGCCTCCCGAACCTGAGTTGGTGGCTCGTTCCACAATAGGGGGGCTGATAGCCAAATGCTCTGCCACCCATTCTACTCTTAGAGACTCTTGGAACCACCAGAAGACCTGCAGTCTCAGATCGAAGTGCTCTGCTTGGAATATATGGAACTATGAGATCTCTAATATATAGTGGAGCTTGGTCATGGAGAACTTTATATGTGAGAAGAATTTTAAATTCTATCCTGGATTCAACAGGGAGCCAATGAAGAGAAGCTAGAACTGGAGAAATATGCAGCATTTTGGATCAGCAGGATACTTTAAGGCATATTTGGGGCAGCCCAATAATAAGGGCTTACAGTAGTCCAATCTGGAAGTTACAAAAGCATGGACTAGTTTATCTGAGAGAGGATGTCCCTAATTTTAGCAATATTATATATGTGAGCCAAAAGACAAATCCTGGTAAAAAATGTCCAATGTCCAGTGTCCAGTGATAGTCTTTGTCTGAAAGCCAAATTAATGCCATCCAGTTCAATAATAAAGCCAGATAATTTAGTCCTGAGTTTTTCAGGTCCAAAGACAACAACCTCGATCTGTCTGAATTTAGAAGCAGGAAGTTCAGGGTCATCCAGGTCTTTATGTCACTAAGACATCTTTGTAATCTAACAAACTGATTGGTTTCATCAGGCTTCATAGATAAGTATATCTGAGTGTCGTCTGCATAGCAATGAAAATTTATCATGTCGTCTGATGATATTACCCAAAGGAAGCATGTATAATGTGAAGAGTATTTAGTTGTTATGCTCTCCGACTATTTATAAAGTATATTTTAAACTAGCGTAAAGGTATTTTAAACTAGAGTAAAGATGACTATCTTTAAAGAAAACTGACTTGACGAAGCCTTTTTTCCTCTTTGTTCCTCCTCCACTCAGTGCCCAAGATGCATTAAGGGTAATGTAGGCACATTGTTGCAACAAAGAGAAAGAATCTGTCATTAAAAAGTGTCAGATACAGGCTACATACAATAATGCAATACAGCAAATATATTTCTGACTGGTTTATTTGAATCAGTCCATCATAACTCCAAACATTTATTTCAAAAAATGTATTTAACACTCAGTATTAAAAAAAAGCCTTCCTCTAAGCTTAAAATAAACTGTATTCAAGCAACATACAACAGATTTGTCACTGGTTTCTTTAGTTTTGATGCTCTCTGGTTTCTGTGTGCATCAGACTTTCTGCGTGCTTCATGTTTGAAATTTCAGTAAAACTGGAGGATAAGAAGACATCCGGAACTAATAGACTTTCCAAAGACTTGAGGTCAGAATATAACGATTTATGAATCGACCAGGGACAAGTGCTTCGTCTGTTTGTCAGGGAAACATATATTTCTTCTTTTTCCCTTTTTGGAAAAATGGATTTGGCTCTCCACCAATCACTGGGAGCATGTTCTCTTCAAGTTGGGCCAAAAACTACAGCATGCTTCTCTTTCTCTTTCGGTCGTTTTAACTCTATTTGTTATTATGCTTTGTGTTGTGTAGAGAAAGCCACAGTGTGTCTTATTTGTAATGGGTGCCAGGGGCTGGGGGGAGATGTGTTTTCAATTACCACTTGGTAGAATGACTGATGGTAAGGCAATCAAGCACTGAACTGCAGCTCAGTGTATGTGTGAGGGCACGCACAGCTGTGTTTGTGTGTGCAGGCTTGCATGTGTGACCTCTATGCAGATGTTTGTGTATGCACGCAGGCATCTGTATTTCTGTAAGATTTAGTCCTCTGATTTCACAAGTCTCCCTTCACTCAGACTTCTTGCGTCAGCAAGGAAATGACTACTTTTGCTACAGTGATGAAAGAACAGATCAACTTAGTTCAGAGACATTTTCTGCCAAATCAGGTCATAAAAACGTACAATAATTATGTTTATTTACCACATTTCTAAATCATTTTACTGAAAAGAGGAAATTCCCACAAATTTGCAGGATTTTGAATGCCAAAATCTTTTCCAAAACCAAAATCAGACCAAAAACCAGCAAAGGATGTGGCGGCAAAATCAAAAGAAATCCTGACCAATGCTGTTATGACAATTTGTAAAAAAAGCGCTGGTGTTCTTCAGGGTTTGCTCTTTATGAAGTTTGTTTGAACCAACTTTGAATGACCCATTAAAAAAAACACAGAAAAAGTTTAAAGGTTCTCAAATAAGAGCAGTTCTTCAAAACTGTCCATTTTTTTTCCTAAACATAGAGCATTTAATTTGAAAGAGCTGTGTTATTTGAGGCAAATTAGACACAGTTTCACCTACTAGAAGAAGAAAAAAAGGTAATCAAATATTCAATAACTTTGAAGAAGATTAATTCTGAATCAGCAAATCTCATAAAACAGCTCTGCTGCTACTTATCTTTACAATTCAACACTGGCTAATTTCAAAATGGTGCAGCTATTGGCTCCAAAGGCTGCTTTGTCTGGAGCAAAATCATGCTCAGTCACTTTTGTAATCAAAGAGGAAAGCACAAATTTGACATTGAGTGGAGTTTACTGCTTTGTGCTCCATGAATGACTATTTGCCAAATACCTTTGTCATTATTTTGTCAAAGTTGGCAGGAGTTATTATGTCCATTGATGACAGCATTAACTTTTGCACATGTTGTCCAGAGGGGAGATCACCCGACACAGAACGTGCTTCAAGCTTTGCGAACATCTTTCTGAGAGGAGTACCTGAAAAAGACATCAAGTCAGGCATCGCCAGACAAATGTGCTATTCTGATTTATTAAGATATCTCTCGGAGTTTTCAGTCAAACAGCTTCTAGCACAGGGGGCAAGAAAGGGTGAAACATGATATAATATCAGTCAACTGCCATTGTGAGCAAACATTAATAATGTGCTTTCAGTGCAACCACAGAATCTAACTACCTCACACAGAAAACAGACTGCTGAAGTTTAACCCTTATTTAGCAATTTATTACTATTCCACACCATCTTACAGATGTTTCCAAATTTAAACCATTCCCTTGTTTTGATGATGACATTCACTAAGCCAGAGGTATGATGTGATAGCTATTTATTTTTATTTTTTTTGTAACACTAGGGTATCATGTCATATGCCAGCAACTGGATATCAACACACTGGCTTTTGTTGACCCAATTTAACACTAGAATGTGCAGTGGTGTCAGCTCAAAGCAAAAAAACAAAGCTGTTCCATGATGAAGGAGAGGGACCCAAATGCAATCACAATATCTCGCCACATATCCAATCAACATCAAAAGTCCCAAGCGGAAGTTTCTTCTTTATGTAACTTACTAAAATCTAACCCTAACCCTGACCCTTACCCTAACCACCCAACTACACCATACTGTACGTATCTGGGTTGCAGGCCCCAGATAGATACTCTTGGCGTGTTGAACTAACTTCCGCTTGAGACTTTTGGTATGAATTGGCTGTATGGTGGCGCCCTTGTCGGCCATTGTAACTGCAAGAAGGTACTCTTGTGATGAAAACTCAAACTTGTCAAATTTGACATTTTCTGTTTTAACAAATTTGCTGTTTTACTACCTTTCATGCCTGTGTTATGCATGACCTGCTGTCGAAAAGGCACAAAAAATATAAAATGAATATACTTGGAAAGCTCCAAAAATGTGACATGCCTGCATTTTCTTTTGCAGATTGCAACATGCTTATGATTTGCATTATGTGAAGGGCACATTGCAAAAGTATAACTAAGTGAAACACAGTTTGGAGGAGGTGGATAGAAGTATTGGAAGGACTGCTGTTGTTGCTGAGCTGCAGGTGTTGAGATTCAAAAAGCTTCATAGAATATTCTTAAGTCCTCATTTTAGATTTAAAAAGTAAAAACAAAGGTTGATGGAATTTATAAAATGTCAGACACTGAAAAAATTTATGTATTCACTGAATTGCACAGCTGCATTGCATATGGAGGAAAACAGGTGCACTGTATGGAAAATGTGTACAAGCATGTTATGTCCATTCCCATCTAGTGCATCAAAATGCTGCAGTTTTCTTCCTATATACCTCTCCCTTATGGAAGTAGAGGGTGCTGCTCAGTTGCTTTTTCGTACTGAGGCCCAGAGTCTGCTGCTAACTGCAATGGCCACGACACAGATGGAGCTTATGAATGATTGATCACAGGTGATGTAGTTTGCAGCCCACCTGTCACTACTGTGAGTTGCAAGAGAATAAATTATCTCTAAGTCTCTATTTCAAGATGAATATATATATATATATATATATATATATATATATATATATATGTACAGTATATATGTATAAAGCTGAACAAAATAAAACTTAATTGTTTGTTTTATGTAAATGTTTTTTAACATGTAGCTTTATATAACTTAGTTCAAGAGCAAAGCATGTACAGACACATGTGAACATACACCAACAAGAAGTGACTCCATTCTCAGTTCGAATATTAGAGCCTTTTCTACCCTCTATGGCCAGAAACAATAGCTCACATAGGTTTTTGTGAATAAAAAAATAAGTGATCTTTGCTGTATGTAAGCATTATCGAAGAATACTTTTTTCTTCTTTTTAAACAAAAATCATAGATTATATGTAACTTCGACTAAGACTAAGAGGTGTGGATAGTGGTAATTGTCCCTGCAGGTGCTGATCATAATCAAAGAACAAAGAAAAAACAATAAATGTGTCTTCTACTGTATTTAGTGTATTTGGTGACATAAAGGAAAATATAATGTGACATTTTGAAAAAAATTCTTTACATCTAAACCTCTAGACCAAAAAGAAGACTGAATGAATTGCTCAAATCCTCCCTCCACTGATTCCAGTTCTCCTCTCAAACTACAACAGTGACCCCTAGTGTGGCTGCTTCCCTGAAGACCTAAGAGCAAGGCTCAGCATTCCCACACTTCAACTGAGTCTTGTGTGCTTCGACGTCAGAAAACACACGCAGAGTTCACTCTGCTCTGGTTTGTTTAATGAATGCATTTCTGCATCGTGTTATGGCAGAGCACCATGTTTGCACCAATTACGTTTTCAGTGGCTGCAGGTGGTTTTGTTGCTGCCTATTCGGAACAGGATTTCCAAAAAATGTTGAATCATTGTTTTATACAACTTGTAAAACCAGATGGATTGGCATCAACATTGGAAATAGTAGGAAATTCATGTGATGTTGGAATGTGTTTTTGAAAACATAAAATCAATTTACATTAATGCAGCTTACAATCTAAAACAGACGAGATGGAAAGCTTCTGCAAAAATGAAAAATGCTTAATTTTACCATTATCCACACAAAAAAGATAAGCACGCACACACATAACAGTCTGTAATGCAGAAAATGTTGTATAATTTCCTAAACATATTCTCTGTATGATTGACACTTAATAGAACTGACCTTGCAAACTGAATTTCCTTCCTAAATGATAAATCTTTTAATACATCTTCATAATTATACTGCATGCACCTGCACACATGCAGATCCAACAACAACAGTCTTGTGGCAGCAAACGCCCTACTACTTCAAATGCCAACCAACACCAAATCACTGCATCTCAGAAACTCCTCTTACACACATACACACACATACTTGTTCCCCATCAGCTAGGCCCTTCAGCCTCAGGCTCTCCACAATGAAATTTTCATGCAGCCATATGGAGGAGTATTGGTGATAGAGATTTACTGTCGGGACTAGACGTCCCGCTGGAGAAAACAAGGAAGCTCGAACATATTGGCTTGTGTAAATCAGAAGGAGAGGAGCTCCTGGATTTGGCCACTGCTGCAGCTGACTATAAGTCTTAGCTGGACAAGAAGCGTCTGTGCTTATGTATCGGTATTCAGTGTGTCTGTGTTGTGCTGCATTTTTCTCTCAAAGTTCAGCTGAGGAAGTGTTGGTGTTGGTGAAATAACAGTGCAGGTGTTGACCCCCATTCTTTTTCAAGGTATTATGAAGGAAATAGAGGAAATGGAGCTGGTAAATTGACCACAAACTTTAGAAAAACAACCCATTGCACAAGGAAAGGTCATTGTTATTGCATGAAGAATAACACAGTAGTAATGCAATGTATTCTCTGACCCTCTGTGAACGCATATGTGTGCATATGCACATTTCATAAAGCATTGTCATTTTTACCAGACAGCAAACCTGTACTCTTCAAAGTCATAATTTCTTGACAAACTTGAATTCAAACTTGAATTAGAAATACACAGCTCAGTACAAACACATGAAATATCCAGTCAATCTTGTAATACTATTTTACGGGTGCAGACATTCCTCCCACATTTATGGGCCATCACCAAAGTATTTATCAACCCTCAACAGATCTGTAGTTTGAGACCATGTTACAGCAACTGCGTCTTTATTTTCTTGTTTTCATTCATTCTTTTTAACCTTTTACTTGCACGTCATAAATACTTGTTTTAATATTAAAGGTTTTTCACGCAAACTACTTTGAAGGGAATTGGAAATGGTCTAGTTCCTCATAAATACATTCTTGTCCAAAATGTGATGGCAAGCTATTTTCCTGGTTCTTACGCTAAAATGTATAATAACAGTCACAGCAGGTAATACTGGCTAATATTTGATGGCAGGGCAAGTTTTAAAATCAAAATTGCTATATATGCTTAACCTGACTCCACCAGATGTATTTGCTCTCACATATCCATCTGGGAATCATCCGTTGGAGTAGTTATGGGAAGGGGCAAAAAAAAATGGTTAGCTGATTGGATAAGGCATCTGTCTATCATCACCTATGTTGGTGATAGATGGGCCAAGTCAACCAATCAGATCAACGAAGCATGTAACGTACTAACAGAGCGACTGCGAAAACACAACCACAAGCCAGGTTACTCTTGCTGCTGCCGGCAATGGCTCGTTAGCTTAGCAAACAAGAAACATGTCGGCAGTAATTCCGATAAAACTTGAGTGAAAGCCACGCTGATGCTAGTTTCATCTGCTGAAGCCACCATGTTGTTTAGACTGAGCTGTCACTTCTCATTGCGTCACACCTCAACCCGCCTCAAAGCCAATACTGATTGGACGTTCGTTTGGTGAACTACTCCAAATTCTCTTGAACAGAAAGTAGCCAGACTGATCTGCGAGTAAAAACCTGAAGCTCGCGAAATCAGGATGGTCTCACGAGGCTAACATATGCTTGGATATGACCCATAACAGTGTTTTCTAAGATGGCAGAAGGAAAAAAGAACTCACATGACTGTTTCCATATCAGACCAAAAGTTTTAGTGACATTGAGTCAACAACACAATAAGATTTAATCATTTTGCTCTGGTTGGGTTTAGGTAATGATGGTAAGGATGAAATTGCATCCTTTTCATTTTGTTGTAACTGGACGTTCTTTTTACACAAGTGCAGTTTACAGCCAAGTGAGGTTTCATATTATTCAAACAAGTTCAATCTGCCTGAACATGTAAAGCCTGGGGTTGCTTTTGGGAGAATGAAAATAAAATGGCAAATGCATTGATAGAATAGTCACATTAACAGCAAGAGCAGCTGGAATACAAAAGGCGAGTGAGAAAAAAAAGAAGTGATGCGATGATTTCTCAACATAGTTGAGAAATGTGTCAAGTTAAATTGTTTCTACATAAAAACTACTTCCCCAGTTCAGTTGCACTACAAAATCAATGTTATTTCAGGGAATGGTTTTGATCTCAAAAACAGTTATTTTCTCCCATGTCTGAATCCAAAAGCTCCAAGACGGATCAGTGAGCATCAAAAAAGTGAACCAGATTCCCAGTGTTTCAGAGTAGGAATGCTCAGGGGGATTATAGAACATGGCTGTCCTTTCTGATGCTCTTGTTAGCATTCAAACATGCTAATGAATAGGCTGAGGATCCATGGATGGTTAGGCAAAACAAGTAGGCTGAGTGATGACAGTTTAATGAGCCTGTGGGTTGAGAAAGGAGATTTTTTAAAAAATGAGGTTGTTTAGAAGAATAGAGAAGGTTATATGTGTCTAGTTTTTAGATGCATGCAACGTCTGCTGCTAACATGACAACTCTACCTTGCTGCAAATGGTCTAAAGCTGCAAACGCACATGCCCCTTACTAGAAGTTAGCTTGCTAACAAATCATGTTCTAATCACCAACGTGTTTAATTCAAAAGTTTGTGAGTGTGTTTGTGCTATTTCTAATTTCTGACTGTAAAATATGCTGCTCGCTTTTTTCAATGCTAGCAAATTACAAATTCGAAAAGAAAAAAAAAACAAAGAAAAAAACGTTATGCTGATACAAGGTAGCAAAATGTCACAGGGTGAACTAACGGGTGCTGCCAGTAACTGGACTCCTGCCCCCAACCTTATTTTAGCATGGTTTTTGTGTTTTTTTGTGTGTTTTCAACTTGTTTTTATCTCCAAGCTAGTGGGAGGTTTAATGAACTGACTGGTAGCGCCTGGAAAGAAGGGCTCCTCCTCTGACATAATTGGCAACAGCATGATAAAACCTGGTGTGTGTACAACGGGACGAAAGATCAGAGAGACCAGACAGGAGAGAGGGCTGGTGAAGGCTGGAGGTGGAGACACAGCCAGGTGGACGCCAGATCCCCAGACTTGTGGGCTCAGGAGATGGTGTGGCTACCGGGAGCTGGAGGGCTCCAGCCTACGGCCTGAGGCTTGGCCACCATAAGGTGAGGCTGCCAGGGTGGCAGAGTCCTGAGGAAGCCTGTGGCCAGAGGTGTGCAGCCGCCAGGAAGTGCGGCCGCTGCAGACGGGGATGAAGCCGAAGAGAGAGACGCCAGCCACCACGAGTCCTTTTAGCTCCTTTCAGTCCTTTTTATTATTTTATTACTTTGGACATTTTTTTTATTTTATCACTTTTATTCATTTGGACTTGTATTACTTTTATTTATTTAATAAAGTTCTTATTATTTTTACTCAATACCTGCTGGCCTCTTTCTTTCCCCCTCCTCCAGCAGCTGCCGGTATTCTAAAAAAATCATCCATGACAAAGACATCCAAGAGTTGTGGGGTCATAAATGCATCAAGATCTATCTTGTACATCTTTTCCCAAAGCTGTAGTTTGCACTTTGACCAGAAGTTCCTATCTACACTAGGTGGCAAGTCATTTGCCCTGTTTTTGTATCTTTTTAAGAAATTCAGGTCTGTGGATTTGTTTAACTGCAGACTTAACTACCACTTAGTTTTAGTGAGGTAGAGGAATAAAGCCATATTTAAACAGTTTTATAGTTGTATGTTTAAATTTGATGCGTGCTCAGTCCTTGGTGCAACATAGTTAAAGTTCATTCCTGTTGGAAACATAATACACATTGACTAGTGGCATCTTGTGTGCTGCTTTCTGACTCCCATTTAACCAACAACTCATTCCTCTGGTGATATTGTGTTGGTTCATGGTACTGTACCAGCTGCACACAGCGCCCTCTGCTAATCAAATGATTCTCTTTTCCATCATAAATTAAATCATTCAGAAAGTAAAATGTAGTTATTTTGAATGTGTAGGGGTTAAGATATTTAAACAGGTCACTCTGTTTAGTCTGTATAAACACTGAACACATAGTGCCACAATAATGTGCAACTATCCTCTTACATGCTACTAATGTGTTTTGTTCCCTCACTCATTCCTCATATAGCCTATTTCCTCACTTTTCTTTTACTTTTTTTTTTTCAGTGACCTCACTTTTGTGAAGTAAAACTCAAAACTTGTCCTTACAAGGATGTACAGGTACAAACTCTTTCCCACACAAGCAAGCCCAACATTTCTGAGCAAAGCAAATCACATTCAATTTAATTATTTCCCATCAAATCCTCTGTTCTTTCTGGCCTACAGTCTCTCTCTCTGTCTCTCCCTCTGTACTGAACCTGAGTCAGTGCCAGGGTCAGGGGAGCAGCGTAAACATCCAGGTCTCAGCTCAGGGCCTGCCGGTCCAGACCCCACAAGGCCCCCAGCCTTAACCTCAGCCAGCACATTCCCCCTTCGTCCCTCAAAGACCACAACAATCCTGTCTTTGTCGGCCAGTGATTGATGACACAGAAGAATTTCATTCATGACCGCCTAGTGTTTTTGGGTTACCGTGACGACCAGGTGAAAACAGAGTGCACTGGGGGTATTGAGTTTCCCAACCTTGATCACAGGGGAAGAGTTAAGAGAAAAAAAAGGAGAAGCAACACTGGAGAGGTCACTGTAGAAGTTAAACAAACAGCCATTTCTGTTATCTCAAAAGATAAGCGCTGGGAATGATCTTGTTGATTGTTCACAGGTCCACTCAATGCTGAGCTCAGCGTCTGACGTTCTACACAGGTGAAATGAAGTGGACCATTTCCTCCTTTGTATTTTTACTTTTTTTGGGTCAATTTGAAACTTTACTTAAATCAATGCAGGCCATAATGTCCCTTAAGATCATTTATTTAAGGTTTAAAAATTTTCTGTTGGGTCATTTGGACAGATTGCATCATTCACTCAGAAGCCAAGTCCACAAATGTGTTCATAGATTCAAGCACATGAAAAAAAGCGAGCACACCCCACTTATCCACATATGCTAAGGCTATGTCATTTACCCCAAACATGCACATACACACAAATATTATGTATTTGAGCATGCATGCATGTACACTCACATTAGGCACATTCCTTTAATGGATATAGCAAGTTGGTAAAGTGCACCATTAAGAGAGTCAAGGGCCTGAGCATAACAAAGCTCTGATGCAATATTCATGCTCTCTCATTCTGAGCCAATGCCATTTTCCTCCCTTTCAAAGCAATAGATTTGCACAGAACATGTCCCTATAAAGACTTGTGAAGTGCGCATAGAGATTTCCTTCAAACACAACTTTATTTTTAAAAAGGATAATAAAGGATTTTTACATCAGTTAGACATAAACACATTAAATTTGAAAGGTCTGAGTTATACAAGGAGACAAAACAGAGTTGGACATACTGGGAAGACACATCTTTAGCTCATTCTGGTAGGTTAAAGGCATGAAAACTACCATGTTGTCATGTTTGCGAAATCAGAAAAACACAACATTGCCCAACTGTGGGCAACACAATTGACAAACAGCTCTTTGGTTTTCCACAAAATATAATTTATGTCAGTCTTATCAGTTTGCTTATGCTACATTTAGTTTTTAATTTAACTGTGAAAATCTGTCATGCAAATCAGAACTGGGTGCGGTTCAGAAACATTTTCCAGGTCACTCCTTTTGGCTAAGACAACGTCTTTTTAGCTTTAAACAGTATGCACGAACATGCACAAGCTTAGCTTAGAAATTGCAATGAAAAACTGGGAACTGTGTTTTGTTGCTTCTTTAAAGGTGCCATGACATCAAATTTCACTTTTCTGGGGTTTTGGGTGTATAATATGATCTGTTGTGCACTGATGAGGCCATGTGAATGTCCAGAGTGAGAATCAAAGTTCCTGTTTATGGTCTGTCAGCTTTGTCTCTCTGCTCAGAAATGGTTGAATCAGACAGCAGGCTATCATTCTACGTAGTTCTATCATTCTACGTAGTTCTATCATTCTACGTAATTCAATTGCTCCAATAAGAGCACACTATCAAGTAAACAGCCTCCCCCCACTCCTCTCTCCTAACGGTCTATGCACAGTTTGCTTCACTCCCCCGCTCTCCCCTCCCTGTCTGATTCAGCTTCGTGTATGGAGCTAGTAGTAACTTCTGTGCAGTCAGGTCTGGGTTTTCAAACAAATGGATTTAAAAGAAAACTTCTGCAGCAACACTGAGGGAGGCGACCACAACCTTGTCATTACCTGTAAGTTTAATTATTTTCTAAATGCTGTCTTGTCTGATAAACGCAGCTCACTGTCTGAAGTGCCCATGTTGCTAGCAGTTAGCCTTTAGCAACTAGCAACCGCAGCTTGACCTAGATTCTCTAAATAAGGTCATAGCCAAATAAGGTGTAGCCAATCAAAATGAAGTCAACGTGGTCTCCGGGTAAAGCTCCATATCATCACCGGACCCAGCTGTATTACTGAGGAAGTGAGGTCTGGCATTTGAAAACAATACCCCGCTGTAAAAAATGCCATTTTTTTTCTTTGGAGTATTTACATATTCAGTAATGCCAACAACCTAAACTAGTTTTTACTGCTATGTCATCACTCCTTTAAGACATTATAGCTGCTTTTGACACTGTATCACAATATGGCATCTCAAACCATCTGAAAGCATTAAAGGAGCTGCTGTAGCCTACATCAAATTATGTTACTGTATATCTGAAAGATTTTCTTCAGTCCACCGAATGATCATTTTTCCAAATGCAACCCCACTTATATGTAGAGTTCCTCAAGGTTCAATCCTAGGCTCTGTTCGCTTTCCTTTATATATGCTCCCGTAGGGGTCAATTTCTATTAAATACATTATTACCACCTTTCATTTATTTTGTGAAAATACATGTCACAAGTGTATATTGTTCAACACATGTCACTCACAACTGGTCAATCAAAAAGAACTTCACATTATCTATTAAACTCACTTTGACATAATAGCTGAAAACCAAATTGTCTAAGGTGTGAGCTCTTCTTAATGATTTAAGCCCACCTTTTCCTGTGGTACTGTAGGTCCCTAGGTCACTGTACAGTTGCCAGCTGTTGAAAGCTGGCACTAAGGGTACCCTCTGCCTTCATTTGTAAGGCTATTTCTGGTAGGTTAACGAAATATGATGGTATCACGGTGGAAACGAGCAGGGACAACTGAATTTTTCAGTGAGAGAAAATTTTTGACATATATGTCTAAAGTACAACATACAAACTTCCTGTACTGTAGTTATTGCTAAAGTAAGGAATTTAGCTAGAGTTCAAATCAGAGAGAAGAGGGGAAAGCATCTTGTTTCATTGCCAGGATTTTTTTTTCCGTAAGACCGTGTATAATATAGAGATCTTTAACAGAAAATGCTAGATTTGTTGTTTGTTAAAAAGTTGACATAATGGTATGATAACAGAGAGGAATAACCTTGGAATTCCCACAAGTTCAAATATAAATGGAGTCTGGCTGTTATCCCAGAGGACAAAGAAGAAAACATGCAGGTAACTGGCCAAACCTTCCGTCACCTCACAAAAACAAAGGCCTTTTAGTGACATATACTGTAGATATGCAGCTAATAAAGCACTCTAGCATAACTTAGGCCTCATCTGCCATGCAGTAATTTAATATATGAAAATGCTTGATATCCTCGTCTGAGCTCCCATCCAGGTATGAATTATTCACCTCAGCATGGCTACTCCATTAGGTACTGTGCCTGCCACTTAGGCTGATGCTCAACAGCTCTGTGAATACAGAGACATTAAGCTTCTAACTCTAGCACACACATACACACTAACGTGCAGTTACACACGGCTCAAATGCACAACTGCATGCACATAAACTTAATCTTAATTTATATAGCACACAAATACACAAATGGTGCATTAATACAGTTTCCCTACACTTGAATGCACAAGCATTCATAGTAAGCAATGAAGGTATTAACTAAAGACTGCACTAGATGGTGACACACAAAAACCAAACAGTGTCTTCTTCCTCTACTGTAATCAGTGCTATGTTGAGATCATCTCCACTCCTAACAGTGTACACAGTGTAATGTATCACTCTGAAAGCCCTGTCATTATTGACTTCCCTCTCTGTTTAAAACACCTCTCCTTTATCAGTGGTTAGTTGTTATCAGCTGTTTGTTTTGCACACAAACCACAGGCAGTGCAGATTGAGAAGTGAGGAAGCGACCTCTGGCAGCCCAGACTGATGATGACAGCTTTACAGCCTATGATTGGAATACAACTGTCAGTTATGGCACACTGCACGTAAAAGTAGACACTATCAAACTCACTTTTGATCAAACTGGCAACCAGCCACACGAGCAAACAACAAAACAGAAAAGCTTGTGTGTGAATGTACAGTGGGTTGAGACATTACTCACCATTTACCTAAAGTGCAGAGGGGGGAAAACATTCACTGACTATTTTCGATACTGATGAAGCTTCTTATTTAATAAACATCTGAAATTTAAAAACAGTTGTATAGAAGTTTCTACTGGAATTAAAGTTGAATTCTCAAGTGACAAATACTAGTATGCACAAGTGGAACACTGCTCGTAAAAAAACCATTCCATAATAAGTTCTATTATGGAAAATAAAAGGAGAACCATCTGTTTTATAAATGTGAACGTGCAGCACAAACACAATGCCATTTTCATACTCAACACTAAAATGTTCTGGATATTACCCAGAGGAGCTGTGTGAGAGAACAATTTCTGAATAAGTTGGGTTCAACATTGTTCCTTACCTCCATGCTTCTTAAAGATGAAGTCTGTCTGACGTGCATGTAAACTCATGAATGAATGAAGCAAGTGATTGAATTAACAATGAACAACTGTGTGGGCAATGAGGAGGTTCATATATTTTGTTTAAATTTCATGAACATTTCTTTCATGTATATAGGATCAAGAGTTTAATTCATATTTTAGTAGTAGTAGCAGTAGTAGTAGTGACCTTTATTTAAAACCAGGTAAGTCAGTTGAGAACCAGTTCTCATTTATAACGACGACCTGGTTAGGAGGCAGCAAAGTAAATAACACCAGACAATAAATAAGAAAAACAAATACAAAATCACAATTCAAAAGTACTGAAAGAAAAAACAATGTAAATACTCAATAAAATATCATTCAAAGCTGACAGCTAAAAGCAGGCACATATATATATGTATTTTAAAAACAAGCAAAAATAAGTTAGTGACTAAAAACAAGTGCAATGGATTTGTAGCAGCTGTTGTATTGAGTTTTTGTAGGAGGAGATTGGAACAAATGAACAGAACTTCAGGATCTGCTGCAGGTGATTCCAGTCATCTGCAGCAGAAAACTGAAAAGTGTCTGAAAGTGGCGCGTACTTTGCGTGTGAGAAGATTGATAAAACTACTTGAACAAAGGGAGCGATTCACTGACAGAATATTTAGAAGTGACTGAAGATATAAAGGAGTTCCCTGTTTGTTAGCGTTTAAGTAGCCAATGAGTTTGTCTGCAGGACTGGACTGAGGGCCAGTTCAGCAGCAAGTACAGGTGACAGTGGTGGGTACTGAATGAAGCTCCAACCACAAAACGTAAAGCGACTTGATAAATAACATCCAGTTTTTGTAACAGAAAGTTAGAGGCACACCTATAGACAATATCACTGTAGTCCAGAATAGGGAGCACAGTCATTTTTACCAGAGCTTCTTTAGCAGAGTGGGTAAAAGAGGATTTGCTACAAAAAAAGAGAAAACCGATGTGGGATTTGACCTTATTGAGTGTTGAAATTACACGATTCTAGGAGTTTATATGTACATTTACTCACCGGTAAAATTTCGGTGTCACTTTGACTCCTTTGGAAAATATTTCCTCTCTTCAACGTACATCCATATTATGGGAGACATGGGGCAGCCTCTATAAGGCATTATCTGCAGCAAAACTCCTACATGTCATCAATGCTTCAAGTAGAACGAACAAACGAGTACTATTGTCCTGTGAGTTTAGAGTTAGCTCTCCGTTAGTTATTGGGGGTGTTCTCCAAACTCTACAGGCCGCAAGCACCCCCTGATGCGCGCTTCCGCAATACAGCTGAGAAGAGCAGCTCACTACCCAGACACCAACAAACTGCAATCTGTGAAACTCTGAACCCACAGGACAATAGTACTGATTCGTTCGTTCATTCTATGTAAAGTATTGATGAAATGAAGGAATTTTTGCTGCAGATAATGCCTTATATAGAGGCTGCTCCGTCTCTCCCATAAGGATGTATGGGATGTACAGCGGAGGGAAACTCAACGAAAAATCTGCTGAAGGAATCAAAGTGATACAGAAATTTTACCTGTGAGTAAATGCATGTATGAACTCCTGTCCAGGTTGAGAAAAAAAAAAAAAAAAGTTATCCTGTAATGCACACTGTACAATTGTGTAATTTTCACTAATCCTAATGCCAGCAACTGAATATAATCATACCAGCCATTTTGAACATGCACTGTGGCTAATATAGCAAAGACACACAAGGGGACATTATCAGATATCAACCCTAACCCTAAGGGAAGAAAAGAAACAGAAAATGTCAGAGCAAAAGTGAACATCAGACTGACTTTTATTGTCTGAAGAGAGGTCAGAGAGGAGCCAGGATGCAACATAGATGCTGCAATAGCTGCTGTTAGTGGGCATGTAGTGCAAAAATCTGCCAAAGTTCAGTTGTGCCTCTTTAATGGTGTAAAATGACACATAAAAAACCTAAAAAGATTATTTTCTACATGACACACAGAGCTATAGACCAAAGCATACTTTTTAGATACTACCATGAGATCAACTTACCTATATTGTAATATTGAGAAGTACATGTTTGACATGAATCCTTTTTTCTGTTTTGTTCCACATTTTGTGAAATGTGTCTTGATGTTATCTGGAGACGACAAGTGAAATGGCCTGTGGCAGTCTCTTATTGCTACCTGGAACATCTTGGCAGTAATAATTTACTGCAACATACCTGCTAGACACACAGTACTTGGTTGAATACTGTATTTAGTATTCCTCAAAACAGAATCATATAAGTATTTGGTTTTCTAATTTATTTTAGATTTTTTAAAAAAATATGTCCAGCAAAGGCTAAAAAACTCTTTCACATCTATGAATTTGCTTTCAAAGAGGACAAAAACTTTTGAGAATAGCCCTTAAGTCAGTGATTAACTTTCCTCCTGTATGCTGCGAGCCCAGCATGCCTCTAGTTCCAGTAGCACCGGCAGTGTGATGCATTACACTTCGTACTCATTATGGCCACCGAGGGTTTTCCAACAGCTTGCGCAGTCCGCGGTGAGTCTGCTCTCCTGTAGTGCTTGAAGGGTTGGGCACTGCTGCTAGCAAGCACCAGGTGTGAGGAGAAACTTGAACTCCCTTTTCCCTCCTCTTGTACCACCACATGGATCTCAGAGCCAGAATTGCTTTATTTACATCAGGTACAAATGCACAAGGAGCTAAAACGGGTTTATGGCCCAGATCAAAATCTGCTCAAGCTTCTCTCCTCATATCCTCCATATTGCAGCATTTAAACTGCTTGAAAATGCTGTTCCACATCACCATTACAGACAGGAAATTTTGACACTCCAAAGGGAGCTGTGGTCCTGATGATTGCATTCCTTGGTCACTTGTAATGCAGTGTTGATAACAGAGGAAGTGAAGCAGATTTTTCTTTAGGTTATAAGTCATTTTTTACAGCTGTGCACATTAAGAGCCAAAATTATAATCAGAATGTCTAAAAGTGGAGGGAAAATGTACTGGAGCTGAACAATATATTTTAATTTAACTTGATTAAATTAGAAGCTTTGCCTTATATTCAACTGTCAATATCAGTCCTATCTCATTCATAAACTGAGTACCCTGTTGACCATGTACTACTATGTGAAGTAGACAGATTATATTTTAAGATATGAATCCTCTATATTTATTTGCTATTGAAGCATATGTGATTATGAAAGAGATCAAGCCTGGAGAGGACTTTGGGTGAGAAGGAGCTGTAGCCTCAATCCACAGTATCACCCCATGAAACATGCATGCAATCAGCAGGGTCATAGCACCACCAACAGTCTCCAGCCAGGCTCATCCATCACAGGGAAACTGGATCTGCAGGGGCCTCCATTTTGGCCTCAGTGCTGACCAACCCACCCGCACAGAACGGTCCATCAGCAGCACGCTAACACTAACAAGGCTGCGCAGCAGCAATACGATACATGATAAGCTTTCTTCCTACAGCTCTTGGACTGGTTCCAATCCCTTTTTTCATTGTTTTTGCTCTTTTTCATCAACCTTTGGTTTCATACTAAAAGGGATTACCTCAGCTCCGAAGAGGTGCTGACTGAAATGTCAGTGGCTGTAACATTAACGTGACATGGCGTAAAGATTTCAAAATGAAAACCGAAGAATGGCGCTCTGCGGGCTGTAACGTTTCAACATGAAACCCAGCTCTCATTAATGTGGTCTGTGTTTTGGAAGGCAAAGATCGGTTCATTTCATACCCAGTTCGCTTCCTTGCTCAGTTCAAATGAGCGGAGATCAATTTTGGACAGTGATGTAGACAATATGTTCCTGTGGGCACATTTCCGAACATAAATGTGGTCAAAGGCAAAACAAACTGTGTGGTTGCTGATGATGGATTTAAAAAAATAATTAACAAAGGTTTGTTATCTTTTCGAAAATGAACGTGTCTGTCCTCCTGAATTATACTTTATAAATCGATCTCTAAATGTTTTTCTGCTCAGAACCAAATCCTACTCTTTTCTAGTGTAGTTGTATTCTTCTCTCTAATGCAGTGTGTGTCAATTTCCTCTCTGTCACTCCCCCTTTGACAGCTTTATTCGCCTTGTCAACGACCAGGCATTATAAATTTGTGCCATCTATGCTTAATGTTTATTCTTTGTAAGAGAACTCCCCGTGACAAACCAATAAAAACTAGATTTACTGCTCACTGAGAGCCACACGGAGGATTATCACAAAATTCCAGCACTGCTGTATTTGTTTTCGCTTGCCTATCCGTATGCCATAGATGCACACATTTATGGCGCACATGCTCACTCGGTGAAGGTAATACATTTCAATATGCCTGTTAATCCTCTTTTCCCAGGCATCGGAAATGGCCAAGCCCTTAAATCAGTCTCAACACCGGACTCGGTGTGGTGGGGAGAAGAGCTGCTGCATCCAGTGCCCCTGGCTGACCCTTTTTAAATAGGATGTCTGGATGTGTTATGGGGGCTATTGTTTCCTATAAACATCTAGCACCGGGGCAATAACAATCGCATCAGGCCAAATGAAGTTATCTGAGAATGGAATTAAACTCAGTGTGACCCCACTGTCTGCTCAGCTCACAGGCCCTCCATTAATAATGCCTAATCTAATCAAGGAGCTAAGATGGATGGATGGGAGGCCTGCATGTGTGACTGTGTGTATGTGTGTGCATGAGGGTTTGTAAAGGGGACTTAATGACTGTATGTGTATGTGTCTATACTTGCATTTATGCTTGAGTTTCAAAGTTCTTTGGGGTTTTATTCATCCATATATGCTGATGTATCTGCAGTTTTTTGTGCATACATGTGGAGTGTGCATGTGCATCTTGTGCATGTACACATATTGTTGTATGTTTTATTTTCCTGTATATGTGTTTGTGTGTGCTTTGGAGGAGCAATGCCAGGCTCTATGCCAGAGCAGAGTTCCTCAGTTAAGCTCCCAACCAGCTCTGTGCCTGGTGCACCACATTAATGAACACAAGCAAAAACAATGGAGAAAGAAAAAGAATATGAATGTGTGTGTGTGTGCGTGCATGTGTGTGTGTGTGCATGATGTTCCTACCAGTGAAAGAAGGCACAAAAATGGAGACAGAGGAAGTGGGGGCCGATAAGAAGGGAGAGTAGACAAAGGAGAGTGGAAGACGAGAGAGAGAGAGGGGACCACCACATGGTTTCATCCTCTGCTATCTCCTTCTTGGCAAAGGCATGCCCTTGTAACTGATAGACAAATAACCCTACTGTGACTGATAAAGTCTGGTTACAAATGGAGAGAAGAGGGAAACAAAGACAGGGAGAGAGGAAATTAAGAAGATGGGGAGGAGGAGGGGCCTCACAAAAACTGAGAGAGAAAAGAGAGAGTAAAGGAGAGATGATTGGAGGGGATGAAGATGGGCAGAGAGGGTGGATGGTGGGAGATATCTCATAAGTTGAATAAAGTACAGACATGGAGAAGGATGAGGAGAAGGAGAAAGAATGAGACAGAATGAATGAGGGACAGAAAACAAGGACTGAACTAAACAGACACTACTCGTTCATTACAAGAATGAATGACGATAATCAGTCTGCTTTCACCAAAATATCTGAAATGACCATGACCTCTTAATACCGCATTACTGCAAGTCACGGCTGCTGCTTTTCAATGAGCTCAAACTCCTGAATCTGGAGCTTTATTACATTGTAAAGTAACAACTGTGTGGTATCAAAAAACATGTCTCGATCTTTAGTGATGGACAGACTGATCCTGAGGGGTTTGGGTACGACCTGATAATAAGCAATCACATAATTATTTACAGGAACAGTTAACTAAATAGGAAGTTTAATTTTCTATTACTCCCCAAAGTTAACATATGTTTGCAAGTTGACTAGATTAGTTCTCATGCTTGATGGTTTAATGTAGATGTTATATATGACTATTAACTCTATTGCATCTGAACAGGAGGATCCCGAATGTCACATGTTGCAGAAGTTTCCTCAAATATCCTTTCTGTCACGATGTTGTTTAGTTTCACTGACAGAGTAAAAGAACTGTTGCTGACTGAATCTACAGATGTTTTACAGATGGAGATTTCAGAAAATGGCTCTGAGCTTCCGGAGTTAAAAACTTCCACTGACATGAAACCAATAGTCTAGAGTTTCTTCTTCTTCTTTTATTGGTAAAAGTTTTAAATGTTAGAGTAAGGAACTGACTGGCATAGAGGGAAATAGAAATGATTATAATGAGAAAATTGTTTCAAAACATACTATGGAAGTAAATAGATATTTGTGTAAAAAAAAAATCTAGATTATAATTAAAAATTGAGAACTTTTTCATTTTTTTTTTTTAATGATTCAACATGATGATTTTATAGAGACAGTTTGCCATCAAGAAATAAGATGTGTATAAAACGGTAAAAGTGGGAGTGGTTGTTTTTAAAGTGGATGTCAGTGTGAGAGAAAATGGCCATAAAGACAGGAAAGAGAAAGATTTAAAGACATCGAGAAGATAAACAGGAAGTCTGGGGATGGACATAAAAGTGGCATTAACTTCAAGACAGTAAAACAGAGAAAACACAGACAAAGACGAGGGTTTAATAGTTACAGGAAAATTGTTGCTATATTAATAATATGATTTGTGTTGGCCAAATTGCATTAAAGATTCTGTTTTCCACAACATCTGAGAGAGTACGGTAGTGGACACTTCTAAAAGAGATATGTTGGTTTAAATAGTGTGGCAAAGATTATTGATGTTCTTACTCCTCTCTCTCTCTCTCTCTCTCTCTCTCTCTCTCTCCCTTTTCTCTCTCTTTTTTTTTTTTTTGATTGACTAAATGAAGGGTGTTGGATTTCACACAATATGAGAGAAAAAAATGTCAGAAAGTTTCAATGTCTGTTTCCCTCATAAAGAAAGTGGACATGGTTTTTCTTTCACTTAAAAAAGATATATAGCCTTTGAAGCAACCTGTTGGTCAGAAACTCAAAACTGAAAAGTGCACAGAGCCTGATGCATTGTCATAAACCCACTTCATTGGTTTTCAATCTGTATTGTATCATTTTTGAACATCCAAAGCTCTCTGAGCTGGTAAATCCACAATCAGTTGGTTTATATCCATGGCGATGTGGAGCAATGCCTCTAAAGTTTTCTGCAAATGAATATTTACCAGAATGTTCCCTCAACTTTAAGCAATTATTAAAGTTGCTTAAAGTTTCCCCCTGAAAATAAACGTAAGACTTGCGCAAGTGAAATCCGTCTCAATCTGCGCCTTTGGACCTCTACTCTCATGCAGTAGTGAGTATGAGTGCAACTCCCTCTCCCACGTCTGTAATTTGCCCTTTCCATTTTTTTTGGTGTGGTCGGGACATTTGTGGGTGGAGATTTCTGTATATGTCGCCAGCCAATGACAGAACTAAGAGCATGGCGCTGTGTGGGAATAAGCTCATGATTGAAGCAGACGCCAGTCACTCAAACTCGTGAAGAAAAAAAAAGAAAAAAAAGAAAGAAAAAAAGAAAGAAAACGGCGAACATAACGAAGAACAGGAAGTACTCTTCCCTAAGAGCTTTAGATAGCGCACATTGGAAAACCAGGGTTAATATTGGGGTGAATTCAAATTCCTGTCTTAACCCTCAGTCTTAACCCTCAATCCCAGAATGCAAGCAGCAAAGAAGGCGAGCTACATATCTTAAAGGGATATTGTGTAAGTTCTCCTGTGTTTTATTCACAAAAACTGATTATTTGGTTCTAAAGTGATTTTTCATTAATCAGTAATCACTCCCATCAACAAACTGAAGTGCTCCTCTCAGTTCTAAATTTGCCGTTCGTATCATTCATTTACACATCGAGCGGGGCGGCTCGGTGAAGGCTGCCATGTTGTATCGCCATGTTTTTGCGTTCGGGAGAAGCGTGACGGTAGGAAACCACAGAAACTCACCGGACACACCGGAGTTTTCAGGTCAGTTCGAGGTAATGTCTTTGAAAAGTCACCGCGCTGCAGAGGGGAGAGACTAGCGTCTCACTGACGCTAGGTTCACGTGCAGTCGGGCAGACGGCCGTTGGTAACAAACCAGATGTCATTTTAATCAATGAAGCCGAGCGAAAAACGGTAAAACATGGGTCAGGGAAAACAATACGACATCGCCATGACAACCGAACAGATGTGGACTGATGTCACTGTAACTGACGGACCACGTCTTCACATAGAGGCCGGTGATAACTTTACATGCAGCGGATGTCGTCGGTCTGCCCCGTTTCACGCGAATGCAGCATGAAAAGTATGAGGGAGCTGCTCCCGATTACACAGTGTCCCTTTAAGTATTTTCTTTGTTAACGGAGATATAAATATTACAAAAATCATTGTGTTATCTTAATTTAGACCCAAGTTATGGATTATTTCCTCACTGTTGCATAATATTGATTTTTATTTTACGATCTTTTGTCAATAGCAGCTGGTGTGGTCAAGCCATGTTGCTATTGTTTAGTTAATGTTACAAAATGGCAATTTTTCTCAGTGCTAATGTTGTTGTTTTATCAAGATAACAGCCTGTGTAACGTGCTTGTGCCGATAATGGTATAAGACAACTAGGCACATCAGCCTCGCAGAGTTATCTAACGCTTGGCTAGGTGGTTGTGTGAATGTATTTTCACAGCCTACACGCAAGCGGGTCAAGAGCCTCCCACTGTGATCCGGGCGCACTCCACAAGAAGTGTGGCGATGTCCACGGCTCTTTCAGTGGTGCGAGTGTTGAGGATATATGTACGACGGCATCGTGGTCTTCTCCCTGCTCGTTCATAAGGTTCTATCTCTTGGATGTGTCGAGCTCCTTCTCCAGGTCTGTGTTCACTGCGGGATCACAGGACATGTGAGAGGAAGGGTGTGTCGAGTGTGTGCTGGCTTGACCCCCACAGGGTGTCAAGCTGGCGTGGTCAGTGTGCGGAGCCTCTCCCGCGGCAGGGAGTACATATCAGGCTTTGCCTACTGTACCCATAGAGTCCAGTAGAGGGCGAAGCCTGTGTGAGATATAACGAAGGTTACGATATTGTAACCCTAGTTATAGTAACACAGGCGGAGCCCTCTACACAGGACCCTGCCGCTCTTTCGCCTTACACTGAAGCTTGGTGGAATGAGGGCAGCCGGTGGTGCACCTGCCTTTATAGGTAGACGCCCTACTGGCCGGCTACGTACATGTAAATTTCAGTGGGCCATTGCGCGTACGCAATTGGAGGAGAGTTGTACCCATAGAGTCCAGTAGAGGGCTCTGCCTGTGTTAATATAACTAGGGTTACAATATCGTAACCTTCGTTTTGAGGGCTACTTAGATTGAGGGCTGAGCTTGAGGGTTAAGATTGAGGGTTAAGATAGGAATTGGAATTGGCTCTTGGTTTGGCTTTTCCCCTCTTCTGAGCTCTGAAGGAGTCGTTGATGCTGAATAAGCTGAAGAACGAGGCAGCCATTAGGAGAAGTGCTCAGTTCGAATAGTGTTTACAAACAGAAACGTAGAGGGACTCTGGACTCTACCTTTAAACAAATACTTTCAATATACTACAAATAAACTGTTAAATTTAAATTAATCATTTTTGTCTTTATAGAGCTTGATTGCAGCAATTAGTTGACGCAAGCTCTATAAAGACAAAAATGTATCAGTGTTTCAAACCATTAAGAGAATCCCTATCAAACATCCCATATGTATACAGGTGTAAACTTGGTCCTTGCACAGAACATTGGATCAAGACACAAACTGAAGTCATGATATTTTAAGGTGGAAACACAGCTTTCTTGTTTTTGCCAGTTCATCTGTCAGTCTACAAAAGTTATGTACTCCAGCTGACTTCTCTCAATCTCTTAGTTCCTCGGTGTGTTTATATTTATGAGGCTTTATCTTTATATGACCACTCCTTTTTTTATTAGATTTTCTTTAAACTGTGAGCTGTTGGGAGTAATGGACTCTCCTCTCCTTCATGGGAACACAGTCAGTTGCTATTGGCTGACCAAACTTATCCAACCATAGAGAGGCTTGTGTGATCAGATGCATATATGATAGTATTGTGCAGCAGTGATTAAAGTCATAACATAGGATCATCCTTCATAAGAATCTATTTATAAAAAACATCATTGGCTGTTGGCTTTCACAGAAATACTTTTGACTGTATTTTACATTTAATCAATGTTTCTTAATACTGGTCCTTGGGACACCCTGCCCCGCATGTTTAGATGTTTCTTAGCATATCTGACTAATATGAATAGCTGAAAAGAATTAACAAAACTTGACAAACAGTTGAACTCATCTAGATCTGAAAACATTTAAAACATCCAGAGCAAGGAGATCTGAAGACCACGACTGGAAAACAACTGCATTAGATAACTACCTGAAGGCCCATTTATGCTAGATGCAGAAGATTGATCCACAGATGAACGGACAGTTTCGTCCGTCTTCTGTCTGTAATTTGGCCCGTTTTGGTGGGGATTTGTGCATCCATCACTTAACACAGAAAACGAAGCAATACCCCCGTAAAACACAGGAAGCTGTAGCTTAGGTGGAAGAGCAGTAGTCTATCAATCAGAGGGTTGATGGATCAATTCCAGCCTTCAGGCAAGTGTCCTTGGGTAAGACATGAACCCCACATTGCCTCCGGACATGCCTATCAGGGTACCCAGCGGGGGAAAAAGTATTGAACATGTCAACATTTTTTCCAGAAAATATATTTGTTGTCAAGCTGTTGACATGAAATTTTCACCAGATGTTGGCATCAACCCAAGTGATGCACACATACAAAGAAATCATAACATTTATGTCCATAAATTAAGTTATGAGTAATATTGTGAAATGATACAGAAAAATCATTGAACACATGAAGAAACGACAGGGCAAAAGATACAGTATGGAAAGCCAAGAAAGCAGCTGGAGTCTGTCAGTATTTAGAAAGTAATCCTGTCCTTTATCAGTGCAAAGTAATATCAGCGGTTTAGTACTGATTGATGCCTTTGAAAAGGTTTCTCATCACCAAGGTGTCAGACAAGAAGCATTCTATGATGGGTAGAAGCAGAGAGCCATCTAAAGACCTACACAACCTTATTATTGCAAAACACACTGAAGGCATTGGTTCCAGGTGCATTTCTAAACTTCTGAAAGTTCCAGTGAGACCAAATTGAACTTTTCGGATGTCATAAGACACAACATGTTTAGAGGAGAAATGATCCCACACTTGACCCCCCCAAAACACCATGACAACAGTTAAGTTTGGAGGTGGGAACATCATGGTGTGGGGCTGTGTTTTTAGCATGTGGCACTGGCAGACTTCATATCATTGAAGGAAGAATGAATGGAGAAAAGTAGAGAGAGACATTATTGACCAGAATCTGTGCCATCTGCCAGCTGTTGAAGATGAAAAGAGGCTGGATCTTTCAGTAAGACAACCATCCCAAACACACAGCCAAGGAAACACTCAACTGGTTGAAGAAAAAGAAAATAAAGCTGCTAGAATGGCCCAGTCAGTCACTCGACTTGAATTTAATTGAAAATCTTTGGAAAGAACTGAAGATCCGAGTTGACAGAAGAGACCCCCGGAACCTTGAAGATTTGAAGGCAGTTTTTGTTTTCCACTGGTTTTTCCATACAGGAGGCATCTTGAGGCTGTAATCACCAACAAAGGTTTTTGCACTACGCATTAAATAAATTTCAGAAATCATATTTAATACGATGAGAATCAGCACCTCCAAATCCGAGACCATGGTCCTCGCCCGGAAAAGGGTGGAGTGTCCTCTCCGGGTCGGGAGTGAGGTCCTGCCCCAGGTGGAGGAGTTCAAGTATCTCGGGATCTTGTTCACGAGTGAGGGAAGGATGGAGCGGGAGGTGGACAGACGGATCGGTGCGGCGTCTGCAGTGATGCGGACGTTGCATCGGTCTGTCGTGGTGAAGAAGGAGCTGAGCCAGAAGGCGAAGCTCTCGATTTACCGGTCCATCTACGTTCCCACCCTCACCTATGGCCATGAGCTGTGGGTCATGACCGAAAGAACGAGATCGCGGGTACAAGCGGCCGAAATGAGTTTCCTCCGCAGGGTGGCCGGGCTCTCCCTTAGAGATAGGGGGAGGAGCTCGGTCATCCGGGAGGGACTCAGAGTAGAGCCGCTGCTCCTTCGTATAGAGAGGAGCCAGATGAGGTGGCTCGGGCATCTGATTAGGATGCCTCCTGGACGCCTTCCTGGAGAGGTGTTCCGGGCACTTCCCACCGGGACCAGACCCCGGGGTAGGCCCAGGACACGCTGGAGGGACTACATCTCCCGGCTGGCCTGGGAGCGCCTCGGGATCCCCCCGGATGAGCTGGCGGCTGTGGCCGGGGATTGGGAAGTCTGGGCTTCCCTGCTTAGGCAGCTGCCCCCGCGACCCGACCCCGGATAAGCGGAAGAAGACGGTACGGTATATTTAATACTTATTCCCTGTGTCATTTCATTATATCACGCATAATTAATGGACATAAATTTTAGGATTTCTTTGTGTACAGTATGTGCATTACTTGGGTTGTTGGCGATATCTGGTGAAAATTTCATGTTAATAGCTCTAAAAAAAATACATATTCTGAGAAAAATGTTGGCGTTTAATACATTTCCCCCCGTTGTATATGTGTGTGTGGATGGGTGGATATGACATGCAGTGTAAACCTGTATTAGTGGCCAGCATATGACTGGAGAAGTAGTCCATTTATCATTTACCATCAGCTCTGGAAACCCACATGTCCAAAAGATTTGCTATGTGGGTACCCTACATTTAAACTGATGCTGCGAACTCCTAACCGAGCGGGTAACAAGTTAGGAGTGAGAACAAGTTGCCTCTGTGGAGGTATTGGATGTGGTTGTTGTTTGTTTATTTATTTATCTGCTGCTACAGTAAAAACAACCAGCTGTATTTTCTAATGCTTAAACATACAACAACCCTCAAAATCTTGAGATCTACTTGTATTCATTAATAACTTTTTTGTGTTAACCTTTTTGTCTTGTTTCAGAATTTGTCTTGGCATTTAAGAATTTTTGTGGAAATAGGGAATTTAAAGTAAAAAATAAAGTGAAGTGGGCTAAAGTGCATGTGGCATTACAAAAGCTGGAAAAGGCATTCCAGTGAGGCTAACTGCTGGGGGCGTGTAATGGTCAAGACATAAAGAATCAGATAAGCTCACCAACTAGCTCACCTTGCTGTTGCTTGTTCTCCACTCAGCCTCTTCTTCCACTTTCCCTCTTCCTCTCTCTGACATAAACAACTCTAATTTACGACCAATAATATCCTGATTCAATCACCTGATTGATTTTGGACTTGTGTCCCACTAATAAATCTCAGCTCTTCTTCTCTTATTGAGTTCTCCATCGGATCCTTACACTCCCCCGCTCAAACACACACACAATCATGTACACGCATGCACACACAAACAGACACAAACACACACATATATACACACACTCACTTATATATAGTCTAATGGTATTAGAAAATCAAAGTCTCTCATTTTGTCTCAGTATATCCGCAGGGCTTGGTAATAGATCTGGCTGTACTTATATCCGGACACGGGAGGAGGCGGTGAGGATGAGGAAGAGAAAGGAGGATGAAATGGAGGAGAAGAGGACTATAGAAAGAGCCAAGGCAGAACTGAGGGAAGGAAGATGAAGAGGGTAGAAAGAAGAGTAAACGGAGAGCATAAGAGCAGCAGATACGGAAAGTTAATAAGGATATGTGGCCTCAGTAAGTGTGGACTAAAGCTGAATTTGCCGAATTAGGACATCTTTATCTGGTCGACAGCAAAGCAGCAGGAATACTGAAGCAAATCAAAGTGGGTGATGTTAAAAACATTTTCTGCTCCAAGATTGCCTTTAATCTGCTGTGACCTTGAGCACAAGCAAATGTAAAAGGAAGCATCACCTAAATACTTTCATGGTTAACCTGGGATAAAGTTAGTGGGAGAAAAAAATGATGATAGCAAGCGAAAGTTGATTTTTAGTCTTAACACTGCAAAAAACTGTACTTTTTAATCACTTCTCCTTTTTTAAAAAAAATCACAGAATACGTTTTACGAACTCACAAGAGGATATATGTGCAATTTTTAGCATCAGTCCATTATGATCATTTCCCTTCATGCAGGGAAAAACAACTTTGCAGGATAAGATCCTCTTTCTGAGATGAGGCAGTCATAAATCTTTACTATGTTACACAACACACTGCACACTTACACAGATGAATTATCCCTGTCTTTCCAAACCTGCCAGAAAAGATTGAAAGTATGTAAATAACAATGGTATTAAAGGTTGAATATGGAATACGGACAGAACAGCGACATCACGTGTGTCTAGGTTGTAGTTGCAATGGCAGAAAAACAACTTCAGCTGCTGGGATGCCAGGCTCACTGCCGATACGCAAGTGACCAACAGTCTGCAGCATGTCCAACAAGTAACGCAGAGGAGTTTATAACTGACAGCTAACGTTAGCCATGTTAGCAAACAAGCTAGCTTACCGATCCAGGAGAAAAGTCGCCATTTCCGTGTTTTACTCCGTGGAAAACGTTTATGTGGGTCCATTTAGTGAAGTCTTCACCTAAATTTACTCCAGGTTTTGCTCTTCTCAGGTCACTCCTCCTCAGAAACAGATAACAATATCTCCAGGGCTCTGAAGCAGCTGCTTCACTCGTCGTCTCTACGGTTTTCCCCTGTACAAGCCTGACTATGACCGAAATATTGTGTCCACACAGAGATCGTATTTGGCAACCTGCAACGGCGGCGTGTATTGGCTTATAGACGTAAATAAAATGCCATTATTGAACCCGTAAAAATTTATTCTATAATTATTTTTAGGCTAAATATAATTTTTCTGGAAAATGTTGTACTTTCATTCTGCACACCCCCAAACGACCTGTGGAGGTATTATTTTTGAAAAAATATAGCTTTTAATAAAAATGTTACATATTCAACCTTTAATGATACTCTGTTTAGAAATTCCTTAAAGAAGAGAAATAAATGACAAAAGAAGCATCTGTTTGATTTAGAAGGACAGTATGGGCCATACATCCATTTGTCTAACCTTTACCTTTCCTTTGCATCCTCCTATTATTAATCATCACAATCAAATTGCTTATGGCTCTAATATTTAGTATGTATTTATTGTTCTCTAGAAATAGTTTTTAACTAGATTCCATGTCTTGTATTGCTAGAAATAATCAACTAACATGTTGACTTGATTATCTGCTGGATAAGTGATACTGTATAACATCAGCATCCAGTGGTGTACCTGTACCAGAGCAGCAGCAGCAGCTCAAGCAGCCTGAAGTCTTTTTTTCCCTGCAAGTCTGTACCCAAGTCTACAAGACAAAGAGAGAATGGAAATATAAAGAATCAGCGGCCTCAAATCAAGAAGTCACTAACATAAGATCACACCAGTCAGTTGATGAGGAAAAATAAAAGGTTTGAATGACAGGACATTTAGAAATCCAAAACTCATAGATCTTGGTCACTGAACTGTACTGCATTAGCACGCAGATGGTAGAAGCACAAAATGCTTTTAACAAATAGTCGAGGACATGCCCAAACTTTACATGGCTGTGCTTGATCATTAGGAGCTCAAAACACAACGTTGTCATGTTGAACACACGAAATGATAATGTGTGATTGATACAAAAAAGAGAGGACCAATCACAAAGATAACTGTTCACACAGCTTTCCAACGCACCAACTGAAGGAAGCCAGATAAGTACAGTCAGAGTGAAGTGTTTTCAACAATACAAATAATCACTTACACACTTGCCTGTGATGTGAAAGCTGATTTCTCCTCCAAAGATCATAAGATTAAAATGAAAAGCACTAATTTTATTTAACATGTTGCATAGAGATATTTAAACTGGGTCTTGAATCTACAGGAAATCATTAAGGCACTTCTTTAGATTTTCCTACTTCGGTGTCCGCATAACCATGGCTAGTCTGGCACCAGTGTCTCTGCCTCTTCTCTGAGTTCTCTCCAGCAAGTAAAAGTTAGCTCCATGTTCACTTTTATCTCTTGCTCTGTCCCTCTCTCTCTTATATTTCCTCTGATGGTGACTGCTTGGCTTTCTGTGTTGAATCAGCTATGGTTCGCATCCAAGGCAGCCAGAGTTGAGATCCAGTTGGTGGTGTGTGACGCAGTGCCATGAAGCAAAACACAGCTGTCATGTGAAGCCCAAGGCTGGAGTGCAAAAACGTGAAATGTGGTTTTTCAGCCTCCGGATGCCTCAGGGCAATAACAGCCCTAGGAATTCAAAAAATGAAAATCAGTGCACCATCAAAACAAGTCAAAGGCCTAGTTGTAGGGTCTGAAAGGTATGTAGTGTTGCTTTAATTTCAAAGTGTCTGGGAAACAGTTGGATAAATCATAACATGTGAAAGCTTCCTGTAATAAATAAAGAGAAATTAAATAAATAAATGATGTAAAGACTCAAGAGCATATGAGTTTCTGGGTCAAGAAATTTTGTCTGGAAGGTCTTCTGTTATTTCACCTTGTCTTGCTGAAGTTACAATACAGCTAAGTAGAAAAAAGTTTTACACTGTTGAAGGAAATTTTTTGGACAAAATTTTGCAGTGTTTTGTCAAACCAATATTAGGGCATGGTCTCATGGGTTTTCTCAAACAAACTAGTCTTGAATGGTCTGGATTCTCGCTGCAGGGGTCCAACAACCGCTCGGTCTCAAACAGTCGTTGTTTTCTGAAACATTTTTCTGCCTGAAACTGTCGTCAGCATGTTGTGACACAAATAGACGCAAATAGAATAGGTGTGCATAATTCAATCTTTTCTAGTCTTTCTTTCACCTTTCTTTTCTTTCCTTTTCTTTCCCCCCCCCCTCTCTCTCCTTCCTTTTTTATTTTCCCCACCCGCCACCCTCCACCCCACCCCCCACCCTTTGTGTCCAACCATTTCAGACTTTGATGTTGTGCAGCCAACCTCCTGCAACCGTTCCATTCTGACAACTATGCCGAAATTTTCAAATGGTGCATGAAATATGGATTTAATCCTTTTTCTAGACTCAAGAACGGTTTAATTGTGACAAAAATGTCCATGTGACCTTGCTATTAGAGAAACTTTCATTTAGAAAATGATGATATGTGGTGCAACTGGAACAAATCCATAAATGCAACAAGATAAAAAAAAAAAAAAAAAAAACGATATGCAAAAAAATATCCAGATATTTTCAGATTTTGACTTAAATGTCTTATAAAAAAGAAAACAAATTATTAGAGGAGGTTAAAAAGGCAGACATAAACTAGGAATCTGACCATCCATGTTGTTTGGCTTAGTTAATCAGAAATACCTTGACTTACCATATAATGGCCTTCTGTCTGATCATATTTTAAGATAGTGCCGTCAATAAATTACCAGTATACTTTAAAACCTGTAACCTAACAAACATAAACCACAAAGGCTGTGTATCTGCATGTGTTACCGTGTACGTACCGTGCATCGGTACGTACACACCTGCACATTTTGAGGTGCAGTCCCACACATGCGAACACTGTGAACAGCGTAATCACATCTGAGTTTACGTCCATGTATCCGTTTTCCACTCGTCTTGTTGTCCACCCCTGTGGCTTTCAACCATTAATATAATTAAATTCTGTTACAAACTTTCCCCTTGAAATGAATTAATTAAGATGCTATTATTTAGCCATTGAGAGGTTAATGACCACCATTAGTAACAAAGGCTACATCCACCATCATCAGCCAAACTTGGTTATTTGGTCCATTTTGGTTATTTACTGAGCCTGAGATTGATGGCTCCTGATACCACTAGTGACGTTAATTAGCTTTTAAAACATAACACACTCCATCACTGCTCTGGATGGATGCAGCAGCTAAAGAAAATCCCATCATCCTTTGCTACAGTCTGAGTATAGAGGACACAGTAGAAAACAGGTTTTAGGGAGGACCTTTTGTTGTATTTGTCCTTCATAATTATAACTTATATGCTTTTCCTTTTCATGAACAGTCTTCAAAGTAGTTCTTTTAAATTGATTTTCTCTTTTTTATGGAAATGTTTTGTGTCAGGTGGTCTCTTCAGGCCATAATTCTACCACTTCCACTCTGTGAATGCTGGAATGCTGAAGTCTAATCCCCAGTGGTGACAACAATAATCCCTTTTCTACAAACACACTAACAGTCCCACTTGTAACACTGACATATTTAAGAGACAGTAACATTTTGTTTCCCCTATATTTCACACTCCGGGTTGAATTAATAGCCGAGCGTCATGATGTCATCAAGAGGACACCCAGAGCCTGGTGGGTGTTACACCCAGCCCCACCGAGTCGTCTGATTAGAAGATGCTGGAGCTGCAGCCAACAGGAAGACCGGTTGGAAACAGAGGGGGCCGATGAGTAATGGCCTCACCTCTAAAGGGCATTCAAATGACATTGTGGGGATAGCAGAACTTATTGTGAAGCATTTATACCGCAGGCGATTTACGGCCACTCCATAAATGTTTATTAGCTTTTCCTCTATTTATAACTTCTGAAAATCATGATGAGCCTGACTGCGCCCTTGTGTCTGTGCACTTTTATGATCTGGGTGAACATGCCCTGGCGAGCACCACTGACAGATATTTGTGTGTTTGTCTTCACGTTTTATGTACAGTTATATGCATCTATTTGTGCAGATATTTTTAAAGGACTTAGGTGAGAAAGTCACAGACATGGCCTCTGTTACTGTCCTGCACAGCTTGTTTGTAGACATATGCATATTTCTAAAGCAAGTTTAAAAAAAAAATCATTGTCCCAAAATGGTTTAGTCATTTGAAAAAAATGTAGATAAAGGGAAAAAAAATTATCTCATACTAACTGCGGGTATGATTTTATATTTTTTTTAAAAAAGCTATAACATTTTAAATCATCACTCTTTTACAGTATTTCTAAATGATTTTACAGTTACCCTAGTAAACATACAGTAAATTAATCTAACCATAATTTGTTTATTGTTTTATAACCAAATAACAGAAACCACCTGAAATTTAGCACAAGTTCAATAAACTTAATGTGCTGATGACACAATTTTGGTATTATTTGCCATGTTCTATAGACCAAGACATGATGATTGATGTAACAGAAACAAATGCACCTGCATAAACCAGCTATTAGAAAACATCGCAGTATTTCGGCACATCTGACCAGACTGTGGTGCTGCTCACCGAAACAGGACGTGATGTCAGTTGAAGAACGTCTGCAGCTCATTTAACATGGAAGTCACTGGCTTTGTTGCAGTTTTTAAGTTCCTTTCCAGTTTTACAGACAAACAGTAGTGGCTCAGCCTTCAAGTTGTACTGCCGGTTAATGTTTAAAAGCTCATAAGGACAGCGTTACTTTATTCAAGTTTCCTACAGATCCTGAATTACATTGGAAAAGGATAAAGAAGAGGATTGGACTTACCAGTGGGGGCCCTCCTGCTCACTGCTGCCTTCAGTCTGCAGCTTCTGTTTACTGGACATATTGAGACTTCTAACACATGGAACTGGAGTCATTTCTGCTGGAATAGTCTTTATCTACCATTGTTGGTTAATCAGATCAGTGATACGGCTGTATGGACAGACAGCTACTCCTCGGATCTTCAGGACTACTCCAGTCATCAGATCTCCTCCAGCTGCTTCCAAAGATGCGACCTTACCTCCATCCTCATCTTAACAAATGGGAGGTATTTCAAACTTGTCTGGAACCATGTAATTTGTTTTCTTCTCATTTTAAAAGGCGAATTATTTGCCGTGAGTTAGTCACGAGGTTACGCAGGGAACGAGTGCCTCTGCATTATCCCTCCTGACTGCGTCAAACCGGTGCAGGCCTTGGCCCACTTGGTGCAGGTCTAAGTTGCTCCTTAACAGTTGTGGGTCTGCTCAGTGCTGTTGGTTGGAGCTGAACCAGGAGGACTGGGGGCTGGAAGAACCTTGGAGCTGTAGGGAGCTGACTTACAGTTCTAAGTCCGACTCAAACCTGTAAGGTCTGATGCCCCCATATTCCTCAGCATCATCACACTCTTCTGAACTGGCTGAACCACACAAACAGGTTCCAAGCTAGCTGTTCTGGAGCCATCTTCCATGTTTTCCACTACTTTGATTATACATGTAAAGCAATGAGCCGAACACAACTGCTTATCTTGCTGACGTCATGTCATGGAGAGGGTTTTCCTATAGCTAAGAGCAGCTAGCAAGCTGCACCTCTTAAACATTGGATATTTACGTATTTACTGGACAAACTGATTAATCCAGGTATGTCTGGTCATCGTCGTTACTGTGTGGTTACTGTGGTTTGACACACCTGGATTAATCATTTTTCCTATGTCCCGATACCACTTTTTGGACGACTAACTACGAGTACTTGCATTTGAGTACTTGCCAATACCGAGTACCGATCCGAGTACCTAATTATTGGGGATAAGTGAAATAAGTGAAAGGTTTTTTTCTTTTCTTTTCTATTCTTTTCTTTTCTTTTCTTATTTGTTTTAAATAAAGAGAAGCATCTCTGCATGCTCAGGTGTGATGGGGGCATGTTTGTTCGTTGTGGGCAATGATTGTTCGACCCACAGCCTTCAAAGCTTGTGTGTGGGTCCAGACGAAGGGCTGAGATGCTTCTTTTATTTAAAACAAATATGACATAAAACTGTATCAAGTAATATAATGTTAAACAATCATCTGACTTCCCTTCTCTGATGAAGCCTGATTAACAGCTGCAGAACGACAGAGCTGCAGGTGCTGTGGCCACAGCTGGCAGCGTCACAACAAGAGACGGTAAATAGTCCACTCCATCACTTCTTGTGAAAATCTCATGATTTTAACTGTAAAAAACATTGATTTAATCTTTATTTCTTTCAGCAAGTGGCCATGGTATAAGCGGGATACCATGGCCTCGTAAGAAATAAAAGAAATAAAAGCTTACAATAAGTTGTCAGAAGCTTATAAACAGCCTCTGATGCAGCTGCGGTTTGCTGTATTTTAGCAGCATTGTCATAATTTTACGTATTTCAACTCATACCAGCTTAACGAACATAAACTTGGAAAGCGTAGGAAACAGAATTAGCAGTAAACGTACCACCAACAAGGTGAATCCTGAATGAAATGTCCGAAACTGTACGTGTGTATGTGGGGTCCGATGGAAGGCTGAACCACAGGCTGAAAAAAAGGTTCGCTCCGACCACCGCCAACGTTTTGAAAAGTATCCCAGGAACATGATCAGGGTCAGATAAATTCTCTATCCTTGTGTATTGGAAAGCGTCTTCTTATTTTAAAAAAATAGATATAAACTCAAGCTGCTGCCGCTCATACTGTAGAGTATTTCGGGCCAGCATGGTGGCGTAAACACAGCAAGTCACGTGACATCCGGTAGGCTGTCGGGAGCAAGTACCTCACGAGTACAAGTACAGAAAAATAGGCCAGTATCGGAGCGAGTACCAGCACTGGCATCGGTATTGGGACATCCCTAATTTGTCCAGTAATGAAAGGTAGGAAACAAAGGAGCTCGCTTTAGTTTAGTAAGTAGTGGAGTTGTGCATAGAGCCTATAACAAACATTTACATTATTATAAAAGAATCATGTTTTATAATTCATGCAACACATGTATGTGTTGCATGCATTATAAACACATGTATGTGTTGCACATGGATGTGTTGCGTGCTTGTAAAAGAAAAAAAACAATCGAAATTCTATAAAGAAAGTTTTGACATTCCTGTTATAAATGAACTTCTATGCTAATTAGTTATCACAGGGAAAAATATTGACCTCCCTGTAGTGAGAACAGAGGACAGAAAACAGATGAAGGAAAATCTAGAGAGGCGCAGGAATGTCCTGGACAGCAGAGGGATAAAGATTAGCTGCAGCAGAACAGAAAGGGACCCAAGTGGTACAGTGAGGTTTGGAGTTGAGATAAAGAAGATGGAGGATTTGTTCTATTCAAGGTCAACAGTCCAGAAAGCAGTCCATGCTTTCTGCATGCTGCAGAAAGCATGCAGGAGAAGTCTGGTAAATGTAAGCAGGTTGGAATGAACGGAGAAAAGCATTTGCTGTGACTTCCGTCAAGAATTATGTTTTTGTTTGGCTTTTATTTTATGTCTTCATATTTTGCTTCCTCTGTAGTTCAGACTTTCTGCTGGGTGTGGTGGTACTGGTACTAATGGGAGATTTGACTCACCCTAGTCTGCAGTCTATTTTCTTTTTTTTCTTTCTTTTTTTCTTTCTTTTTTTCTTTCTTTCTTTCTTTCTTTCTTTCTTTCTTTCTTTCTTTCTTTCTTTCTTTCTTTCTTTCTTTCTTTCGCAGTCCACTCATCACCGATTTTTGCCTCACCAAGTGGTGCAACACCAGCCAAGTGCAGTTTTTATGTTTTTTTTCTCTCATTTTTCCAGAAGAAATCGCTGTCCAGACTTGAACTAACCATCCAGGAGCTTGATTTTTCCCCAAACTGTCACCACCTGCCTCAATTATTTTCTAATTTGTTTGTTTTTTTGTTTTGTTTTTTTTTTCCTTCCTGGGTCCATCCTGTCTTCCTGTTAGCCAAACAGTTAGATGAAAGTATCAGCAAGGGTTAAAGGAAAAGTCTGCAAGACGTTGGTGAGACCAGTGATGTATGGTTTGGAGACAATGGCCCTGAGAAAAAGACATGAGAGAGAAGCAGAAATGAAACTGTTCACTTTGGTGACAAGGGTGGATCGGATCAGGAATGAGTACATCAGAGGGACAGCACATGTTAGACGTTTTGGATACAAAGTCAGAGAGGCCAAACTAGGATGGCGAGGGGATGTTAGCGCCCTGTTTAAGCGCCCTGAGGTGACACTGTCATGAATGGACGCTATACAAATAAAGTTGAATTGAATTGAATTGAATTGAATGTTGAGAAGAGGGATAGTGATTATTTTAGAGGAAGGATGCTGAGGTTGGAACAACCATGCAGGAGGCCTAGGAAAACCAAGGAGATCTATGAGAGTAATGAAAGAAGCCATGAAGTCAGTGTAAGTGAAGATGCAGAGATGGAGGCAGATGATTAGCTGTGGCAACCCCTGAAGGAAACAACTTAAAAGGAGATGATGAAGAAGTGAAATTTAAGAAATAGGATCCATGATCCTATTTACCAAGCAATTAAAGTTGTTATGCTTCTTGACTGGTTTCAATATTCTTATAAGTTGTACATATGAAACATTTTTGTGTACTTTGTTGTGAGCCAGGAGTCTTTTCTTTTAGATATAAGTTGGTAATATTAAGTAGCATAATGCACTGTCTATAAAAATCTGCTTTCTGTATTTTCAGGCCAAAATGAAGATCAAATCCAGCCCTGAACATTTTGGATGTCAACCATCCGCCCATCCAAAATGGGAAACATCTTTACTGCTTCCCATTATTTCTGAATGTTGAAAGGAGGACTTCTTTACTTTCAGAAAAAAGAAGTAAATCTGAACCTTATGTGTTAAAACTGTAGGAAAATTAAAAGATTTTCATTGTATTGAAGATATAAAAGGATGAATAAAATGATTCCGCATCTGCGCTCAGTCCACCCCCGCCCCATCTACTTGTCATGCAGAAGGTATTTCTACAAATTGAGGCAGTCGTGTGATTTGCCCTGGCCTCCTGCCTCCAAATGTTAATCACTGGCTCAGGCTTTTCAAGTGTGGGCCAACTGTGGGCATCTGTGACAGCAGAGGTGTAACTTTATGAAATAATTACTTCACAGGCCTTCAGAGTATGTTGAGGGCTGAAAATAAACAGCACTAGGGGAGGGGTTGGGAAGGTAGAGGAGGAAAGGCTGGAGAGAAGGCCAGGCGAATAAAAAGCAAACGCTAGCTGGTCTCCCTCTATCCAGGACAGAGATTTATGGGAGATGTACATGACATGGCAGCGGCTCAGAAGAAGCCCCCCTCGCTCTGGCTCTCCTCCCCTCCCTTGATCCCATCGCAGCTGCTCCAGCCCTGGCCCACTTGCTGCACCTGCCCAAAAAGGCCAATGATGAAGGCCAGCATGAAGAAATTGACTTCTTAAAGGGATACGATGCTTCTCTCTAAATCTGAGACACCTTTTACACCAGATAAAGAACACAACTAGTTGCTAAACGTATGATTAATTTTCTTTCTTTATTCCATTTCATCCCAACATCACAGAAGCGTGTGTTTGTCTAAAATATTCAGTCAAGTTTCATTTTTACCTTTAACCAAACAAGGAGAGGCAATTCACCAAATTTACAGTATCATCCTTTAACCTCAAGTCACATGATTTTCTGTGCTGAAACTACTCCTGGCGCTGTGTGGACAGAGATTGCCTAACACTGGCCCCCAGCGTCTGGACTTTGTTGATTTATATGACTGAAAGGCTGCTGAAAATCATCAATGACTCCTTGTCTCAGACAGGAAATCAAAGAGAGGGAGACAACATTATCAGTGGAACAGCTTGACCTGGATTCAGACCACTCAGAACCTTCTGGCAGACAGCTGCTATCAGCACAGGCCTGGCTGGACTTAAGATCAAAATTTATAGATTTGGAATAAATTAATGTATTATGGAATGACATCCAAAGCTTGGAGATAAGGTCTTCATACACTGCAGGATGGGGTGGGGGTGGGGGTAATCAGTCACTGCAACAAAATACCATCCAGCTTTTATGTCCTGTGACTAATGTCGGCTATATGCAATCTTTATGGTACCTCTTTTTTTAACTTGTTAATTTCAGAGTTTTTATTTGGTATTTGCTTGCAGCTAACGTAAGCTCTCCACCGACCCTGGAGTAATGGATATATTGCATTGTGTACAGTTATAACAGCCAGGAAATAAATTGACAATTATGCTCATGAAGATATTTTGCAGAGAGATTAAAGTAATGGTAAGTGTGTGGTGCCCTTCTCCACTGACTGCATTAAATAAGAGTTATTACTGCATGTCTCATGCGTGTCATTTTTTATAAATATGTTTGCATGACTTCGAGAGTACACAAGCATGTGTGAAATGGTCAATATGTGAGTTTTTTTTTTTAAATGCAAATGTGGCGGTGCGCTCATGTATCTTAGTGAAAAATGTGCTTCTATTTCTCATTATAGGCCTAATGCAGCCATGAGCTGACAGACTGCCTCAGCCAACCGCCATGTGCATTAAACTGACTGAGGGAAGATAAACGCACAGCACCCAGATTAAAGTGACAAATAGACTCTGCATGCTGAAAGGCAAAGGTAAATTGTGTTGCTAAATGCGAATAGAGACAGTTTCTGTGACTGGTGCGCCCCGACGATCTGTGATAAATGAGGGATAAGTGCTAAAGCACCCAAACTAGAAGCCACTAAATTTCTTGCTGCTCTCTGACCACTTATTTCCTTCCAAAAACATTAGAGGCATAGAAAGTCATCAGCTGTAAATCAAATAAATGCACTGATATGTAAAAAGCCATCCCAATTTGAATGAAGCTCATTTTTTCAGTTGAGTGAGAACACATCTGTTGTGTGAGATATTTTTGGGTGCATTTTTTCATACCAAAAACATGAAGAAAGCAACACTGATACAGCAGAGAAGGCAGCTTTTGCTTCAACCCTCCAAACAGAAACAAATATTACACACCAGAGAACAAAATTGTGGTTATCTGGGTGTTTTTAGACTTCTCTAATTGTGACATACTGTATCACTGACCCATCTGATCAGCGTTTAATATAAGAAAATCTATGGACTGCACGTCGTCTCCACTTTCCTGTTCAGATGTGTAGGGATGTATATCATTATTATTTTATCGATACTGATACCAGTATCGATACTCCTTATTGATACCGGTATTTATCAATTCTCTTATTGATACTATAACATAATTTAGAGTAAATAATAAAGACATTACAAGATTTTAAAAGATCCAGTGGTGGAGAACATTTGTTCAGATGATGTTGAAGAAGCCTGGACATAAAGGTGGGTGAAGAACAGCTGGGAGAAAAAGGGAATTGTGTTTGTCTTATTCCATCACTGTGATTATTTGACTGTGTAATGATAACTTGATGGTTAGGTAGATGTACAAAAAGTATTAATAAGAGTACCGTTTGTCCAGAATCTTAATGGTTTCTCGGAGGTGGGAGTTGAAGCTGCTAGTCAGAGCTGTGGCTGTAAGGTTGTTGGTGCCTTTTGCGGCTATAATGTCTGAACTTGTTGGTGGACACCGTGATCTCCAACTCTCGCTGGAGCAATTTGCAACCAAGTGTGAAGCAGCTGGGATGAGAATCGGCACCTCCAAATCCAAGACAATAGTCCTCAACTGGAAAAGGGTGGAGTGTCCTTTTTAGGTCAGGGGTGAGGTCATGCCCCAAATGAAGGAGCTCACGTATCTCAGGGACTTGTTCACAAGTGAGGGAAAAATGAAGCAGGAGATTGTCAGACAGATCAGTGCAGCATCTGCAGTGATGCAGATTCTGCATTGGTCTTTCGTAGTAAAGAAGAAGCTGAGCCTGAAAGCGAAGCTCTAAATTTTTATTGTGGCAAACGGAGGGCCTGGGCAGGATTCGATTTCCAGATTCCCAGGGGAAAGTCATGCACACTTACCATTCAGCCAAAGGGATGTCCATGTGGCCAAGTAGCCAGGGTGCATGATCAATCAGACGCATAGTGACAAGACCCCACACTGTCACATTTCTTCCCCTCTTTCCACAACCATGTCCTCATGCTTCGCACAGGGTGCCACCAATTTTGAATCCATGAACTGTTTACCAGCGTTACATGGATACTGCTGACAACACCAGAATGTGGCAAGGTACGCAACTGAAGGCCCAGGCAGGATTGAATCCCCAGACTCCCCTGTGAGAGTCATGCGCGCTTGCCATTCAGCCAAAGAAATATCCCTGTGACAGTGTGGGGTCCTGTCACTCTGGGTAGTGACAGAAAGAATATAATTGCAAGTACAAGTGGCCGAAATGAGTTTCCTCTGCAGGGTGGCCGAGCTCTCCCTTAGAAATAGAGTGAGAAGCTCAGTCATCTTGGAGGGGCTCAAAGTAGAGCCGCTGCTCTGATGAGAGGAGCCAGATGATGTGGCTCGGGTATCTAGTCAGGATGCCTCCTGGATGCCTCCCTGGTAAGGTGTTCCAGGCAGAGCCAAACCACCCTGGGGAAGACCCAGGACATGCGGCAGGGACTACAGTACGTCTCTCGGCTGGCCTGCGAACGCCAGAAATCAGAAGGTGGTGGATGTGACAGGGGAGATGGAAGTCTGGAGTTCCTTGCTCAGGCAATTGCCGCTGCAACCCGATCTCAGATAAACAGCAGGAAAATGGATGGATGGATAGAAAAAGAAAAAAAGCCAAAACTATAAACACGTCACCTCACAGCAACAAGGTTCCTGGCTCAAACCTCAGCTGGGACCCTCTGTCTGAAGTTTTTCATGCTCTCCTAATGCATATATGGGTTCTCGCCAGGTACACTGGCCTTAAGCCAAAAATGTGCAGAAGTTTATTGGTATTTTTAATTTCTCCCTGACGATGACATTGTGAGTGTTTTTTCTTTTTTCATCATAGATTGGCAGCCAGCTCAGGGCGTGTGCTGCCCGTTGCCTGATGGCCGCTGAGATATCTCTTCGACCCATGCAGATGGTGCTGCTTACTGTTGATCCTAATGTCAAAGGAAGTAACAAGATAATGCATGTGTATGTCAAATGTCAAGACTTAAACGGTAGCAGAACTCATAGTGGCATCAGTATCACTTTAAGGGTTATTTGAGCTTGTGGCTGCAGTGCAAACATGTGATAATCACTTTAATTGCATCTCTAATAACTTGTATTGAAACACAACTCCATTCCTTCGCCTGTGGGGCACAATTACAACATGACACTCAGGGCAGAGGTAAGAGGAGGTGGGCTGGTTACCTGCCATTTGCATGAATCATTAATGATAAACTGTGAGGCAACTTGCTGTAGGCAACAGTGTAGAAAAAATAAGAAATCAGAAGATCTAGCTTCGTACAATTAACATGTAGCTACAACAGATTATCATTAAAAGATTATGTTAAAAGTTGAACCAAAGTCCTATTTAGATGCTTGAACCAGATAATAATGCTAAAGTTGTGGATAATTGGACATTTTAGTTGCTGCTTAAAGGGATATTGTGTAAGTTCTCCTGTGTTTTATTCACAAAAACTGATTATTTGGTTCAAAAGTGTTTTTTCATTAATCAGTAATCACTCCCATCAACAAACTGAAGTGCTCCTCCAAGTTCTAAATTTGCCGTTCGTATCATTCATTTACACATCGAGCGGGGCGGCTCGGTGAAGGCTGCCATGTCGTATTGCCATGTTTTTGCATTCGGGAGAAGCGTGACGGTAGGAAAACACAGAAACTCACCGGACACATCGGAGTTTTCAGCTCCGTTCGAGGTAATGCCTTTGAAAAGTAACCGCGCTGCAGAGGGGAGAGACTAGCGTCTCACTGATGCTGGGTTCACGTGCAGTCGGGCAGACGGCCGTTGGTAACAAACCAGATGTCATTTTAATCAATGAAGCCGAGCGAAAGACGGTAAAACATGGGTCAGGGAAAACAATACGACATCGCCATGACAACCGAACAGATGTGGACTGATGTCACTGTAACTGACGGACCACGTCTTCACATAGAGGCCGGTGATAACTTTACATGCAGCGGAAGTCTTCGGTCTGCCCGGTTTCACGCGAATGCAGCATGAAAAGTACGAGGGAGCTGCTCCCGATTACACAATGTCCCTTTAAGTGAATTCTTTCAAGCAGTATCACTCCAAATGAAGATACTATTTCTTGAGCAGCTTGTTTTTAGAAATTTCAGAGAATCAATGTCACATATTTTTGGACCAACTACATTAATATTTCTCCACATTTTCTCACTCGTATTACATGCAGTCATTGAAACAAGATTCATAGTGTGCAAAGAGAGCAAATAAAGATGCCCAACACATGTATATCTGAAGCCATCAACACAATACTGTAGTTTGCACAAACAGTTATTCACAGCTGAGATTGCACCAACAGACCAGCAAACACACTCATTTGCGTATTCCTACTAATTTTAATGATGACTTATGTACTACCTCTCTTTTTCTTCTTATCAACATACATATATAGGTGCGTATTTCTTTGTGTTTGGCTCTGCAAAAACTATTTTGGATTTGAGTTTGATCATGCACACCCCTCCATTTTGTATGTCAGCATGCAAATGTTTATACTTTTCGACACGGACCTGCCACTTTAGCCTTCAGGGCTGAAACATGAACCAACAGAGCAGAGTTTACATCAGCACACAGCAATCACAGGAGCCAGCTCTCTGACTGCATCAGTGTGGCCTTCGAAACATAAACACTGTTGATTTAAGGACTGATACAGACGTATGAAAAAGGTGGATGAACTTAATTTTACATTTACCCTTTAGACATTTTACTGTTTATCCATACTGACATTTGTTTTTAATTTTTCTTAATATTGTTTTTATACTTTTTCACTTTAATTTGAACTAATTAACTTTGTACTCTGACAGCAGAAGGAAATAACTGACCTGTTTTGTGTTTAAAGAGCTTTATTAGTGTTAAATTATACCATGTGTTCTGCATACTTATATTTGGTATTTTCAGTGACTAGTGGATTTCTTTCACCTCTGATTAATTAGTTTTCAAACAGCTCTAATCTCTTATAGCTCATTGATTTTGACTGGTGTATCTTAATTTAAAAAATAAAGGCAGGGTAGGGGATCCTGGAAAAATGGTTTGACCAAGCTACATTTTAAAAAATACACACACCCCGATACCATGCCTCCAGTGTGCAAAAGCATGTGTGCCAATGGTTGTCCACGAAGATAACTGAAAACAGCCAAGTGGCTAGCTTGTTAGCTTGCTCGTAAACAGCAGAGGAAGCATGTTTCCTAAAAGTTATAATTATCTCACTTCCAACTTCTTCTGTGGTGTAAAACATCCTCACTGCAAACACCAACACCTCCATGACTTGATCTACATCCGATTTTCTTTTAATCAATAAGCACGGGCCATTAGCCCCTCCAATGAAATGAATTTCATTGGATGAGGTTTTTCCAGTCCTGTCTGTTCCACTGGTGATTTTTTTGTGTGTGTGTTTGTCAGAACATTTAATTAAAGGGACTTGAGGCAAGATTAAGAAACGAAACTCGCGACTGCAGCGACTGGCGCTTCAGGTAACTGTAGCCATGAGCCAAGCCGTCACGGGAGCATGCACAAACTGAAGCTATAATGTTGTTTACTAACCTTTTTCTTCGTAGTTACACTTTTTAGAGGTCTTTCAGTTGATCTGGATCGTTTGCTGACGGCAGAAGAATCCATAACTATCACTTACAGTGTTTGAATTTACCGCGACCGTCTTCTTCCTGTATCAAAACTGCGAATGTAGCGTCAAGGGACTAGAGGCAGGAATTAAAAAAAAACAAACAAACATGCATGTCCTTTTTTTTTTATACTAATGGGTGATGAAGCGCTAAATCCCAAAAAGAACGTTTCCACCCACTTTTCCCTCCGTTGCCTTGAAGAGGCTGTGTGCTGCAAAATGCGCTGCAATTCGGTGTCCGAATTTCCCGCACTGTCCTGCGGACGTGACGTCAAATGACGCTACATCCGCAGTTTTGATACAGGAAGAAGACTGTCGCGGTAAATTCAAACACTGTAAGCAATATGGATTCTTCCGCCGTCAGCAAATGATCCAGATCAACTGAAAGACACTAAAAAGTGTAATGACAAAGAAAAAGGTTAGTAAACGACATTATAGCTTCAGTTTGTGCATGCTTCCGTGACGGCTTGGCTCGTGGCTGCAGTTACCTGAAGCTCCAGTCGCGAGTTTTGTTTCTTAATCTTGCCCTTAGTCCCTTTAAGAAATGACCAGGGATAACTGGTATTGCTCTATTTAAAAACTGAGAATGATAAAGAATAAAAGCTGTTGACTTAAATACTGAAAAGTAACAGAAACAGCAATGCCTCCAGCTGTGACCTAATCTGCAACTGGAAAATTCAAAGCACAGAATTGTTTAAGTTTTAAAGCTCGGTGGAAAGAAATCTTCCAGTAGAAGATGGGAGGGTGTTTCACTAACTGTTTTAGTGAAACCATTTTTTCTCCCTACTTTTAGTTCAGATATAAATCAAGTGTAAGGCCTTCATTCTCAGAGCAGAAAAGCTGAAACCCAAACCAGTCTGAGGTTAATGGAAGTTCACCTCAAGATTTATTTTAATTGTTCCATTGTATTTTCTTGAACTCAAACAAAGTGTCTCCTTTGTTGAAGCCACTCGCTAAATTATCTCACATCTGTGGTGGGAGATGTAAAGTGTCAAAAAAAAAAAAAAAGCTTTTTCGCCCCTCTCTCTCTCTGGGTTAAGTTGATTAAGTGATACAATGTTTAGTTCAGTGATTAAAAGCGCCTTTCAAGAAGCGAAGGGGGAATACTGGAATTCTCAAAAGGAAATGAGAAAATGAGACAAGAGAGGGAACGGACAGACCTTTCTTTGAGTTTAGCTCAAAAATGAAAGTCTGAAGCAGCTTTTCTTAATTATCTCTTTTAGTCATTAAAAAATGTTTTTGATTACAGCACAAAGTCTCAGCTTGGATTTCAGTTTGTCATTAAAAGGACAAAGATCTAAATAATGTATATCAAAGACTAAAAACATGAGATTTCACAGTTTGAATTTCCATCCACCAAAGAAAAGCTTTCGTACAAAGGGCAGTTTCATGTCTTTCATTAGACAACAAGGAAATTAATTAACTGACAAGATTTTCTCAGCTTCAGCATCTTGTAACAACAGCGCATGCAGATCAAATGGATACTCTGCACATAACTATTTGACAGGTGCAACATTCTCTAGCACACACCAAAGGCCGACTTCTGCCCTTGATCAGTGGGCCAAAGGCTGTCCTTCATCACTGCCAAGGAACTTAAAGCATGGTTCTGCACGAGTCAGCCCTACAAGACAGCACATGAAGCATGACAGCCACAGCAGCCAGCATCCGTAGGAGTGTTTGCAAACAGGAACTAGCTGGTAATCTGCGCCCCCCACCTCCCCCACGCCCCCTTGTTCATGCATCACCAGCTGTGCAGGACCTATTTTAGACATCCAAACTGCATGCTGGGATACACTGACACCCTGCACAGTGATCACCATGTGTTGCCATGAAGAAGTGTGTGTGGCAGCAGTGAGAGCTGATGATGTTACTACTAATTATTGAAATAACTTCCTGCCACCTGTCTTGCGGTTGCCTCATGCCAAAGTACAGTGCATAGTGATGAAACTGTTGAAGACACTTCCACAGAACCAGCAGCTGATGTGGGAAACTGACACGCTATGCCCTGCTTCTTCTAATGCTTCTGGTATTTTAAATGATTTGGCAACAGATTTTTGCAGTCGATTTATATTGCATGTCCACTTTTAATTCAGACAGGTGATGAAATACAGCAAAGACCGACATAGTGTCTCAGTAAAATTTTATGCCGCTGTGTCTCACCAGGGGCAGCTGCAATGTACCTTGCAACTGATGTTATAAGTCTGCAGAACCCCTCTGGAGGGAAGCAACATTTCCATAACATATTCTGTCATTTGATGCTTTAATGATGGGTGGAGAAAGTGTTATGTAACAATGTAAATGAAATCAACATGGAGTTGGTGTTCAGTTGGTTTTAGATGAGGTGATTGTAAAGGTCAATGGATGACTCCCATTCATGGGTGCTTTTTTGTCCTGTGGATGAAGATTATCTAATCCTGGTATAAACCAGGGTGTTTAGTAATCATATTGTCATGATGTTAATATTTCTTCATAGGGTTAAGGACATCAAACAGGACATGTTTGGCATTAAATCACCTCAAAAAGCAAAACTAATGTATAAGCAATTAATATTACACATCAGAAAAAGTAAATTTATCTCTCCAAAACACAATGATGTCATAATTCATGGTTAAAAATCAGTTTGCAGCATATTTGAAGTTAATTGATTTGTGCAGGGAGACGTTTATGTGGGACTACAATAATCACAATCCATCAGTATGAAAACATATTTTTCTAACTAACCTGGTGTGTTGTAATATCTAATCCTGTTCTAGAGTGGCTTCCCTGGGCTTTGCTGAACTGCTGCATCACAGCTACATTTATTTATTTCCACCTCTGACCTTTCTATGGAGCTGCAACTGTGCTGCGACCTTTTTACATGGCGTTTACATACAAGAAAGTTAACCATAATCATCAATCATCACCTGAAGGGGCATTGTTTTGGCCTGTGGCACATTATTTACACTGAACTACAGTAACATCTGTAGTATTGCCGATGAAAGGTCAATAGAGACCAAAGGTAAATGTTTTGCTGTATATTTTGCTGAGAACTTCTTGACCCCTTGACAATTACCTTGAGCACGAAAAATAGGCACCATGACTGCAGCTGAGATGCAGATGGCACACAGCCAGTGTGGATGATCTAATCTGTTAACATGGCAGCCAAAATGAAAATCAAGATGTTCCACATGTGCAAAACAAAGTCCATCCTCCTGTTATGAAGCCAGCCTAACCTTAACCATGTGCTCTCAAATCCTCACCCTAGCGGTCCAGAATCTGCAGACTGGTGCTACCTTCCATCCTCCCTCCCATATCAAGTGCCAACATGTAGATATTGCCATGTTGGGGCATGTGGCTGATGAACGTCTTCACATTAAAAATAAAATGTTGGGAAATTCTGAAAATACATCATCACATAATAAATGTGATGGTGAAAAGGTCACACATTCATGTAATCTGTAGCTCAAAATAAGTTGGGAGGATGAAGTTATACAGTCCTGTGGCTTATACTGTATGTGAAAATGCTATGAAAGGTGCTGTAAGGCATTCTGTCATGAGGTTGAGTTACCTGCACAGATATTCAAATTCAAAATTTATCATTAAAAAGTATCATGGAATTTGTGAAATCAGTGCCATGGTTAATGAACTCTTCTTGTCCTACAAGTTGTGGCTTTGGACCGTTTGTCACTGTAGCTAATCTGAGACGCAATTTACAATTTCTGCTGTATAACAAAGCTGCTTTTCAGACAGTTTTACTTCTCTATGTTGTTGCTGCCACATTTGCAGAATAAAAGCACTGAGAACAATTTGTCTGCAACATTGATAAAAAAACCAACATTCACAAAATAATCTCTTATTTACCCCAAGCAAAAGAAAAGTTGATGAAAGCCTAAACAAAAATGAAGACACAAACTACTTGATGTGTCACAAATCCTCCTTGAGTCCTCACCCTTGCCCTGGATCACTCTCCTCCTACTTACTTCCAAATCCTCAGCCACACTAAGTACCAGAGCTCATGTAACTCACGCCAGCGCTGATCTGCCTTGCCTCCTTAACACCTCTTCTGACCAGTCAAAGTGCTGAGCCAGCAGCCCTGTGCTGAAATGAAGCTGCTTTTAAAATTACCGTTTAAATCTGTCAAATTGTGCGGGCTGCTTGATGCATCCATCGTGACCATATGGGCTTTTATTAAACACAAGATAAGAGCCAAAGTTTTTGTAACCCTCCTCATCTTCATCACCATCAGGTACTTCTCAGCGAACACACAATTTCCATGTAATAAATTCTACTCAGGAGGCTCATTCTATCACTCAGGGATTTAAAACTAATCAAGATGTTTAAATATATATAGTTACTGTGTTAAGGTGTTCTAATCCACCTCTGGAGATGTCTTTTCTCCTTAAATAAAATACCTTATGTCCTAGTAATGGATAGTGTTGGACTAGCCTGAGCAGTGCAATGAGGTGCAGCTTCTTAATGCCATGCATTCATATCTGAGCTTATGTTGACCACCTGCATCATTCGCAACTCGGTTCAAAACATTCAAAAGTGCACTGACCACTTTTATCAAGAAAGTACTTGTTTGTTTCTCTATAATAGCAACAGACATGGTTATTAAAAGATTTGAGACACATAAACTGAGGTTATTACTATTCTTGCTTTTCTCCTTCCCTGCTTTGGTTACATGCTCTGTAAAGTTTTATTGGACGACTCTGACATTATCGTTGGTATGTCATTTTTACAGCTGTACAAACTGGTAGACAAATAAGTATGAATATACACGCTATGGCACGGTGGAACCCTGCACCCAGCATTCCATCTGGGCCACCACTACACCATCTCCTGGTGAAATACAACATGGTGGTCTTTAAATCCTCTTCTTCCCAGCGAGCAAAGACTGAGACTGATATTTCACACTGTCTTGATTTCCTCTCCTGGTCTCCTATGTTGGCCTGGCAGCCATGTTGGAGTTGTAACTGCAGAGGGAGATAAGTGTCGTGAGCCTGAGGTTTCATTACCTCCTGCACGGTTTAGCACTGGATAGCATTAGCTGTTAATGACCCCTCTAACTAAAAGGGGTGATTCAGGCAGACAGCATTCAGCCCATAAAGCCACTGTGGAAAGCATTTTGCTAAATAAGGCTTCACTCTTAAAACTCAAGGGGTCATTTTCACCGAAGTATGTGTCTACTTACAAAGTTTTGCTGCAAAGCAAAGCAACACAGCTAATTCTGTCTTAATGACTAAATATATGCACACCTGTTGTAAAAGCCTGGAATTTTTATGGTTATCTCAAGTGATGAATGATTATTTTAAACTTTAAAACCAACAACTTCATTTTGGTCCCGAAGGAAAAGTAAGACATCAACATAAGTAAACCAATATTAGCCGTAAGAGTTTCCTTGATGGCCATAAGATGAAAGCTGCACCTCTGATCACCCACAGGAACGTAATAAGGTTAGTAAGATTTGATTTCATGGAATCTAAATTTAGCCAGGCAACTCAAGTTTGGACCTGCTAAGATCTATTATTCAATAAGAGAGCCCGACATAATTTAAAGTGTATCCAAGAAATTTGCAGCAGTGCCGTGATGCGCTTGAAATTAAATCTGTCTTATTTGCTTTTTGTTCATATGCCTAATGTGCATGTGTGTGAATAAAAACATGACATAATTTCATTGTTCTGCTTGACTCTTCTTAATTTGAGCCTATAAAATGAAATGAAGGTTGTGCATGTGCATTTGTGTGACTGTAATAGATTCTCAGCAGGGGCCATGTCCAATTCCACTCTGGCAATCCACCATTTTCCATTTATTATAACTACATACAGCAAGTATGTGCTTATTAAATACATGAGTGTGCATGACAGAGAAGATGAAAAAAGACTTTCAAAATCCTCTCTGTACCAAAATCTATCTCACTGTTTATGGCTGCAGTGCTTGAATATGACTAAACTGTGTAAAACGAGATTTATTTTGACTTGCTCCTGCTCTCATTTAGAGCATATGCAACACAATCTTTGAGCAAAGCTTGACAGTGTTAGTCAAATAACATTTTATTTAAGCTGTGAACTTTAAACTCTTTAACTAGGCCCATATTGGTCTTTTGCTGGGGCACATGTTTATTACATGTAAAGTTATAAGCTACTGTATAACACCTCTCTCTGGGCCGTATGGCTGGGTTTTCTCGAACTCGAAAATAAAAGGTCAAGGGCCGTTTGGGCATGCGAAGTGGGCTTGGCAGCACATAACAGGCATCTTGTCTCTCTGATAGGTAATAAAAGCTAACAAATTAAAAACCCTGTGCAGCTCCCAAGGCTGGTGGCATTTACACACTGATCGTCTGCTTTATGGCAGCAGCATTTGCCAAACCCCGACCGTTGTCTCCACATGTGTCATTGACCTATTTTTCTCCCAGTTATGTTGGCATCTTTGCACTCGTGAGAGGACTGGTGCAACAGTGTCAGAATTTACTTCAGGAAAGGTCAGATGTATCTTTGAAGTAAAGTATCTGAATATACTCTGTGCACTTGGAATAAAGTAAAGGAACTTTTTGTTTGTAATTGCTCATGTCCAGCTTTTTGCCCGTTTGCTTTGGACCTTTGACAGAATTTTATCTGCAGTTAGAAATGTTGTTTCAATCATCATGAAGAGTAATTAAACAGATGCTACACATGTTTAAATAATGATATTGGGGGAAAATGAAATGATAGATGTTCAGTCTCTGTGAGCAGAGGTTCCCTTCCCTTCAAAAATAATTATCCTGGTCATAAGCTGTTGGCTTTTATATGCACCTTTAACAAAAAGAATAGTCTGACAGGAGGCTTTCTGACAAAGACTCATATCAACCAGTGTCATTTCATGTCTCTTTGATTTAGTGATTTACAGTGTGCATACTGTGCAGGAACATAATGTTAAAACATAGCATGTTGTCGGCAGGGGATACAAACTCAAAGACTGTTTGTGCAGGTTCACAATGTTCTGCGGCCTTATCATTCCTACACTAATCCTACTTGTTCATCCCTGGACTCACAAACAGCAGAGTCAGGTTTCTAGTCTTCCTCAGTCTACTCTGGGACTGTGATGACAGCGGACAATCCCGTAATAGAGTTCAGCTCTTATTATCAACATGCTGTAAAACTGTATGAAGGTGATTTTCATGGACTAACATGGAATGTCGGTCCATTTATCACATCTGATGTACGGACCGATTTGGCACTCTGTATACTGGAATATGCGCATAGCTGTTTTAGCGTAAGCTCTGTTGACAAGAATGATGTATATTTTTCTAAATTTAAAAGCTGTAAATGAAACCTGAAGTGTACCGTAGTCATACTTATAAAATATATATGTTACTAACACTCATAATGACTTTTATGTGCACTTGTTTTTGTCTTGGACTCTGTAACAGAACTGTGATTAAGACTTTTATCGCAAACTAAATTTGTTTTATTTTTTTCTGTCAATAATCCATGAGCTGCAGATCCACCTTAAATATGATCATCCATCTTAGATTACGAGCATCTGCCTCCCTGCAGGACCTGTGTTTGTCCCACAGGTCCTGCAGAACTTTATACTGATTTATCTACAGCTGCCTGCAATGCTAAGATGCAATAACAAAAATTGTGTCATGCACACCAAAACACAATCCTACACTTCACTTAAACACCCCATTGCAATATGAGCCATCACTCATCCTACATGGTCTCTTGCTGCCCTCTAGAGTACTGCATTACCTCTCTTGCTACACAAACACACACATTTGTCACACATGCATTCCTACCAACACCAAACACATTCCCATTTGTGCATACTGTATATTCCCAGTCACAGTGGGGTGTCTGTTTCCAGACAGAATGAAGGACAGTTTAATAACTGGCGACATGGAGTCTCTGAAGGGCATGCAACATGATGACATTTCATAAATAGAATAATGATTAATGATAATTCATTCTAGTTTAATTGTTCTTAATGAATCCCTTTTAGGATAATCAAACTTGCAAAGATTAATCATTTTGTGATACTTGTTGATGTTGTGGCAGCAGCTGCCTTGTAAATAAGCAATAAAACAAAAAAGGACAGAAGTATCAGATCTACTACCACCTGCTATTCCAGCATTGATGTGTTGTTGAAAACTAGATGATTTGCAGCAAGACTTTCTAAGACCACTTTTCACTCCCCCCACCCCTGCAAGCGAAAACTTGGTTACAAGATCGATGTGTCACAAATCACAAAACTGTTTGATTCTTTTTGGTAATTTGCTGATGTGTCAGTTCTGATAAGGGTTGAAGTATTTCGATAAATTCATGCTGCACTTGAATGGGCCATGTGCTCTAAGGCATAAATCAAAAGCATTAAATATTTCTTATAAAATGTCAGCAATATGAAAATGGTTCCATGCTGCCAACAAAAAGCTGAAGCACTTCAGATCAGGAGTGGTTGCATGCATTAATGTAAAATATTGTTTTTAAAAAAATGCACAAATGCATGCAAGTGAATTTGCTGTCGTGTGAAAAGGTAAAGGGGTCAATCCGTAGTAGGGCATTCAGTTACTGCAAATTTTGCTAAAAATGTTGGCTTTTAAACCTAAAAACAGCTCACGACTACTTGTTCGGCTCTTTAAGAGTTAACTTCAGTCCAAGTGTGGCACCTCTGTAATAGTTAAAACTCCTTAAAACATGACAGTGCCTGCAGTCTCTCCTTCTGCATAGCTATGTGGTGATGTCTCCATCATTGAGGCGTGTAGCGAGCTGCTTCCATGATCTGTTTAGTGTCAGCAGAAGTCCTGCACATTCCCTCAGGTAAGCCTCTGTCAGACTACAGACAGGTAAAGCAATATTAAGAATAACAAAGCGGAAGACGTGTCCTAGAGTTCCTCCTTGAGGCAATCCGGCAGTTTGTTTTCGCCCAAGATCTGTCAAATTCAGAAGGACTTAAGGAGAGAAATAACCGCAGGAGCTGAGAGAGAGACAAAAAGCAGAAGTTCAGCCATGCAGCTTTTCAGTGAAAATATGCACAAAATGATCTACCCTACAGCCCTCATGATGATATGTTTACAGAAACACAAGCTTAAAAAACAGCCATGATGACAACTTTGTTTCAAGTGGGATGATGTTGACAGGGACATTCTGGACTGGGCTGTTTTTCTTTTTTGACTGGATGGTGAGTGGCCATCCAGGGCAGACAAGGTGTCAGACGTCCTCTTGGGTCCTCAGGCCATCTGTTTGTGGTCCTACTTTAGCAGGGGGATATGTGTGGCCGTGTTCTGCTTAATTAGGTCCAGTAAGCAGGCACTCATCAAAAAGCAGCTGCTAACGTCGCCATTAAGGCACAAACACACACTTAGATAGACTTACATACACTGATGACGCAAAACATAGAGATAAAACTACACATCAGTAATAGTTGTCTCAATAATCAGCTCAGGGTGCAAACTCTCTCACCTTCATTACCTGGTGTGAGCTGATTTCTGAAGGGCTCTCACGGACTAAACCAAAAGAAAACCACACAATATGACTGGCACTCCTGTGTGTCCTAATCTGTTCGCAATGTCGCAGCATGCTCTGGTGTATGCAAAGTGACTGTGTGTTGCAAACAAGTGTAAAGACAAAATAGTTGCCACATTATCACCTCCAAAAAATTGCATGGAGCATGAGAGTGCAATCAAATGCCTAATAGGACAATTATGGAGCTGCTCCACAGAAGAACAAAACAAGCCAACAGGAAAAGCAGGAGCTGCATTTCCACATCTCACATCAGCCTCCTTGTTTGTGATTTCACACAACAAAGTTGTAAACTGGAGGGAAATATACTTAACCACACTGGATGTTTGCCAAATTTCCATAGGGCATTAGCAACCAACTGGTGCAGGCTCATTAAAGAGCACAGAAACCTATAACCATTAAAAGGCCATTAGGCAGCATGTAATTTTGTGGAACTAAATGGCGGAGAGTAATCAAAAGCACATGAAGCCCAGCTGGGCGACTGGGCAAACTGTTTCGATTAGGGAGGAATCCATCATCCACAATGGCAGCTTTTTGGGGGGTCAATTTTTCTGTGCACTCGTTTCTTTCCCTCTGTCACTTTCACTCTTTCTCTACAGTTTTCCTGCTCTTTGTCATTAGGATCATTACAGTTGGGTAATGCTGCAATCAGTATTACAGTTAATGCTACAACAGGCTAAATTATATGTGGTTTTTTTTTTTTATCAGTATTACAAAACTAAAGGACAAAAATGAGACTACTCATCCAAGGGGGATTGTAATCCAGAAGTTACAAGTATCCTTAGGAGTATTTGTCCAACCACATGTCAGCTATGGACATTATATACATAATGTTTAAAAGTAAAGAACAAACCACAAATTAAACATGTAACATACACAAGCAAAAATCCCATATTGAAAGGACCCAGTACCGAGTATTATCAACAGTCCCAGTGGTATTAATTGATATAAGTTGTATAAACTAATGTGACAACATGCACTGAGTTTAACCATGAACCCCAGGATCATTTTCACTCCAGGCGAAAGGGTTTTACAGAAAGGCAACCACTCTGGGCCTTGTAAAAGTTGTGTCAAATTCTCAGAGCGGCTCCCTGTAGTGGTAAATGGTGTCCAAGAGTAAGTTTATTACGTGTAAAATGTCATTAGGCCAGTCAAGGCACATATTTCTCAGGCTGTACTAGCTTAGGAAACCATTGTGACAGGCCAGACTCTGATTAGTCAAATTAGGAGAGAATTTGGACAGACATGCCTTTCAGGGGTTAAATCAAGTGCATGCCACCTTGTTTCAATCAAGCTGCATTCACGCTCATAAAAGAACTTTGGGAACATCCATCTTTCCTATGGTAAGGTTTGAATGTCTCTGAGTAGTGTTTTGGCCTGCAAGCAGAGGGTTAATGAGGACAAGCTGGCTTTAAGCATATTTGAACCGATGCTGGTGGAGCAAACAGCAGGAACCAACTGTTCACATCCATGTTTTCTGTTACATTTATTTTTAATTAAGAGATTTAAGCACTACAGGGGGATTATTAATCTTTTATTGCGCTGAAATTTTAAATGCAACAATTGGGGAGCGACCTCAAACAAAATATTTCATTAAATGGATTTATATACTGAGACTGGGTAAGACCTATTAGTTTGCTGGTTTCTCAATACAAAGTCAGCCTTAAAACAAGTTGTTCAACAAGTTAACAATTTAACTTGTCTGCTTGCAGTTTGCCAACTAAATGCACATGCTTTATTTCTATGACAAAACATTCTTTAAAGTAAGGAAAGATTTTACGGCATAGCATAGGACTTAAAGGGATATTGTGTAAGTTCTCCCAAAAATTGATTATTTCATTCAAAAGTGTTTTTCCATTAATCAGTAATCACTCCCATCAACAAACTGAAGAGCTCCTGTAAGCTCTGAATTTGCCGTCCGTATCATTCATATATACATCGAACGGGTCGGCTCGGTGTTGGCTACCATGTTGTGTCGCCATGTTTTGCGTTCAGTAGAAGCGTGACAGTAGGAAACCACAGAAACTCTGGAGACACTGGAGTTGTCAGCTCAGTTCGAGGTGATGTTTTTGAAAAGTCACCACGAGTGCAGTCAGGAGGAACTGAGTGTTACTCTGATGCTGGGTTCACGTGCAGTCGGGCAGACGGCCGTCAGTAACAAACCAGATGTCATTTTAATCACAGAAGCCGAGAGAAAGACGGTAAAACATTGGTCAGGGAAAACAATACGACATCACCATGACAACATATCAGATGTGGACTGAAGTCACTGTAACTGACAGACCACGTCTTCACATAGAGGCTGTTTATGCCTTTACATGCAGCGGCTGTCGTCCGTCTGCCCGGTTTCACGCGAACGCAGCATGGAAAGTATTAGCGAGTTGCTTGCAATATACAATTGTTACATAATGTCTCTTTAACTTGATGCTGTCAAAAATGTAATATAGGAAAATCATATAGTATCTTAACGGTAGAGTCTGAAGTTTCACCCCTGAAAATAAACGTTACACTTGTGCAAATGAAATCTGTCTCAAACTGCACCTTTGGGCCTCTACTCGCGTGCAGTGGTGAGTTTGAATGCAATTCCCTCTCCCCTGTCTGTATTTTGCTCTTTCGCTTTGTTTTGGTCTGGTCAGGATGTTTCTGGGTGGAGATTTCTGTTTATATCGCCAGCCAATGACAGAGCTAAGGGCATGACGCTGTGTGGAAATAAGCTCATGATTGGAGCAGATGCCAGTCACTCGAACTCTTGAAGGAAAAAAAAAAAAGAAAAGAAAAAAAAATGGTGAATGCACCGAAGAAAAGGTAAGAGCTTTAGATGGTGCACATTGGAAAACCAGGGTTAATATTGGTTTGGCTTTTTCCCACTTCTGAGCTCTGAAGGAGAAGCTTGAAGCTGAATAGGCTGAAGATCGAGGCGGCCATTAGCCTGGGAGGGAGGTGCACTCAATTTGAATACTGTTGTTTGCAAACCAAAGTGGTGGGGGGACTCCGGACTCTACCTTTAAATATCTAGTAAACCCCTAATTTTATCACTTTTTCTAAATTGTTTCAATTTATGCATTTACAGTACATGCAGAGTTGAGCTGAGCAGTGGTTATAGCTGGACTATGCCATTAAACAGAAAGATTCTCCTTGTCCCTATAGGCACAAGAAGGGAATCAATTTAATAATCAATAATACCGACATCCACTGCCAAACATGATGATGTGTCCACTTTTAGCATGTCTATCCCATTTTGTTTTATTTTCAAGCTGAACGAAAAAGTCAGAGTCCAAAATTATTGAACATTTTTGCAGGCTGCAAATTGGTACTGTGTTGAGCAGTTCACCGGACAACTTAAATACTCTTTAATGTTCTGCTTCTTTTTATTCTTTCTAGGGTGCTTCCGTTCATCTCAGGTTCATGTCCAATCAATAGGAACAAATAAAAACAGAACTATCTGGCTGTGTTAATCCAAATTTAAGAAATTCAAAGAGGTACTGCTCAGTCTTACTGTATGACGTTTAGCTGCAGCTATTTAAAGTCAGATTTTGCCTTCACACCTTCACAATCTGGTGCGATTTAAGGCCCCGGCCCCCGGTGGTTTTGTACCCCTTGTTCCCTCCTTTCTTTATTGGTCGGGCAGAGGAGGATTCCCTCCCCAGATCCCCCCCTCAGGACCTGGAGTGCCCACCCCTATTTAAAGGATAACTGTCTCGGGGTGGAGGCTGTCATCTGGGGGTTCCGGTCCTCCTGGGTTTCGGTTGGGCTGCCTGGGTCAGGTGGGGGGGGGGCTGCTCCTGGGCGCTTGGGCCCTGGGCTCGGCGCTGTCTCTGCCCCGGGGGCAGCCAGCGCCCGGTGGGATCGGCAGCTGCTGGTCTTGGTCCACTGGGGCCTGGGCCCCCAAACCGCGGGGGGCTCCGACTGGGGGCCGCCCTTTGCCGCCCTCTGGGGGATGCATGTCCGTTCTTTTGGGGTGGCTGCTGGGGGCCTGGGTCGTGAGCTTTGCGGGCTTCCTCCTCCGTGCAGAGACGACGCTGCATCTGCATGACTGTATCACCACGGAGCACCCTTTATTATGCATGTTGACACTGTGACACTGCTTCCCGTCGTGCTAACTAGGTTGTACCTCTTATTTGCGTGGTTTTGCGTGTGTTTGTATGATCTGAGGATACTCAAGCCACCTGCGGGTCCTCCTGTGGGGGATTGCTTGTTTTGTTTTCCGACAGAGACCTTGGAATGTTGTTTAGGCATTTCTGTACAGATGCACCAGTGAACTGTGTAAGTGGACTCATGTTTTCTCTCCTCTTTCTCTCTCTCTCTCTCTTCCCCTTCCTCATCCTCTCTCTCTGTTCCACTTTCTATCATTACAGTACCTCTGTTAACTTTCATTTCTCCCTTGTCAGGCCCGGCAGTATGGTATGGAATGCTGTAATGGAATGCTCTGACTTATAATGGTATTCACCTCTGTTGGTGCTTTTTTTTACTGCCCTTGAAAAAAGTGAAGTGTGAAATCACCATGCTTGTGCACCTTGAGCAGCTGTTGCAAGAGCTGTAGTCCACCAGGCATCTTCAAACAAAGTCCTGAAATAATCATCTTTCATATTTTTTTGTCTCTTAGGACTCAGGGGCTGGAAGTAGATGGGCGTGACCTTGGCTCCCCATACACCATAGTTTCAGCAGCAGCAGAAGAAGAGGTTCTTCCAGTTCAAACCAAAGCAAGCGTGACAAAAGGATGCAGTCGTATTTTATTTCCTGACCAGAGTAAAAAATAAACTGTTAATCGAAAATCAGATAAAAGCTCGTTTTCAGTTTTTTTGATTTCCAAACGAAAAATGGGAGATGACTCATTTCTCATGTTTTGTTAACCTTCCTTCAAACGGAAATTGTATGGATTCCCTGTTTTCGTTTTTTGAAATCAACACGAAAAATGGATGGCTGCAAAGTAAATGAACCACTTCTGCATTGCCTCCATATTCGGTGTGACTGAGGGGTGATTCTCCATAACACAGAGATGACCAGTCCACCTCTAGGTGGGGCCTTGCAGGATTTCTCTTTTCATCACCTCATTTACTCCAGCATCTGTGTGTTACCCATTCCCATCACACAGGCAACATCAGTGCTGTTGGTTGAAGAGGAACTGCACTGAATAAGTTGGCAACAACTTTGTCATTAGTGCTTTTTGCCATATTATCATTTTCACTACAAGAGGCATCGTAAGCAGCTGGTGTTGTGCCACTGATAACTTGGGATGCAGTTCAGCAGCACTTGTTGTAGGTCAGTTTAATTAGAGGTATTTGTAATCTAAAATGTAAATGTATTCAAGTTCTGCAAAAGCATTTCCAAGACACTAGCTTTTAATCTCAAAGAGTGCACTCAACAATTTGTAGAAATGCAAAATTTACTTCAGGCCTTTTATATGCTCATTTTGTGGAGGACAGATGTTGCAAATCCAACTCAATTTAGTTGATTTCATTTATTTTACAGAGTCACTGACTTCAAGCCAAGACTTTAATATGCAGGCCAGTTAATCTGGGAAATGAAGGAGAGAAAGTGAGTCTTTGCCTCATAAAGGTGCTGCGTGCCTTTGCAAAAGAAAGTAAAGTTGGAGAACACAATTCATTATCGTTCGCTTTATTGGCTTCCAAAGTAACTGAAAAGGCTTTTTTGTTTCAGTCTGATGATCTTTCTCAATGTTGTCTGGCAACTTTTCTATTGTAACTAATACAAAAGTGCCTACATCCCTTTTCTCGTTTTCACTTGCCAGCACTGCTTTTCTGTGTTAAATATATAGAATGTGTGTGTGGGTGTGGGTGTGTGTGTGCGTGTGTGTGGAGGGGGGGAATCTAAAAATAATAAAGGGATAATTATGTTTATTTTAAACAATTGTATTACCTGACCACCAAAGTCTAATTCTATTTTTTTAATTAAATCTCTTATGTATCTTATGTATTATAATTCAACAGCAGAAAGTATATTTCTGATTTATAAACATCAAAAGCAATAAAATATTTATATTTAATTTTCCCTGCTTTAACTTATATTTTAGTTGGTTTATGGCCACAACTAAGAACCTGTACGCACTTGTATCAATAAAACCAACATACCTGAACTTGTGGAGATAAGCATGCATTCATAGAAATAATAAGGGGCTGTACTGTGCAGCTACAGCCACTTCTCACCCTGTACAGTAGGTCATTTACCTGGATCTCATCTTTAAAGAGAGGTGGGGGTTCATTGTTGCTTCAGGGCACAATCAAGTGATGTAACCTCACACGCCTCTCTGATGAAAAGGCAGCAGCTCCACTAATTATTTCACATGTTCTACAGGTAATAAATAGTGGGGAGGGAGGTGAAAACGGCAACTCTGAGCTCATTAAGGGCCCAGTGTTACAGAGTTTGGCACTTCAGACGATTTCTGACCATTTGAAGTTGGAAAGGAATGTAGTGAGTTTCATTAAATCTAAGAAGGAAAACAGAAAACCTTCACAGAAGTAGACAAGTCAGAGGCAAAACTGAGGTGGAATGAGGAATGACAGGCATCCAGATTAAAATGAGCATGTTAGCTGCAGGATGGGTCTTAGTTCATATATGCAGCTGTAAGGACATGATTTGACTAAAAGAAAGTTTTAGCATATGACTCCTTAGTTTCACTTTGAATTCTAATTTTTTTAGTATTAAGCAAAATCTCCTCCATATCACGGTGGAGGAGTTTGAGAACCCCTATGATCCTGAGAGCTATGTTGTTTGGGGAGTTTGTCACTGGTCGCCAAGCAGGTAGCAAGAGTGAACTGTAAACATCTGGCAGAGGACCCTGTCCATGAAGTCTTCAACGCACACCTCCAGGAAACCTTTTCATATGTTCTGGGTGGAGGTTGGTGACACAGATTCTGAATGGAACATGTTCAGAACCTCTAGTTGGAAGCAGCTTCCAGGAGCCAAGGCCAGAAGGTTTTAATCTTTTGAAGGAGCAACTGAAGGACCATCAGTGGATGACAGCAGTGAGGGAACCTGTCAAGCTGAGGAGAGAAGGGGAATTGGTTGTCTCAGGATTTACCAGATTCAGGTAGCAAGTACTGCATGGCCTTAAGGACTGCAGTGTCGTTGGAGGAACTTGGTGAGGCCATCGACAAGGACTTTTAGTCAGCCTCAGAGAAGTTCTGGGGAGGGAAAGCAGGGTCCTTCCCAGATGCACCCTAAAAAAAATGCTGGGTTATTTTATCAACCTGACTGCTGGGTTATGAAATGTGTAATTCATTTTGGATTATTATCTAGGTTATTTTTTAACCAATGCATTGGGTTAAACCCTAAAAAATGCTGGGTTGTTTTTTTTAACCCTGCCGTTGGGTTGGGTATGTTTCCGTTAGAGGGGGTGGGGCTATTTTCAAAACTTAATGTATCTGTACCACGAAGGCTTATGGGAAATGCAAATGCAGCAGGAATTTAACCTTTTGTTATTGTTATCCTATAAATTTAAAATATGTATTGTGCTGTCTTAGTTATGTTCACATTTAGCCAAAGCTTTAGAAAAATTCTGTTCAGTTTGACTGTTAAAGTTGGCACCATGAGTGTAAAGGACAGTACAGAGAGATAAACCCACCACCATAAATGAAATAGCATTGATGACAGACCACTGGCAACAAAAGTTAATGTTGAGTCTCTGTCTCTATATTCTCATTTGCGTAAAGAAACAAACTCTCCTGTCATAGAGATAGTTCAGATGTTGATAATAGAATTTCCTGCATGGGTTTACCGTTGGTTTGAAAAATAAAAGATTTTGAAATATGTCCCAGAGTATGGAAAGTGCAATTGATAAATATGCATAGTCATTTTCAAAACAATCCAACTTGCTAAAGGCAGAGTAGGGAATCCTGGAAAAATGGTTCAAGCAAGCTACATTTAAAAAAATACACCCACCCAAAACCATGCCTCCAGAGCCACGAACGTGTGCGCCAATGGTTGTCAGCAAAGATAACTGAGAATAACTGGGTGGATAGCTTGATAGCTTCCCAGTAAACTGCAGAGGAACATTTCCTAAAAGTGATAATTCACTTCCCTCCAACTTCTTCAGTGCAAAACATCCTCACTGCAAACACAAACACCTCCATGACTTGATCCACATCGTTTTTTTTTTGTTTGTTTGTTTGTTTTTGTTTTTTGGGTTTTTTTTTTGTTTTTTTGGTGGATTTCAAAGAGGGGGTTTCATGTCATTATTAGGCACATAATTACCTTTTATGGCACAACCAAATAACTGTGTAACCTTCTGTAGTTTTGAAAATACAGTATACATTAAAAAACAACTCAAAGAAATGTAACATCATGTCTGTATCTGACGGCTTAAAAATTCACAGCTACCCCTTTAAGATGCCTCCTGCTGTTTTCGACACGCCCACTCCACTCATAACAACACTGTCAGGCTGTGGTGGGGCGGAGCTTAGAAAGGAAGGGGGAGGAGCTTTGTGGTATGGGAGGTGCTCTGTGGTAGCAGCCGCTCTGGCAGCCATGTTGGTTTCCACAGGAGATTCAGGGATTTCTCAAATATGCGTGAATGTGTCAAAGTAACCCCCATGGCATGTTTTATGGGGAGGGAAAGACATGATGACATCATAAAAAGCTCAACAAAGTCAATTTTGCATGTTACCCCCCCCACCCCACCCCCTTTAAAGGGGGCGTGTTACCTGCCTCTTATCTTGGCAGCTTTTTCCTGCCAAGATAAGAGCAGTGAGCAGCCACGTTTGTGTGCACTGTGAGACCCTCATGGTGAGTTGCAACGCGAATGCAGGGAGGGCGGGAGGGGCGACAAACGGCAGTTGAGTTTGATGGACATATAATCATTCAATCAATAAGCACGGGCCATTATAATTTCATTGAATGGGGTTTTTTCAGTCCTGTCCATTCCACAGGTGATTGATCTTTTTTTTCATTTTTGTGTCAGAACATTTAATTAATTGGCTGTAATCAGGGTGTGAAGAAGATTTTAATCAATATAGTAAAAAATGCTCCTGGAAAACATCATCCACCCTGCCTTTAATTAATTTGACCCAGCACTTGAATTAAACGTGTAACCCATCTGACCCACATTTTGTTGGGTCAGATTAACAGCTGTTGGGTTAGTGCTATATTGACCCAGCGTTTGGGTTATACAATGACTCAAATTGGGTTATTTTTAACCCAGCAGCTTTTACTTCTTGGCCTGGTGAAGAACCGTTAAAGGAGTGATGACATAACAGTTAAAAACTAGTTTATGTTGTTGGCATTACTGTATATGTAAATACTCAAAGAAAAACGGCATTTTTTACAGCGGAGTATTGTTTTGAAACGCCAGACCTGACTTCTCAGTAATACAGTTGGGTCCGGTGATGATATGGAGCTTTACCCGGAGACCACGTTGACTTCATTTTATTGGCTACACCTTATTTCGCTATGACCTTATTTGGAGAATGTAGGTCAAGCTGCGTCGGAGTTTGCTAAGGCTAACTGCTAGCAACATGGGCAGTTCAGACAGTGAGAGCTACGTTTATCAGACAAGACAGCATTTAGAAAATAAATAAACTTACAGGTAATGACAAGGTTGTGGTCGCCTCCCTCAGTGTTGCTGCAGAAGTTTGCTTTTAAATCCATTTGTTTGAAAACCCAGACCTGACTGCACAGAAGTTACTACTAGCTCCACATGCAGCTGAATCAGACAGGAGGGGAGGGGGAGCGGCGGTGCATCAACCGTTAGGAGAGGAGGGGGTGGCGCTGTTTACTTGATAGTGGCTCTTATTGGAGCAATTAAATTACGTAGAATGAAGAACTACGTAGAATGATAGCCTCTGTCTATTCAACTGTTTCTGAGCAGAGAGACAAAGCTGACAGACCATAAACAGGAACTTTGATTCTCACTCTACATTCACATGGCCTCATCAGTGCACAATAGATCATATTATACACCCAAAACCCCAGAAAAGGAAATTTATGTCATGGCACCTTTAACCTGAATTGAGAATATTCTCCAGTGGAAAGACTACCTATGGCCATATTCTTAAGATTGTGGATACAAGCAATATCCATTAGCTTACCTAGGAAGATGACCAGACATAGTCTGAAAGATCAGGTGAGTAGCTCATACATCTAAACAAAGTTTGGCATGGAGCCATTCCTTCTCATCATCAAAAAGAATCAACTGAGTTGGTTTGGGCATCTGATTAAGACGCAACCTGGTTGGCTCTCGTTGGAGGTTTTCCAGACATGTCCAACTATGAGGATACCTGATAGGCAGAGCCAGGACTTTCTGGTCAGATTATACCCCTTTTGAATGCCTAATAATCCCCTATTTACATTCTCACCTGGCATTGGATAAGCAAAAAGAAATAGAGGGATGAAGTATTTTAGACATTGCAATAGAGACATTTGTTAGACACACGAAACACTTTCTCTTTCAGTCTGAATGAAGAAAATAATAATAAAACTAAGACATCATTATCCTGATTAAAACAACTTGCCTTAGGGTCTCTAGTCGAAGCTGTCACATGTCTGTGTCACTTTGACCCAGCACATCACTTGAGGCACATTAACAATGATATTTAAGTCATTATTTTGGCTTTTACTTTTAAATGTACATTAAGCTGACAGAGGAAAAACTCCTCTGATGTTTATAGATTTTACTTCTGCCAAAATATTCTTTCAACAGTTTAAGTGGATGGATTATATTTTTAGGGAGTTGCATGGTGTCTGCCCATGAACAATGTTCCACAACAGTTGTTTGCCAAGTTTTCTCTATTTTACTGATAACACTTTTGGAAGTTTTCAGCGTGCTGTTAGATATACAAAGACCTTCATGTTTACATAATGTTGTAATTATTTTTTTCTTTTAAGTCAGGTCATGGCAAAGTGTTTGGAAATATATCAGATGTTCCACATAGGTATGTGAACTGACTGCCAAAGACTGTTTAACTAATTTGCACACTAAAATTGCACATAGAACTAAGGTTTTATGGTTTTCTCCTGCAGGACATCGGTGAAACTATACCTATACTCTACTTTGTAAGCTAGCTTTGTAAAATTTTACTTGTCCCACAATTTCTTTTGTGGTTAATAATGCAGTTATTTATTCATTTTCAACTGTACTTCAATTTCCTATTTTGCTTTCTTCATTACCTTTGTTTACTTAACTTCTGCTTGTACACTAAACTTAAGATTTTTTGGGGGGGGGGCTGTATCAAACGTTTCAAAAGCCAACTACAGGCGTATGAGCTAAATATGTTCCCCTCGCTACTTTGTCTAATTTCTAACACGGAAGGAAAACGGCTGCACTGAACCACCGAGGCTTTCGACCAATCGACATGTTTGTAAGCCCATTTCATGACATCGTCCCAGAACAGTCACAGATTCCTAAGGGTAACAAATTTTTTGTAACACAAGCCTCAGAACTCTAGTGGATAGACATTTTTAAACATTGATGGATGATCAGATTGATTGGTGGAATAAAATGGTTTGTCTTGTTATGGAGCTGTATGCGCTTGACCCAGAGTCTGCTATGGAGTCTGAAGTGTATGCGGTGCCACAGAGACCCCTGACAAGTAAGTAAATTACCTAACAAGTCATAGGCTAACGGTTGGCATTGAGCTAGGATACTGTATGTTGTCAGTCACTGCTGTCGTCTGTCTATGAGCCATTTTTATTGCGAGAATTGCATCTAGTTTCCGAAATAATCCCAAAGAAAAAAACACTTTACCACCCGAGATTCGGGAAGCTGTCAGGAGTAAAGTTCACAAACGAAGTTGAGTTTTTTTCTGCTCCTGCAGAAAAATTCTAAGCACTTCTGGCAAGTCGATCCATCGTCCAGTACAACAAACTCCCATGACGAATGGAGAGAGCAGTGTTTTTTTTTTTATTCTAGAGCAAACTTCTATTAGCTGGTGGCTGCCTGTCTCAGAGAAAGTCTTCCTGCAGGCAGGCTTCCTCCTCAGAGAGATTATAGGGGATTCTTGGTGTTACTCTTGAACAAAGTGGTCGTCTTGCTATGATGCTGTGCATGCGTATTTGGCGCTTCATGATTGGTGAAATTTGGTGAAATGATTTCTACGTAGGTATTTCTAAGGCAGCCATTGGAAGGGAGCTGGGCTTGGACTGAAAATTCCTAAAGATTCATATGCTGTCAGGCCCAGACCTCAGACAGGACTCAGATGCAGAGATCAGGGCAAAAAATACAGGCTTTATTTACTCCAAAGAAACCAGGATCACCTATGGTGAAGGCTGCAAAATCTGTGGAAATGGTCTGGATAAGGCACAGACAAAAAACACTTGGGCACAAGACAAGGGAGACACAGACTATTAGAACACATGAGGGCGAAGGGAAACAGGTGGATACAATCAGGTAATCAGGGAAGACAGACTGGTGACATGAGGAAGGGCAAGTGACCTGAAACAAGAGGAGAGTTACTTCAAAATAAAACAGGAAGTGACAAGCCCTAAACCCAAAAACCAGACAAGACCTCACTGCTGCATGACATATACTCAAAAGTGCATGAATGAAGAAAAATAACGCCTCATGGTTAAAAGCTCATAAAAGTCAGTTTTCATGAAAGGGCTCTTTTTAAAGTTAAATCTGCTTTGGTGTCCTTTGATTACCACACTGTAAATTGCATTTTGGCATTTTTGTTGTCATAATGTATTATTTTATGTCAAAATAACAAGCTTCTGGTATGTTGTTAGAAATTAGAACTTAAACTCATGTTAAACACAAAAAAATCTTTCCCTCCAACTCAAAATTTTAAGGCAGCCCTTTAACTCATATTTCTAAGTTAAATATTTTACAGTGCACCTATTTGCAGAAGCATTACTGAGTTCATTTATTTCCACGCACGCTTTAAATTCTTCAGGGTTACATAGCTCATCCCAGCAGACTCCAGTGAAAGGCAGATTACACCCTGGACAGGTCACCCAGTCCATCACAGAGCCCACACAGAGACAAACAAGCATGTATGCTCACACCTACTACATTTAGCAAGAATGAAAGTGATAGAACACCCACAGAATGATGTGCCTTCATTTTCTACTCACCCTCATGCTGAGCAAGACTGTGGAGCACTTTTTTAATATCTTAAATGCAGCCGGAGATCCAAGGAGGGTTTTGTTATCCACCGACTTTCATACAATGGAGTTCACCAGTGCTCAACAAAAAAAAATCCATAAAAGTCAACAAAACTTGGCAATATTCCTCCATACTGCTCTTCCAATATAATCCAAGTGTCCTGAGTGGGTAGTGTCCATAATTTACTCAAAACAACATCATTTAGTATATATAGTTCTAAACAGTAGAACATCTCACTTCCTACTTGCGCGTTCATGACACTATATCAGCGCCTACTCTTGCCGATAATGCAAGCGTAGAAGAAGAAAATCGCTTTTTACATTGTGAGAGTTCCCGAGCTGTGGACAAACTCAAGAGGGGTTGGCTATTGATTTAAAACAAAGAAATAAAGAAAAAGAGAACGGGTGATCTCGTCTGCCACAGCTTCCGTAGTGATGAGTTCATGACAGAAGTTTAGAAATGCTCCTGGAACCAATGCCTTCAATGTGTACTGCAATAATAAGGTTGCATAGAAAGGTCTTTAGAAAACTCTGCCTTTACCCATCATGGAATGCTTCTTGTCTGACACCTCGGTGATGAGAAACCTTTTTAAAGGCATCAGTCAGAACTAAACCAGCTGATATTACTTTGCACTGATGGGTGACAGGATTATTTCTAAATACTTAAGAGACTCCAGCTTCTTTCTTGACTTTCTATATTTTTTGTCCCTACATTTCTTCATGTGTTCAATACTTATTCCCTTGCTTTTTATTTTTGGGAAAAACTAAACTTGATTTGATTTGGATATTTTGTTGCTCAGCTAAACAAAGCCTTCATAAGTTTTATATTTCATGATTGTCATCATTTAAATATGACTGGATGCATTACATGCATAAGGCCAAAGAACTATAGAAAAAAAAACATTTTAAACTACTACAAATACAGCTTGCTACCAACAGCACGAGTATACATACCAAAGTTTCGCTTACCCTGAGATGAAGTCCACCCCATTCAATTGTACAGTGCTGTGGGTTTACTTTCAAAGGTTATGGGATGCTGCCATTTTCTTGGTGATGTTCAAGTAAAAGTTGTATAGTGTTCTGCCACTAAATCAAAGGGAGTTCATGTTTCATTTTACCTCAGAGCAAGCTCAGTGTGGGTATTACTTGCAATGGAACAACTCTGTCTTCTCAAACACCCCCCCCCCCCCCCCCCCACCCATCTCTTCAACAATGTCTGAATGGTGTGTCCCTTGGCTGTGTCAAGCACTTAAGCCCCTGACTAGCCTGATTTACAGGGATGAAAAAGGGGAGTTAAGATGTTAGTCGATGAACTACAGCTATGCTATGCTTTCACCGCTGTCCTCACTCCACTGTAATAGTATTTTACAGCCGCCCAACAAATCTACCGCTGAATCTAGCTCTGAGCTTGACATGTACAGGAGCCAAAGCCAAAGACGGAACAAAGCCAACAAAGTCCTGCTGTCCCAGACAACCACAGACAGCCACTGCAGACACAACTTACGGCACACAGAGAAAGTAAATGATGGTGATCTGACATGACACGGAGCTCTGATGTTTTTTACATTTCAGTTAATCACTCATCAGAATGATTTCATGATGGATGCTGTTGTTCACTGCTGTTTTCTTTTGTTGCTGTGGGGGGTGAAATGAAATCATGTGCTAGGAAATTTACATCCCCCAACACATAATGTTGGGTTATTAAGATTTTGTAAAACTGTTGTGTACGCAAATACATTTTTAGTTGTTTTTTTAAAATATGTATTACAGCCTGTAAAATGCATAAAAGCAGTATTGATGTCTCCCTTTTGAACCACCCCAGCATCACCGTCTTGTCTCTTCCTCCTTTTCACCATACATTCATCTCATACCACCACATCAGCCTCAACCTGCGATGAATGTGAAGGACACTGAAAGGCCCCACTGTGCACCCACTCTCACACACACACTACATCATATCTGAAGTTAAAAACGGTAACCCAATATCTGGAGTTTCCCCTCAGTTTTCTGGAGTTCCCACCTTCCCCTGAAGTCCACCCCTTGGCTTCAGCCCCATGATTCACTCAGGACAGGAAAGACTGAGTGGAGACATATAATCCATTACTGGTGGAGACTGAGGAGGGTGAAGGGAGGAAGAGGAGGGAAAAAGAAGGTGTGGGGGTGGAAGAAGAGCGGGTAGGAGATGGTGGGAGATATATGTGGGATGGATGACAGTAGGTAGGGGATTTTGCTAGTCTCCAACACATCATAACAGGACTCCCACAGGCAAAGTGGGATGTCTTCATCTCTTCGAAGGTTTCTTAGCGCACAAAGAAATATATGTTTTGTTCAGCCAACTGATGTCAGTGATCTAAGGCTTAGTATAATATATTGCTCCTGTGTCTTTATTAGTTTCTTATAGAAGTACTCAAAACTTATTGAATATAAGGGCATCGTTTTACTCTGAAAACTAGTACATCACACAACCCTAAAAGAAAACCCTAAATATCTTAAGTTATTATTTGTTATCATCAAATTCATTTTTTATTTCTGAATCAACGTGCAGGATTTGAACTATGGAGCAGAGCACTGAGGCCGGTTAGAGTCCCATTAAGCATACAGATGCAGATTGGCAAAGATACCACTAACTTCAACAGGAGCGAGGGAAACACTGTAATCATCTTCTACCATCTGGATCCACACATTTATTCCAGCTCAGGCCTAAAGTCAAACTTTATATTGTAGCTCCAATCGAGCTTATTTTTCTCTGTCTGAAATAATCAAAAGCGTACTGTATCATTCTGATCTACGGGTATAAAAGATAAAAACAACAGGAGCCATGCTTTGTCTCCTTCAGTGGCACCTTCCTCTCTGAAGAAGGCTTAAACATCAATATAAACTCTATCAAGGGATCTCCTGCAACGTTCATATGCAGTAGTTAATTATGCATCAACATTTATCTATTTATATGGCCCACATATTAATATTAACAGGGACATAAACTAGAGGGTGATTAAAAGGCATTGGGGTTGGGCTTGGAGTTAGACTGTGCACAACATGTCCTTTACGTAATCATTAAGAGCTATTTGAACTTTTAAGGTTTATTGCTGCAGCATATACTAGAACATGTGAACCAAGTCGTCTTCAAGAATGGCAGAAAATGCCAAAATGCTGCCTCGTTAGCCCCTCGCTGCCCCCACCGAAACCCTTCTCTCTTATTCAACACAGGGCCCCCTACTGCTCCGTGGCCAGTTGTGTGTTTTTATTTATATCACCAGGAAAGAGAGGTGGAGAAAGCTGAGATGATCGGGGAGAAGGATACCTCCCACCCTACCACCCACCCAGCACATACTAGGACACGGTACTCCAGAGATGTCCTGCACCTGCTGCGGCCCCTGGCACGCAAGGCTCATCTCCACAAACACCTCATATATTATAGACACACTCACTGCTGCGCACACACCAACGTTATTATATCTCTATGTTTTTCTGTTTTAAAAAAGTACTTTTAAAGTTGCATGCCTTCATTTGCTGGGTTTTGGTGTTAAAAACATACAAGCCTGAACATCACTGAGTCTCTGCTGCAAGAACTGAGAAGATATTTTAATATGTGGATTTAAGGAGAATCTATTCTGCATACCAGAGATCCTGCAAAAGTAATTCAGTCTCAGTAATGAGGACCTCCTCCTCCTCCTCCATGGCAACGCTGCTGATGATTTTATATTTTTACATGCATGATCAGGTATCGCCTCCATGTTTTCTAGCAGCAATAACAACTCAATCCTTCCAGTGCATCATGTTGCATTTTATAAAGTGACACTGGATCAAGAAGCTAAAGCAAAGATTCTGATTCTTACCACCGCTGTGATGATGACAGCTTCATCTTAACTCATGTGACGCCACATCCTATTTTAGATCCTTATAATATTAAAACAGGCCACTCCTTCCCCACATGACAAAAACAAACCTGATGGACTCTGATAAAATCAACAACCAAATCCTGGGTTTGGTTACAAAGATTTGTTTTTTCACTTTTTTCTGCGCTTTACATGTTGTCATTTATACATTTTGTGGCATGTTGTAAAATTGGCTGTTAGAGCAGAATGTAATTACCTGTCTGAAAACCCCCAGCGCTCTGTAGGGTTGAGCCAATTCAGCCAGAATGGAGGATGAAGACTGTTTATTTGTGAAGCGAGGTTATTACCTCTGTCAGGCCTCCTTTTGAAATACCAGGCTTTTGAAACAAAGATGGCAACTTAAAGCTTCAGTGTTTTTCTTACCCAGTTTAAGCCACAGAAAATTCAAACAACAAACAGTCGACACAGAAAGCTAATATTTTCTGAATCGGGTATTTATTTTAATGGCAACGCTTGACATTTGCGTGATCAAAAAGAGCTTTGCGCCGTTTCAATCCACGAACCTTTCAAGTCTGGCCACATTCAAATAAACACGGAAAACAGCCTGAAGTTTAAAATCACACTCAGATGATGAGGGCTGATGTGAGTAGTCACCCGCTGTGGGAGCCCATGTGCACACTGCTGGATTATAAATGGAATTTTTAATTGTTTCTGACTTAAGTCTGTGGGCTGGGTTCAGGTAAAGCCAATTAGGAGACTGGAGGAAACAGTGAAGGATTGTCTGCGGAAAAGGACTCCGACTTTCTGGTAGGCAGGCACAGTGAATCCAGTTGTGTGTAATTGTGCATATGTGAGCCTATGGGGTGTACATTGAGACTGCATCCACATGTGTGTATGTGAGTGCTTTTGTGTTTTTGTGTGAAAGCCAGTGTACTTGGAGTTTGGGGGAAGAAAATGTCATATGGCATATCAGATTACATCTTGCTATGTTTTTGTACAGTATTTAGCTTTTTTTTCCTCCTTCTCTTTGACAATGAAAGCCCTGGCCACTGCAAAAGTATCTGGAGATTGAAATCAGATCCAGAACTCTGGTCAGACTTGGAAGCGAAACAGAGACAACAGCAATGCAGAGAAACCAGCTCTTTGGTTTTATGTGACTTATGTGGTGCTTGAATTTCACCCATTGTTTTGCATAGTCAAAACAATGTTTCAGGATGAAGAGAAAAGCGGTCAGTGAAATTTATGGTGCAGTTTACCAATGTGAAACTCCATACTGTATGTGAGGTCGCTTTTCCTTGTACCATGTGTGTCAGTGAGTACTGGGGACTTAGACAGGTTCGTGAGTCTTTATTGTATTTGGCATTTTAAGTAATTCTAAATCTGAAGTACAACTTTAAAAAAGGCAGATAGAAATAGACAGAATAGAGGAGGGAGGGCTTTTACTCTCTTTTTATTGAACTTTTGGTTTGAGTTATAAAGCTAGGTCAAGGAATATTTGGACTCTGACATCATTTTTCTTATATTAGCTGCTTGCCAAATCATATTCAAGTTACAGTTATGAGTGTGGGCCTGAAGTTCAGACTCTGTTCTTATTATTTGAGGTTATTCACATCCAAATTGGAAGAATGGTAGAGAAATGACTCGTCTTTAATTTGTACAAACCCTTTTTTTCAGGGGCTCAAATCCTGTTAGAAAATGATCTGAAAGCTTTACTATGGACAGGGTTGGACCATTCCTCCATCATTTCTTCACCAACTGAGCAGATAAAAGGTCCAGAGCTAATTCCAAATGTACCATTTGCATTTGGAAGCTGCTGCTGTGAACCCACAACATGCCGTTAGTCATATTTCACCTTATAAAACAAAAGAAATTCATCAGAGAGATAATGGGATATTTGGCCCTGTCAACTATTTAGAATATTCTGAGAAAAAAAAGAAGCCACTTTTGCATAATGCAGCATAAAAGGCCTGGATGACAGAGGAGAGCAGTAAAGGATGATCATTGGATTCTCTCCACGCTGAAAAAAAGGAAACCACTTTACAACTCCAGCCAAGTGAAGAACACACTTTAGGAGTGTTGAGAGAAAAAAAATAGTTCACCACAGAAATCAAACAAGTCATAAACCTTAAAACAGAAAAAAAAAGTACATTTTTTAACCGTTCATGAGCTGATCTGAAGTGGTTATCATCACAGCTTCCAGTGGTACTGTTTATTGGTTGTGTGATTTAGCTGTGTTTGGATATACTCCACTAACATTCAGCCACTTTGCTGCAAAGTTAACTGGATGGTACTTTACCATAGAGATGGTTGATAGCCTCACTCTAACCAGCAAACCAACAGGTTTTTAAAGAAAAATAACAGCCTCTCCATTTCATCTACTTTTGTTTCATTGGGATCCCATAATGTTTAGTTTTTTTTTTTCAACAACTCTGTGGAGTGGGTAAATGGAGTTTTATTTATTTGCATTTTGTGCATTACATACAGGATTAATGAACAGTCTTCTACTGATGACCACATATGTTAGGCTACTAATTCATATGTGTTAAACCAAACCAAACAGAAAGAAGAGAGGGAAGCCAAAGAAAAAGCATGAAATTTTATAACACAACGATCTTACATGGTTTCAAACACAAGTTGACTGCTTTCAAGAAATTTAACTCTCCACTTTCTGTCCTAAAGACCTTCACATTTGCTCATGGGTAAACATTTCATGATAATGTTAGCTGTTTTTGTTGTCTTTTTATCATGTGGGTTCTATGATGCCTAAAGAATTAGCAGATATCTGGGAGACATCAGGAGCTAGAGAAGCTGTGAAAAAATACCATAACTGCAGAAAAAGACTCACAAGTAAAGAAACCCATACTTTGAGGTCAGTTTTTAACGATTCTGACTCATATTGAAAACAATGAGACCGTCTTTCTTTTGAAAACTGCCTTATAAATTTTGTTTTCTTTCCTTTGTTCTTAGATTAACTTGGCAGAACACTTCTCAGTGTTGCCCCATATTACCCTTATTTATCTCCCTTATTGTTTTCCCTTATAAATAAGGTATATAAGTCCATATTAAATTGCTCTTTGTTTTAGAACGTGGCACTGTGCTTTTCTTATTTCTCCAACATGATTGACAGTCCTGAAAATGGTGCCACTAATGAATTAAAAAAGGGTAAAAAAACAAATAATGATAATAGTTTTTTTATTATTATTATTATTATTATTATTATTATTATTATTATTATTATTGTTGTTGTTGTTGTTAAGTAATAATAATAATTCAGTACTGAGAGCAGTATTGCAGATTATTATGTTGATTTGCATTTATAGCAGGAAGAATCTAAACAAGAGCCAAGTTTCCTCTTAGAACTTGGACACTTACAATGTATCGTTATCATAAAAGATGAAGTCCCAGAGGTCTAAATGCTGACAGTGTTGTGATACCAGTAGCCATTTAGCCGTTCTGTAATCCCAAGTGCCTCAGTCACACAAGAGAACACAGTAGCGCGCTCATTTTATCGTTGCACCACTGCTGCTCAGAAAACATGTTATGTTAATGTGAGTGTATGTACTGTATGTCAGCACAAGTGCAGAAAGTGTAGACATGTATGTGTATCCACTGCATATTTTTACGTCTAGTGTGTGTAGAGAGGGTGTTCATTATGCACACATTTGATGAGGGTGTAAGCAAGTGCATATGTGCTACTCATGTTGTGGAGGCATAAATCTGCTAACATTGTCACATTATGCACAACTAAATTCCTATTTCTTTTTGGGGGGTGAGGGGGGCATACCACCATAATTATTATCACATTTTATTGAAGCAGGTTAAAGCTGGTAAGGCTGAGAATGGAGTTATGGGCTGGTAAAAAGTGGTTATGGTTTAAGTGGCTGTCCAAGTGATGATTACAAGTCAATGTCATCTGAAGTGGTGGAAAGATGACTATGTTGAGTGTGTGTTTGGGTGTGTGTGCGTGTGTTAAGGTTGATGACCTGGCTGGTGGTGGCCTGACCGCCTGGTGAAGGCTTGTGTTTCCTCTGGCATGAAAACACTTTGCTTGGGTCATCATTTGTGCTTGTATGCAGAGTGGCAGCAAGTGCACCAACATGGCAGTTGCTTGTGTTTACATTATTTTTTTTTTTTTTTTTTTTTTTTTGCTTTAACTTTTATCCAGAAATGAGTGAAGTTTAAATTCCTAGATCAACATTAAGTTTTTTTTTTTTTTTATTGCATGCACTATTACTTATTGTATCCCATGCAGACAGACCTAAATATCATCCACACCTGAATACACAAGCTGTATGAAATATGCTTTTCCACGGTTGAGGAACATCTGGAATGATGACAGGGAAACTCAAAAATATATAAATGGTAAAAACAGATCAAGAATATTAAATGTGCAATACATGTTGCATATTTGGTGTAACCGTATGAGATTTGCATAATACATACACAACAAACTATATCTACAAACTTATGAGCACATTTACATACATACTGTAAAACATTAATGTTACAGATTCAGTGCAGAGGCTGTTTGGCTTTGATGTTCATTTCCGTTTATAAAAGCTTCAGATAACCCATGATAGATTTCTATTAACAGCCAGTGCTGTGTATTAGCTGCCAAGTCGTTAATTTAAAGTTCATCTTCAGCAAACTTGACTTTTAAAGACACCTGTGCATCTACCTCCCTGTTTTCATGTGCCTATCCATGAAATCTGCACAGTATCTTTTGTTGCTCTCTTAAATGATTTTAATTGAATTTAGTTATTTTATATTATTTAATAATTGTTAATATTATTTTGTTTCTCTTTATAATTTAGGTACTTTTAAATGCTTTTTTTTCTTTTTGTTTGCACCCACCTGTGATGCTTTTAAGGTTTTTGTAAAGCACTTTCAATGCTGTTGTACATGAAATGTGCTTCACAAATAAACTTCTTCGCTTGCTCTTTGTGGATCAATATTTGGTGTTTTGCTAGAATTGGACATAAACCGGAGGCTGATAATCATCTACATGTGGTAAACCAAAATACTGTATGTGCAGCAACAGTATTTTCTAAAAGTATTTTCTAAATCTTTTGCTTTCATCGCAGTATTCAAGATTAAAGTTCATTAATGCCATCACTTTAGAGTGCTGTTTGTTTTTCATGGAATATACTTATGTTTGTATGAAAATATCGCACTAAAGTCTGTGGGCTGCTGCTTAAAAGAGAAGGGAGAACCAAAACTGTGCAACAGTTATAAAAGCAAATGAAATAATAGAGGGAGAAAAATCCAGTTGGATTCAACAGACTAGGGGAAAATAAGAATGTGGTAAGATAATAAAATAGATGAACTACATGCATTTACCCCGATACCGCATTGCTTTTGACTTTTATGACAAAATGAAAACTCCACTTTTGCTCTGATTTATTGTCTGGACTCCAACAATTCCCTTCCTCTTTTTTTCTTGCTTTCTTTCCCGACTTTAATCTAATTTGTAGTGGTCAAGTTGCTGCCCATAAACATAGGACACACTCAAGATTGATGATGCAAAGACAGCCTCTGCCTTTTGTTTACAGATTTTTGGAATCTCGTTGTTTGCATGCACAAATACTGCTGTGCTGAGAATCTTTCCAAGCAGTGAAAGATGGGGAAGTTTTAGACATTTTGTGCAGAGTGGTGGAAGCTGATGAAAAGGCCCTGGGAGGTGATTGTGGATGTGGTGGCAAAAGGTAAATGTCAATGCATTCATAGGACACACAGACATACACAAACATGTAAATCTGTTAGTGCATGTCTGTGCAAATCCATCCCATATTGTATGAAACACAACAGTGGATCTTTGAATTCAATGTGACACAAACATCCCACAAGCTCACTTAAAATGCACACTGAGTTGAACTTACAAGAATATCCATCTTCTTAGATGCAAAAGTGATGCTGCCTGAAAGTCCACATTACAACATTTTCTGGAACTGGAGAAAAAGTTTGAGGTTTGAGTCCTCTGATGGCCCTGTGTCAGGAGCTTGTAGCTTGGGCTTGTCTGTCAGGGAAACATTCTCCAAACTGAAAGCACTTTGGCAGCTGTTTGCTGCAAGTAAGTCACAGACAGCACCGCATTAAAAAAGCTTTGCTGTCTAGATATTGAAGCAGATGGAGGTGGAACTCATTTGCCAGTTTTGTACATCATTACCTGGCTTATTTTATGGAAAAAATATAATTGTAGGAAAAGTAAAGAAAAATAGAGTTCAGCTTCTGTATCAATTGAATGCAATCAACTGACATTGCATTTTTATTTGTGAGCTAATAACAGGAAATAACTGTAAACACATGATTTTTTTCTTTACAGTATTCTGCCCTGATTCCCTCTAAACAAAACAATAATTATTAAAACTCTTCAAACTATTTTCATATTTCTATATTGCTTTCATTGCTGATCGAGTTATCCATGTTTCCTCAGTGTTAAGAACTAGTGTAGTCACCATTTGCATTTCCTACAGCTGCATTTACACACAAACACACATCCACACATGCGCGGAATAACCAGTGGCTGGGGATGGATTCTCTGGTTCTCCAGGGGGTAGTTTAGATGGTCATGCCTTTCCCTCTGTGCCATTGAGGCATTGCCACTGTCTGTTTCACATTTAACATGGAATCCCCCTCCTCCTTCTCCAACACACACACACTCAAAGAAATATGCACACATACACATGCAACTGCTTCCACTGACATTGCCTGTTTCACATTACAAACACACACATGTGCATGCATACAACAAGCACATTTATCTGATGCTAACTGACAAGCATGCAGACAGGCACAGATACATAATGGTCCTGTCCCTGTCTGTTTGACATTAAAGCTGAGTCCCTCTGCACCAGAAGGCTGTTGTTTATGAAGATATAAACTATTGCTCTAATTACCCCATATGCAGTCCTCCAAAAACAATGAAGCTCTCTGATGAATATTTTACGACTGAACTCATCCACATGCACATATGCATAATAATGATATATGTGCACAACATCAAACACTATCTGGTAGAGTTTGTCTCTAACAAACAGTTTAGCTCAGCCCCCTTTTTTCTCTACTTATCATTATACCGAATCCTCAAATTTATCATATCCAAATACAAACTTAAGAGATATAAATGTATAAATGTATGCATGTGTGTCCATCTCTGTTTAGATATCACATCTAGCCAGTAGGATTTCTGAGGATATGTTCAGTCTTTCTATTAGGCATAAAAGCAAAGTAACAAAGGCGAATGGCTCAAAGATACAATAAATTCCCCAACTTAAGGATATGAACACACCAAATGTGTATTTTCTGATTTATAACAACTCTAAGTGTATGCATGTAACCGCGGGCTCTGCCATGTTAATTAATGACAACCTGCTCTGTAGTTTAACCCTAAACTTTATTATTCACTACTGTAAATAGAGTGGTAGAGTAAAAAGATGTAATAAGCAGAAAGTACACATGATTCTTAAAATTCCCTTAACTGGTTACATATTTACCATATCTTTGTCAAAAAATGTAATGGCTAATATTTGAATGAGATTTTTTTTGTTTCTTTTTAAGTAGCAAGAAAAACTACAAGAAAAATCTGATGAAATCATGTTCAATAACTTTATTGATCAACTTTGTTACTGTTAGTATAAATGTCAAATTTTGCACCATCAGCAACACAGGTAAAGTTGTGAGAGACAAAAGAAATAGAGGAACATGAAGAGAATTTACAACTAACAGCATTTTGGAAGATTCTACAATCAGCAGATTATTAGTAAAAGGTTAGGGTGTCATGATTGAGTATAGAAGGAACTTTAACAAGACTTTGACTGTAAGCAAAGAAAAAAGTGTATCTTCCCACATTTCATCAGAAAAATCATTGATTAGTTGCAAGAAATTGTGTCAGTACAAAACTGAAAATATTTTTTCACCCTCTATGAATAATACTGTGAGAGGATCAAGCGGTTCTGGACGAGTCTCAAGAGGCTCATATCCACACAGAGTTTAGCTGCATCCGCTGAAGTTGAGCATTTTGAAACTATTCTGAAAGTGTTGAGTTTTGACTGTTTAAGCTTGGTGTGGCAACTTAAAGCCTCAGTTACAGACCTGGCATATGTAGGCAATGTTTTCAGTAATTTTGTGTAGGTGCATATATTTCTTGAAATGGTTATTTTTTATCATTTCTATTTCTTTCGCAGCATCCGGTGACAACCCTGTTTACGGAAGTTGGGGATGTGGCGCATGCGTGCTGCCTTTGCTACGATCAATGGTGCTTTGCCTGTGATTGGCCTGTACTTCCGTGGCATAGCCTATGGTTCCCTTATTGAATTCTGCCTAGTCAGTCCTTTGATGTGAAATTGGCTTCTCGTTTGTACTTGATCAGAATGTGCAGGTCACGAAACGTATTTGGAAAAAATCTTGAGTTAATTAGTTCACTTTCGCCAAGTGATGTTAGTTGGATGAGCCAGATTACAGCAACTATGCTAAGCTAAGCTAAAGTCAATGCTGCCAGATTCAAAGACTGACTGGGTCGGTTAGAAAATGCTTCTGCCCACTTGTCCAACTCAAGAGACTGTGGGAGGAGGCTCAATTTCACCCAGGGGTGGCATATGCCTTTAAAGGAGTGATGACATAGCAGTTAAAAACTAGTTTATGTTGTTGGCATTACTTTATATGTAAATACTCCAAAGAAAAAAACGGCATTTTTCACAGCGGAGTATTGTTTTGAAACGCCAGACCTTACTTCCTCAGTAATACAGTTGGGTCCGGTGATGATATGGAGCTTTACCCGGAGACCACGTTGACTTCATTTTGATTGGCTACACCTTATTTGGCTATGACCTTATTTGGAGAATCTAGGTCAAGCTGCAGCCGGAGTTTGCTAAAGGCTAACTGCTAGCAACATGGGCACTTTAGACAGTGTGAGCTACGATTATCAGACAAGACAGCATTTAGAAAATAAATAAACTTACAGGTAATGACAAGGTTGTGGCCCCCTCCCTCAGTGTTGCTGCAGAAGTTTGCTTTTAAATCCATTTGTTTGAAAATCCAGACCTGACTGCACAGAAGTTACTACTAGCTCCATACACGAAGCTGAATCAGACAGGGAGGGGAGGGGGGGAGCGAACGGTGCATAAACCGTTAGGAGAGAGAGAGAGAGAGAGAGAGAGAGGGGGGCGCTGTTTACTTGATAGTGTGCTCTTATTGGAGCAATTAAATTACATAGAATGATAGAACTACGTAGAATGATAGCCTGCTGTCTGATTCAACTGTTTCTGAGCAGAGAGACAAAGCTGACAGACCATAAACAGGAACTTTGATTCTCACTCTGGACATTCACATGGCCTCATCAGTGCACAACAGATCATATCATACCCCCAAAACCCCAGAAAAGTGAAATTTGATGTCATGGCACCTTTAACATCTGCCATTGTAGTACTGCATGAGCTGTAGTTAGGTGCTTTACTAAAGTGTTTTTGTCCAAGCCACATACATGCAATTGAAGTTGCTCGTCTTTCAGGTACAACTTCCCCGTTTTAGGCTGGCTGCTCATCTTGTTGCAAATTAATTATCCTGATTGGAAACTCTGGTATCTTCCTCCATGTTTGTTTATGTATCGCAGCCTGGCAGCATGTAAGGAGGGTACATCTTGACATAAAATACTGCAGTACAGCGCCTAACCACAGTTTAATTGACAGTGTCATATGAAACGATAGACATATTCTATCGTCCAGATAGAATAGATATCGTAACACCCAGCCCTATTTACCATTATTACCATTATCGATATAGCCACTTGAGTTCAGGCATGCAGAACCTTTAAACTATTGTCCTGTAGCACAGTCCATCAGTGGATCCAGAATGTCACATGAAACTGGATCATGTTTGAAGAAAGCCAAATATAAACTTGCAACTGAGTTCTATGTATTCAGGCTCAGCTCAGATGGATGGGAAGATAGTGGACATGTTCTGTGGTCAGATGAGTCCAAACTTCAGCTTGCTTTTGAGAAAACAGATGTTGGGCTCTACGTGCCAAAGATCAGAAAAAAAAACCCATCCAGGCTGTTATCTGTGCAAGTGCCAGCATCTGTGATGCTATCAGTGCCCACAGCATGGGTGACTTGCATATGCAAGAAGACACCACTGATGCAGAGGCATTTATTAAAATTTCAGACAAAAAAAGTTACTGTCATGGTGATGCACCTTTCCAGAACGTGAGTTATTAGTTCAGCTGGCCACATCTTTTCTTTTTGTGTGTGTGTGTGTTGCTGGCATCAGATTTTACATTTGTTTTATATTTTCTATACTATTAAGTATATCTGTATGATGGTCCAAAAACACAAAATATATAAATTCAAGTGTTGTTGCATTTTAGAAAACTTCCAAACTTTTTCTGGAAACGGATTTTGTACATGCATATCCCCGTGAAACAAAATCAAGGAAGTACAGTATGTAAACATCAGTTCAAGTAATTGAAGTCAGACTGATTGTCAAACAACAGGAATACGGATAATTAATTTAATAAATGAATATAAAGTGTCTAAACAGTGCCACCATGCATTAAAATAGTTGAATTATGCCATTTAAAAGTATAAAACTAGGTATGTTCAGTTGTAACAGACATTCATGCATGTGAGACTGTTGCACACAAGGAGTGGCAGGCAGCATGCTGAGGTCGTGTGCTTACCCAGCAGAAACAAGTGTAACATGTGAATGAGGACACCTTAACAAGGGTGAAACCCAAGTCACAGAGAATGATATTTAGCGGAGCTGCTCAGTCCATCATTAGTTAGCATCAAAGAGGCAGATGACAGCTTCCTGTGAAGAGGCATGAGAGCAGAGAAGATAGATTTCAGTAAGACATGGTGTGGGTAAAGACTTCTACGATTTACTCCTGCGCATGCAGACATACTCAGATGCTTTCTTGCATAAATGTCACATATATCATTAGGCTATTAATACACAGTACAACTTTTCTTTGATAAGTGTAAATGAGCAACGCTGCAGTTGACTGAGGGCTGACTCTGCCCTTTTCAATCCAGGTTTCCTTGGAAACTATGTGACAAACATATTTTATTTTGTGACAGAATAAACTGCTGCCAATCAAGTAATGCAACATTTATTTAGTTATAAAGCAAAGTTTACTCAAGTTTGCTGTCTTATTTTCCCATATCTGCTCCAAAAAAACACAGATAGTTGACTTACTGTTAAGATTTTATTCCATCCAGCTTCTTATTTATTTTCATTTCTATTTTTCAAAAAGGTCACTGTTATCTTGCTTGTGTTAATTTATAACTCATATTCAACAAAGCAAAAATAAAGACCATGAAAAAATAATAACACAGCTAACAATAATAACACAGCTTTGATGAGGAAAATCTGTCAGCATGGAAATTACATTACATGACATTGACAATGTGCCAACTTATAAACCCATGCACTCAGCTCACTCACTCATATTTCAAGGCATACTGTAGCTACAACCCCAAATTCATAACAAGCACATGCAGTTTGTCCGACATGTTTTCATGTTTGCAATGTACGTTTTCTGTCTGCTATTTTGACCACTTGGACACATGATCCACTGGCGTTTGCTGGACTCCATTACAGGTTAAAGAGACAGAAATATCACTCGGCAACAAAGCCAGAGTCGCTCTCTAACTCAGAAAAATTTAGCATTAATTGGAGCACAGAGAAGAGAAAATAAACTCCCTTCTATGTGTGATGAGTGATGGAGAAAGGTCAAGATAAGCACTCCTTTATACTTTGAAATGGTATTTAGATTGATAGTTTATAGTATGTGAGAAATACACAAGTATGCATGCTTGTACTGTAGCTCATACAAAATTATACACAAACAGCTGGATTTGGCTTCATACCACACACCATTTTACCATATGTCTGCAAGTATGTTGAAACAACAAAAGGCTGTGAAGCAAGGTCAGTATAGCAAGGCTTGCTGCATTAGCTAGCTGAAGAAAACCTGAAGGTCTGATTAAAGTCACTGAGTATTACCAGCTTTCTTTCCTCATTAGACTGAGTCTCATTAAAATGGTTGTTTGCTCTCCCACACAAATTATAATAAATGTCACTTTCTTCAGTCTGAAGAACTGATCAAAAAGTTTGCAGATCATAGAAATATTAGGACAGAAAATGTTTAATTCAGTGAGCCGATTCAGGCTCTTTATTTTACCTAAATAAATAATGATTTTATGTCAGTTGTGATTGAAAATAAAACCATTTATTCAACATAAGTTATTTAAGTGTAGACTAACATACATACTTCTGACTGAAGATATCTGAATGTTGCTTTTGACACAAAGAGAGAAGAATCTATAAGCGGATTTAAAGGTTGAATGCAGGACTTTTTATTAAAAACTATATTTAAAAAAAATAAGAGTAATACCTCCACAAGTTGTTTGGAGGGATGCAGAATGAAAGTACAACATCTCCTAAAAAAAGAATTTATTTAGCCTGAAAATAAATATAAAATACATTTTAATGAGTTTGAAAATGGCATTATGTTTACATCTACAAGCCAATAAAAGCCGCCATTACAGGTTGTCAAATACCATCTCTGTGTGGCAATAGTATGTTGGGCACAGTCAGGCTGGCACAGGGGGAAACTGTGGAGTTGGCAAGTCCAGTAGCTGCTTCAGAGCCCCGGAGATATCGTCAGGCTACGTTCACACAGCGACAATCAGAAGAGAAGACGCAAAAGTGGTTTCTCGTCTTCATCTTTTCAACCGCGTTTACACGAGCGTCGTCATGAAGAAACCTGTGTGCATACGAGGACGCAGTGTGTGGAATTGGATTGGATATGCACGCCAGGCCGTTCGGTGGTGCTGTGATGGAACTCCACCATGTCCGCGCCCATGCGTAAAATCTACCTTACATCCGCTGGGTTGACGTAGTTTATGCACAATACATACAATGTTGTTTTTCCTGTTTGAGTGTGATGTAAACGCGTGCGGCATGAGCATGAGCAGGCCCATTATCATTTTTGTGTTTTGAACCGTGCAGATGAGAACGCAATGGAATGCGTCTTCAGATTTTTGCGTCTTCAACCCAGAATAACACCGTTGTCGTGTGAAGAAAAGGCACTTCGGATAAAATATTTTGCCATTTTTACCCGCAATCGTCCTTGTCGGAACCCTCAGAAGAGGAGACATGAGAAGAGCAAAAACTGGAGTAAATTTAGGTGAACCCACATACTGTACACATTTTCCACTGCATCAAAATGCAGAAATGGCGACTTTTCTCTTAGTTAGCTGTCAGTTATAAACTCGTCTGCATTACTTGTTGGACATGCTGCAGGCTGCTGGTCACTGATGTATCAGCAGCAAGCCTGGCAACTAAACGGCTGGAGTTATTTTTCTGCTGTTGCAACTACAACCTAGACACAAGTGATGTTGCTGTTCTGTCCGTATTCCATATTCAACCTTTAAATCTGAAACTTAAAGGTAGAGTCCAAAGTTTCCCCCTGAAAATAAACGTTAGACTTGTGCAAGTAAAATCCATCTCAGTACGCGCCTTTGGGCCTCAACTCTTGTGCAGTGGTGAGTTTGAATGCAATTCCCTCTCCTCCTGTCTGTAATTGACCTTTTCCTTTTGTTTTCGTCTGGTCAGGACGTTTCTGGGTGCAGATTTTTGTTTATATTGCCAGCCAATGACAGAGCTACAGGCATGACGCTGTGTGGGAATAAGCTCATGATTGGAGCAGGCGCCAGTCATTCGAACTCTCGTAGAAAAAAAAAGAAAGAAGGAAAAACGACGGATGCACCAGAGAAAAGGTAAGAGCTTTAGAAAGTGCGCGTATAACCAGGGTTAATGCTGGTGAAGCTAAATAGGCTGACAAATAATGCAGCCATTAGCCCGAGAGGGAGGGGCACTCAGTTTGAATAGTGTTGTTTGCAAACAGAAACAAGAGTACCTAACTGCAGTTACAATGACCGATAAGGACGCCGTCATACATCCAATCCATACAGGAAGTCTCCAGCGGAAGTTAGTTTTTAGTCTTGTATTGTTTATTGGGGGGACAGCTCAGCGGAAGTTTGTAAAACACCACTAATAGTACCTATCTGCGGCTTGCAAACAGATGTGTATGGTGTAGTCGGGTGGTTAGAGTTAGGGGAAGGGTCAGGGTAAGGGTTAGATTTTAGTAAGTTACATGAAAAGGAAACTTCTGATTGGGACTTCCGGCGTGGATTGGATATATGGCGACATATCGTGACTGCAGTTGGGTCCCTCTCAGCAGAAAGGGTGGGGGGGACTCCGGACTCTAACTGTAAATAACTTCTTATAGATCAGAGAGTAGCATTAGCATGTTTGTGGCATTAAAAAGAAAGGTCTTCAGGCTCAATCCATCAATGGCATACAGCTCTTTGGCCATAATATTGCAGAAATATTCTGCCAACATTCACTGTGATTCCTTGCTGACATCAACACTTCACATAAAAAAAACATTTTAGCAAGCTAAAATGTAACTGAAATGTTGGTCTGAAAGATGCATTGAAGGACACAATAATTAGAACATGCTGGACCCCAAAATATTATGCATGTTGGATTTTAGTTAATTAAACATTTGGGTGTTTTGCTTACATTTTATTCCTGCTGTTTACATCACTGATAGGACCTCAGACAAGATTTATAATAAGCTTCCCAGGTCAGCTTGAGTAAAGGCAAACTACTCAGCAAGGTTGCTCCCCATTATTCAGCAAGTCACAGTTTCCATGCAGTATGGAGAAAAAGTGGGATCTTTCCGCAAATGAAATCTCTGAAATGTTGCCACATCCAGCGAAAGGAATAAAAAAAAAAATCCTTGGTTCGGTTCGATACTTAAGCATCACAGTTTGATACTTTTTCCATATGAACAAAAAAATTTTCATGCCTTTTTTAACCCATTGTGCTTTTTTCCACAACATTTTACTATCAGGGCCATATGAAACATAAAAGCCAAAGTAGTTCCGAACACTAGATCTGAATGTAGTCGACCACAGATCCACTGAGTTGTTAAAAACAGAGCTCATCGTCAGACGACAAGTTGATAAAAATGAATTTAAAATTCTGTAGCTACTGTTAGATATTCGATACATGGTGGTCACGGTTCAATACACGCGCCTCTATTGAACGATTCGATACGAAGACATGTATTGTTCCACCCCTAATATATATATATATATATATATATATATATATATATATATATATATATATATATACGTATGTATGTACTGTCGGTAGCTAGCGATTGGAATTTGCTAAGAGGCTATTGTTAGCATCATGGCACTTCAGAAAGTGAACTATGTTTATCAGACAAGACAGCATTTAGGAGAAAAAAAAACTTACAGGTTGTGACAACGTTACGGTCGCTTCCCTCAGTGTTGGTACAGAAGTTTTCTTTTAATCCATTTGTTGAAAAACCCTGACTGATAGGGAGGCTGTTTGCTTGTAGCTTGCCCATAAAACAGTTAAAGCAGGTCAGAGACAGAGGGGACATGAGCTGTAGATGAACGGGTTCATCTAAGCCCTGTAGGTAGCAGTCTGTCTTTTGTGGTTATGATATCCTTTCAGGATGACATTCAATAGGAGAAACAACCCTGAATTGCCCTGCTGGAACTGAGCCAGCTAGACTTTATTAAAACAGTATGGTTGAGAGTCTGTGAGCAGTAAGCAAGGGAAATCAGTGATTTCGATTTGAAAACTATCAGTGTTTTCTCTTTTCCCTAGAGTTGTAAAGAAATGTATCCATTTTAGCAAAGAAACTCCACTTTATTTATGTAGCCCTTTAAAAACAACACAGTCGAACAAAGTTCTTCACAAGTAGATAGAATAAATAAAACATAAATTAAAGAATAAAAACATATAATCAACTAATAAAGGCAGTTCAAATAAAAAGACAATCACACAAAAAAACAACATCTCAGCCAGTGTTAAAGCCAATAAAAAGAAATGCGTTTTAAGAAAAGACTTAAAAACAGCAAGTGAAGAGGCCTCCTTGACCCGAGGTGGTAACTGGTTCCACAGTCTTGTTGCAGCTATGCAAAAGGCTCGGTCACCTCTAACTGTACATTCAGACCAAAAGCAGCAAGGACACCAGAAGTTAATACATTTTCAATGAGAGCCAGGCGTCCTGAGCGGCAAAAGCGGCTAAAACGTCCAAAGCAGCACCAGATAAGAAGTTGAGCTTCGGTTAACTTTATGCTAGTTAGCTATAACGCAGTTCAGCAGCAACAGGCGGCAGCAAATCAGAGTAGATTTGTCCTTCAATCGAGCGGGTCCCAAAGTATTTTTAAAGTTGTAAAAGTTTGATGATCCTGTGGTGGATCAATCATAATGCCACTTGTTCGTTGTTTTCTGCTCAATACTGCAGAAAACAACTCAATCCACTTGTGACTAATTAGAAAATGATTTTAATTTATCTTCATGCTCTGCAATTTTTTTCCTGTATTTAATGACCACACAAAACGTCCTGCAGCTCTGCATGCTTTAACTGAGTGGGAGGTGAGCAACAACAACAATGCTGGCAAGAAGTCCTCTGTGCGGCTCCTTTAAATGACCAGTGCGATTTAACTTTGACGTCAGTTACATAAAGAGCGACCAAAGCGGCGAAAACATGTTGCCGCTTTGGAAACTGTCCTGTTTGTCAGGCGGCTTTTGTCGCTTTTGGTCTGAACGTACAGTAAGTTTCCTCTTGGTTGAGGGGACTGTTCGAGGTGACCAGTCAGCTGACGTGAGGGAACGTGAAGGAGTGTATAGATGAATGAGGTCCGAAAAGTAGCGAGGTTATGGAGGAACTTAAAAACAAATAAATACATTTTAAAGTCAATTCTAAAATGAATGGGAAGCCAATGGAGGGAAGCCAAGACCAGAGTAATGTGCTCTTGTTTTTTAGTGCCTGTTAAAAGTCAAACTGCAACATTATGAAAGAAAGAAACTAACAAATTTAGCTTTTATTGCTATGAGAGCCTTCCATGCTGTATAATAGCAAAACTGACACCATCTACATAAAAAAAATTGACAAAATACTGCCTTCAGAATTTGCCCTGTTATTCAAGCTTCTAAGTAAACTTTTGGAGCTAATTGAAGAGTTACCACAGTCTGGGAAAAACCTAGAAAAGGCACATTGGGGTTGAGATACTGCCGGGTTACATCAAGCCCATAATCACAGCTAAAAACAAATTCAGACCTCGGTGGAGTCAGGCCCTGTCCAATTAATAATCCCATGCTAGCATGGGAAGAGCAGTTAACCCACAATAAGGGTACCACAATAAACAAAGAAAAATAAAATGACAGATGCCATACCTTCCACCACACTGAAGACTTAACTCTGCGTGTTCTGCCTGCCAAACAATGTCTAAACAAAGGGAATTAATGCTAAAATCGCTTTGACATAAGACAGAGCAGCAATCATTTAAAACAGGGGTGCCCAAATCCTGGTCCTCGACAGCTACTATCCTGCCATTTTTAGAACATACCCCCCCCCCAATACACCTAAATCAAATGACTAATTCTCTCATGTGCATGTCATTCAGCTCTGCAGAGGCCTGCTAACGAGCCATCCATTGGATTCAGGTGTGATGGAGAAGGGATGGAAACAAAATGTGCAGGATATGTACCTCCTTATTTTTATGTATATTTTTATTTAATAAATATATACAGAACAAAACTGTATGCCAAGGGTATAAAATATTAAAAGAGACTCCATTTTAAAGGGTGGCCAATATAAAATTTGTGATATAAATGCCAAAGAGAAATGAAAAAAAAACATTCATCATAAGAAAAACTTGTCCAAAATTAATTTTGTATTTAAAGACTTTGACTGTTTAATATAATTGATGATGGTGCTGTGTTGAGATAGTTCTTGTTAAAAAAAAAAAAAAGGGGGGGGGGGGGGGGGGGGGGGGGGGGGGGGGGGGGGGTTGCTGTCAGTCCATTTCATCTTATGAATGTGAAATTTTCCCAAAAATAAAACAAGTTGAACAAAATAAAAAAAGTCAAGCCTTTTTCCAATTTGCTGTTTTCATAGTAAACAAAGCTGTCAGTCCCAATCCTTTGAGTTCTCTTAACATTGTGCGTGTGAAAATGTTCATTACTTTCACTTTTAAACATTACCCTGAGTTCTACTGTTGTTTTTCTTAGATTCGATTTCACCAAATGTTTTGCTGGTCCCAATTCTTCTGGGTTTTTTTTCAACCACATTTCTTCCTTAAAGGTATAGTCCGAAGTCCCTCCCCCATAAAAAATAAACGTTAGACTTGAGCAAGTGAAATCCGTCTCAAACTCTGCCTTTGGGCCTCTATTCCCATGCCATGGTGCACTTGAACGCAACTCTCTCTCCTCCTGCCTGTAATTTGCTCTTTATCTTTGTTCTGGTCTGGTCGGGACGTTTCTGGGTGGAGGTTTCTGTTTATATCGGCAGCCAATGACCGAGGAGCATGAAGCTGTGTGGAAATAAGCTCATGATTGGAGCAGATGCCAGTCACTCAAACTCTCGAAGGAAAAAAAAAGAAAGAAATGAAACACCGTGGATGCACCGAAGAAAAAGTAAGAGCTTCGGATAATGCACTTTGGAAAACCAGGGTTAATAATAGTTTGGCTTGTACCTGCTTCTGAGCTCTGAAGCTTGAAGTTGAATAGGCTATAGCAAGAACGAGGCGGCCATTAGCCTGAGAGGGGGGAGCGCTAAGTTTGAATACTGTTGTTTGCAAACAGAAACGCTGGAGGAACTCTACCTTTAAAGGGACTTGAGGCAAGATTATGAAATGAGACTCGCGGCTGGCGCTGCAGGTAACTGCAGCCACGAGCCAAGCCATCATGGCAGCGTGCACAAACTGAAGCTATAGCGTCGTTTACTACGCTGATAGTCTTTTTCTTCATGTTGACACTTTTTAGTGGTCTCTAAGTTGATCTGGACCTTTTGCTGAGAGCAGAAGAATCCATAACTATCCCTTGTAGTGTTGAATCGCTTGTAATGAATTTACCGCGACCGTCTCCTTCCTGTATCAAAACTGTCGGGGACGTAGATGCAGCGTCATTTGACGTCACATCCACAGGACAGCGCGGGAAATTCGGCCACCGAATCACAGCGCATTATGCAGCTCACAGCCTGTTCAAGGCAACGGAGAAAGACGTGGGTGGGCTCGTTCTTTTTGCTTTTTAGCACTTCATCACCCATTAGTATTGAAAAACTGAACATGCGTGTTTATTCTTTCACAATTCCTGCCTCTAGTCCCTTTAAAAATTATGGTTCCCCACAATCTTTCCAGTTTTCAGAAATGCATTTAACAGTTCTTGATCCAGTTGTAAGTTTGTGCAATCTCCTTAACTGTTTTCTCTGCTTGATGCATACCACTGATTTGACTCATTTTAAACAGACTGACATGTTTTTGCATCAGTTGGGGTCAAATAATTTGTTGCCAGCTGAAACATAATTGCCCATACAGTAATTATCCAATAGGAGGCTCACTTATTTGCTTAGTTAAATGGTGGCATATATATATCTGTATATATATATATATATATATATATATATATATATATATATAACACACTTTTTTTTTACACACACACACACACACACATATATATATATATATATATATATATATATATATAAGGTGCAGTCGTAAAGGAATATCTGCTGATGCACAAATGACCTATTCTGTCGATAAAAAACAATTACAGGCGTCAGTGATACTGTAACATGATAGTGAAGCTATGAAACATAAAAAGTTTCCCATACTGTTCCACCTCAGGCATAAAGCCACTGCTGGATTGGTGGAGTTGTAAAAGAGAAGTAGACATGCTGTACAGAGTGAAGTCTGGCCCAGAGGAAACAACAGACCTGGCCCGTCCCTGCACCTCCACCTCCCCACTGACCTTTCACAGAACACAGCACTAGCAGATATTACAGCTTCTTTTTCATTCTTAATCAAAGAAGCCCGACATAAACCAGAGAGACAGGAGGTTGCATGTCTTCATGCATGTACACACATTTACTGTATACCTACAATTATAGTTATACTCTAAATAGAAAAATCATAATAAAACTTACATACAGGTGAAAATCTTTAGGTATAATTAACTACCGATAAACATTCGAAAACTGTGCAGTAAATATGTCCCACACATGCCACATATGCTTCTTTACATATGTACCTGCACAGACACAAAAATCACTTAATTTTCTTTCTTTCTTTCTTTCTTTTTCTTTCTTTCTTTCTTTCTTTCTTTCTTTTTTCTTTCTTTCTTTCTTTCTTTCTTTCTTTCTTTCCACTTTCCCTCAGTGCGGTCTAGACGATAGTGGGGACATAGAAAAGAAGAGGATAAGAGGATGTGAAAAGAAGCCTGGAGCCAATACGAGTTGATGTCAAGAAAAGAGTCGTCTAAACTGACGGTCCCTGTCTTTTCTTTTTGGAAAAGTTAATCCCCGTCCCTCTCCCTGCAGATATGATCCCTCGTCTACAGGAAACTACCAGCATGAAAAGAAGCAGGTGAACTGTCTGGGGATTCTGTCACTGGAAGAGCGATTGGATTCCACAATACAGAGATGAGCTTTCTTCTTTTTTTTCATGGTCCAGCAGAGCTATCTTTTCCTAAGCAGGTCCAGTGATCAGAAACGTACCTCTTGTTGTACCTCTAATGCGTATGCCAGGATGAAATGTGAGTATAAGCATATCTGTGCGTATGCTTACTTGTTATAGGCTTACAGATTACAAGTCTATTCAATCATGCTTTTTGAATCTCTGGGTTGTAGAAGTAATACGGGTGCTACTTTACAATTCACAATGGATAATAGTTTGTTTCGGGTTTTTTTTTTCCCTACACAAGACAGCTTATCTGTGTCCAGCTTCGGCTGAAGCGTTTTGATAAAACCTATTCAGAAGTATACACGACAAGACATGGTAGACAAGTTGCATATTCTTTAACATTAAAATAAATATACTACTATGTTACGCTATTTTTTCCAATATAAATATGTTACAGTTCTTCTGCTGCTATTCAATAAAATGCTGTTCTGATGATCGTAAATGGGTTCATGTTCCCGACAGAGGTGTATTTCTGTTTCTTTGGAACATAAAAATTCTTCCTTTGTGTAATTTACAAAGATCCTCCTTCGACCCTTTTCACTGCGGATAATTGACATGCCATGGTAGCAAGAGAAGAGGTATAATTAATATGAATAATCAGCATTTTAGTTACATAGACACACACTTGCTCAGTGGCATGCTTCATTTGGATACTGAGATGAAAATGAACCTAATCAGAAACAATTGAATACATCCCCTGCTTGTATTGCTATAACAAGACTAAATGGACTGATTTTAACTCTCATTTCATATAGGCTGCTTTTGCATTTTTGTATCTCTTCTTGCTATTATTACCTGCTAAAAGAATGAAGCTGTATTGTTTTTAACATTACAGCAGTCCATCATGCTCACTGTAAGAGGCGTTATAGTTTCTTATTTAATGCTGCTCCTGTTAGAGCCACATGGATTTGTCCTAGTATGCGAGCATGTCTCAAAATGCACATTTGTATCTGTTCAGGTGCGTGTGTGTATGTGAGTTCCCCCATACAATCATGTGTGGCAGCTGTGAGAGGCCCCTGTCTTTGGGTGGTCTCACACCCTCATCCATAAATCATTAGCCCACTCCTGTTGCCGGCCTTGAAGCGAGTTGGTTTGACACACTGCGCTAGAGCATCAACCTCCTGTAAGTATAATCTCTAAACCAAAAGTACTGTGGACTTTCAAGTATGGATCATGTGATGGACATTAATCTAAAGTTACTTGAGTTTAGATTTTATTAGTAAATTTCTGATTCCCAACATCAGCTCTAGTTGTTTTGAAATCTTGGATTTGAATATTGTAAAAGTAGGAGAAACAAAAGCTGCAGGATAAAAGTAGCAAACTTTCATAGACAAAGTTTATAACATATTTAGAAACATAAAATATCTCACAATATAAGTCCACGGAACTTGATTTTGCATCAACTTGAGGTGTTTAATTCTCCATCATTAATTTGGAAATGTGCTAACTGTATTAAATGTCAGTCCTCCATGCCAGCTTTGAAACTATCTTTGCACGTTTGTTTAGTTTAGAAGTGAGCTGTTGCTCTGCTTTTTCCATTTCCAGATAAACTCCAACACTGACAACACTGACTCTTTCAGCTGCATTTCATTGCAATTCTGTTTGGCTAATCGAAAATATTTGAATACATTTGTAGATAAATCAGCTTGGACAACAAGCCATATTATAATACCAAGAGCATTGATGCATTTTGATTTCACAAGATTATTTAAAGTTTATCCAGAACTACTTTTTAATCTGTTCACAAAGCTGAAAATAATTGGGCAGCCTCTCTGTCTTTGACTGATATTTGGGATGATAAGAACAACACATGCTCCAATGAAACACAAACAAATGGCCGCATGCTACTTAAAACATAATTCACTGCATATTTTGCTGGCGTTTAATCATTCCCGTAAGCACAGAAATTGCAGTTATTATCTTTTGCTATTATATCTAATTGTTGCCACAGCACATATAATCAGAGTTTTATACGAGGCCGGAAACCATGCATATCTGAAAGTGCTCAGGGTGTGTGTATGTGCAAAAATGAGATGTTTGTCATTTAAACGTTTGTTTTTCTGAGTATGTTTGTCTTTGCACAAGTAAGCATAGAGGTCCATATTTGTATATGTGCTGAAGTTTTGGAGTGTGTCTGCACATGCATGTGACCAGCAGAGCATGTTTGGAAGGAATGCGGTGTGCCTGGAGATTACAGGTCTCTAAGAAAACAAAACATTAAGGCACTTTTAAAAGGTTGCTAATCACCAGGAGAGTGATAGGAAGCTCTCTTTCCAGCACACAAGCAAAACAACATACAAAATGAATACAAAAGACTTTGCTGTCTGGCATTTCCATTAGGACAGACAGAGAAGTGAAAGACTGAAAAACACAGCTGTCATGTGAAACCCTCCCTTGGCTGCATGTTGATGACCCGTCAATAAATATTAAAATTGTCTGTCTTTATAAATCACTGTCATGTCAACTTGTAAAATCCTTTTAGAAGTGATTTTAACAAATGGTTTGAACACAAAGTGTTTAGCAGAGAAAAAGGTAAAGACTTGAAATGTAAAATATATACATATGAAGATATAAAAGAACCCTTAACACACGCTGCCAAAACTAATTTCACCAGCACCAGCCCACTGCATGCAAACTCAAGTGAGTCCGGTCACATAATAAAAACAAAGACGCTCTGACTTACTATTACCACTATTTCTCATGAGCTGACATCAATTGTTTTGACTCCACCAGAAATCGAATGGAACCATACTCTTGGCGTCTTGCTAAGGTTAACGCTGCAGCTTCAGAACCAATTCAAAACATGGCTCTCCACCAAGGCATCCACTGTGCTGCTGAGTATTATCAAATTCCCAGCGACACTTCCCTCAGCGCTTAAAATCCAAAGCGAGATTGGAAGTAATATGCTCAGCTGTGTAGGACAGAGATCATTTCGATACTCCGTAAAGATTGCAAAAGCACTGGGGACGCACAAAAAGCCTCTTAGATTGTATAACTTAATCATGCATGAAAGAAGGCAATACAGAAACATTCAGGGCCTATTCAAAAACACTGAGGATTTTTCACCTCCTACTCACCCTGTCCAAGTCATGAGCCTCACTGGCAGTGGTAGCATTGCTGTGAAGCCAAGCTTTTATGAGCCTTGGCTGTTCATGTTGATGATGGGATCCCTTTATAGCAAAATTACAGCTTTTTTGTTAATGACCTCTGGTAACTTTAGCATTATTGTGTTAAAACAGGACTAGAAATCCCACAATACACATTCTAGCTCATTGTTTTGAGGGAAAAGGACTACAAAGTCTTCATGTTGTCAGTCATCAGACTTCATTTAATCAGACTGGAAAGAGGAAAAAACAAAAACAACACAAAAAAACTAAAAAGCAGAGGAAGAAAGTGATTCATTTCTTTAGCTTGTTTTCAAAGCCCATCCCAGAGAACAGCTGTTGTTCATTCTGCTTGGCTGTGCTGAGGAAGAGCACCAAATCGTGCTGTTTTCAGCCCAAATAGCTTACGCACAATTACTCTGCCGGGGATCTGTGTGCGTTGGCACGCCGCTGCAGTTCTCCCTTTGTTTTCTTAATAATTAGCTTGTGTTTTCACAGGGGGGTTATATGTGTGCAGGGAAGCTAGTCTTTCAAGGCTACTTAATCTACTCCCTAGTCTGTGTCTCTGTCTGTAACCTGTGCTTGATCTCCCCAAGCTGCCTCACTCTCCCATCCCACCTCATCCTCCCCATCTCCTTTACAATCCCGAGGGCCTGCATGACAAGTTCAGGTGTTTTTGCCACAGCTTTTGTTTTGTTTTGTTTTTCTGCAAAGACCTGAGGAGTAAAAGAAGAATTTGAAAAGTGACACCAACTTTGAATCAATGGACTTATCTTTCCTTGTGAAATCCAGAAAGGCGCGCATCAGCAGTCATGCTAAGAGTTGGTGCTGAACATTTGGCCATGCTCTGTTAAATTAAAGATGACATCATCGATCACTAACAATTTCTCTAACAACTTAGCTCCATTTAATCTCAGAAAAACTGGGGAAAAAAATTTGCAACAATTTTGGAAATGTGAGCAAAGATTCAACAGAGCTTTTGTACCATATGTGTTTCCAACACATGAGCTCCACTGTTAAACACACTTCCACTGTAAACATGTCAATCAATAGAGCCCGTGTTTGACCAGTGGTCGATATGCTCTGTGCAGACCAATCTCATTGATTTTCCACCTGCGCAGTCGCCTCAATCACCTTGACCCCAATCTGATCTGTTCACATGGGCCTGCCTTAATTAAACTGCACTGAGGACAAGCGTTTGATAAAGCGTGCATGCACAGATAAAGACCCAGTCACACATTTGGGAGCACAGCTGTTGTCAGCTGGCTCGTACACACACATTTTTACATGTTACGGACGAAGCGCTGTGACTGAGGGTCACCAGTACAATCCTTAAACCATCTGGGAAATAGTGGAGGGAAGGTGAATGAGTAACAACACCAATGCTTAAGCAAATAAGTAAATGTTAACAATTATTGATTTAAGGGAAAAAGCAAAAATGCAACATAATTTTAGTGGTTTAAAAAAATGAAGCATGACAATGAAGGAGCTGTGTTTTATAATGAGACACATATTCCACGTGTTTGAGGCCAGCTGATTCTGTGCAGCCTTGACTGACCACACAAAGCTACAGACCTGATCACAATGCAGTGTTCATGTTTACTAAAGACACCATCCACTCTAAACTCGAAAATCATTACAACACCACGAAATCTGTAAGACCTAGACCAGAGGTCTTCAAAAGAGGTCCTAGGTCCTAGACCACAGAAAGTATGTTTGAAAACTCATGAAATTATTTTGTTTTAAAGCTCTAAGTTCAGTTTTGACTTTTTCTATCTTGTTGGATTTCACCAAGACATTCACCCATCACTGGTATAAAGAATCTATATTGTCAGTTTCACTCCAATTCTGGCTATATATTCTATCACGAACATCAAGCTCCACTTTACAAGAACTGAAAGTAGCTATTTAGGCCCTACAATCAACCAGGAAATCTCCAGCAGGATGGCAGATAAAGACAGAAACAGGATAATATCGACTGTCCAAATGTTCACCCTATTCCCTACGTAAGGCTCACCCCATTTTGTAGGAGTGTCCAAATGTCCAGAAAGAAAAAAGTAGTGCACTCAAAATTGCCCACAATGCATCTTGAAAAGTAGTGAGCTTTGATGGTCCCTTAATGGGTCAATATAGACACTGATGCATTGCAGGCAGAGCGCTGAATGGTGTGAGGAAGTAAAGACATTGAGCAGTGGGGAAAAAAGAAAGAAGGAAAGAAAAAGAAAAATGAAAAATACACAAAATGCAGTATAAATTAATACAATATTTTCACATAAAATTATGGATTCGATTTAGAATGACATTGTTGTGTTTGTTGCCATGGTTGCTGCAATGACTGGTGGTAATCACCTGATCTGTGGTGAGGAAAAAATAGTCAGCTTCCCTTTGTGCCTATTGTGTGCTACATAGTGCAGCCCCATGTAGTGCATGAGGGGTTAGGGAGTAGGGAGGACATTCAGACAGCCTCTGTTGTCATGAAGAAACCAACTCATTTTTGCAATCACAAGAGTCGCCAACTGCTGGGCATCAGCTAGGATGCAATTTGGCTTCATTTTTCAGACAGGGAAGCAACAGCTATCATTTCATTTAAATAGACTTTGCTGTACTGTACACTAATGTCTCAGAAGAAGAATGAGATTTTGAATCATGCTTGAATAAAAAGTTTTACTAACCGTAGGCTTCTCTGCTCTTGGTTTGTTGAAAAGACAACTGGAAAACATTGAGACGTTATTGTCAGTGCAGAGTGCGTTCCCACTGCCAGTTACTAATTCATCCACCCAAAAGCACTCCGAGACTTTAATTGACTTCCAAACTGGGAAAAGCAGAGAATCAATGGAAACGAAAATCACAAGTAAAGAATCTGTATGAAATATGACTTGATCCTCCCTTCTTCCATCAGCTTGGCTTAGACATCTATCAAACCCTCAATGCAAACCAGAGCCAAATAATATTGATGTTCAAAAGTTGCTGAGCATCCAAGACAACTGTAACATCGGCAATGAACTTAAAAAGCGATCTCCAACATAAATTTGTGGGATAAATGTCTATTTTGTCAAGTTTAAGCAGGCTCACAAACTCTTTAAACATGCTCTCATAGAGCATATTCAAAGAAATTTGCAGATCAGAGTTGAGCTTTCAAAATTAAACACCTTAAACAACTTTAATATACGAAGTTTACTGAAGATTTTCATGAGGGATAAACAGTTAACTAGGAGAAGTGATGGCAGCTGATAAAATCAAAAGGAAATTGTGGAGCTCATAACCATATTGTAAGCTTCAAAGCAAACAAATCACCAAAAATGAATTTAATGCTTAAATTCCTATACCTTGAAGCTGATGCAAAAACTCACTTTTGCTTTTAAAATGATTCTATCTAAACGTCAACCCAGTCTCATGAAATATTGTGAAAATAATCATTAAAGAACTATTTATCATGTATGACTCACAGCGGATTGTATTTCTGTAATTCATGTCTGGGCCATATTTTTTTCTGCTTTTGTTTTCACATCAGATGGAACTTGGTGCAGTTTCTGTTTTGGTATGCTATGATCTATCATGTAGTTTTACGCACTTACAAAATAAGTTAAAACAAAACTTTGTGAGGAATAGAATAAATCAAAGTATAAGATTAAAGCCAGGACAAGAGCCCCAGTTTCCTGGGTCAAAGTCCCATGAGGTTTGAGGGATGGTGGTTCTGGCTTTTTATAACTACTCTCTCATTCTGCAAGCATGAAGCTATTTTTCACATCGATGTACTTGCTAGCTAAGAATAATTTGGGGTTAGATTTAGATTGGAAATCTAGCACATTTATGACTTACTGTCTTTTTCATCTGTATGAGAACAGATGCATCTTCCAATGAATGGCATACAAATGACTAAACTTGCATGCACATACTTTGGTATACTTTCCCATTGGCCCACACTGTAGATGAGGTTGTGGGAATGGGGTCACACCTGCACCAGCTGGCAGGGGTGATAAACGATGTTGCTTTAAACTCTGGAGACCGTCATTTTTGGGAGCCACTGTTTACTCTTTATTGAAGTATAATGGGGGCCTTTGAAGGCTCGAGCATTGGGTACTGTGGCTGCCCTCTGTCTGCTGTTTTGAGAGGAGGAGAAACCAGCCCTCGATTAGCTAATGACACATTCGGCTTCGATTTGCCATAATAGGACAGAGCGGCCCTCTGACATTTAGTCTGGCATTTCCTACTCTGGCTGCTCTGCAAAGTTTCTCACAGGTTTTTCCTCAGAAAAATCAGATGAATCAGGTCATTGCAGTTCACACTCAGGCCAAGCATCAGTTTTCTGATGCAAATCAAGACAGAAAAACAAAGATTATGTAATGTTTGGTTTTCATTAAAATGTTTGAACAGTGAACTTCCTTGCCGCACAAACATCTAACTCATACATTAGAAGCAGGACATCATTGTCAGGTGTGTTGCAGCAGGGAAACTCTTAATACCTGCAGTTCTTAAGTCATCGTTCAGAAGCCCTTTGACATCCCTTCAGACACAGAGCTGTCTTTTCATGCTAGTTTGGAGAAGTCACGAGTAGATCCTCTTACCACCTCTCTTTTCAGATGAGGTTGCATATCTGGGTGCTCCTCTCCTCCTTATTTGTCTTTTAGGCCTGAAGCGATAAAGTGACGCGAGAATGGCAGTCTAGACTGCAGCTGTCTCGGGTCTGAAGCATTCCAAACCCTCACTGAAAAACACCAATACCTGCTTCACACACATGAACACATGCACACAAACACCATTAGTGTCAATACAGGTTCCTATGTAAAATTATTGTACATGGAAAACATACATTTGCAGATACATTAAGGTAAGAGACATCCTATCTAAACACACAATTTCATGGGTATGCATACAGAGCTACAAGTACAAAAAAAATAAGCCCATTGATGTCAATCCAAGCATGAAGTAGCTGTGTATTAGATCATGATTAGCCCGCGGAGCCTGCAGCAAGTGGAACATAGGAGATCCAGATTTCTTTTACTTTCTTTTTTTAAGGGGATTTCTTTGGGTAATAACACACAGACTTGTGTAGAAATCTTATATCAACAGTCAGCTTCCACTCAATTCGTCTTGATTAAACATTTTATGCAGATTTACAGCTATGAACAGATGATTATGGGTGGAGGTAGTCAATACAAAAGCAAATAAGCCATGCACTTTAAATAGATTTTATGTTTTATCTGAGGAAAGTTTGGAGATTAAATTCCAGCATGTGCAGTCATGTGTCTGCAAGTTTTTCCCCCCTTTTTTTTTTTACAGATAAAATTCATATCTTTTGAACAGCTATGTGTGTGTAAAGGTTAGCGGTTCAAAGTACAAAAAAAGGGAAAAGAACAAGAACACATGTAACCTGCCTCAACAGAACTCAGATGACATCACTTTAATTCATCAACAATTAAAATATTTTGTTTCATTGAGGAAAAAAAAGAGTTTAAAAAATCTTGTCTTCTTTGAAATCAAGTCCTTTTCCTAAGCTAAACAGCCCAGGGTGAAGTTGCAACCATAACAAATGGGTTTAAATAACAACATGCAGCAGCAATCTCCTCACAGCACGGTGCATTGCGGTTGTCATTCATCACCCCACCGCAGCATAACGCAGGACTTCCACAACAATTACTTCTGTCATTAAACTCCCAGCATTGTTGTCGTTTTCTTCTGTGATAAGGGCGATTACTGGCCAAGCGAGGACTAATCTTCTCTGATCTGCTCTGCGGTAAGAAGAAAAGCAAACCTCAGCATGCCACTCAAGGCTGAGTGGAGACCGGGGCTGTAGTGCTGTGTTGGACTGCCCCCTGTGGCTTATTGAGGCAACCTTGACTCATACTTGAACACATGTTGAGTGACGAGTCCTGTCTGCAGCTTGCCATGAATAAAAGCCAGTTTCTCCAGCTTTTTTAGAGAGTGAGAAACTGGTTTTGTCTAAATGCAGACATAAACTCGCTGTACGAGTTGTATAGATGGAGTGATTTGTTGTTGAAAATATGCAGCTGAAGTCAAGCAACCATTAAAACACTGAGAGCATTCAAGTTTTATTTCTAGCATTTTGTTGCTGATAACTCCCACTTATCACACGTTCTTTTCTGACATGTTATCTGAATGATAAGAAAATGAATCTAAATAAAATGTAATACATTCAATCAAGTAACGTGTGCTTGCTTTCCTGTCTGACAACACATTTCTTCCTTAGACAATTTTATGTGGAGCATTTCACTTGCAAGTGTTTAAGTCCTTAATTACCTTGACAAGATATCCTAAATTCCTACTCAGATTTTATTACTTGTTCAGCATGATGCCTCTAAAATGCCAAAGTCTTTTCATATGAATTAGATATAAATAAATAAATAACTAAAAACCTGAAAATATTCTTCGATATATTCATTGTGACATGACAATTATGACTTAAATTTGGACATTTTCCCTCTTTTTATTTAGCAAGTCAAACTTACTTTGCACATAGAAAAATAAATTATTTTAAGAGATACACACTGTAAATATAACACAACTAATTAAATTTCTTCTTGTTTTTGAAAGCTAAGATTTTGTCATGTTTATCATTTTGGAGTCAAAAAATTCCTTGAAAAGTCTTTAAAAGTTTTTTTTTATTTGTGTTTCAATTTAATTGAATCACTTGCACAACACTGATGTTGAACTACTTTTATTTGAATTTAATGCACATTTAATCCCACATAAATTTGATTTTAAGTGGCAAAATTTTTATTTTCTTTTAAGTGAATCTATGAACTTCTATAAAAGTCAACATTTTTAACACAGATTCAATCAACACTGATGGCATGTAAAGCATGTAAACTTTAGAGATTTATACTTTTTTAATCATCTGTTGTGATAGTAATAGACAACAAAAAGGACCTAAAATTGATGTAGATATTGTGCAACATCCTATATAATCCATCCTTTTCCCCAGAAGTCCAGTCATGTATAGTATATGGACACACTGCTCCTCTCAGAAGCTCTTTTACTCTCTCAGGCTACATCATTCACATCATCGTAAAAGCGGAGGCCCTTCATCACTTTACAGTACCCAACGCTACCGTTAGCCCCAGGCACTCACATCAAGGCCCACAGCCTACCGCCCCACACTAGCTGTAAACCTCGGCTCTGAACGTTAGAAGAGAAAAGGGATGAGAGGGGTTATTGATGTGCCATAAACCCTGTTATTTTATCTTGGTGGAGAGGAAACTACTGTAGGTGTGTGGTGAAAAGAGAAAAGCAGTCCACTTCCAGCAGGGGGTCAACTGAGAAAACAGGAGATTTTCTCTGCAAGGTAGTTTTATTATCTGCATATTTGCACCAAGGCATCATGAGCTGCAACAAGCACAGAATTCAATTTGCAGTTTGAAAAAGCATGTGAATATTTCTCAAGTGATAGAAAATGTTCTTTAACTAAGTTCAACCTCTATTTTTTAAGTGTTTTTTCTGTCCTATCATTTAGGAATTAATCGGTAGACGGGTTTCATTTGCTCAATGCATTAAACATCTAAATCGTCACATAGAACACCTGTTAAACCACCTAAATATCAGAAGCTATAAATCAGCCTGTCACTGAGATTTCTTATTATTTGACACACGCGCATGCAGGATCTCAAAAATGAAAGCTGCAAAAAATAACATGATCCAGTGATATTTACTAATAAAGATGTCTTTTTTTTATTATTTGGTGAAACATCATATGCTGCAAGCCACATGCAACCTAATCTATCCAAGATATTCCTATAAACCTACACGCTTGTATGCTAACATGACCTCAGCGTTAGCTACTGTATGCAGAGGATGGTCTGACTTTTATATGAGACTGGCCAGTTGCCCTCATCTTCTTTCCCAGCTGTTGGGTCTCCCATATACGCCAAACACAGGGGACCCGCTGCTGTGTGCACATCAGTATCACCCCCTTGCTCAGCATGTGACACAGCTACTTCCTGCAAAGGAATGCCTACACACACATTTTATATGCTGGCTGTATATTAATCCTGTGTATAAGGGAGAAAAGGTAAAAAAAAAAAAAAAATGTTGACCTATTTGTCTGTATAAGAACTCCTTCTTTAACACAAACAATCTCCCTCTCTCTCTCTCTCTCTCTCGCTCTCTTACACACAAGTCCTGAGGGTGATCATTTGTCATGTGGAGAGGAATCTTCAGTCATGCTCCTTATGCTGAGGGCTCAGACTTAAGGCATTCCTCTGGAAATTTATGTCCAAACAGCTGTGGTCTCATCCGCTTCTGTATGGACCAAGAAAAAACTGCTGTCCCAGAAATTATGAGGGGAATCCAATCCATTACACACCTCCAATCAACTCCAAGGGTACATATATGCACATGCAAGCCATTTTCTGTGAGCCTTTGCACGTCTCTCAGCATGTGCAACAGCGAGCGTTTTCCTGCTTTCACAGTGTATTTGCAGCTGCCCAGCTCACCGTCTCTGTGTGTGAGATTGGATGCATGTGCACGTGCACTTGTGTGTAAAGGATTCAGAGATGGTTTTGCGTTCAGCTCTTTGATGGCTGGGCGGTTATCCTCTGGCTTTATGCATCGGAAGGCCACGGTTTAAAGGGGAAAAGCCCTGATTTCACGTTGCAGCCATATGCAAAACAAAAAAAAAAAAAAAAAAAAGAAAGAAAGAGAGAGAGAGAGAGACTAGAGAAAGGGCTACACCGGGGTAAATTCTTATAAGAGGGATGGTCTCTACATGGGCTCTGTCAGCAACTCAGCAACTTCATCATAAAGTTGGTCTACATTTGGAAAAACAAAGAATAATCTAAGTTTAATAATGTGTTATCTATTTGAAGGTCATTGAACGCAGCTCTTTACATTTACATGTTCACATGTTGAATTTAGTCTCAGTCTGAAGGCTTTCCTTGGATTATGAAAAAAAGAACAGTTTTTTCATTATAAAAAAAATAGTTCATTTTAACCTTGACCGATTTAAATGCGACCTCGAAGATTTAAGGGTTTTTTTTTTGTTTTTTTGTCTTTCTGTAGATTGAACATATGAGCTGCGGAAAGGTAATGTAAGGTATGGAAACTCAATGAAGTGTGATGATGATGTGATGTGTTTCGTGAGGTGGGTTCAAGGCCTCTCTTTTGCATGTTTTCTGGGTGCCGTCACTTTCCAACAGTGTATGGCCAAACCCTGCAGGAATGTAAAGTACTGCAGAATGGAAGAGAGAATCAGAGCTTGTTTTCCTTTGTAATGAACTTCACCCGGTACTGCTGCGCCTTTTATTTGAAGAGTCTGAAAAGACCTCGGAAAACTAATGAGCTGAGAAGTGAACTTTAGAAACCCTGACATTAGTGAATTAGGGGAGAAGAAAAAGGGCAGTACAGTTTTGCCATCATTTGTCATCTTTATGTTTCTGTTAAACATCATCAAGAGAGAGGATGGCAAATTCAGGAGACAAGAGATGCTCTGATCTGCCAGCTAAGTGGTCAATGTATTAGTCATTTCCATTTAAATCAACTAACTAAAAAGCTAAATAAGATTGTGTGGCGATGAGGAAAAAGCAGAACCTTATCTACTGTATGATTAATCCATGAACTGAAAGTGGCCCATATACCTGTATAAAATTCAAACAAAATAAAGATGCAGTTTCTTTTCTCTTGGAAAGCTTGTTCCAGTGACCTCCACCTTCCACCACAGTCCAACATCAAGTCTGTCAAGGTGATAAATCCGTGCCAAGATGTCCATTTGCCTGCTGTAGAATGCTTATTCTCTCCATGAACCTTTTTTAAAATATAAAAAAAGGGTTTTGTTAAGTTCTTTCAACTTAAATAAAATCATATCCATCATGTTTTTTCTTGACATTAACTCACGGTTTTGATCAGCCAACACAAAAGTCATCTGTTCCTTTTGTACTTCCTTTTGAGCTTTCAAAGCATTACCTCCAGAATGTGTTTGATGAGGCCATCTTCTTATTGCTCAAAGAGGAAGCCCATTTTTGATGCATGCTTGATCGGATAATGTATATTAAAAGAAAGACAAACGATGCAACCTGTAAACAAATTGTTTATTTTTCCTGATTTTGCTTGAATTGTTAATTCATAAGCAGTCATTGAACAGAATTGTTGAATATTGTCATGTTTTGTTAATAATTTTATTTATTCATTTTCCAGAGGTCTGCTATAAACCGAGGGTGGTGCCTCATGCTATACACGAGTCCTGCTAAGTAAAGCAGAATAGTATTGACATTTGATGGGCTGATTATCTTGAAGGTAAAAGAATAAATGGTAAATTGTTTTTTCTGCTTCCGCAAGGCTGTGTAAGGTCTCATTCATCCCATGCTTGCACATCATCTTGCCTCACCTTAAATGTTCTTTTGCTGTACTGATCAGGGGTTGGATGACTCCTTTTTCACGTATTTCCTATATATTTTTCATTTTAACATTTGACATTAACAAATATGTTTAACTTTGTATGAGGTACTTGCTACTTGAGTTAGTTTATTTGTATAACACATTTCATATACAAGACAATTCAAAGTGCTTTATATAAAACATTAAACACATTACAGTGGATGCAGAGGGGAAAATCATTAAAACTAATAAAAAGCCTGATTTAATTTTTTTCTAAAGAGGATCTTAAAACAGGACCATGCAGTTCTGAACTTCTGAATAAAAGCTCTTCAAATGCAGCTGAGAACAGGTGGCTCTTTATCCTGGATTTAGATAAACTGAGTGTTTTAGCTGATCTGAGGGTTTCTGGGAGTTTGTTCCAGACATGTGGAGCATAGAAGCTGAACACAGCTCTCCATGTCTGGTTCTGACTTTGGGAACTGATCAAAGACCAGGTCCAGATGACCTGGGGGGTCTGGTGGGGTCAAACTTGGTCAGGAGGTCACTGATGTATTTTGGTCCTAACCATTCAGAGCTTTATAGACCAACGACAGGCCTTTAAAGTCTTTTCTCTTCTCTGACCATCAGGCAGCCAAGAGAGGAAACAGACCTCAGAGCTGGACTGATGTGGTCCACCTTTCTGATCTTAGTGAGAGCCCAGGCAGCAGAGTTCTGAATGAGCTGCAACTGTCCGATTTTTTTTAGGAAGACCTACAGTATACAGACACGAATAATCACGCAGACTAAAGCTGAGTGCATGGCCTAAGTTTTCCAGCTCCTGCTGAGGCATCGAGTCTTTTATCTTATACAGTTATAAAGTAATAGTAGGCTGATTTGGGGATTACCATAATCTGTTTTTCAAAGGTCTGAGTCCATCACTAAACCCAGATTTCTGGCCTGCTTGGTGGTTTTTAGGTGTATACTGTAGATTGAAGTTCTGCAGTTGTTTTGTCTTTGGCTCCAAATCACCTCAGTTTTCTTTGTGGTTACTTTAATAAAGTTACAGCATATCCAGTCATCTCCTAAATGCATTTACTGAGAGCTTTGGTCACCTGTGGTGACATTGAGATACTGTATGTCAGTGTTACTAAACTTAAAATCCAATGTTTTTTTCCCCTTTAAAACAACTTGAGGTAGCCAGGATGTCTCAGCTCTTCTCTGCGGGAGTGACTGTGTCTCTCGGCTGGCTTGGTAACATCGCAGGATCTCCCCGGACAAGCTGGAAGAAGTGGCTGAGGGTGGGATTCCCTACCTATGCAGCTGCCCCCATGATCTGACCTCAGATAACAATGGATGGATTGATGGATGGTAAAGGCAGCCATTTTGAAAAAGAGTATTTAAGACTGCTTTTAACTTCAGAAAATCAATAAATCCAAAACGTGTCAACCTGCAGGATTTTCAGAAGGCATTTCATGATGTGGTCATTTATCATTACTATCTAATTAAACACTCTAGAACAGAAACTTTGCTGCTGCTTCCAAATCAAGCATAAACACAGAATCTCATTCAATTCGAGCTTTTCTTTGAAATCAAGTTCTTTTTTTCACTTTGTATTTCTAAATCGGAACAAAAGCATAAACTAAACTATGTCTTCCAGTTTACTTATAATTATCTTCTCTGAAGAGATCACTGCTTTTGTTTTGGGCTAAAAACCACTAAATACTAATAAAGAAACAAGGCAATGGAAAATAATGAGTTGTTTTATTCACGTGACTCAGTAAAACTTATTTATGGAGACTTTTTTTTAAGTATCTTTCAGGTTTTGTTTTTGTCTGATAAAGCACACACAAATATCATGGATAACAAACAACTGGTGGAAAGTCTGTATAAGCACTCTTTGAAGGTTTTTAATTTGAACATCCCAGTATGTTCAAATTAAAAATGGTCTATTTTTAGTATCCATTTGCTGACAGTCAACCTCAAATTATGTGATTTGCAATGATTTGTTGAATTCATTTGGTATTCAAAGCAGGCTGATGCAGTCTGCTGTCAGCACACTTTATCCTCTCGGGAGACAGACATCAGCGTGGAAAGCTGCGCTTACCTCCCTTTGGCCTCAAAAGGTCATTTGGTCTGCTGCCTCTAACTTCACGTAACATAAACTTCCTCACCACAAGCAAAGTCATAAACAAAATAAACAAACAACCAGAGTTTGGAGCTTATTAGGCCACAGTTTCAACAAAAGGGTTTATTTGCTCAAATTTGCTTGCACAGTGACCCAGCTCCTTTATAGTGAGCACATGTGTGGAAGAGGGCATGGAAAGGCGAACACTACAGAAGAGGAATCTGGGGGGGAAGGGGTGGAAAAATCCATATTTTTCCAATATGCAGACAGAGTCGTTCATCAGGCAAAGTTTGACACACGTCTTCAAAAAGAGTTAGAAACAACAAGTTGGTGGAAAAAAGTCTTCCAGAAATGAGACGGGAGGTTTGGCTAAACAAATGTCATTTTTGGATGCTGCTGCAGGGAGGATGAGAGTGGGAAAGTTGATGAAAAGAGTGAAAAGATGCATTCCTATGAATCTAACTCACTGCCTGGCTGTTTCCTGGGCTTGATTAGAGGGATGCAGTGACTTGTGGTACATTAAGATTAAGATCTTGCCTGTCCAGAGGGAATTATGGAAAGGAAGTTCTATGAATGTCTTCATCAAATGTGACATTGGTTTTTATAAGAGGAAGTATCATTACAGCCTGAAGTCACAGTGACAGCACTGTTTGTGACGGTTACACAGCCCACCTTGTAATCAAAAGGTCACAGGTTTGACCTATGAGTGGGTTTGCCTTCATTTAAATAAAGCCTTTCCTGATTAGTGTTAAACAGGACAAACAAATTTAATGGGATGGTTGTGGCTTAATTATTGCAGCAGATTATCCACAAATTACAAGATTGCTGGTTCAAACCCTGGACTCTCCACAAGTTGAAATGTCAGAAGCAGTCCCAGCTCCTTACTATCACGTCCCCACTGATGTGTGAATGAGAGAGAAAAGAATCATGAAAAATGCCTGCACAGTTACTCCAAACTGCATTTATTCCCAATGTTTTGATTCCACGGGACCTTCCTCGAAGATCCAGTGGGACTGAAACGTTTGGAGTAAGTGTGCAGGCTTTTTTTTCCCACTTTCCATGTCCACGGCAGTAACCGTGCACCTGGTGATGTGTGTATACCTACAGTGATGAAAGAAAGGAATCATAAAACACTTCAGAGGCCTAACAGGCCTCACTTGTACAGACCATTTAACAAATACATGACAGCTGTCTCTTAAGGGATTTCCTTCCATTCTAACCCAGGGACACACATCAGCCCCAACATTATAACTAACCATCTAATATTGATTAGGTCCTTTTCCTGCTGTCAAGAGATCTCTGATCAGTCAGCATGGGGACGAATAACACCCCTAAGGGTGATGTACTTCTCAAAAGACATTCAACAATCAACTGGTTTCCTCCTACTGTAGGGTTAATGATCCCACAATGAGAGGGTGAGGGTACATCAGGCCTGTAACAGGTTTTGAGTAGGTGGCAAATGTCAAAGCAAAATCCATGTAAATGTCAGGATGCAGGAACATTGCGCTGCAACAATATGAGAAGCACTGCTCACTTTACCTGCCTGGGATTTTAATATTTTGGCTCATGAGAGCATGGAAATGATGTTCATGATTAAAGCTTGCAGAGGCTGAGGTTTAATTCACAGCGGTGAGGCCAGGAAAACACGCATTACTATAAAATGGCAGCATTGAAATTAGTTTATAGAGTAATGACGGTTTTATATTTTTTCTAAAATATCTGCCAAGCTTAACTCATAATCATTAGGAAATCATAAAAAGTCTAAACTTGCACTGCTGTTACTGACTGAAGATTTGATTACTTGGTAAGTAATTTGACTCCATTATTCATGTATGCTCCTCTTTAGCCCATTTATCTAAATCTCTTCCTTGGAAAACACCCTTGAAAAATCAGAAAGCCCAATTTAAAGTGTTATCGCACTAAATGAACAGGAAAAGAAAATCCAAACACTAAGTTTAACTTTTTTATGTTGTTGAAAAAAATGTTGCAGAAAAACTGGCAGTTGCGTAAAAACATGCTCATCTAAAAAACAACTGGTGATTCACAGAATCACCTTTAAATCACAAAGATCAGAAAATGAGCGCTCGTCGCTGCACTTCAGTTCAGCTCTGTTTTGGACGCTTCGGATGTGGGGAGTGAGCTGCTGCATCAGATGCTTGCTTGGATGCTGCTTTTTTTCTGGAGTTTTTATCTTGTGGATTATAAAGAGCACTCCTGACGAAGCGCGAGGCGGCTCCCTTATCCAGACGAGCAGCTTTCTTCTTGTCAGTGATTTCCTTCACTCTGTTCATGTAGGTCCTTATTCGCTCCTGGTGAGCAGAGAACAGTTAAGGAGTCATTTCAAAGTTAACATGAAGAAAAAGAAGGTTTAAATTGGCGAAAAAAAAGTGCATACCAGCTCCTGTTTGATCCCATGTTCTCTGGGGTTTATACCTTGTGTTACCAGATACACTGCAAAGAGGAAAACAATGTTCATATTGTATTCTTTGGCATCTACTTTTTCAATAAGTATTTAAATGTGTTGCTTATTTGAATCCCTCAACAAACATCTTTTCCAGACAAATTGTTTCAAAATATGTGCAATCAGTAAGAATCTATGCAGATTTCTCACTTTTGTTTATAACTTTTGTTTAGTTAGTCACTTTAATCACTTCTCATCTGACAAACAACCGTAGTAGTGTTGAAACGGTCCTTAAATAAGAGCAAAATGTGAAGTTTTCTCAGGCTGATTATGACTACACTGCTGCTGTAGAGCAATTTAACTCCCAAGAATAAAATAGTGGCTGTTTGAATAGCTTAAAGGGGAAGTTCAGGGTTTTTGACATAGAGCCTCATTTTCAAGTGAGCCAGAATACTACTTATCACTGAAGATGGTTTCAACATATTTCATCCCATTATTCTAGTTCCAGGAGGTAGCTGATGTTAATGCTAGTGCAAGTCAATAGGAATCTGCTAGCCTTTCATTAATAACAATCTTATCCACTCCACAGAACATCCGAGGTGAATCATTTATAACTTCAGACTAGGGCTGGACGATAATTCAATGTCAATATATATCGATCGATAGAGGTTTTTGAAAGCACAAGAAAATGTTCTGGACAGAGTTATAGGGAGAGTGGTGCTGACTTTTCTGCAACATTTTGTGATGTATGAAAGCGCCGGGACACGATAAGACCACAAGTAAGCAGTATTTGAAAAGACGAGTCTGTTTAAAGAGCAGATGGACTTTACTGCTCATATTCCACAATGTAGGTCTGAAAACGGCTTTAATTTGATCTTTATTATAAGTAAGTAATTCAGCAAAAGCTTAAATGGCCAGGGCTGCACCTAAAATAGCTTTTAATTTGATAATGGCTTTTTTTTTTTTTATAAATATCGATATCGATCAATGCAGATTTTTTTTTTTTATCGATAATCTTTTTTTCTAGATCGTCCAGCCCTACTTCAGACTATCTGTGTAAATGCCGTGTTAACAAAATAATGTTACAAATCAAACTAACCTGCATTTTGTTGCATTTTGATTGTTGCTGCTGAGAAACTTTACAAAGTTTTACTTCCTGTATTTGGCAGCAGAGTGATGTCATCTGCTGCTACGTGCATGAAGGAATTTGATTACACAAATATACAGTCTGAAATACCACCACGTCTGAAAGGCATGAGGATATGTCACATTTTGAAGATGATTTCAAACTTTTTTCATCAAACTAACTGTCACCATGTCTCTATGAACCAGAATACACTGACAAAGGTAGTAAGCTGGTAAGAAACTAGTTTCTTAATATGAAACGCAAAATTTGTCATACAAGGCTAGTTTTACTAGTTTAACACAAGTTTACTAGTTTAACACGGCATTTACACAGATAGACTTGCTGATTTGCCTCGGATGTTCTGTGGAGTGGATAAGATTTTTAATGGCAGGCTAGCAGATTCCTATTGACTTCCACTAGCAGTAGCATCAGCAACCTCCTGGAACTAGAATAACGGGATGAAATATGTTGAAACTGTCTTCAGTGATCAGTTGTATTCTGGCTCACTTGTAAATGAGACCCTATGTCAAAAATTCTGAACTTCCCCTTTAAACATGTAAAGAAGTTATATTTTCAGCTGCTTCCTGCTGCTATGGCGTGTTGACATGAGTAGTTATGGTGTTAATGACGTGGCGAGAAAATTATAACTCAAAAAGTATAATACTCCACTTCTTTATTCTTTATATTTAATATACCCTACTTTGTCTGGTCAAAATTTTGCATGAATAGCAGATTATGGGGCAAGCAGTGTGGCTCTTCCTGCACTTTTGCAGGTATATTTGCTTAAAATGTGAAGAACGGGGACAGAGAAATTACTGGATTACTGAAATCAATTAGGCCATTAACAACATTCATCTCATATGTTAAAAGGATTGAATATGCAGTCAATGCACAAAAACTATCCCAAAACACAAGTTTTTGTCATTAAACTAGCACTGCCTACTTCAGGGATGTCCAGCTCCGACTCTTGTGGGCCACAATCCTGCAGGTTTTGAATGTTTCCCTGCTCCAAAACATCTGACTCAAAACATTACATAGCTGCAGGATGGCAGCCCTCGAGCACCAACTTTGGACACTTTTGGGCTAATTCAATGTAATGGTCAACAAATGCAATTAAGAAACAAATAACTTACTCCAGAATAATGAATTAAGGGTGTAAGCAGACATCAGATCCAGCTTGGCTTGATCCAAAGGATCCAGCTGGTAACAAATCAAGTTTAATTAAGTATACAGAATAGATCAATATCATGCATAATAAAAATAAAAAAAAATCTCATATTACAGTATGGCAAAGATCACAGATGTGTCAAACGTGCTATTTTGCACCAGGCACTAGATTTATCCAGAAACATAAAGGCAAAAGGGTATATCTAGTTTGAATTCATAACAAGTCAATCTCCAGTGTCTACTGTATGTTGAAATGCCCATTCTACCTTTTGCAAGAGATCATTTCTGGACATCGACATCAACTTGTCCAACATGGTTTTGACTTCATTCACTGATGAGTTGAATGATGTGAGCTGCTCGTCTATCTCTTGAGGATAGTCATCGATGGTGCTTTCTGTTGCCATTTTGCTGCAAAACAAACACAGTCACCGATGTTCGTTGTAATGTGATAAGTTTTCTTGGAAACATTAAACACCCTGATTAACATTTAAAATGGTAGCTTAGTGGCTAGTTCTACGCTGTCACGCGCAACTTAAAGACGCAATCCTTAGGAGAAAACGAGAATAAAATGTCAGTGAACCACAAAAGACTTCATGAAACCATTTGTTACTTAAATGCTTATAAAATATCAAGAATATTATTCGTAAAATCTAGAAAGTTTAATATTTACCTTTACAGCACGGTACACGCTGTAGCCAACAGGATGTGACGTAACTGAAGCCCGAGTATTTCGCTTCTTCTATGCTTCTATCGCTCTCTACTGTTTGGAGGACCGAGGGGGTGATAGTTGGCGTTAGCTGTTTTTAATCATTTTAGTTGAATTAGCTTTGCATGTTTATAAAAACTTCAAGTGGGCTCCATATTGTTAAAAAAAATCACGGTTACCTATGTTGACTATTTTCCTGTCACACTAGTGGTACCAATTGTATTTTTTTCTTTCATTTTAATGTTTCAGACTTAACAAACAAATTAAACAACAAAAGAATGTTCTTTTAAAAATAATCGCATTAATGGTGAAATGTCTTTTTTCTTTTTAGGTTTGTTTTGTTTGTGTTAATCATTTAACGGGAAAATTCGTATTAAAAATAGAGATTGTAACTTGAGGGCAGTCGAAGCGCTTTGGTTACCATGGTAATCAGGGGCGTCAGTATGTGAAATGAGTAGAGCCGTTTAGTGTGTTAAGGGTTTGGACAGCACGCATTTATGTGAACGTGAAGGCTTGAGTCATGGATAACTGTGATTTGGAGAAGCTCTCTGTTTCTGCTGGGAAGCTCCGTCCAGCCTTCTCATCAGAAGTGACAGACTACAAGGTGACAGTGCAGAGCAGCGTCAGCAAAGTAACTCTAAACTTGATTACCAGTGACTGTGGAGCTTCATACACAATTGTAAGTACTTTCTTGAAAGCTGAAAAACACTTCTTTTTGTATAAATTTCTTTCTCTGCAGTTTTTTTTTTTTTTTTTAAATGTTTTTCAGCTCTCTGGTGACCGTTCCAAAACTATTAAGCTAGAAGATGGACTGAACAGAGTGGAAATTGAGGTGGTAGCTGAAGATGGCACCACAAAGAAATACAGTGTGGAAATCACCAAACTATCAGCAAAGATTGCAGAGCTGAGTAACCTGGGTTTGGATGGAGATATTCCACTGTTTCCACCATTTACCCCCAAAGCATATGAATACAGCTGTGAGTAGACTTTTTTTTTAATCTATGCTACAACCTATACATCAAATGTAATAGAAAAATGCTATAAAAAGTAAATACAATGATACATAAAGATGTGTTCACAAATATGCAATGTTATCTGCACATGCTCATAGGTGATGAATTTTGCATTACAATCCACAAAAGTGTGTTCCTCAGCTTGCATTTTTACATTCACCAACACTCATACACCTAAATGTAAGAATTTCTCCCACAGGTATCGTTCCATTTTACTTGAATGAAGTGACTGTACTTCCAAAGGTGACAGACAAACTCATGAAAGTTACTGTGAATGGGAAGAGCAGCTCCCAAGCAGTCCCACTGAATTTTGGAGACACTATGGTGGAGGTCTCAGTCTGTTCAGCAGATGGCAGTATTTCACAGGTATGATGGAACATGAGTAGATGGCTGCATGTTATCAGATAAACATCCGTCATGTTGATTCAAGGCCGTGTTTGATTATCACACTGAAATGTTGAACAGTATACACAGTATTACAGTTTGCCTCATTACCCTCTAACAAAACACTAATTCTACATTTTTAAGGCCCCATACATCCACATCAATAAATAACCGGATATAAGGGAAATTTTAGGAGTGTAACTTGTTTGAGTCATTCAAGTTTGATAGGGCTGTGTTGTACTGCTACACCGGTGTATTTATTATTAAGTAAATCCCGTCTAACTTCACCAGGTGTACACCGTGTTGGTGACTCGAGAGCTAATTCCCATAGCTGTGACCTTCACTGATGGGAAACAGCAGCTGGACTATGAATGTCCAGTGTCCCTGAGTGCTTTTTACAGGCCTGTGTCTGTCAACCACAGGTGGGATTGAATGAGAGCATTTATGAGAAAGCGTTGGCAGTGATGGTAGTCACTGTCATTATCCATATTTACATCACTGTGTTTTTTAAACATATGGTTTATAATTTGTGAAGCTGTAAAATAATGCATCATTTTAATTTGTGTCCTTTGTTTTACTTAGTTTGAGTCATGCTGATTGATTATAGTCATTTAAAGAGATTTATTTTCCTTATTTATTTTTACAGGCCATATCATGCTTATTGTGTTTAGAATGTCTTCAGTAATTTATGCAGATTTTGTGCATGCAGAATGCTCATAAAGTTACAAACTTGAAAACAAATGGGAGTCCTTTGATTTTAAAGAAACTACACCTTTAGTATCTTAGATAAAATCACAATAAAACATGTAACTTGCAAAACAAACAAACAAAAAAGCTGGATAGTGAAGTGCCTCACTTACAATACACACTCAAACTTTTCTTTATAAATGAGCAAATAACAACATGATTAAACTGATTCTTTTGTTTTTTTGCAGTAAACCAAAGAGTGTCTTCTCAAGGCCTTACATTGAGATGCTAACACGAAGATCAAAAGTTGACCCGCTTAGTGATTGTCTTCTAGGAGATGACTGGAGGGTCCCTGAACTTGACCTTGACAAAAAGATGTCTGTTGCTACAGTGAAGTGTTTCTTTTCTTACCGAGGTAAACCCTGGGCTCTGAGCTTCTTTTTGTTTTTCAATAATTATTTGAAGCAGACCTGGGTTATTTGGTGAATGCAAGATTAGTAGATTAGTATACAAATACTTGTATAACAACTTGTTAATATGTAAGACGCACTCTACCTTACCTCTCGACAGTCCTGATTACCCAACCTATACTATCGTGTAACATGACGGCTCTGTAGACAAAGATTATGTTGCTGTAATGAAAGAGATATTATTACTTAACTAAAACGTCCTGCAACTGGCTGCTGTAGGATTAAAGCTGGATTTGATATCAGGCTTTTACACCCATCAGTGGTTTTTAGACTAAGGTCATACGTGTGATTCTGCAAAACAAACACCTCTTTATAGTGTTAAGTTGCTCATTTGAATGGTTGCCAGTAGCTGAAGCCAAACAATTTTACAGAGTTGATGAATAAACCAATAGAAATGTAATATAGCCTTTCTTATACAATTGTCTACACCTTTAAATGTTTTTTTATGTGTGTGTGTACCTTTTTTTTAACAAAGGATGTGACAGAGTGATGGAACTATCAGAGCTGGGGTCACATTCCCTGGACTGTCCACACAAACCCACAGGGGACTTCAATGCAAAGGTTAGGATGAAAGATTAAGCAGTGCGCAGCATTGGCAGAATCACTGCTATTGACCTTGCCTCTGCTCATCCTTTATTTACAAGTCAGAGCTCCTTTCACAACCACTAAGTGCCAGTTTAACCTCTTCAGTAAAAAGCAGCCTGTGTGGTTGTGTGCAGGACGCAGAGGCCCTTTACTACTCCTATTGCATTTAATGAATTGTTATTATGCAAGACTAACATGATGAACCAACCAGCTAAGTCCACTTATCAGATCAATTCCTTTAGTTTGCTTAATTAATTTTTTTTTTTTATCTTTATGTCTGGAATATTTAAAAAACTGGGTGCCATTTGTTGCAGGATGTCACAGAGACAGATTGGTATAAGGAAAACTTTGAATCATCCAGCTGTTTGGAGATTGAAACAAAACATGATTGTGAGGTAATTATCTTTCACTTTTTATTTTCAGCGTACACAAGTTCACTTTGACCAAAGACTGTATAATTAACCTTTCGGTTTGTCTGCCAATGTTAAACTAGAAAGATTAATTTTAAAAATCCAGTTTTGATCAGGCAAATTTATGTTTTTAATCTGAAAATATAATGGCATAATATTGAACTAAAAGTCAAATAATGTACAGTATAGTTGCAACAGTTTGTTTGCATGAAAGCCCATATGTAGTGGTTTTCATTTACAGTAGTGAGCAGAAGTCTTGAGCCACCCATCATTTTTCTTTATAAATTGCTAGATCAAAGTAGGCGCAGATGTATTGAAAGATAAATGTAAATACAGTGTATATAGAGGAAAAACAGAGTTTATTGAATTCTAATAAGCTTGAAAGTCTATTTCTTATCAGGTTTCAGTGAACGGGTTTTTTAGTGGATTTGTTCCTGTTTATTAAGGATGTGACTTTATACTATTCATCTGTTGAGTGTAATTTTGTTAGGCCTGACAATTCTTCTTCTGTCTACTCATCTGCTTTCCTGAATCAAATTATTCATTTTGAAACAGAATGCTGGTAACATGGTGCCTAAATGTCCCGTTTAAAATTGTATATCTGCTAAGTAATCTATACAACTGACTTATTCTTGAGTTAGGCTCCTTGTTAATGCTTGAAAGCAAAGGTCAGTGTTTCGTATAGCAGCTTAACTGTCGAATGTCCTCAGCAATTAGTGAAAAAGCAGTCAATGACCGAAGAAAATTTGAAAAGCCTGGAAAACTACACTTAAGAAGAATCCAAGAAAGTCTTACTGCTTTGAAACAAAGTATAAAGACATAAGGGGCAGTTTGAGACATTTTCACAGCACTGTACATTGCTTATATTCAAGCAAGTTACTTCTCTGATAACTCTCTGTTTTCCTGTTTATATGAAGCTTAATAAATTTAGGTTTTTAAGGATTTATCTTCATCACATCCTTTATTCCTCAACGTAGAATCAGAAATCAGACTTACCTCATACATGTAGTTCTTCTCCGACGGTATTTGTAGAAACTTTATTTCTTAGCCTGTTTCATTTGTTTCCTACAGATACGTTACTGGGAGAAAAGACTGCACATGTCTGCAGCACAAGACAGTGTGGAGATATTGTGTACATTGGCTGAAGAGCAATGGAAACACTACAGGAAACAACTTCCAAAACCAGGCACATGTTCCAGACCAAGAGTATAGACTCACAAATTAGACATAAACCATCTGTCAGAGTCTGGTGCCATCTAGTCACATTTTTTACTTTTTATTTGTAAATCATTCTCTATTTTGGGGATTTTTTTTTTATCTATAAATGTATTAGAATAACACTTTTTACTTTAAATCACCTTTTACATTTGTTACTTGCCACCAAACACCTACTAATCTATCTAAAACTAACATTTACTTCACCAGCTGGTTGAATAACAAACTAATGTATAGTGTCTTTGATTCAGGATATTTTCCTTGCACTGCTTTGGCACGAATGCTCAACTGCAGCTATTAAAATATACATGTAAATGGGCTGGTTTGCGGTGCCTCTGAAACGTCCTCTTCTGTCTCTTATGCCGGGCACTCAAGTTACTGCTCGTGTTTTCTCAGCTACTTGTGCCTCGCTAATTGTTTGATGAGTCATAGAAGTGACATTTGAGACAGATCCCAGACGACTGAATGAGAGTCACTGGAACTGAACTGAGAAGTAACACCAGAGTGGGAGAGACAGACCTCTTAAAATATAAACAACCTTTTTGTGTCGTTCTACATCGAGCTGAGAAACAAAAAGTGCTTCTCAGTTTGACCTTGTAGGTTGTATTGCTGCAAAATGCAAAGATCGTGTTCTGCTACTTGAACATGGGTTTAGTTTAAATGTTGAAGCTTGTTTTTTATGGAGACTGTTTATTGAAAATTCTGATTTATTAAATGCATACTTAGGTGCTATGCTTGCAAAACATTTCATTACTAAGACAACTTTTTTTTTATCAGTGATAAGCAGAGTAATTCTATTGTGCCGGTAACGGATTTACAAACTGTGGTAGTGCAGTCTGACACAGTAAAGATGCTCTTGACATGGGGACTTACTCTCTCTGAATATTTCATGCAAAAGAACTGAAAGAGAAAGCAGCCTAATGGGAGATACTGTTGTTTCTTATCATGCGATGTAATGTGTTGTGCGTGGATAATTCTGATTCCTGAAAGCCTTTAAGTCTGACAACAGACAGACAGTTTCAGATCATAACATATAGTTTTGTTGGTTTCTGTCCAGTTAAATGAATGTAATTATTTCCACATTAACACCAGCGTTCTAAAAAACTGGAAAATGAGCCCTTTTCTAAGCTTACTTCTCAAACTGTTAAATATGGCAGGTCCACTGTTAATAAAGGGAACAAAATCATAATAAACTGTTGTTTGATCCTGCATTGATAGAAATTCACTTGCAGATGCAGTATATGCAGATGCAGGTTTTGTTTTCTACTGGAAGGACAGTGCCATATAGCTCTGTTTATTCTTCACATTTCCACAGGGGAACGTTTGCATTATGAGGATGGCGAGTCTCCTCTGCATAGCCTGGAGCAGGCTGCTATTTACTATGCATCAGCTATCAGACTCAGATTCAGAGATGCCAGACTCCATTTCCTGCTGGGTCTCGTTCTGGAGGAGCAGCACTATGCCATGGAGGTGTACGGCCTCCAGAGAAAGGTATCGTCTGGAAGGACACGTTCTATATAACAGCAAATGATGGCAAACTTATTGCAAAAACCAGAGGGGTGAGATTTTTTCTTGAGGCTAGCTGCTGACACCCAGCACATTCCTTCAGGTTCCTCTGTAAAAACATTAAATAAACAAATGCCATTAATGTACATTCTCAAGGACTTTCCCACCCACACATATACAGTAGGAATGCTCTTTGAATACTTGGTTTTAATTGAGTTATAGGTTTAAGTGTTTAGCATTTGAGAAATTTTAAAGGAAAGAGTAAATCTTAAGTGCCTAAATGCAACTTGGTAGAGTAAATGGTCTCTTTCATTTGAATAATTATATAAATATGTATAGACAAAAGGCAAAGCATGCAGCTAAAAGCTGCATAACTTCCTTATCCTCTTACTTCATCATTTCCAGGCTGACAGAAGCAGGGATGAATTAAGTGATGCCAAATCAATAGCACTTCAGGATGACATCCTGGGTGTGTGTAAGCTGCATGGTTTCCTTGGCACGCCTACGGTGGAGAACCAGCTGCAGGCTCTGGATAAAGAGTTTCAGCTGCTCAAAGAGCAGGGACAGTCCAGCAAAGCAGACTATGTCCAGACTCTCTACATCTGGCTCTCCAAGAAAAGTAGCAAGGTAAATTTGTTTTATGCTGCATGTATTAAATTCCTTTCAAAACATTATTGATCCATAAATGACTTATGCAACGGGGACCACCCTATCCTCTTGTCGTGCTGATGTTGTTGCAGGATAGCAATGCAGTGATGCAGGACGAGGAGAGCTGCGTCCACCGAGCCCTAGTGAAATACCTGGATGCCTGGTGTCTGAGTCCGGACAGCTGGGAGTTCAGTCTGCATGTGGGACGGCTTCTGTTGCTTCAGGGGAGGAGCAGAGAAGCTCTGCAGCACCTTCAGAGTGGCCTGGCGCTACGCCCCCTACACCCTGCTCTCAGGTCAGCTCACAGAAGTACTGGTGGTAAAAGAAACAGGACTTACAATTTATTAGTAACAGGCCATCAAGCTGCCATTGAAAATAAAATACTAGATTGTGATCACATATTTAATCTAATTTAAAAAAGCATCTAGGTAAATGTAAACAAACTAGAAATGGAGGTTAAAGCATGTATATTATCTGAACCATTCTCTCAGCCTACGCTTCAAATCCTCACTTCCTCATAAGCGCTGTCTGAAAACTAGACTCGGAGATAGTTTAGCCTTCACCATCTGTCTTGTATTGCTTTTGATCTTTCTCAGATTCTTCACAGGGCTGGCTCTGTTGCAGCAGGAGGAGAAAGCCTCGCAGGGCACAGAGAGGGAGGCTGCACTATTCTTACATCAGGGACTGGAGCACTTTGTCAGCCAGCGCTGCAGCAAGAGGTGTGTGTGTGGGGGGGGGGGGGGGGGGTGTGTGTGGTGGAGGTGGATGCATTCACTGAGGGGGAGACAGTGTGAGGGCATCAGTTGTGTATATCAGGATTCTGGCTTTAGTTTCACCACTGGTGGAACATGGAAACCTAAATTTGGGGCATTTTATTTTATTTAAGTGTTCGCTGCAGTTCTTTGTTGTGATTTTCTCTGCAGCCAGGTGGAACAGGATCCATCAGATCCTCTATCCAGTCTCAATACACAGTTTCTACGAGGCCTTCTCACTCTCGGGCAGCTGCAGCAGAGGAACACGCTGTCTGGGAAGACCATGAGTGCTGAACAGGTGTATCACTTGTAAGTAGCAGTCACTCTTATTGCAGTGAACCCAGTCATTTAGTAATAAACAAAGAAAGGCCCTAGCATTCAACAGTATGACACAAAGGCCTCTCTCTCTCTCTCTCTCTCTCTGTCCCCGTGCTGGTATGCTTCAGTGTAGCAGTGCTAACTGCCCAGAGTGTGAGTCAGTGTGCGTGTCGCAGTGATGTGACCAGGCAGCTGGAGTGGGTGCTGCTGGATGCTCACTTTGCCCTGCTACAGACACTGAACCAGCAGGGCGAAGGTCAGGCTAAGGCAGGCATTGTGATGCAGACACTGGTGGCGAAGAGATGCCAGACCCTCACAGCTCTCATACGTCTCTCCTCCATCACTCCCTGTCAGGAACTGCTGGACATCCAGGAGAGAGTAGGAGCATTCTCTGCTGGTTTATGCTTATGTTTTCTAAGTTTAACGGTGGTTTGAGTTGTTGCATGCTGAAGCTTAGTTCATATATTGTGGCTTCTCCCTGCCTTGCCTCTGTTGCATAGACATGCCAACTGGCAGTGGTGACCACCCCACGGGACAGCCATGCCCTGTGCCTCCTTGGTATGGCTCAGCTGGCCCAATATGACAACAACCCAAAATCAGACAAGTCCAAAGATGCCAGAATTGATGCTTGCCTCAGCTTCCAGGCCAGCATTGAGCTGGAAGGCAAGCTTCAGAATGGAGAACCACCTGGGCAGCTTTTAAGTGAGTCTATACTTTAAACCCTTAGCAGAGAATTAATTATAAAAGGGCCAAATCCTCTATTTTACAGAAGTGAATTTTGTAATAAATGTTTCAATTATTCTGTTTGCTCAGAACAAAAGTGGTGGCTGGACCAGCTGGAGGCTGAAAACAAGAAAGCAGCCTTACCATCTGCTACTTCATCTACCCAAGCAAAGGAGCCTTTTGTCAACAGTGTGGCAAACAGAGGTGTAAAGCAAGGCAGGGGAGGGACCAGTCAGAGGCAGGCAGCTGTGACCAAAACTCAGACTCTTGCCACATCAGCCCCCATCAGGGAAGGGAAGGCTACTCGGCCTCCAGCCAAAACCCCTGCAGTCAGGTGAGTCATGCTGTCAGCCCGCGGACTCAAGCGTACAGCAGATCTGTCATGTGGCTGTTTGTGGATATTTTTTATGCTTATTTATTCATGAGCTTTTTTTCCCTCTGGATTCATGCTTTTATAGTTATATCCTGCTTTTTATTCATGAGGCAGGGCAGAACTGGAAAAACAATCTTTTACTGTTTAACATTTTGGGTTTTCTGTACAAAATGTGAACAGTTTGAATTGAGGAAGTTTGCATAAAAATAAAACCAGAACAAACAGACAGAAGTGAGATGGGTTTCGCCATTTCTACACAAGCATGAATTAAACTTGTTAATCAAACAAACTTGTGTATCTGTTTTTGTGAACAGTTTTAGAGCTTTTGTGTTACACTTTCTTGCCTGCAGGGGGAGAGCTGGAGCAGCTGCCAAAACAGATAAATCAGGCAAACCTTCCAACAACAGTACCAAACCCAAGCTCCCTGCCAACAAGTCTAAACAGGATGGTTGTCCTAAGACTGTTGAGACTGCAGAAGGTAAGACATGACAGAGGCACGTACTCCATCAAGTTAAACTCTGCTTCTCTGGAAAAGAAGCTGGAAAAAATAAAGGGGAAGAGATCTGGAGCTTGTATATGATGTATAAGAGAGGGAGGTCAGAGAGAAGGCAGTCAGTGAGATGTAAAAATAGTGTTTTAAAGCTAATAAAGACTCCTGCATTGTGAGATGATTGTGGGGTTTTTTTTTCAGTTCAGTTTTTTTCTTTTATAATACTTCCATAAGTTGCAGGACCCATAATAAATATCAGCTTTATTTCCAGACCAATGAATGCTTTAAATGTAGAGCATTTCACTTCAAACAGTAACTGATGGAAACATGTAATCATTAAGGCCAAGTTTTAGATGAAATTATTAAAGTGTGATATAACAGTGTCATTATGTCTGCATTCCTTTTTTTGTTTTAGAACCTGTTGTTGTGCCAAAAGTCAGCGGGCCCAGCATAGTGAACCGCAGGTCTCATGTATCACGACTGGGTCTGGCTCGGGTCCTCTCATACTCTGCAGACTCTCAGGACCGAGCAAAGCAGCTCTACCAAGAGGTCATCGCCATGGCACCAGGGGTCAGCTGTTATGTCACATTTACTGTAGATCTCAGGTGTTTCATTGCTGCCTTTACAATGCAGCTTATAGTGATTTAAATTATTGTTCCATCGAATTTCGGAGTGGTAGAGAAAAATTGCTGTGCAATGAATGAAATATTTCCCAAGCGCACTTCTAAAGACTTGAAAGCCGCTTTTCTTAATCTCCGAATAGTTGCCTGATGTCTCATTCCCCATAAGATATGGATAGTGAGAAATAACATGTTGATATTGTAAATGATGCTGTTTACTTACCACCCTCTAGTCTGTCTTATATTTATGATTGAAGGAAGTGGTCACAGATTTGCATGTAGTTTGCAGATTATTAATGTCATCAAAATCTGTTGTGATGAACGCGTTAACTTGATGTTTAGATCCACGAAGCCTATATTGAGCTTGTGCAGCTTCTGGAGCCATCAGACCCTGCAGCTGCTGTAGACGTGTACTGCAGATTCCCACTGAAGCCTGTGGCTGAACAGAGTTTTGATGATGCCTTCATTACTGGGGAGATCATCCGCATGCTGATGAGCCAGGAGCAGTATGACCACCCACAGCTGGGCCCCAGTCTGGTCACGCACGCCAAAGTCATGGGCCTCAGTAATTACAATTTCTTTCTTTCTTAGAGATGCATCACATGCAGTTGTCAGATGTGATATACTAATACACACATGCAAACTAGCCGATTTCCATACGAGATGTGACTTTTGAAAATATGATTCCAATAGCTGAGTTACAGGATTAGGTTCAATAATAATGTGCTGATTTCTGTTTATATTCACAGGTTGCATAGAGAAATATATCGATATTTTGGATGGAAAGTCAAGGACCGCGCTGGTGAAAAGTGTCTATGCAAATATTCATGACAAAGAGGTGGATGATCCAGATCTAAAGGACTTTTTCAGGTTCAAAAGCTGGATATGACTGTTTGTAACTCCACTACAACACCTTTATGCAAATAACAGGTTGTTTACCCTGTATCAAAGAGGTGTATTGTGTTTTATTCATAAAAAGGTGTTTTGCTTTATTTACTATTGATGCACAAGTAATACACTTTAAGCAAAAAACAGAGTAATCACTTTTACTCCAAAAGCACATTTAAAAACAGAACTCTGAATGAAAATGTATCAAAAGTGACAACTTCAACAATGCATAAAACTGACAGCAATGCTCACCAAGAAGAAAGTAAGAAACAAAGGGATTTCCAGTGAGCCTCCATTCAAGCCAGCAGCTGCATGACTCATTTCTTCTTCCCAGTTCAGGCTTTATGATAAACATGAGAAATGAACAGTTGAGTGACAGAAGTGTTCCTCTGCACATGATCACATCAGTTATCCTTTCACAGACTTAATGACTCAACTCAAACTTTTTTCCTTTTTCCTTTACATTTAACCTTCTGGCAAGATGAATCTACGCATTGACTAACAGATGGAAATTGGTGCCATCTGATAAAAGACAATTTCGTCTCACAAAAGGCAGTGATTTACACGCTAATGCTGCGTCCCAGTTCATGTCTGCCTGCGTAGATTCTGACCATCACATTTTGTCGCCGTCTTCTTTTTCACAACACATTAAGTTTCGTAACAATAAGGACACGGACAGACTGGTCGAAACCCGAACACACACACAGGCCCTGTTTGTCGGGGCTCCAGTCCAGGCTGGCGATTGGCTGCGTGGACAGAGTGACATTCTGTAAGAGGTTGACTGAACCGGCGACGCCCACGTCCACACCATCAGAGTCCTTCTTGCTTCTCTGACCGGGGTACTCACTGGACAGTACAACAAAAAATAGCATTTATTAATAGAGCAGTTGAGCAACCATGATGTGTATTGATTTATCTTTAACTGATTACTTACTATTTCCATAGATGCAGGTTGCCTGCTCCCCCTGCAGTCATGAAGATGTCTCTGTTTTGAGGCAAATGTCTCACCTGCCAGATGGTTGACTTGTGAGCCTAAAAAAAAAAAAAGTGACTGTTAACATCTTAGAACACATCTTGAGAGATTTTTGTTATAAGCCGACCAAACATATTATTTGTCTGTCATCCTTTCTAAAAAGTCAACTGTATCTTGTAAGGAAACCTCATGACTCATGGTTGGAGGCATTGATGTACCAACTGTTGATCGCTCTGAAGAACTGGATAAATATTTGGAAGGCCAAGGCCTCTCAGGTCTTGCAAACACTCGGTGAGCCGGGCTGAGCGTTAACGTTATTTAAGTGTGTTTTTCCAGCATTTTCCCCACAAAAAGCCACACTTCTCTCTCCCCGTTGACCCAGTGTCATTTTTGGCCGACGAAAAAAAGCCACAGAAATTGTTAGACAAACACGACCCCAAATGCTTCCAGCTGTGAAAACGCTCAAACCCCACCCCCCTCACTGTCTGTACAACACTAATGTAAGAATAACAGTATCGATAATAGTAGCCTTTTGATATTTTCCCAGACATAGAAGGCAAACATCCGTCTGGCTCTCCTCTGCCAGGTCAATTACCTTTTCGGAAACGGAGGCAAAACCCTTGGTGGGGTGCTGGGTCCTCATGTCAAAGACATGGAATTTTCCCTCCAGTGAGGTGGCCACCAGCTTGTTCATGTTGATGTCTTTCCTGTCAAACTCCACACAGCATACCTGGCAACGATGTAATAAAAAAACAAGTCACTTTCGGGAAATTTATCACATATTCATCCATTGAAATAGACACAACAATCACAAGTGGGTTCATCTAAATTCAATTAGAAATTAAAAATGGCAGTTGGGGGGGTAAAAATATCTTTATATTTAGCTTATTAATGGAGCATTCCTCTCAGACTTCTGTACAGTTTTGTGTCCAGACTAAATGACTGCAGGAAGTCATTTTCACCTCTGCTGCAGCACTTTTTATTGTTCTATCTTAACTATAATTCAGTGCAGTTTTTAGTGCAGACTACAGTTTATCCTAATAAAGATTAATATTCTAAATAGTGGAATTATTCTTTGTTTTGCATAAGTAAACTGGCTGGATTAAGCTGTCAGATTGAATTCCCATTTTCTTTAAAAGTGAATGCAAACTTCTTACTGTTGTGAGATGCTAGCTCTATGACCCAAGAATGCAGCCAGAGAAACCTTCCTCTGACATAATTAACATCAGAAAACTTTACAAAAAAAAAAAAAAAAAAAAAAAAAAAAATTTTGTTTGTTTTTTTTTCTCACCCCATTTTTAATGTTTGTTTCCCACCGTAGAGACATATTCCGCAGGTCAAAGAGTTTGATGTCACCATTGTCATAGCCAGCACACACACATCGGTCCTGATCATTGAATGCATGACCTGAAATGTACATAAAATATGTCTAAAACTGAGAAAAGAGCCCAGAAAAAGCTACATACATAATCTTATGGCTATATTAGCATCAAGTATATAAACAAACATTTGTTTAATACTGTATGTTATAAATTCAAAGTTTTTCATTTAAACACTTCTGTCTAGCTCTAGCTCCTCTGGTGATATTGGAAGATTTTATAAAATGAGACTTGGAAAAAAGAAGCCCATCAATCAAAAGATTTTGGTTTTCTGTCACAAATGTTAACATGGCTTAAGCACCACTTTTGGCTTCCAAAGGCTGATTTCTTAAACGGCCAACACGCTATGCTTCATATTTACATCTGTATCTTTTTGTTCTGATGACACACAGAGCTGTACGATCCTGTAAATGTGCAATATTCATCTGTCTCAGTTAAAGTAGGGGTTGTCGGCTCTCTTGATGTCCTGGGGTGATGTGTGAGATGATGTGCTTTTAGCCTCTACTTTGTAATACGACTCTGTTTGTTACTTTTTGCCGGGTCCTTTGATTTGAACTTAATTTATTCCAAAACAAGAACAGATAAAGTGAAGAAAAGAAAAACTATTTGCTTATTGTTTGTGCACATATATGCAAATTTATGATTGAGATTTGTATAAGAGCACCAAACACATGCACAGCTTAATAAATCTGTAAAAAAAAATGCATATATACTTTTTTCTGCCTTTGTAGGTACACATGGCTTTATGAATCTGCCCCATGTTATATGGAGTCATCACAGTTTTGAAATAGTTTTAGATGTATAGATTTCACCCCTAAGAAACGTTTCATTTACCGAACGTAACAGTCCAGCAGTCCCTTTTGGTTTCCCCCTCTATTGGCTCCATATTGGCCACAGGTAAATCCTTCTGTCTGGGATCCCACACCTTCACTGTTCCTATGAGAGAACAGAGGAGAAATTTGTACTACAGTCCATCTTAATGACTTCCCCCTTTCTTATGCCCATGAAATGATTTTTTTTATTAATTAATTAAAAAATGTAATTAAGTTATTTTTACCATCTCTGCTTCCAGTGACTATCTCAGGAGCACCATCACCAATCCCAAGGCCCCCAACACCATCAATGCTATTAACTATTTCTTTGTGGGCTTTTACAGTGTACACAGGAACATCGGGTGCCTCAAGATTCCTGTGCAAAAAATTAAGACAGAAATTAACCTCATCAATTTCTGTTCAGTTAATAGCTTAAATGAGCCATCAGGATAAACACAGTTGCTGTTATCATAAGATTTAGATTCTGAACAGGTAGAAGCTGAAACATTCATTTTACCATCACATGTAGTGATATATCAAGTACCGGTATCGTCTGGTACCAGTTCCAAATCTTAACGAGACCAGGGTACCTCTAAGATTCTGGACAAATGATACTGTTATTGATACCTTTTGAATATCTACCTAACAGTAGCGTAATCATGACACTGTCACATAATCATGGTGATGAAGACAGATGCACTTCCCTTATGCTCATAGCTGTCCTTCACCTACCTTTACACACAGACCTCTTCAACACAATCTGAACTAGTGTTCTCCACCACTGGATCTTCAAACATCTTGTAATGTCTTTATTGTTTACTCTAAATTACGCTATAGTATCAATAAAAATTGGTACCAACATGAAGTACTGGTGATACTGGTGATGATATAATCATAATAATACATCCCTAATCACAATGAATACTGTATCATATAAAAGTACCATATGTTGAGATTTCCATCAAAGTCCCCAGTTGCCAAGTGTCTTTGTTGAAGAGAGGTGGCCCCAAATGTCCCACACTTTATGGGTTTAGGTTTCTCTACCTAAAATATACAAGATAAAAACCAGTTTAGCGCTAGAATGAGACAAAATGTATTAAAAGGAGACGTCTTAGATTAATTACTGGTTCATTCCTGTTTAGTTTCCCTTTATCCCCCTCATTACTACAATGCTCGGCATTGTCTCTGTTATAAAGGCTATTTTTCATTCACAAGTGTCAATTTATTTGAGGTACTTGTCTGTCTAAATGTTGCCTGTTGCCATGGATACAACCGAGCAAGACTTTTCTGGAACTCTTGGATGAGACAGTAAACTAAGATACGTCATTTACACGACCAATTCTGGACAGAAAAAAAGAGACAAGAGAACGTAAATATAAAATGTGAAATCTACCTCCTTAATTAGCTGAGCCTCTCCCTGCTGCACTTCATAAATTTGAATCACCCCGGTTCCTCTGGGAAAGTTCCCCAAGCAGACAAACTTCGCACTGCACGGAATCCATTTACAATCGAACACCGTGTAGTTCAAACTCTTCTGAATATGCGTAATAATCTGAGGCTTTGACAGAGGCGATGACATCTTTCAGGGGTTGAAAGTATTATTATAAAGCTGTAGAAATTGTCTAGAATGAAAAGAAAACTGCTCAGTTCAGCTCGAAGCCAAAACAAATGACGTCCAAGCTTTATTACAGGTGCCTAAAGATTTGCCTGACTAAATATTCCTATTTCAAGTAAATATTATACCTTGGAGAAGCACATATAATCAATTTTGTTTAAACTGGTAATATTTTCAAAAGTTTTATACCATATTTATATATTCCTAAGTATTATAATTAGATAAAAGGATTTACTGCTCTATAGGCATTAATGACGTGGCTATTTGGGTCTTTTTGGTCGCACGAGGACATCCTCATATGCTCATGCCTCTGTGTCCGTGGGCTGTTAAAGTTTTTACTGTATAGACTGGTTTTAAACAATTTTTTCGGGATGGATCTCGATAAAAATCCTGCTCCAGCTGCCAGCGCAGGCACGGAGAATAAAGATGACACAGGTTCTTTCACAAAGGTAAAGTCTAAGAAGAGTCAGAAGCGGAAACGTGAACAAGAAGGAGCGGACATGGACACAGAGGAGCCCGTGGCGAATAAACGGCCGCAGTTTCCACCACTCTCAGGCGACAAACTACGGGTACGTACAATTTGTGTTCTGTTCGTCTTTATATTTGTCCAGTATTGTGATTTTATTGTACATTTTATGTTATTTGTCGTGTTCAAGACACAAATATCCCACTGTTCCTTTAAGCGACACAGTGTTCTGCGCCTGCGCGTTATAATCTAGTGATTGAGCTAAGTAAAGCTGCTGCGTTTTGCTATTAACACAAGCATTGGTGCAGGTTCTGCGCAGTTGCACTGAACTGTGTGCGCCACATGATAAAATTAATAAATACTTGCGTTTTCATCCCTCCTGTGCAAATATTAGTAACGCCATTCACCCACACACACACAAAACAAATTAGTAACACAGTAACTGAATGCTGTTATTTTGTGATTTAAATAAACCCAGTTTTTTGTTTTCTCAAATTAGTCAGTGCAGGAGCAGTTGCCCTTTCTGTTTTTTATTATCTGAAACTGAGGTGTTTTTCTGATCAATCCTATAGAGATGAAAAAAAAAATGGCATTGTTACTGATTTTTATGTGTTTCAGGGACCAGATGAGATGCGCAAAATTCCTGTCCCGGCTCACAGATATACCCCACTTAAAGAAAACTGGCTGAAGATTTTTACTCCCATTGTGGAAAATCTTCATCTTCAAGTCCGATTCAACCTTAAAACCAGGAACGTTGAAATCAAAGTAAGTTTATCTGAATTGATTTGAGTCTGGAATTCCCCTGCAGTGTTTTCTCTCATACTTACAAATGTGTCCGCATCTTACCTTCTTTCTTGTAGACATGCAAAGAAACAGAAGACATTAGCTCACTCACAAAAGCATCAGATTTTGTTAAAGCATTTGTTCTTGGGTTCCAGGTTGAAGTAAGTACAAAGAAAATTAACTCTGCATGTTTGTGACAGGGCTTGCCAGTTTACACAGATATTTCAGTGGTTTAGAAATGATGAGAAAGATGTGTTTTTGATAATATTCATTTGTGGAATCAGCAAGTTGTCTATTGTCAATTAAACAAATGTTTTCACACAGCAAACAGATGAAACCTGGATTCAGTTTTGCTGTTAACTTTATTGTAGATCCTTGACATCCTTGATATTTTTGGACCAAAGTCAGCTGTCACAACATGCAGTTTTTGATGTTGAACCTTGTTGGATTTCTGCTTGTGATGTAACAATCACCATTCCTCTTCCCAGGACGCCCTGGCTCTCATCAGATTAGATGAGCTTTTCCTTGAAAGCTTCGATGTCACAGATGGTAAGACTGCAATACCAGATCACTTCCCTCTGCTCACAAAAACCTCACATTTCAAATGTTTTTGTCCCCCCTTCACAATGAACCTCATGTGTTTTTGCAGTGAAACCTCTGAAGGGAGACCACTTATCCAGAGCTATTGGAAGAATAGCAGGAACAGGAGGAAAAACTAAATTCACTATCGAAAATGTGACAAAGACCCGTATTGTGCTTGCAGACACGTAAGTGTCAAACCGATGTTTCACCATTACTGTAAAATTAAACTGGTTTCGGAGGTCAACATCAAACTAAAATAAGCTTCCAAGTTTCTGGTTTTGCTTTCTTTTCTTGTTACACCCCAAATATAAAACCTGTATTGAAACTTATTAAACACTTATTTCTTTATTGCAGTTAATATTTCCTTGTCTTTCTCAACAGAAAAGTCCACATATTAGGTTCTTTCCAAAATATCAAGATGGCCCGGACAGCGATATGTAACTTAATCTTAGGTAAGAAGGACTTTCTTTTAATAGCAGATCATCTGGCTGGTGTTATATTTGGAGCAGAACTCTTTGAATACACTGAAGTGACCTTTAAACCCCTTTTACCCCAACAGGAAGTCCACCTTCAAAGGTCTATGGCAACATCAGAGTGGTGGCTAGTCGGACCGCAGAGAGATTCTAAAGTCTGCCTGGTTCCCAGAGCTGGGGATGAGTTGGGATTGCTGGACAACGTGGTTCTTCTATAGTGGTCTTTATGTTTTCACTGCTCACATGGAAGTTTGGATCACATATGAGGAATAAAATAATAATGCACACTAACAGAACGTGGCTGTTTTAAAGTGTTTATATATATATATATATATATATATATATATATATATATATATAATTTATTATACATATAAATAAAACGGTTTGGGTGAAGATTGGATAAATACTGAATTCTATTTCCTTTATGTGTATAATTAACTTTTGACAGTTAAGGCTAGCAGCATCAAGGTGCTACATATAATACTCTGCAAGAGTCTGGAGCCAACCTCTCATTTCCTTTAACTGACAGGAAGGAAAGGCGGGGATTAATTAAAAATTGTGGGAAAATTTGGAAATAAAGTATGTAAAGAAAACTACATTTGTACCATTTTATTGAGCTTGAAGCCTCTTTGACATGCATTCTTTCTTTAAAGTCTTCAGTAATGTTGCTCTGGGGAGGACTTATCACTGCATCAGACCTACTGGTAATTTTCACTTGACATTTGGAAGACCTCAGTCTTTGCTCACATCTCCTCCTTCAGAACGGCTTGTTAAAGCAAAGTTTCAAGGAACCATTTATGAGGCCTCAGTAAACAGTAGACGGATCAGCTGAAAGTCAACCTTTTTGGTTCTGATGGATCTTTTTGTTCCTATAATTTTATTTAGAAGTTTAAAAGGTGCAGAGTCATTTCCAAGTGTGACCGGTCCACAAATACTAGTTGGATACAATATAGACATTTAACTGTTACACACACATCCTTTTTACATTATCTGCTGTAGATGGTTCCAGGTCTTTCATTTGTGCAGTGTGTAAATATTTTATGCCCGTCTGTTGTATTTGGCATTTCCCATATGAGTAAATTGGAATGCGTCACTCATCTCCAAGTTAAATTTTTTTATTTTTTAAAAAAAGGAAGTAGTCTTTGTACTTTCAACATTTCAAAGTTTATTTAAATTTTATTTCATTTTCATACAGTATCAAGTTTCCAACAGTCCCACAGCATAAGATGCAGCATGCAGAAAAAGGAAAAAAAAAAAAAAGGTTCTCAAACTTAAAACTTTTCAGATTTCCCCACACAAACTAAAAAGAACCCAAGTCCCTCAGAGAAAAAGTAGCACTTACAAACTAAAGCGCGGTCTGAACTATACAGAGAACAGAGAGCCAGAACTGCATTTAACAAATACTTATATACAAAAGAAAAAAAAAAAACCCATCAAATTTCCCCTTTAAGCTGAGTACAGTGTGTGGCAGTTTGAGACAGGATCAGATATGCAACTTTTACTGGAATCGAAGCATCTCGCTGACCCGGGTAAAATACAAAAAGTTACATGTAGTTCAGTTCATTTGGATTACCTCTCATAATATGTGTACATTTACCAAAGTTTGGCAACATCCATATTTTATACCGTTAAATTCTTAAATATATTAACATCACCATCCATGTGTAAACAAGAGGATTATTTCAAAAATTGATCTACATGCACAACAAAAAAATATACTTCCATGTCATGCAAGCACAGGGAGGCCCAAGCCGTGCAGAGCTTCAGGATGGGGGGGGGACAATAGAGCACTCCAGATCTGACTGAAAACTCCTGTTCAAACCAGCTGTCGGCCTCCAAAGCAAAGCAAAAAAAAACTATCCCAATGTCATTTATAGCAGGAAGCATTTTTCCCTTAGAAAATCAATTTTGGTTAAATTATTTGTTTTTTTTTTTCTCCCCGTTTGTATTTAGCAGGTGTGGAGGGGAGAAATGAGTGATTCTGACAGAAAAAAAAAAAAAAAGAGAGAGGAAGCCAACCTTTGAAATGTACAAGCTCCAAATAAAAAAAAAAGAAACCCAAAACTACAATATACAGTCTACCCCATTGCACACTTATCATGCTAATGTGTTAAGATTTTAAGTGTTTGTGTTGCAGAAAACTGTGACCCATCCTGTGCTGCACTCAGACGTATTCAGAAAGGTTTGTTAAGCGGAGGCGAAGCCTTCTCCTGTTGCTGTTAAGATGAGCACAAATTGATTACCTAATATACACATATTGGTTAAAAAATGCTGCCTGCAGATAAGTCTCTTAAATTGCTTTATCTTTGCACAAACAGCGTATAATCTCACAATTATTCACTCTTAGTTCGTAGCCAAGTTCATCCAGCCTTTGTTTCCTAACATTAAACAAAAAGCTTTGAAACACTAACGACTCCACCTACAGTTCATTAGTGAGCTATTCTTAGCATCGGAGATTGTCATATGGATGCACACTATTAGATGTAAAATGCGTCAAGAGTAAACCATGTATTAGTTTTTTCAGCCACAACTTTTTTTTTTTCTTCTATTTTTTTTCTTTATTTGGAAAGACATTTTCTTGGCATTAATTTATCTAGCTATAATTTCATGACAGGAAACGAGATTAATCTCCAACAATATAAACACATTCTTAAGTATAAATAAAACTAGCAATTTTATTACAAAAGAAAGACATGAGTTGCTTTGCTAAGAGTGACTGGAAGCTTTGACTGGTCTGTTCAAACTGCACATGTGAGCAAAAAAAAAAAGAAAAAAAAAAGAGAGAAGATCTGAAAATTCTGGTTTTACATCTAATCTGAGCCGCAGTCGTACAGATGGAAGTGTTGCATGCCAGTTTTTGTCTTGCCTGCGGAGATGATAGGTAATAACTTGGACTGGTTTGTGGATATGTTCTGGTTGGCACTTCATACCCTACTTTCTAGTTGTACTGTAAGTCAAGTGTTAACACACTACACACTTCCCCTCACGAGACAACCATAGATATACTTGTGTTTTTTTTCTTCTTTACAAAAGACAAGAACAAAAAATAAATATCAAAAATAACAATTAACAAAAAAAAAGAAAGAAAAAAAAAAGGATGAAATATGAACAAGCCAACCAGCCTCTTCACGGTTCCCCCCTTTCCCCTCCCTTCCTCCCCTCTCATCCAAAACTGGAGATGCTCCTGCAAATGACAAATGGATGTCCTTCAGTCTCTTAAAGTGCTACGACCGGGTTATTGAGGATTTACAGTTCAATAACACTTCAAAGTTGGCTTCACGAGGCCTGTGGTTTTTCAAAGAAAAAAAGTGGCTTCACAGAGATAGAGATAAAGAGAGAGAATACTTCCATTGAGTTACACAGAGAGCGTTTTGCCGGACGTCTTGAGCAGATCTTCAGAGATGGTGGAGAAAGCGAGTGTTGAGGGCGAGGAGGGGGATTCAGCAAGCGGAGAGCACTCACACGTCCACCACCATCTTTTTGTGTATATCGAGACCGCCAACCACCTGGAGGAGAGTGTAAGAAAGAGGGGAAGAAGAATAAAAAGCATCAGTCCAGTGCAGTCACAGGCCATGAAGTTAACACATTAAACCAGGTTACAGCATCATGAATAAAGGTTTAAAATTCAGACTCCTAGCTTTAAATTTAAAGGTATATATGCAAATGAACTTTTATCAGGGGCTTCAAGTTGCATCAAACTCTTCACTGTGGAGGGCTGTTATTAAAGCCATTATTTCTCCATTAGTTAAGCAGGTCTGGATGCCATTCCCTGTGTAGCAAATGCATTTGGAAGCCATTTCTGGAAACACCTCCCAAAAAAAATCTCCAAATAGAAGATAAACGGGCCATTTTTAGGCTGGAGAGGCAAAAACAAATCCATCACAGAGAGCAGGAATATTAGGTGTAGCCAAATTAACGGCTTGGGACATTTACAAGAGGAAAAAAAAAACCCAACCCTGAAATAGCCTGAAAGTCTGCAGATGACAACTTTGGTTGACTGCAAGATCATTTCTTTGACTAAAGAAGAACCTCTTCATAACATCCAACCTAATGCGGGACACAGGAGGCAGAAGTTATTCAAAACTGAAAAAACAAGGTAAAAACCTGAGAAAGCTTCAAGTGAATGAAACCAGATCTGACTAAGCCAAAAAGAAACTGATTCTGGGTTCTTTTGACAGATGATGGTAAAAATCACAGTGAAACGGGATGACAGGAAGAAAAACAAATATGCAGAAAAGGTTGGGCATTGTTCATAATCTGCTTAAACATGTGGAGGCAGTGAAATCATGAGCATGCATGACCTCCAGTAACTGTGTCACTACTGATTGTTGTTGATTTGACCAAAGACAGAAGCAGGCAGGTGATTTCTGAAGTCTGCTCTGATTCAGCTGAGTGTTGATGGACAGTCAACCAAAACGTGTACTTCGTTTTTGTTAATGCTTTTAACCACGTGATCTATGTTATGTATTAACATTATTCATGCTTGTTTATTATATACTGCATGGCCGTTTTGTCTACTCTTTTAATGAACTAATGTTGATTCATCTTAATAATCTTTGCTTGTATGTTGTGTCTTTTTATGCAATTTATCATGTTTCTCCTCATGTTGACCTGCCATGGGACAACAGATGAAAATTACTCTGGAAGGGTAAATCTGGCATGAACCTCATGTTAATTCATATGCAATGTCCCATATCAAATATGTACATTTTTTAAAAAACAGGTTTTTTAATTTACTTTTTCGGACAAAGAAATTAAATCTATCAACTTCAGTCCAAATCAAAAATAGCAAATATGTAATTATTCAAATTATTTCAAAATGTGAAATGCAAATATAATAGATGATGCCGCAGCTTTGAGAAAATATATTATTTTTAAAATTTTCTTTTTCAGTTTCAAATGTTCTAAAAATGAGTAAAACATTGATTTCAATCTTTAAATAAAATCCACATCCCTGTAACATGAATTATATGGAAAATATTTCATTTTATGTATAATAATAAAAAAAAAAAAACAGTGACATCATGTGATTAAATTTACATTTAAAGGGTTAAAATAATTTGAATAATTGCATTTTTTTTTTTCCAACAAGGAGTGAAGTAGATTTAGTGATTTGGGGGGTGGAGGGAAGAACATTAATCTGAAATGTTTTATAGAGGAGGAGAGGACGTTTTTCTCCTGTAATGACCTAAAGGGGTAGTAAATTTGTTCCCAGTGTTCCGTTGATCTTTAAGATAAACGGAAATTGGAATTTCACATTTTTTTTCTTAAGAAAATTCTTGAAATAATCCTTCAAATTTAACATCCAAAATAGTGGCTAAACAATTAACTGAAAGGACAACAGCAACAAGAAAAAAAAAAAGGGCTGTAATGACCTGTAAGGGTAAAGGATCCAGTCTTTGGTGATCAGTTCCAGTCCTCTAAAGGCTTCTCAACAGATGCTCTTTGAGCCCAAATTATCTGACCAAAACTCTCAACATGTTCTCATAAATGGCTACAACTGCACAATTTGTCTTGGTGTTTAAACATTTCAGGACCTGACTGTCCTAAACTAGAGATCTGAGCTCTCCAGCTAGTAAGAACAGCCTGTTTGAAACAGGCTGTTTCACAAGGACATTGTGACCTGACACGGAAGAAGCAGACATCACTAATGATATTAGTGATGGCTCTGCTCTATTATGAGTCCCACTAAGAGATGATGGTGAAGCAGCAGGGCTGTGAAAGCGATGAAATCTTTCCCTACAGTGTAGGTGTTCAGTAGCAACCTTCAAACAAAATCTAATTTTTCTTAATATTCTTATTTTCACTCTCTTTTCTTCAGCAAAACAGTGCTCAGACAAAAACAGTAAAGAACAAAGTGTTGCTTGAAGCTTGACGTGTTTGAGCTTAGCAGCATCTCCCGCACAGTCCCGAGAATAAACTTTCACAAGGACGGAGAGTCATTTTACTTCAAGCCTCTGGAGATCCACCTGTCAAATGTGGGCCTTATGTCTGTCAGAGTCAAAAATGGGGCCTTTTACTTGAGAAAATCTCCTCTGGGATTCAAATAGAGAAGCTGGTGCATGCGACGTCCCAAAAAGAGACAACTTGTTAAAATAACTTTTTTTTACCTTTTGATCTTAAATTAGATCTTAAACATCATCAACTGTCTATCTGCATTATGAGGCTTGTTTATAAATCTGACATAATAAAATCTTAGCTTAAAAAATTGATTTTGATTAGTGTCTTTACAAAAAAGATGAACACTAGGACTGCTGGGTGATGAAGATCAGTGTGCACTTAAAAAACTCCTTTTCACAATTACAAACGCTGTACTTCAAACAAGAAGCATGAAGCTGAAACCCAAACCTGTCAAGCCTCTGCAGGAAAAAAAAGCCTGTGGCGTTTCCAGAGTTTTCTTCCCCCTTTGACCTTTGCTTCCACCACAACAGGCTGCATCAGCAGAAATGTCACCGCCCCCAAAATACCCCAGGAGGGCTTTGACTTACTGCACAGAACTCTTCAAAGGATATCCTGCCGTCTCCGTCCTTGTCTGCGTTTATGATGGTCTTGTCCACGATCTGCTGGAGCTGCGTGTCCTTCAGGTTGTTGCCTACCATCATCTTCAGCACTTGGAAGAGCTCGCCGTTGGAGATGTAGCCGTCCTTGTCCATGTCGTAGATCCTGAAAGCGACTGGTGAAAAAATGTAAAATCAATTAAATGTAAACAACCGAGCTCCGATTGTCTCCACTACAGAAATCACATGAAATCTTTACATGCCCTGCTTAAGTGTTTCTATAAGTTTTTTCCCCCCTGTTGCACCAGTAAGGTTAGATGAGACAAACAGAGGAGGAGGGACACACAAGAGACAAATCACTGCCTGTGTTAAGTCTCAAAACAGCAAAACAAGCAGATGCATCATGGGAAAAGAGATCTTGGACGAGAAGTGTTCGCTCTGGATAAACATGGTTTAAAAAGAACAAGCAGCTTCACTTACATCGCAACTTCTGTTCCTTGTCTCCCTTGACGCTGAACTGTGAGACTCCTTCGATAAACTCTGCAAGATGAGAAAACAAAAATCATTCAGCAAAACCAAATTCTACTTCAGTGTCACAGACATTGTGCATTCACACCAGGATGGTCCGCTAGACTCGGACCGATTGGGCTCAGTTGGTGGGTGGGGGCCGCTGCACTTAAACAAGCCAGAGCCTAGTTGCCCGAGCTGTCACTTCTTCCGAGCTTATCATGTATTTTATATCATATCGATGTCTTTTTTTTTTTTTTTTTGTAAACTTTAGCGCAACACTGGTCCACTGAGCAGGAATATCCCAGAACCTCCATTTCACGGCTAGTCATTTAAAAGAACGGCATTATTTCTGTGGGTACCTACTAGGAAGTGGGATGTTTTCTTCTGACCATATATCAGTTAAAACTTTCATCATCGCTCCATGTTTGAACACAAGCTTTGTCTAAAGAAGTCCTACACGCGTGTTTGTTTTGGTAGCGTTTATCAATGATACCCAACGTTTCTAATGTAAACAAATATTAACCCGTAAAGCCATGCTAAAGCAAATGCAGGGGTGCAGTTGTAGTTCACTTCCTGCACTTGGTCTGCTTCAATCGTACTGAGACCTGCGTTTGTAGGCGGACAGAGTCTGCGCTTGTTTGGTCTGAATCAAAGTCTGTTTACGCATTCACAATGGGCTTTATGCACAGCTCCAGTACTTCCTGAACTAAGTCCTGCACCTTTGTTTACTGCCTTGCATGATTGGATGAACTGATTAATCCAGGTGTGTCTGGCCATTTGCTGAGATCAGACACACCTGGATTAATCAGTTCATCCAATCATGTGAAACAGGAAACAAAGGTGTAGTACTAAGTTCAGGAAGTACTGGAGCTGTGCATAAAGCCCATACCCCAAACAAAGCGAACTTTCTGAGCTATCGGACCCTGATTCGAATAAAAAGGCTTGTGTGAATGTGCCCTTTCATATCTTGATGCTTTGACTTTGTTATGGCTTTTCATAAAAACATCATGAATGTGTTTTGCATAAAAACACCACAGACTGAGTGTAAAATGTATATTAAACAAAACTATTGCTTTAAAAGCCTGTTCAGTACTTTGCAGAATTTAGTTTAATGAAGTATTTATTTCTTATTTAAACATGGAAATTACTGCTACTTTTGAATACTCTGAAGAGCCCTTGCACAGTAAATAAGTCATCAAGGTCTGATTCATTTAATCACACGTTGTGGTTTAACTCATTGGTCACGGTATACTTCTGTGTAAACAATTCAAAAAGTGAATTTTTCTCACCGGTAAAAAGCTGTGCTTTATGAATCCCACTACAGGCTGAAGAAACTGACAGTTGCTAAATACTGTATGTTTAAATGAAAATATGACATCTGGCCCGCAGCACGTATGAGAACATACTTTATATTAGTTTGAATAGTAATAACATGAACACTAATGCTGCCATTGTCCCTATAATATTAGGAAGTCCTGTTCTTTCTTTGTACTCAGCAGGTGTTGTGCAACTGTAAACACACAATATGTCCAGCATATATGCTGCAGAGATCATGTGGAATTTATTACTTGAGTAATATGATTTTAAACCATAAAAACTAAGAAAAGATAAAATGGTCAGAACAGGAGCAGCAGTGGTAAATCACAGCACATCAGGATGCTTTCATGCTGCTACATGACTAAAAGTGGTCAAACAAAGGTCATTTTTCATGTTTTCTGCAGAGGTGCAAAACTTTTTCACTGGAGCTCATTGCAAAACAGGTTTCTGGTAGAGAGCAAGTCCTGCTGGCTCCATGGGTATAGTACTAGTGGTGTAAGCATTCCAGGAATACGTAGACAAGGCACTTTTATTCATAATTGATGAAAAAATCTTCAGCTTCTTAGTATACCTGTTTACCAGAAACTTGGCAGCTATTCAAGTAGGGGTGGGGAAAAAGTTTTTTTTTTTTTTTTTTTTTTAGATGCATCGTGATACAGACATGGATGATTCTGATTCTCTGTACAAATGTTTAAAAATAAATACAATGCTTTATTAACATAATGTTGACATTAGTGCAGCGCTCATACCGTCAGTGGGTGAAATCTGGCACCCAGCTTTAAAAGCTAGCGTGTACCGTGCGTGTAAAACAAGTTTTTGAAACAATATAATAAAAACTTAAATAAATAAATTAAAAGTTCTGATAGAAATTTGATCAATCAAAAAGCAACTGGATGCAGCTCCATGTTTGATCTAATGTGGTGGAAACAGGTCGTCCTGCATTAGCCAACAGAAAAAAACGATACATTGATCATTGATTTCTAATCTTACAAATCAAATTGATGTGTGCCTAAACATTCCCACCCCTACTATCAAGTAGTTTTCTTTAGCAATTGTACCAAACTGGTTTATTTTGATGAAAACAATCTTGAATTTCTTCACTGAGCTAGCAGAACAGAAAATTACAAAGAACCATAATTTATGAAGATAAAATACAGTGAAGTTGTCATCAAATCTGGTCCAAGTCAACCTGATTCGTTGACATACCAGCACTGATGTGGCATGGTAAGAGTTGACCACATACAGTACAACAGACCAGAGCTCAGCAGCAGAATGAAGTATTAGTTCAACACACTCGCCAAATTTGGAGCATACCTTTAAAGTCCACTTCTCCGTTCCCATCCGTGTCGAATATGTCGATAACCCTTTGCACCAGCGGGTTCTGTTGCAGCTCCGGCAGAGACATGAACTCCTCCACGCTGAGTGAGCCAGAGTTATCTAGGTCGAGTTTCTTAAACCTCTTCCCTAGCCTCTTAATCTCATCAGCATCGACTGGACAAAGAGAAAAAGAGACAGAAGGAGAAGATCTGGATGAGACTTTTTCCTTCATGAACATTTAGCAGATTTGACATCCATCTCCTTGTCAATCAAGATTGCTCATCTGTGGCCACGTTATACACAGATGGGCTAGAAAAGGAATCGCATTGACTAAGCCAGAGGACGTTATGCAAATATAAATATCCTTGCAAACACCTGCATGAACTAGTCATAAATTTTAGAAGCCACCACTTGCAACTAGGTCAAGGACAGCACTTCCGGCCCACACAGGCCCGAGCTAACAGCTCCAAGCCACAGACCCACACTAACCACAGAACATCTTGTTCTGCTCTTCTCCAGCAAGAGCTGAAACAGGAGTAACTATTAAAAAGCTCCACATGCAGGACTGCAAATGAAACAGGAAACCAAATCTGATAACTGCCAGACGATACTCGTATGAACGTAATTATAAAAAAAAAAAAAGAGAAAGCGATGGAGGGAGGTGAGAGCTGTGCAGAGAGGTGAAGGAAAAGCAGTCACAGAGGAGGAATTACATTTTAAACCTAAACAGGTAGCAAAATAGAACTTTAACAAACTTACAAGCTTTGTAGTCTAACGGTGCACTTGTTTGAGAAGTCGTTTGGACCCTTTTTTTCCCCTGCCATCACAAAAAGCCTCACCTCTCTGGCTGCTGGTGTACTGAGCAATGGCAAGGAGTAATCCAGAAGCAATAACAAAGCCAGTTGTTAATTACTATATAAGCTCATTCACATGTTGTCACGTGATCACACTGGCCAACCACAAACTATTACATTACCTGCTTTAATCAGGGTTCCAAAATTACATGGACTATTAATCTTCATACATTAATAACAGACAGGCTGATAGATTTATTAAGCTTGGATTTCAGCTCATTCCAATTTTTTTTTTTTTTTTTTTCTTATTGTCCTCCACGGGGACATTCAGTTCAGCTTCATGGCAGGCACTGATAAGACTGAAAAACTGATTTGAACACCAAATAAAGTCACAACAGAGGGGAAAAAAAAGCCTGGTTAATTTAGTTGTAAAGCTAAGAGAATAAATTTAAAATTTTAGAAATGACATTTGACCCTTTTGGTGGGTCATGTTGGGATTTCTGCAATCTGATTTCTTACTATGAATGTTTTATGCTTGTATACAGGGCACAAGAGGTCATGGTGCACTTCGAGGACTATAACTGAATCAAGATCTTCACCCTTCTCAGCCCAAGCTCAAAGATTTAAAAGTTGAAGCAGCAGTCTATTACCCAACTGTCCCACTTCTTATTACATGATGTAAAGTAAGAAAGGGAGAGAGACGATTGTGGGTGGTGTTCTGGGTTTTAACACTCAAACACGCTGTGCTACATCAGCTCGATGACTAATCTGAGTGCAAGTGTGGTGGAGGATGAGCGGAGGAATGAAAGAGGGTGAGAAAGACAGATTGAGAGAAGGAAAAAGTTGTATTGGATGCAACCAAAGGGACAGACTCTTAACCTCTATGATGAAAGCCCACTGTGCAGCTCACATTTACTGGCTGTCCTGGATGAAAATATAGGTGTTTCTAAATTGAACAAGTAGTATCGAATTTAATTTATCTTTAATGCAAATTAACAAAACCATAAGATTTTAAATAATTAAAAAAAAAAAAAAACATTTTTTATAGTTTATATCAAGTTGTATACCATTTTGCATTACCATCCTCTTAATATTTCTCTCAACTATGTACTGTACAAGTTTTTCACTGATGCATTTAAACATTGTCACAAGAGGAAGGACAGCTTTTACCTTTAAATACCTTAAAATAGCCAATTTTTTCCTTTTCAAATTTTCCATTATGCACTGGAGGTGCGCTTCAGATTGAGACCTTTCCCACCGATAGCAGATGGGAAGAAATATTGATACACTGAAATATCACAATATTTTCAGATGTTGATATCATATTGACATTTAAGAATGCGGTATCGATCTATTTTACTAATGAAATCTCCAATATTTCATGAAATAGAATGATACCGCATTTTTAAATATTGATTTGATATCAGATATGAAAATATTTCGATATTTCAGTGTACCAATATTTTTTCCCACCCCTATTTTTTGAAAGTGTCTGAAACGCATAACAAAACTGCTATTTGCAATGACTGCTTATTTTTTTTTTGTTTTAATATCAGTATCAATATCGGTTAATGGCGAGTTATCGGTTAATATGAGTTTTAAACTATCGGCATATCGGAAATAGGCCAAAATTCCAATATTGTGCATCCCTAGTTCAGAGTGGTGTTTGGTACAGATGAGAACCACCATCCTTTATCACTCCAAGTCAGCCTGAAGCTCCTGATATGTCACAGAGAGCATCTTCTTTTCCGTGAGTTTCTTCATCTGTTCCATCTACTTTACAATTTAACAGTTTAACAAAAACATTCTTCTTGATAATATTAGTAACTGTTGGGAAAAAAGATTATATATTCTCTTATCTCACTCATCAAATATCCTAGGACTTCGGATTTATGTTTCTGAATATGATTTTCTGAAATCATCACCTATCTGCCATTATTGTGAAACCCTCATAGCTTTTCTTTTTGCCAAGAACCTTGATCACAGCATGTATGTACAGTAATCAAATCATTTAGACCAATATTCCTGCATATTTAAGACCAAGTAAACCAATGACAAGACCCATTAGAGGAGCTTTATCATGTTTCTTTGTTCTCCCCATGACTAACAGTGAAGCAGGCAAAAACCCACCTGATAAATCAAATTCAATGGCTCATAGGCAGGATTAAAAATAATAATAATAGATCACAAAAGGGCAATGTGCCAACAAAACAGCCAACAGTAAATGCTGTAACTACAGGTTGGAGGTGGAAAACAGAAGACAGAGATAGTGTCTGTTCACCTAGCCAGGAAAAACACATTAACCTTGTAGTGCCACCCTAAACACCAATCACTTCAACAGTAGCACCTAAAATATGACAGCTATTAAAAAAAAGCTTCACAACAGCAGTTGTGTGTCACATTTCCCAGGAGCAAAAACAGAGCAACATGTCAAATACTCGTGAAATACTCCTGCATTGCAGCTCTTGCAGAAATTGTAATGCAGTTATACACCTTCAACATTTATATCAGACACCTTGCCATGCAAGCACCTAGTATATCAAAATTAGGCCAAAACAAGGCAAAAAAACAACAAAAAAAAAACATTTGCCCTGTTGGAAAATAAGCATTTTGCCCTGTGTATTTATAGCAAACACAGCCCTTCAGTATATTATCAGTACTTGTCATTCTGCATCTAATTTCCATGATATTTGCACATATAAAGGTGTATTTATTTCTAATGGGACCAGCTGAGTTTATTTTTATGAACTTGACAAGATCTACATCACACATTCAAAAGCTGACAGCGTTTCTATGTCCACTGGCCTCAAGTTATCAGAGCTGAGCAAATGGCTGTCCTGTGACACAAAACACTTTCTTATCAGCAGCCTCCAGGTTCCTGTCCACAGCAGATGACACCAGCTTGGCTCATAACAGCTGAGCCATGACATGGGGTGTCAGTGCTACAGATGCTGGGTTCACAAATCAGAGCCATGCTCTATTAAGCCTGTTGCACATCTACAGTAACTGTACATATTTGGGGGATTAAATGCAAATATCAATGCAAACTTTATCAAGAATTCAACCTGTAGTTATCACCCATCCCACATTCTGCAAGAAGGTGTAAAAGCAATATCACAGCATGACTTAGGGCAGCTCTCCATTTATGAAGTCTGTCAAGTGCGAGGATCTTAACTTGAACCACTCTCAACTTCAGTATAGTGTAAAAAATTGAACAAAACTAAATATTTCAAGCTTTTTAGACGTTACCTATCTTAACTTGCGAGCTTGAAGTGTGACTAACTTCAGAAAAGTCTGTAATACCAGACTAAATTGCAAGTTTCTCCAGGAATATACTCAATAATGTAAATTTTGTGGGTCTGCATTCATTATGCTGTATTACTGACTAAAATCTAACAATGCCAAATGTCAAAAGTAAAAACAGCAGGAAAATCTATTAATAATGAATATTTCTTTAAAGATGAATAATGTGAATATTTCTCTAACTTGCGGCCATTATATAATGATAAAAGACTCACTACTGAGAAGCTGTAATGTGCAATTTCTAGTCACTTTAGATATTTCATATAGAAAATGACAAATGATATGATCTCGAATTAACTATTGAAACAAGTTCAATAATCATTAACTGCAGCCAAACAACTATGACCAGATCCTGATCTTTTCTTTTATGTGACTCCTGGTCATAGTTGGAGGCTCTTTTTGTGCCATGCTGTCAGGTCAGTGGAATCAGCTGAAGTGCAGATGAAAAACTGCAGTGACATTTGTGACGCGTAGCAAACATCTGAATGCAGAGCTCAGATCTCTTATTGCTGTCAAGAGCTGCTAAGAGAGTAGGTGCATGTTTTATTCATGCTAGCAAAGACGGCAGCCTTCTCACAGTCCGAGGCCCCTTCTCAGTCTCAAAGCAACAAGTCCCATGTCTGCCAGCATCAGAGACACACGGCACCCAGCTGAGCCAAATAAAAATCATGACTAAGGCGGTGGGTATGCTACATTTACTCCAGCTGATTTAAAAGAACCCTCCTTAAATGTGTTATTTTTAAGTGGTAAAGAATGCAGAATTTCATCGTTGTTCCAGGTTTTGCTGTCAAACTGATAAGGTATGATTAAGCTATCCTTATCTCGTGCCTTCATGCAAATTCTTCCCACCATGCTGCAAATTCAGCCCAAATTCCTCAACCATTAGCTTTACAAGTGCCGACTGCTCTCCTCCTTTATTGCAGCCAAAATCTTAAAATGTGGTGCAATGACATGTACAAAAAAAACTGGGCAACTAATAAGCTACAAATGAGCCATGGTTTGCTTATAAAAACTGAATCCAAAAAAAAGTCTAACACTTACAACAAGGTGGCACTGAATGTAGCGGACAACTCCTGAAATGACACTTAGATGGAAAAGAGCTGGTAGATGTGAGAGCCAAAAAGGAGAAGTATGAGATGTTCTCTTGTCTTTTGCAAATACACCTGAACAAATCATTGCACTGTATCCTACATTGTACATTTCCTGCTTGGATTCTTTGAACTTTCTCTCATCACAGATTATCCTCTGCAACCTCTGATTCAAGAAGAGGAAGAGCAGGAGATGGGCGTGTTTCTATCATCTGCGTTAGGGTCAAAGAAAGTGTGTTTGAGCCTTGGCAGCAAACAAAACTGCAAAGATGTGGGCTGGGCAATGCAGCAAACTCACTCTGAAGCACAAACCTTTGTTTGCTGCAGATGTTTTTATAGGATGTAAAGATGGCTGGATCACTTAATCACAACCTTTAGCACCCTTAACTTTAAAGATACACGATTGTAGATCAAAAGTCTTTTCGTAATTCGTACCATTGAAAAAGAAGGGTTAGTCAAATTAAACTCAAGCTTTTCATTGCATTTATTTTGATATAAATCAATGTATAGTAGAATATTTTAATGGAAGATTTGATAACAAGAAAGAAAGATCCTGTGTGAAATGGTATTCTGAGACGTCTGCATAACACAGGGGCTCCTCACACTGCTATGCTGATGAGCAGCTCTGAGGGACACCCGATGTAACTGTGAGATGATTATGATAATCTCATACACTTCACCACAAGGCACACACACACTTTTATAAACACTGTATGCATCTGCAACAGTGTTACTAGGCAACTGGAGCCCATTAACCCCCCAAAGTAGCCCACGTACATACACACACTCACAGAGGAAGAGGAACAATTGTTCATGAAGTGAATGCATGAAAACATGCATATGTAGATATCAGCCTGCGTGCACACAGAAGGTATGCAGCAGTTTGCCTTGCAAGGCCCTCTTGCACAATTTAAACTTTTATTTCCTTTAAATTCTTATGCATTTTCCTGACAGCAAGCTTAAATTCTTTTTACATTTTACAATTTATCTGTCAGAACCAATTAAAAAAAAGCTTAATTTTTGTGAGAAGAAAGTTTAGTACCAGAATTTCTTATTTGGTGCAAGTAAACAACCTTTAGTTCAGCTTAATTCCACCACAGTCAACTTGTTCAGGCTAACCATTAAACAGCAGTACAGCCGTGTGAACAGGTAATCTGCTAAGTACGACCGGCCTCCCCTCCCCGCTTTTGTTTAATTATAAAAACGCAATGTTCCCAAAATGTCATTAATGAATGTGTCCTTCTAAGCATGCTTAGCCCTCAGACAGTTCACCCTGCACATTAATGGAGACATGTGACTCCATTAAACACAGCCAACCTGAACTGAGACAAGCAGGGGAGGGAGAGAGCTAAAATTCAGCTGAAAATTGCAGCCTAAACCCTGCTGTATATAACTCTCCTAGCATACAAGCTGAGGCATGAGGGTGGGTAAACATGAGAAGGTTACATGCACAGCTCAGTAATTATACTAGTTTGACACACGACACTATGCCAATTAGCATAATGGGGTCATAGTGAGTTAAATGTGGGTGTAAAATCCATACTGGAAAACAGCAATCACTGGTACAAAATAATGACAAAAACCATTTAAGATTTTTTTCAGGATTGTGCTATTTTTTTTAAACCCTTTTCACTTCCGCTTACTTCATGCAGGGCAGGGTAAAAGATTTTTAATTAAGAGAGCCTCTGCTGCTGTAATTTAAACCATCATTTGTCTACCAATGACCAATGTTATAGAAGTGCAGCACATAAAAATGGCATCCAACACTCCTCCTTTCAGTCTTTGTTTCAGTTTCAGTTCAGGATCTACAAGACTGCTGAAGTTACATCATTTTGCAACAGCTTCAGTCATTATAGAAATTCTCAGCACGACAACACAAGTTATGACTGTGCAATGGAAAGGAGCCATCATGGCTGCTCTGTGCTCTCAGATGTGTCAGCTTATAGAGAAAATATGTTAAATGACTGGCTTTGTTTAAACAAAAGTTTGGTGTTCAACTCTTCTATCTTATAAACAGCTGCTTGCTCAAAGAATAGGACTTGCTCCGAGTATAACGATCCAAATATAAGGCTTTGCTTTAAAGGGACACTGTGTAATCGCGAGCAGCTCCCTCGTACTTTTCATGCTGCATTCGCGTGAAACCGGGCAGACCGACGACAGCCGATGCATGTAAAGTTATCACCAGCCTCTATGTGAAGACGTGGTCCGTCAGTTACAGTGACAGCAGTCCACATCTGATAGTTGTCATGGCGATGTATTGTTTTCCCTGACCCATGTTTTACCGTCTTTCGCTCGGCTTCATTGATTAAAATGACATCTGGTTTGTTACCAACGGCCGTCTGCCCGACAGCACGTGAACCCAGCATCAGCGAGACGCTGGTTTCTCCTCACTGCAGCGCGGTGACTTTTCAAAGGCATTACCTCGAACTGAGCTGAAAACTCCGGTGTGTCCGGTGAGTTTCTGTGTTTTCCTACTGTCACGCTTCTCCTGAACGCAAAAACATGGCAATACGACATGGCAGCCTTCACCGAGCCGCCCTGTTTGATGTGTAAATGAACGATACGAACGGCAAATTTAGAACTTAGAGGAGCACTTCAGTTTGTTGATGGGAGTGATTACTGATTAATGAAAAAACACATTTGAACCAAATAATCAGTTTTTGTGAATAAATAACAGGAGAACTTACACAATATCCCTTTAAAAGCCTGGAAAAAACATTTGAAAAGGTTCAACCTTTAGTTTTCAATGGAAATTGCTCATTTTTTTCTCGTTTCATCCTTTAAAAAAAAAGTCACCCTGAAATTCATCTATACCCTCCCAATACAAAAGGAAAAAAAAAACTGCTGTTGGTGAAATAAGTTGAAATGGACAAAAGCAGTAAAAAAAATAAAACTTTCAAGATTTCAGGATCAAAATTTCACAAAATTATAATTTAGCCAATTGTGTTTATCATCTTTTTTTTCCCCAGTGTCTTGTTATTTGAGTGACTATTGTGAATTTAGCCTTTTATTTCATGGGAGGGCATCAAACTGGTTGTGTTAAAAATGATGCAAAATCATTGCTTGAGATTTGTAATAGCATGCAGATGTTGCATCACATAGTCATAGGTTAACCAATCAGCACTGAGCCACACCCAGCTGGCCCCAAAGTAAGTACTTCTGGGCTGCTTCTTTTTTTTTTTTTTTTTCTTCCCCTGTAAAAATGGCCTTAAAGATGTCCTACATGGGCAGTCCCTACTGTTTCAATAAAAACTGCTTTAAATTTTTTTTTTTTAATTTCACTACAGCTTCAAAAGAAATGAGGGAAAAATTACATTTGTGTCACAAAGTCATTTAGGAAAGTATTCTTAAATTAAGCCACATCCTGCTATTCAAACTGATTGTGCTTTGTCATAACCAGGTCACATAGTTTGAGTTTTAAGTTGGAACAGAAAGAGGCTCTTAAAAAAATGCGGGACTCAATAAAAAAAGAGACTTGCACATAAAAGCACACCTTCCCACTCACACTCCCTGAGTCTTATCTCATTTAGGCCACTGGTAACACGAGGCTGCACAGCTGAGGGTGTATACTACAGAGTTGAGCTCCAGCACTCTGTGCATTAGGCTGATTACTCCACTCTGATAATGTACAGCTCATCTGCGTGAACCAAACTGAGGACAAAAGGAGGGCAGTGCATTGATGGGGTATATTTATAGCTGTGCCGTCATCAGAAAACCCCCAACTCACCCCACCAACAGAGGGCCTGGCTCCCGCCCTCAGGGAAACCCCTAGCAACAAGGAACTCCAGCAAGCCGCCCGCTGTTTATTTTGGGCAGCCGCAGACAGAGCTGCAATGGTTTCAGGCTCGCTGCTGCGTTTCTCTGAGAGCATAATGCGTTGAGGGGGCTCTGTATGTGTGTGAGTGAGTGTGTGTATGTGGGGGTGAAGAGAATAGCAGAACAGTGGGCACGTGCATGCTCTTTAGCAAAGTGTGCTCTGCAAAAGGGCATGTGTGTGTGGAGGTGTGTCTGTGTGGTTTGGGAGTCTAAATGTGCATGCTGTTACAAGTAGGCCATTAAATTTCACCTGATCTAAGCTTGATAAAAGCAGAAGTGACGAGATGCCACACTGACAAGCAGGCGCATGCCTTTCTAGGTTTCCTATCCCAGCACAGAAATCTGACCTTATACCACTATCACTCATCTCAAAGTTGGTATATTGAAATAATATCCACATGTTGATGTTCTTTACATCAACAAACAGCGAGGGAGTGTCTGATGGCAGGTTCAGGTGAGTGGGAAGGAATCAGATTTTGCTGGTTCATGTCTCATAGAGGGCAGTGAGGCACAACAGGATGAATTTCTTTGACTAGCAGGCCAGAGCTAATTTCTTCACAGCTACAGCTTGCCTGTCTAAGCACTTGATGAGCTGAACAGCTGCTCTGTGGGTCGACTGTAAGAGAGACACAGGAAGACAGCCAAAGAAAGATCAAGATTAGAGGCAGTGGGTCTCAGAGAAATTAAGTTACAGGTAAACTTCATTAAATAGCAGTAATTATGTTCTCAGACTGAATCTGGAAAGCCTGAGAAAATGGTATCTTTTTTGTTTCTAAAATGTAATATAATGCATTAATAACACCTGCTTACCTACTGCTATTGATCCAATTTGATTCAAACCGACAGTATGGATAGTTGAACTGAAGCTTTTTGATGGCTTGCATTTATTTCAAGAATTCAATTTCATATATCAAAAATCAAAAGTTAGAAGGGAAAAGGACGGGGGGGGGGGGGGGGGGGGGGGTAGCAACAACGAAACACAGAACACATTGGTGAACAGGGTGAACCAGCAATAGAGAGAAAATCAAAACCTCCCTTCACTGCAGTAGCTTAATCTGGGTAAAGGAGGGATGCCTGGGAGGCCAGTCAGGCCAAGGTCCTGTCCTCCATGATGCTACTTAGTCCAATCCAAGTACGGCCGCAGCCCTGCTTTCCCTTACAAGACATGTCACTTTCAAGATGATGCTGTGCCATGTGCATCTTGGTTGCGTTCTTTGCAATCCAGTATATATCGTTTAGATGAGAGTTGAAGATTACAATGGCCATACAACAGATAGATTGTACTCCATGTCTACCTTTACTTTCCACCATTTTAGCAAACAGAAAAGTCTTCCTGTTCCTCTGCCTCCTGCAAACCTTTAAAAAAATGTGGCACCAACAATCTCAGCAGCAATCTTCAAAGCTTTGATGTAAAAATTAATAATCGCGTGCATGAACGATGAGGTCAACCTAAACAGCGACATGTTCCTAAGAGACCACCCACAGCACAGAGGGACCAGGCATGGTCTCAGTGCTCATTAAATACAAGCAGCCGTGGACCCTTTTTAGTCAGGTTCTTAACAACCTCAAAGTGTAAAATGAGCCATTTGCACAGGAGAGAGCTGGTGAGAAATCTGCATCTCTGAGGACTTTACAACAACATGGGGCCGAGATATTGTGTTCATGTATCATCAGATAAGGAAGGTGAAGGAGGCCAACAAAGAAGAAATGTGAGTCATGTCCTCAGCTCTCCTCCTCCTCAAGCTCAGTAGCTCAAAGATGTGTACCAGGCAGACATCTTGTTCACACCAACAACATATAAGTTTGATTTAAAGAAGGCATCTTCACAAAAACATCTATAGTTCATAAAAATAATTAATGCTAATTAAGGAGAATTTACATAAAAATCTGGTAAAATGAATGATAACATTGAGCAGAGCAGCTTGCTAATGTCCAGCATCATCACTACAATATGTGATTGTAAACAATACATTTAAAAAAATATTCAGCATTTTAAAATGAAATAAAATTAATCTTTTATCTTTATGAAAAGCTAGATCAAAGACCCAGAATACTTACAATGTGAGCACATTTCCAGGGGGTAACTGGCTTCATTTCCCTAAGAAAGAAAAGAGGTTCAGGTTAGTACTGCAAACACAACATTTCACCTGAGGTAATGACATTACCACCATCTACTGAAAACAAGCCAACAAGGATAAAAATGCTTTTTTGAAAGCTGGTTATTTGCAGTGATATTGTGCTGTCATCGAGGAAAATCGATTCATGCCCAAGTTTCTGTAAATTTAGACAACATTTAGATCTTTTCAAGATGAAAACTCAAAAAACCCTAGCGATCACTTTTCCAGGAAAGCAACGTAGATTATATTCCATGTTCTCAAGCATAACTCTTCAAAGGAGGGAAAGGCAGTTTCACTTCAATAGGTGCACAAGGAAAATTTTGAGCTTGACAGAGGGTGATCAGAGACTTTTCACTCTGAGGGTGCATTTTACACCAGGATAGTTCGGGGAATCTGTCTGATTGAGAGGGGATTTATGAAAAATTTCGCATCTTTCTTGTTTGCTTCAGTTCACGTTCAAACTGCAGTAACCGAAGCAGATCAAACTGCCTGGTTAAACCGCTGCAGTAACAACAACTGCTCGCTAGGGGGCAACGCACCCCAATGCAACCACTGAACAATAATGAAAAAGCAAGAAGAAGAAAACCAGACTCAGGCTGTGTCCGAGGCCCAATCCCAAACCGGCCCCTAAGCACTACCCCTACACACTACCCCTCCGTTTGCGCGTTCCCGCGGAGGCTCCGCCATATTAAGGGCCGTCCCAAACCGTGTAGGGTGGAGGGCGAGTGGACTGTTCAGCCCTCAATCAGCGAGCCTGCATCAGTGCAGACTCGCCAGAATTTTGCAGCGGGTGCAATGGCTAAATGGAGGAGGAAACAGTCATGTTCCACACATGAGTTCCGCACGTGTCATGCATGTTTGTCAATACTGACAGAAAAACATGAATGGAGTTATTTTATGGGGTAGAAAAAAAAACCATGACAGGTGCACAGGTATCCTTCAAACCACTGGCGCTCATGGAAGGGAATGTTTGAGCAGGAAAAGAGGATTATAATCCTCCTATTGGCATGATGATGATGATGATGATGATGATGATGATGATGATGATGATGATGATGATGATGATGATGATGATGATGATGATGATGATGATGATGATGATGATGATGATGATGATGATGATGATGATGATGATGATGATGATGATGATGATGATGATGATGATGATGATGATGATGATGATGATGATGATGATGATGATGATGATGATGATGATGATGATGATGATGATGATGATGATGATGATGATGATGATGATGATGATGATGATGATGATGATGATGATGATGATGATGATGATGATGATGATGATGATGATGATGATGATGATGATGATGATGATGATGATGATGATGATGATGATGATGATGATGATGATGATGATGATGATGATGATGATGATGATGATGATGATGATGATGATGATGATGATGATGATGATGATGATGATGATGATGATGATGATGATGATGATGATGATGATGATGATGATGATGATGATGATGATGATGATGATGATGATGATGATGATGATGATGATGATGATGATGATGATGATGATGATGATGATGATGATGATGATGATGATGATGATGATGATGATGATGATGATGATGATGATGATGATGATGATGATGATGATGATGATGATGATGATGATGATGATGATGATGATGATGATGATGATGATGATAAACGACATTCGTAGTAATAATAATAATTTTATCATTTATTTGTTTAGGATCACGATTATTATTATTTATTTAAAATGAAACATAATTCTTCACACATGAGTGTGAGTTAGTATTTCCACACAGTTTTATTTGACACGGGGTGGTTGTGTTGCCACGGCGATGACTGCTTTCCTTTTCCAGCTGGGGAAGAGGGCGTCTCGTTGTCATTAACACCCTCCACTTGCAATCAAGGCGCCCTCTACAGCTGCAAGTGTGACTTCATTGGGAGTGACACTCGATAGTTAAGGGGTAGTGTGTAGGGGGTGGTTTGGGATTGGGCCCGAATGTCCTCCCTACTCCCTAACCCCTCATTCACTACATAGGGCTGCACTACATAGCAGACTATCTAGTGCCCTCATTCTGCCTGTAATTCGGACACTAAGCTAACTACTTTTTCCTTGCCGCAAATCATGTGATCACCAGCTGTCACCGTGGCAACCACAGCGGCACTCACGACGCACGAAAAGATTTAATTCCAAATCAAATCTGTAATTTAAATGAAGGTATTTTATTTACTTATATTGTGTTTAATCTCTTTTCTGTTGTTTTTTCTCTCCTTTTTTTTTTACTGCCGCTCGATGTGTGCAACACCTTGCGCCATTCAGCTCTCCTGACCGCAATGCATTGTGGTCCATTTGTCCCGTCTAGGGACCATCGAAGCTCACTAGTTTTTAAGATGCATTGTGGGTAACTTTGAGTGCACTACTTTTTTCTTTCTAGACATTCGGACACCCCTACAAAATGGCGTGATCCCTATAAAGGGCCCTATGTAGGGAATAGGGTGGACATTCGGACACAGCCTCAGTGATTAAAGAGGCAATCTTTCTGCTTCTTATTAGGCTACTACATCTCTGTCTACACATTTTCCAATTTTTCGTTGTTGTTTCGACCTCGGCTTCTTCAAACACGTGATGTTTGCTTTGTTTTCCCTCCTACTCAAACAATAATCTACCCCACTTCCTTCTATGTCTTCTTCTTCTGCTTTATTGCGGTTGACAAACGTCACTTGCATTAGGTGCGCTGGATAGTTCGACAGTCTGTTTGCAAGTGAACCGAGACCCCGAGCATTCAGGCGGACCAGAGTCCACTTCTTTGATGCACACCAGAGTACGGTTGGTGTTCAGACTGCAGCAAACGAAGTGGACTATCCATGAAATGGAACGACGATCCGTTTAAAGCGGACCAAACGGCCAGAGTGTGAACGCACCCTGGATGGTCATTTTCTTTCAGGCACAGTGAACCCAGGAGCCTGAAGAACCTGTTTTTCTGTCTTGTGTGGTATTCATGCCAAACGCTGGCATTTTGAAGGGCTACTGAATATTCAGAATCGTTCAAATACACTGCCACCTTCCACGGGAAAAGCCTGCATTTATGACATCACTGCAATCTTTGTTGGACCACAGTCTCTAATAGGCATGACTGAGTAATTTCTTCTGGTTTATTGTTTTTCATTTGGCTGAAACTGGACTGAAAGCATATAGATAGCCATTGCAGTCAGGTGTAACTGACCCGTCTCCATTCTTTTAAGTCACAAGTTGTTAACTGAGCATCACAATGTCTCCATGAAGTTTCACTAACTAATTAAAAGATAACCTCTTTCAACTTAAAGAAATAAAACATTGAAAGGAAATTTTTATAAATATAGAACATTATAGAATTGTTTAATAACTTGATCATAATTACATGCTGCTCAGCTATGTTTTTTTTAGATTCTTTTCTTTAGAACTTCAGTTTCCTTGGAGAAACAATGTTCAAAAATTATGGCACCAACAAATAGATAATTAAAGTCCAATAAAATGTGTGGAACATGGAATAAATTTCCAACCCACATATTTTCTTCATGGCTCAAAAAAAAAAAAAAAAAAAAAAGACATAAAAAGCTCAAAAATATGTTTGGGTAGCACTAATTTTAGAAACAGGCTCCCAATTCAAAGACACAGAAGTGAAAACAGTCTGTGTCAACACATCTTGACAACTGACAGTGCAAAGTAAGAGAATAAAAGTAATTGCCTGCAGCGCATTGGAAAGACATTGTTTGGAGTGAAGGGTTGGAAATGCAAAGCTGAGTTATTGTCTTGTGATTATTTATACGAGTAGAAGTTGTTCAAGGACTTTATAACAAAATATTTCAATGTGCTAATTTACAAAAGTCTGACTCAATATTTTGCATACAAAAAAGTAGAAAAAAAAGTCAAAATCAATGCATAACTAAAAAAAAAGTAAAAAATGCATTACTGTCTAATGCAGTTAACCAAATTTTATTTTAAGCATGATTTAAGTTATTAATTTTTTTGGGATTATGTTAGCGCTAACATATTTAAAGCCTAGTATGACAAAAAAAAAAAAAAAAAAAAAAAAATCAACTAATATTTGCATTTCTTCTTTTTAATGTAGAATTTTACAGATCTGAAAGACGGATTTAATGCAGAATGCATTCAAAATAAGAGAACTAAAACAATTTCGATGAAATTTTGCAAGAAATGTTTCACTGGAAGCTCTACAGTGCGTTTTAAGCTTGTAGTGCTTTTCATGTCACATGTTATGCACTACACCAAATTAAGAAGACCACAAAGGCTCTTTACACAAACAATCCTGAGATGCTGCATGACTGTGTGTGTGCAGTCCTGGCTAATGTTCAGCAGTCACATCCGCATCCCATCTCATCCAACACTGCAGTGTCCACTGAGTTTCAGTTAGACTGCTGGCAGAGAGAGGCCAAACAGTCACAACAGTGGCTCTGGACAGTGGGAGCCAATGAGGAATCCCCGTTTCAGAGAGGAGGGGGTACTGGGATGAGGATCCTACAGCAGAAAGAAAGATGCCCTGGGCCAGCAAGCAATCGACCAGATCTGTCCTGCAGCTCCATCGAGGAATGCCAAGTTGAGACTACAGTTTGCAAACTGGACATGCAAACTGGCAGCTCAGTTTGAGCTCCCATAGTTGAACAACTGAAGCCCATTTATGCTCCAAGCTAAAGATGGATACAGAGCATTACGTCCATCTTCTGCATCTGCTTTTGCAGCCCTCTGTCCCGCCATCAAGCAAAGTTTTAATGTAAAGGATGCAAGGAAATGTGTAAGCAACAATGTTTAGAATGAACTAAAAACAATAAAGATGTCATGTCTGTTTAATACAGAAATAGGAAATAATCTGTAAATAGCATAAAAAACTCAGCTCAACAATTTAACAGGAGGCAAAAAAAAACTGATGTAACAATCACAGAAAGTTGTGAAATGATTTTGTTTTCCTTTTCCTTTCAGCCTACAGAAAGCCAACGCCAGTTATGTCATCCACTGGCTTATCGTGCTGCCACAGAGCAGTAGACCTGCAACACAGAAGTTGTGGTATTTTAAGAGCAGCGAGGAGAAAGAGGTGACACGGGATTAACCAGGAGAGCGTCTTAGCATTTGACACCCCATCAGGAGAGCGGAGTCAGCCACGATCAGTGGATGACAAGTACACGGTTTTCCCCTCTGAAACAAGTTGACAGTGGCGAGGCACTGCCAGTTTAAGGGATTGAATTCCAGTGTGGCTCAATGCATTGCACACAGCTCCATCATTATTAGGGTTGGGTGTCTCATTGCATGTGTAGCTCAGTAATAGTGACAATATATTGATCTCAACAGGGAAACGTCCTTCTGTTTGCGCTGCTGTGCAGAGCTTAGTGAGCTATAGATATACGCCAAACCTTTACAAGACTTAAACCAATGGCTTGTGTTCAACACCAGGATGTGGAATGTATCACACTTCTCAAAACCTGGACTAAATGAAAATTATTGCCATTTCCAGTTTTTGTACATTTTAAAGTGTAATCTTGCACCTTTTAAATTCTTACGTTAAATATCAGGTCTCTTTACAGAAATTAGAGATCTTACTGTTGACTCATAATCATGCACTTGAAGGACCAATATCTGTATTATCAAAATGAATTTTGCAAGACTAAATTCAGCCAATCAGAGTATCAATCATGAAAGCCAAATGACAAATATATAAAGATATCTATCTAATTTTGTTTAAAAAAAATAAAAAAATAAAAACTCTAAACAAAATGGAGGCAAAATAAGTCCCAGCTATACACAGTCTTGACTGCACCCCTACCATTCCCTCTTGGTTCAGTGCAACTCACAGGGTCTCTCAAGGTAAATAGACTTACGGCAAAGCAGATTTAGTTTTGGGATTACAGGTTAATCAACTAAGGCCTTAGGTCCTTTCTGCGGACATTATGGAGTCAAAAGTAACTTCCGTTACAAACCACTTCATGCATTTCTTGCTTTTCTGGACATCAACAATGTATAAGCAATTGGATGCGCTTAAAATATATATTAGAAAAAGAAAAGGAGATAAATAAAGTAAAAAAAAAAAAAAAAATCTTACACACAGAGAGGAATAAAAGGCAGAAAGAGGACTCATGTTTGCACATCAATAATGCATGTTTCATTCAGAATCAATTAGACCATAGCACAAAACACGTTTTACATAATGAAGAGTCTGGCAACATAGCTGGTTCAGTAGCAACACTGCAGCCGACCCAAAAAGCCCGGCTAATTATAGACCTGCAGAACTTATAACATGAAAGACTAAAGAGTACAGTACATGCAGCTGCAGATTTGCTGGGGTTTTATATTCCTGTCTCACCCTATCACAAAATCAAATGACAGCTAATATACATTTGGTAATCAGCAAAAAAATAAAAATCAGAAAGAGATTTTTGTTAATTGTGCATTTAAAAAGCTGAAAATCTGGATATTCAACATCACAATTTGACACTCAAATCTCCAAATAACATGCTCCAGGTTTTCTGACATGTTATACCCACTGCAAGTTTATGACTTTAGCTGATGCTTTGCATGCATCTTCCTGACATTTTGCATCGCACTGCTGTCTTAGGTGTCTGAACGCAATAAAATGTTTCAGTTGTTATTCTTTCATTGATTGTTTTTGCCTGACAGGGATTAAATATTTATGCAGCACCTCTATCTGGTTGCTGATGACCATCTCACAGCAAGCTGCACATACAGACAGAGGTTATTTATGGGCTTGTGGAAAAGTGATTTGATGAATATGAAAGGTATGACTGCTTGTTTTCAATGCTACTGTTGATATATACAAATTTTGGTGTGTGTGCATGTGTTATAAAATGTTTAAGGTTATAAGCTAATTTTAACTAAAATCTTAAGACAAAAGTGAGAGCTTTGCGTGTTCTTAATTTGTCAGATTGTTTCCAGGGACATGTAAACACACCTTCATCTGACATGAACCATTCTGTTGAATATGTATAAATTCAGATGACACAGAGTAAGACACATTTGAGACTAATTCACTTACTGGTCAATAAATCTTTGCATCTCTGAACAAAACTTAAACCTTTGATACAAATTAAGGGTGTTAACATTTCCAATTTCTTCTACAGATGTAGCCGGGACTAATAACAGTCGTGTTCACGGTTACACGTCAGAGATGAATAATCTTTAGGTTGCAGATGGTGACGTCACCGAAGCATCCCACCGTACTCCCGCCGCCACACTGAACTCAGAGCAGAATACACTGTAGTGGAGCCAAAGGGAGGTTATGGATATTTATCATTTTAATCCCTGAGAAATGAAACAAACAGAAAAAATCTCTTTTATTGGGTGCGATCCGAACGGAGTCCTTGCAGAAATTTTCAAACAGCTGACATCCGCTGACCGGATTTTTCCTCCATCCAACAGATACGTAATAACCCGTCTTCATACACGGGAGAAAGAAAGCTTTCACAAGCAGGGATGCCGATCGGTGTTTCACGGCTGACCTGAAAATATGGAAATGTTTTAGCTGAGAGAAGCAAGTCATGTTCTGGTGATCAACTTTGTGCAAACAGCAGCTAACACGAGCAGTTACATCTTCTGCTAAACACATGTATTTGTTACAGTAAGTGTCTGATCGGATTCATGCTAATAACTTAGTTTTCTGAAAAAATGTAAATGAAATCCAGAAGGCAACAACTTAAGCAAGGTCTCCTAACTTGCATTGAAATTCCACCCAATACAACGTCCATTGCACAGATGTAGTCGGCATCCGGTCAGCTCTCCTGATTGCTAAAAGTATCTTTGACGATGTCCATATTTGCTAATCCATAAAAGAAATATCTGTCACTTCCAGCTGCACAGTTTATGGATGGATCTCTGACGGCGTGAATAGAGTCGCTACAGCACCACAAAGGGTGGTGCTGGCCCCAGTCTCGGGGCAAATGACTGACAGCTAAGCTAAATGCTAACCGAGCTAATCCAGAGTGAACAGGAATGAACGCAGATAGGCGGGCTAAATGTAAGGCTTGCTGTTAACCACCTAAAAACCACAGCTGTGCAACTCTGCTGAGGCCTTCTGGGGACCAAGCAGGGAGCTAATTATTAGCCTCCACAGCTAAAACTTAAATTACATCAAACGGAAGAGTTATAAAAAAAATTCATCCCCTTTAACAGTTGACATGAAGGTAAACTTGACCTATTAAACCTAAAATGATTTTTTGAACCAGACTGTAATCATGTTTATTTCTGCTGTGAAATTGGCCTTTTTAACATGAGTCTATGGGGATTGATTCTTTTTTGCCACCAGCCCCTAGCGGACGAGGAGTCAAGCTTGTTACATACTCAAGGAGAAGCAAGGACTTTATTCTTGCTCTCAGGGCCACGAGTTCTCACGGACGTGTCTTGCAGCTTGTTCTCGACCCCTCGTCCGAGGAGAACTTTCTTCTCGGGGACCTCCAAGTGTGATTGGTCGGGAATTTGAGATGGGTGGGGTTAACACGGAGATGCTTAAAGCAGCGATGTCACTTCTGCATTTTCACAGATGTAGATTAAAGGATAGTTTTGTTAAACAGCTGATCGAGGTGGTGAAAAAGTACAAAAATGTCAAAAACACACATGGCATTTAAATACAAGGACAACATCAGTTGTGCAACCCTGTCCTGTCACAGAAACTTTGCTGTAAATGTGTAATCACTGGGTGAACACTATGTAGATTTGTATGTTGTGCTCTTTGACTAGAAGCTTCTGGAGCATGCTGGAATGCAGTAGTGACTTGCATAAATCCTGAAAATGAATAAACACTGCAGTGTCTCCATGAGGCAAATTAGGAAGGAAATGCAAGAACAGAGCAGAGGCATCCATCACTCCCCGAATTCCATCTGTGGTGCCTCAGATATTCTGCACAACACTCCAAATGATACACGGAGCAACACATTGGGTAGATCCATGCTCTTTGCCTCGTTTACATGTATCAACAGTCTAAATGTGCAACATATGATTCTTTTCTCCCTCTGCAAGTCACTGGACATATATTTCAACACCAATGTACATCTCTCTACTTTTGTAACATTTCCTGTAAATACAGTAAGCCTTAATTAATGTGACAATTAAAAAATATTTCATACAAGCCACTGTATTTTTCAACAAATGTAGTCTTACTTTAAAAAGGAAGTATGACTTCCATTAGGCAAGATGACTAATTTACCTTACTATTAAAGATACTTTCAGAAAAATGGTTATAAGGATAATAAAAATCATGGATTCAATTTCCAGCACTACTGTTTACTTAAACTCAGCATTTAAAGTGAAACTGAAATCACAGCCTCAAAAATATACCATTCCATGACACACAAATTTATGCTCACTACTCAGTCACAATATGGTACAAATTATGTTTACAACACAGAGAGCAACATGATAACCATGCAAGTTCACACTGTCTGCAGAGAGGTTTGCCTCTGATAAGGTGTCAATGCTCTTTGAAGGGTTAGCTGACAAGTGCAAGAAATACAAGCTAATTAAGTTTATGTTCAGACCACAAAAAATAGCACGGTGGCAAAGCTGAGCTGCAACCCAAAGCATTAGGTTCATTGCACCTGCTCTACTTAGTGTAGCACTAGCTACAAGCTACAAGTCAGAGAAATTAGACAAAAGCACAATGTTGCTGGCAAACAAATTACACCCCTTCTAACTGGAGTAACTCAGACAATGAGCTGGGACATCATTTTCACCAAAATAAGCTATCCAACAATTTACTAGCTGGAAAGTCATTAGGGTGTCTGTGTGGGGCCAAAACTGTTCAAAAAGAGCAACGACAACAACAACAGCCCCCACCATCTATCGTGGTAAAATTGGAATGCAATGTTCTTTTATTTGTTTTCAGTGTTTGTAATAAAAAAATCTCTTAACTTTAGAGGCCTTCACCATATTTTTTTTAAAATAATGAACAAATCAAGTTATTCATAAACAAGCAATGTTATGTTATCAAAGCAACCTAGAAAAGAACAATCCACAGGTTAGACATGGGAGAAAATGTCCCTTCTAAAAAAGGAAATCAATTAAAAAACTAAAATAGTAATTTACAAAAAACTGCAACCTATGTGGAAAATTACTTATTTTAAATACATTAATGATGCCTTTAAAAAATAACTTTGTCATGAGCACAATCTTTACCTTTTGCCAATGGATGAGATTTTTTTTTCCTGGTTATGTAAAGTTGTTGCTGTACCAATATGGCACTTTAAGTACATGTACAGCAGAGTGACAATAATGGACGTAAAAGAAAAACAATTAAGTTATTTTTAATTTAAAACATGATTTATGTTGTTGAAGCCATGTGTAACTAAAGAACAAATCACAAAATCAGTTTTTGTGCCATTAATTACTGAAAAATTCAATTGCTCCCTTGTCTATTGAAAATAATCTAATTAGAAACACATGTAAAATTATGCCACCGTATCTCATTGTTGTGCCTTCACAGGCTTCACAGAACTTATGTTCTCCTCCTGATTGAAGTTAGCTACAGCTAGAGTTCCAGAGATAAGGAAAGGCTGCAACCGCTTGCTAAATAATTGTTGAACCACCTCATGCCATCATCATCCTTCCTAACTCCAATGGTTGTAGCTCCATTTAAAATCACCCAGCAGCTTCATATGAAATGTTACTGCATAATGCACAAGTTAAAAGTCACAACTGTCTCCCAAGAAAAAAATACACAAATTTACTCTGATTTTGGATTTTTTTTTTTGTTGTTGATGTTTTTTTAACCACAGGTCCACATATTACAGACTAAAACCTGCTCAAAAAAGTTTATTTATACTCTGTAATGCAAGTACAAACTAGGGATGGGCATTAGCGAACATCTTTTAGATCGCTCGTCGGGAGAATTAACGATCAATTATGGATTTAATCATTAAGAAATGCATGGTAAATTATTACACATACCACAGGCAGACTGTTTTTTTTTCTAAAACATGTATTTATTTCAACTCCCTACAGCCTCAATCATCTTCCCGGCGAGAAGGTCGGCAGTGGTGGTACATTATGGTGAGCTGGCTCTCTGCTGTTAAAGTGGTCAAACAGTCAGTTGTTATGGCAACGCTAGCTGCTGTAGCCAACTTGTTTGGCAACTCCTGTTTTCGTTTCTTGTGTTTCAATGAGCCTGATATCGGTGAGCCGTGAACAAAACTGATAGACTGGTTCGAGTAAATTCATCAAATCTGGGAAACCTTTCCCATCGACGATACTTCTGGGCAACATATCCACTTTAATCATTTTAAGGATTCCCTCTGTTATTTTGTCTGCCCGCTTTGCATCACAGCTCCTCTGGCTTAAGACTGAGACAACAGTGTGTTGAACAGAGGATTCATTTCCTTTACGCACGGTCGGATGGGCGTTTTTCAAATGGTACATCATGGGAGTTGTTGTCGAGTTGTTTTTACAAAACACATCGCAGTATTTACAATGTGAGGTGTCATTTCTAATGCAAAATGGTCCCACGCCAGACTTCGCCGTGCTCACTGTCTTTTGGCTACATCGCCCCCTGCTGGTAGGATATTTTATTACCGCCACATAGAGAAATTTCTTACATAGCTTCAAGATGTACACTACACGAATGAACTCTTTTATAACACCGTCGGATAATCAAAAAAAAAATTGTGTGATCAAAAAGATTCTTAATGATCAGTTATCGATCATCAATTAATTGTGCCCATTCCTAGTACAAACACCACTGGAAATTATCTCACTAGTTTCAGTTGTAATTCTGATGACAAATTTATTAAAGCACAGTGCAAAATGAGTGTTCTCCAGAAAACTAGAAGGCTACCTGAGAACAAAGAACTTTGGTGAGTGTGTGTATGCACACCAGGATTCAATTAAATTAATGCTCTCTTCCAACATCTGGGTCTTAGTTTTCAAAACCATAAATGTTTGTGTGTGCTAAACCCAACTTATTTGTTGTATGCTTTTTCCCTGCTTTCCTTGCTTATTTGATTCAGGTATCCCAAGACGACGCCCCTCCTCCACACAACTGTGTATGAATTTCAAGCTTACCATATAGCTGACCTTTATGATAAACAAATCCAACCCTCCAGAGTCCCTGCACAGTGCAGAACTGGGCTGAGCTTTCAGACTGGTCTTTAAATAGATTTCAGCCAAAGTTGTACAGCCAGCAAAACCCAAAGCAATAACTAGCTCCGTATTATAGCTTAAAACACTACAAGAATAAAAATGAAGTCCAATAAGTTAGCAATTATCTGTGTCTTTGTGCAGGGATTTATTTACTTTCTCTGTTCCTCAAAATTCACTTTTTAATCTTGTTTTGTAATCTTGCCAGAGTAGATGTGTTCCCATTTCTATCCTTTCATTGCAATGTAACTGTTCTTTGTGAGGATGCATGTGTTTCTGGGTGTGTGTCAAGGATCTGTACAAGATTTAAGAGTCAAGGGCAAATATGAAAATAATTACCAAAATCTCAGCTGCCTGAAGGAACTCCAGCTGAGCTAATCCTCTCAGCCATTTCTATCCCCAGCTTGGGCTTGTCTACAAAGGGTTTAAAGGCCTCATAATGCTATGTAAACTAACAATGCCCAAATCTTCTTATGAATTAACCTAGTGGTGATAAAGCTATACTGTATTTACAAAGTGCTGCGAGCACGAGAGCCTGCACTCATCATCTATAAAGAAACCAACACCAGACTGCTCCAGAGGGAATTTGTCTTTGTCACCAGCATGAAAAGCCACAAACACTAATAAAGTGTTAAGAGGATCCCAGCTCTCACAGCAGAAGATCGGAATTATAAAGAGTGGGTCACCATTTCCACTCAATTTATTGTATGCTTTGCTAAGAAACACCAGACAATGAAGCTAGTGCTCCACAGAAAGGCATTCACAGGTATTTTTAATAACAGATTTTCTGTGCACATGTGCCTTCTGTCCGCATGTAGATACAGTTTCTGCCTGCAGGAGACATATTTCTAAAATGGTCAGAATGTGCACTGCCTTTCAGTGATGTTGATAGGTACATGCCTGCATCCCTGAGGCATTAAAATCTGAAAGAACGCAGTAAACTCACCATCCATGCGTCCCATGGACGCACCTAATTTATCCCATGAAAAATGACAGATTGTGAGCAACAACTTCCATTTAAGATCACAGTAACGACCAAAAGAAGCATTTGTCTCCCATGGACATCATAAGTAGGGCTGTCAGGATATTGGCAATATCACGATATCGGGGTAGGTAAACTGCCATGTAATTGTTGTGGTCTTGTCGCCGTATTAAACGGTGTGTCTTGAGACAAAAATAATAGTTTTCAGTCCACTCTATGCAGAGCATAACATACTAAACTACATAGACCATGATTCTTTGCTGCCAGTGTGCTCTTTTGAGCCAATTGGAGCGTACGTAGGTTCTGTGCATACTGAACAGCATGCTAGAAAAGTATTATTAATATTATAACTAACTAAAAACACCATAAAAATAAGTTACTGTACAATTTTTTAATATCACATCGCGTGAATTAAAAAAAACCAAAACAAAACATCAAAGACAACACTGATAAAGTCAGCCACGCCCGGGATTCGAACCCACTACCTTTTGCGCCGCAGCCATTTTTTTTCCATTGTTTCACACAAACGACGCACTCTGTTCAAAACATTTCCCCCAAGTCCAATAAAAGAAGATGGTTTCAATGTTTTTTTAATTTATTGTTAAATGTTTTATTTGGGCTTTTAAGGGCGAAGCACAAAAGGGCTCCATGTTTGGGATGGGTACCATTAACATTTGAATCGATACAGTACCAACTTCCTGTACCTGCGTATCAGTACCGGTACCAAACGGTAGCAGTTTTTGGTACTTTTGTGTGTTTACATGGCAATGCCAGATTCATTTCTGATTCTCAACAATTAATTTCCAACTAATATATTAAAGCAAAATCCAGCTGTTTTCCTCCTATATGGTGTCAGAGCCGTCTGGTACACAGAGGGAAACTTAATGACAGAATAACTTAATGAGAAAAAAGATGGAATGATCTCAGACACTAAACTGATTCTGTCGCAGCATTTTGCGCAGGTATGTAGGATGGAGGCTGTGAGCCTGCTGTTGCAATGATCAAGCCCAGTTTACTGACTTGGTGCAGACAGTTTTTGCCGTGCTGGTTAAACCATACAAGCTTCTTCAGAGAGACGCAGACTCAATTTCAGATTTAAGTGTTGTGGCCGGTGCACTCGCGTGCGGAAACTCCGCTGTGATGAGGAGTTTAATAAGATGTGGGATCCGAAGGAGGGAGGTAGAGAGAGACGTGACCTGCACGCCGGCCACCGAACTGGTTTACTGTGTTGGTTGATGGCAAACTGATTAAGCATTGACATCATATTGAGTTCTTGAACGGCAGTTTGTGAACCCCTGGTTATTAGCTGAGCAGATCTAAGCGGGGGGCAGCCACTGAGGATGGTGGCTGACTTCTCCCTCTTTATTTTTTTTGTGGGCTGCAGAAGCGTCAAGAACGGAGCTTTTGAAAGAATCTTGTGTTTAATCAGCTGTTTCCTCAGATTAGACGTGTTCCCATCACTTGCATTTTGCATCTCAAATATTGTAGCAAGCTTGATGTTCCACAGAAGTGGAGCCAGAACAGCTTCAATCAGCTGCTTGTTCTGACTGAACAGGCGGGCGCTGCAGCTGATGTCATGCATGCAATGCGATGTTCACGTGCGGCATAGAAACCACCAACTCTTCCACTCCCTCACAGTAAAAAGGAGTCCAGGACACACAACTTTAAGTGTTTAAAAGAACTTTCAAATAATGCTTTAAAAAAAAAAAAGAATATGAGAAGAAAGCCATTTGCTTTTAACCAGCTTCCCAACTACCTGACAGGGGCAATATTTTCAAGTCATCTCCTGAAGACGAAAGCCTTCCTGTCATTAAATCCTAGAAACATTTGAATTTTCTGTCATGCCACTGACAGTTGTTCTGTCATAAACTTTTCTAATTTTGAATTTCATTAGTTTACATATACATTTTGATACATATACACAAATGCCCTTTAAAGGTTGAATATGGAATACGGACAGAACAGCGACATCACGTGTGTCTAGGTTGTAGTTGCAACGGCAGAAAAACAACTCCAGCCGCTGGGATGCCAGGTTCACTGCCGATACGCAAGTGACCAACAGTCTGCAGCATGTCCAACAAGTAACGCAGAGGAGTTTATAACCGACAGCTAACGTTAGCCACATTAGCAAACAAGCTAGCTTACCGATCCAGCAGGAAAGTCGCCATTTCAGTGTTTTTACTCCGTGGAAAACGTTTATGTGGGTCCATTTAGTGAAGTCTTCAGCTAAATTTACTCCAGGTTTTGCTCTTCTCAGGTCACTCCTCCTCAGAAACAGATAATATCTCCAGGGCTCTGAAGCAGCTGCTTCACTCGTTGTCTCTACGGTTTTCCCCTGTACAAGCCTGACTATGACCGAAATATTGTTTCCACACAGAGATCGTATTTGGCAACCTGCAATGGCAGCGTTTATTGGCTTATAGACGTAAATAAAATGCCATTATCGAACCCGTAAAAAATTATTTTATAATTATTTTTAGGCTAAATATAATTTTTCTGGGAAATGTTATACTTTCATTCTGTACACCCCCAAACGACCTGTGGTGGTATTATTTTTGAAAAAATATAGCTTTTAATAAAAATGTTCCATATTCAACCTTTAATATTAGCCATGCCGTACCATACCACCATCGACAGAGTTAAAGAGTACTATTAAAAAATAGAATATATTTAAAAAGATACATTTTTAAAATCAGGGACCCAATGGATTTTCCAGGGACCCATTGATATCGTCACCTGTGGGTCTCTGGGACTCGCTTTATTAAAAACCTGTCAACATCGCTGGCTATCTCTTTGAATTGACGGGTTATATGCTGTTCTCCTACTTGTTGACATGGAAATAAGACAGCAAGATGGTGCTTGCACTAACATCAACTATTAGCATATTTGTACATAAATATGAAGTTACTCAACAGCTCTACTGAAGGATAGAGGCTAAAGTGTGTCACTGTCATATCTGATGCTAATCCAAGATACAACCAGCTGCCAGCAGCATTGTTTTCAAACTAAACCTGATCAGATCCGTTGCTGCTGAGATTATGTGTGGTTGCTGCTGCAGAATGACGGCAGAACTCTTTCTGCTGTCCTTGAGTGAGCAGCTTTGCTCACACATAGGCAACCATGATGGGATCTGTCAGTACTCACAGAAAAGCTGCACAATGAACTGTCTGGCAGGTGAGAGGTGGTCATGTATGACAGTAAATACCTGGTCTGTGGTTTGGATAGAAATCTTGATCCTGGCTGTAAATTGTACACTTATATTGCTCAGAAAAAGAGAGTGTTCAAAAATAGTTGTCACAGTCTTGCCACCAAATATGACTTCCTGACTATCAGAAATTTAGGATGATCTGCCTGCAGTGTTCATGCTTTGATTTCTATCCTCTTACTAACCAATAGCAGTGCAGCATAGAGTGACACGTTAAATTGACATGGCACTGGCACCACAGTTTAGAAAGAAAGCAAACGAGCTAACGAGTTAAATTCAATCAAACAGGGAAATCTGGTTCAGCAGAAGAGGTGGCCTTGTTTGTATATGTGCCATGCAAAGAAAAAAAATCCAAGAATTTGAAGAGTAATTACAAATCCTACATAGCAAACTACCGCAGATATCATACAGTAGTATTAAAAGCAGTCAGTTTTTCAGTCCAATATTAAACAGAAGCTTGACATTTGTAATCTGTGCTGCTCTCCATCGCTGAAGCTTGCTACAATTCAGCAGGTATCATCACTGTGCAATGTGCACACAGGCATCATGCCATTCCCTAAATCATCAGATGCCTGTCACATGGTCAACTTATATGACAGCTAAATATTGCACAACGTTTAGCTGCTTTAAGGCCAACAGTGATGCTGAGGAGCGCAACAGTACAAAACTTTGAGCTGCTGAATTTACAAAGCTTCATTTAAAAAACAGAAATAATTCATCCAAAGTGTCTTTGGTTTATTGTTAAATTCTCAAATAATGTTACAGGATGAATGTTACTGCAAAATTCTACAAACACCTCCGTTGCCAACAGGATTTATGCAAGACTGAGCACATGAGCTGATGAAGCAAAACCTACAATAACAAAACCAGTTTCAGATAGAGAATCGTGTTTTTCAGATGCAAGAAAGTTAAAATAAAAAAGGGAAGAAGAAAGAAAGATTTCACATTCTAAGTTGTTCATTTTGAAAAAATCTTTGAGCAAAATATGTGCATAAAACTTGCTTGTGGCAATCCAGGTGTTACTGATGTCCCTCCAACAGAATATCTGTAGTTTTCAGAAATCTTTCCAAACTGTCTCCAAGATATAGAAAAGTACGCTGCAGACTAGACAGTAGTTTTGTGAGTATAGCTAACTGACTATGATCTACCACTACCACTATGGACTACTATGGACCAACTGGAATTTTCTTACTTTATTTTTCCTTGCATACACTTGCAGGGATGTGTAATCATGTGCAGTAAACGCTTGCATTGGAGCCATAAAACTAAAACTTAGAAGAATACTTTCACTGGAGATTCATCTTTCTTTCCGTCTGTCTGTAAACCTGGTGGTTCAAAATAAATGTTTGTATATTTTGATGTGATGGCCAGCCAGACACATTAGTGGTCCTTGCATTTGATTATGCTGAAGGGTGGGCAATTTATTTTTAATCGATCGATTGACTAAAAGTGTATAATGCATATAACTGACGTCAACACTTTGCACAACGTTTAGCTGCTTTAAGGCCAACAGTGATGCTGAGGAGCGCAACAGTACAAAACTTTGAGCTGCTGAATTTACAAAGCTTCATTTAAAAAACAGAAATAATTCATCCAAAGTGTCTTTGGTTTATTGTTAAATTCTCAAATAATGTTACAGGATGAATGTTACTGCAAAATTCTACATTTTTATCCAGCACAGAGATCTTTTTAAAAATCACCCAGCCCCACACAGGTTATGTACACAACACTGAAGGGGTCACATATGCATTGTGTTTGACCCTCAAATTCTTACAAAGCAATATGACTAATCAGCTGTCAATAACCACAGCGTATTTATCTTTGAACCCAACCCTACTGAGCATACAGAATAAATAAACTTTGACCTTTTAGAACTGCCGAGCAACTCCTCCTCTAGAAATCTATGAGTGATCTGTCAATACAAAGAAAGGCTACCAGTAACGTGCCATTTGAAAGGTATAAAAATTATTCACTGTGCATAGCTGGGCATACCATACAAATAGATGTTTACCGATTAAACAAACTACAGTTTAGCTCGTGCCAGTGAGTGTAGAATCCAACACAAGCAAAAGACTGCAGAGACAACGGTCAGTGAGGAGAATAAATCCAGATTGAGTGGGCCAGTTGGAAGCGCAGTGTGGATCACGTAGTGTTGATCATCACTTGTGCTCGTGGTTTGCTGTGGCTTTTATCTCTTACATTAGCTACAGCTAGATCCTTATGTGGGTGGCGCTTGATTGCTAGGCAGCATATGGTCCCCTTAGCATCAGATCATTCCACTACATGCTTAAGCAACTATGTGTCCCTGCCCCCAACCTTCCCTTGCAGCTGAGAAGAATTGATATGCCACAAGTTGGCAGGCTGCTGTAGGACGCGGATATCCTCTGTTACAACCCACCGGCACAAAGCTGAAAGATGCCGCAGGATAAATACATTTTTTTTCTTCTTTTTGCTGTGTCATTAAGAGATGACACTGCTTCTAATCTACCCCCCCCCCCTTTTTTTTCCCCTTTTCTTTCTGCTTCTTTCATTTTAGAGATGCACATTTTGTTGATATAATTTCAGATTTAAAAAAAAAAAAAATCAAAATTCATTCACTCTGGTTAGTCACATGGCTGCTGAAAAGAAATACATGAAACTATGCCCAAAAAAATGGTTATATGGATGTGCTTCAGTTTCTGCACAGTAAATCTTGATAACTAAGAGGGTATGAGTGATTAAACCTGTTGAACCTGGAATTCATTTTAACTGTGTAAATTATACAATACTGCACTGGTACCAAATCAACACTATGTGCTTGTGGTCTTGAGTACAATATCACACCTTGCAGAGCAATCTAATTGTGTATTGGTGTGATCTGCACTCACACAAGTGAGTTTGTAATATTCAGCAGCTTCATAAGCATCAAAACTCCTCATCCATGTAAAGGTAGATCTGCTGACAAATCACAGCTCTCCTCCATTTATGAAGACTACTGAACTTCCTATCAGCCCTCTTTTGTTTATTTTTACTTGTTAAACTTGGTGATTTTTTATTAACTTTTAGGATATGGATTAAAAATCTGAGGTCATACAAATATTCTCAAGCATTTCTAAACCTCATAACAGTACATATGACAAAAGCTAGGTTAACAGGTCATCAGATCAATGGATCAAAAGCTTGTATTAACTGTGTTCTTCCTAAGCTTCTGCTTCATGCAGTAGTTACTGAAAGTATCTCACAGGATAGTTTTCTGATCTAGATTGTTGCTTAAACAACTGCAACACAAAAGGGGGAAGATAATAAAGGAAATGGTGAACACAACTGTTTGACCAAGTCTACATGAGGCCCTGCAGAGCTTTTTATGCAAGAAAAGAACAAAGCCAAATACACAGGTTATTGAGTCAGCATTATAAGTAAACATGACACAATTTTACATTCTGCTTCAAGAAGGCAATCTGAGGTTGAATTTGAGAAAAAGGGATATACCGCATGAAAATGCATACCCTAGTGGACCAGTTATCGCCTATATTGTAGTAACATGTCATTGATTATATAAGGAGGTGCACAGGGGAAGCTCTGAAGTTTTTCATTTTATTTCACAGATGAAAACTGACCAGCTTTCATAGTCTAACCATTTCTCAAACCTTAGCAGTTAGCACTGAATAGTGCAGCTTTTACCCTGTAGGTAACATTTTGAAGCAGTGGAATCACCACTAAAACCTCAATTTTGCATTCTGCAAAGAGAAATGTACAGTCTGCGTTTAATTCTGGGTCAGTGATGGAAAAATGACACCAAGTTAACAGTAGTTTTTTGTTTGTTTTTTTAAGAGTGTTGCAGTCAGAGAACCAAAGCTAAACCCAACCAAAAATGAGTTTTAAAACCACATATACACTCACCATATACACTAATTACTCTAATCTCAGAGTGTTAAAAGCTAAAAGAAGCACCCATCCTTGGAAAGAATAGGTGAATAAATTAATAAATAAATGGATAAAGGCCCCAGCTTGAACAGCCAATAGAAGCCCATCACAACATTCTGTCAGGCTTTCTCCCAGTTCACACACACAACAGTAATGTGCCGATATCTTCTAAAGCAAGCTTTTATAAATTATTGCCAACCACAGGTTGTGTAAAGCAACTGATCATCTTTTCCTGCAGAGATATTCTCGAAGGCTCTTGATAGTTTTAGACGTTACCAGCATAATGAGGGTAGCCAGCCATGTTGGTTCTAGCAGTGTGAACGTTCTCGATTTTGTTGAACAATAATCTCTGTGTGTGCTAGTTTTTGTAGAAAAAAACTCACCAACCTCTTTCAATATGTAGAAAGGATGGGCATTTGTAAACATCTTTATGATCGATGGTCGGGAGAATTAACGATCAATTATCGATTTAATCATTAAGAAATGCATGTTAAATGATTACTCATACCACAGACAGTTTTTTTTTTTTTTTCCTCAAATACGTATTTATTTCAACTCCCCACTGCTCTACAGCCTCAACCATCTTCTCAGCGAGAAGGTCGGCAGTGGTGGTATGTTATGGTGAGGTGGCTCTCTGCTGTTAAAGCGGTGCAACAGTCTGTTAATGCAACGCTAGCTGCTGTGGCCAACTTGTTTAGCAGCTCCTGCTTTCGCTTCTCGTGTTTCAATGAGCTTGATGGAGCCGTGAAGGAAACTGATAGACTGGTTCAAGTAAATTCATCAAATCTGGGAAACCTTTCCCATCGACGACACTTCTGGACAACATATCCACTTTAATCATTTTACAGATTCCCTCCATTATTTTGTCTGCCCGCTTTGCATCACAGCTTCTCTGGCTTAAGACTGAGACAACAGTGTGTTGAACAGAAGATTAATTTCCTTTGAGCAAGGTCGGATGAGCGTTTTTTTTTTTTAAATGGTACATCATGGGAGTTGTTGTCAAATTGTTTTTACAAAACGTGTTGCAGTATTTACAGTGTTAGGTGTCATTTTCTAACGCAAAATGGTCCCACGCCAGACATCGCCGTGCTCACTTCATGTTTAGATGAGCCTTCTTTTCAGCTGCTGTGACGGGGAAGACGGCAGCTCGCAGGCGGCTTTCTCTGCTGTCTTTAGGCCACATCGCCCCCTCGCTGGTAGGATATTTTATTTTTATTTTATTTACCGCCATATAGTCACATTTATTATAGAGCGTCAAGACGTACACAACACGAATTAACTCTGTTTTATAACACTGTCGGGCGGCTGATCGAAAAAAATTACGTGATTGAAAAACTAAATGATCAATTACCGATCATCGATTAATTGTGCCCATTCCTAATATGTACCTTTTTTTATGAGATGGGTATAAAATTCAGTACTTTTATTGGTACCTACTGAACTCGGTTGGTACTACCAAGTACAGATTCACGTAAAATCAAACGGTACTATGTTTCCTAAATGCATTCTTTTCACTGTGAGGGAGTGGAAGAGTTAGTGATTTCTGTGCTAGACGTGAACATCGCATTGCAGGCATGACATCAGCTGCAGCGGCCTGTGTGTTCAGTCAGAACAAGCAGCTGATTGAAAGCTCTTGGCTCCACTTCTCTAAAACATCAAGTTTGCTGCAATATTTGAGATGCAAAATGCAAAACAAGTGGCGGGAATACGTTTAATCGGAGGAAGCTACTGATTAAACACATACAACACATATGTTGACAATGAGAAATAACTCTATATCTGTTATTGCCATATAAACACCCACAAAAGTACTGAAAATTGGTACCATTTGGCACTGGTACCGATTCGCAGGTACCGGAAGTTGGTACCACATTGATTCAAATGTGAACAGTACCCATCCCTACCTACAGTTACATTACACAATCACAAACAGTAAACCTACAGTGCATGATCAATAAACTACTGTTTTATATGTGAGGAATTTCAATTCTAACACAAGGTTTTTATTTTTTGTTTGATTGTTTAAGTCCAAACAAAAAGAGGCCAACAAATCAGTCCTACCTGGATTGATATTAAATATTGGGATACTACTGCTGTACACATGCCTGCTAAAATATAGTCAATCAATACTAATGAGAAAATGAATGGCAGGATAAAAGGTTGGGTTGGGTGCTGTCTGACAGAACAGAGAAAATACAGTAGGTGGAACTAAATTGCATGCATGGAGCAAACATACAGTACAAGAACAAGCTGAAACCATTTGTCTTTAAAAAAAAAAAAAAAAAAAAGTCAAGACGTATCACACAGAAGACGAGATGAATATTCTGGACAAACATACAGTATTTTGCCATGTAATAAATTTATAGTTGGTCGCTTACAGGCCATTTCAATCTGGTGATCAATAAAGTTGAACATATGAACCTGGTTGTGGGTTCTGGACTTGTGTTGATGCTAATCACATCCAGCTATGATTGGTTAGACTTGCTGACCAATCACTGCTTTCCATACCACACATCTACTTTAAGACCACAAGTACAATATCCTATAAAGACTAAAACTATGTCATTAAGATATTTATATAAAAAAAATAAAATAAAAAAAAAAAACCTTTTCACTTTTTCTTGTCATCGTAAAGACATGTCTGCATCAATTGTTTAGATTTCAATTGGTAGTTATGGTTTTGCCAGTTTTATTCTGATTTTATACAGATACTCCATGCAGTAATTGCTTCCTTATATCCAGCCCTGAAAGTCTGATCATTTATTTGTTAACAAACCGTATGGTGACGTCTAAAACTACGTTAAATTTATACATCCATATAGCTGTTGTTTACCATTTTAACTATTTGGCCACAACAGGGATAGCAAATGGTTAACATGGCATATTTGTGTTATACGTGTGTGTGCGTGTTTGTGAGGGGAGGGAGGGGGGTAGCAACCCTATGGCCTGTAGCAGCCTCCTATAGATTTGCTGTAAATCAACTGAAACGTATAAACGTAGCTTCGACGTACTCACTGAAGCTTGTAGATGCAGGCGAAAGTGTTGCAACTATCAACACGGCGTCATGCAACCGACGTGGAGATAAATGTCGCTACACGCTCAATGCGGAGCGACTGTGGGAGCAAAGACGTAACACGACCAGGCGTTACATATTCCTACCCAGTGTGTAAAATGTGCCACAATTAATCGTCAACCGAGGCCTAATAAGCGTGTATTTTTGTCACGAAAACTCATTTGCACGGGCCTCGTTGCTAATAAGAGTGCGGACTGTGCCAAGAAGGGATAAGAAATATCTGGGCCACAGGCTGTAGGCTACTGTCAGAGCCCTGGGGTATTGCACAGGGAGCGCGACGCGGAGCCTAAAGTGGGTAAGAAAAGCGTTTCCTCCTCGCCAGAGGTCGACGATGTCGACTGTTACCTCAAAGCTAAACCCTCCCCACGGAAAACAACGTGTGAAAACGCCACATTATTCGACACATTGAAGCACAGGCCTGCCCACCGGTGTGTTTACCAGTCGGTGAAGGCTGAAAATAGGAGCCGTTGCTGCTTACCATCTTGCAGGTCGGATGATGAAATCCAGGCGATGTGATCAGAAAAAGAGATGCAACAGTGAGAGTTAGCAGGCCCGCCGAGCTGTAGGAAAATAAAAAAAAGAAACTAAACACGATAGTGGTGCTCTCTGAGGTCTGGTCCTGGCTTTACACCCAGCTTCAAGACTCCTCGCCGTCTCTCTCTCCGCTACCGAGGCTTTCACTGCAGTGGCAAAGGGAGTGAGACCTGCTGGGAGGGGACAGTAAGCGGAGGAGGAGGTTCGGTTTGACAAGCAGGCGGTGGTGGAGGGGAGGAGCGAAGAGGCGAAGGGGGGAGGTGCGGCAGTACTGTACATCCGGGAACTTCAGGCCGCTTAACAGGTTTGTGCATGGGCTCCCCCCTGTGGTAGAAAGGAAGCACTGCAACAAGTGGTGGCGCACTTAAAGGAATAGTTCACCCTCAGAATTATTTAACTTTATTTTCCACTTACCCTCATGGTGAGCAAGACTCTGGACCACTTTTTTAATATGTCAAAAGCAGCTGGAGATCAAGGCGACTTCTCGTTTCCCCCCAATGGAGTTCGCCAGGGTCCGAGCCAAAAAGGTCCATAAAAGTCCACAAAAAATTGTCAATATTCCTCCATACTGCTCGTCCCATGTAATCCAAGTGTCCTGAGTGGGTAGCGTCCAGAATTTACTTGAAACTACGCCAGTAGCACACCAGACTCCCCTCAGCTCATCAAGTCTTCAGTTAAGACTGGATTCACTTGTTGAGCTGAGTGGAGTCTGGTGTGCTCCTGCTTGGTTGGAAAGAAAACTAGCAGCCCACACGCCCCTTTCAGGAATCACTTGACAACCCTGGGCTAGTATAGGGAGCCGAAGTCACGCCCCTCTACTTCCGCATCATGGGACCTAAGAGACGAAAAAATATGAATGGAAGTCAATGGGGAGAAAATATTTATCTTCTGGTTCCAGTCGTTCTCTGTCCTGGATTCCAGATATGTTGGTTGTGGATTTAAATGAAAATTTTTCGTGCAAAGAAAAAATAAAATACCGCGAAGATTTTAGATGATTTCAGGATTTATTTGAAACCTCTGTGTGGACTACAGCCCTCGTCGCAACCGACATGCGTCACCAGCTGCCTGATTACGCTACCGTGTGATTTTACTCCGGCACGTCACCATTTTTTACTTTATTTTTTTCAAGAACAGGAAAAAGAGCATGAACAGAGGTGAAAACCGTTTTAAGTCAGGAAATGTTGAGTCTTTCCATCACGCCGATGGAACGATGTCCAGCCTGGTTCACGCCCGTCGCAGGGAGCGACGTCATCACTTGTGGCGAGGGCTGTAGTCCACAAAGAGGCTTCAAGTAAATCCTGAAATTATCGAAAATCTTTGCGGTATTTTATTTTTTCTTTGCACGAAAAATTTTCATTTAAATCCACAACCAACATATCTGGAATCCAGGACAGAGAACGACTGGAACCAGAAGATAATTATTTTCTCCCCATTGACTTCCATTCATATTATTTCGTCTCTTAGGTCCCATGATGCGGAAGTAGAGGGGCGTGACTTCGGCTCCCTATTTGGCGCACCGCTGTGACGTATGCAGCTGACAAATCTACACTTCAAAGCGTGCACACCCTGAAACGAGACACAGCTACTGACTGAACTGTTCCATCACTGCTACTGCTCGCTCTCACCTAACGGTGCGTACACTCAGGTAATCAGCCCAGCCTGCTCCTCCTCCTCACTCTCTCTGTCTCACTCACCGACACCATCCCGAGCTCCACTCATCATAGTGGTAAGGGGGGTCCAGCATTTTCTATCAGGGAGAACTATCTCGTCATGCCAACTGGTGCAAAAATGACTGAAGCAGCTGAACAAAGTCATCGTTTCACCACAAGACAACAAAGAAGCGGTCCCACAAAGAACTGCAGCACAGAGGGACGACTGACTCACTGTTCAAGAACTTGTTTACAAATACAAAGAACTGATCTGATGATCAGAACTTTCTCTGCTGTTTGTGAAGTGATAACACTTTAACAAAAAGCATTATCATTATTATTGTTTTTCTTTGGAATGATGTTGTATTATAATTTTCCTGGAAGTACAACACTATTAATGTTGATGTGTTTAATACTGTATATACTAATAATACTAATACTATATGTTGAACCACAATTCAAAATCAATGTCAACGTTTTCATAAAATTGTCATTTCTTATTACTTTTGTCAATTTCAACTTATTTTACTGACAGATGATTTTTTAATAAATTTATCTTTAATGAGATGTAATGTACAATTTTTGATATTTGAAAAGTTGTTTTGATTAAAAAGTTGCTGCTATCACCTTTAATATTTCATTCATATCACAGTTATCATAATTATCAATAAAATACTTTACATGTCATTTTCTTTGTCCCAACTCCTTTTTATATTTCCCAGATGTTTTTTATATCATTCTTAGTCTTATTAAGCATTTTCCAATAAGTTTTTTTTTTCTTTTCTACAAACAATGAAATAGCTATTTATCAGCTTTAAATGATTTATTTTTGACTGAGGTGGCGAGGCTGAGCTTCGGGGTGGTGGAGCGGGGCTCTGGTGGGCTCCGGCACACTTAAACCCCTGTGTCTAAGCAGTTAACCAGATCCATCAAAACCCCATTTATCCTCCCTTTTTATGGAGATTCAGAGTTTTCCAAACTTACATTAAAGGTGTCATCAACCGGAAATCCAACTTTTTCACGTTAAAACATGTGTATTGGAACAGGACCTCAGTTAAAACGTGCCAGAATGTCCGGAAAGTGAAAGTAACTTCGTCTTTGAGTGCGGGCTCTCTCGTCTCACCAAAACCGGCCACAAGCACGCGCTCTCCACAGTACGCGAATTGGATTTCTTTCTCCCAATGACGTGAACGAGAGAGACTGCTAGCTGCTAAGCTAGCCTCTTTAGCGCCACCTAAAAGCAGCTGATTATCTGCCACAGAGTAGGCCAGCTTTGTCAGAAAGGACGCCGGCGACGAGGAGGACGGGGGAGATTGCCATGCTGAGTTGCCTCGGCAGATTTCAGCAGTTTTCAGTGCTCTAACAGGACGGACAGCTTCACCAGGGAGGAGTGGATTATATTTATCAGTGAGGATGTGCAGCCGGTAAGTGTTGCTTGTGTAACTTATTATCTTTTGTGTCAGAGACCAGTAAACGGTGGTTGACGAGCGGACAAGCTGCTAATGTAGTTACAGAAGCTAACACTGTTTGGTTAACTTCACGTCAGACGTCCGCTCCTTTTATTCATCAGAGTCCAGCCCTTTTACTCCGTGGATTCTCTCCATCAACTGCACCGCTACGTTTTTATCACGTTTTTCTCTGTTGGGACATCATTTCCTTCACCTGTTCTGTCCTGACAAAACTTTGTTTTGGCTTTGACGTTTGCCTCGTGAACACGCTTACAGACATCTCGTGCGTATTCTCCCGACAAACAAAAGTTTGGGATTAAAAGAGGTTAAAATGAGCTCATTAAATTTTCCTCCCACCCAACTAGAATTAAAAATTCATTTGAAGATAATTTAAGAAGGATTGTGTATGTAAAACAGCAGGTTATGACACTTTTAATATTTATTATAAAAACCAAGTCTATTACTGCTGATTTTTTAAGTATGCCAGGTGGGCGAGATCAAAACCGTTATTGAGGGTGGGGGTTGCTGTATTTTTGTAGTGTTTTTTTTTTTTTTTTTTTTTTTTTTTTTTTTAAAGCACATACACTTAAACTTTGTATCAAAAACTCTCTCATGTTTGAGAGGTGCTGCAATTTAATTTAATGGTGCTTCAGCACCTCCGAAAATGGACTAAAATCGCTTATGGATGTCCAATAAATTCTGACCACGTAGAGTTACTGTTGTTTTTTTTTTTCTTTCTTTCTTTTTTAATTCATTTTTTATTCTTTAGATTTTTGTATAATTTATTATAGTTACAGTATAGATGCTCTTGTTTTTACACATGTAATATTTTATGACCCACTCATTTGAAATTTCGTTGTGATGTGCACTGACAGGACTATGGTGTAGATTGATGAGCAGCATTTTGGTCAGTTTGAAATCTCTTTAAAAATCAGCTTGGAGTCCTGTTCATAAAATGTCCCATTTAATATTTGGTCTGTGAAAATTTCATTTCAAATTGATTGTAGTATTACTTCATGCAGATCCCTTGTGTTTTTTTCTAACCATGTTTTTTTTAAAAAATCTTTTTTTTTTTTCAAAATGTAGAATAAGATAGAGTTCATAAATAAATAAATAAAAATTATTATTATTATTAATAATAATAATTCATACTTTATTAATCCTGGTTGGGAAACTCATTCTCTGCATTTAACCCATCTCAGGTTTGACCTGAGAGAAGTGGGCTGGAGTATTTGTTGGGGGTTAAGAACCCTGCTCAAGGGTCCATAGTGGGTCACCTGGGTGCTCTGCCGAGGACTCAAATCCGAATCTCCCAAGCAAAAGCCTGCGGGTTTGAGTAAAATTGTGTCTGTTCAGCATTTGCGGTATTAAAAAATAAAATAAAATAAAAACAAAACAAAACATGCATGTAATAAAAAAAAAAGTTTTCACCCAAACATTTTATTTCTTATTTATTTAAATACAAGTAGCATAATAAAAAGACATTACTTTAAGGAAAAGGTACCCGCTATATTGCACATTTCACTGCACTTGTCTTGCATAGGTCAAATAGTTAAGAAAATATTTCACAGTTATTTCTAACAAAGTACACACGATATGAAAATATTTCAAATGGCATCCTGTACAATAATTTTTTCAATTTAGCATTTTTGTAAATTACAAGAAATAGAAAAAAAATTCAGTAAATACAATATTGATCAACATACACAGAGGAAGACCCAGATCCAAAACTCCTACTTCCAGTACTACACATAGTACTACAAAATAATGAACATCCACACAACTACATGGAGGGTTTCATTGAAAAAAAGTCATCCCTTTTTAAAACAGGCCAAGTTTCGGTGGAGAAGGTGACCCTCAAACAGGACATCCCTTTAGGTAAGTTCTTGGTTTAGGAGTGCTGATGTTATTCTAGTTATTTTATTGAGACCTGCTTTTCCACCTCAATCCAACATGATATGCACTAAGAGCCCACTTAAAAGAAGATGGATATTCATTTTGTCCTGACTGATAAAAAAACTTCCACATATCAGCAGTGAAGAGTGACTAAACAGGGTTTTCCAGATGATTTAGGTGAGGGAATAAGTGGGATTCTCTTTACTCTATAAATTCATTGAAATATTATGACATGGTTGTCAGTAGTGCTGTTATTTGGTTATCAAGTTACTGCACTTCAAGCTAATAATATGGCTGTAATTATTATTTTCTCTTAGCGTGGGAGGTTTAATTTGGCCGCTTAGGGCAAACACACCTGATATTTTTGACATTTACAGGTTTAAATGACCTAACAAGCAACCAAATCAGGACAGAATGAAAACACTAGGGAATATTCTTTCCTGAGAAATGACATTAAAATTTTTTTTTTTTTTTGCAAAATTTTGTTTTGAAATGAAACTCTGCATGCATACAATTGCAAATATGCAGAAAAACAACAACAAGCACCGTTTTGAAATGCACACACACACAGGTTGACACAGGCCCACTTACACACCAAGAGTACTTGCACATACACATATATCTGATCATGTTTGAGGGATGCCCGGCTGTAAGGTGGGGGGGGCTCTGGATATTATTCATTCCTGTTCTTTCAGATGCGTAACTGAAAAATGCATTGTTCACTGATTGTCACACATTTGCATTATCACCATAAACAAAGACAACCCCAGAGAGAAACCTGGCAACATCGGTGGATGGATTTTATGTCCTGCCACAATGAGCCAACTGGCAACAGAAATGGTTTCATTTACGGTACAGAAATGGAAAATGGTGTGTTTCCCTTTCACTGAATGACAGAAAAAGTGACACGAACATACACAGCACATATGTCTGTCTCAAGCTGTCAGACAAACATCTCCTTGTTGACCCACATGAGCGTGCGAGTGTCGTTGGGTTTGCATTCATACTCGATGCTGTTGAAGCTGTTTCCCCACTGGCAGTGATCCCTCTTGTTGTAGTTGTAGTACTTGACCTGCCACACTGTCTCGAACATTCCCGCCTCTGTGAACTGAGGTACAAACACAAAGGTGGGCAAAGACACCAAGACACTCAAAAAGATTATAGCACCGTGGTCGCTCTGGAAACGGACACAGATTCAAACTATTTTTTGTGGAGGGCAATGTGAAGGTGAAATGAAGAGGAAGCATAGTGATAGGACAGATGGTTTCATGCACACACGATCCTGCAAACATATCACACCACAGGCCCTGGAGAAGGAATGCACAGATGGAGTACATGCACAGATGCTCATAAAAACATAAAGTATCTTGGCGTACACTAAATTTCTTTTTATGAGCATCCATCTTTTCCAGTATATTTAACAAGTTCTCAGAATAAGATAAACATTTGTATGAGTTTTAATTCAGTTCTGTATCAGATGTCGGTGATGTTTTCACCAACATCAACACCAGGAAATCCTCTTCCAAGGATCCATGTGATGCTAAGAACTATTTTGAAGGCCAATATTTGATCCAGGGGACAGTTCCCAAAATTTCTTCCTTTTTTTTGTATAAAAAAAGCACCATGAGCTTTAAAACCTGTGATAAATATTTGCACTTTGGGCTGATTACCTGAGGAAGCTTCCACAGAATCAATGGCGTCATTAGCTGCATTAAGCCATGTTAATTAGATGCTTAAACAGCTGGGACACACATCACCTTCCCACTCTAGTGAAACTGTAACCTTGGAAACGTGTGTATCTATCAGGGTACAGAAAAACCACATAGCCATGGAAACGTGGGCAGAACTGTAACCATAGTAACGTGGACACATCTGGTAAGACCAACCATTGACCAGGTGAGCTATAACAGAAGAGAAGCTTTTAGAATGAAATGTGATCACATGATGATTAAAGGATTATATCTATCTATTCATTTATTTATTTGTTTGTTTGTTCATGTACTTATTTATTTATATTCACATAAACATTATGCGTGTAAACATTAAGATGTTAAATATGAAGGTGTTAAATATATAAATAAGCAGTTTAATTTGCTAATTTCATAATTACAAATCTATTAATCGAAATCATTTTTAGGCAGCACCTGAGTCTTTGTTATTTAATGGAATTTATTTCCTATTGAATTGACATTTAAAACTTGTAGATTACTTACGTTGGGAAAGATTGAGAGATTTACTAGAAGTGATCAGGCTAAGTTACATAATGTGGCATAAATGTGCTTTCAGGACTGTTGCAACTGACACATTACACCAGCATAGTCCAGATACAATTTTAGATTATACAAAATTATTGGAAAAGCGTGAGGAGAGAGTCAGTGACTTAAAGCAGTTCCCAGTCTGGGATGAATTAATTAAAATGCCAAATGTTAATAATAATAATAATAATAATAATAATACTTTATGCCATGCTTGTAGTTTCTTCAAAAGGTAAGAAATGAAAAGATTTAATGGATTATTGTACATTTTTCTTTTAAAAAAGAAAAAGAAAAGTTTTTCAGGCCAGTCCAGATTAAGGATCAGGAAAGCATTCTGCTGATGCTACGGGAAAAGTAACCAAATCATGTTTTAGAAAAGCTGAATATGAATACTGGTTGAGTTTATTGATTTTTTATTACTTTGGAGTACAGAATAGTTCGTTTTAAGATCTTTTTAAGATTCATATTTCAATAAGATACAATGGAGTCAACGTTTAAAGTTGCCCGAGGTGGAAAGATATATGTCATGAGGAAATATTCTGAATTTTTATTTAGAGTATTAAAGGGCAAGTTACAGATATTTGGTTCTTTGTTTTAGTCATTACTGAGACATGGACTCCCATCTACTGTGCCTCCAATTTCACAAAAAGACAAAAAAAAAAAAAAAAAAAAAAGGGGAGTTAGGCCTATATTTATACCAGAGCTACCGATGTACTGAGAATAATTATGTCAATTATTTCAAGAAAATATGTCAAAAGTTGACAAGTGGAGAAGAAATTGACAGAGATCGTAAAAATCTTAATTGTTAAGAAGATTTTTTAATACTTTTTGTTTGTTTGCTTTCCGCTGGCTAACCAAAATTTAGTTCCCTGCCCTGAGAACAGTTAACCTGATTTACATCATCTGGGTGCGTTCAACAAGTACACGCGGGGGCGTTCCCTTTCCTCACGCACTCCATCTGAGTAAGGCGACAGTTATAGGTGATTTCGTCTGGTTAGAGAATAGTAGGAGCCAATCACTAATCGCGGGTGGGACTTTTGAAGGATGGGCGGCGTTTTGGCCGGAGGTTTTCTTTGCACATTCGACAAAAGTCGTTCACAGACTGTACACCGCTCGTACTAGCTGTCGCCGCCGCCGCCATGTTGTTTGACTGAAGCTTTTTGAGCTTGATAACATGTTTTGATAACTCGATCCTCTATGCGTGGTGGCTCTGGTGTCGCTCTGAGTTGCGTCACGGGTTGCGTCATTCGGTTCAACGTGAGTGGCTGAAGTAGCGTGTCAGTCAAGATGACGGACAGATCTTCTATCCAATCACATGCAAGAGTTTTAGAAAAAAAGACAATTTGAAATGACATCGGGTTAACTCCCTCCCCAGATGGATTGCAAATACCAGGTGGCGGGAGTCAGGTTAGAGAACAGTAGCCAGTGTGTCCATACCTGTATGTTGATTTGGACTGGTTGCCTTTCTCCACTCTTGGTGTGTGCCACTCCTTCTGTGTCATAGAGGCCAGTGTACACTGCAGACTGTGGGTCTTTAGACTGCTGCTCCAGGGGGAAAGTCACCCCACCCACACTCATTGACCTGCAGCCAGGAAGACAACAAAACAGACAGCAGACAGATAAACAGGTGATACAGGGCTGCAGCGTGTTTTGTGCCCCACATTCACTTCAGCTGCCTCTGTGCATCATCCTATGTGTGACCTAAATTTACACTGGGGTGCTCGTTCAGGCATGTTTAACAGCGTGACAGTCAGATATCCGAATATAATCCTTGAGTAAAGATGGCAGTACAACAGCATTCATTACATAATCACGAATTGTAAGCAAATCGCAAGAGGGCAGTGACACAAAGCACAAAAGCTGGAGTCCTAATCTGTTGTGGATTTGACGCGCAACCGGTTGGAGTTTGTGTTGCGTTCAAATGCTGCTCGTAGAGTTAATAGACCGCTTCCCCGAAGACCTGTTGAGCGCTCCAGGAAAAGACTTTGGACCGTAAATATCCCTTTTCGCCATTCAAAGACATTTCTGTCCCGATTCTAATTTTAGAATATAAGTAAGAGTTTAATTTAAGGGTTTTGCTTTGGCTACTTGGCACTCCTGACCGTTTCCGCTTCCTACTGTACACGAATGTGGCCTGGAAATCGGATGATGCCCTCTCTGCTGTAGATCTGCTGAGGTCAATGCTTTCGGGTTATCAGAGGACTCGCCCTCATCTTTGGTTCTGCAAATTAGCCGTCAAGGAATGTTGTCTTATCACGGCTTTTATTAGTAACGCGGAAAGTTTAAGAATAGCCCACCAACATATCAGCGTCGAGCTGCAAAACAAGCATGAATAATCAGATCAATGTAAAATACAGAGGTCACCACACTCGCTAGCTGCAGGCTGCACATAGGACAGGGACACAAGGTACCGTTTATTTGTCCATCAGTGATGCCACATTCAGAATTGATTTGGAAGACTTCTTCCATGTTTAGCCTTCCCAAAATGAAAATCCTTCCCGTTCATTGTGTGTCAGTGATGCTCATTATCTTACAGTGAAATTAAAACAATAACCAATTCGCTATATTTCCTCCCCGTGGCAATTTGTTTGGCTCGGGACTACCTACGTGGCCTGAACAGCTCCCGGTTTAACGACCACCTCGATTTTGTACTTGGACCCGGTCAGCAGCTTGATGGTTCGCGTCTGTCCGAACCGGGCGCCGTCCGACTTGAAGTACACCGCGGTGTTGTTGGGAAGCATCTTCAAGGAAATCCCAATTTTGACGATCTGTGGAACGTCAGCCATGTTTCCATGCAGATATAGTGTACCTCCAGGATTGGCGTGGGGAGCTGGGTCTCAGGTGTGGATCAGACAGAGAAATGCCTTGTTGAAGGAAGCCAGGGCGATAACGCACCGCACATTCCCGCTGCTCCCCCTGCGCTCTGTAATCCCGTCCAACCTGCAGCACTGACCTAATCCCAACCAATGCTATCTGAAAATCTCTTACTCACAACACAGCCATTCACTAACTCCCCACCCATCTGATCTCTTGACTCATTCCATTCGCCTCTATGCACTAGGCCTATTTGTAAAAAAAAAAAAAAAAAAAAGAGAGAGAGAGAGAGAGAGAGAGAAGAATATCTCGCTGTCCGTGGTGCTGACGTCGTACCAGATTTATTTCTGTAACTCATTGTCTATTGGGTAATTTCATCTTTTAAAACAGAGAGAAGTTGCGTAATGCTAGTTTTTCATAAAAAAAAGAAAACAATACACATTTTAGGCCTAGACATAGTCGACTTGAAGTTTAAATCGAGTATCACAAAGGTGAACAAAGGGGAACGTGGCAGTTGTTGGTCTGAGTGTTTCAAAACCTGCTGATCTACTAGAAATTTCACATGCAACCTCGTCAAGAGTTTACAGAGAGAACATACCTAATATGCGTCTGGACCGGAATGCCTTGATGATGTCAAAGATCAGAGGACAATGGGCAGACTGGAAGGTAACAGTTATACAGTCACTCACTGCAAGGTATAGGCTACAGAATACCATCTCTGAAAGCAAAACATGTCCAAGATGGGCTACAGCAGCAGACCACACCAGGTGTCACTCCTGTCAGCTAAGAACAACTCACCAAAATTGGATTGTAGACGATGGGAAAAACGTTTTCTGGTGTACTGAATATCAATTTCAGCTGCCACACTGAGGGGATAGGGTCAGGATTTAGTGGGAACAACACTAAAGCCTTAAGCAACATATTATAAAAAATCTTCTATTATTTTGCAATATCTGACAAGCACAAGAAAAGTCATAAAAAAACAACCAATGGAAAATTTTGTACAATCAAAATAGAATGAATAAATAGACAAATGAATGAATGTGAATTAGCAGGATGGAGCTTTTTGCTGCATTGTGTTATAAAGCTCCCAGTCTGGTTCTGGGAAGCAGAAACCCTCTCTACCTTTAAGATTAGGCCTAAAACTTTCCTTTAGATAAAACTTACAGTTATGATGGGACCTTCCATGATGCACTGAGCACTTCCCTTTATTTCTCTCTCCTTCTTTAAATATCCACGTGAGCCTATTGCTTTTCTTCCTCAGGTGGTACCCTTGAATTACATTTGTTGACCCCTCTGGCCCGTCCTCTCCAACCCTGCTGGTTGTTTAATTTCCCTTTCCCTCTCCACTATCACCCACCACACTTGGCATACTCAAACTGGTGAAGAGAAGACTTGATGCATGCAAGTAAATTCCTATTTACAATTATGCAGAGCGATTTCAGTAGCTTTGTACCAATTTGGTTAAAACTAAAGGAACTAAAAATGTTCCAGTTACTCTGGTCTTGCTCTGATCTTTTATATTATGGATAAATAATATAGAAATAAATTCAAAGCTTCAAAATCAAAACTCTAAAGCTGAGCTTATCTCAGCTAAAACTTCCCATAAATGATATTAAAGTTAGCATTGAAGCAACAAAGGCTCAGTCTACATGGCCCAGATGCACAGACACCAAAAAGGTAGATTAAATACAAAATAAATCGAATAATATTTAAAAGAGTTGCAGGATGCACCCATGGCATATAATGTAAGCGAATGGGCTTTGTAAGCAACACCTGTACTGGCGATGTTTAGCCAGGAGAGGTCAGGCTTGAAATACAACAGAATGAAGGCAAATGAATGAAAACAGCAAAGAAAGAGAGCCAGTAATGAAAGAAACAGATTTGTAGAGGAAGGCTTGCGTAATGATTGTGATGCTTTTACTACCAGGATGCTACTACAAACAATACCAATACTGTGATCAAAAATCCAGTAAGACAAATTTTAAAAGGAGGAACTCTGGAAAAAAATGTTTAATTGCTTTATTATTGAAAAATTATATAATATGCACCCATAAATAGAAAAGAATTGGAAAAGAAAGGCAGAGGTAAAAGAGTTATCTTCAAGCATCACGTGGTCTGTCAGTAAGCCTCAGGGAGTGACGCAGCTGTTGCCAACATAATCAGAGCGCGTGTTTGGTTCCGAGCGGAAATACTTTGAGTCCGAGCTGACAACGAGTGCAGTCTTCACTACCGATTAAAAACTTTGATTGCCATAATGTGAAACAGTCTTTAAGAAGTTATCGAGTTTCCGATCGGCGATAATGAGTTTGATAAGACTAATAATTCTTTCAAGTTCAACTTCATGCCAAAGTTCACATTTGTCTGATGTTACACGCCAAAACAGACTTGTTCTCTGTCTGGACGTCCTTTACAGCAGAGTTGTAAGGGTGGCAGTTAAAATACTTGGATTAGATTTGGCCATTTAATTTATTTTGTCAAATTAGCTGAGAACAAAAGTCACGCTGGTTATTGAATAAGACACTGGCCGAGCTATTCTCTGCGTAAAACGTGCGTCATCGGTGCACTGGAGTCTTTTGACGTTTCTTTAGCCTAGTTAACATTTATCAGTCAAACAGAAAATTAAAGATAAAACCCCGCAGTCATCCATGAGATTGGCCAGCCTGTTTATCAAGCGGTGCAGGCGGCGTCGCTCTTCTTCTCTGTCCGATGCGTAAAGTAGAGCGCCGGCAAGAATCACACACTTGGACAGAGAGAAGTCAGACGCGTGAGAGTGAGTTGGGGAAGAGAGTGTGGGAGGGTGGGAGAGCCCCCCCCCCCCCCCCGACAAATGTCTCGATGGATCCACTCCTTCATAACCCAACTCTTCTTCAGCTTTGCGCAGATGGCCAAAGTGTCCAAATCGGACTCTGAATCTCCTCTAATAAGCGCTGCATGACAGCATGAGAGCCGAGTACGAATTTGACCCTTAGTCCGCTTCTTTGTTTTTTTTTTTTTTTATTTCGGATAGCATTCAGTAAAAGTCAAAGTAAAACTAGCCAAACACCCTCTGGAGAAAGAGCGCTTGGCTGCATGTGAATGTCCGCCGGTCTCCCAGCGCACTCCACGCTCGCGCTGGTGATGCCATGCCGCGAAGTCACACCAGCGAAGAGAGCGGCGGCAACGGGCTCTGGGTGAAAACCTCCACTGGAAGCCGGGCGCAGGACTACCCCTTGAAAGATGTGGAGTCTGGACGGAAGACGATGAATAACGCGGTCCGGGTCGGGGACGGTCTCCTGTCTCCCACCGCGGCAGGTGCGGCGGGAGCAGAGAGGAAGCAGGGCGCCCGGCTCAGCCTGCTGGGGAAGCCGCTGACCTACAGCGCGCAGAGTGGGCGCAGGAACGCGCGGTACCGGCGGCTCCAAAATTACCTCTACAACGTGTTGGAGAGACCAAGAGAATGGGCTTTTGTCTACCACGCTTTTGTGTGAGTACAGACTTGTACAGCCGAGAGTACAAACCACTTAAAACACTCCATATACTCTTTTTTTCCCCCAGCTAAACATCAGTCTTCCTACTTTAGAAAGATACAAACAATTTCATATCTCTTTCCCAAATGTTTTTGTTGCTAGTGTTCATCTAATGATGATATCCAACCAGGATCATTGTGTGCGCAGTCATCGTGGAACTGACATGTGACGTGTTTTTCGATCCTTTCTTAAATGAAACCTAATTTAATCACCCTCCACCCACATGAATGTCACATGAACACATGCAGAAAAATTAAAATAGAAACACTCTCTATTAGCCTATTTGGTATCCTTTTCCTTTTCCCCTCACATTCTTTGCATGATTGATGTTAAAGATGTCAGTTGTCCTTATAATGTTGTTAGTTTTTCTATGAATGTCTCCCAGGATTAGATCTAATTTGAGCGTGATCACCTGTTGCACCATGTGTACAATAGGAAAACAAAACATCCTTGTCATTTCATGATAATACAAAATGCACAAATAATAATTGCAAATCATAAAGGAGTCAAATCTCTCCTAATCTTTGTGTAGCACCGGAGAGCTCCATCAGATTTGTATCAAGTTAAAAAAAAAATGATTGTAGCCTTATCTTACAACTGGTACTGCTCATCTTGAGCGCATCATCATGGGAAGGAACAGTTCGCTTCTAAGCTGTTAAATTCAAACCAGCCGTTTATTAACCACATTTTTTTTTCTTGATGTGAACATTTTCCTTTAAAAAAAAAAAAAAAAAGAAAAACATCGAACTTCCTTTTTCAATGTTGAAATGCACAGATTCTTGCTATCACATCAGTCCTGAGTTGTTTTTTTTTTTTTGTGATTGAGGGATGCTTGTCAGCATCCATCCACGGCGGCTGGGCTGATTTCTCTTTCTCTGTTTTGCACTTTTTCCCATAGATGTGCATTCAAGGGCTCACCTGTTAGTCCAGCACAGTAGCGCTTTTTATATCATCTCTGTAAACCACATCAGCGTGGCTGAGGATGCTACAAAGGAATCATAGCCTTTAGTTTGTGCTTTTTATTGAAGTGAAAATGCTGCAGATTACCACACAGACCAATGGGCTTGCGTTTAAATGCAGACTCTGTTCCAACTAAATCATCATGCTCTAATTCGATGTGCACATCTCATACAGTATATTAGTCTCAGTGTGATTGGACTGAAACACCTTGTTCTTACCAAGTCCTTTTGGGAAGAGGAGAGCTGTGAGAAGGAAGTGGAGCTGTCAGAGGAGGGGCTGCAAAGCCGGATGCTGACGTTTTATTTGCTCCTGCAGGACAGCTGAGGTCTCAGGGGTTAAGTCGTTACATCTGCTCATGACCGCAGCCTCCCACACTTAGTAGTTTAGATCAGCTGCATGCATTAAACTTTCAAACAATTTGCTTAAGTAGGATGCAGAAAGATTGAGAAAAAAATAATCTCTCACGTTCTGGCCAAATTACCAGAAAGTATGAAAGTGTTGATGGAGAGAGAGAAATCTTAACAATTGCGGCCTGAATCGCTTAATTAACTGAATATTTTAGTTCTAAAGAGTTAATGTATGGAGTCTTGATTGGTAAGATAAGGGCACTGTTTGCTGCAGCAGTCCTTACCCAGACTTAGAAGTGGTCATAATGGAGGTACTTCTTTACGAATGCAGATTGCATCTCTGATGAGTTAGGCTTATGTTTGCATGCTTTCTTGTGATTTTGCTGCTTTATTTTGCACTGGGATGCCTTTTCTCATGCACTCTTGTGTATGGGGTGTGTGCAAAGTAAGGCCTTTACATCTCGTGTCATTTTGCCTAAAACATGCAACGAAAATAGACAAGCTAAAGCAATTAGCAAAACAGTCAAAGATTGTTGTGGTGTGCAAGTACTTAATATCAGGTGCATTTTTTTTTAGTCAGGAAAGCCAATTTACTTAAAGGGGAAGCAGAGGAATGGAACAAAGATTGCTCTGTTTTGAAAATGTATGCCATTGACCCAAAACAAGCAGTAACAGAGCTTTAACACCCTAAAACTTTGTTTTTGTTGTACTGTATGCTTTGCATCCCAACAGACTCCATATAAGTAAAATATACATATCCTTGAATTTCAAATGTATAAATTATTCATGAAAGCACAAACATATTGATTCAAGAGTCAGAACAGGTAAATATATAGATGTAAACAACTAGTAGCTCCAAGACATGAGAGGAATTTGAAGCCCCTCACAGTAAATGAGCTCTTTCCTTCACAGTTAAAATGCAAATGAATGCTTGTTGGAGCTTTAACTGAGAAAAGTCACCCATTCGGTGCCAGTGAATTTTTAGATGTCCTAAATTTTGGCGTTTCTTTGAAGTCTGTCACTTGTTCTGTTTGTTGCTGTTCCAAGACCCCCCCCCCCCCCCCCCAAAATAACCTTTAGGGAGCTCCCACGTAAACGTAAGTCGCTTTTATTTAATAGATTCGTCTGGAATAATTTTCAGCTGAAGCTGAAGTAAAACTTTGAAGCTTGGACTTAATTAGTTGAACTAAGTCGCCTGGATTGTTTTGATCCATCCAGATTGCACATGAAAGCTAAAGTGTGCAAGTAGCTGCGAAACTCTAGTGTTTAATGAAACTTTGAGGCTCTGCTAAGGAAAGACTGCATGCAATGTTGCACACATCCATCCAAAAACTGGAAATGGATTTACAGTATAGCCTCTAATGCAAAGAGATGCACCAATTGTCATCTGAACTCAAGTTACACACTCGTACACTGACACACGTTCTCACTGTATGGCTGCAAAATTTCACAATCGAATTGCTTCTCACATATGTTGCTCTCAAATTCATTCACACATGGTAGGCGAGGAACAAACAAACAACACAAAGCGCTTCATTTATAAAAGGCAAGTTTCCTTTGATCGTTTAATAAGTGAGGAGATGTGCTGAAACAGATGCTGCGTGCTCGTTTCTGCGTGCGGAGCCATATTGAATATCGGGAGACATTCTGACAGTGTGTGCCATGTTTGCGTATGTGGGCTTTTAGACGTGGGAGGAATCCCTGTCTGCTGATGGGCTGCAATATGAATAAAGTCGCTGATAAGCATCTGGGCTCTTTTTTTTTTTTTTTTTTTTTTTTTTTCCAGATAATGCTCCTCTGCTGAAACAGTGCTGGCATTAAGACTCAGTCTCTTAATGAGATGGCGTGTGTTGGGCTAATCACATTTGCTGAAATGGGTTCCAGCCACAGCCTGCATTTTCAGTTTTACTCGGATGATTCTTTTCTGTGAATGTGTGTTTTTGTGTGCATGTTTTTATTTTTTTTTGTGCAAAGATGTTTTGTGTGTACATTGATGAGCATGTCATCACAGCGTCCTGAAACCTGATTTCCGTTTTCATCATAAGTATTGATATCTGCATGTGGTTGCATCTGCATGTTTGATTTCTTTTTGTCAGAGACTGACTTACAAAGGGAAATGTGTCATGCCATGTACGGTATGACTGTGTCAGCCACTGATTCCTGGGCTGCTCTGATATGTAGACAAGAAAAACATTAATCTCGCTTGATAAATTGCTACGGGTTGATTTACACTTTGCTTTAATGATTTACCACGGTCAATTTTAACCACTTAGATCTATACAAGAGGGAACGACGCTTCTAATATTTTGTGTGTAGCTCTCAGAATGATGGACTGACATGTGCTCTATTAGCTTTGTATTAACATTTCCATAGTGGTCTGATGTGTGTTATATCAGCTTGATGTAAGTGGAAAAGGAGAAGAAAGGTGGTAAATGGAGTCATCATATATGGTGAGAGAAGATAAGCTGCAATCATCATCATAGAGGAAGAAACACAAAGCTTGAAGCTTTTCTATCAGCAAATGGCTTTAGCAGGTTTAGGTTTTTGAGGCCAATGGAAACCCCCCCAAAAAGTAATTTTTATTTAATTCAGTTTTATTTTCATTAGTGTCTGTCGGTGATAAAGCATGTGCTTGCTGTTTTCTGTTTCTGCGAGGCTGTTTCCAAAAGAAGTTATAAATAACTCAATGCAATGATTCAGAGATCAGTTAAACCCTAATTTTAGTCTGAAATGGTTCAAAGGCAATATAAAAAGCTAAAGTTGAGACAATTTATGGTTTGATCATTATTTGGCATGTGCATTTGAAATGTTTTAGAAATGCTGGGTTACATCACCTCCTTCAGCAGCACTGTAAGTGTATCCAGTTTGATGTATCATGTGTTTTGTAAGTGTGACAGCTTTGGACTGAAGTCTGGCCAGTTTAGCAGCTGTTGTATGTGCAGAATGTGGTTTGTTTTGCTGAAATAAGCAATGCATTCTCTGAATAATGTGCCATATAGAATAACTCATGATGAAGGCACTTCTTTTTGAATGCAGATTGCATACTTTCCAGTGATTTTGCAAGTTTATTTTGCATTCAGATGGTTCCCTCAAAACCTGATTATCAGTTAGTATGACAGGCGTCCTCATACGGGTGCATTTTGCTCACATCCACCATGTATACCCGTAGAATCATTGTTACTGGCTTTTAGAGGGGCTTTATCTAGCTTTTCAAATGTTCAAGGAGGAGCAGCAAAGAGAGCAAGAGAGAAATCCCACCCTCCCCCTTTCAAAAAGTGCCCCCCCCCCTCCCCCCACCAAAAAAACAAACAAACAAAAAAAAAAACCAACAAAAAACAAACAAACAAACATGAAATGGGATTTCCACCCATGCTCTGGTGCCTTCAGTTTAATTGGCCTCCTGATCCCCTGGTTTTTGATTACCACATCTGTTCTCTGTAAGTAATTAGCCACCTCATATGTACCTTTTGTTTCAGTTGGTCCTGGCCTGATCCTTGTTCCTCATCTTTCCAGTCCCATCTTTTCGTCCTGTCCTCCTTTGTCTCTGTGTTTTGTTTTTGGCTCATCTGTGCACTTGTTCTCCACTGTGGCAGCTTTTCAGAAATACAATAAATGAGAGTTTCTGCATCCGTTTGGCTCCTGACTCGCCCCACACAGGTCAGTCCTCCATGATAACAGTGTTCTGAATTATTGACGGAAATTTTCAAATTGATTGATCAGACCACAGGACAGTTTTCCTTTTTGCTTAGGACATCTTAATGAGCTTGAGCCAATAAAAGGCTTCAGTGTTTCTGAGCTTGTTTCTATGTGGGCTTTATTATTTATTTGTTATCTGTCATTGGAACTTGAAATAGATCAGTGAGCAGAATATCAGTCAATGACAAACTTTTCTACAGATATGATAAAGCGTGCCACATTTAACCTGGAGATACAGTCAGAAACTTTTCTCTGTCTGTTTTTAAAAAAACGTTTACTTCTGTTAATTTTTCTCTCAGCTGCTCTTTTTGTAACTTATTGCGTTACTGATCTGTTGTAATTAACTTGCTCAGTTTTGAGAAGCATCTTTTTTCACAATATTTCCAGTACGCTGTTACAGGTTTTGGAAACATATTGCTGGAATCACATTGAGAATCCTTTACACCTGAAAAGAACAAACTACACTTCTTGGCTCTCCTGTTTTTTGTTTATTTTACTTTTTTCCATGAAAAATTCCAATTCAGCTGAAAATCGTAACTCTTGGTGGCTCCTTGCAGTTTAACTAATTGGCCAAATTATAAAATTTATAAGACCTTTTTGATGTTGCTGTGCTATTTGTTCAAAACCAGCCAAATTGACAGCTCAGAGAGAGTAAAGTAGAGGCTGGATTCTTGATATGTTGGTATATTTGGTCTATTACCTGACAAAAAGAAAATATGGTGACACATTTCAGTTAAAAGAAAAAATCAGCAGGTTTTCAGGCTCGGAAAAACATTATTTACATCCACAGCAGTAATTTTCTTTTCTCATGTTTGCCATGTGAGACCAAATATGAGTCAGTTTATTTAAGTCAGAGGTCTGAGCTTATTCCGTCACTCACTAAACTGCAGGTGCATTGATCCAAAGGAGAAAAAATGTAAAATGCACTCGGCATCAAAGGCATCATGAAGAGACTGCACTTTGTTTCCAAAGAACACAGCGACATTTGAGACACCTGAGTGCATAAAAGGGTCTGTGTTTAGTTTCAGAGTTACTTTCAGGTAGGGAGGAGGTTGCTGGCCAGCACCCAATGGAAAATGCTGGAAAATGCGAGAGACTCGTCAGATAGGATGAATAGAAGGAGGGATATGTATTTGTGTGTATATAAATGCTGTCATGGTGTATTCTGGTGTTTGCATGAGTGGGCACAGACTTGGCACCATAAAAGATGACACAAGTATGTGTTTTGTCTTTACTGGACAATGGATTTGTGAGTCCTCATCACCAGTTAGGACTCTGTTGTGCAGGGCTGTATGTAAGAATAAATGAAGGAGAAAAAGGCAGAAGTAAGGAGGAGAAGTAGTGGTGGGCAGATCAATACAAATATCCATGATATCGATACCAGCATTGGTGTTGATATCGATCAATGCAGGTGATATTATAGCTATACTTCAACGTAAGGCTGGAAAACTATCAATCTTCATAAATATGGATGACAAAATGGTTTTTGATGGATTCAATTCACTGCTAAGGCAAGGCCCCCGTATTCCCTAAATCAGCTTCTCTCACTAAGAAATCGCCAAAATCAGACTTTTAAAATGGCACCAGTGATGACTGTTTCTTCACACCTACTTACAGTATAAAAAGATATATGTAAGGCTTTAAACTATCCCAAACTTCATGAATAAGGGGGATATGTGTTTTTTTAGTGGATTTAGTCTACCTTGGTGACAAAGTTTCTACATGCCAAAACTCAGCTTCTCTTGTCGAGATAATGCGAAATTTGAATTTTTATGGTATGGATGATAAATTCGTATTTGCATTATTTGCATTAATGAGTTAAAAAATAATGTATAGATTCTACAAAATAATCTCTTTGCATAAATCTGTTAATTTGACATCCCCCATTAAAAAGTATTAGTATAAATGCAACCCAAACAAGTACCAATCATACTAGCCCTTTATGTACGTTTTATTGGATCAATGTTAAATTCTGCAGTATCGCCCACCCCTAATAAGAAGATGAATATATCAGTTATTCTGTGCAGGAAAACAAAGTTAGAAAGGTAACATATGGATGTGTATCCTGATTTGAACAGAGAACGAAAAGTCACACTTACATCCACCCTATCCAAACAGAAATATAAGAAACGGGTTAAATTTAAGATTTTGCATAAGTCACATATGACTGATTACTTTGTTTAATTTCAAGCAGCTTTGAGGCTTATTTAATGCAGAAGGTACAACTAATTGAAATGTACAGTAGGAGCAGATGCGAAAGCACAGATGATTATGTTTGAAAGGACAGCACTAAGCAGTGGTGTAGCAATCTGTATCAATCTTCAAAAGCAAGAATGAAGTCCATTAAATCTACATGTCTGCAGCTCTGTTGCCTGACCTTGTGAAAAAAGAAACAAAAAAATAAAAATTTTATTTGAAAACATATGAAACATTTATAGTACATCTTTCCATATAAGAACACTACAGAATAAATATTCTCTGTTATGAAAGATATAAATAAAATATTTACATTCATAATCCTTCAAAAGAAAAATGGGCTCATAAAACCTAAACATATCTATCTGAAGTAGACTGATGAAAGCGCAGCCCATTTCAAACTCATGAGCATTATTTTAAATTCTTATTTTATTCACAGTTTTGGTAGTAGCTAGAGGTAATTTCTAATGATGCACGATATTGGAATTTTGGCCGATATCCGATATGCCGATATTTTAAAACTCATGTGTCCGATAGCCGATATCGATACTGACATTAAAGCTGAAAAAAAATAAGCAGTCATTTCAATAGCAGTTTTGATATCTGTTTCTGACACTAAAAAGTAGGGGTGGGAAAAAATATTGATACACTAAAATATGATATTTTCATATGCCGATATCTAATCGATATCTAAAAACGTGGCATCAATTTTTTTACTTACAAAATCTTGTGAGATTTTATCATTGTGTTACAAAATCTCTCTATTTTGTGAATTCCCACAAGATTTCGTAACAGAACGATCAAATATTGCAAGATTTTGTCAGTAAAATAGATAGATACCACATTTTTAAATGTCAATATGATATCAGCATATGAAAATATCGTGAAATTTTTGGGAATTCTTGTGAGATTTTGTAACGATGAAATATCGCAAGATTTGGTTAGCAAAATAAACTGATACCATGTTTTTTAATGTCAATATGATATCAGCATATGAAAATATCGCAATATTTCAGTGTATCGATATTTTTTCCCACCCCTAGTCTTTAGAAGTTTTAAAGTCTGTAAAAAATAAGTTGTTTTTTTTCTAGACTTTAGAAACAGCGGGATGAACAGTTAAATATCGGTAGGGTGGCCGATGTTCAATACTCAGTTTTGAGGCCGATATACGGCGATACCGATAGGGGGCCAATTATATTGTGCATCCCTAGTAATTTCTATGTTTTTTTACAGTTGGATGACTAGATGTGTAAAAATTGAAAAATAGATTTCTGTGTTATGGTTTATGTTTCTCGCTTTTTGGTTGTAATACATTGAGATGGAAAAAGTATTTGAGATTTTTTTTCAGCCCCAGTCTTTTGGTAATGACTTGTAAACCTTGAACATTTACTGTGATGGTTCTATGATTATTTATTTGAAATTAATATTTATAAAGATATGTTATTGATAGCAATTAATCCATCCATTTTCCTGGAGCTCACAACGGGCTTGGGCAGTTTCCAGCTGCTATCAGGCGAGAGGCAGGGAACACACAGGATGGATCACCAGTACTGTGTAATTAATATTTATGAAATAAATATTTATGAACATATGTTTAAATAATGTAATCTGATACATAAGTACTTACTACATATTTTAAATTATGCTAAAAATAAATACAGTAGAACAGAAGCAGGCCAACAAACCAGTATTAATAATATATATGTCCATATGTTATATTTCCATATCCTTATTAAAAAACGGTGGCACTTTTTTAATTTATCAGATCTAAACTATGTCATCTAAATCTGCATCTCATTCATAAAATTTGCAGACACCTTTTGAAATGTGTCCACTTACAGGAGAATCCAGTCTTTTTTTCGTCTGGATTGTCTATGAAGTCATCAGTATTGTTAACAAAGTAGCTGCAGAAATCCCTTCAATCACTCACTGGCAGAAGGGACAGGGTTATCACAGATCCTGCAACAGGAGGACTAACAATGCAATTTATTCTTGTCAGGGATAACAAGTGCATCTTAATACAAAAAACCTTCAAATGAGGCAACAACTGTGAGCTGATTCAGGCAGGCAACTTGAGCCGCTCTGCTGTTTCCCATGTGATCCGCCTCATATTCTACATGCCACATATCAAACATACACGTCTAATCTGGGCGGTCTATTTAAGCTGCACGCTTTCCGTCTTGCTCTCTGCTTCGTACTGTGCAACACGATAAGCTGCCTGCTTCCTATGCTACAGTATACAGTATATGCTGTTTGCTTTTCTGCCTCTTCACCAGCCCGGCATCCACCTGTAGACACCTGCAGGAAAATGCAGAATAAATGAGACGATCAGAGCCTGACACCAGACTTAAATTCTTTTATAAACTTTCATGTGATTAAAAAAAAAAAAATCAACAACAACAAAAAAACAGATTTTCTCATGGAAATTCTGCTCTTCAGCTGAAGTTATAAATTTTTGCATGTCTATGAGGTGGCATCTCACTGTTGTCCTTAAAGGTAGAGTCCGGAGTCGCCCCACTGTTTGTGTTTGCAAACAACAGTATTCAAACTGAGCGCCCCTCCCTCGCAGGCTAATGGCCGCCTCGTTATTCAGCCTATTCAGCTTCAAGCTTCTCCTTCAGAGCTCAGAAGCGGGTAAAAGCCAAACCAATATTAACCCTGGTTTTCCAAAGTGCTCCTAAAGCTCTTACCTTTTCTTCGGGGCATCTGCCATTTTTCTTTTCTTTTTTTTTTTTTTTTCCTTTGAGAGTTCAAGTGACTGGTGTCTGCTCCAGTTATGAGCTTATTCCCACACAGAGTCATGCCCTTAGCTCTGCTCTGTCATTGGCTGGCCATATAAACAGAAACAAAGCAGAAGAGCAAATTACAGACAGGGGGAGAGGGAGTTGCATTTAAACTCACCACTGCACGTGAGTAGAGACCCAAACGTGCGGTTTGAGACGGATTTTACTTGCACAAGTCTAACGTTTATTTTCAGGGGGAAACTTCGGACTCTACCTTTAAGTATGTGGATAAATACACTCTTTTTCCACATCCTTTTTCTAAACCATTTTGTCATCTTGTTCATAATTGTGGAAAGTTGAGCCTGCCCCAGTTTCTCTTTAAATTATTATTATTATATTTATTATTATTATTATTATTAGGCCTATAAAAATTTGCTTGGCCACTTGTAAGCACAGAAATGTTAATGAATAAGCAATTATTTAACAAATTAAAAAGGTCTTTTTATCACGTTTTTTATTTTAAATTCTTATTCTATTTTATTTTATTTACACACAATCTTTTCAGTAAAAGGTTATAATAAAGCTTTTTGGACACTTTTGTATGCAAGATTTTGTGCCCATTCAAACACAGTGTAATGAAAGGCAGAAAAAAAAAAGTTCACTTATGTTTTGTAATACATATATTGTTTTTTCCCCTCGCATTAAAGGAATAAAAACAAAATGGTACCGGCCAGTGAAGCATTCCTGAGTTCAACATATTGCTCACCTGGTTAGTATCAATACTTTATCACATCACTGGTTTTAGCTGCAGTGTTTCTATTTTTATGATTTCCAGAATTTATTTGCGATAGCTAATAAATATTAGATGATATTAGGTTTTGCTATTCCAAGCAAAGACAATGATGACAGTCTTTCAGGTCAGAACTAGTTGCCATAAAACACTCATAAGAATCTGTTTCTTAGCTGCATAGATATTATTGAAGCATTAGTGGCATATCTTCTGACTTTTCAGCAGCACCCAGCTGTCATACACTTTCATCTCAGGATTTCCTTCCAGTGAACTGCTGATAACTGAAGCTCAATATAGCTCTGAAAAAAGAGCGGACATATTTCTGATTTAAACCAATGATAAAAAACTTAACCATAATCTGAAACACACACATCCATTTTACCTTCTGAATTTAAACTAATGCTCTTTTTCTGCTTTTTATCCCTCAGATTTGTGGTTTCTTTTCTTTTTACCTGGATTATTATTTTGTGATAATTAAGCCTGGTGACGTGTGGTTGCTGTTATGTAATAGCCTCTGTCTTCCGGTGTTAAGAACACTTTCAAAAGTGTAAAAAGAAAACGAGCTAATTACCCTGTGTCAGAGATTTGATGAGTGTTCAGAATTTGATATTGCTCTCATTAGGAACAAGTCCTCTACATCAGTTAGAGCTTGCTGGTGAGAAGGTGCGAGATCGGAAAGGACTGTAGTGACTGATTTACTATGACATTTGAGTATGTGGCACAGGAAGTGTGTGGGTTTTTATGGGTGTGTGTATATGTGTTTGGAGGTTGAGAGAGAGGACACAGGAAGAGATTGCCTTTCATACAGAGCGATACTCATGAACAGGGTTTCCTCCCAGTGTAAAGATATGCAGCATTATCAACTTGTTTTCTGTCTGTAATGTGAATCTCACCATACTGGTGCGCAACTCCTTGTTTGTCATCCAGAAGTCCTTTGATACATCAGTGGAGGTACCACTTACCACTTTGCAGAGCAGACTGTAGCGCTGATGGATGGAGGCAGGCTGAGCTTGTCGGTTTCCCTGCCCACACAGAGTGTACCAGGGCTGGTGCGCATTACTCCAGCCTCCCTGCCCTGATGTTTTCCTGTCAGCTCTACTGATGAGAACATGCTGTCAAAAGTGTTGTCTCTAAGAAGGACCTTACATTATTGACATTACAGTTATGATCAAGTGGGGAAAAAAAACTGTTTATTATACAAAATGTATAGATTTTAGTTGCCACTTGCCAGATTAAAGACTTAACCCTTTTAGACTCTAAAACATATTTATACATATGATTTTAGAATCTTAGGTGTTCCCATGAACCCATTGATGCATACATGCATCTTAGTCAAAAGGGAACAATTAATCCCTACTTAAAGGTGCAGCATTTAACAAAATCAAGGGCCAATAAAAAAAAAAAATCTGATAATTTAGAGCAGTTTCTATTGGTATCTAATTAGTTTTCTTAAATGATTATGTTTTTACTCTCTTGAAATGAGCTGTTTCCATATACCTGCTGTGGGTCCACTAACTGTACATTGCAGCTGCCGTAATTGTGTCTCTATATTTACTACAGTGCATCTGAGTGGACAAACTACTGTGTGTGTGAGAAGTGAGAACCACCTGAGCTTTAAAGGTGCCATGACATCAAATTTCACTTTTCTGGGGTTTTGGGTGTATAATATGATCTGTTGTGCACTGATGAGGCCATGTGAATGTCCAGAGTGAGAATCAAAGTTCCTGTTTATGGTCTGTCAGCTTTGTCTCTCTGCTCAGAAACAGTTGAATCAGACAGCAGGCTATCATTCTATGTAATTTAATTGCTCCAATAACAGCACACTATCAAATAAACAGCGCCCCCCCCCCCCCCCTCTCTCTCTCCTAACGGTTTATGCACCGTCCGCTCCCCCCTCCCCTCCCTGTCTGATTCAGCTTCGTGTATGGAGCTAGTAGTAACTTCTTTGCAGTCAGGTCTGGGTTTTCAAACAAATGGATTTAAAAGCAAACTTCTGCAGTAACACTGAGGGAGGGGGCCACAACCTTGTCATTACCTGTAAGTTTATTTATTTTCTAAATGCTGTCTTGTCTGATAAACGTAGATCTGAACTGCCCATGTTGCTAGCAGTTAGCCTTTAGCAAACTCCGACCGCAGCTTGACCTAGATTTTCCAAATAAGGTCATAGCCAAATAAGGTGTAGCCAATCAAAATGAAGTCAACGTGGTCTCCAGGTAAAGCTCCATATCATCACCGGACCCAACTGTTTTACTGAGGAAGTGAGGTCTGGCGTTTCAAAACAATAATCCGCTGTAAAAAATGCCGTTTTTTTCTTTGGAGTATTTACATATGCAGTAATGCCAACAACATGAACTAGTTTTTAACTGCTATGTCATCACTCCTTTAAAACTGTAGCACCAGCTTTGTTTGATGGGTGTTAGAGCACTGTTTGGGATGAGTCAAAATGTACATGAAAGAAGATGGTACAGCTGTACACAGTGCCAACATAGTTACCTGTAAGCCAGTCATCTCTGCACCACTGGATGCACTAGCAGAGGAAAAACATGTTTATGTCTAGTGAAATTATGGCCACCGTCCAGTCACACCTGTGCTTAGTGTGCACATCTTTACCCCTGGATGAGAGTAAATCTTAAACAGTGGACCTTTAAGCTCTGCAAAGGGCATAGATTTGTTAGACCATTGGTCTTAATTAGTGCTGGTTGGTATGATCAGAGTTATAAGTCATGATATTTTTCAAAATAACAATTTGTTTTTCTTCTTACATGCATGGTTGGTTAACCATTTTTCCACTGATTGAGAGAAGAACTACTGCAGTAGATTGGCTGAAAATCTACCTTTCCTTCGTCATGAGAATTTTACATTGTACAAAAACCCCCAAAACAAATCTTTTCACAGGGTGATCAAAGATGCTTTACATACAAACAGGTTGGGAAAACAAAATTAAAATAAGATAACAACATGCAAGTAATTGTCAAGCATTAAACAGTAAAATCACCTTTCAAAAGGATGAGTTTTGAATGTGAATAGTTCTGTGCAGTTTCTGATTGAAAGTGACATAGTTCCAGAAAGAGGGGGCTGCATGGAGGAAGCGCTCTCTCACCAGGTTCTGTGCTTGATCCTGGAAGATAAAGAAACTTGCACTCTGAGGCAATAAAATTGCAATGTTTTCTCACAGGACATGAAAGGAACTACAAGTGGAGTAAGATAAATGGGAAAGTATTTTTTAAGGGGTTTACTGTTGTAAGATCTCCTTCAGCATCAATAATTTGTTTGCTGTTACATGCAAGATGAGGCATGCAGGCACGGTATTTGCCAAGAAACTAAGGATTTTATTTTAGATTTTAGATATCTGATACACACTACACGCTACACACTTTTCCATTGGATTTGATGGGAAAGCAATCCGAAGTTATGGGCAGTAGTATATCAATCAGGTTTCTTATGAACTGGCACCAAAGAGTTCGGATATGTTTTTGTGACTGCTTTGATCGTTTCATCTTAAACTCAAACAGTCAAACTGTTCTTTTATTCATGTGTGATCTGCACTTTGAGGATGTTTAAAAGGGTTATGACAACAAATTGAACTTGTCTGTGGATTGGGGGGTATAATATGATCTGTTGTGCACTGATGAGGCCATGAGAATGTCAAGAGTGAGAATCAAAGTCCCTGTTCATGGGAGGTCAACTTTGTGTCTTTGTTCAAAAACGGTTGAATCAGAAAGCAGCGTTTCATTCTACGTAGGTCAGCTTTCCATAATTCATATTCTCCAATTAGAGCACATCAAGTGAACAGCTTCCCCCCTCCACGCTCCTTCCCCCCAGCTGATACACCGGCTTGAATCGAGCCAGTCTGGATTCCTGAGCGTGGGTGGATTCAAGTCAGGGTTTTCAAACGAATGGATTCAAAAACAAACTTCTGCAGCAACGCTGAAGGAGGTGGCCACAATGTTGTCATACCAGAGGTGTCAAAAGTAGAAGTAAAAGTAGTTTTAGAGTAGCAATGCTGCCATCTTTTTGGATCTGCTAGTATATTTAGAACAGGTGTTTTCACTAACGAGCTCATATACCTGCAGAGGAGCTAATTAAACTCAGCTGGTTCAGTGATAGGTTGGAAAACTGCCGGAGAGGATTCTACTTTTTACTTCCAGCCTATTTTTGACACCTCTGGTCAAAAATAAGTTTGTTTATTTTCTAAATGCTGTCTTCTCTTATAAATGTTGCTGTACATTCACTGTCTGAAATGCCCATGATAAAAACAGATAGCCCAGCAAAAACAAAACTCTGCTAGCAATGGCAGGTTGACTCAGTTCTTTTAAAATGAGGATGTAGCCAATCAAAAATTAAGTCAACTACATGCAACAGTTTTTTACTGCTATGTCATCACACCTTTAAAGCAGAACTCAGTAACTTCAGCTCGGGGCTCCCCCTAGTGGCGTCCTTTTACTGTCGTAAAGTTCATACCCCCCTACACCCCCACAGCACACAGACAGCTTCTCTTCCTGTCTTTCCTCTATTTTGATCCCTGGATATATTTCTAAGCATTTACTAGCTTGTTGATGCTACTTTGCTACATTAGTAGCAGCACCTCGTCTTCCTTCCATTGTCGCAAGTTCCGCTCGGGTCGGCGCAGGCAAAGTTGCATAGAGCTGCTCGCAGGCTAGAGGCACCGGCGGGAGGGGGTGAAACATTGAATCGCTCCGTAAACACTTTGTTTCGCCCCACAGGGATTCAGAAAAGCATTTATTGAGATAAAAAAGTTACTGAGTGCCCCTTTAAGTTGAAAGGATTTCTGTCTGTTGCAGACAAGGCAGGACAGCAGTGGTGTAAATCACAAGTTTGTTCATCATTTAATAGCTACTACTTTGATAAAATGGATAAAAAAAATTGCTGATAATAGATTTCAGATAATATGAAATCTCAATTTGACTAGGCCCAAAAGAAAATGATTGATCTGACATGGTGATGTAAAACAACCACTGTGGTTCATTTTAAAATATCAAATATAAATGTATAATATATTAATCAGATATTGAAATGAAAAGCAATCTATTCTTTCAGCAGACTGCCAAATTCTGTATATTTAACTTTTAAGTTCTTAAATAATGTAAAAGAAAACTGGAAGAACAGATTTCTATTTGTAGACAATAAAGCAGGATAAAGGGTAAACCTTTAAACACTTTTAATTTCTTTTTGGTTGCTAAAGCAAAGCAAATGTAAATAACTAAGCATGCTTCTTTAAACATCTCCAAAAATTATTGTATTGATGTTTGTTTGATATACGTATATATAATTTTTAGTTTGGATCAATGGTACTTCAGTGATCAAGGAGCCATTATCAGTGTAGATTGATGTGTTGTTACACTCATAAATGACAAGTGCAAATGTGTTTTAAATGTTCACTCAGCATCTGTCTTGCATCCTGTCTCTTCTCTATAAAAGTCAGTCCAAAGTTAACTCTTGTCTTCTCTCTTGCTGTGTCCTTTATTTTCCTTTCTCCAATAATTTTCTCTTGGGTTTTGTTGTTTAATCAGCCATAGCGTATGTCTGAAACAGCTGGTGTGTTGATGTCGATTTACTGTGACGTCACGTAATGCTGCGGGCTGGAACAACAAATTGTGAAGTGATGTTTCTCAGCCCAGGGATGCTGCAGCCCAAGAAAGGCTCCAGGAATATGCATAATGAATATTAGCAATGCCACCAAAACATGTCAGAAGCACAGATTTTAAGGTCAAAGTTTTGTAGTGTTGCTTTAAAAGTAAGCCACTAGTTTGGACAGGAGATGAACTTAGATCCACCAAATCATAAAAAATATCAGCACTGAACCCTAATGCATTTTTCATGTCTGCATCCAGAGAAAAACAGTCATTCAATACTATGAATCAAGAGAGAGATGACATGTTGTGACTCTTTCACGAATTGCTATGAGACTGTATTACATCCATAGACGTATAAATGCAATCAGTCTTCTCGCTCAACTCTCATCAAAAAGCAAATGGTTGTATTTTCTTCAGTGAAACACAACTCAAGGTAAGAAAAAGTAAAATTTCTCCACACATACCAGGCAAGCTTTTTACCTCGCTCCCCCCACAAACACTCAATTCTCCCCTCTGAGTCATCCTTTTTTCCATGCCCCTGTGAATTCCTCAGGTACACATATAAGAATTATGAGCTGTTTATTGAGGTGTAGCACCATCTGGGTTGAAAATGTTATTATTATAGTCGGCAATGCTTTAAGTTAATTTTTTTATGAACACATGCTGACAAATACTATATTATGGGAAAAAAAACATACAAACAAGCTCTATCCAACACAAACTGTAAATAATTTATCAGGGTAGACGTTCACGTTCCCTGGTGACGCACTAATTCAGGCAGAACAGACCCAGAACAGCAACAGCTCACCCACGCTGGCAAGTTTTAGACCAGGAACTGTATGAACAGGTGCTTGCTTCACTTGACATGTTTTTCATTTGGTTGAAGGATTCTTGGGGAATGACATTTGTCATGCCAGTCAAATAACTGCAGCTAGAGAAATGGGGAGAGGAGCAGGGACATCAGGAAATGTAGGCGTGAGGAGGAAAACGACATGTGAAAAATGACAAATATAAAAGAGATTTGTATAATGTACATCAATATATAAATGAATATATAATATAATATAAAATAATATAATCAATGAATCAACTATGCAGGATTTTCTCAAAGGTATCAGACTCATTATGATAAAGGTTTGAAGCCAAGTGAAAGTGCAGTGCCCCATTTAACTCCTGCATACAATAACTGCAAATCCAATGACATTTTGACCAAAATAGAGGCATTTCTCAATTGGGAGTGGCTAATTTGAATATCAGATGTCGGGTGACTTTTTTTTTTTTTCTTTTAAATCATAGTTAATCACACTTTCATTGTAAATGTATCCCATTTTCATCTTTCAGAAATCTTTCCAAATGAAAGATATTTGCGCTGCTTGCATCTCTGATGTCATTCTTTTCATCAATACTTGTATCTAGTGACCATAGAGTGTTGGAACAGACAAGTGAATAAAAAGTTGTGCCTTTCAGCTCCATCTTTACAACTGGCTGTTGCTGCGTCCTCAATGTTGCCAACGAAGCCCCATCTACCATCACTCGTAAACAAGAGACCAAGATACAGTACTTGTGCTCCTTTGCTTGAGGCGAGGACTCATTTCTATCCCAGAGGGAGCACCCTATCTTTTCTAGTTGAGCCTGACACTTGGTTCCTCTGGCCAAGATTCCCCAACAGAACCGTGTCATGCTAGCAGGGGTGTAACCCTGAAGTTTGCAAACTAGTCTCCTTCGTCTCCCTGACTGCCCCTTGAGATCCTGTTAATAAACACAGTAAACAGGACTGGTGACAGGAAGCTTTGGGGGAGTGGGGATTCAGAGTAGAGCCACTGCTCCTCCTCTACAGTATATCGAAAGGAGTCGGCTGATTTGGATGCCCCCTGGTTACCTCCCGTTGCAGGTGTTCCGGCTACGTCGTACTGAGAAGAGATCCTGAGGCAGACCCAACTCACTGGAGGGATTATATATTCCTTCTGGTAAGAGTGTTGCTGGGGAAGGGGATATCTGATTCTTCTTCCTGGACCTGCTGCTTGTATGGATAAAAGTCATTATTTCTTTAAATGCAAATATGCTCCATAGAAATGTGACATTATATTACCAGCAAACCTTCCCTTTTAAAGTGGTAGCTCGGGATTTTTGACATGGGGCCTCATTTTCGAGCTAGGTCACTATTTATTGCTGGAGACACTTTCAACATATTTCAACCTATTATGCTAGTTGCATAGGAGGTTGCCACGCTACGGCTAGTGCACATCAACAGGATCACCTAGTCTGTCATCAAAAACTATTTTATCCACTCCATAGAACACCTGAGGTAAATCTGTAATAACCTAAGACCATCTATGTAAATGCCCGGTGTGTCCTTTTGATTGACGGGTGGCAGACTGACTGCAGGCAATTGAGCTGGTGGCTAGTGACTTGCTCCCTGCCTGCTCCCGGGAATGCCTCAGCCTGGAGCAGAGTGGCACAACAGCAATTTTGAGCCAGATAATAGCGTACTTTAGTTTCAGCCTGCATATCTCAATTAGCTTCTGTTAGTTCTGGGTTAGTTCGGTTAGCTCTTAGCTTTTTGATTTGATTTATTGAACACTTAAAACAATGTAAATATGACATGAGAAACATAATAAAGAATAACTAGGGATTGCACATGAACGCCCTCAGGCTTATTTCCAATATGATCCTTATAAACAGCCAACAAGTTTAGAGCTCAGAGCTGACACACACGATGTGGCATAGATGGCGACAGTGGGAAGGGCCCAATGAGCTTCACTTCAGCTCTGTGTAACTGGAAGGTTTATCCAGTATATACAGTCTATGGTTATAACTTAAGACTATATGTGTAAATGTCCATGTTAAAGCAACCCTTACAGATCTTGCATTTCAGAAACCACAACAAGATTATTTGAATATAAACAGTCCCGCCTCACTCCTAAGACTCCTCTGCTTCCCAATCCAGAAGCATTGCTTAAAGGAATAGTTCACCCTCAGAATGATTTAACTTTATTTTCCACTTACCCTGATGGTGAGCAAAACTCTGGACCACTTTTTTAATATGTCAAATGCAGCCGCAGATCAGGACGACTTCTCGTTTCCACCCAATGGAGTTCGCCGGGGTCCGAGCCAAATAGGTCCATAAATGTCCACAAAAAATTGCCAATATTCCTCCATACTGCTCGTCCCATGTAATCCAAGTGTCCTGAGTGGGTAGCGTCCAGAATTTACTTGAAACAACGTCATTTACTATATTTTTAGAGCCTAAAAGGGAGTATTGTTTACATCCATGAAGTGCACACATGCGCGGTCACGAAACTACGGAAGCCTCAGTGTTCAGAGCCTACTCTGCCGATAATGCAAGCGTAGAAGAAGAAATTCACTGTTTACATTGTGGTGAGAGCGCGAGAGCCCTAGACAAACCGGGACAAACACGGGAGGGGTTGGATATTGATCTAAAAGAAAGAAAGAAAAAAACGCGCAATCTCGTCTGCCGTGGCTTCCGTAGTTTCGTGAACCTGCATCGGCATGCTTGCTAGGCATGCGATGTAGTATTGTTTAGACTCTAAAAATATACTAAATGGCGTAGTTTCTAGTAAATTCTGGACGCTACCCACTTAGGGCACTTGGATTACATGGGACAAGCAGTATAGAGGAATACTGACAATTTTTTGTGGACTTTTATGGACCTTTTTGGCTCGGACCCTGGCGACTCCATTGGGGGGGGGAACGAGAAGTCGTCCTGATCTCCGGCTGCATTTGACATATTAAAAAAGTGGTCCAGAGTCTTGCTCACCATCAGGGTAAGTGGAAAATAAAGTTAAATCATTCTGAGGGTGAACTATTCCTTTAAGCGACTTCAGGAAATAGCTAATTCAGTGGAATGGGTAAATATAATACTGGGTGAATAGGTTGAGACTGCATCTAAAGAGTTCATTCTTTAATAAATAATAAAAAAAAAAATCAATTTGGAAATTAAGCTACCCTAAATGAATAAATTTTTCACTTCAATTTCAAATGTGTAGCTTGTTTCAGTAGAAAAATATAAACACCAGCCAAATGTATCCCAACTTAAGAAGATATTAGATTAACATGAAAGGAAATGGGAGGAATCAGGTTCAGAAGAAAAAGGCACGTAACAGAATCTGAGTGAACTGAGTTGTGCTCCCCATTTATTCCCCATCACTGACTTTCCTTGAGGATGCCGAGCTAATGCTGGTAGGCGTGTGAGCTGGCTTTGCGTATGGTGTGAACTCATTATAATTCCTCTGATGGCGATAGAAACAGCAAGAACTTCCTTTTGAAGACAGAAGTCAGACTCTTACAATCTGTCTGCTCAGTTATGTCACGACTTTGTCTTTAAAACAGTTTGACTCTGCTGATGGAACAGACTTTACCATCAACTACTTGTTTTTAAGTCAGTTAAAAGACCAGAGTCAACAAACCATGCTCCAGCAAGACTTTAACTTAATTTTTATTTAAAGATTAAAATGATCCCACCCTGCCCTCTGTACTCTGAATCAGTTTTCCTTTATTGGTCTCTAAAGACGGCTCTTCTGTGGAGACGCAAGTCCATGCCTGGCCTTTTGAAGTGCTTACAGTGAAGAATCTTTGGCTCATGTGCAACTGACTGAAGTGTTTTTATTTAAAGCTATTAGCAGCCAGATCATCGTTTTGTAATGTGTTCCTCTGAGGAGTGTGAGCATTGTCCATCATCTTGTTTCTATTTGTTTACTAAGCCAAGGAGTCTTTATCATCCACTGCATCACTGAGTTCAAGAGGTCGCTCATTCCTTTTGCTGGACTGTCGGCTTTTTGATTAAACTTGCAGTGCAGCATCTCTATCAAACTAAATTCCTCTAGAAGGCTGCTGTAGGTTATTGTAACAGCAGTACGTGTGTTCAATTTAGCCTAGTCTAAAAGATTACAACTTTTAATTTTATTGCGAGAAAAAATATGCATTAATCATGAGGTCAGCTTCATACCAGCTGCTGAGTGTTTGTGCATGTGCAGAGCGTCAAGGTTTTAACATTGGCTGTTGAGAGATTAAAACGTGCACATAAGTTGCATGACATGCATCTGACACATTACATAAGTTGGCACTGCAGCAGCTTGCCAAAAGAGTTTTGGCATGTTTTCAGCCAAAACATGTCTTGTTTGTCATATTCACCTTTAAGTAACTCCTTTTGCTGTATTATGGTGTGTGGGTATAATTTCCGCACTCATGAAAAAGTGGATTTTCCTTTTGTTTGCGAGGTTGGGTATTGTTAATGGGCCCAAATAAGAACTTAATTTAAAGCAGCAGCCTTATGAGGCTCTAATTATGGTATATAACTGTGTGTGAAAATATTTTTGCAGGCGGCAGCAGTGTTGCATCAGAAACTCTGGCTGCAGGAATAAACACATGCAGCCACAACTGAACAGCTCAGCAATGCTTTTGCAATGAACATCAAGTAATTGTGTGAGGCATAATAACATAATATGCACAATAAAATTATCCAACATAACATGCAAATTAATTGAGTCAAAGCTTATCAGCATGCAATATGCATGTGCATCTTTACGGCTCCCTTATGCTTGATATAGATTTAAAACATCATAGAGGATTTTTGCAAATGCATCCATATGTACCAGTTTATACTGTTTTTACACACACTTCATTGTTAACTAGGCACTTCATCAGTCAACCTTCCTCAGCCTGGTACTGGGTTTTATTGTTAAGTAAGGAATGAGGACTATATATGGAGCTACTCATCTTTGAGGCTCTCACCTTGTCAGTTGCCACATGGATGCATGTGGGAATTGACAAGGTGTTTGAAGACTTTGCCAGATTTTTAAACATCTTCAGAAACACAGCTCTGCTGACACTTTTTTGATGTCAAATTAGTCAGGCCCTGCATCTGATATGTAAGACCTCCACTTATCTCAATGACTGGCAAAATGTAGTCTGTGAAGCTCAGCGAGTCTGTGTAGTCTTTCTTTCATCCCTTGCCTTTTTTTTTCCCACCAATTTTTCAATTTTGGAATAACCGCGTGCCATCTTAAATTGCACCTCACTATGCCCGGGCAAATTGTTTCTCCTTCCATAACTTTTTAAGTACAAGACACACTTTTCCTTTTAACACGGTTAAATGATTTCATACAACTTGACTAACTGGGGAGGACTTACAGTGACTTTGGCAGTCATAAATGGCTGCAGGTATAATCTGAGATGTGCAGCAGGAATATGAAGCAGTAGAGGCTGATATCATCTGCCTTTGTGAAATGAGCACAACACTGGAGGCATTGGTATGTACCAAGACCATGGAAAGTGACTAGCTTGTCCTTCATCGACTATGAAGGAGGTTTTGTTAGTAAGCTAGGACCCTCTAAAGTTGCATCCTCTGTGTGACCAAAGTAATGTGATATTGTATTTATCAGTGTGCAACACCAACATATTGGTAATTCTGTGCTGAAAATACTAGGGATGCACCGAAATGAAAATACTTGACCGAAACCGAAAACAAAAAATGAACAAACCAAGGCCGAAAACCGAATACCGAAAAAAATGTCAATTATTAGAACTGTAGCACTTTTCGCTACGATGTGTACTAACTTCACTAAAATCAATCATTGACGACAACAAATCAAGTACAAAAGTATCAAAATATTTATTTACCCCTGACATTACAGAATGTACCCTATAGATTAAAATTCAAAATAAAATATTTAGTTTGACTCCACTCGTGTACATTACATAATGCCTTTTACATTTTTTTTTCTGTAGGACTATTACAACAAATAATAATATACAGGCTTATAACTGACTGGCTGCTGAAAGACAGTGAAATTAAATATATTTTCACATAAAAACACAAAGTTCATAAGTTGCGTGCTGGATACGCTGTTTGTTGCATCATCACAAGTTTCGGCCGTGTTGTTTCGGTGATTTATGTCTTTCGGCCGAAAACCGAAAATGCACTTTTGGGTCATTTTTGGCCGAAAACTTTTGGTGGCCGAATTTTCGGTGCATCCCTAGAAAATACTACTGGGATGAATGGAAAATGCCTTGAGACGGAGGATAGGAAAGAATTAATTTAAAAGTTTAAGGGATGGACATATTCAGCAACAATACTCAGGTAAGCTCTGGTGGTTAAACCTTGCTTGGTTGGTATTCAACAGTCTAAACTGTTGATAGAATGGAGGATGGATCCATGTTTTCATGATGTTTCCACCAAATCCTGAGCCCACCATCTGAACATGGAGCTCAAATGGAAACTCATCAGACCAGGAAACATTTTTCCATCTTTTATTGTCCAGTTTTGGGTCTGTGTGAATTGTTGCCTCAATTTCCTGTTCTTAGCTGACAGGAGTAGCACCCGGTGTGGTCTGCTTTTGTAGCCTATATGCTTCAAGGCAGGTAGTTGTGCATTCAAAGACGGTTGTCTGCATACCGTGGTTGTAACAAGTGTTATATGAGTTACTGTTACTTTTCCATTATTTTGAACCATTCTGCCTGGCCAGTGAGTATTTACGTTATTGCTGTGGTCTGACTGATGCATGCTGAGGATTTGCATAAAGAAAAAAAAAAAGTAACAAAAACACAACTTTCCTTCAAAATTTATGACAAAAACTACAGTCTGAGGGATAACTCTGGCAGAAAAGCACCCTAAAGGTCAACTCAGCAGACCTACCCAAAAATAACAAGCACTTAAACATGAGACACAAGGGCACTGAAGGCATGAAGGAGCAACCCATTACCAGGAAAAGGTAGAACTTATGTAGCCTATTCTGTAGACCAACAATCTAAGAACGGGCAAGACCAAAACGCACCCCAGCCATGAGAATGCAACACAGAAGATCTAGGGTTGTCACGATACTAAACTTTCATTCTCTATACCGATACTAAAGATGGTGGTCGATGCTCGATACTATTTTTGATACTGAAGGGGAACCCCCCCCCCCCAAACATGAATAAATAAATAAAAATAACAATCCAAACAACACAACAACAAAAGTATATGAATATATATGAGAAAAGACCTTAAAAATGGAAAAGAAATTATTATTATTAACATGGCCTGTCCAGCATCATAGCAGCAGGATGGGGGGGGGTCTTACTGCTGTGTTTTGCCAGGCAGTTTGCTTTAAATTATTTTTAAGATCTAGTTTGTGCGATATACAGTCTCCAACTGCTTACTGTGATTCAGAAGAGACGAATTAAAAACAGCAACCACCAGTTAGTGTACTTATTTACGTGTCCTTTTCTTCACAATACTTGGGACCAAATCAAGTAAACAATAGAACAGACAAACTAGTTAGGGTGAAGCTGCATGAGATGCTGCTGCAGCACGAAGCTCGCGCTTCTACAAGGGGGCGGGATCTGCGGTAGCAACTGCGGCTCATTGAGAAAAGTAAATGATACGCGTTTTCACGTCAGTCTGCAGTAACACTGGATTTATCGCTAGTCACCTCTTGAAACAAAAAAAATTTAACAGAGAGGTCTAAAGTCGCTAAGTTAGCCACACTGTAAACAATGGGTCCTCCATGGAGATGCTGTATGGGAGGGGCTGCCCGCAACGGTGCCTGTTTAAAATGGCAGAGACGGCTGATGCTTTCCAAGACTCAGCAGACGCCGAAGTGGCATTTAAATATCGATACCCGAGCTAATTAATATACAACTAGATACTAATTTTTAGAAACAATTAGTATCTGAGAATCTATTTTTTTGACAACACTACTGCCTACACTTTTGAATTTCAAAGGAGCAACTTGCATTACAGCCAGCACCCCCCTCTTTGTTTTGGTCTGAAGACACATTCGCAGGCATGTTTTGCATCAATGTAATCGACTATGTCAACGCATCGTCCCAGCCCTTGCCTGGTGGCAGACACAATGTTCTATATACACAATTTACTGTATGAAATAAAATAGGACAACAGGAAACATGCATGCTCTACCTTTGAGAGACCCCCCCCCCAAAAAAAGAAAGAAAGAAAGCCATCCCACAGTACATGTTGCCCCTAGCAACTGGAGCTCTGGAGCTTTGACAAAGACAGAGCGCCTCATGTCGACCTGCATGAAAAGTCCTCAGTTTCTGTGTTTTTATTTGTGTCTGCATAAAAGCATGTGTACTTCAAGTGTGACAAGAGAGGAAATTCCTGTGAATTTGTGTGTGTGTGTGTGTGTGTTAGAGAGAGAGAGAAAAACCTTCCCAGCCCTACCAGTATGTGTGCTTGTGCACCACAGCATGAACTGAGGTCCTTTCTGTGACTCCAAGGGCGGATCAGTAATATTTAGATCTGGATTGGGGTTAGTCACGTTTGATATTTTTCAGATCAGTAAAACATGGTTTTATGTTGCTGAGTATTATGTTAGCGAGTGTCCTCAAAAGCACATAAAGAGTTGGAGCATGTGGAAGCAATGCACACGCTCCAACTCTCCATTGATGGGAGTCTAATGTAGAGTGAGTCTCTGTTTTCTTTAAGTAAGCCTTCTCCCAGGGCTGCAGCCAACAGAGCAACCAGCCTGACACAACAAGACAGCTGGCTGTTTGGATAACATCACACCTTTTCACTATTTGTGAGTGTGTGAGAGAGAGAGTGAAAGAGAGGGCGCGCTTTTTAACGTGTGATTAAACTAAAGTAGATCAGTTGACTGGCCAGTACAGTGGGGCTACAAGTGAGGTGAATGGATACATGTGAAAACGCACAACTTGATGCAAATTGAATGCACAAAAAGTAAGGAAATTTATATTTGATTTGAATTTTTCTCCTTCATTAATGCCAGTTGGTGTTGTTATACATCGTTGGAAAGCCTGATTAGTCACCTTTACAATGAGGTAAAACTTGCAAGGATCATGATTCAGTGAAATGAATAACACTGCTAAACATGTAGGTAGTACCCCCCAAAAGTTTGCCAAAGTCCTCTGCAGTATTCTCCTATTGGTATTTCTCTTGCTGCCAGGTGTATGTTGGTCACGTGTGACTGGTATTCTCCCCCACAAAGCCAGGATCATCACAACCTATTTGAATAGTTGTGGGATCAGCCTGAGTGTACCTGGTAGAGGAATGAGATGCCACACCACAGCAACATGTGACCATGGTGACCAACATAAGGACGTGCCAGGCTGTTGTGGCTGTGTAAGGATCTTCCGCACGCTATGAGGTCCCTGACAGTGTAAAATAAATAAAGAGTAAAAGCAGCCAATATCTGTTGTTGTTTTCTCCTATTACTGTGGGAGAATGCATTTATCTAATTTACACGGCAACACAAAACAAGTCATCATTGCAGAGGATTCATACTGCAGACTTGCATTATTGTAATGAGCCAGAAAGTTCTGAGGGTTTGGAACAGTGGAAGGACTGAAGCAAAGACAACCTGCTGACAAAAAAAAAAAAAAACCCAAAAAGCTCAACCCCCACAATACTAGAAAAATTGCCATGAAAAGTATAAGCTGTATTGCAAAGATACATTGAGCTGCATTGCGCTCCTGAGATCTTCCTGGCATCTGAAACCACTGCTGAGCCGTATGAGGATCATTTGGGACATAATTAGATCTGGTGCGATTTCTACAGCCCTCAAAAGCACAAATCCCACACACCGTAAAAGTTTGAAACTGGCTAAAAAAGTCTGATCACAAATTCATTCGTACATACTATATGTGAAGGTGTAGGAAGGCACGGTTTCACTCTGCAAGATTTGCATCTGGTGGGGCAATGGGCATCATGTCTGAGCGCAAAAACTAAACCTGGGTTAATCATAGGTGGCAATTATTTGACAGCATTTTGTTGGAAAAAAAAAAGAAAAAGTAGGAAAGAAGGGGGGGTATTTCAATAACAGCATAGGTAATTTCATAGCAATAAAGCAATATAATGTTGACGGCCCAAAAAACAGATTTCAGGTTGCGCTATCTCTTTGAGCAAATGTCACATCCAAGCTGTTTGTAGGGACTTTATATCATGGCTCATACAAACAAAACTCCTACTCTTGCTGTTTTATCCAAGAAAAATAAATGAACAGGCAAAAAACATGTCACATAAATTAGTAGTGCTGCCTTTGAACTGCAATATAGATGTGCTTAAACTGTGGATTAAGGGAGTTGGCAAACAAATGGAACTGAAACCATCAACATGCAGGGTGAAACTCAATTCTGTCGGTGGAGCAAGATTTATCTAACAGGGTATTTGTAATATTAGCTGCTTGCTAGCATGGTCAAGCTAAAGCGTCATGGGTGATTAAGGATGGTGAGGAGCTTATGCAGCTAGGTAAGCAGCAGGTGGAGACAGAGCTAATTTGAACGTTTAGTAAGATGTTGTTGAGTTGCATCTTCATGCTCTCACGCACTAAACTGATGTCAAGAATCAGAAGATGAACAGACTCCCGCTGTGTTGCTTCACATAGCGAGCAACTAGAAAGTAAAATAAGACTTGAACCCACCACAAACGCTGCTCCCTGCTGTCAGCTAGGACGTGCAATCTACCACTACGTAGGAGGAGATGAGTTTGCATTGCAGAAGGAGACAGGAGATTATACATTATTTAAAAGCACAAACCAAGAAGCACAAATATTTATTTTGAAAAATGTCAGGTTTGGTATTTAAAGCATCACCTACCTTTCTCGGGGGAATTCTACTTCATTTAGGCTCTAAAACTTCTAAAACGACGCATCCATGTGAACTGTTTTGTACATTTATGATTTGATTAAGATCCCTTCATAATAAATACCACACTTTACATCACATTAATATAGAATTAATCAACACTGAACAGTGTCAAAGGGTCTGGCAGATCCAATGGAGTGCAACACTCCAAAAAGAGAAAAAGGACAGATATTCACCAACACTACTGACATCCCCACTGCCAACCATCAGCTTGGTGTATTAAAAACACTAAGCCAATTTTCATGATCAAAGGTGGTTTAATTAGCTCCCAAGTGGGATGTTCAATAAATTGAATCATCATTACACAACAAAAAACGCACAGAACTCTTGTTCCCTTTGCTTCAGACAACACATCTTAGACAAAAATGCACAAGTACTCGCACTGGTATTTGTCTTGCTGTAACGACAAGGGGAGAATGAGAGTGCGAGGGAGGTGGAGCGTGAGAGCAGAGATGGGGGATATTACTGAGCCTGTTTTGTACACTTGCTAAATGTCAACTCCATCTAATGCTGCACAAGGCTGTTTATAAGGGGACTAAAGGCTGAAGATGACAACCTTCGCTTCCCAGCTTGAGTCAATGTAAATGTACCACTCAGACTTTAGTGCAGTATACTACTCTGCTTTCACACCAAAGAGGTGCATAAACGGCATTATCCAGATGGATCTATAACCCCTGGCCCCGTCTTTTATTGCATTAAAGGTGGACCTTTATGCCAGTATGTGAAGGCTAGAAGGCAAATATAATCATCAGACTGGGTTTGTCTGTTCTTGTGTTTTCTCTTCCCTCGCATAAGGCTTGCTGGTGATTTTCCAAGGAATCACTGCAGAAGCTTATTTGCTCAAAGTTACTCTGAAATTAGTTATTTTATTCGATTTATATTATGCACAGACACACACAAAGAACCCATTTTACACTGAATTGTTTTTTATTAGAACGAATGTCGATATATAACTTTACATTATTATCTAAATAGTGTTGCCCTTATGCAGCGTAATGGTGCACCAATTGATTTGTGATGTTATGCCCTGATTTATTGTTGTAAGTTATGATTAAGATATGAAATTATCTATTAAATCACAGCCAACTGATCAATCCTTTCTGTTGGACATGTATAATGTGTAGATAATGAGGGTTTGCAAGTAACATTTTATTCAAATATTTTTCATTTTTGCTCATTTCCAGCAAACTGCTTCACAAAATGTGGAAACATTAGGATATAAAATCTTTATTTAATTATAAGAAAGGAATTTTGAGGAACTAGGCATACACAATCAGATCTGGGTGTGCCTTTGTTGATGTGGCAGACATACCAAACAGGCTTATGACTTATACTGCCTGTCCTCTCTCGCTGTGGCTGCAACAACTTGGATTTTGAACTGAATATCGGCTTAAAATCCTGGATAAGTTGAGAATTATAACTGGTTCTGGTTGAAAAGTATGCAACTCTATCCAGGTCTGTAGTTGCTATTTGCACCTGTAGCAGTACTTTTTCATGAGCCTGTTACATCCAGAGTAAAATAAACCTGGATTGACTCATAGTTGTGGTATCTCTTGTGACTGAAGGCAGATAACCAAACAAACTGTGTATATTGCACGTACATCTTTCTACTGAAGTGAAGAAAAGAACGGATGATTAACCTTTACAACCTTATTGATCCTGTCTCCATGGGGGAAATGATTAATAATCATGAATAAATAACAGTTAGTACTGTTGTGCTATGTGCCCGCATGGATCCTGCGCCTCCCTCAAGCTGCAGGTGTTGTATTTTACAAACAGCTGGAAGCTGTTATTACACTCAACATCTGCAGGTATAAGGTGTGTTGAGATGTGATGGACAAATATTAGTGCTGAAATATGAGAAAAGTCCATATTCAGACTCCATGATGTGTAATAGAATTATTCTTTTCATAAATTAGAATCGCTGAGGCTTTCTTTTATTTGGCATAGCATTTGTTTGGTCAATGAGAGAATGGGACAAATCCTGACAGTAAGTGTCTCACCTCATGAAGTGTAATGACGTACAAGGCCGAGAACAAACCACAGGGTCAGGAACTTGAGATGTTGCTTTTTTTTTTTTTTTTTTTAACTTGTCCTGTCCAGCATCGTAGCAAGCAGAATGATGATCTGGCTGCTTTATTGTGTTGAACAGATTTGCCAAGGAGAGCTTTATGAATGTAAGGCTCCTCTTGATATCCTGTGTTTATTCATTTTATTTCTTTAATTGTTGTTTTTGGGATGCTGTTTTTGGAAAGTAACATGAAGTTTAATTTATTTAGGATGGAGGGAGAAATCCTCTGCGTGACTCCAACTAGTTACAATTTTTCTCTTTTTTGTTTTTATCTTAGTTGAATAAACTGCCTTTTTGATCATATCAAACCCAATCTTTGAAAGTGTTTATGGTTTTATAATGAAGCAGTTTTCCTGTAACCAGTGGATGTTTTGACAGTTAACAGATGCCTCTCTAGACAGTTTGTATTGTCATCATTCCTATGCTGGATTCAGATGGCATGCATGTGCACAGGGCAATGGCAGGAAAGAACTTAAGCTTGTTCTAGATGAAGATCAACAGATAAGAGCTGGTGCATGCACACACTGCGCAGAATTGTATATGGTTGTGGGAGCAAAATGGGTCAAGCAGGACAATTTCTTTTTTTTTTTATGAATTTTATTTTGGGATTGCTAAACAAAAAAAAGAGAAGAAAACCATAAATAGCTCAAAATAGTAACTGAATGTTTTAAGATGCTGTGGTTCAAAATGTTGTTCAAAAATATTAAATAGGTTGTTACACACTGAATATGCACAACTGTTGAATTTTTTGCATGAGGTAATTTTTTATGGAAATGATTTTACTGCAGAGGGCTCGGTTCTTCCATGGTCGGATAGGAACTAAATGGATTTTTTTTTAGAGGTGACATCCTCAGCTCAGCTAGGGATCAGAGACGTGAACAAAAGACTGGTTTCAGATGGTAAAGGTGGAGTAAAGATAGTTTTATTGTTCTGGGGGTAAATTAAAGGCATAAATACTGGAACTGAAAACCTGAAAATGAGATGGGGTTAGAGATGCTGCTCAAAGTAAAGAAACCAAAAACAGACCAAGCCTAAACTGAAAAAAGGCCGGGGGGGGGGGGGGACGACGACCAACACAAACCTAATCTATGAATTCCACAAACCAAAAAGGGAAAGGAACAGCACCAAGAAGCTAAAAGTAACCAAAACCCAATGATAACGGAAGGCCTTGCTATCCCAACTCCAAACTAACAGTACCACCAACACAGCTCAAGACCTAAACTTAAACTACTAAATCCATTAAACAGAAATACCTGAAAACCAAAACTAAAGAAACCCAAACTAACACAAACTAAAGTCACCAAAAAGAAATCCACAAAAAAAAAGAACATATGGTGGGAGGCCATGAGATCAAACTACAAAAAACGGCAAATGCTTTTCATTTTCACATGTTTTATTGCCCAAAAATGTGAGGTGACATACTACACATGTTTACATGGACGTTAAAAATAGATATTTAAAGGGGCTTGAGGCAGGAATAAAAAAAAACCAAACATAAATGTCCCTTTTTTTCATACTAATGGGTGATGAAGCGCTAAATACCAAAAATAACGTTTCCACCCATGTTTCTCTCCGTTGCCTTGAAGAGGCTGTGTGCTGCAAAATGTGCTGCAATTCGGTGTCCAATTTTCCTGTGCTGCCCTGCGGACGTGACGTCAAATGACGCTACATCCGCAGTTTTGATACAGGAAGAAGCCGGTCGTGGTAAATTCAAACACTGTAAGCGATTGTTATGGATTATTCTGCCATCAGCAAACGATCCAGATCAACTGAAAGACACTAAAAAGTGTAACTACGGAGAAAAAGGTGAGTAAACAACATTATAGCTTCAGTTTGTGCACGCTCCCGTGACGTCTTGGCTCGTGGCTGCAGTTACCTGAAGCGCCAGTCGCGAGTTTCGTTTCTTCATCTTGCCTCAAGTCCCTTTAAAAACTGACAACAGAAACTAATTATTTGTGTATTTCTACTTCTTTCTGAATCAACATCAAAGCATTAAAATCAATATTTAAAGGGACGTGTTAGTTCTGTTATCTATTCACAAAAATCAATTATTTTGTTCAGAAGTGTTTCACCGTTAAAGCAACCCTTACCGATCTTTCATTTCAGGAAGCACAGCAAAATTATTTGAATATCAACAGTCCCGCCTCACTCCTAAGACCCACCCCCCCATTCCCTCGATCTCCCAATGCAGAAGCAAAGGTCTGACAGGCAGGTCCCTCGGCCAATCGGCAGGGGTCACACTGCAAGGATTGGTTGGAGTTTTCATTGAAAATTTAGAGATTTAAATATTTTATTTTGATTAATGGTGGGTCTATCTGGTATTTCAGAGTTCCATTACCTCATCCATAGCAAAAAATAGTGTAACAATGCAACATCAGTAAGGGTTGCTTTAATCAGTAAAGCAACAAACTGAAGTGTTCCTGTAAGCTCTGAATTTGCCGCTCATGTCATTCATATGTACATGGATCTGGTTGGCCCCGTGTTAGCTACCATGTCGTGTTGCCATGTTTTTACGTTCAGTAAAAGCGTGACAGTAGGAAACCATAGAAATTCACCGGAGAGACAAGAGTTGTTGGCTCAGGTCAAGGGTAATGCTTTTGAAAAGTCACCGCGGTGCAGTGAGGAGGTACTGAGCTGATGCTGCATTCATGTGCAGTTGGGCAGGCGGCCGTCGGTGACGAACCAGATGTCATTTTAATCACAGTAGCTGAGAGAAGACAGTAAAACATGGGTCAGAGAAAAACAATACATCACCATGACAACATATCAGAGATGGGGACTGAAGAGACTAACTGACCGACCACTTCTTCTTGTTTATGCCTTTTACATGCAGCAACAGTCGTCCGTCTGCTGGCTGCAAGGTTTCACGTGAGTGCAGCATGAAAAGTACAAGCGAGGTGCTTGCGATATACAACTGCTACGTAATGTTCCTTTAATTGAATCACAACCCAAAAAATCAAAATTGAATTGAATCACAAGGTCCATAATAATTCCTGGTCCTACTAACAAAGATTTTCCTTGAAATGCCTTTATCTGAATGAACATATAACAGATAAAGAACCTGTTTGCTCTTTAAATCCCACACACATATTTTAACAGTATAACACTCTTGCTAAGGTTTATGTGAAATGTCCAATGTTTCTATTCCTTTTGCAAAGTCCCTTCTATTTGCCAAGATGGCATGGAAACTGTGACTTGCTTAATAAAGTGGAACAAATTCCTTAAAGTTCTGATGACACGTTTTTGACATTTTCTGTCATGTTCTGTTATACTAAAACATTCCTCGTGATGATCTATGTAACGGAATCAAGTGTGCCTACATCAATGACTTATGAGGAAGCATCGCTGTATTTCAGTACATCTGAACTAACTGTGGCACTGTTAGCTGAAACCGGATGCGACGTCTACCAAAGAACGTTCTTAGCTCATTAAACATTGAAGTCAATGGCTTCATTGGGGTTTTTAAGTTCCTTTTCCAGTTTTACAGACAAACAGTAACAACTTAGCCTTCAAATTGTATTGCCAGTTAATGTTTAAAAGCTCGTAAGTATAGTGTTAGTTTATCTAAGTTTCCAACAGAATTTTATTTTAAAGAGGATAAAGAAAGAGGTCAGAGTCAGACTTACCGGGTAATATCTGGAGCCCTCTGCACGTCTCTCTTGTCCACAGCTTCTGTTTACTGGAGCTCTTGAGACTGCTAACACATGGAACTGCAGTCATTGCTGTTGGAAAAGTCTTTTTTTCAACCATTGTTGCTTAATCAGATCAGTCATACAGCTACTGTAAGGACAGACAACTGCTGCTTGGTTATAACAGGACGTCTCCGGTCCTCAGATCTCCTACAGCTGCCTCCAAAGATGCATCCTTCCCTCCATCCTCATCTTTATAAACGGGAACTATTTAAAACTCGACTAGAGCCATGTAAGTTGTTATCTTGTCATTTTTAAAGTCTAATTATTGTCTGTGAGCCAGCTTGCGAGCTAACTCGCTAGCCACGAGCTAACTCATTAGCCGGTTAGCCGCAGGGGAATGAGTGTCTCTACTCTGTCACGCCTGACTCTATGTCGGACTGGTGCAACTCCTTAACGGTTGTGGGTCTGCTTGTGCTGTTCTGGATTTGCTCCAGTTCTGAGTCTGCTTGGTGTGGGCATTGCAGGCTTTTAGCTGAACCGAGTGGACGTGACGCTGGGAGACAGACTGTAGGCAGCTGACTGATGATCCCACCACACAAACCAGTTCCAATGTAGCTGTTTTGGAGCCATCTTTCATGTTTCCCTCCGCTTTGATAAATACATGTAAATCAACGAGCTGACCGCAACTCCTTATCTTGCTGACGTCACGTCACTGAGGCTAAGTTTTGCTAACAAAGTGCTAGGTGCTCTAAGCACACCTGTTAAACATCAGATATTTACATTCAGTAAATACATGTCTGATTGACTTCTAACTGCACAGAGCTTTAGTGTTGTGTGTTGTAGTATGGTAAAGTTACTTGAAGTTAAGGTCATGTCAGCACTTTGTAATTTCCCTTTACTTAAACTCAACTTGGAAACTAATTATCAAACCTGTCAGAGATTATTATCCATGATCTACACTGATAGGAGAAACAACACAAGCTGATCCTCCACAGAAAACCTAAAACCTGAATCTTTAGTTAACTTACATCCTATATGCAAAACAATTTGGAACACAGTGTACGACTTTCCGAGAGACTCAGACTTCTTTGTCTTCGTCCATTTTAGTCTTTATTTCATTTTTAACTTCACTTCTGTTTTCTCTTGCTGTATAATTAAAATAAACCTTCCCACAATGCTTGCCTCGTTAAAAATACATTTTTTCACACTTACCAATATGAGGAGATTCACCTAATCTCCAAATGACTCAGAAGTGCTGTAGACACTTGAAGACTCACATCCATCTGCATTTATTCAAAATAGACCAAGCAAGCTTTCAGATGTTGCCTCACCAGCAAACAAAGATGCTGCTAGATCAGACAGAAAAAAAAATTGTAAAGATTATGCAGATTTTATTAAATGAGGCATTGTTGGTGATATTTCAAGTCTACTTACAAAATGTATTCTGGAGCGTGGAAACAGCAGCTACAGCAAAATCTGAAAGAACCTGGGCAGAAAAGTAGTGGAGCTCAGCAAAAGTGAATTTCAAAAGGCTTCCATCAGGTTTTTGTGAGACTTCCAGCTAGTCTGAGTAATAAGTATAGGCACATTGAGTGGTATAAACTGTGTATATTTCCAATGCATCACTAAAGCGATGCATTTATTCTGATTTCTTGAAAGAGAAACCAGAACAATGAGACAAAATGTGACCTCTACAAGATACAAAAGTTTCAAAGCCTTAGCATGATAAATAAAGCTACCATGGCTACCCAAACAACAGCAATGACGCTAATACACTCATATGATTTATGTTTGTTTGGACTCACTTCTGAGTTGTTATTCAGCTGCTGATGTAAAACCCTCAATTATCAGACCATTATTGGAAAATAAAGATGCTCTTATGTTGTAATTTTGTAAAGAACCTGGACAACTAAAAGGGCTTCATAATGCACTGATGCCCTCACTGATCCTTGGCTTGCAGAAGCGTTGGAGAGCTCCCGCATTTTCATTTCTTTTACCTTGAATCTCAACCGTGTATGGATGCATAAAACAAGAAGTAAATGTTATTTGGACACCTACATGTGTTCAGAATACTGCATAGTCCTCTCCACATATTCACACTTCCAATACTGAACTCTGTGCTCACACTAGCAGCCACACAAAGATCTTTATTCTAAAATGAGCTCATCTTTAGCTCGCAGCCACAATAGATTTTCCATACTCACAGAACCAAGAGCACACAAATACACATCAACGCTAAGACATGCAGACCATGAAAGAGTGCACTGCTTCTCCAACACGACAAGCCAAATGACAAATGTCTTCTCCTCTTTCTGTCTCCTGGCCTTGTTAAGTAAAGAAAGGAGGAGTGGAGGAGGGCAGACATGTTTCAGAGGGGCCAGTGGATGAATTATAGTCAGAGGTTTCTGAGGTAAATGGTGCATTGAGAGCAGACTCAGCCACATTAAAGATATTAGAGCAGACACTAAACACACTGGACCTGGCTTGGCTCCAGCCGGCAGAGGTTCCAACTGTCCAAGTCATCATTTGAGGACTCATGAATTCACTGTTTTATATAGTCAGCAGAGGCCACCACAGATTCTACCTTGTATTTGCTGCCATCCATTTTCCTGTTCCTTTTTGATGCCATCGCCAATTATCTCTGTCCTGTTTCTTTCCTCTTCACTCCAGGCTCAACTAGCCTCTCTCCTCTTCTTTTTCAGCTTTTGTTCATTCAAGTTTGCCAACACCATTAGGAATGACTTTGACTGAACTTTTTCTGATTGAATTTCTCTCCAAACCATCATGCCATGCAACAACTACCTGAGCTATTATAATCAAATTGGAAATTTCTTTGACAAATTCTTTTTTTTTTCCTGCCATAGTTTTATGCAACAAACTCAGCCTTTTTCTGTATTCAGCCACAGATTTTACTGTGGATTCAAACAGTAACCACGGGACAAAGCTAAAGAGCAAAAAAAATAAAAACATCCCTCGAGATATCTCACAATACCCCGCAGTAAAATTCACTTCTATGTGACAGTATGACAGGTGTTGTTTTCACCTTGTTCGTCTTATAGCAATATGTGCTCCTGGAGACATGCACTTTAGCATGAACCACTGCAACAGCAGTTTTGGATACTTTGACAGGTGTTTATATGGCTGGCTGCCTGTGAACAGATTTAGTCAACAAGATAGCTTTGGAGCTATGAAAGACAATGCTATGACTCTTTATATATGTAGTTGAGTTTAAAATGAAAGTAGGATGGGAAAAACTGAGTGCTGTTGGAGAACTCACCCTATCACCAGATGGTTTGAAGCAGGGGTGTCAAACTCCTCCTACAGTAGTTCAAGGGCCACATTCCTCAAATGGGGGCACACATTTGTAAAATAATTAGAGCCTGACCAATATGGATTTTTTTGAGGCTGGTGCTGATAAAAATTCTGATAACAGATTAATCAGGCGATTAATATATATATATATATATATATATATATATGTATATATATATATAAACACACACCCCATAAGGTAATCATAATGTGTAAGGTAGCCTTCGGTTGGGTACGCTGCCACATACGTATTTATAAACTCGTTCTGATCTACGAAAACACTTTCATTTGGATGCAATTGTAATTAAGACTTCATTAAAATATGTATTTATGAAATCAATAAAAAGCCAAATTAGACACTGTACCTTTAATTCTGTGTATCTGTACATCTTTACATCCGTGGCCTAATTCTGACCACCCAAACAGACTTTCCTCGTAAGGTATTAAGAAAGATCCAAAAGATATAAAAAGTCATCCTCTTTGTAAATTTGTGATATTAAATATAAAAACGTATGCAGCCTCACATTGCTAACATGCAAGATCTGAAAGGGGGAAATTTTGAAAGTGTGTGGTCAAACCAGGACTGCATAAAGAAAGATGGAATTCAGCGCTCTCATATTCTCACTTTTAGTTCATTTACCAGATACTATGATGCATTCATTGCAGCATTAGGCTCAACAAAAACAATATCACTTTGTGTCTACTCACAAACAAGCTGAGACCCTTATGAATCAGCTGGAAGATGGTTCCAGCTTGTTATTTTGGACAGCAATTTAATAATTTTTTGTTTCAATTAGATTTGATGTCTAGTTAGGTGGGGTATAAAATACTCTGCTTCAAAAAGGTAAACGTGCTTCAGATGGTGAGAACCACACCTTTCAATTTAAAGGCTTTTCACTGCCTTGATTCACTTGGCGGGCCTATAAATCATAAAAATCATTATGAGGTGTTTTGTAGGTAGTTTGTAACAATAGAATATCTTCAGATGTTATTGAGTAGATGGCATCATACCCAGCTCATCTGGACGTGGGAATCAAAACCCTGGAGAATCCATAATTAGTGTAGTTTCTGTGAGCTCAAGATAGATTTAGATTTTCATGTTTTCTGATCCACTTCATGTGATTGTCACACATTCCTGTTTGCGGTGGAGGGATGCAGTGTTCACAGTTTTCACCCTGACACCATGCAATTTGCATTTTAGGGGTCATACTCATTTTATTTATGACATCGTTGGAAAGATGTCACAGAGGTTTCACCATAGTTGTTACCACAATAGTGACACAGATGTTCTTCCGTGCAAAGATGACGCTCAGCGAGGCCTTGAGACAAACTCTGGCCTTGAGTTTGTGATGAAGCAGAAGGTTATGTACTTTTTGTGCCTCTTTGTAATGAATTTGTCAGCATTCTTGAGCCACAGAGATTTAGAGCAGACAAATGACAGAAATGCCGGGAAGCATAAACAGAAAAAAAAACAAAAAAAAAACATTTTTACTCCATTGATCATGAAATGATTAATAAAACAGTGTTTGCTGGCAAGGAAATGTCCTTTCAACTCGACACATTTGGCAGCAACTGTGTTTGTGTCACTGATTCAGTTTCTATGGGCGTGTGAAGTTGAAGTGCTTTTTCCATTATGAATCACTTTTTTTATTATTCATAATTAAGAAAAGCAGTGAGCCCAGTACTACAAAGCAGAACACAAACTCCCCCATTCAGGAATACAGCTGGCCTATAATCCTGTTTTGTAATTGGAAGTATATGAGTGGAGGAGATCAAAACATCTATACTGATCGCTTAGAGGATGGGAGAGGATGTTAGAGGGGGTTGGGTTGCTGGTTTTTCTTTTGTTTGTTTGTTTTTAATTGTATTTGACTTTCATAACAGCTTTCCTTAGTCTGCGCATGCATGCTGCCTTTGCTACTATTCGCGGTGCTTCGCCTCTCTACTTCCGCAGCATATAGTTCCCTATTGGATGCGGCCTAGTCAGTCTTTTGATGAGAAATCATCTTCTTGTTCGTACTCGATCAGAATGTGCGGATCACAAAACGAAATTGGAAAAAAATTGAGTTGATTAATTCACTTTTGCCAAGTGATGCTATTAGAAACCACCCGATTACAGCAACTAGGCTAAGCTAAGCTAATGTCAGTGCTGCGAGATTCAGAGAATGACTGGGTCAGCTAAAAAAACGCTTTTTCCCACTTGTCCAACTCAGGGGACTGCAGGGGGAGGCTTAACTTCACCCAGAGGTGGCATACAGTATACCTTTAAGAAATATGAAGAATTCAGGAACATCATCCAGGCCAGAAGCAACACAGTCACCGCAGCAAAAGCCAGGAAGGAATGCTGGTAGAAAATTGCCGACTCTGTTAATGCACAAGTCTGTGCAATTACAATCATGGAACAATATCGGATTCTAATAACTTAGTGCTTCCTCAGTGTATTTCCTTCTCATTCTGTCCATATACAGAAGATATTTTCAGGCTCATGTCATGCATGTGTTGTAACTCTTTACCATGATGGCATGGGTGGGTTTGCGCTCCATAAATTCATATTTTCTGCATGTGTGACCTCTTAACCACATTATTACAGATGCAGCCCCAGCAGCGCAAGATGATCATGGGAACAAGTCAAGAACAAATACAAAAATATAATCAGCGTTGCCAACAGTGTGCATAAAACTACCTATGAATGAATGAATGAATGACTGAATGAATGAATAAACATTCATATGTGTGCACTGGTTGCACTTTCCTATATGGGTTATTTAAGTTGTCACTGTTGTTGACTCAGCACACTGTATTATCCCTCCCTCTTATACTCTTTTCTTTCTTTTTTAAAGTCATGTCTTGTGTTTGTTTTTACTTGCTGCAACACTAATTGCCCTACGGCAGGGGTGTCCGGTCCTCGAGGGCCACAATCCTGCAGGTTTTCCATGTCTCCCTTCTCCAACACACACCTGATTCAAGTTCATGGGCTTTTAGATTCATTTAATTTGAGTCAGCTGTGCTGGTACGAGAAGGCACGGAAAACCGTCAGGACAGCGGCCCTTGAGGACCGACTTTGGACACCACTGCCCTACGGGGACACGAATAAAACTGAATCTGAATGAATTAGTGAATGACGTTAGTTTACTGACTTAGTTCATGACATCTCTTTTTCATATATACTGTAAACACCCTGAATGAGGTAAGGACTTTAGTCAACACAATGGTGATGGCGCACCAGCTATTCATTTAACTAGAGCTTCGCTCATGTTAACTTTAAAGCTGCTTGATGTAAGTAGCAGAGCAGCTTTCATTCTGAATTTGAGATTTGATTTAGAATTCTCTCCCCCACAAATGTTTTTCTCATACATCCCAGGTAAGTTTACCTTGATGGCACTGTTCATGAAAAGGCTCAGAGAAATTTGAGGAGGAATGCTCACAGATATCGTTGAAAGTGACCCATGATGTTTGGAAATTTATGGATAAAATCTGTTCCTATGAATTCCAACAATGCATCAGGAAGTAGCTAATTAAAAATGAATCTTTCACCCTGCACACAAAGTAACTGACTTCCTCTGCACATGTACTGACAAATGAAACTTTTAAAGCTGGCTGCTCCTGCCTCGATGTTTACTTCAAAACAACAACAAGCTGCTTAGGACATCTCTGCCACTGGTTTTTAATGTGCATGTGGTTCAGTTTATTGGAACTGAGCATCCAGTTTTGCATTGTGGATGTATTTTTAGTTTCTATGCACACTGGTGAAACCATTGATGTAATAATTTACTTACGCTTGGAAAAAGTTTAATTTCATTTAATTTCCAAACAAGGTTGATATTAAAAAAAAAAACAAACACACAAACTGACTCCAGTCATTAGCACTATGATAGCCTTGTTGTCTGCTGCTCTTTATCTTTTCATGCGCTATTAATCATAATGATATTGAGATGTCATCTGTTGTGATTGCTCCTGTGGGTAATTACACCAAAGTTCATTAGCGTTTCCCCAGATTCTGTTCAAATGAACAGGTTTACCATAAATGACTGTCTCAGAAGGCTGTTAGTAGCATAGAAAATGAACACTTCCTTCTCTCATCCCTCTCACTCCCAACTTGAAGCAGGTTTACATACATGTGGAGAGACAGACCCTCCTCCTGATTGATCACCACTGGGCCTGCTGGGTGGGATCAGTGTTTGTGTGCCTCAAAACAGGGCAAACAAACAACAGATCGATGCACAAACCTCTGTGTGTACTTCTGAAGAAATCATTGAGAATTTTCTCAAAACCAGCTTCTGCTGTTGATACACCAAGGGTTTTTAACAGTCGGCGTTTAAAAATGCATAACATCTAGAAACCTTTTAATCATGAAGTCTGATTAGCCAGTGGTGATACTGCCAGCAAATCAATCTTTGTCTTTTTCTTTCATCTTCACTTTTATAACCAGTGCTTTCTCTCAGTACGCCAATACGAGCGGCCACCAGTGCTGAGCTGTTGGGTCAATAAAAGCAATTAAATATGAAATCACTCTGAGAGGAGATGATTTCTTACTGGAAATCTGCTGATCTGTGCCCCTGCTGAGCTGCCTGGCCCAATACAACTGCAGGCTCCAAACAGTTTGACTGATGGGATGAAACGGAGGCAAGATGAGCGATTCTGTGCCAGTATTCAGGAAGCAGCAGGCAGGTTAACAGTGGAGGAGGAAATAATCAATCAATTGACACAATTATGGTTTATGTTGATGTCTTTAAAATGAAATATAAATAGTTTGTTCCCCAATTTTCAAAGGGGCAAAAAATGTCAGTAAACGACCCAGTGTGATAGCAAATGATGGATTCAGTACTCAGGCTTCATCCCTCCTGTGTCTCACTTTCACCCAAAAGGAGGGCATTTAAATCAGCTGCTTTTGATTAAATTGACAGCTTTTGACATTCAATTTATTTGTGTTTTCAGTCACTTATTTTATTTATTCATTCATTCATTTTTTTTTTTTTTATTATAAAACTACTTAGCTTTAGAAAAAAAATATGGTTTTGGGTGTTGCTTTCTCCTTTTCTGGTTAAGTTTGGCAAAACATGGCACAGATGTCTTTTTTTATGGGATAGTCTGTTAGAGGCTTTTGTGTGATACTGGGTTGGATAATTTACACATACTGAGTTTAAACTGCTTTTTTTTTTCTCACACACACCATGCTGTCATGACACTCCTTTAGTTCTGAGGACACTGACCAGCAGTGCTTTTTGTTTAATGTAAGAGGTAGAAAGATCAGGTGGCAGTGATGCAGTTTAACACCATCATCTACAGAATACATGTGACATCATTAAGCATATACATTTCTAAATTCATAGTATTTTCATTTTGTTGAGTCTTCCATGGTTTAAATTCACAAAATAATATTGAGAAAATAACTACCTGCATCCCAAGAAACAGTCCAGCATGCATCCCCAAACAGTAATGCTTACACTTTGCCTTTATATATATTAAAGCAACATTACTTATGTTTATAACCTTAAAACTTTGTACTTCTGACTTGTTTCAATGAAACACTGATGTTCATTGTGTAAATTTCCCTGAGCAGTCATTCCTGTACTGCATCCCAGTACTGAGAAATTGCACTTCACAACTTAGTGTTCCAGCCAGGATCATCACATGATCATCACATATTCTAGTAAATATCCACACAAAAGCTGTTTTAGACATGCACCATGGCTGCAGCATAAAAAAGGCAAGGGGACGTCATTGAAAGAAATAAAGAGAAGAGGGGAAAATGATTTCTGATTTCTACTCGCTGACGAATACTGAATTATTTTTTGTAAGGGGGTGCCAAAGTCAGAAAATTTTACAAAGTTTGGTAGTGCAGCTTTAAAAAGCTGAGGTGAAGTGTTTTAATTGATGAACTTCAATATTATGGTGAAAGTTTACATGACCTGTTAACATGAACGTAGTTTATGCTGCTTTCACACACAGCTTCAGAACAGAATGTTTTTGTAACACTTGTTCTAAAACTGTGTAAATTTAAGAGTTTTGAAGACGTTTCCTAAAAAGGTTTTTATGAAATATTTCAATTAATCTCAGGTTAATTGTTTGAATAACCTGAGGAGTGATTAGGGGACAGTTTAAACTGAGCACGCAATATTATTAATGAGGCAGCTTGTGTAAAGTTTTCATTTCCAATAAATGTTTTTTTCTCTCTATATATGTATTGTTACTTTAATCTTCAGGGAAATTACAGTGCCAGTTATAAAAAAATTTTTTTACACAGTTTATAGAGAAATTATATTTCCTACCATCGCTATTTCTTATAGCTCTCATACTGGTCTTCTGGTTCCTGCAGATATGGAAGACCAAATTTTACCACAGAGTGCAGAACAATCTCTGTCCTCTTCATCTCCACCTTCATCTTTTTCTCAGTCCTCCCTTCTCCTCTTCTGTAAACAATTGTCTGAAATTGTTCAGGACAGATTGACCTGCAGTTCCATGTACATCTAACAAAACAGATTAACTCCCCAATACTTAAAATAGAAAGTTAAGTTTGAAAAAGCTCACAGCTTCCCCTAAAATAGGTCCTTTCAAAACAGGAACCACAAGACAGAATTTTTTTCCCCATCTTGAACAACCCGTCTCCACTGACGGTGACATTATTGTAAATGTTAAGCAAATTGAATCTGAAATATTACAATACCCAAATCAGGGATTTTCAGCTTGTTACAACAGCATTTTAATAAATGCCCCTCTGCTGAAACAGAGACAGTTCTCTGCCTGATCTTTTATCTTTTTCTCCATCCTTTTTGTGAACTTTGTGAATCCACCTGTAGAAATAAGCAAAAGAGTGCTATTGTTATGTGTTATATACTGATGTTTTTCTGGAATATTTATTGAAAATATGCCATTCTACAAAATGTCAGATAAACTTAAGGGTTTGCTTACTTTTATGTTGCCAAAGACTTTATTTGCTTGCCAAGTCCTACTGGAGGAAAATTAAATGAAAACAAGAGAAAGTCAGCAAAGCAGGAAGATGAATTAAACTGTCTGACTCAGATTTTAGTCACACGTCAGCACAGAATACTTTTAAGTTTAATCACAGAAACATGAGAAACTATTTTAATGCTATTAATGTTCAAATGTTCTCTTAATTTGTCCTTTTTCAAAGTTTTTTTTTCTTGTTTTCTGAGTGATGGTGTTTGAATCAGCATATCGAGCTGAAGCTAAATCTTATTTAGGGAGCATCATTTTGCCCTGACTGTGAGCAGATGTAGGTCAGGTAACTGGGAATCTAACCTGTCTGTTGCACATTAAAGAAACTTGTTGGCCTGAAAAAGCGTTTCGATGAACATTGTGTGCGTGTGTTTTGACCCAAAGGTAGTGAGGTGTGCTGGTCATTTCTCAGCTCATAACACTGGATTTCCTTATTTTGAGCCCTCAGCAGGACAATAATTATGTCAACACTTCTGCTCCTCTTATAAATAGAAGAAATGACACATGAGCTCAGTAGAATGAACACTGGAACAGATGACAGACAATAAGGGGGGGGGGGGGGGGGATTGTTGTTATAGGGTTTTTGATTTGTTCCATCCAAATGCTCTGCTTATTGGGCTACACTTCCTGCCCTGCAGGATTTTTAACTCCTTGTTTTGTCTATAAAGCATTCACAGTTACATGTTTATCATTCTGTCCTTGCTCATGAACCCTTTACCTGAGAATAAACAAAGTGCAAGAACTATACAGTGTGACAAAATATTACATGCAATTACAGTAGGACAGAAATGGTGTTATAATATATATAGAGAGATGAATGAGATGGTAGCTATTAAAAGGGTAAGGGTTTAATACATTTTCAGAATGCAAAAGTGAACTCAATCTTCTTTCCATTATTGATTGGCGGATCAATCTAAATATTGAAAAAAATCTATATCAGTGTTGGCATCACTATCAACTTTATGTGATAATATTAATACTTAATGTAAGATTTCAAAGCTGTCAGAACCTTCATAAATAAAGAGGACAAAGTGTTTCTTGGTGGATTCTCTTGACCGCTGTGATGAAGCACCTACATGTCCAAAATCGTCTTCTCTCTCACAAATTCTGACAAATTCAGGTTTGTTACATGTGTGTGTCTCGCTGAGATGGGCGGGGAGAGGGCTGAGCACACCGATAACTACAGAGGCCCAAGGAGAGCATTTGAATTGCAGATTAAAGGAGGGAAAAAATCTAGATTTTTATGAAAATTAATCTTCATAAATGGCAAACTTGATTAATCAATAAAATCGATTTTTTTTTTTTTCCATTTTTTGCCCAGCCCTACTGTACTGCTTCCCATCCTCATCTGAGAGGCTCTGCTCCTCTACACCAAGTCATGTTACCAACCTGTTAACAGTTAAAGCCAGAGTTGGTAATTCTGTTTAGAAACACTTTTTGTTATACTGGGTGAAATGGTCCTTCCATCCTGACAGTATCAGTACATCATGTATTCATAAAAAGGAAGAAAAAAAGTCAGACCCCTGTGAGAGCTGCAGTTCTGTAAAAACTCAGACCAACCCCTGCCATTCGTACCGAACGGCAGGAATTTAGTAATTCGCAACGTATAGAAAGAACACATCAATGCTTTTTTGTCTCGTCTCTGTCCCTCTCCTCTCACAGTCCCCCACGTGACTCCCCTGTGCGCCGCTCACTGTAAACAAATACAGCTAACGGACTGCTTATTGCTGCTGCACCAAAAAAACTAAACAACAGATAAGGACTAAAGGAATAGTTCACCCTCAGACTGATTTAACTTTATTTTCTACTTACCCTGATGGTGAGCGAGACTCTGGACCACTTTTTTAATATGTCAAATGCAGCCAGAGATCAGGACGACTTCTCGTTTCCCCCCAATGGAGTTCGCCAGGGTCCGAGCCAAAAAGGTCCATAAAAGTCCACAAAGCTTTGGACTTTAGATTACCTGGGACTGCTTGTCCCATGTAATCCAAGTGTCCTGAGTGGGTAGCGTTCAGAATTTACTCGAAACGAAGTCATTTAGTATACTTTTAGAGCCTAAAAGGGAGTATTGTTTACTTCCATGAAGCGCACACATGCGCGGTCAAAAAACTTCGGAAGCCTCGGTGTTCAGAGCCTACTCTGCCGATAATGCAAGTGTAGAAGAAGAAATTCACTGTTTACATTGTGCTAAGAGCGCGAGAGCTCTAGACAAACCGGGACAAACACAGGAGGGGTTGGATATTGATCTAAAAGAAAGAAAGAAAAAGAGAACGCGCGATCTCATCTGCCGTGGCTTCTGTAGCTTCGTGAACGTGCATCGGCGTGCTTGTTAGGCATGCGATGTAGTATTGTTTAGACTCTAAAAATATACTAAATGGCGTAATTTCAAGTAAATTCTGGACGATACCCACTCAGGGCACTTTGATTACATGGGACGAACAGTATGGAGGAATATTGACAATTTTTTGTGGACTTTTATGGACCTTTTTGGCTCGGACCCTGGCGAACTCCATTGGGGGGAAACGAGAAGTCGTCCTGATCTCCGGCTGCATTTGACCGACATATTAAAAAAGTGGTCTTGCTCACCATGAGGGTAAGTGGAAAATAAAGTTAAATCATTCTGAGGGTGAACTATTCCTTTAAGTCTTGGAGGCGTTGGCATTTGCAGTGTGGACTTTTTACACAGCAATAGTTGGAGGTGAGTGGATTAAAGGTTTTAAAAACTTGATTTGTCAGCCGTTTACTATCAAGCTAAGGAGCTATCCACTTGACTGTTAAGGCCCTTTCAGACAGAACGCGGCAAGCACAGGTGGACGGCGGCAAACCTATTCATTGTGTATGTGGTACCGCCGCGGCAGCGCGTTCCGTGGCACCGCTGCGTGCTGTGACGACATCCTAGCGCGTCCAATAGGAGAGGCCACTTCAGGGGAAAAAAGTGGTCCTTGGTCAGCCTGAAGTAAACCTGGAAGCGGTCTGTGTGAAAGAATGCAGCTCCCGGACTAGCCTCCCCCAAGTCCAACCTTGCCATCAGGTTGAGGTGGACCCACACCCTTTTATCTGCTGCTGATCTCCTCCTCCTCAGGGGAAAAGCTCTTTGCTGCGACGATGAGAGCGTGCCGGGGAGAAAACACTTCCTGGTCTGTCGCTTACTGTAGCAACTCGTGCCTGACATGTTTGCTGCCACTGTGTTCTGCCGCCGACTCTAATATTTTTCATAAAATAATTAAAGTCTCTGCTTCAGCATCTGATATGTTGTTGTTTTTTTTCTAACATATGTTTATGAGATTTTTAATTCATTGCATTCGGTTTTCATTTATGTTTTACACAACTTTGATGTAAATGGGTTTGTAGAACTATTTTTCCAATTTGTAGCAATTTTTTTTTAATAAAGGGAAAAAGTACAGGCTCTAATGTGAATGTAAGATATTAAACTAAAAAGCAACATTTTGATTTGATAAAGAATACAATAGCAAAACCAGAAACTTCAAACTCCGCTACAAAATGCAAACTTTAGAAGACATGAAAGAAAACATCAAATAAACAAAAAAAACCCAAAAAAAACCCAGTAAAGTTAGTCTTTTTTTAAAAGCTGTTGGCCATTATAAACACTGACTGTTTTCTCAATTACATATTTTCTGTTCTAATTTCTTACTGAAACCTGTTGTGTTCTTCTAGACTATGTTCATCAGTGTTTGTGGTAAGGATGGGGTTAGGGTTAAACTTATGGCCACCGTAATTAAATGAGGAAATGCTACCAGATTAATGTAGTAACATCTCCTGAAACAAAAGAATAAGAGTTTGGAAGGTTTTAACATGTATGTACAGTCTCTGATACACGTGTGTGTGTGTCTGCGTGTGCATGTAAGTGAGTGCCTGCATGCACAACCATGAATATGATAATAACATTCCTGTCGCTAATTAAAATGAGAAACTTGCGTCATTTTCTCCTGAGTTCCCTCCGACCTTCGGGTCTTTAAATGTTAATTACATATTTCACATCTGCTCTTGTGCAGCCTCTTAGCCTGAATTAACCACATATGCTCTCAAGTGGTATTTGTAAAATACCACAAACATAAGTTTTAGTGAGTCACAAACTCATGATGAGACAGTTTCCTCTTCCCAATTTACTGTTCAACCCCGTCTGAGCTGAGAAATTTGAAAACTGCTCGGACCCTCTCTTAATTTTGTTAGATTTATTTGTAGAAGCACAGGTGGGTAGAGCATCTAAAAATCAACTCAAGAAAAAGTAGCTACTGTTACTTCAGAAAAATATGACTCAAGTACAAGTAAAAGTCATCACCCAAATAAGCTGAAAGTTTTTTTTTTTTTTTAAAGTACTTAATGAAAAAACTACTCACGTATTGAGTACTTACTGTGTAATACTGTATCAGATTTACTGTTCTTTTCAATTAAATATCAATAAATGAAATGATATGGGAAAAAAGAAAGACATGGCATAGCTGTACTGTAGTGTGCAAGGTTAACCCAGCTTTGTGCAGCCAGGGATGTTCTGTGGCTTCCATGTCATCATCCCAATCACACACATCTTTCAGCTCTTGATGTCCATCCCTCTTGCATTTGTGTGCTCCAGCATGCTAAGTCTGCTCCTGTGCAGCATCCATGCCAAACGGTGACTGCCTGGCTACATCCGATTGGTTGCACATAGTCAAATGTGGCTAGTAACATTTGATGTAGCCAATAGCAATCTATGTTTGTTTTGTGAAGTCATGTGAAAGTCTTACTAACAAAAAAACTGTGATATGTGCATTAATATATGACCAAAAATAAAAGTAACAAGTATAATGTATGCCATTGTAATGCAGTGAAAGTAACGTTTCTTTATCATAAATAATCCTGAGTACAAGTAAAAGTACATCGTTTGATAACTCGTCTTTGAAAAGTACAATTAATATAAAAAATTTACTAAAGGAGTACAGTACAGTACACTATAAATGTAAGTGTTTGTACCCACCTTTGTGTAGAAGGAAGTAATCACCTAAGAAGATGCACATAATAACACAAACTGTGATTTTGTACTTTGTTCCTAAAATGTGTTCTCCAATGCAGAAGGCAGTAAAGATGTAGCAAGGATCACAAGGATGCTGAAGCATCCTTCAGATAAAACTGCTTCAGTCAAGTCATACCTGCATCTACAGAGTGCTTTCCTCGTGCTTTCATTCCAGTTAATTTACCCTGAGCCAAAACATTTAATAATAGCCTTTTACTGATGATTTTTGCTGTTGATCAAACAAAAGCATAAAGTCCTGCTTTATTCGTGCTCAATGGATCCTCAGGGGCAAATGAAATAGTGAGTGAACAACTCATGCAGAGCTTTTTTATGTTTGTTATTCACAAAGAGCTGATGAAATAATAACCGATTCACATTATAACTTAAATTGAGGCAGCAACAGAAACCAGATGCATCTACTGATCAGAGTATTGCTGAAAATACAGTTGATAGGACCATTTATCACAGTAACCCATGTATTTTTTTTGTGTGTGTGTGTGTGTGCGCGATCCACCACATTTTCTTTTTAATGATAAAATACAATGACAGCAAAAAATATTTTGCCGGGACGACAGTGGCTCAGGTGGTAGAGCAGGTCGGCCAATGATCGGAGGATTGGCGGTTCGAATCCTAATCCCCCAGCCATGTGTCGTTGTGTCCTTGGCAAGACACTTAACCCCCCTTGCCTTGTATGAATGTGTGTGAATGTTCCGGTGGTGGTCGGAGGGGCCGTAGGCACGAAATGGCTGCCATGCTTCCGTCAGCCTGCCCCAGGGCAGCTGTGGCTACATACATAGCTTACCATCACCAAGTATGAATGAGGAGTGAATGAATAATGGACCTACTGTGAGCACTTTGAGTTCCTGGATAGGAAAAAAAGTGTGATATAAATCTAATCCATTATAGAAAAAAAAAAAAAAAGAAAAATTTGCCAAATGTGGACTATAAATGGCCCAAATTGGCCCAGACTAGACCCCAACATTACCTGATAGACAAGACCCACATTATGTAGGGTTTTGTTTCCATTTCTAGTCGGTATCTGCATGAAATACTGTACCTCAAGTAGTCAACATAAGGAAATGCAGTTAGTTTTTGGAGGGCTGAAAATGCCCCAGTTTGATTGTATATTGCAAACAGAAATACCAGTTCAAAACAGCACAAGAGGAAAAGCAATGAGAATATTCTGCTTGGTGCAAGTTCAATTTGAGAAACAAATTTTCCCATAGGAATAAATTTGCAGACTTTTTTTTTTTTATGTGAAAATTATATTTCATTATGGTCTTAATTAAATGCTGGACGTACTCTATTATAATTACTTTGCTAGTGTTTTTAAAGTTGTAGTAGTTTTTTTTATATTATAAAACACTTATCTTAGTTGTGGGAAAAATACATGACATTAGCCATCACAGAGGAGATATTATGCAAAAATACAGCCTGGTTGCATTCAGGGCGCTGTTTGGAGTGGGCCACTTGTCATACAAGAGACAGATCTTGTGTCCTTGAATTGGACATGTGTAGTACAACTTTGGAGACAAAATCAGATGCATCTAATTCAGTTATCCGGTGAGTAAGCATTAAAAATACATCTCGATCTATTCACAGCATGTGGCAGATATTTAAAGCCTACTTCTTTACTGTCATCCCTTAGTGTTCGTTTCATTGAATTTAGTGTCGCCATGTGCAGTTTATCTGCCTGACATTACAGCTGACCAGTACTGGCTGTGCTAATAAATGTCAAGGCAGCCTGTGCTCCATCACTTTGACAGTTTGTGTTCTAGCTGAATAACTCATGGCTGATCATCATGGCTCATCTGTGTATGTAGACAACAGGGGAAGTGGTTTGTCTTTCCAACAAGGAATCCCAGTAATTGGATTTTTTTTTCCTTTTTTGTAAACAGAGAGATAATTCATGATTTCCTTTTCTGAAATGTAACACTATATTTTGTATAAAAAAAGGGGTTTGGTAAAGTCATCCTTACTTTTTTGTAGATTTCTAGGAGAGGGAATAAGTTCCCATTCTCCTCTTTCCTTTAAACACGTTGTGTCCAGCTCACCTCATGCTGATTCTGGTCAGAAAACCTTTCAGCTACCAGGTTTTGGACCTATTCTTACATTTTGTTTGATTAGAGTAATTGGTCCAGTAATATGTGGATAAAGTCATTTTTACCAGTTATGTGGTCGAGGCACATTTACATGTTGAAAGTGCTGGCACCACGTTGCCATAGTGACAAGTCAGTCATTATAAAGCTTCCTTTTTCCCCAACAGTCTTCGCATTTTTTTTTTTTACCACAAACACTGAAATGAAACAATTCATGTGTCCAAATTGCTCCATAATTCGTTTGTCCCAGTATGCCACCATGTCAAGTTATGTTTAGTTCATCGAAGATGAGTTAAACAAGTAAGAAATAGAATAAAAACAATCTCTAAATTTTGAGTCTGCTGCTTTTACTTCTTATACAAGTTGTTATTAACATAACTAACTGAAATGAAGACATTTTACCTTTTTATGGCCCTTCCCTGAAAGAATTGATGTCTGGATGGGAGCAGATGTTGCTCTATAACCTCCATTTACTTTTCAGCATTGATGGAGCTTCACAGATCTGTAAGCTGTTCATACCATAAGCACAAATGCAACCCCATACCATAAGAGATGTTTTTTTTTTTTCTAACTCTCCACCGATAACAAGCTGGATGGTACTGCTCCTCTTACGTAGGTCTGCCTAACATGGCATCCATGGTTTTCAAAAAGTCTTTAATACTGAGACCACAGAGCAATTTTCCACTTTGCCAGACCATATTAAATGAACTTTGGCCAGAGAAGATGGCAGCATTTCTGGATTGCATTTACATATGGCTTCTTCTTTGCATGTGCTGCACGGTGAACTGTCACATACAGTACAGTGATTTCTTGAAGTGTTCCTCAGCCCTTGTACTAGAGAAAAGCCAGGCTGTTTTTAATGTCGTAATTGCCTGAGTACCCAAACATCAGGAGCATTCAATACGCACAGTATTCTCCTTATCTCCTTATTGATTATATATAATATATATTGTATATATATTATATATACAATGTACAGTCCTTATATACTGTACATTGTACAACCCTATGGGGCTGTACAAGTCTGCACAGTTTTACCTAGAGGAACGTTTTCTGAATTGTTCCACAATTTTTGTTGCCAGTTGGTGAGCCTCTTTTTCTGAGATGCTTTGCCTCTCTAAAATGCCCTTTTCAGTTTTCAGATGCTCCTCCTGTTGTTTCATTTGTGCCAACTATTTTTCCAGCATTTTTGTTACACTTGTTCCAACTTCTTTGTAAATGCTGCCATCAAATCCAATATGAGTTAATATTTTCCATGAAATGTCTCTGTTTCAACATTGGACATGTTGTTAATTCTCTACTATGACTGAAATATGGGTTTGATGCAAATCATTGCGTTGTTTTATTTACCTTTCACAGCCTTCTGAATATTTTTTTAAATTGGGGTTGTATAACAAAAAGATGGCCTGACCCGGTGTCAATGTTTTATGAGTTGACAGAATGAGAACAGAAGTTTGACTTGATAGAAATATTTTGTTTCCGTGCTGGTTGTTGTTATTGGATGCATAGCTATTTTCCCTGAGGACCCCCTTCATGCAACTACCAAAGAGCCATGAACTCCACCCACCTGCTACGTGCTGCTTGGCTTCATGGTTTTGGGAGCAAGCTTTTCGTCACAGATGATGCATTCTGGCTGAGTCGTATCCTGTCCTTGAGCATATAGTTTTCACCATCTGTGGTGTTTCTCAAACATGTTTCATTAATGAAATGGTGCATAAAAAATCAAGGTTACCAGCATTCCACTACTGTAACTCAACCAGCTCACTGAATGCACTAAACCATGGTATGTGAACAAAACTGATGACTCAAGAACTTGTCATTTTTGACTAAGGATATATGTTTTAAAATACAGGCTTTGGTGACCCCCATTTATTCATTTTTAGATCTGGTTTTAAAAACGTGTGTTTTTAGCTCCTAGAACGATGAGTCCATGTGAACCAAATGTCCAAAATATGAAAAACTTAAACAGATACACCTCCACTCGTCTCTGTGTGGACATGGCCTATATTTCACCAGTCACACAGGCTTTGTACAGTCTAATTCTCTACCCCCTGTGCTCTTTGGGGACCCCAGATTGAGAACTGCTGCTCTAGAAACATGTTTTTTTGTCATTGGCTGGATCATAATGTTGATTCATATCCAGGAAGTCCACATGTTACATGACAAATTTGTCTGCCATGTACTCACACCGACTGCTGTTTGAAGTTACTACTAACAGAACATTTCCTGCTGCCTTACTGTATATGAAAAGCTTTTCTATTTGTGCAGCATAATAACACATCACCTATCACAGTTGCAATGCATTATTGATTATTTACCACCATGAACATGGGCAAATTAAGGTGCTATTTCCACAGATCAAAGCACGCTACCATGACACGTAGTGAAAAAGGGGAGTCACACTGGAATAAAAAGAGTGAGAATGATTAGAAGTCAAACATCAAAGGGTTTTCCCTGCTTTTAAATTTTTAATAAAGAAGCAAACACATCTCTACTGTTCACACTTGCAGACACAGTTTGCAGTATTTCATTACATTAATCTCAACACAGGATGGTTTGTCTATTGGAGAAAAAAAAGCATTAGAGCAGAAAACAGCATGTTACGGCCGCCCAGATATTAACCCTTTTGTCTTTCATTTTTACATGCAAATCATCCAGCTCGATCCCTCTGTTCCCCTTGGCCTGGCTCCCCACAATCATCTCCTCCCTCCTTGAGTGCTGATTGCTGATCAGACACACCTGGAGCTGCTGGCCTGGCAGCTACAAAAGAGCCAACCACACCTTCAGTCAGTGGCAACTGCTTGGCCTGGCAACAGTTGTCCTTAGTTTGTTTTTGGTGTCTTTAGTTTGAGTAACTTTGTCTTGAAGGTTTTGATTTCCAGGTGTTTTAGTTTGGTTAGTTGGTTTAGTTGTTAGATTCCATTTTGTTTTTTCACTGATTAGTTTGGAGTTGGGATAGCTAGGTCTTTTGTTGTAGTTTGGGTTTGGTTACAGGTCTTAGTTTATGGTGCTGCTCGTTCCCTTTTTGGTTCCTAGCCTAGGTTTGTATTTTTCCCCATTTTTGTTTCCCTTTCAGTGTTAGGCTTTGTCTGTCTTTTTATTTGTTCCTTTGAGCAGCATCGCTAACCCCATCTCCTTTTCAGTTACAGTTTTCCAGGTTTTTGTTTATGCCTTAATTCACCCTGAACAATAAAACATCTTCACTCCACCTTTCAACATCTTGAAACCAGTCTTTTGTTTGCGTCCCTATCCCCTAGCAGAGCTGGGACGTAACACAGCAATAATGGAATAACACAAACATTTTACACCTCTGGCTGCATTCCAGTTGGAGATGAGTTATCCATGAGTTGCTGATGGCAAAACATGAATCAAGCGTTATGACTGCATTATATTCAGAAGCGCTGAGCTAATACCTGAGCATGCAGCAGGATGGTTGAGTCTGTAAACATCCGACTTTCACCCACCTTTTCTTTGAACACCTTGGTCATTCCTAATGAAGCTGCGCATATTTCATGCCACCAGTTGCCTGACTCCCTTTTAATATTGCAGTCGCCAGGGAAAGGAAGCTGACTGATACGGACTCCAGAAATAGTCGTCCTGTCACCATGGGATTTCTTTACCAACCCCTTTTCATCAGCTGTATCCGTTGGCTATTGATCAATACAGTTAACCGTCAGCAAAGTATGTGTGTGTATTACCATCCGCAAGAAATCACTGAAGTGACTGAAGCTCATACCTGCAAACATCACATCTGTGATGGTGGCTGTGTGAGAACAGCATAATTTGGCTCTTTGCCTCAGCAGACAGAAGACATTCCGGGCAGCAACCCATGAGCTCACATCAGCGTGCCATTGTTTTTACAGACCCTGAGGATTTTTATCCATTTCTGCTCTTTTAGCTCAAATCATGTTTCCCAACATTTTGTTTTCATCCCATTTGTACAAGTATGACGCATGTGTGAGGCAATATGTGTGTGTGTGTTTGTGAGAATACCAATGCAGTGGCACATGTGTAGCTTTACGTCATTCCTCTTTGCCTGCTTGTGTGTTTTTACCTTCTACAAAAGTCCTTTCTCAATCCCATCTCTTTAATTTTCCTTTTTGTCTCTCCTCTTTGTTCCCTCCCTCACTTTTTAACAGTGGAAACAAAATCTAGGCTTAAGTGTGTAAAAATTCTCAGAGGCTTGTTAATGTCTTTTACAAGAGTTTTACAGCTCTTCAAACCAGCCAAACTGTTGCTCAGATTCTTGCTGAGTTTTACAGTAGCTTAGAATTGTGGGTATTGTAGTGATGTTTATGGGTTTGATGGGAAACAGATTAGAGGGGGTGCTGAAATTGGACTTGACAGTGATGATCTTTCCTACATGAATGTGAATTCTTTCTTTTTGTCTCATTTCCCTGCACAGGGACAGACTTGACACACTCAAAGCATAACTCACAGATGGGATTAGTGAGTATGAATGTGCAGGGTTTAGTGGTCTAGCTGGAAGCCTGGAAGGGCATGGATAGGAATGGAGCTAATACATTTGTAGCTACAGGACATTACTTGTCAAATCTCATCACACACTGTCATACCAGACAAATCAAGCAAAGTTTCAGTTAAATAGTTTTGTAAGAATTTCAGGTGTACATTGTTACGCTTTTCTTGAGGTTCAAAAATTAATCTAGTTAATTCCAAAGATAAATGACTGCAGTGTTTTTTAATTAAATGTTTAAATTACTTTTTAATATGCTTTTGATAGTGGCATGCATTTACATAGAGCAATGTTATAGTCCATTTATATCATATCCATCTAATATATTGCAGTTTTGTAAGCAAAACCTCTGAATCTTATGATGTTAGTGTGTGTTCATACCTGACTAATTTGATGCCTTCAAGAATATTAAAGCTTTTGCTCTGACTGAGCAATTTAGTCAAAAACAAAGTTAAACCAGGTAGAAAAGAAAATGCTGGCACCATTTATCCCCCAAAAGTGTCTTTTGTGACCATGTTGTAGTTTTCCTAATGCAGAAAAATTTGCATTTAGGAGAATGCATGCATGAGCTTAGTGCTGGGGAGTCTGTCCTCCCTAAAATGGCCCCAGGGGTCATATTTTCAAATCAACCGAGATTCACTGTCATTAAGTTCAAGGGATACACAACCTCTAATTGTTGAGAGAGAAACCTCATCATATTTTGGAAAGATTGAAGCCACTACAGGCACACTACTGAACTGCGGCAGATTTTATCGTGAGGTGCCCCTAACAATGGCTTGTTCTTCTATTGTGCTTCCTATCTCATCTCTACACTTTCCAGCTGGTAAAAGTTGGTCATATTGACTTGTTTTATCTCTTCATTGTCACTTTCTTTTCCTCGCTTCCTCCATTAATGTCCTCTAATGTTTCTTCAATTGAACAATTATAGTGAGCATTCAAAACATCCAGTTCCTGGTTTGTTGTGCAGAGCTGAAAGTGAAATGCTTCTGTAAAGTGACACAATGATTCGGTTTCTCAGTCTCAGAAAACTGCAACGATGGCTCCATGAATGTGCACATGGTGAATGTTGGTACAAACATACATTTTTAATGTCTGAAAGTGTGATTCATAATAAAGATACAGTAACAGAAAAGGAGTGCTTTTAGTCATTACCATTGATAATTGACTAAACCCAACCGGGACAGCACGATTGTGTTGGTGATTTGTTGTTGTTACTGACTGAACATTGTCAAATGGAGAAACAATTTCATTTTTTGGTGATAGCCTCTTATCCCATGGATAAAAGAATTGTGCATAATTGTGACCTTATTAAGAAGACTTTGTGGCCCATTAAAGGAAACCCATGTGGAAAATGTATGGGTCATACTGTATTTTACTCCTGCCAACTACAAGGGCAGTGTCATCTAAAGGCGGTATAGAAGATGTTGGTGGCAATTCAGAAAAAAGAGGTTGTTAATGAGTTTTTGAATAAAGCGCACGTGGAAGACCAGCCGACTAGATTCAGAATTCCCTTCCCAGCCACACCTTTAACACAACATGGATGAGCTAAGTCCCAACACCGGCAGCAGGTATAGTACAGATTCTCCCATCATTTCACAAATGGAGATTAACCAGATGTTATTGTCTGAATGTTAGCAGAATGATTGTTAGCTACCTACGTACTCTAAACCTCAAACGAGAGTGCGCCGCTTCCGGGACATACTGTAGTAATACTACGTGCTGGAAGCAGCGAACTTTCGCTCATTCCCTGTTGACTATTGGCCGGTCAATCCTCTTCCTACGGTAGTAAAAGTGATTGACAGGCAATAGACAAAACACGCTGAGAGCGGAAAAGATTGATGGATGTTTTTTAAGTCCCTTTACTTTCACAGCTGATATAAAATTATATTTATACATTCAAAGCTTTAAATTAGTCATACCTTATGGGGCAGTGAACCCAATTTCATAGAGTATTGCAAAAATCATTCAAAGAAACATCTATAATACCTTTAAGGGTATAAGTAAACTACCTGTTTAACCATTTTAATTGGAGGACTTGTTGGCACGGGAACTGCTGATCATTATTTAGTGTAGGTGTAAACGTGGGTCCAAAGAGTCTGAAGACCTGGGTCATAATATTGGAACTAATTTGGTGTCCCACAAAAATAGTCTCAAAGGAATCTGTCTCATCATGCTCCAGGCTATCCGCTTATGACCAAAACCCCAATGTTTGGACGAATCTTGTACTGGCAGCTGGTCCATTCTGAGGTGACAGCCAATTAATGGGGTTCCAGTGTAGTAACCAGCTCTGCCTGAAGCACTTTTTATGGGATTGTATTTATTTTCAGCTCTGGAAATCTCAGTGTAAACATGTCCAGTTGGGAGGGCATATACCGTAAGTCTGAAATGTATTTGAGTAAAGCCATTTAACAGCACTTGAGATGTGATAATGTGGCCCATTGAAACTGAGCATTTATAGCAAAGGGAAATACTCTTGTGTATCAGATAAATCTTTAGCCCTTACTTAATCCACGTATCTGTCCTGCCTTGGTAAATTCACCCTGCTGTAGTGGGATGATAATGTTTTAAAGATAAACAAGCAGAGACAGTTCTTAGCCACAACCTCTAACTGATGTTGTTCAGGTGCATTTCTGACTATTTGTTAAATTTGGCTCTGAAACATTTTTTTTTCCCTATGTATAGATGTGTTTTTAATTTTGACAGTTTTAGTTTACAACTTGTTGCTGGGTGTGTCTTGTTCCCATGGTTTGTGGGTGACATAATTAGTATAAACTGCATCCTCACTGTGAACCCCCTGCTAAATACACACATGGTCACAGAAAGAAACTGTCAGCACCTTCAGTGTATCTCGATTTATCCATCCATTTTCTATACTCACTTAATCCAGTTCAGGGTCTCGGGGGGGGGGGGGGCTAGGGTCCATCCCAGCTGCTATGGGGTGGGGGCAGGGTACACCCTTGATGGGTTGCCAGTAAAGCAAGGCCATCACAGAGACAAATGAGGAAAAAAAAACATGCAAACACCCAATGCCAGGATGACTTTTGAATCTCTCATTGACATGTTTTTTAATCTTGGGAGGAAGCTTGGAGTACACGAACGGAAGCAATACATTCAGTCAGTATGTGAAGACTTTACTCTTTATTTCATTTAATACATAAAACACACATTTTAGATTTCAAGCAGCAGCACAATGCGGTGCACTTGGGACAGTCAACAAAAGTTTTATAAAGCAAACAAGGAAAAATTTAGGGCTTCATCAATATGTTAAAGTAACAGCTTTGAGTGATTCAGACAGAATTGTAGTCTGTGAAAGGGGCTGCTAAACTTGTGCCATGCTAAAAGAGTTCTTAGGTCCAACTTAAGCCCCGTTTCCACCAGTGGGTCTTGGTCAGGTTGGGCAGGATCGGTCCACGTTTTTTTGCGTCTCCACAAATAAAAACTGGGATGGTTACCCATATATTCGACCCGACTCGGCCTATTTTTTTGGTACCCTTCAGTAGAGGTACTGATTTAACAGATCTGTGCCAAAGAGGAGGAGCTAATACACAGCTATCCATTGATTTGTTGAAAAACATGTCACTTCCCGCATGACCTGGCAAAAAAACAAAGCAGGGTTTTCTCCTTTGTTTCTGTCGCGTGTGGTGTGGCGCTTTGGTTAAAAGGTGTTGCAATGCGATGATGTCACGCAATCACGTAGCAGCGCTATCTGGTTAATACTCGGCCTCCAGGGTAAGGGTAGGGTTTGCTGTGGGGACGCAACGTGAAATCAACATTTCTGTACCAAAACCCACCCGATCCAGCCTAGCCGGACCTGACCCAGACCCGCCGGTGGAAATGTAGCTTTAGTTGTCACAAAATTAACAGAGGAACACTGTTAGTGTAAAGTTTGAATGACCCTGAGATGTTTATTTGCCGTCTAATTAATGGTAAGTGGTGCACATCCCAAAGGGGCTCAGTTGGTGTTACACAGTTTGCCATCAGTACACAGTTTAATGCTAATGACCAGTCATTAGCATGATAGGTTGTTAAAAGTGCATCTCAGAAAAAACTATTAGATCTTTTTTTACTATGCAGTTTCCAAGAATTTGGAGATTTCATTTAAAAAAACAAACAAACAAAAAAAAAACAAGGGGGAAGGCTGGAAACCAGAAACACTTGTGAAATTAGTCATCAATGATCACATTTGAAAGATCCAGACACAGTTCTACCCTCTCTGGACCCAAACTTATTTAAGATTAAGAGTTGAAACAAAATAAACATTGCAAGGTCTGAAGGGTTTGAAATTTGCCATACTTCTTGGACATGATGCCACTCAGTCCCAATTTTCTGCAACACACTGCTGACATTAGGACAACACATCCAGTTGTTTGTCTCAACCCTGTCTCAGCTGATTCCAAAAGCACGCCAGCCCACATGCACAGTACATGTTTGTAATTCGATCAGATCCACTGACTGTCACATTCAGAGTTTGACAGGCGAACAGGATGGACTTTAAATAGCTGCAGCACGGAGAATCCTCTCTAGGATGGAAAGGGAGAAATGAAGAAAGTGTGAGAATGGGGGAACGCAAGACAACAAACTTTCAATAAATCTGAATGGTAAAGTCTTAAGTCATCAATGTAAAACAATCTGGAAAGCATCAACTTGGTCATCATCCCCACCATTTAATCAAAAGTGATTAAATGGATGAGAAAATTCCTTATCCATTTCTGTTCAAGGCTAATCTGCTGTTAACCCAAAGTGATTCATCATTTTATGAGTCTTAAAATGGGTATGTGGGGAAGAGAAGAAAGGTACATTCTTGGTCACGATTACGGAAGGTGATATTGATTTTTGGTGATGGAAAAGCATGGGGTTTTCTCTAATTTCACTTGTGCTATCAGTTAACATATTTATGAATGAGTATGAGACACAGGGAGGCAGCTGGACTTAGAAGGGGAGATCTGCTTGATGATATTCTCATCCAGTCCTTTTTTCCCTAGCAGCTGTTTTTACTCAGCACATCGAGTGGAAACTCGACTCAGATGGCATTATCAATAATTAAACATGCACATAATTTTGTACACTTACAGTACAAGTGTTTGTGTTTAGTTACATGTGTGTGTTAAAGTTTCCTTTTTCAAGTTTATTGTTGACATATTTCTGGTGGAGAAAAAGGCAAAGTTGTACAAAAAAATTAACCAAGGGATCATCCTTCATATTATTTGCGTACATGCAGCCGTTGCCAACACTTAAGACTGTGCATTCAAAGTATGTGTTTGCATTTGGTGTGTTGTCTGTATGAGTCAGTGGCTGAAGCTTCAGAGCAGCTGTTGCCATGAATCCATCGACGTGTGTCGGCCAGTGGAGAGTTGTTCATAGAAGACATAGTTTCTAGATCACACTGCAGAAATGGTTATCACCTTCCATCAGGGCTGGACAGAGCTACTTGTATTGGGTTGTCATTTAAAAAAATGTTTATATTTCTGTTTGACCAATGAATTTGTACTCCCAGCTATGTCTAGCTACACCTCTACAGCAATAACAATGTTATCACATATGACCTTGGCACATTACTGCATATAGTTGCACTGATACTTATTTCTGCAGTTACAGCATCTGCCCCATCTCTATCCTGAGCCAAAATCAAGGGATGCAGAAAAAGCACAAAAAAGTACATGAAAGAACATAAAAAGTGAGAAAAAAATTAAATCATTATCAGAAGGGTGTGCAAGATTCATATTGAAATGATCTTTAAATTTCAAATAACTAAGTTGAAAAAAAAATGCAATTAAAAACAAGCAACAGTCATGATCAGTTAGGATGCCATGCAGATTTCTTGCACATGATAAAAGAGATGATTTTTCTCAGTTTTTTCAGTTTAGTTTCTCGGTTCAATTTACTTTTAAATGTTCTAAATCAACACAATATAACACATATAAGAAATAATAAAGAAAATCAACAGACTGCACATTCGAAAAAGGAGTGGGAAGAAGTACAGCTTATTTAATCCCACCCCTTATCTTTACCTGGATTTAAATGTTTCTACATTTGGTGAAAGTTTAACAGTCTGTTCCTCTTGTCTGTAGTGTAACAGTTAAATGCTGCTTCTCCATGTTAAGTCTGGACTCTTGTCTGGACTAGCTGAACTGAGTCCATGGATCCAGGAGCTCTGCTTGGTCTATTAGCATTTTAAAATCCTATCATAGAACTGAACCAAGTTCCATTTATACTGAGTCTAACAGGCTAGGTGCGAAAATGGCCTTAGGTACCAAGATTTAGTGGAGTACTTGGGTATTACTAGATTTAGAGAAGAGGGTTTAGCATAAAATGCCAATTTTTTGTACAATGTAACTAAGCCATTGCCAGTTTCATTTTTGTGGGTTGCATTTCCCACAATAATGATGCCACCAGCAGAGAATTAGCTGCAGTCTTATAGCATCTATAGATGTTCAGGGACTTCTACTGAGGTCTGTTGAATTGTCCTGCACCTCGAAAAATTAAACTAAAGGAAAAACCAGCCTGTTTAAAAGTCAAAATCAAGCGAGTTTGATCATGTGTACGTGTCATGTCAATATTTTGCGGTGCACAGACTGTTCAGCTCTCCATACATCCATGGTGTGTGTAAAAATGAATGTTGTTATCCACATGTTGGTCACCTATCTGTGCAAGTCCAACTTTTCTCTTTGCCTTCAGTGTGAACGTAATGGCTAAAATTATCAAGTGATGAGTCTGCAGAGAGAATCGCTGCAGTTAATTCCAACATTGGCTCAGATATAAAGATTCAGGGTGTCTGATCCTGCAGTATCAGATTTCTGAGCACCTGCAATATTACACATTACTTGGTTTGCTAATGAGTAGCTACCTTTCTGAAGTGGTTTGTATATCTTTCTTAGCGCGATGATTTACTGCTCTGAGTAACACAGTAACTGTGACACTCGTAAGAATTAATGCTGCTGTTTAAAAGATTTCTCTGCAGAAAAGAACATTTATTTCAAAGATTTTCTCTGTATTTGCACTCTTCATTCACAATACATTTTCACATTTTTGGAATAGCATCAAAGTGACAAAGTCTTCTTTCTAAGTTTGATCTCTTGTGGAATTTCCTGCTCTGGCACCATTTAAAGAGTTGTGGCACAGCCGAGCAAAAGAGAGAGAGAAAAAAAAGATTTTCCTATGATGGCAAACAATCTCCAACATCTGTCTGAATAAAACACATGATATTTGCAGTCTCATAAAAATGAGTCACACTTTCATTTTGGTCTGTGACTCATATCCCTTTGACTTATTCAAAAAGTCAGGGTCTGAGCCTCCCTGCAGTGTTAATAATTAATCCTTCATTTCTGACCCAATATCCCAGCGTAATTGTGCATAAGTGTGTGGAGGGAATGAGCATAAATGGGGATTTCTTTGTCTTGTGGATGTGTGCCAAGGTGTTCAAATGCCACAATCGCCTGGTAACACATTTAATCTGCAGATGGTAACGCATAAAACAAGCTGTCAGTTTTTTTTTTCTTTTCACAGACATTTGTGGTCCTTGGAGGAAAAATCGTACAGACTAAATGATCCCCAACTTCATCTTGCACTTCCAACATGCAGTCATTTATAGTGTGAAATATTCAAACACCTACTGGACTGATAAGCGCAAATACCGATGTTAAAGGGGGAAAAGGCTGAGGTTTGTTTGTTTGTTGAGCACTGCCTGTCGACCAAACAAAGAGTGTCATGAGCCACACCTCCCTCTACCTCTGCTCCACCTCCCACTTGCCTCGTCTGCAAACCTGCAATTCTCCTCCCTGTAAGAGCTGAACTTTAATGAGACAAATCTGCAAAAACTGTCTCAACAAACAGCCTTGTTGACAAGACAAAGCTTTGCATTTAGTGCTCACTTGCCAGGGGGAGGGTTATTTCAAGTTCAGTAGAGACCACAGCCAGAAATGGAGTCAGTAAAGAGGCTGAAAATAGAAGCCAAGACAAGACCTCAAACCTCAGAAGTTTGCCCTCAATACAGGTTGTTTGGACCTGCTGCCATTTAACAGCAGGAGCAGTGTTATAATCTATTTCCTAAAAGCCACAGTCACACCCGGAGACTCTGGGTGGCTGCAAGTTAAGGTTTTTAAAACAAACTATGTATTTTGAGAGATGAAAAATATTTGGTTGTTAACAATTATCTATTTGTGTCTTCTCAATACTGTGTATTCTGTTTGGAACTATGAAAAAATAGGCAGTTCAGACACTAAACAGGGGGCACAGAGTAACCTGAGTTTTGCTGACATTTAGATTAAAGTCATAAAAGTTGTTGAGACTCATTATTTGTCAAAGATGACCTCACACAGCAGAGGACATAAGCCTGTTGACTTTTAATATAAGACAAGGAGGTGGTGTCGCTGCAAGTCGTTTGCAGTCCATAAGTTTGCACAGAAAGAGGTTGAATGGGACATTCATTTATATTAAGCTTCTTTTTATTGGTTTTATTCACCTTTCCTCATGATCATGCACTTCGCACAACCACTGTGCCCTGTTCGCTCACCTTTAAAGCAACCTTTACCGATCTTGCATTTTAGAAAGCACAGCAAAATTATTTGAATATAAACAGTCCAGCCTCACTCCAAAGACCCGCCCTCCATTCCCTTCACCACCCAATGCAGAAGCAAAGGTCTGACAGGCAAGTCCCTCGGCCAATCCTAGGGACCTGGCTGCTCTCCCTCCCTCTCTGCTGTGCAGCAGCTCTATTGTCACTGCAAAGATTGGTTGGACTTTTCATTGAAAATTTAGAGATTGGAATAATATTTCATTTTGGTTAATGGTGAGCCTGTCTTGCATGTCAGAGTTCCATTACCTCATTCATAGCATTTGACCCTATTAGAAAAATAATGCCACAATGCAACATCGGAGAGGGTTGCTTTGATGAACGCTGGAAACATGTGGCCAAGCCTTTATCTCAATTATCATGGAGCCATACTACTTGAATTATTATTTTAAAAACTCGATAACCTTAAAAAGTGGTGTTAGCTTGAAATTTTGAAATAATACAACTTGCAGGCTGCTCACCCTCCCTCTCTGCTGTGCAGCAGCTCTATTGTCAGGCCTTTCCCATGATGAGGCTGTCATGCAAACAAATAACTGGTGATTGTTAAAATAATCACAGTCTCATGCTGGCTCTGACCTGTTGTTTCCATCAGGCACAATACATTTTTGTAAATCAAATTAGAGATACTAGGAGGAGTTAGGGACAAGATCAGTTGTCTTTGATATGCATTTTTAGGACAAAAAGTTATTTCATTTACTGTAAGTTACTTTGCTCCTCTTATTTATACAAATGCTGATTTTAGCTGAAGGTTTTTCTTCTGCCATATCTGTGGGAAGAATAGTAGCAACTAGAAGATTGCAGGAGTTCACTCTGATTCACAGACCTTTTACATAAAGTATTTGTGTTCAAGGACAAAACCTAAACCCCCCATTGCCCCCAATACATTCATCATTTTAACACTGAGTGACTGTGTAAAGGTGTGGATGAAAAATGCATGTGAAGCATTAGTAAAATCATGACAAAGTAAAAAAAAAAAAAAAAAAAAAAAAAGAGCAAGTAAGGTTAAGGCAAAATTTTGCTCAACTTCAATACACACTTGTATGAACAGAGCCTTCTGTCCAAGCTCAATGTTCATTTTGAGCATATGTCCGTTTTTAGAGAGCTTGCAGATGCATAACCAAAAAGAGCAGACGGAGCAGTACCACAGGATACCATGGGGGCAGTGTTGTGCTGCATAGCTCTCATGCAACCATTAAAAAGGAACAGAGAAGAAGACAAAGAGCCAGCAATGTATTTAAAGGGACTTGAGGCAAGACTAAGAAAAGAGACTCGCGACTGGCGCTGCAGGTAACTGCAGCCACAGGCCAAGCCGTCACGGGAGCGTGCACAAACAAGCTAAAACGCTGTTTACTACCCTGATAAATTATTTTTCTTCGTAGTAACACTTTTAGTTGATCTGGATTGTTTGCTGACGGCAGAAGAATCCATAACTATCCCTTGCAGTGTTTGAATTTACCGCAACCGTCTCCTTCCTGGATCAAAACTGTCGGGGACACGGATGCAGCATCATTTGACGTCACATCCGCGGGACAGCGCGGGAAGTTTGGCCGCCGAATTGCAGCGCATTATGCAGCACACAGCCTGTTGAGAACATGGGGAGAGACGTGGGTGGGTTCGTTCTTTTTGGTGTTTAACGCTTCATCACCCATTAAAAACTGGACATGCTTGTTTATTCTTTTGCAATTCCTGCCTCTAGTCCCTTTAATGTCGACACAGAATGATGTGTCTTCTCCATAATGCATCTACTTCATTCTCTGATTCTGAGAATGAACATTATCGTTATGCTCCATCGTCACCATGTTGATTGTATTGCTATTGAAACTGATGCCAAAACTCGGAAGTGAACTCTGGACTCTGTAATGCCCTCTAGTGTATTTATTCCCACACAACCACAAGGACATAAAGGACACATAAGAGGATGTGAGCAGTGACATTTGACAACATTTGACACGGACGTACCTATTGATATACTGTATAAAGGGCACGTAAATGAGCGTAAGTGCACAAGAACATGATATATACAGAAACAATTTCTGTTCTGTTTCTAAATGATAAAGAGAAAAACTTTAACACAGCACCAAAAACATCGCTTTCTATATGAAACATAAACATAGTGTTCTCTCCACTATTTTGACATGACAGACATGTGATCTCATAACTATCTCCTGCCATTCAGTGTATGAGAAGAGCATCTAATTCAAATACGACAAATTCTGTCCCTACTCCTTCTCAAAGTTATCACAGCAGCTGCATCTGTTCCAAATATGGCAACATTGGCATCAAGTTCTTTGCTGTTAAAGTGTCATTTCATGTACTCCATAACGTGTGCCTCCATACCTTAGTAGTTAATAAGTTACTGTGCATTTATTTGCAAACATGTAGAGTTCTGTCAGAAAGGTTAGCACCAGCGCTATCCTGGCTAGACTTGTATATTTTCTGAGGTTAAACCAAGGAGAAAACTGCCATTGCAAGTATGTAAACCAGCTGTTGACCATTTATCCCAGTAAACCAGGAATAAAAACATTTTTTAAAGCAGTCAAAGGATAAATGCAGTGATTAACATATTTTCTCCACCAGCCATATACTGTAGTTGAAAGCATAGCAACACTATGTTATCGCCACTGAATATTTAAAACTGAGCTTTAATAAACTGAAAATGTTTCAACTCTTCACATTTCCCCTAGGGGAAATGGGGAAAGTGTGTCAGGATGCACAGGCGAGCAGGGTAAAAATGAATCAGTGACGTGTTCCATAAGCAGCACTGAGTGTATTTATATGCAGTGCTTACGATTGCTGCTTAACTAAACACACTGGTTTAAGACCTGCAGTGTATGTATACACTCCTGCCTGTTGCAGTGTTGCTGCGCAGTATTTCCCTCCTGCACTCTTAGTTTTCCTGTGACGGCAACAAAAAATGTATAATTTTTTAAACCACTTCACTTGTGCTTTCAAAATGCTTCCCTGTGTTCTAATATGCATTTGGACGATACAACAAGCAAGCTGCATGGTTTTGCTGATGTCAATAGTTTCATTTTATCCCTTTTCTTGTGGTATTTATGTAAGACATGAAAAACTTCTTCCAGTCTTTATTCAGTGATGGCATTATTTTAATCCTTAGAGGAGTTCATCGTCTGACTTTGACAAGCCACTTCTTTTTATATTAGACTCTTAGCACCTGCAAAGCTCCTTCAAGTCTCATTTTCCCCATGTGGCTTGCCCCTTTCTTCACCTTTTCTAGCCATCAATGCTGGTAAATAGGGCCACGACCCCAGCTAGCAAACCCTTTAATAGGTGCATCTGTGGGGGCACAGCTTGGCCGCCTGCTCCCCCGAGTAGGGCCTCTCTTTCAGGGGCTCTTAAATGCAGAGAACTAGGGACCCGGAGCTCCATAGATGTCCACGCATACTGCTGGTGATGGCTCTACCATAAACGGCGGTGAAATTGGAATACATTCCAGATGCTGTGGGAGAAACTAGCACTTACACATGCTGGAATCTCCACTGGTGTGGGCCCCGGGAAAGAGGTGGTCTGGGCCGGCATGGAGATGAAAGTTCAAGAGGTCGAAGAACACATGAGATTGTCTGGTCATTACTCCTATAAAGACAGCAGTGTGCGTGGGTGTGTGTGAGTGTACGTGTGGGTGAAGAGAGGGAATGTAGGACAGTTAAATAAGGAAGGTGTATCCTTTACACAACCACACCCTGCCTGTTATATACACGGAGTGGGGAAGCGACTGATACTCCACAGCCAGGCCGACACTTCCTGAGCAGCTGTTAGGATGCTGCTTTAGAGGCAAAACAACCTGGAGACGGTTATACGAGCAAGTGCTTATGACATTTTCAAAGTGAGAAACTCATATAGAAGTGCAAAAGCCACACACAAGGCTACCAGAGTTTTTTCTGGTTATAATCTGGCATTTGTGAGCACTGATACAAGACTCCTTTCAAACCAGCTGAGCCTTTTTTTGTTTGGATGCACAGACAGATAAATAGAACCATCCATCTAAGATGTGTCCACATCTTTTTCCTGCTATCATCACATAAAATTCCAGAGCCACATTGGATTCACAAATTGAAAGAAAAAAAAAAAAAAAGGCAAGGGTCCTCATAGTTTTGCTGCAGTCACCATGACTCATCTCCATTGATTATCTTTTTATTTAAAATTAATTCATTTTTTAAATTATATCTCTGCAGTCTGTGGTATAATCTGTACAAGTAGTCCAGACTTAAGAGGACGGATTTTGAAATTTTGATTTATTTAGTTTGAAATTTGAATTTTACACACTGTTATAGTCAAGTAGTGTTTCACTTTTCTTTGGCACCTCCTAAACAGTCATCAGTCTTGCATCCTCTCTCTTCTCTGGGCTTTCTCCAGCCAGTATTGGCTCTTATCTCTTGCCTTGTCACCTTCATTCCATATTTTCTTTGCTACCTCCGGTAATGTTTTATTTATTTAAACTTTTTTTTATTGGCTTTTTATATTGTAAACACATACCTCCGGTAATGTTTTGTCAGGTTTTTTTTTTTTTTGCCGAATGAGCCATTGTACATTCGAAAACGCCAGCCTGTTGATATCCAATTGCTGGCTTGTGATGCAATACCCTAAAGCAAGATACGACTATTTCACACGTAACTTAGTACCTTTTACAATTTAATTTATTGTAAACTGCATCTTGGTTACGTTTAGGCACCTAAATATGTGAATGAGGGTAAAGTATTTGAAGTCCAATCACTTCTGCATAGTTATAGTGTAGACGCAAAGGAAACCACCCATTAAAGTGATGATTTTAAATGTCAGGATGTGTGCAAGAAAATGCATACCTGCCTGCATGGAATAGTTTTTTCTCATTATTTTTTACAAAGACATGGATTTAAAATTGATTGAAATAATATAAAACATTTAATTATACTGCATTATTTATATTTTCTCTATATATAATTTTCTCTCTGTCATGTCATTTATATCACAAAAAATGAACATCTCAGCATTCACACAAACTGTTTTACATAATCAGCTGTCTGCTTGTTGTTCCTCTTCTATCTGGTACACACCAACCTGCTTTTTTTTATTATCCTGAATAAGAGTGAGACTTCTCTACAGTGACAACAAACATATCTAGGTGCACGTCACATGAACAGAAAGTATTTTTGTTCTCATCATATCTAATCAGAAACACATTATGACCAGAGATAAAAAGCATGATGAAAAATGTTGTTGGGACATTAATGCTCTGAGTCAATCTTTTAGCTTCCTGTGTAAGCAGGTTTCAGACTACAAGGTTTTCTGTGTCTGCATACTCCAGGTTTTTGTCTCTCATGCCAAATATTTAGTTAACTCCCAACTTGTCTGGTCGCTGCTCAGCCTCTCTCATTATTATGCATACAATGCAAGTATTCTGTTTTCTCAATCTGTTGCGCTGGTTGTTAAAATGAACTGATTTCTCTTTGTGTCTTTGGTGTTTAAGGGAAACTTTTGCAGATTTTCTCAGTGACGCGCCCCCTGTTGACCTCTGATTCCCCGTCAGTCTTGTATCCTAACTGTGCCGTGAACTTTCTCCAGCCAATGAATTACAGCCTCACCTTGACTAAACTTATCTCTTGCCTTGTCCCTTTCTCTCTTCATCTGATAATGTCTAATGCTTCTTTGCTGCCCCAGCCATGGTGCCTGATCAAATCAATGGGTGTCTTTACTGCATGGCAGCTACAGAGACATGTGCAGTGCATAAAGTAAAACTCAGCTGCAATGTCATACAGTGACCCAGAAGAAAAAGTTGCAGCTGGGATGCTGCAGGGTGACGACGGCTCCAGGAATGTCCAAAATGAATTTCAGTGTGCCATCAAAACAAGTCAGAGGCACAGACCTTGAAGCTTGGAAGCTTATAGTGTTTCTTTGACATTAACCAAAATCTTTTCATTTTCTTAGGCAGGACAGTTACTTGACTGTTTTTCTCTTTCTTTTTTTATGGTTGTTTCTTCTTTTTCTAAAGTTTCTGACGTTCTTTGTCTACTGGCCTCATCTCAGGCCAGATACTTGCCAGATATTCAGTCAAAGACTGGAAAGTCTCTGCAAGCTTCACTAATCATGTCTTTGGAGCATTCAGACATAACCACCTACCGTTTGTTTCAGATTTGAGTTATTTGTCTTAGATGTGACAAGGCATAAAATCTTGTAGTATGAATGGACCTGTAGGGTTTTTCACCCGTATTGCCAATGTGCCATTAAATAATGTGACTGAAACATTAGTGTTAATGGCTGTGAAACCAACAAATTGATAGACGAGTAGTAAAAAATGCAGTTAAAGTTGCAACTAAACTTATCTGACTACATAGTTTACAGTCAGATGATAAAAGTCAATGACTTCATGATTTCAGTGTGTTTATTTGTTGTGTTTTATGAGTGGAAGCTGCAAAACTGCAGGTATTTAAAATATAAAATTTTTAAAAGATCTTAATTTTTGTGTATCTCCCCTTTTTGGCTAACTTTCATTTGCCTATCATGGAGAATGTTGTAAATTCTAAAGCTTTCAAGGTAAATAATCGATTATAGATCACATTTTTTTGCAAAAGAAAAATACAACCCTGATTTTTTTCTCTTACTGTAAAATCGTTGTATACTGTACACTCCTTTGCACAGTTGCAGTGCCACTGTGTGTGTGTATTTGAAGACAAGTGTAAACTGTGTATAACCCAGACACTGCAGTGTTGACCGCAGCCTGTGATTCTGTCCAGACCACAGGCAGCTTGCAGACACCACTACCGTGCTTCTGTGTGTGTGTGTGCACGCTTCAGCGAGAGATGAAACACAGCTACAGTAGTAAGCCAGACACGAGACCGTCCTCATATTCCATTACGTAGAGCTCTTTTCCGCAACAAGGCTGCAGGCTGCTGAAGATCACATCATATAGCAATGATTAAACATTTACTGCAGATTAGTCGCCTCCAGGGAAACGCTGATTTTATTTACTTTAAATTTCAAAATTCTGTTGGCATTCTTTTCCTTAGACTTTCCTAAGACTTAGAATGACTGTAACTATAAAATAAGGTTCATTTTATTGCATTTATATATTTGGAAGCTGAGGCACTGGCACAGAGTTCACACGGGGCAGAGAGGTTTATATAGTTTTTAAAGGGTCTGTTCGCGTGTTTAGTTTTTGCAATAACAATGAAAACTGCTCCATGATTCAGAAATTTATCAGATGAGCTTATGATGCTGAGACAGTGTGGCAGTTTAGCTACAGAGACTTATATTCTGGGTGTGTGAATGGTTTGTGTAGGTTGTAACTGGCGAAACATCACAGACCGGCTGCTCCAGATTCTCACAGTTTATGTTTAATCGAACATCATGGTGACTTCTGCAGTACTATAAAACCATGTTTAACTAATGTGGAAAGAGTAATTAAACCCAGATCAGCAGCCACTTATGGCCACCATATAAAATACTGAAAGTGTCAAAACATTTTGCTTTGTAATCACTTATATGATGACCTTCAGCAAGGTATAAAATATGACTTGTACAAACCCCAAATTACAAAAAAAAAGTAAGTTAAGGACCTACAGGTTTAGCTATTTCTTCTTATAACACTTGCAAGATGCTGTTGGAGGACAACAAGTAAAGTGTCTTGATTTCTATTATTTTCCGTTCTCCCTGCAAATACACATAAGCTGAGCCACAGTTGTAGTACTCTGCACACATTCCCTGTTAGAGACAGCTCAGGACTGCAGGCGGGCCAGTCCAGAATGTGTTTCTGCACTGTCTTGGTGAAGAATGCATTAGAATCCCTGAAAAAGATTAAGCATGCTTTTAATCCCAATTGATTTTTTCTGTATGAAAGCAGAACTGCTGACAGTTTTTTGACAGATTTTCACACCTTGGTGCCCCTTGACAATGGCTAATTCCGCATCTGTCTTGCATCCTGTCTCTTCTCCAAGTTCTCTTGAGCCAGTAAAACTCAGTCTTATGTTGAATTTTTTTGTTATCTCTTGCTCTGTCATTTTCTTTCTTTCTTGTACTCAGTTCTTCCAATAATGTCCTTTTAAAATTCTATGCTGAATCGATCATGGTGCACTTCCTGAATGTCCAGTATGATACTCCGCTGCTGGAGTGTAACATGGTTCCATAAAGCAAAATGCAGCTGTCATGTGATGGCACATGCTCGGGAGAAAACGTTGTGAAGTGCGGTTTCTCAGCCCTGGGATGTTGCAAAGCAGTAATGGCTCCAGGAATGTTCAAGATTGATTAAACTGTGCTATCAAAACAAGTTTGAGGCACAGAGATTTAAGGTTGGAAAGTTTATGCAGTGTTGCTTTAATGCTGCCATCACAGAAACGCAAATCATCTTTGCAAAGACTAATGCAACCCTATACAATTGCAGCCTGTTTTTCTTATTATTATTGTGCAAAAAGACAATGCAATAGCACGGGCATGCATCCAAACTGTAAACGACAACAGACAGCAATGACATAACAACATTGGTGGGTTTATGTGTGTGTGGGCATGTGTGTGTGTGTGTGTCTTTGAGAGTATATAAGAAAAAACAATGGTGACAGAAATGAAATAGACAAGAGATGAATAAATAAACAGCAAAATAAACTTACAGTTTTCCCCCCAAAATTAAATAAACATATAGTCTAATAATAATAATAATATTAATAATGGTTGTGTCCATTATTCCTCCTCTTCCTCCTCTGGAAACAAAAAGAATGCATTTTGTTCTTATGCAATATAGGTATGATTAAATTGTTAGCATGTTAAATGTTAAAATTGCTGTAAATTGTTAGCAGTAAATGTTAGAATTACTGTAAATTGTTAGCATTATATTAAATGTAATAACAGCATGAATAATAATTAAAATAATAGTAGTAATAATAATAATAAAAATAATACGTAAGTGGTGACCAGGTGTAGAGAGGTAATAAGAGAGTCTGGTTTTTGGACTTGTTCATAATGGTCCAAATCGTCCTTTTTAATTTAGGGCCAGAGGACAGCATTCCCATCTTTAAAATTTAAAAAAAAAACAACAGAATTTGAAGATTGATTATCTGATAATCGTACATTTCTACTCTGTGAGGATCAACCTCGGGTGCCTCCGAGTCCAGAGAAGTCGATGCAAGCTCTGAACAGGTTAACATTTCTTTTGCACAGTAATGTTTCAGCTCTGTTTCCTACAGCAACCTCATGCCATGTGGTTACATGAGCAATCGATGATGAGTGTTCGTGTGGGATTCCTTAAATCATTTAATAATATTGACCACAGGAGAAAGATGCATTCTAATCTTTCTTTGCGAAACATTGTTTTGAAGTATTTCAGTGATTTTCTCATGTGTTTGTTACACAGGAAATCATTTGCCCATCTTTGCTGCTCAGGCTCAGCCTTTCATTGACACTGCTTTTGGTACAAATCCCAATTATAATCTTTTGAAATTGACACATTTTCTGACTTCATTACAAGCCTTCAAATGCGGGCATGATCTGCAATTCTTTATCTAATGAGCAAAGGCTGATACAAAAATATATCTTTGCTTCACACAATCTGCAATGAAGTAGATGTCAAAGTAAATGTAAGATTTACTGCAATTCTTTTTATATACGTTTCCAGTTCCTTTCATTTCAGGTTTTTATTTGACAAAATATTTGTATTTAATGAAAACAACCACATTGTTGCACTAATTCCTTCCTCTTCCGTTTTCTTTCTTTTCTATGTGTTGCTGTTTGCTCTCCATGTGTTTCCTGTGGGCTGATGAGTAGGTGAGTACCTTTTACATCTGTTATGTTGTCCTCTCACACACATGCACGCATAAACCCATAAAACTCCCATCTTTTAAAGGATGATCCAATTATGTATTTACCAAGTTGAGTTATAAGTTGTTGGATCTCACACTGACTTTCCTTGGGCCTTGAAGTGTGCGTGCTTGTGTGTCTGGGAGTGTAGCCACTCTAATGGATGGAAAATGTCTTTGCACAATCCAGCAGCAGATCAAACCGCTCTCACTCACACAAGCACACACAGAGTATCTGCATACGTGCAAAATTTATGTCCAACATGCAAACACGCAGTGACCTGTGCTCGCTGTTCTGTGACAATAACTCTGATTAGCCGATCCAAACACACATAAATGCAATGTCATGTCTTCTCTCTTGCTGCTTTTGGCAATCTCAAAGGATAATGTCACGATCCAAGTTCTGCTTTTAATAAAATTATTTAAGCCATAAGTGCCTCATATCAAAATTTTAATGATGGTTTTGTTTTTCTCACAGTTATAGATTTTGGCAGGAAAGTGGTGTGATGGAGAATTAAGTTCCAAGTTACTGAACATAATGTTCTAAGAAAGATAAGCTAAAGAAAAAATACTCAAGCCTGGTCAGAGTTATTGGCACCCTTGACTTTCAAGACCATAAAAACTAAGTGTATCCTCAGCATTACTTGCAAATGAACTCTTTTCACCAAGTGTTTGGTGCAACATACCCAATTTAGTGAGCAAAATAAGAATAAATGGGAAAAAAAAGTGTTGCCTGATGGATGAAAACATACAAACTTAAACCTGTCTGGTGATATTTTTGACACTCTTTCAGTGCTTTGTGTCCAAGTTGTTTTATTTTCTAAGCCTCTACTCTAAAACTGCATAACTATGGAACAATTGTGAGATTTGTTAAGATATCCTTACAGGTGTTACAGATGGAGAATAGATAAAGATGATACATAGCACAAGTAAAAAAGGTTTCCAGCTCACCTAAAAACTTCTGATATCAACGAACATATGATCATTATCTCTTCAAATGCCAAAATTGGATAAGTTTGAGTACAAAGAGTTCAGATGAGGTTTCCAAAGTGGCCATTTTGGCATAGTTTGCCACCATCAGTTCTCAAAGATCACCAATTATAGGATCTCATTCTTTAAAGTGTTATTCTGGCAGAAATCGTATTGTTTCACTGCAGTAGATTTCAGCTTCCACCAAAGTTTTCATTGCTGGAAACTATATTTTTGCAGCCATTCATTTGTGTGCTAGGATGTATAATGTTATTCTACTAAAAGATCCAAGACCTTTCACTGTTTTATTTTATTTCTCTTGTACTGTTAGCTTTAAACAAAATACCAGTGACTATATTCAGAAAATAATCTTTCTGTACATATAAAACTTTTCAGATGATCTTATTTTAGTTTTTGTTTAGGTTTTTTTTTGTGTGTGTGCGGATAAGGAGATATCTTAAATTCACCAGACATAGTCTGATTATTGTGTCTAGGATGTTCTCTGTTTGCATATTTCTTATTTTAAGATCTATAAAGTTGTTTCTGTTGCTGAGTTAGTATTTCTAAACATTTTTATCTAATTGCTTAAATTCCACAAAACTTCAGTACATCTGAAACTTCCCCAACAGTCCCATGTAAAACATTCTGCATAGTACTTTTTTACACAATTATCTACACTTTTGAATTCTCTACAGATGTAAAATTCCTATTCATGTTGTTTGTTGCACATTTTGAAATTGTGTTGTAGAAAAGGAAAAAGAAAAAGGTTGTTTTGAGAGTATTTCTTCAATATAAAAAAACAACTGCAAAAATGTTTTTATCCCTACCTTTCTTTTTTATTCTTTTGTTGTTATTTTCAAATTAAGAATTGTGATTTGAAAGAACAACATTTGCAATCTGGTTTATACATTCACCTGCTGGCGATACCAACCAGTTCATGGAAACAAGCCTGATGCATACTGGTTAGTAAGTGGCATTTTAAAATTTCACTTAGTATCTATTTTTCACCTCTATGGAAGCCCAACTGTTGTGTGCAAGTTTACTTTAATGAAACATATTAGGTGGCTGGAAGATAGAAAAATCATACACAAAACTCTCAGGACTCTCCCCGTAGTATCATAATGTCATCATAGTACTTCACCAAAAGCTTTTGTATCTCAGTTTTTGTACATGGTTAGATTTAATTTGTGGTATACTATCAGAAAATGTGAATAAAGGAGTGGAATAAAACCCTTCTTTATCTGTGATAAATGGACACATGATGATCATATCAGACCAGTGTAACTGTAGTTTAATTGTAGTTTGATCAAATGCACATTTATAGTCACCTTATAGTCACCCATAAACACACACACACATGCACACACACGTATACTGTAAATGGATCAGTCTTTGTGATACACAGGAGTCAGTACATAAATGTAATTTGCTTCTTTTATATGGAAACAGAGAAAAGTAGCTGTGCTCGCTATCACAACAGAGAGCTCAGGAAATAGCTAGCAGTCTTGGACACACACGCATCAACACACTTTACGATCAGCACACTGCTGGCTATAATCTTGTCAATGTGCAACAGCTGGCTGCAGCTTCAGTCAAAGAACAAGTACAGACAAGTTGGTTCTGCCTAGTGTGTATATTTGCAGATTTCCATCTCTTGGTATTAATGCACACAATGCTGTAAGGTTGCAAAAAAAGTTTTGTGTTTGTGCCAGAATTAAATATATATTATGTTTGTTTGCTTCAGTCTATAAAATCATATTTAAATTGATTTGTATTCAGCCCTCAGTGGCTGTAGAGGCCACATGTTAACCTGCCAGACTTCTGTTGAGACTGGGTTGAAGAAAGTGCTTTTGTGACTTGCAGGACAGTCTTCAAAACACGTGCCGAATCCCATCAGCAGAGGAACATGGGTTTGTCTTACCACTGCATGGGGTTAATCTGTAGACAAAACATTCACTTTTTCTGAAATAGCTGAAAGAGGACAGCCGTTTCAGGGTGGTGCAGCTGATTATAATTGATCCTGTTTTCCATTCATCAGACTATCAATCTGCTCCTTTATGCTTTCCACTTGTCACTCCCAATTGGCATAAAATAGTGGGAGAAAACTCCTGCCAAGCTCTGTGCGACTCTGTCAGCTTTTTCTCTTCAGTGTCGTGTGTCTGTTTTCATTAAAGTTTCTTTAAAGTGTTGGTGGTCGCGATCCAGACAAAACTGTCAATGTGGAAATCATTACAAAGACAGAGAAAATTAGTTAAACAAAGAGAGAGGAGCACGGGAACAAAAGGAAGAGGACAGCCAGAGTCGGAGAGTTACAGTGATGAAGTAAAAATAACAGCAGCAGAGCAAGAAACTGATGGACTCATACTGAAGACATTGATGTGCAGCGTTTGGTGTTAATCAGGGTAAAGAAGAGCATTGCAGGCTGCTCTGCGCGTAACTAGATGAAATAATGTTTGGGCTGTCACTGAGGGCTGTATTGGTGTGTTTGTGTATTGAAAGGTGGGGGTTGGGGGGGTGGGGGTTGACAGCAGCCAGAACAAAGCAGCACACTCGGCATCTCTATAAACTTTTGTCATACTCAGTTGTCCCACATTTGCACCAAGCATCCAAGTTTTTAAGTCCTTGATATGGAACATCAAAAGCAACAAAAAGTCATGAACACAAGGTCTGAGACAAAATCCATCAGCACAGGGGTATTTTTTTCCTTTTTTGCATATAATTATTGCCATGTTGTCATTGTTAAATGGATTAATTACATTGAATCATACTGTAATGTACATGGTACATAAAGGCAATGTGGTTGTGTTTGGACATGCATATATTCCTTTAAAGTGGAAGATGCTATCTACCTTATTCCTGAGCTAGCAAATGTAGAAACGATTATGCAATCAATTTCCTGTGAGATAGCCTACCGGAAATTGTGCTTCGCCAATGGTTCACATTGCAAGTTGTCATTTCTGCTAGTGGTTTAGTCGAACATTTCAACAAGATTATTCATCAACTTACTAAACAATTTTCCCCAGAAAAATGTATCTGCACGGTTCGGGAACATGTTGCACGGTTCGCAGCTGTACAAACAACCAGAGAAAGTTAGATTTGTGGCTTCAAGAGCGACATGTAGAACATGCACCTCAGTCTAATGGTACGTTCAGACCGACCGTGTTGTCGGCGGCAAAAACACGCTTGACGCCCAAAGTTTTACGCTGGTTCATATAAAATCAGACGCTGACAGTCAGAGACCAAAAAGCTGCGGACGCGCGGGAAGAGCGTTGTGGTGGTGGATCCGGCTGTTTTCCTTGTCTGTGCGTTACTATGGTGGATGAAACTGGGCAGCTGCTTGGCTTTATTTACTCCACAAGGCCAGAGAACGATGTTGTCAGGCGTTTCTGCGCCAGACTGTTTAGGGGTGTTCTAAGATTAGTTAGTTTCACCGTTTACTCCAGGAACTGCACGCTGATGGTGGGCGCTTTCAGCTTTCATCCTATCCACCCCAGTTTAATGACCTACAGTCCCGCATCGGGACGGCATTATAAGCTCATTAATTTGATCGGGACAGCAGGTCATCAACCCGCCGTTTGGGAACCCGGGACCGGACTCAGATCACAGTTTATCCTCCACTGTCTCCGTGGAGTGGAGAGATTCCCCGGGTCTCCTCTGTATTTCCCGTCCTGTCAGAAAATGTGTGTCTGCTTCACGACACAGAGACACCTGCTGAGTCTCTCTGATTGGTTGACGCCCCATGTCAAAGCAGCAAAAGTTCAGATTTTCCAACTCTGGCATTGCCGCGCCTGCCGCGTGTCGTGCGTGGCAACACCAAAACACGCCGTGCCCGGCACCCTAAATGCGCCGCTAGAAGGTTAGACGCTCCTTGACGTGCGGTTACATAGACTTTGCATGTAAACCTGCCGCGCCTGCTGCGGTCGGTCTGAACGCACCGTAAGAGAGACTGGTTGCAGGGCTCCACTGCATCATGGCGGTCACATTTGAAGACTAAAGAAATCATCTGCCTTTAAGTAAATAAAATTGTACCCTACCTCTTTCAACAAGACACAACCACCTTATTCTTATGTATCACTCTGCTCCCCATCTCTGGAATTCTCTCCCTCCCGATCTCCGTACAGTAGACTAATTTCCTCTCTTCAAATCCAGACTCAAAACTCTTCTGTACCTCCTATTCCATCGAAGTTCATATTTATCAATTCAGTGTTGTTTTCTGTGTTCTGTTTAGTGCTTTTAGTGTTTTAGCTTACTGTTTTTATTGTTTTGTCTGCATTGTACAGTGTCCTTTGGTGCTCTGATAAGGCGCCTGTCAAATAAAATGCATCTATTATTATTATTATTATTATTACTATGTAGGTACTGAGAAGCATCAGAGCTTTTACAATTGTTCATTGCTTCACAGTCTGATGCGACAGAGCTAAGAAGTAGCTACAGGCTACTATATATTATTTTTGGTAAAATTTTCATATCATCCTCTGGGCTTGGAATAAGGTGGATAGTAATTATTGTTTTACTACTTCTTTTGTGCATGCAAGTCTTCCTTCTACTGTGGTAAGCGTGTGTGTGAGCATTCGTATTAAACCAGCTGTTGCTATCAACAGTCTAACAATCCACAAACAGCAGTGTTTTGGACACATTACATCCTGAAGCTTAAATCAGGCTGGTGATTTTTGCAGAGCAGACTCAGGAAGCAGATTTCTCATTTTGCAGCAGGAACCATGAGCATTTATTTAAAATGTTCCTTTTTAAACGGAAACTTTTGTCTTAGAAGCCCTGTTTCCGTCAGGGAGTCCGGGTCAGGACGGGAAGGGACAGTGAAGAAAGGTGCGGTAAATCCTGATCTCCACAGAGTTTCCGCAGCCAACCGTATTTACCCAGTAGACAGCGTGTTCAGCCGGATAGGGATAGCTGCATCAGCTACGTACAGTAATAGAGTGAAAAGCAGTGCAACACTGGCCATAAAGGTAGAGTCCAAAGTCCCCCCACCGTTTCTGTTTGCAAACAGCAGCATTCAAACTTAGCGCCCCTCCCTCTCAGGCTAATGGCCGCCTCGTTCTTCAAACTATTCAGCTTCAAGCCTCTCCTTCAGAGCTCAGAAGCGGGTAAAAACCAAACCAATACTAATCCTGGTTTTCCAACTTCCATTATCTAAAGCTCTTACCTTTTCTTTGGTGCATCCGCAATTTTTTTTCTCTTTCTTTCTTTTTTCCTTCGAGAGTTCGAGTGACTGGCATCTGCTCCAATCATGAGCTTATTCCCACACAGCGTCATGTCTTTAGTTCTGTCATTGGCTGGTGATATAAACAGAAATCTCCACCCAGAAACGTCCCAAACACAGCAAAACAAAGCTAAAGAGCAAATTACAGGCAGGGGGAGAGAGAGTTGCATTCAAATGCGTCACGGCATGCGAGTAAAGGCCCAAAGGCACAGTTTGCATTATTTCTACGTTCTTGTCATGGTGGACTACCTTTAAATTATATAAGAAAACGTACACAGAAATGAACCATACGGCTATCCAAGTTTGCATGGTTCTGCTTGTCATGTGGCTTTGCTCTATATTTAATCATGGCACTGTTGCTGTTTTTGCTGAGTTGCACAGGAAATGATTATTCCTTTAACCAATCAGTGGATTGTAGTGTCAAGCTCCGCCTTTTTGGTTCGGATTGGTGAGATTGGTGCCAAAAAAGCAGGATGGGTCAGGCTGGATTTAAGGGAACCCGTTTCCTGTTTTTGCCTGCGGAAATGAAAAAAAAAAATGCGGACCAGCCCGTCTTGACCTGACCCAGACCTTCTGGTGGAAACGGGGCGAAAGTGACTTTTTACAGTTTTGTTTGGGAGAGCATCTGAAAGTGATGCTCATCAGCCACCTGCAATGGCTGATGCTGCCTGATGGTCCACCTCATCTGCAAATGATTTAAAAAAACATACTTATGTAAAATAAATTGACATTGACTCCTGGGTTTGATTATTAAATCTCACTGTAAGCAGAAACAAACTTAACAATAAGTTGTATATGACTGATGGAAGAATGTATTCAGGAGCATGACAAATCTTATGATGTTAAAAAGCTCAATTCAGGCGAAATAAAAAAGAAAAAAAAAGTTAACATTTTTTGGCATGGCTCAGTATCAAAGATATGAAGTGTTCATGAGCAGATAAGACGGCAGACCTTGCACCAAACCACACAGGGAGACAGCATGGAAACAGATGTTGGTGTGTTATGCAGTGCACGCACGCTGGCTGCACATATGCACACATGAAATACAGGCGCACTTTGCACATCGCATCAATACCCGCCTTCAATCATAAACAGATATGTTACACACGTTATACACAAATGGACACACATTAGATTGCCCACAATTTCCCCACCAATCAGACATCAAACAGCAGTCTGAGAGTTCCCTGCCAAGGCTTTTGATCTGTTTAAATGGGTGTCATTCAGGCACACGTTTCTCCCATCTCCCTCCATCAGCAAACAGCCATTTGTCCCCATCACTGATTATCCATCTTATCTGGATGCCATCAGCTTGGCTGATTAGGACATTCCCAGAATTCCATCTTTCTTTGCAGTTGGAATGTCTGCATTTCTGCTGCTTGTTAAAGAGCTCTGGCTGCTCACATTTCCACATAATCCTTTTACTCTCTATCTTATTTGTCATATTTTCTCCTCCTATCCAGCTCAGATAACAATAACAATACATTTAAATCCCAATCTCAAGTTCTAGCTGATGTATAAACAAAACAAGAAAGGCTTGAAGATGAAACATATGTTGGGTGTTTACTGTCCAGTAAGAAATATTATACCTCCATGCCATTTTATGTGTTTCCTCACATGTACACGCTTTCTGTGGTGTTCCAATGAGAAACACAGCTAAGAGTTAAAGACAGTTGTATTTTACCTCTACATGCCAATAGTGACTTTGTCCAGGCCAGAGTCATGCAGTCAGCACAATCTCCCAGCTTATATTTCACTGGTTAGCCAATACCAGCATAGATATATGGAGCCTAAAGAGTCCAGCATGCACAGTCAGGAAAACACGTTTTTACACATCATCTCTGCTGTCACTAATGGCAAACAAAGCAGTACTTCCTCCACCTTCCCTCCTCAAGAGTCCTTTATTTTCTTCTGCGTGGACCATTACAATCATGACACCCAGTTTTTTATGACGATGTCATGACATCAAAATATCAATAGAAAACTAGTTTAAAAAACAGTTTTCAGAACTTTTTTTTTTTTTTTTTTTTTGTATTCATGGGAGTTAAATTGTACCCTCATTAAAAGTAAGGGAATTTTAAAAATATTTTTGAAAATTGAATTTATTTCTTATTTCATTCTAACATTTTTTTTGCTTTCTTTTCATTTCCACTGGATTGTCTCAGAAAAACAAATGGTTGCTCAATAATCCGTCTGAGTTACAGCCTGGAGACAGTTTGTGCAGATACGCAAATATATCTGCCAGCTTGTCATGTTAAGAAACATTTGAAAACAAGGTGTAGTTGCAGTATCTCCCTATAATCAAAAGATTTAAAAAGTAACAAACTGATTTTTACAACTAAAGTGTTCCACAAAAGCAAACAGCCGACACCATGCAATCCCAAGCACTTTAAAACAACCACAGCAGTGATTGCCTCAAAGTGTTGCTCAACAAAATTTTAGCTTCGGAACCCCATTATGCTTGTTTACTTGTTTTATTTTTTGTATGTTTTTAATATTTCCTTCAAAATACAATTCAACATCAATGTCATGATTTTCATAGGTTTTTTATTTATTATTACTGTAGTCAATTTCAACTTATTTCATGGACAGCTGATTTTTTTTTTCCTTCTTGAATTTGAGGGTCTGAATAATTTTGAGGATGACTGTATACACAGTACTGTATGTGTGTGTACTGTATGTAACAAGTGGTTCTTTTGTGATCCCGGCAATCACAAAAGGGGAAAGAAAGACAGGCCATCGCCAGTAGGTAGTGGTTAGTGCAAATAAAAGCTTTTATTAAAATATAAAAATTAATAAGAGGACTAATATAATAAAAGTGATAAAAAGAAGCTAAAAAAAAGTGTCCGAATAAAAGTACTAAAATAAAAAACTAAAAGGGGCTAAAAGGTTTGCGTTGGTCGGCGTCTCTCTCTGTCAGCTCTCCTGGCTCCGTCCCAGGTCCGTGGCGCCCGCTCCTCCCGGCGGCTGCACTCCATGGCCATAGGCTCCCCCGGGACGCCACAGCTGCTCTCTGGCCCGGGCAGTCGCTCTTCTCGGTGGCCGTAGGCCTCCTTGGGTCTGCGACCGCCCCCCAACTCTCGGGCCACGCTTCCTCCACTGCCGCCACAGTGTCCTGAGCCCCCCGAGCCCGGGGTCCGGCGCCCACCTGGCTGCACCTCCTGCACCCAGTCCTCTGGTGTCTGTCCTCTGTCTCTGTCTGCACACCGGCTTTTGTCCCCCTGTGTCCAATTAGTCAGGGGAGGAGTCCTTCTCTCCAGGTGCTGCCAATCAGTTCATTAAACGCTCCCACTAGCTTGGGAATAAAAGCAAGTTAAAAACATGCTAAAAACCAAGCTACTGGGCAGAGTCCAGTCTCTGGCATTTTCAATTCTCCTGGGTTTCCTCATTGAATTTGTAAAAAAAAATAAAAGAGAGAGAGAAAGGAGCGGAAGGTATAGATGATGGTCTTATTTCTTGCCTGCAGGCTGACTGCGTCCCATTTTCACCAGACCAGAAATAAGAGAAAATATGCTCCTTCCTCCTTTTTTAAAAAAAAAATCTGTGTGGCATTTATTCCCCTCAAACTTGCAGTTTCTCAGGTTCTCTTCCTTCCCTTTCACCTCATTAAGTCCTTTTCCTATTAACTCCACATTCTCTTCTACACAGAGCCCTTTGTTGCTGGATACTTTTGTCTTTTGACAGGGTATGAAACCCGTGCCTCAGTAATCACCCAGCCACCCCCCCCCCAAAAAAAAAAGATTTTGGTATAAGACAGTTAAATGAAATTAAATACATAGTATATCAGCACAGTTTGGTGGGTAAATATTGTCTTGAGCACCATTAACAAAGACACGACAGTAAACCATATACAGGCGTCATTAGAGGGAGTTCAGAGAAAAACATGTATGTCACACTCTAGCTAATGAGTGAGACACACTGGGAAAGTAAAAAAAAAAAAAAAGCAGCCAAGATGGAGACATTTAAAGGTAAAGACTATTTCCTATTAACTCACCCTCTGATTCACATGGCTTTTATTCTATTTTTATAGGTGTGTGTGTGTGTGTGTGTGTGTTGCGCCTTACATTGATTCAGCATTAGGAAGACCTTTTCATACTGACATCTCATCATCCCTAAGCCTTCACATCCCCTTAACCTTTACAGATGCTGGACCTCAAAGGGGAAAAAAAATCACAGAAAGACAAAATCAAAGCTAAAGATTATTGTTTTAGCTGTTTAGAATCAGCCCTCTTTTTGTAGATCATGTTAAAAACATGCATCTAAGTGGTCAGGGGGCAAAAAAGCAGCAGAACAGATGGAGCTGTGGAGGCTGATAACATGCACTGACACATTTGGTAGCGGCATATGTATACGTACTATTTATGTACACACTCTGAAAACTTAAAACTAAATCCACAGCAGCTCATACATATATTTATTGCACATTGAGATACCTCCACAAACATCAGCGACGCTGAGTCAGCCTCTCTCCTTTTCACTTTCTCTGTTTCTGTGCGGAGGGAACCACTAAGCCATCTGTTGGCCTAATGAGCTGACTCCACCAAAGCAATTCAACAGGCTGACTTCACCCCTTTAATTCTGTTATTTACAGCTCCTCTGTTTCATAGCAGCACTTTCTTGTTTACTCGTTAGATGTTTGTTTTCATTTCTACTGCTGTCTTTGTCTAAAACAAAGGTTTTTCAGAGTTTCTCTGTCTGCCTTCAGAAGCTGAGAGGCTCAGAGGATTCACATGGTCACTTTTGTATTTATCAGTACTCACACAATGCTAATTAAAAACAAAACTTTGCCTTGGAATAACTGTCGACCCAATCGTTTTGTTTATACAAAAGCGTGGAGAAAATCTCCAAGCGCAACTTGACTGGTTGTCCAGGCAGTAACTGAATAAGAGAAGTTTGTGGCTCCAGAGTCGGAATGAAAACACAAGCTACTGTAAGAAAAAAAAGAGAATTTATGCTGTAAATTATTGCATAGATGCACGGAAAATGAAGTAAAGAAGAGCAGACGGGCAACCACCTGCACCTTAGCGGATGTCTTCTGTAATCCACTTTGTGTCTTCATACCTCTGTTTTTAAAACGCCTGAGCAATGCTGACTTTCTGTACCCCGCTAAGCATGCGTTCTTTTTATTCATGAAGAGGTTTGTAAAATAGCAGGAAGAGGTACAATAATTAGATCTGTAAATAAATGAATGTCAATTGGCCGCATGAAGGTTGAGGAGCATGATCAGTCCAGCTTCAGCAGCGAATGGAGTTGCAGTCTCAGGCTATATGTCAGCCAATTAAAATGTCATGGTTTGCCGTGGTAACCATGAGGATTATGCTGCCGGGCAAAAAGCAAATTTAGCCTGGCTTGTACTGTTCCTGATATTTCTTATGCTTTTATGAATTTATCAGCTTTGTGATGGATCACAGATTTACCAAAAAATTATTTCTAAAAAATTCTGGTGACTGTCTGACTTTCAGCTCATATATAGTTTACAGTTTATATTTGCACCCATGGAGAGAAAATCCTCTCAATAATGTGCATGTGTAATAAATGACTTACTGTAACCCTTGTAACCCCTTTTACGTGTAACTTTTGTCTCAAATGTGTACGGTTATGAATTTTTTTTTAATGAATTTACACACAAATTACAAAAATGCACAAACATTAAGATTTTTTAAGATTGTTTTTTTCCTGTCAACATTACAAATGTGATCATTTTGTGAACCGGCTTATATTTTGGCTCTTAAGCATACAAATGGTGGTAGTGTGTAACAATTATAATTTTTGTTCAGCCCATCTATACTTTTTTGGATAACAATGTAACTTAGCCATGTACTTTGTTAGTCATTTTCAAATTGCCCCCTCGGGGACAATAAAGATTTTCTTATCTTATCTTATTTTTATCCTTAACTCCTAATCATAACCACTGGCAGACTGGAGGATAGTAGAAAAATAAGTAGTAAATGTAGAAGTAGAAAAAGGAGTGAAAGGAGTCTAGACAAGATTGTGTAGGATTTGAATCAGCTCTTGCTTGACAGGCTGGGGCATTAATGCCACCCACCAATGCTTCCTTGCACCTCATAAAGAAAGGTAACTGTCAAAATCATAACATCACAAGAATCAGTGTTGAAATGTCACCACAGGGGTGGAAACCTCGTAAGCAGCTAGATGGGAGGTATATTGCTGTAGATAACTGAGAAAGGAAAACATTGCCTTTTTGTGAACCACAGCATCCTACAGTACTATCCACACCTCTACAAAGTTCTGCAGACTGAAGGTTTGATTTTGATGCAGGTGACCAACAGTTTGAACAAACCGTCTGTCAATCTGCTAACCTTCCAATCACTTTACATAGAAATCACGTACTTACCTTAAGCCTGTTTGTGCAGATTTTCAGCCATCCAGGTTTGGTCAGAGCTGACAAATAAAAGATTTGTTTTATATAACCAAAAAGAGGTTTAGTTTCTCTCTATTAAAGCTAAGCTTACATCCTGAACAAGCTGACTGGGATTCCCTTTAATTGCTGTGCATTCATTATCTGCACACGTTTAAAAATGTCGGACAAATACTACAGATGAACATTTTTACCATTCAGGTACAGTAAATCCTTGAATGAAAACCACATATCATGACAATCCGAGAAGCTTTGCTGAGAACCAAACATGTGATGAATTAACAGCTGGGTCAGAGTAGCTCCACTGTGACAAGTGCATTGGTTGTCAAAAAAGGTCTAAGAAAGATAAATGGGAACTGGGTCATCAGTGTCTGTAGCTTAGTGAAGTCTGACTTGTGTGGCCATGACAGAAAGGTATGATAACTCAGAACAATACAGGTTACAGTACATTGGCTTTGCCTCCACATGAGGATCAGAACCAGGAGATAACTCCTCAGCTGTTGCTCGTGTCCATTTGTACAAGGCAGACATGACACACAACAAGGCTTTACCATGCCGGACATATATTAAACCTGTTATTTTTCTAAGCTCTTCCACAGCAATAAACATCCTTAAAGTATTATTTATTGCTTTGGCATGTTTTAAAGATGCAGGAAGAGACAGCTTGAAGGCTGCAGGGAGAGGAACATATTACCCATTCTGTTTCAATGCATACTGGAGATGCCATCATAAATTACCTGGCATATTTGATGGATTTCCACATGCACTGTAGATCTTAGCAGGGAAATTAAACAAAGTTACTTGCCAGCAGTGTGCTGGCAGATGCTGACCCACGGGCGCTGTCAAAACATTCTGGGTGGAACTCACATTTGTTAACTTTTGTGCAGAATAACGTTCATCAAGCTTGTATTATTAGGGGCACGCATGGAGACATTACATATACCATGAGATGCAGTTATAAAACAATCACCACGTGCTTTATGCTAACACTGTCTTATGATGGCTAACATTTTGTGCTCTTGAGACCAGTCTGCTTTGAGTTTTCCTACGGAGTTTGATTAGCAAAGCCTGTACAGAAACTTGTACAGTACTTTCAAATGCTAAATGTAAAAGGAAACTGAAAATAATTACTGTAATCAGAGGATGCTGCATCCAAGGTGCATCTCAGATCAAAGGTCAAACTTTAGTGTGGAAAAATAAACTTAAAAAAAGTGTAGCCTGAATTATTTTCAAGAAATGCCAGGCATGCTAAAAATACCGCCAACAAGCAAGAATAGATTCCTGACAAGCCACATTTTGGTCTTGGCTTAACAAGCTGCACAGGCATTGCACATGTTCAATCATAGCTCTCTTTGACTCTACCAGCTAGGTCTGAGTAATGAGCCTTCTTACCCATGCGGCTAGCTTATATTTAAGTGGCATTAATCAAGGCTGCCCACTAAGCCCAGAGGATTTCCTTAGCCACAAAAGGAGTAATACTTTCTCCCATCATCAACACAATATTGCTGGCAAAGCTAAGTAGAAAATGGCATGTTTATATCACAGCAACAAGAAGAAGGGAAGTGTATCTGCTGCATGCATGCAACTAGCAGAGTTTATTGTAAAGTAAATCATGCAAGTTGTAGAAAATGCAAAAGTGTGCCTTAGCTCAGAGAAGTTTAGGACCGAACTGTTTTAATGTGATGTTTTAAGTCTAAAAAACATTTATTTTGGAGGCTAAAGCCCATTCAGTCCCCAGTTTACATCTTATTATACTGCACACATACACGTGTTTATAGTTCATTATGTCCAAGTTAAACTAATGAGATGTGCTGAATTCAAACTGCAGTTTTGTCATCTGATCTTCTTTCACTCCATCTGCCTCTCTGACATCTGCTGCACAGCTCTCTGAACAGGAGTCTTGGACTGGTATTAGTGCTAGATGGGTGCTGATACGAATCTGATCTACTGTGTGTGTGTGTGGTGTGTGTAAGCCAGAATTGTCAGGAACCCTGTTAGCTGTTGGCTTTCTTCAACAATATGTCAGCCTGCATCTAGTTAGTGAGGACACACATTCACAAGCACACACACTGAAAGCTTTTTGACTCTTCTCCCTCTCGTCACTTGTATTGAGTGCAACCCACATCATGGAAAGTTGGCTTCTCTCCGGCTCTTTCTTCCTCTCTGTGCCCCTCTCCCAAGCCTTACTATGTCCCTCCATCTCTCCTCGGTGCAATCACATGGCTTGTAGATGTGGAATAAGAAAACAAACAGCTGTTTCTTCAGCTGGTAAACTGCTGCTGAGTCTCTCTGTGACAGCGTTTATTCTCTGACATGACAGTTGTTATAGATCTGAGTCTTTCTTAATGTTAGGCTTTTCCATTTTTTGTGATATATATATATATATATATATATATATATATATATATATATATATATATATATATATATATATAAAATATACACACACACAATGTTTTTACTGAGATTTAGGGAAAGATTTGGTTACAACTTTGGCTGCATGCTCAACAAAAGATAGACGTTTAAAAAATATCTGCTTCATCCTTTAACTGCTTAAAATTCCTGTTATATTGTTTTCTAAGGCACATTTCTCTGGAGTGGCACATCCTTAACACCCTAAGCATCATATCAGCCTGCTTCTGTCATTACATCTTGAAAATGATTAATATCAAATGATGCACAGACATAACCGGTGTGTGTTATCTTTATTCAAAGAGGAGTAATAGAGCAGGAAGTTAGAATACTGAAAGAAAGCAAACTAATACATAGAACCACTCACTGAATACTTATTGGTTGGGTTGTACTCTTGCAGGCAGTAAAATTTTCCCTAACTTGGTCATTGGTTTATCATAAGGCTGCTGAAGGTGCTTTTTACACTGATAGTGTGAAAAATGGATGGATGATGAAGGACTCTGGATACCGACTTAAAACAAATCTGCAGAATCTGGTGAACTTCTAAGGCCAATAAAGAAATCCCCCAAACAAAGGATGACCACCCCATAGACTAACCTAAATGGTCTCCATCTGGAACTAGTTAAGCTATGGGAGGAGAATGTGAAGTCGAAAGATGTAGGGAAACAGTAGACACCTCACATATCTATTGCTATTTTTGCATGATCTCAGAAACTACTGTATAAGAATTCATTAGTCGCACTAAACAAATAACAGCTAGGGGCAGAGTAGGGACCAATTTGACCAGATGGAAGGTCAGAGAGTCAATAGTGAAGACCCAACACACCATATTTTAGGGGCTTTACATATATATGATATATGATATATACAGTGGGTACGGAAAGTATTCAGACCCCTTTAAAGTTTTCACTCTTTGTTTTATTGCAGCCATTTGCCAAAATAAAAAAAAAGTTAATTTTATTTCTCATTAATGTACACTCAGCACCCCATCTTGACAGAAAAAAACAGAAATGCAAACATTTTTGCAAATTTTTTAAAAAGAAAAACTGAAATATCACTTGGTCATAAGTATTCAGACCCTTTGCAGTGACACTCATATTTAACTCACAGGCTGTCCATTTCTTCTGATTCCCTTGAGATGGTTCTGCTCCTTCATTGGAGTCCAGCTGTGTTTGATTAAACTGATTGACTTGATTAGGAAAGGCACACACCTGTCTATATAAGACCTTACAGCTCACAGTGCATGTCAGAGCAAATGAGAATCATGAGGACGAAGGAACTGTCCAAGGAGCTCAGAGTCAGAATTGTGGCGAGGCACAGATACGGACAAGGTTACAAAATAATTTTTTTGCAGCACTAAAGGTTCCTAAGAACACCGTGACCTCCATAGTCCTTAAATAGAAGAAGTTTGGGATGACCAGAACTCTTCCTAGACCCGGCCGTCCAGCCAAACTGAGCAATCGTGGGATTAGAGCCTTGGTGAGAGAGGTAAAGAAGAACCCAAACATCACTGTGGCTGAGCTCCAGAGATGCAGTCGGGAGATGGAGAAAGTTCCTCAAGTAAACTATCACTACAGCCCTCCACCAGTTGGGGCTTTATGGCGGAGGGGCCCAACGGAAGCCTCTCCTCAGTGCAAGAGTGAAAGCCCGCATTTCCCCATAATGAGCTGCGTTCCATACATCATCCCGGTTATTATACGGCTACTTGCAAAAAATAAATTAGTCTTCTATTTTTGCAAGGGTCAAATAACTTTCTAAAGTTTTACGCTCAGATTAATATAGTTCCCCCACAGTCGAGGCCAGGTCAGGGAATTTGTTGCTTAGCAACGTTTTTAAGTTGAGTGACAGCGGCTGGAATTTGTGCTAGCACCGGCTATTCCTGTATGTTGAACTGGACATTTCTCCTCTGCTGTTCTGATGTTTTACACTAAGAATAAAATAGTTCCCCACAGTCGGGGCACCTGTTGCTTAGCAACGTTTGTTAGTTGAGCCATGGCAGCTGGAATTTCGCCTAGCACCGGCTATTTCTGTAGGTTGAACTGGACATTTCCTTCTCTGCTGTTAGCTGTATGCGTCTTACCACTGGTCTTCTTTTTGTCTTTTTTGTTTTGGGGACAGTGAATCCTTAAAAGCCCTGTACCTGATTTTGTTTTAATCTCTTTCAGAGAAATGCTTTCTGCACAGTATAATGTGTGTTAAAAGAGGTAATTTCGTGAAAATAAATCACTCGTATGCATGAATCCAGGCTTTTTTAGTTTAGGTTTCTAAGGCTGTCGTGACGCTCTCCTTATGCCAATGCGGTTCGTTCTACAGAAGTTTCCGTTTCCAATCAGCCATTCACAGTGTTTTCTAACGAGGAGCGCCCTCCCCTCTCGCATGCACGGCAGCACTTGTAAACAGAACAGCATGGCGTCTACCGAAGGGAAAGTCGCGATACCCCAGCAAAACAGCCTGAAAGCATCAAAACTGAGGAGGAGAGACTTGAAACGCAGGAGAGACCAAAGAAGGAATAAAGTTCGTGTACGTCTCGGTGGATTGTACTGAAGGTAGAGAACTGGACAGCCTTGGACTGAATGTGGACTGGAAGTCCGCCTGGACAGGTATTTTTTCAATAACTTTCTTCTTAGTAACATTTTATATGTCCTCAGGTGCTGGCGCTGCCTCTGCTGGTCTACGTATATAATAGTGATATTTACACCGTAACGCGACGAAGCTTTACATCACTGCTTCTCGAAGTGGCCGGTTAGAAACTTTATCAGGCTGTCATGTTGTAATGTCTCCTATAACATAATTCGTCATAATTGTGCATCTGTTTACGTAACTGTAGTTACGGTAAATTACCGGTTATGACAGAAAATGTAATTTAGCTGATCCGCAGCCATTTACTGCAACCAAAACAGTAAATTCACTGGAAGATGCACGTTTTCTCTTGAGAGTTTCTTTGTGCACGAGTATGATATTGTGCACGTTATTTCATGTTTAATGAACCGATACAGTTATTGGTGGTTTTACTGAAATTAATCTTGTTCTTTCCATTAGGTTTTATTTCATTTGATGGACAATATCACAATCTTTATTAATCAAATTATTGAGATTTGGGGGTACTGATTAAATCAGTCATTCAGTTGAGTTTTCTGGCAGAAATATTTGTAATATGTTCACCTGCACCAGTGCTGCAAAAGGACCTCAACCCTTCCATTGAAGCAGATTCTTTGTAGGACAGAAGCATTTTTTACCTGGAAAAAACCTTAAAGTATCACATATGCACTTAACTTATGGTGTGAATTGGAACAGCAGGAGCCACAAAGCATGATGGGAATATTCAAATGAACCCACCACAGGACCAATTACACAGAGTTGTTGAGTTGAAGTAACTTTTATTGAACTAAAGAATGCAAATCTTGTTCATCCAGCTTTTCTTTGTTTAATGTTTAACCAACATTATTATGTTTTAAACCAACACAAGATAACCATTTGAAAACATAAACACAAGTTGTACATGTTAAATGAACAAATTTCTTTTGAAGCAACCAAACAACAGTCTGGACTGTGAAAATACTCAGTCCTGTTACGTTGTATCAACTCAAGGAGCTTTTGTTACTTTAACAAGTCTTAAATTTAAGTTCATCTTACTTAATTGGGCTACGTTGAAAATGTTAAAATAGGTACATTAATTAATTTGGCCATGGCTGCATTTATTAAGTTCAACTATTCGCAAAATTGACTTTTTTGAGGGCATTTCCCAGTTGCATTTTGGCTCACTTAAGTAGAATTAAAGAAACACAGTAATTGTTTGGGCTGAAATCCATTCTTTTTACACCTGCAACCATTACCATCTCTTCACATGCACTTGATTTTTATGACCGCAAGAGGTCACAGATCCCTTGATGCATAATTATGGTTTAAGTCTCCCATATTTACCCAATATGTTCATGTTTTGGAAAGGGCAGTCTCTATATAACGTCCATCAGTTTCTGCCCCCAGCACCAACAGGAAGTGTAGAGGCATATTACAGAATATAATTGCTGTGACTGCATTAATGAAAGCCAGTTGGCACCGGTTTGTTCTGACCTTAAAGCAGTTGGTTTTGCACGATAAGGCTAAAACATTCAGACAAATAAGTGTGACATACTGGAAACTACACTGGTTCCAGTTGATGGGTCTCTATCATCTGTTTGAAGCTCACTCATAATGATTATAGACACGTTTCATCATGTGTTTTTGACACTGCCCACCCTTTTCCAAGCAGCTTCTACAGAGAACTACCCAGATGGTTCTGTGCTCATTGAGTTTCTAATTAAGTTTGCCCTAATAACAAATATAGTGAGTTGAAAAAAAAAAAAAACAACTGCAAAGGCCCTTCAAAACATCTGCTGTTACAGTTCACTGCAGACAACTAATTTAGTGCTTTGAACCAGATAATAATAAATCACTGAGTAAAGAAAAGAGAGTCCTTCAACTTCATCCTTTAGTCTGTTTCAGTGAAAAGCCAAGGCAGAAGCAGAAAAATTGCAAATTGACAGGTAAAATTCATTTAAAATCATAATACTAAAAAAAGCTTAAGGCAAGGTAACAATACCATATATACAAGCTTAAGCTGATATATTTTTTTCCTTTAGGATGAATCTAGCTTCCGACCTTGATCAGAGCAGTGCATTAATTAGATTTTGTTCTGCTGCTCCTGCCTGCTTCTCCAGACTGGAGGAGTGTCAGATGCAGTCTATTCAAGGTAATCCACTGATTAGAAGTGCTTATACAACCCTACTTAAAAGAAACTCAGCCAGCCATAGAAGAAGATGAACAGATCAGGGAGACGACTTTTATACTCCTGTACAAGAAGGATGCCTATATGTTACTGATCTTACAGTCAGCCTACAAAAGAGTGTGCAGATTAAATCACTCTTGCACGTGTAAGCTTAACTTGACTGACATGGGCTTAAACACTTTTTTTTTTTCTGTAGAACCAATTCATAAGTGTAGATCAGTCTGGATATAATCCCCATTAAAGCTGTTTTCATTCATGTTTTGTGAGTTAGACTGTAAAGCCTAATTTATGCTTTGTTGAATATGCATATGCATACAGACAGAGCATTTTCTCTGTTTCATGTCTCCTTTATGTCTATTTCAATCAGTATTCAGAGTTTGTGGATGCATACCTGCATAGAACAAAAAAGCAATACCACCAAAATCATAGGAGGCAGTGTTGTGCAGTATAGTGCATGTGTGACCAGCAAAATGAACGAAGAACCACCTGATTAATGGCGGTGCAGACCACCGCCTACAACTGCGATGCGTCTTTTTGCCTCTTTTTATGCCTCTTTCTGAGAATGTTGATCTTGTCCACTGTCGCCATGTTTGCTATGGTCTGAAACTGATGCCAAGACTCAGGAATAAAGTCTGAACTCACAGCCATCTTATGGATGTATTACATAACAGCTATGCCAACTTAGTGGACGCATTGTAGTATGCAGGCAGCGATGTTAAATAACATTTAACTTAGATGCACCTATTTACATACAAAAAGTGAAGTGCACATAAATCAGGCTTTACGCAGCCCATTAACTCATTCACTGCCATTGACGTCTATAGCCGTATACAGTGGGGGGAAAAGTACTGAACAAGTCAACATTTTTCTCCAAAATTATGTTTCTAGCAGAGCTATTGACATGAACACAATCTGGTGACGATCTGGCGACATCTGGTGAAAATTTCACTACTTTTTCCCCCGCTGTAAACGGCAATAGACGTCAATGGCAGTGAATGAGTTAAGGTTGCTCAAAATGTTTTTCATTGATTTGACAAAAATCACTATTCGAGTTACTCAAAGGTAACTACTTTCACCTATCCTTGCTTTTATGATGATCTACCACAAAGAAAGCAAGAAAGTATCATAAATACTGAGATCAATATCCTGAGTACTTTCCAGTGCATGTATACTGGGACAAGAGCAGTGGGCCACCCGACCAGCCAGGTTGAAGTCTTACAGTAGCCTTATTGAGCTCAGCTCTGCATGTGATTTCCTGCCTTTGAAGTAAATGAGTGAATCCTTTCCTGTAGACCTTACCTGTAGCCTGCACACAGATCCCGCCTGTGCAGATCCATGTCCTTGGCCCGGCTCTGTTTGGTCAAGCAGTTGCTTAGAAATAAAACTGTGTTTCATCGTTACCATCTTTAGGTAAGAAACTGCACTCGCCTGGATAAACTCAGGGATTAAGTAATAGACTGCTGGCGAGGAATCAACCTGGCAACATCTCTCTTCTTCTCTCATCTCTTCCTGACACCTTTACTGACTCCTCATCTTCAAGTGTGTGCTTTCATTCAACCCTCCTCTTGGCCTTGCTGTAGAATTAATTGTGCTCACATAAACAACATAAGAATATGAATTTAGAAAAAAATCCTGCAGTGGCAGCTGATACGGATCCAGAGAGAGAGATGAGTCAGTGAAAGAAACTGTTGAAAGAAAATACTGGCTGTGCTCAGTCAGCTCTCTCAGCTAGTCTGCTCTTTCTTAATCTTGTTTTGTATCTTTCCCTCTCTTGTTTTATCTGTGATGCTCCGATCTAACAGGCCTTTCTGTAAGAGAAGTGTTATTTATAGCTATGCTCGATCTTTATCTTCTCGTTGCAGCCTCTGACTGCTGTGCTGCTTTCATGCAGGAGAACCTGCTGATCTCACTCCTGTAATGTTCTGTAATTTTGATTTACAAGATTCAGCGTGTTCTCTTTATGCCACTGACTTCTCCGCCGCTCCTCAGTGTGCATGTTCCTTTTTATTTCCAATCATTTTTTTCCCCCCACCTTGACATTATTTGGCATTTGTTCCTAACCAAAGCAGTGGGCTCTCTCTCTATCTGGTTTTCTTTGTTTCCATTCTCTCTCTCTCCTTGGATTAAAAGGGTATGCATGGTTGGCACAGGAAAAAAACAGGGAATAGATAATGGTGCAAATTGTATTGTGTGGAAAATGTTGGCATCCTGTCAACCTCAGTTTCCCCAAATACTTATGTCTGATGACGTCTTCAGTGCGGAAAGTTATTATCCACATGAAATTGCAAAGTCAAATATTTATTTCTCTGAAGTCAAGTGTGTTATAACCAGGGTTTGTATTTGTGACCAAACCATGTTAAAATGCTGCTGATGGATAACATAAGACACCTTATTGTTTTCCACTTTATTCATAAGTATTACAAGTAGGAAGAGACCATTGCTCCTGGAAGAAAAGGTTATATCTTTCTTCGTTGAAGTTACCTGTGCAACTTCAGTGATGTATTTCTTTAATAAAAAGAACATAAATGAGCTTAAAATCTGCAAGTTGTCAGGATATTAAGATCAAGACAGCAGATACCTCAATAAAGAACAACTTTCATCACCTTTTGAATTGCAAACTCATGTTTCAGAGTGCCACGCAGCTGCTTTTAGTTTTACATGTCATTGTTTCCATTTTCAGATACTTGTAATGATGCCTTTTGAGCCCAGGCTGCAAATCTCCAGGGATGTGATTACTCACACACTCACCTCTCACTCCTCCGGCTTTTCAGGCATCTTTCTCAGCGTGTGGAGGAGTGCTGCAGTTTTTCGCTGTATATGGGTTTCTCTGCTGGTCCTCAGGTTATTCATCAGCATTAAGACAGCAGTAGTTTGTCTCTACATTATGCACTGAGGCAGGCACGCTCTCACTCCTGCAGCTTGTCAGTGGTACTTGTTAAGCACCAACTTAACCACAAGTTAGAATGACAGAAGACATCTGAGATATTTATTCAACTGATAGAGATGGGATTTGATAAAGTGGCACATTCAAAGCAAAGTTCTGAATGGAGCAGGCTAACCCACATCCTCAGTGCTACTGTACTCTTTTGTAACAGTTTTTCTGTTTGTTTTTTTATTTGCTAAACTATTTTTAGATTTTCAGTTCTGATATAAGTTGTTGCTACTTAAACCACCTTGAATGTTTTGCTTTACTTCTGTCCAAGCTTGGTCTGAGTTCCCATCACATCACATAAAGCAATGTTGTTGGAAACCCTCATTATCTTTTTAATATCTGCCACATATGATAATAACTGGTCCATTTTTTTCTGTTTTGACTACAAATGGGTACAGTAGCTTGGAAAGATGGATTTTCTTATAATTGTGATATGAAGAGTCTTATGAGAAGCTTTGCTCGTGAAACCATTGTTGGAAAAGCACTGGTCTCAAACAGGACTCGCAGTGGGCTCAAACTGCGTTGTCATCATCACATGGAAGCTGGATTAAGCTTTCCAAAATCCTCAAAATTCCTGCAATTCATTCCCCTCCCTGCTGCCTGCCAAATGCAGACATTATTTGAATATTTTCCTTGCTCAGGTAGCTGTATCATAGGGTTTGTTTAAGTTATGAGGTTGCACACTTAAAGTGGAAATGAAACGGTCAACCAACCTAACTTTATGTACTAGACTGAGTCCTGGTCTTATTAATAATTATATACCAAAAGTTAAAAATATACTGTTAGCATATAAAAGAAAAACATAGTGAAGTTTTATGTTTTTAAGGACAAGGGTGCCACAATGTTGCAGTTCTCTAAGCTCTGATGTTTCCGGGTTGGTTAGTGATGAAGTGAGAATTTTCTAGAGAAAATTAGGGAAATGATCAGAAGACTTGGAATCTGGAAAGCCAGAGGTCTGCAGACGAAAGCCTGAAGCTGCTCTGTGTATATTTAATATCACCGCCTATAAGCTGAGCTCCTCTACCCGGCGGGTTCGCGGCTTCAGTCCGTACCGAACGTCAGTACGTAGCTCTCCGACTTTATTCCTCTTCGAGTCGCTTATTAAACACACGTCAAACGATAAAACTCATAAATCCTCCCTACAACCTGATGATGAACAGAACACCTCTGGAGCAGGTTGCTCTGAAATGACGTCATAAAAACTTTCTTACCGGGACTCCCCGTTTCCCACGGCAGGGTCCAGTTCTGCCAAACACCGCGCTCTCTCTCATCTACAGCCTGTATGCTTTGCATCTTTCCCATCGTATTCCTGTCTTGCTATAGCATTTATTTTATTTTACATTAAACCACCGGTTATTACCATTAGCTTAGTTAGCGTACCTGCTGGTTATGCTCCCGTGTCTCCGCTCGGATATCCTTCAGGGACAGCACCACCTCCAGAGCGCCCACCTCCCTGTACAGTAATCCATACACCTAATCCAAATTGTTATACAAAATTCTCCACGCATGACATGGTCCACGTCGACGTCCTGACAGCAGACCGGCTCCAGCATCGCTGGACAGCAGCCACACCTACAGGTGCTGCCAACCCGCCCCTCCCAGACCAGCACCGGCCTCAAGTCTTCTCTCCTCAGTCACATGGTGTAATGGGCTGGAAAGCATCGGCAACAGGATCTGGATGCTGGACTGGCCTCACAGCTTCGCTGTCCATTATATTAATCTTCTAAGATGTGTTACAGCCAAGGATAGTTTAAGATGAGAACCACACGCCAGATATTGTGCAAGAATGGACAATTTGATCTCAAGAAATACATGAAATAAGCTTGACTTTATTCTACTTGAATAATTGGATTTAATACTGTGGACACCTCCCCAACAAAACAGGATATTATGGAATACCACTCAGTTTTTTGTATTTCTGTGAGATCAGCCTGATACAAGATGTTTTGGAGGAAAAAGATAATGAGATGATTTATATTTTCAGTTCTTCTGTCAGCAGTTTTGATGTTGACTGATCTGTGTATGTCCTGAAGAGGGCTGGTCTTAAGTTCTTTCTCCATAACGGACTCATAACCCTATTTTGATGACGTTGATTTTCATGTCATCCTTTTAGAATATTGACTCAGCTGCTTAAAAAGCTTGTCAGCTAATTGATAAGGAAACACATGAACACTTCGAGAAGAATATTTATTTTTATGCGCAATCCAATTTTCCTTTTTCCAGATGAATAAACTGAACTCACACATGTCACCACACACTCATCGTTCTGGAACGAAGCCATTAATTTCTACAAGTGACTTATGAAGTGTCTAAATCACCTCAGGACCAATCAATCCTAACAGCTCTATTGACTGCATGTCACCCTGCTCCCCTCATTAAATAACTGCTTCTCATTCATCACTTCTGTCTGCGCTTACTGAATGATTTCATCACTTAGTGTTGTTATAGGTGAAACAGATGAAAATGGTAACACAATTACCATATGTCAATAATATGCTGACTACCTGGAGGATTGATACATGATGTAAAATTGTGTTGTCTTAACAACCTAACAAAAAATAATCTATTCAGGTGATGTTTCTATCTGTCTCCTTGAAAAATAATTATGATAATAAAAAGAAAAATGCACTGAAAGTTAACGGAGCTTGGAATTTAATGTACTGATTTCTGCCTTTGTTGTCACTATCAAACAAACACATGTTTTATGTTGGTCGTGTAGCCTCTGAATGTTATTTGCAGAAACCATTAAATTTCAGTTGAAGGACTGATTTAACCCTAGGCTGTAATCATGAGCTTTGTATACAGAAATAATTCCCCATTTTTATCATAAAGCATACTCAGTTATGATTTTATTCTGTTGCCTATTCAGTCCCTCAAAACGTGCCTGCGGAATCAGAGCAGGAACAAGAGGACTATTCCAAGCTGATAACATAATTGAATACCTTTTTAAAGTGGATAATTGGGCATACAACCCTAGTCCACGAGATTTTATTCATACACTGACCCTTGATAAAACCTGATGTTTTGTTTTTGTCTTTCCATTTTCATTCCAAATACAATTTTTAATTTGCTGATGTCACCAGACTCAACCAAATGGTCATTTCCTTAAAAATTGCACCTTTTTGACTTAAAGGTACAGTATGTAAGAATTACTGAAATCTGGTGGTAAAGATGGGTATTTGAATAAAAAGATGTTTTATTCCAGCACTGTTGTGAATGTATGGTGGCCGTTAGTGTCCAAAATTCTCCCATGACATAAAGATGTTCTCATCTGTGAGTGGATCCAATGGTCTCAAGTGTAGCTATAACAGAATGATGAGTAACTATTTTTTTTTTTACGTCTTTTAAAGCATTACTGATCCCAAAAGGTGCTTTAACTACCATTAAACAAAGCTGGTACAGCAGTTTTAAAGTTCAGAGGGTTCTCACTACACACACATTGTTTTGTCCATTCAGGGAGACTGTAGTAAAAATGGTGGAACAAATATGGCAGCCTCCATATGTGCACCGCCCAGTAAGTAGATATAAATGACTCATTCTAAGAAAATAAACATATAACAGCTATTCTAGTGCAGCGATTACACAGACACACAGTTTTGAATCATACAGTTTATCACATTTTTCTGCCATTGACCTTTGATTTTTTACATACTGTACCTTTAAAAATAGGGATTTGACTGGTATCTAAAACAAACATGCAACTGTTTGGTTTGTTCAATCAGCACCTGAACTTCTCTCTTTCAAAAAGGTAATCTGATCCCAGCAGTACTTCTTTTGTGTTTTTGGAAAAAAAACATAGAAGAATTTGGAGAAAGTTCATCAGGAATGAATATGTTTCAGATGTGGCCCATCGTGTTGCTATAGCCAAGCTATCTGCATGGCTGTAAAGCCTATCTTAGGGTAGGGAATTAAGATATGTGTTTGAATGAATTCAACTTGTCAGATTATTCAGCATTGGACATTAGCTTTTACTACAATTTACCTCAAGCTATTCCAGAAGATGTATTGAAGTTTATCAAACTTTCTGACTCAGAAAATCAATGCAGAGTGGAATGCCTCAAGCAAAACAGCACGTTGCCGAAGTCAGCATATCTAATTTTAAAGAATTTCCCTGTTGTACTACATTTTCATTTCTTGCCTTGTAAAATTTTGCAGTCTCTTGTCTTTAGTGGCAATGTGGAATCCAAATCCAGCAGTAATATGAGTGCTTTATAGAACCCATATGCATACTAAAAACTGTCTCACCTGAACAAAGGAAGTCTTGGTCCCGATTAGGTCCTTGTGTTGCGTTGCAGTCTAAGGAATAAAGAAAATCAAGGTTACATATCACAATGAAACATGACTGTATTGTGAGGGCCAACAAGGCTCAGGAGGATCCACAGATACACACAGTTCCACAGAAATGCATCCCTCTGTGGAATTGGGGAAATCAAGATGGACTTTGAAAAGCCTACGTTGCTTGTATGTTTGCTCTGATATTTATAAAAGGAGAAAAGGAGAAAAAAAAACAAGTTGAGCTTGATCATTTGTCTCTGACCCTGTAATAAACACCATAATTGCTTGCTCTGGAGCTTTGCACTGCAAACTAATGAATAAATTCAATGCTTCAAGATAATGTATTATATCAGCTACTTGTCCTCGTCATGGGCTGCACATACACACACACACACACACACACACACACTAACTAAAAACCTTCAGTTAGAATTGGATGCTGTTTGTAGAGCTGCTCTTCATGCTGTCTGTCTGTATGACAGTAAAGAGCTATTAGAGAAGGAGACAGTATCAGATGCAGATGTGAGCTGGAAGTTAGGGGCCATCAGTCCTTCTCGGCTGTAACTCAGCCACAGGTATACACACTGTTCATACACACTTTTCACATTTCTTCTGGAGCCTGTGGAAAATAAATGGTGGTATCAATCAAACAGAAGAGCCAGACAAGAGAAAAATACAAACTGATGGAAAGAGGCTCCAGAGAGAAAGTAAAAAGTTAACTGAAGCAGAGACGAAGAGATGGAGGTGAGAGAAAAGCAAAGAAAGATATGTAAAAGAAAAAAATATATATTTGATACAAAAACAAGCATAGAATATTATATGAAAGGGGAAGACGAGCACAATCTGGAAAAGAAACACTCAGAGATCTGTTGAAATTAGACCATAAATATCAGGAAGACAGATGGCATCTTAAAAAAAAAAAAATGTTCAGCGATACTCTGAAAAATGGCATGCTGGGCCTGCCTGTGCATATGTTGCCTGGAAGCATCCTTATGAATTTTAATTTGTATTTGCTAATTACCGAAGCTAACATATGACTTTCAAAGGACTGAGTTTCCTTACAGCACAAAGCATTGAGTTTAGATAAATGTTATGTTAAATTTTACTGTCAAACCTTGAAGAACATACTACAATGTATCAAAGAATGAACATCAATTTAAATAATAAATCAATAGTCTATTTAACTTGCATCTTTTGTCAAAGAAGTACATTTGAAAATGGACAAAGATAGAGACTGAGGAGAAGTGATACGTTGGGAAGATTGAAGGGGGACTCTGTTGTTCCTACCCTTTTTATTTATTCTTAGAAGTGTCTGTAAAACAACACAGGCCACCCCAAAATATCCCTATGGTGGACCATACCATTTTTTAAGTCGTTCACTCGTGCGTGTGGCTGTTCCCTGAACCTGATGCTGTAGCTAGGCAACCTATCTAGCTAGATTAGGGCTGTGTCCGAATGTACACCCTATTCCCTACTGATTTGATTTGGAATTAAATATTTTCATGCATCGTTGGCGCCACCGTGGTTGACAACTGGTAATCACATGATTTATGGCGAGGAAAAAGTAGTCAGCTTAGTGTCCGAATCGCAGGCAGAATGAGGGTGCTAGATAGTCTATGTAGTGCAGCCCTATGTAGTGAATGAGGGGGTTAGGGAGTAGGGGGGCATTCGGACACAGCCTAGGACTTTACCTTTGAACATTTACCCCTTTGTACTTATTTTGTTTTTCATGTCCCCAAACAAATCCTAATAGAAGCTATTTATGCAACATTTGTTGTAACAAACTTGCACTCCCAGAAACTTTCTGACTTACCCCCACACCACCACCCAACCACCTCCACTACCCTCACCCCCCACTGCCATAGTTAAATTGGCCTATTCACTCCTCATTGTTTTACAAATCAGGTACTCTGACTGTTGCAGCCAACTTCTGAATGTCACTGCCACTATTTCAACGGTTCAGTGCATACTGAACAGCATGTGTCTGCTAGAAAAGGATGTATCATTATAATAACTAACTAAAAACCTAAAAACACAATAAACAGAAGTTACTGTGCAATTTTTCATATCACACATATATATACAGTATATACCTACCATATTTTCTGGACTGAAAGTCGCTTCTGAGTATAAGACGCATCAGTCAAAAAATACATCATGAACAGGAAAAAAAACATATAGGAGTCTCACTGGACTATAAGTCGTATTTATGTATTTAAAATAGGGTGTTTTTCAGATTTTTCATATCCTACTGTTACTGCTAAAGATTACCCAATCACTCCAATTCCAAAGTTAATGCCTGCAAATAATCATAAACATCATAACTAAGAAGGATAAACATGTTTTTTGAGGATTTGTTTCACCACAGATGTACAAAATGAACTCCTCTCACTGAGATGAGGCTATTTTGGAATTTTTGCCCTAGGAACAGAATATAGTTACAGTATATACGGTAATATCTACTCCTTGGATCATGTCAGTCAATGAATGCTATTGAATTCAACATGAATTGCTACTTAAAAATATGTGAAATTGTATATATTTTCATATATAAGTCGCACTGGACTATAAGTAACACAAGCCACCAAACTATGAAAAAAAAGTGCGACTTGTAGTCCGGAAAATACGGTATAGGGGTGTACAAAGCAATAAGTATTTGTATCTGTATTTGTATTTGCTGAGGGGGGAAAAGTGAGGTGAATTAAAAAAAAACAAAAAACAAAAACATGAAAGACCACATGCACAAATATGGTTGTGCCTGGAATTCAAACCCGCTATCAGCCGTACACCAGCCAGCTGTCTTATCCACTACACTATCCGCTGGCTCTCAACATTCAGCCCCCCTTTTCTCTGTCACTGTGGGCAGCTGTGTTGCTTCCGTTTACAACTCCATTACAAACACTCCTTTCAAAACACTTTCCCTTCTTATTTTAGACAAGTCCGATAAAAGAAGATGGTTTTGATGGTTTTATTGTTTAGTATTATCTGTTGTATTTAGCCTTTTTACAGCGATCTGAAGCATGGAAGGGCTTCATGTGCTCTTACAGTGAACAGCTGACATTATGTGGATACGTGTTATCTGATGTAGATGTGAGACGCAGACACTTTATCATAAATATATGTATTATTATGTACATCTGATCTGAAAGAGTGCCAGGATGATTATGACTTGAGCTGAATACATTTATTACACGCTGATTAGGACTGACTCCGTCTGCAAGAACACGCTGCTTGTTCCTGGATGCATTTATTTTTTTTTTTTTTTTTCCTCCCTTCATATTCTAGGAGGGGAAAAAAAAGAATAATAAAATATAATAAATTTTTTATTGGGAAAAAATTAAAAAAAAAAAAAATAAAAGATATAAAAAAACCAACAAAAGAATAAAAAATCTCCGGGGGCGGGGTACCTAAAAAAGGGAAAATCTTTTTAAATTAAATAATTTAAATTAAAATTATTAAAAACTAAAAGAAAAAAATAGGTCTTTTCCCTCGTTTTAAAAATCCCCTCCCCATTCTTAGACCAAATGTCGGGAGGCAGCGAGTTCCATAATCTCGGGCCAGCATTTACATAAGAGAGGCCAAGTTGACGAGGTGTGAAAAACCCCCAGGAAATACCAGATGCCAAAAAAACCTCAGCAGTTGGTAGGAACCCTTGGGGAACCGAATTTTTTTTGGCAGCTTGGTGGTTGTAGTGTTGAATGTTATACAACCTGACATGAAACTTCATTGGTAAAGTTTTAAGGCATGATTTATAGGCCTGTAGATCAACTTAAAGGGCTAAAACATTAGTTAAGATCGTTCCTACCAAGAGGTATTAATAGACCACCCCAAAACTAATGAAATGAAATACAGGGAGTGCAGAATTATTAGGCAAATAAGTATTTTGACCACATCATCTTCTTTATGCATGTTGTCTTACTCCAAGCTGTATGGGCCGAAAGCCTACTACCAATTAAGCATATCAGGTGATGTGCATCTCTGTAATGAGAAGGGCTGTGGTCTAATGACATCAACACCCTATATCAGGTTTATTAGGCAAACATAATTATAAGGCAACTTAACAAAAAATATATATAGATATATACCCATTTCAATTATTTATTTTCACCAGGGAAACCAATATAACAGCTCAACATTCACAAATATACATTTCTGACATTCAAAAACAAAACAAAAACAAATCAGTGACCAATATAGCCACCTTCTTTGCAAGGATACTCAAAAGCCTGCCATCCATGGATCCTGTCAGTGTTTTGATCTGTTCACAATCAACATTGCGTGCAGCAGCAACCACAGCCTCCCAGACACTGTTCAGAGAGGTGTACTGTTTTCCCTCCTTGTAAATCTCACATTTGAAGAGAGACCACAGGTTCTCTATGGGGTTCAGATCAGGTGAACGAGGAGTCCATGTCATTTGTTTTTCTTCTTTTAGACCCTTTCTTGCCAGCCACGCTGTGGAGTACTTGGATGCGTGTGATGGAGCATTGTCCTGCATGAAAATCATATTTTTCTTGAAGGATGTGGACTTCTTCCTGTACCACTGCTTGAAGGAGGTGTCTTCCAGAAACTGGCAGTAGGACTGGGAGTTGAGCTTGACTCTATCCTCAACCCGAAAAGGCCCCACAAGCTCATCTTTGATGATACCAGCCCATACCAGTACCCCACCTCCACCTTGCTGGCGTCTGAGTGGGACTGGAGCTCTCTGCCCTTTACCAATCCAGCCACGGGCCCATCCATCTGGCCCATCAAGACTCACTCTCATTTCATCAGTCGTAAAACCTTAGAAAAATCAGTCTTGTTTTTGGGCACTCAAGTGATGTTGCAGCTCTGATATATGGCAAAACTGCTGGCAAGTGGCATCTTGGCAGCTGCACGCCTGACTTTTCTCAGTTCATGGGCAGTTATTTTGCGCCTTGGTTTTTCCACAGGTTTCTTGCGACCCTGTTGACTATTTTGAATAAAACGCTTGATTGTTCAATGATCACGCTTCAGAAGCTTGGCAATTTTAAGAGTGCTGCATCCCTCTGCAAGATATCTCACTATTTTTGACGTTTTGGAGCCTGTCAAGTCCCTCTTCTGACCCAGTTTGCCAAAGGAAAGGAAGTTGCCTAATAATTATGTTTGCCTAATAAACCTGATATAGGGTGTTGATGTCATTAGACCACAGCCCTTCTCATTACAGAGATGCACATCACCTGATATGCTTAATTGGTAGTAGGCTTTCGGCCTATACAGCTTGGAGTGAGACAACATGCATACAGAGGATGATGTGGTCAAAATACTCATTTGCCTAATAATTCTGCACTCCCTGTATGATGAAACTGTCTCCAGTGATGTGACTAACTCAAAATAAAGTCCCATGTCAAAAATTCTGAACTACCCCTTTAAGTTTATCTGTTAATTTGTTTTGGTTCTAGGATCAAACAAGTTTGACAGATGACTAATTGAACATTTTGGTATTTAGTGAAAATGGTGATTCTTTGTTGTGTATTTCTGGGCTTTATTGGCAGCTGTTACCCAAAATGTCAACTGCTGATTCTCCCTGACTTTAAAGTTTGTTGTGTGGTACGTTTTATGGACTACAACCATGAATTTTACTAATCATCATGTACATTAATCAATCCATTAATCAAACCAAACAGACATGATACTGAAAGCTGCACTACTGTTGTTTTTATTCCTGAAGCACAGCACAAATGTCCCACTTTAATTCACACTGAGCTTTCCTCTTTAGTTAAAAAGTGGCGTATAAGAGAATACTGTATCTAATGCACACCTTTATCAGATCTTGCAGAGCTGTTTCAGCTGTTTGTTCAGCAAGTGTTTCTGTTAAATTGATTAGAATTAGTTTCCCTTTAGTCTTTCCAACTTGTGAACAAGCAGAATTGCCACTGTAACAGCAATTTTAAAAAAGAGATTAGTGAAGCTTTTAACAGTGCTTAGTGTGATAATAATAATACTTTGAACAGTTTTAGGTCCTGCTTAATGTAGTCTGCCAGAGGGGAAATGTTCTGTTTGTGTGTGCTTTGCTGCAGATTTGAGAATTATCTCAAGTAATGAGCCTAAACCTGTCATTTAGTTGCTAAATGTTGCATATTAGTCATGTATGATGTGTGTTTATGTATGTTTTATTTCCACAGGTTCATCCTGGTATTTGGATGTCTGGTCCTCTCTGTATTTTCCACCATCCCTGCTCACCAGGAATTTTCCTCACACTGCTTGCTCATCCTGGTATGACACGGAAACAAAAACACAAGCACTATGCAAAACTGCATTTTCAACATTTTCTTGTTTTAAAAAGACAAATGAGCTAATTAATTCAGCACGTGATGTCCAGAAATAGCTTGTCTTATTCATAATAAAGTGAGTCATACAGTTGGATGAATAGAATGTGTGTTCAAGGTTAGAGGTTCTTTGTTAATATGTTATTCTCAAGCAGAGGAAAAACACTTAACAAACACAGAGAACTGTGTGTTTATGATTCCACTACATAAAACATTCAAACTTTAAAAAGTATCACGGGAAAAAATAAACACATTTTTAAAAACTGTTATGCTTACACTAATAATTTTGACATTAGTATTAGAAAAATAATAAGGCAGAACCCCCACATTATTTTTTATAGGTTTAACTTTTGTGTTTCTCAGTCTCTTTGAATTGGATGCATAAGGTGATGCTCAGTGGAATTATGGATTTGCTGGTTTACTTTGCCAACACTGGTTGATAATGTTGACAAAGGTTTTATTTTCAGGAGGTAGCACAATAAAACTCCATGATCATGTTTAAAACTTTAAAACTTTTAAAATGTTTATAATTCAATGCTCATAATTGTTTTTTTTTTACATTTCCAAACATGAGGATCAAATTAGCATCAAGAGTGCATGATCTTTAGAGATATGATCAAATGTGATAAACCCTATTATTACATTTAAAGCTTACTAATTGATATTTATCTATGTTATCTGTACTGTTATACACTTATTATGAAACGTGGTATCCTTCCCCCAATCCCCATACCATATCCTTATATTTTTGGACAGAACCAGGCTCATATAACAGACAAGGGTTGTATTGATTATTTTTAGTGACTTGGTCAAGAAAATATTGAGGATATTGCCCAAAACAGAAAAAGAAACCATCCTTCTGAAGATGAAACTTCTGTATTTCACAACATTGTGTCATTGTTGCAACAAGTTACTCAATACCAATTGTCTTCTTAAAGCAAAAAATGCACAGTGTTCCTGATTTATTGAAATGCCATCTTGATCTGAACCGTCACAAAACACATTCAGAAATCTGCAAGATAAGACAGTAATTCTTCTCTTATGTTGAATTTTATGCTAAATTATCAACGCTTTGCTGCATATATGTGTGTTTTCTGCAGGAGTTTGTGATGATTGTCGTGTTCGGCCTGGAGTACATAATCAGGATTTGGAGCGCTGGCTGCTGCTGCCGCTACCGAGGCTGGCAGGGACGCCTCCGCTTTGCCAGGAAACCCTTCTGTGTTATTGGTAGGTCTGTTTGAAAACTGACAACACGGGAGGGAATTTTTTGATGTTGATTTAAAAACATTTCTTACAGTCACCCATGGTTTGCTGCAGTCATTCATTGCTGTGTAAGAAGATTAAATTAACTAGAAGTGATAAAGATAAGTTAATGAGCAATTTGCTCCTCTAATATTTGTTCTGTCTGAGGTTTTATATTTTTTGTGATAGACTATCTCTCTCAACATCGACATTTTCATTAGCTGTTTTGTTTCAGAATGAACTTTTTCTTAAACATGAATTTTACTATTAAATGCTAATTCATCAATTGTGTTACATTTTAGACTGTTTGGCTATTTAGAAGTGTGGGATTCTCTACACTTTATCAAGGAAGAGGGCAGTGTCCTGTGAAATACAAGCAGGGAAGTGTGATATTTAAAGGTCTAGACACAAAGACAGAGGAAGACTAATAGAGATGAAGAGGAAACGGAGAGGCTGTAGTAAATCAATAGCTGTTTTAAAGGAGATGGATGGGTGGCTGGTTGGAGATAGAAAGTAGGTGAGTTGACCACAGTTCCTGTTACTTCTACTGTGGTACCCATGACCTTTAATTTTCACTCCTTTACTCTCCAGATATCATCGTACTTATCACCTCGGTTGCTGTGGTTTCAGCTGGTAGCCAAGGTAACGTCTTTGCCACCTCTGCGCTGCGTAGCCTTCGTTTCCTTCAGATCCTGCGCATGGTGCGTATGGACCGCAGGGGAGGGACCTGGAAACTGCTCGGGTCTGTAGTTTATGCACATAGCAAGGTAAGACACACATTTTCAGAGCTGCAAATCTGCTTGTAAAGTTATACTCCTTTTGCTCTTGAGATATATTTGGAGTGATAATCAGTGTGATATCTGTACAATTTAACTTAAACTTCAAATCTCTACAAAGCAGTGTTTGATTCTGCTTTCATCTATTATGAAGGATGTTTGGATTTGTCTGTACTGATTACACAATGTCATCTGAAGGACTTTATCTATCCTTGAAGGATTTTTTTAAACTCATGGTGATGACTGGTGGGGAAATTATTTGCTAGTAAATGTATGTTAAATACCAAATTTGATTTTCACAATATAATCATAGTATCTATCTATGATTAATTCATTTAATCTTTGGTATATTGTAGTGAAAAAAGAGAATACCAGTACTAAACTCAAGGTCACTTCAGAAAAGTGAGACCAACTTTGTCTGAGTTTTTTATTGTCATTATGGCTTGATTATGATACAATTTCCATTTGGGGCCTCTTGATATCATAGAGAATAATATGTTAAAAATAAAATAAAATAAATGGAAAGTATACTGTATCACTACAAAAAAAAACAAAAACAATACATACACTTTAAGCATACTCAGAAACAAATACACACTACACAATATCACACAGCACAGTACACATAATCACTTTTCTAACATAACTAAAACTCAAAAATTAGACAAAGTTAATATAGCCTCTAATTTATTTATTCATCTACTTTATCTAACCTTTATTTAAACAAGCAAAACCTAGTTAAGATTTAAAAAGTATCTCTTTTTAGAGAATATCCTGGCCAAGAAAACAACAGCACACTTAAAAATATACAAAATAATTATCAGACATACAAACCGCTGTGCTGTAAAAATCGTTAAACCTCCGAAATTTAAGCAGAACATCTAGTTGGAGAACCCAGGTTCAAATACCCAGACTGACAACGGAGACAACGGATTTACCAACTGTGATTAATGAAGTGTCTATTATTCTCATTTTCATCTTTATTACGAACAGATATATCTTCCTCCAAGTTTTCCTGTATTTTCTCAGAAGGGTTCAGTGAGATCAAGTCGTGAAGTTTCAAGTCTTTTTGTAGTGCGTTCAGCAAAGGGAGCAACGTACATGAAAGCCTTTTTCTCAGCTCTGTTCGAACCCTTGGGACTGACAATAATGAAAAATCCTGTGAACGAAGACAATAGGGCCCCAAGCTCTTCTGATGAAGGAAAGTCAAGGTAGGAAGGAAGTAAACCAAGAATAGCCTTGTAAACAAGAACATACCAGTGTCTTAGCCTACAGTACGTGTTGACAAAAAGGACCATCCAACACACTCGTACAACAAACAGTGATAGATGAGAAATATTCAGTTAGTGATGAATTGCAGAACCCAGTAATACACAGTTTCTAGAGCACAGTCTCTGAGATGACGGGCGCATATATGGTTACCATCATCCAGAACTCACACAAAGGTGGAAACCAGCTTCTTTTTGGATTCAAACCAAAGACAGGATTTAATCTTGAAATAAAAACCAAGCTCCCTTTTTACCAGCTGATGAAAACACGGGGTAATGTATGTGTGCAATGCTGCAACAACTTAGTCATCCGAGCGTTCTCGGCTTTAACCTAACCAAACATGTAGGCCTAAGTAATTTTACTAACTCACAATTATCTACTTTTTAATGGTAAAATTAAGCCAAAAATTAGTTCTCATGGCTGCAAAAATAGAGAAGGAAGCAAAAAGGACAGAAAGAAAAGTAAGATAATAGTGTAATGATATTGATGCAACCAAACACACGTGAATGTGCAATTTACCCAATACACAGTGTTAATTATGTTGTTTAATCTTTGGTTTACATGCAACAGTTTTTATACTATTAACTATGCATGCATTAGAACTGGGCTATGTCACGCCCATTTGTTTTGTTTCAGAATTTGTATTGGTTGGGGTTTTTTTGTGAATTGGCCGGCTAGCAAAAGAAACAATCTGACACTCATACAAATTTGGGTCAAATTGTCTTATTGCCATCACAACATACAATAAAGATGTTTTCCAGGTGGTTGCTGAATATCACTGCTGCTTTTTAAATGACTGTTTCATGGTAGCAAAAAAAATATATATCTCCCTCCCAAAGGGGGATGTTATATTTTTTTAGACGATGAAGGGCTGTGATTTATCATGTGTGCTTGCAGGAGCTGGTGACTGCTTGGTATATTGGGTTTCTGGTGCTTATCTTCTCCTCCTTCCTGGTCTATCTGGTGGAGAAAGAATTCAACAAGGAGTTTGACACGTACGCTGATGCTTTGTGGTGGGGCACGGTGAGCATGCACACATCAGACACACACAGAGCATTATAAAATTCTGTGCAAAAGCAGAATGAAATATTTCAATCATGCTGTTTCAAGAAACTAAACCTGTTTTTATAGTTTTTTTTTTTACTTAACTATATCTTGGTGAATAGTTGCATATAAGCAAACGCTGCTTTTTGCATGCACAGTCTATGCAAACAGTGGCATTTCCAGAGAAATGTGAGTCATTACTCAGTGTTGCGGCTTTTTGGTCTCTCTCAAGGTGTTAGATTTTAAGCCTGTAATCATCCATGGCTTATTAGAATGACATTCACTTAGTTGTGAGATCATAAAAATCTATTTCTTAAACCTAAAATTACCCTCCCTTAATCCCAGGCAAGAAAAGAAAGCAGGCAAACTGGAATCATCCTGCTTTTGTCTGACAGTAGTGATATATTCCCATTTACAGTTTCCTTTTGACCCTAATGACACTGGCAACAGAAAAATCAACAGGAATGTTTTTTTAAAAGTCACCCTCGGCTGCCTGCGCTGCTCTGTTTCCTCTTACATCCTCCTTTGAAAATGTGGAAACGGACAAGACACAAACAAGAAATGGCCCAATCAATAAATTCAATTTTCTCCTGCTGCCAGGTGAAACTGGTCTCTGGTCTCGGAGGTTTGTGGGAATGACAGTCAGACATAAAGTGTTCCCATGCTCCGAGACCTTGGAGCATCGTTCTTTCTGGTAGACAGTGAAAGCTGTTATGTAACGTGTTTTAAAACAACAACAATAACAACAACAAAAGAAGCAGAAATTCAGCCATATAAAACTTTTAAAAAGTATGAGACAACACAAAAGCTGTCAAGCAGCAAACCATGAACCATCTCCACTGGGCATGAAGATGGAGAAATTGCACTGAATTATTTGTGTAAATCTCGCTTCTTTTGCAAAACACCCAGCATTTTATTTCTTTACAGATGCAGCGTGCACCATTCAACCAATGTCAGCATTCTATTTAGTCTCTGGTTGCAAGAAGTCCAAGTGCTTCTGAGGGGTTGATATGGGTTAGAAAATTAATTAAACTTAGCAGAGGTAGTGGAAGCTGACCCATTCACCACGGCCTCAAGGTAAACAACATACTACATTGACTACATTGTTAGTTTTCTTCAGTTAGGCTATTATTTTCTATGAATCAGCTTGTATGACTTGATCAATTTTGCCTGTGAAGTGCCCTGAGATGACTTTGGAGTGAATTGCTGCTTTACAAGTAGGGGTTTGAATTGGGAGGGAGGGGGGGGTTGAAAATATTGCAAGGTTGACCAACAATTTCAAGACTCTTGTAAGGGTGCTATTCTGACCTGACCGCTACAGTCAAACAATTTGTGGAACAGAATCCTCTATAAACTGGGAAATACCTCGTAAACAGCTGCACGTAACAAGATTGCGTGCACACAAAACCCAGTGAGGTTTTATAAGAACTAGAACTGACATTTTTTAGGAAATGCTAAAAACAAAAAACATCCTTTTGTGCACTTTTGCACTAAGACTTATGTGTTGTGCTTTTTATTGATGCTAACTTAAACTAATACTCCCTATTTTAGTTACTATACAAGGTAAATATACTTTGGCCCCCTTCTGAAAATCCCTTCTCCCAGTTAATTTGACAGCAACTGAGTCTATTTATCTAAATGAACAATTGTGGTTTTCCTCAACAATTAGTGGTGGGACTTATACTAGACTGAACCCGTCAAATGTGTCTATCACTTTCAACATGTTTATGTCTAAACAACAATAAGCACATACGGTGTTGGTAGATCTTGATTTGTCACATGATCTGCACTGTTTTTCTATAAAAACTTCCCCATTCTGTAATTTGCCTTGTAATTATTTGCTGCAGCACCTACGCAAGAAAGGAAACTCTGTTAAGCATTTACTACTGTGTTTTGACATAATAAATAAACTTTTATGAAACATTGTGTCTTAAAACTCTATAAGGATGTCAAAGACAAGCTCACTTCATACACCGTTCAACAAGCAAGTGATAGATGTCTTGCTTGCTCTAAAGCTCTCTGTCATGTTTATCAGAGGAGTGTCTGAAAAAAAGCTGCCTGTGACAGATCTAATTATGTAGCTCATTTCTGAAAAAAATACTTAATTGTCACCGCCTAAGCATTTGTAATCTGACTGTAGACCACTGACCCCTCAGATCACCCTTACAACAATTGGCTATGGTGACAAGACCCCGCAGACGTGGACTGGACGGTTATTATCAGCTGGTTTTGCTCTACTGGGGATCTCCTTCTTTGCCCTGCCAGCTGTGAGTGAGACACTAAATAATGATAATAATGTTCAGACATAAAAAACCACCGTGTTCCTTGTGTTTGGTGAATTTCATTATGCCTTTTGTGTTTTGTGGATGTAGGGAATCCTGGGGTCAGGTTTTGCCCTGAAGGTGCAGGAGCAGCATCGACAGAAGCACTTTGAAAAAGAAGGAACCCAGCTGCCAGCCTCATCCAGGTAGGAAGATGCATGCAGAGAACAAACACACTTCTCATCTTTTGAAATTTTTTTTCAGCAGGCACCAGGGAGCAGTATGAATACAGACAACTTTCCTTCCCTTTTATGTGCAAAAATAAAAATGCTTCTGCAAAGTTTTAAGTCTATTTTGACTTAAAACCTTGCAGTGTCTGTGTCTAATTGATGGCATGCATGCATCAAACTGTGAGAAAAAGTAAAAGTGTTTTAATTGAGAGTTTGCTTTATGTGCACGAGTGTTTTTTGCCCTCCTCTGGGCCGTCTGGGCGTGTTGCTGACAATGACTTATGGTGTGTGAGGCACGCTGTCGTGTCTCAGGTCCAACAGCAACACGCACTGCAGGGATTTATGAGCGTTTCCATGGTGATCATTCCCTGGGCAGACGCTCCTGCAGACCGTCACTCATTGTAATAGACAAGACCAGCTGCATTGCTTTCTAATGAACAATAAATATCTGCTGTGGAGTATGTTAATAACCACAAGTGTGCAACTGTGGGTTTATGTGTGTTTCTATATGTTTGCATGATTGTGTCTTTAAGAGTGTCCTGTCACTAATCTGTCTTTGTTTCTTTTTTATTTACTGTTTGCTGTTTGAAATGTTGCATCTAATCTTTTGTAATAATTTCTATTAAATCGGAATATGATCATGAAAATAGGGGCATTTATACGATCTGATGAAACCTCTGTGAGATACAGCAAGACAAAAAGTTTCCAAGCCGAGCAGACAGCTAAAAATTTAGGTCCAAAGCTCACAGTTGACCCAGTTTTAAACTACATATTTGGGAGAGGAAATAACCCTAAAAATCCAGATGGTTGCCCAAACTCTTTGGCAATTATGTCTGTCTTAATGAAAGGTTTTCTAGCATGAAGACCTTATATTAAATCAAATTTCTAATGATAAACTTGCAAATGTATGCAACTATATTTGTAATTCCCTGAGCATCATTAGCTTTTTATACTTGATTCAGTGATGGACATGTATGCACTATAAAAAGAGTATCTGGGCTAAAATTAAATCTGTTGTGTTTGAGTTAAATCAACTTAAAAATCATCACACTCTTTAGTCCAAAAGAGTTTTTTTACTTTCACTCAAAGTAAACTTAAGTTATTTCACCTTTAAAGTGCATGAACATCAAAGGGGACCTCATCCCCTAATTTCAGCTCTCAAAATATCCGGACCACAAAAGTTCATGAGAAATACAAATTAAGCAGGAATTCAACTTTTTATGAGTGTTATCCTATAAATTTGAGTTTTTGTGCTTTAGTGCCTTTGTCTCATTCAGAGGAAGTTGTTGAGAAATTCTTTTCAGTTTGGATGTTAAAGTTGCACTATTGTTAAAAAAAAAAAAAAAAAAAAAAAAAAAAGGACCTGGGCTGTAGCTGAAAGACTTTTTACATTGATCTAACTTAATTACTTTGGTTTTGTGATTAAAACTTGTGCTTTTTGAGTTAAATCAACTTAAAAAATCACACTCTTAAGTAGTTTGAAATAAGTTTTTACTTTCACTCAAAGTAAATTAAGTTGTTTCAGAATCAGATTGCATGAAAAACAAAGGGGCAGAGCTATTTTCAAAACTCAACATATCCAGACCACAAGCATTTTGCAGAATTACAGCAATTTGTTTAGTTCAAGATTTAAAAAAAAGATTTAAAAAAAATGAAGTTGTAACAAAGTGGAAAAAAATAAGTTTCTTTGTTATGAAATGCATTTTTACTTTGTATAAAAGCGATTTTCTTTGTTTTAAGGTTAAAAAAAAATAGATTTCCAGTAAATCTAAATTCATGGTTTCAACCAAAACATTAATTTTGTTTCAGAAAAACTAAGTTGATCCAAAGTATCTTTTTTTTCAGTGCTTTACTACAAACATTATTGGTTTAGATGCATTTGGTTTTGTTTTCCTTCCAAATGTGTGTTTTAGTTGGGAAAGTTGAGATTTCTTAAATTATGAGCTACAGATATCTTCCTGTGTCTCACTGTATTAAATCTGTAAATCTGGAGTCCGGATGAGACAAAATAAGTGATGACGAGAGGATCCCGCCTGTGTTGATCTCGTTTCTGTGTCATTAGCTCTGTATCAAGAACCTGTTTACTGTCTGTTATCTTTCAAACTCATCATGTTTTCCTCAACAGGTCATAGGAAACTTGGAAGCAGCTGTGATGTGTTGAAATGTTGATAACATTATCATCTTGTCTGTCAGTGCACTCCCTCATTTCACACATTTCTCCCCGCTTTAAACCACAGTTTGTTCTGTGTGTGTCTGTCTGAGTGAAGGGCAGAAAATCACTGTCCTCACGCCTCAGCCAGGTCAGTCCTATTTAAAAATAAATGAAAATCTGTTGCAAAAACATTTTTTTCCTGAAAACTGTGCTGTCAGAGCAAGAACAAAAACTGACCAGTCTTTGGCTGGAGGCCAGTGTTCATTTTCAACCTGTCTATGAGAGCCGCTTGGACCAGCCAGTCCTGTCACAAATCTTGTAACCACACTTGGCACCAAGGAAGAGGTTCAGTCAGTTTCAAGTGACACGATTGTTTTGAATGTAGTTAAAGCAAAGTGTAAACATCATGGCATAAATGTCATTTTTACAAAAAAAGCTAACCAGCTGTATCTACCTCCAAGTGCCACATTTTATGAACACACGGCAACATTTGTGGATCCAATGCACCAATATATAGACACTAAAAGTCTTGCACACAACTAATAAGCTGAGCTGCACTGCTTATGTGATATCCACCCATTATCTTAGAATCATTTAATCAAAGCATATTATTTTTTCCTCTTGCACTTCTTTAAAATTCAAATGTTTCACTGAATATTACCTCAAAACCCCATTGCCTATGAGTTACTTGCTAAACCTAATCCATTAACCAGCCATATTATTTATGACAGAAATGCTTTTGTGCTGCAAATTTTTCTTAACAGCATTACAGCTTGCTATGATTATAGTAGTCTAAGAGGTAATTATTTTGCACCTCCTTTAGGCTGTTTCAAGCTGAAGAAAATCTGGCCTGTAGCAGGAGGACTTCAGACCATCACAGGTCATAGAGCGAACGTTCCTACACGTTGTCCTGCAGATGCAGATGTGTTTGCATGTTTCTTCAGAGGGGAAAAACCTGATACTTTATACAGGGTGAAATATTCTGCAGGAGGTAGCATTGGTATCTGCCTACAGTACACTGCAGACACAAGGGGAACCAAAAAAATAGAATAGACTGGAATAGATATAAAAATTGGGGAAAAAGAGATTAAACGCATGTAAATGTCAATAGGAGCTACACTGACCAGTTACCACATGCTGAGTTAGTTTTCCTGTAATCTATGAATATGTTGAAGTGGTTGGTCAGGTTATGTAGGTGCCATAAAAGGCAATGGGTAGCTGTGCTAAATGATGCTACTAGTTTGGGTTTCTAAAAGCCTCTCAGCTGAGACTGATTCTTAAAGTATGTAGAGGTGAGGGAGAGCTGCTTTTTTTCTTGTTTAGTAATGATACTGACTATAATGACTTCATTTCACACAATGCTTATTAATGAACTCATTGTGCCTTACATGCAGAAAACAAACAAACAAAAGATAAAAGCTTCAGAAATAAAGCCATGAGATATCAGCACTTTGTGCGTTATGCCAAGTAACCAAGTTTAACAAATGTATTTGTGGAGAGACAGAATCCACTCTTCATGAATATTGAGGACCTCTGATCTGGCTGCCACCTGGTTAAATCCCCCTCAAATGTTCTTTGGATGAAACGTGTTCATGTATATTCCAGTCCCTTTTCTTCACCACGTTTGTGCACTTGCCCTTCTGTGTTTGTGCCTGTTTGTCTTTGTGTACATGTGAATGTGGGCGCCTCCTCTCCATCTCTGCTCCCTCCTCCACCCAGGCGGCTTGGCGTCTGTACTCCACCGACGGTGCTCGTCCCTACCTCAGAGCCACTTGGCACCACTACCAAAGCGCCCTCCCCCCCCTCAGGCATGTATCCCCTCCACCAGCACCACCATCACCGCCCCACCTCCTTCCGACACTCCCCCCTCCAAGCCACAATGCATCCACACTTACCCCAAAAAAACTAATCAAGGTTTTTCTTTTCCCCCCACTCCTCACCACCTTTTCTCACTTCTTACCCAACTTTTTTATGTTCCTCCCTCACCCCTCTTTATTTCCTCCCACATTCCATTAATGTTTCCATTTATCATTACTTTATTTATCCTGTTGACTCTGCACGTAGTGTGTCTGGCGTAGTTATGCTGCTGATGAGAACTCGGTTTCCATTGCTACCTGGAAGCCTCATTTGAAGGCGTTGCATACCTGCAGTCCCGCCAAGTAGGTAACAACTTACAGACTTACAATCATGGCCGCTGCTGCTCAATTTTTTTCCTCATCTCTTCCTCCTCAGCCGGTGTCTGTTTGTCCTCATTGATGTTTTTTTTACTCTCGTTTTGCTGTATGACTCATTGTTGTGAAGCATCGCAACCCAGTTTTTGTACCTGTATTAACCCTTTTTCCTGAAGGTGGTTTGGTGAGCATGCATCGCCTTTAACATTCAGACATGTATTCATATTTGTCTAATACACAGTTCATTATTAGTTATTACATAAGGTATTCTATTAATGATGCTGGATGTAGAGGATGGGATGTTCCCTTTAAAAGTTTATTTATGAAATTAGTCAGATGCCAGCAAGGCTCCCTCAAATACTCACAGGCAAAGGACTTGTTTAGTGCACAAAGAAAGAAGGAAAAGAAAAAGAAACAAGCAAACCTTAATTCAGGTCTTTTCTAGCTTCTATATGATGTTTGTATTTGATAAGATGGAAACCAAAATCGGACAAATCTGTAGAGAATTAGATGTGCTATTGTCACAGGTGATACCGGCGACAGCTGGAGGAGGGGGAAAGAAAGACAGCCATTGCCAGCAGGTAGTGATTACAACAATAAAAGCTTTATTAAAGGAATAAAATAAATAAAATAACTAAAATAGAAAATAAACAAAAGTAATAAAAATGAATAAAATAGACTAAAAGTTCTAAAACTTCAGTGGCAGCAGATGTGGTGGCCTAGCCTGTCTGGCTGCATCTCCCAACAGCCGCATTATGTTCATACTGCACGCAAAACTGGCAAAAATCAAATTTGATTTTTTTTGGTCTATTTGTGACACATATCTGAATTTTCATCACAGTCTGAACCACACAAATCTTATCTTTTTTATATCCATCCTGTTGGAAAGTATTCAGACCCCTTTAAAGTTTGTACTCTTTGTTTCATTACAGCCATTTGCTAAAAGCAAAAAAGTTAATTTTATTTTTAATTACTGTACACTCAGCACCCCATCTTGACAGGAAAACAAAAAAGAAATGTAGAAATTTTTGCAATTTTATTAAAAAAGAAAAACTGAAATATCACATGTATTCAGTATTCAGACCCTTTGCAGTGACACTCATATTTAACTTATATGCCGTCTATTTCTTCTGAGCCTCCTTGAGATGGTTCTACTCCTTCATTGGAGTCCAGCTGTGCTTAATTAAACTGATTGGGCTTGATTAGGAAAGGCACACACCTGTCTATATAAGACCTTACAGCTCACATTGCATGTCAGAGCGAATGAGAATCATGAGGTCGAAGGAACTGTCCAAGGAGCTCAGAGACAGAATTGTGACATGGCACAGATCTGGCCAAGGCTACAAAAGAATTTTTGCAGCACTAAAGGTTCCTAAGAGCATTGTGGCCTCCATAGTCCTTAAATGGAAGAAGTTTGGGACGACCAGAACTCTTCCTAGACCCGGCCGTCCAGCCAAACTGAGCAATCGTGGGATTAGAGCCTTGGTGAGAGAGGTAAAGAAGAACCCAAAGATCACTGTGGCTGAGCTCCAGAGATGCAGTAGGGAGATGGGAGAAAGTTCCACAAAGTCAACTATCACTGCAGCCCTCCACCAGTTGGGGCTTTATGGCGGAGGGGCCCAACGGAGGCCTCTCTTCAGTGCAAGACATATGAAATCCCGCATACAGTTTGCCCAAAAAAAACCATGAAAGACTCCCAGACTGTGAGAAATAAGATTCTCTGGTCTGATGAGACCAAGACTGAACTTTTTGGAGTTAATTCTAAGCGATATGTGTGGAGAAAACCAGGCACTGCTCATCACCTGCCCAATACCATCCCAACAGTGAAACATGGTGGTGGCAGCATCATGCTATGGGGATGTTTTTCAGCTGCAGGGACAGGACGACTGGTTGCAAAACTGAAGGAAAGATGAATGCAGCCAAGTACAGAGAGATCCTGGAAGAAAACCTCTTCCAGAGTCCTCAGGACCTCAGACTGGGCCGAAGGTTCACCTTCCAACAAGACAATGACCCTCAGCACACAGCTAAAATAATAAAGGAGTGGCTTCGGAACAACTCTAGGACCATTCTTGACTGGCCCAGCCAGAACCCTGACTTCAAACCAATTGAGCATTTCTGGAGAGACCTGATAATGGCTGTCCACCAACCTTCATCCAACCTGATGGAACTGGAGAGGGTCTGCAAGGAAGAATGGCAGAAGATCCCAAATCCAGATGTGAGAAACTTGTTGCATCATTCCCAAGAAGACTCATGGCTGTACTTGCTAAAAGGGTGCTTCTACTCAGTACTGAGCAAAGGGTCTGAATACTTATGACCATGTGATATTTCAGCCATCCTTTTTTCATGTCATTGAAGTGAGAAACATGACAGTCCTAGAGAACGGCAGGAGGTGGGAGGAATGACCGTAAACACTTATATTTTTCTTATTTTCACTTTCTCTGATTGCACAGCAACTTCAAAATGTATATACAGTACACACGGCAGCATGTGTTGCATCTGGTTTTACCACCGTAAACATGGTATGCTGCTACATCGTGTCTTTGTGCCTTCGGGTCACTTCAGGCTTGTTGACTGTTCACACTAGTGGTCACTGTGGATCATAATGAATGAATGTAATATCAATATAATCATAGATGCAGCAGTACAACAAATCTAAACTGTCAACTTTTTACATATTATGGTAAATTACTGTAGTTTAAAAAAATCAAATTGTAGTTTTGTGCTTTGCAGAGAGTAACTAAAATGAACTACTCTGTGTGTCCCTGTTCTTACATTTCGTATACTGTACTTGATAGGAGCTAACCAATGCTAGCAATTTGTCCTGTCAGAATTACCAGTAAAATCATGTACAAGCAGTTATTTGAGGTAATTATAATCATGGTTGGATTCTCATCATGGTCATTTTCATACACCAGTTTGAAATTGCTGGGATGACACTGAAGAATATAAATTTACACATTGTTTTCTATTATTTGATAGAGATGGCAGGTTAAACATCTGTACTACTTCACATCTGCATTCTGACATTTGCCATTTTTTAGAGCACCTAAAAGACAAAGTTTGTCAAACATGTTCATTCATACATGATTAATTGATGCGGCTATGTTTATTAACAATAACTGTTATTTTTACTAAGTATAAAGATGACTGAAATAAAATAATTACAAGACTTTTAGTGTGATAATAAAAAATAAACGGAGACAAACAAATCATCAGTTGCATTTCCATGTATGACATTCTAGTACAATGATTTAGAGGTTATAATAGTCAAGTTCAATTAAACTTAATTTGTATAGCTCCAATTCACAATGTACTGTGGTCATTTCAAGACACTTTACAGACACAATTAGTTCAAGACAATTTATTGTGATCCAATTAAAAGTAATTTACATTAGTGCATTTTATAACTGTGTTCATACAAGCCAATTCATAAAAAATAATAGCCTATGGAAACCAATTGATTACATCAAATCTTGTCTTTAACTCAATCCTCTCATCCTGAGTGTGGGGCAGCAGGCGGAAAGGAAAAAAAAATTTCAGAAGAACCCAGCTCAGCCATCTGCCTCAACCAGTTGGTGGTGTTAATTTCTGTTAACATCTCAACAGATGTTTGGAATTACATCAGAATTGATCAAATCACTTCTGACTGAATCAAATAATTCATTCAAAAACTTGCAGCACCCTGTGCATCTGTTTCCCAATCTGCATTAAATGGTCTTATTAGGAAGAGATACTACTGATACACACTATATTTATATCCTTCTCATTCAGATGTTAATGTGCCTCAGAGCAAACGCTCAGCCTAACTTTGCATGGCCATATAGCTTGCATGCGCTTGTAATGCTGCTGAACTGATGTTCTTGCCTTCCTGGCTTGATGCCTCCCATATCCATTGGTGGAAACATCTGTATAATACTATTTTAATCTGCTTGAATACTGATTTCTCTCCCTTTGTCTCCTCCTCTTTATCCCACTAACCACTGAAGGAAAGAGCAGGGCGAGACTACTTACAGGTTTGTATCACTCTCAGCTCATACCTCCAAAAAAAACTTACCCTTAACAAGCAATACATGTATTTCCTTGATGATGTGTCACACTTTATCTGTCTTCACATGTTTTTCTGGGTTAAATCAGTTTCATGGTTTGTTGATTATCATTTGATTTCAGATAAACCTGACTGGCTTAGTTAGTTGAAGTTGATAGAAAATTGTGTTATTTTTTTTTTAGATTTATTGTTAAAACCATTTTAAAACCAGCATGTTATGGCAAACTTATGACGGTGTTGTTTCCCAGAACTTGACAAAATTAGAAATAAGGTTGGAAAAACCAAGAGAAGACGCGTTGCTGCGTTTTATTAGGACATGCATCAATATAACAGCAGACAGTTGAACAATTACAAGGCTGACATGTTCTCAGGAACGGAAACCTGAGGTGTCAGGCTGATTAATTTTTCAATAATGTTGCACTGAATTATCAGTTGTTCATACAATTAAGAGCTCTGCTGCCTTCCCCCCTTGTTCCTTCAGCTTTTTCTTCATGTCTCTACATATATTTTCCAGGGTTTTTTCATATTTATTTTATTCTCTCCTCTTTTTCTCCCTGCTTCTTCTCTTTGCACTTGACTCTCAGACAGAGAAGGGTTGATGGGCTTCTTTGTCCCTGTTGTGTGTGTGCGTGTGTGCACACATGCTTACTCACATGCTTTCAAAGACAGGAGTCTGTACCATGTCTGTACCATGACGCACTTTTTCCATTGGGATGGTATTTATATAACTCATCAAACACAAGTCTAGGAGAGACAGACCGAAGTTGAAAAAGAGGGAGGGGAGATGGGGGGGATTTCAGCGAGGGGAAAGAGACAGAGAGAGATTTGCGAGTTTAATTATTCTAGTATAGTTTTTACAGTGCAGCACTTCTTTGTCAACATTTGTGGCCCTTATGTTGAGCCAGCAGCTTCTAGGCATTAAAGTATAAGACAGCCACACACATACATATATAAACATTAAGTTTATACTCTCAGTCAAACACGCAAACAAATGTGTTTCTCATCCTTGTACAAAATAGCATTTAATTAGGCTTTGTTGCTTCCACAACAACATTTATTTCCCCTAAATCCTCTTGCTTTAAAGGCTTAGATTAATTATGTTTTCCTTTCTTAGAAACTTTTGTTACAGCCAAGTCCAATTTACACTTGTTAAATCATAATTACACACACTTTCATAACGCTGTTTCTTCTTCTCTGTGCTCCCCTCCCCCAAGGGAACATGTAAGGCTCCGTGTTATTAGCGGTTTTACAGACTGTCAGTTCTGGGCTGCTCGGCGGTGGTAGGTGCCGTGGTAAATGGCTGGTAATTTTCGTTTAAGCAGACTTGTAAACACCAGCAGTAGTAAACATTAGGCGCACCACAAAGTGCTGCGGTGGGCTTCATGCTGAGTTTAAATAAGCTGGATATTGGCAGTGAGAGGCAGCATGAAATGACGGATAAGGGGGTTTAATCTTTATTTTATGAGTAGACAGGTCGGGCATCTTGTGTGTGTTTGTGCTTTGTGGAACAATGAAATTTTTTATTCAATTCCTGTGATGTGGGAAATGGAGAAAAAAGGAAATCAAGTGGTGACTGAGCAGTACGAGCAGTTTATAAGACTTCTTTGTCTCTTTGGCTACTTTTAACCTGGATGCTATCTCAGGATCATGTGTTTTAAAGCTGCAGCTGACTTCCTAGTTCATCACAGTTTACCGACTTTTATTTCATGATATGGCTGAAATACAAGAGATCACACCCAAGATATCCTGCTTTTTGTTTTGCAGACAGAGAGGTATAGATGGGAACTTTGTTTAAAACGTGCTGAACATTTTTACGTGTTACAAAGGACATAATATGGGTACATTTAAGGGTTAATGAACCCCTATTTAAGATTGCTCCAAAGTGTATGAAGGGTTAAATTCAGGCAAGCAAAAATCCGAAGCGTATATATGAATGTTTGCCATCCTAACATGAGAGAAAGCTGGGCTCAGGTGGGTATGCCTTTCACCCTGTTTACCCATTCCTGTGTGAAATGTGTCCCCTGCCCTTCTGTGAGTGTTGACTGTGCATCAGTACTGACAGCAGATCCACCCTCTGTTCAACTCCTCTTCCCCTCTTTTAACCTCCTTCCTCCTTTATTCCTTTCTCCTCTGTCCATCTCTCCCTCCTTTGCTCTAGTAAGGGTCTAACTAGTGGGAGACTCTTCAGAAGGTATTCTCGGAAATATAGGAGGTACCTGCAGTAGCATCCTCTCTGCCCTGCCTTTAGCCTAGTATCCTGTGGGAATGACTAACTAATAGCATGGAGGAGAGCAAAGAAAAGCAACTTTCTTCATACCTCTGTCTTTAAATGTTTACTTTATCCCACAAAGGACTTTGTATGAGACGGCTCCTGCTGCCTGCTGCCTGTAGAATGCAAACAAGACCTTGTCTCTTTATTACAAACTAAAGGGGAATTCCACTAAAAGTGAGTGTAAAAATAGACTTGGTTTTAAAAGGTGGTTATGAAATGCAAGCACTTTAAATTAACAGCCATCCAAACCGTTTCATTATATTAAAAAAAAAGGTTTTCATCACTAAAAAGAAATTATACTTGTCAAAGTATTATGTTTTCTCATTTAAAAGCCAATTCCTCTATTTTTACCCCACTACATCTTCGTAATTCACGAAGTTTTAGAATACAAGGTGAGAATTCCCCTTTATTTTATATAATGTTTTTGTCCATATGCCTTAAACTTACTTTATTAACCCAGCCTTACCCTATCAAGAACCTGCCTGGAGCCCAGTAACATGAATTTCTTTGATTTCATTCATATTTTATGTGATCATCCATAAATTTGTAGAATCTTGAGGGATCAGCAATACATTTCACTTGTGGATTTGTTAAGCAATGGTCCCATCATCTGTAAGGAATAAAACTGGTCTCATGACTGGTAAAAAGAAGTGGATATGAATAGAGCAATTCATGAAGCTGGACTCTAACATAAATTTTGCCCTAACAATGTATGCAAAGTCATACAAACAACAATAAACAGCTGTGAGTATCTTTTACTGATATTACTGCATGCTTCCTGCATCACTGCACTGCACAGAGATGGAAACATGGGTAGTAAACCAGTAGTTTTTTGGCTCCATCTGTTGCATTTATGGACATTTTGTTGTTTTAGTTGAGAGGATACACAGTACACTAAGAACAGAAAGTTTCTATAACCGTATTACCCTGAGCATTGGTGAAAATGTGTGATGTGTAGTATTATATGTGGTTCTACAGAAGTGAGGAAAGTATTGCACAGGGTTGCAAGATTGTGGAAACATAATGCAGCGATGAAAAATCAATTTTAACTTCATAGTGATAAAGATTCTGGCGAAACAGTCTGGTCAGGACAGAAAGGAATTTGGGGCATGGAAACTGTTTTGGAACCCTGCATCTCTCTCATGGTTCTGCTGCATTGCATGCTGGTCTACCTGCTGGTCTCTCCATTTACTGCAGCAAGTCTCATTGATTTAGAGCCAATAACTGAACCTAATGTGGAAAAACTCACTATTATTGTTTCTTTTTATACAGTTGCTAGCAAGCTATTTATTTAAATTGACAACAGTTGAGAGAAGAACATAAATACTTTTGATTGGTACTGAAGATTCATAGTGCTGTTTTGATAGAAACCCAGTATAAACTACTGCAGTAAAGAGGTAAAAATAAATAAATATAAATAGATAGATCGATCACGTAATCTGTCACATTCCATAGGATTTAGCTCTTTTTGGAATAAAAACAGCAAAAACTTAGAGTTTTTGAAAAAATAAGGAAAAATCATACAAAATTGAAAACACTGCAAGGTTTTTTTTCCAGGCCTCTTTCAATAATGTTGTCATTTGTTTAATATAGACTCAAAATGAAAACGCTGATGATGTATTAATGTGACCATGCTTCACATATCACCGTAAAGATCTCATTAAGTCTGTTTTGAAAAGGGAGTACATGAATAGATTATCAGCTGATGGGGGGGATTGCATCGTAGCACTTCAGGATGGATTACTGGAGGGTTGTTTTAGTGGCTTGGCGGGCAGACTGGCTCTGTTCTAGTGTTTTGGGCATGTCAGTTGGATGGATGGTGTTTGGTCTAAAGGAAAAGACAGAACACTGCCCTTTGTCTGCGCTCTGAACTCTTCTCACAACCTAAAGGGAAATAAGTGTTGACAGCATCCTTTTTTTCTCTCCCTCTTTTTCCTTCTATCTCTGAACCCCAACCTCTGGCACACACACTCTTTCTTTGCCACCTCCATCTTTCACTCATTTTTCCATCACTTGCTCCATTCCTTCTCCCTGATTCCTCTCTCTCACTCCCCTCTATCTGTCTGTCATCTTCCTCCTTCTCTTCACCCTTTTCTTGTCTTTTCTTACATCCCTCCTCTCAGTCAGAAGTTGAGCTTTAAAGAACGGGTCCGGATGGCCAGCCCTCGAGGTCAGAGCATGAAGAGTCGGCAGACATCCATAAATGACCGCCAGCGCTGTTCCCCTGGCAACGAGGTGGTGGGCAGCAACGAGCTGATGGGCGGGAGCCCTGCCAAAGTGCAGAAGAGCTGGAGCTTCAACGATCGTACCCGGTTTAGGCCATCGCTGAGGCTGAAGAGCCAAACTCGCACTGCTGCCCCAGATGGTGAGCCATTAACTGTGACCAGTCAACAAAACACCACATTAGACATCAGTGTAACATTTAATGCACTGCAACAAGGAGCTGAACAGTACATCTGCTGACAGAAATGGCTTTGAATTCTAGTGATCATCAAGCTTACAAAGCAGGCCTACATGTTTATCATTATTTTAAACTGGAAGATTTAGCTCAAAATGGCGCATTCATATTTGAGGTAATAGTGTATCAAATAATGAAAATGAAAATAGTTTTTGTTTAAATAGTCCACTGAGTTTAGATAGATGTGTTTATGCAGAGCATATTTGTGTGAAGTGTGGGCAACCCTAAAGTTTTTGCATATTTTGATGACTTTCTTGAAGTGAAAAAACAGGGAAATACCATATGTGTTTTATTTAATGAACTTAAAGGGTTAGTATGTGACATTTGAAAAGTCCATACAACAGTCAATTACCTTTCAATTTGTGAAGCTGTGGCTGTGTAATGATTTTCTTACCAGAGAGCAATTTCTTTTCCTCTATGTGTCTTGTAATCTTTGCTCATATGTTCTGTATTGTGGCAGTCTGTGGAACCACACACGCATGTTAGTGCACAACTTTAAATGCAAGCAAACATCTGCTTTTTCCTCCACTGAATAAATCCGAAACAAAAACACTGGAGAGGCTTAATATTTTATCAACCTTTATACTCTGCTGTGGAATAAGATGTTGCTGTTTTTATGTGACGGCCAGTGGTTAAAGCAACAACACTGAACTGAAGATTTTCACAGTTTTCACTGCCTAACAAAAGCTAATCCTGCATTCATCTTGCATCTTGTCTCCACTTTGAGCTCTCTCCAGCTGATGAAAACCAGTCTAATGCTGACTCTCATGTCATTTTTTGCTCTGTCACGTTCTTTTCTTTTTCTCACTTTCTTCTGTAGTGTCTTTTTTGTTTTTGTGCTAAATTCAAGGGGCAAACTCTGCCAGAGAAAAATGAAGCCAATTCCAGGTTGCCGGAAAATTGCAGTTCTCTCTTCATCCACTAGGAGCTGGCTGCAAAACAGAGCAATAGACTCCCATGTCAAAAAAAAAAAAAAAAAAAGCAGAAGAAAAAAACATGTTTACAGCCTGGTTCAAAAAATCATTTTAGGTTTAATAGATCAAGTTTTCCTTCATGTCAACTGTGAGGGGGTTGGATTTTTTTCATTACTCATCCATTTAGATGTTATTTAGTCTTGAAACATATGATTAGGGGCATGTCCTTTTGATTGACAGGCGGCAGACAGGGTGACAATGTTAGCCGTGGAGGCCACTAGTTAGCTCCCTATTTGCTCCCAAGAAGGCCTCAGCCTGTAGCAGAGTTGCACAACAGCAGTTTTTAGCGGGTTAACAGCAAGTCTGAACATGTCTTACCTTTTAAACTTCCTATCTTCATTCACTCCTGTTCACTTCTGATTAGCTCGGTTAGCATTTAGCTTGGCTGTCAATCATTTGCCCCGTGGCTTGGGGCAGCCCTGCCTTTGCCTATTTTAGTATTTTTAGGAAGTGACGACACACGCAACACAGCAAGATGTCAACAGTGGGAATCGCCCAACTGGGTTCACGTTCAGCCATTCAGACGTAACTGGATACTACCTCCATTTTTTTTTTTTTTTTTAGTCTTTGGTTAAATCACCCATGGCACCATTCAAAACTACCTGGGTGTTATGCAGTTGTTGGGACAAGTGGGTGTCCACAAGTTAGTGGTGTCATTTAAAAAATCCAAGTTTGGAATTATCTTTGTGAACCAAAGTTTTAAAGCCTTACATTAAAGTATCAATGTTATCAGGTTAGTATCAATCAATAGTGTTGGTGTCGATATTATCGATATTTGAATAGATCTTCCCAAAATTATTTAAAGGTAAAAAACAAGAAAAGGAAAAAGTAATTTTGGGATGCACCTTTAGATCCATGGGGAAATGGATAATGCATGGACCACCACTTATGACTGAGTGCATAGCATTTCCATCCATGATTTGTTGATTGAGGTTACTTAGAATCCTTCCTCCCTTCAATCAGTGCAACATCTCTTATACAGTGTTTTTTTTTTTTTTTGTCAAATCAAATGCTGTCCCTGCTTTTTTCAAAACCTAACTGTTGATTGCAGCCAAAAAGCTCAGTTTTAACTCTTCACATCAGTCGTTTCCAAAATTACTCACATACCTCAGCGCATACTTTGCATCCTGAAGATGTTCACATCTTTGATGAGCATACAGGTATGCTTTTGAGACTCTTCTGTGTAAACCATTTGTGCGCAGTGAAACAGTAAGATGAACCTTCAGGCTCCTCCTTCATACTTTCATGGAGAAGTGAAGATGATCTTAAGTTTTCTTTACTGACTTCCAAAATTTTATCCCCACGAACAATACAAAACTCCTGGGTATTGTACAGAATTTTAATTCATGAAGTAGGCGTGATAGGGTGTTAACATTTAAACAAAGTCTTGACTTGATTTTCTGTTTCCTGCTGCTTCACTTATTATTTTCTTTTTTTTTTTTAATTTATGTTATTTGCCCACTCATGTCCAGACTTTTTTACACAGTAACATGTGGTCAGGGATCAAAACAAGCAGCATGCCATAAAGACAGGATCCACTGTGTTTGGTTTCCGTTTAAAACTGAAAACAATTTTTGTAACTATTAATAATAATAATAATAATAATAATAATAATAATAATTGTGAACAACTTCTCAGAAGGTTTCATGCCATAGTAATTATTCATTCAGAAGCTGAAAATTACAGACATTATTTAAAAGAAGCAATTTATTGAAGCTTTTCAGAAAACATTTTGAGAAATCCTCAGATTTTAAGACTATTACTTTAATCTTTGCCTCAGTTCTAAATGTTGGCGCAACAGAGTTTGATTAAAACAATTTATTCAGCTTGGAGAGAGACAGAAAATCTGATCCCCTTTTAATGAATTTTACACATCTGAGTAATTTCTTAACTAAATGGACGTGTTGAATTGTCTCTTAACAGACTTCTCTGTGCATTTTCAGAAAACCCTACTTGAAATCTGTTGAATTATTCTTATTTTTACTCAGAAGGAAGCATGAATCCTTTATGAACTACGATAAAACCTGCAGAAAGTTTTTCTCCCCAGCTCTCAGTAATTTCCCAAGATTAAGTGGTGAATTTGTAGATTGTATTAGCACTTTTGTTTCTGTTTCTCATCCCTGTTTGACTCATTTTACACTTTTATAACTTTTTATTTAAGCCGTATCATCCCTCTTTCTTATTCTATCTTTTCCTTCCACTTTTCTCATGCTCTAAGTCTTTTTTGTCTGTCTGCACCTCTGTCCATATATAACCTGCTTTCATAATTATTGGCAGGATTAAGGATAAATTTAGCCTCATCCCTGACCTCATGAGCAGAGCTGGCAAAACTCGCCCATTCCTAAAGATCCCATCCAAGCAGGACATAAATTTTCACCTTCTAAAAGCCAAAATAGTATCAGTTTAAAAACATTCTTTGAGACTCCTGTAAAGAATCGCTCTGAAGAAAGTATTTTATGGGTTTTAAGACTGGAAGCGATTTTCCGCGGGACTACATTTATTGATGAAACGCTCTGTCTCACTCAGTGGACACAGGCCTGACCACAGAGGATTCCTTTGATGAGAGAGGCTGCCATTGTGACGTTACAGTGGAGGATCTTTCAGCTCCCCTCAAGGCTGTCATCAGAGCTGTCAGGTGAGCTCCTGGTTCTGTTGTAGCAGATATTACCTGTGTCTAGAACACCTGGAAATCAGCCAAATACTTGAAACATTTCAGGACATACAGCTCACATCTTAAGAATTTAATCCTAACTTTGCAAATTTACATTTAAATACTGTGACTTTGTCAAGTTTGGTTTTTTTCACAATGTACAAATGTGAGAAAACTGAAAATAAGATTACAGGACAGAAAGTTAGTGCCACAGCTTTTATGTTTTCACCCTGAAGATAGTAGCCTACAGTAAGTACATTCTTTCTTCCACAGACGCCGCCAAACCAGTCTGGTCTGACTTTTCTCAACTTAAGCAATCACTTCTTAATATATCTAAATTGCCATTTTAACAATAAACTATCCCTTTCCACCTCTAGTTTAAGCAGATTAAACTAAGATAAACTAAGATATCACAAACTGTATATTTGGTTGCTTCTAAACACCCATAACAATAGTAGATGCTCAGCAATTGATGACATTTTCCTTTAGCTGAGACCAAATCAAAATATTTTGAACCCAATTTCAGAAGTGGTTCACAAATCAAGAAAGACTTTCCTCTGGATAATTTTATTAAAACTCCTCTACATTTTCTGATCAGCCATTTCAAATGTTTTAGTGCTTAGCTGCAGACAAGTGCTGGAGGTTGCGAATAAATGATGCGGATTTATGACAAAAGCAAGTATGATCTGCAGCATCAGTTATGTGAATATGATGGAACAGTGCATCACTTCTGTGTTTGCAGGGACAAATATTTCATCCATCCAATTAAAATCATTCCAATCAGAGATTCCAGCTGACACGTTTACATGACGCATTTTTATTCTGTTTGGCGTTCAATCAGGTCAGAAGTGCTTCATGAAAAATGCAGCAACTGGCATGATCCATATTATTACACAGTGTAAAAGCAGCTTTTGATGGTTTGGGGGAGGGAAGTTGTTTTTGATTGTACAAACTTCTTCTTTTCATGTTTCTGTTGTGAATTCCCTCCTGCTTCCTTCTGAGACACTTCATCCAATCCCACTTAAAAGAACAAAAAGGGCTTAATCACTTTAAAGACAACCGGCATTTGTCTCGATGCCTTGATGTTTTTCTCCAGCCTGCTTACTGCTTTGAAAGTAAGAGTGATTAAAAAGAAAAAGACATAATGAAATCACACTGGATAACAAACTGTTTCAAGGATGCAGACAGCACTGTTTATTGTTAAGTATGTGCTGCAGAAATTCACCCCGTACCAAAAGAACGATCCCACGTCTCACACAGGATCACTTCATTTCTGTCACTATAAATGCTCCTCATCAATTAATAGACTTTAGATGTAATTCTGAGTTCATTAAAAAGCCACGTTTGAACTATTGTTTTTTTTCCCCAGTGCAGTAGACTATCACTTGCAAAGTTGTAATGCTGTCAGCCACTTTTCCATGACAGTCAGCCTCTGACCAAGATCTATAGTCCATCACTTTATTTTAGACTTGCGTGTAGTGTTTTGTCCAACAGTGCATCTTAAAAATGTTTTTGAACACATCAAATTAAGGCTTTTTGCAGCATCTTTATTCATTTTTTCTTTTTTCCGCACACTTTAAGCTCAATTTTCCACATTGTGAGTCCATGCATGTGTGGCAACCCTGCTCCCTTATGGGAATGTTCCCTTTTAGCATAACAATGTAGACTTTCTGTAAATATCTCAAATCTTAGGAAAATTCCAGGCATATATTTTGGAGTATTTTCTGATAATATAGAAATAACATCCAGACAGGAATTGTTTCTTTGTTCTGTAATTTTATCAGTTTTAGTTAGATCATAGTTTGGTATTGAAATATCCTGCATTCCCATCCCTTTCTCAATGGACAAATGGACACACCGTACCACTACCACCCAACCCTGTCTGGCCTGCCCACCCAGCAGGTCACCTCCATGGGCAGCCAGAGACCAGGGCTTTCCCAGGGTGTCGGGTTGAGGGCTGGACACCCCTCCCCTGTCAGGACTGTTATTACAGAGGGTCATCTGTCACTGTTGTTTCCATTTAGGCTGTGAAAAAAAAAACAGGCAACTGGAAACAAGCAGAAGACACAAGGGAATCTAAACCAACCAAGAACATAGATCTACTTACCTGTATCAATATTATTCACCCAGCAGCAGCTTGCTTCACCAAGGACAAGGAGATAGAATATTCCGTTATAGTTTCAAAATCATTCATTTTGAGACTTATGAATATCTCAAGAGAAAAATTAGATATTGATCACAAGTTCGGTACTCTTGAAAATATTAGAAATTTTATGTTATACGAAGTAACCCCCCACAAAATTAAAAAAAAAAGGAAAACATCAATCCTGTAGAAGTTCTTAAAGTTACTGTTGCCATCTAGTGGTTGGTTTTAATAATTACACATTTTTGTCAATGAGTTGTATTTTCCTTTTTTGTCTCACTCCTGTTGGCTTTTGTGCTTTTGTGTTTTTCATTTCTACCTGTTTGTGTTTGTCTGTGTAGGATCATGAAATTTCATGTAGCTAAGAAGAAGTTCAAGGAGACTTTACGTCCATATGACGTGAAGGATGTGATTGAGCAGTACTCTGCAGGACACCTGGACATGCTCTGTCGCATCAAGAGCCTTCAAACCAGGTCAGGAAACACTGGGCATCCACTCACATGCATTCACATTTTCACTCTATTTTGTAACTGTTTTTATAAAATGTTCGTGTTTACGATTTGCAGACTGATTGGGGATTATAGCTTGGATTATTTTACCAGTTTTGGGTTCATTTGTGAAGCCGTTGTAGTTTTTCTTTACTGGGTTTTTTTGTGGTTGTGGATAGGGATGTATACCGAGTACCGGTATCGTTTAGTACCGGTTCCTAATCTTAACGATACCAAGGTACCGAAGAATCTGACAAACGAACTCTATTATACTTTTGTACATCTACCTAGCCATCACGTTATCATTACACAGTCAAATAATCACAGTGATGGATAAGACAGACACAATTCCCTTATTTTCCACTCCTCCCCACCTTATTCTCCCTCCTCTCTAGCAATCTTCTCCACCCTGCTTTTCTCTTGTCTTATTTCTCTTTTTCATAAGAGTCGATAAATACCGGTATCAAAGGTATCGAATTGATCCGATAAATCATAATATATACTCCCATTGTGGATGTTGTTTCTGACATTGCTGCAGTTCCTGTTAGTTATACAAGTCGTGACCACTTAAAAATAAAACCTTCTCTTTTCCTTTCTAACATTGAGTGCAATGCTGACTCAGTCTTTCTTGCACAGGCTGTATCTACATGTGTGTTCCCTCTTTCTCCCAGACTAGACACTGTAGTGGGTCCCCCTCCAAGGCCATTCAGCAGCCGTGTCAAGACCTTTTCCTCTCCCTCGCTGCATTTATATTACAGCCATGCCCGGAGGAAGCAATCTGCGCCGGGGTTAGACCTGCCCCATGCTTAGCTTTTCCCTCGACCGCTCCCCCGTTAACATTCCCAAACTACCGGACCTGGGCCAAACGCATGCTATCATAAAAAAAAACTTCTATTTAAACCTTAAGATGCTAAGCCATGTTGAATCAACATAATATTTTGTGCATTTGATATTGGTCATTTGCTTTAAACTAAATTTAATAGTAAACTTATGGGATTTACTGAAAAGATGATATTTGGTACGTCATGGTGGGGGGTGTGCACTAAAATTGCTTCTCCATAAGTGCAAGTTGGCCCAGGTTCAGGCCAGAAAATCATATTCAGTTTGATGAATTGTTTATTCATCAAAGCACGCATCAGCACCACCACAGAGGTCCTTGAGAGTTCAAACATTATAATTTTGCCTTTTTATTTATTTTTTTTTTTTGGTGTCCAGAATCTCACAGGTCTAAGAAGATTAACTCTTCAGCCATGACAAAAGGCTTTTCTAATGAGACCTTTTCATTTATTTTTCTTTTGATTAATGCTGACATTCATCATATGCATATTAAAGATTAAAACATACATTTTATTTATGCATGGCTGACTAGGAAATGTGATAAAATAAACTTGATTTGAACAACTCAAGGACTTCAAATAGTCTGCAGAGATAACAAGAGCTGCACTGTCTTTAGTTTAGCAACATTTTGGCCAGAGAAAACGAATAATAGAACTTGCTCTTCATTAAACTTTCATTAGCTTTTACTTTTAATTTAGAATTGTATGACTTAATATTTTTTTTTTCATCAAAAGGTTTCATGAGTTTAAATCAGAGCCAAAGCACTAAGTTCACCAGGGGCGCTGTAGTGCAGTTCCTATTTGGGTCTAGTGCATTTCTTGCACATACCATAGTTTTAAGCAATTTGTAGCTCTTGATATCGACTGCAGTCTGGTGTGTTGTGATGCTGAGAAAGCAGCAGTGCTGTAGGAAACACTAGTGTTGTCACTAGTACTTCTGGGAAATAGCATAGTACTGCATTGTTTTCTGTATCTGCTGGAAAAAGGTGTGTTTACTAGTAAAAAAAGAAAAAAAAAAAGCTGTAGATACACACAGACCAGATGATTGCAACTATCTACCGATGAGCAACAAGATCATCTGGGTCATTTACCCCAACAGTGAGATATCTGGTGGTGCTGTCATTAAGCTGTTTTGGGTACACTTTTTTTCATTAGGGGAACGGCTTGCCGTAAAATAACTCACTTCATTCATTCATCTTTCATATCAGCTTCAACCTGGGTTAGAGAAATGTTAGATAGACTCAACAGCTCACCAGTTCATCATGAGACCAACACAGAGACAAGCAAGACAAACTAAAAAGGCAGCAGAACAAATGAGTTGTGCTGAAGACGTTTTGCCTGAAATGCTGAACAGCTGCTGCCGAAATCTTACTGGAGGCAGTTTAAATGTAATGAAAGATGTACATTCAAACTGCTGTTAAAATACATTTCTTTCTTTCTTTCTTTCTTTCTTTCTTTCTTTCTTTCTTTTTCTTTCTTTCTTTCTTTCTTTCTTTCTTTCTTTCGTTTCTTTCTTTCTTTCTTTCTTTCTTTCTTTCTTTCTTTCTTTCTTTCTTTCTTTCTTTCTTTCTTTCTTTCTTTCTTTCTTTCTTTCCCTCTTTTTCTTCTTTCTCTTTCTTTCCTTTTTCTTACTTTCTCTCTTTCTTTCTTTCTTTCTTTCTTTCTTTCTTTCTTTCTTTCTTTCTTTCTTTCTTTCTTTCTTTCTTTCTTCTTCTTTCTTTCTTTTCTTTCTTTCTTTCTTTCTTTCTTTCTTTCCTTCCTTCCTTCCTTCCTTCCTTCCTTCCTTCCTTCCTTCCTTCCTTCCTTTTTTAACATGTAATAAGTAATAATAAAAGATAGGAAGGTAGAGCTTGTATTACCACAGTTTAAAATAATAATAAACATGAAAAACAACCATTTTACAAGTGTAAGAAAGCCCACAAAATAACGTGTAACTTCTTTAAAGCAATAGAATGATTAGACCAGACTTGGTTTATGGGTGCAGCAGTGCAGTGCCTGAATCGTACCATGACTAAGGGAAAATGCAGCACCAGTCAGGTCCTTACTCACATAACCCACTCCTACAGTCTGAAAATCAGATTTCATTTTCCTGAGGTGTGTTATATGCAGGACCAGGCATTCGCCCAATAATAAGAAAAATAAACAGGAAAATAATACACTAAATGCATAAACATATTCAGCTAATAACCAAGCACATTCACATTAACACCGATGGCCAGTTGAGAGTTGAGGGGGCATATATGTCTTTGGATTGTGGAGCGCGGAAAACACAAAAGTCATAGCTGGAATTCCAACCTGAGCCGCCTTTCAACACACAGTTGCTCAATCCTGACAGGAAGTGTATTTCAAGATGTCACTGTTGATATTCATTTACGTAGAAAGATTCACTGAAAATTTTGATGAGTATGAACATGGTGTGAATCATATTTCATAAATCTAAAAGCTAGAATCACGGCAGAAGGGGAAAAAAAGCTGCCATCATGGTACGTTGTTGCCAGACACATTACTTCTCCTTTTAAGTTTAAGAAGAAAACAAACAACTAACACACCACAAGGGGATTATTTTACTGTATTGCAGAGTAAAGAAAAAAAAAAAAAAACTACTGGAGCCCTGCACAGTGGTGTTTATATTTTTTTGTTTGTTTTTAAATTAGTCTAATTTTCCACCCAGCATCTTACTCTTTTGTGGTAAGGGTGGGATGTGTGAGTATAGTTTCAGTTTGACTAAAATTCCAATATAATTACTGGTGCAGAGTCATTACAGTATCAACATTTCCTGTAAAAGGCGAGTCCAGTCTGCTCTGATTGGTCAGCTCCCCACAGGCTGATCACGCTCCGCTCTACTATTTTACATCAGCTCCATCAGGCCTTTAAATGAGCTAATTTAGTACAGACCAACGAACATGTTTTCAGTGTATTTATTATTAATTTCATTCCATGAAATAACGAGGTCTGAAAAACCAATATGAATACTACAAACATATTTTTTGTCATGTCTGGTCATGATGCTGGTGTGTCACAGATGAATGGTGAAAAACAGATCATACAGTATATCATGCATACTTGATTGTCATGGGACTTAAATTTGCCATTGCTTTCTCTACATTTACTGTCTGTAGGGTTCTAGATTTATACTGACTAATTTATCTTTGCAGGAGATATTGTGACAGTTTTATCCTTAGTGGAAGATAGAAACAGCAGTTTGTAAACATCATGACAAGAAAAATGAGGATTAAGATTTTTAGGAACCATTTAATTGGAAAACATTTCTTGCAAATCTAAATTTTGCTTCAAAAATCATTTTCTCCCTTTCTGTGTGTATCTATAAGCTGGTGTTGAATTTAGTCGATGAATGACTTCATTCATTTGTGCATAAGTGCCTCAAAGTTTGATGCTTGTGATTGTGTTTTGGTGTGTTTGTATGCGTGTGTGTGTGAATGTGAGAGATGTATCTGACCCAAACTTTCTCCTTTCTCCAGACTGGCCAGTGCAGCGGGCTCTGGTCCCAACCTAAGTAGCCGACCCAGGAACATGTCCTCTCCTGCTCTGCACTATTATTACAACAACAACAGGAGGAAGCTCTCTGGCACAGGGTTACATTTATTTCTCCTAATTAGAGTTTAGAGTTCATTTAGCTGCCATTATGGGAACAGCTGGTTGCCACACAGTCCACAAAATTGTTTGACTCAGAGAAGAAGGAAAAAAAAACATTTTTAAATAAATTTTTGCAAGAAACCATATGATTGAAGTCTACATTTGAACATGCTGTGCTCCGTGAAAGTTTTAGACAACTGCAGGAAATGCTTCTTTTGCCAAGGCCAGATCTGAGATCGACAAATATTTGAGTTTGTTTATTAGCAAACTCAAACTTAAACTACTGAGATTAGCAGTATCTAATTTAATAAAGAATTTGAGTGAGGATAAAGGCAGATCAGGATTTCTTACTGAAAATTTACAATAGCTGAATGGGCACAATATTTAATTACCCTTGATTATTAAATTGCATTGCAATTCATTTCCTGCTTTGTCCCTCAAATTGGATTATTGTAAGCCCTTACCAAAAAGAAGTATTCCTTAAATACATGTCATTAAGTATACTCCAGTAAACTAAAGTATATCCCCCAAGTGTACTTTTATTTACCAAGTACACTGCTATCAGTGTACTACCAGCATACTAACAAGTTTACTTCCTGGGACTAAATTTGCCCAATTTAAGTATTTAAAAGTATACTTTTAAATATACTTAAAGGAATCTTCTGGTATACTGTTAGTGTACTTGCACTAAAACTTCAAGCTTACTTTTACTTTTAGACAGACTGTACACTTTAAAGTATACTGAAAGTATACTTTTAGGTATACTGTTAGCTTACTCGTACTGAAACTTTATGCTTACTTTTACTCTAACAAAGTACACTTTTAAGTATACTAAAAGTATTTTTCTATGTTTACTGTTAGTTTTCTAGCAGTAAACTTCTCAATGCCCTTTTCATTTAAGAAAATAGACCAAAGTATACAGAAAGTAACCTTTTAAGTTTGCTATGAGTTTACTGATAACACACTTATAGCCCACTGTTTAGTGTTTAAAAGTACATACTGAAAATGGCCTTATTATACTTCTACTCTACCTTTAATGCTGAGTAAAAAAATATTACAAAATTTATGTCAAAAATAGATTCAGGCATTTTATTTGACTCCACCAAATGGTCCCCTAACATTTAAACTCTTTGTATGTTTGAAAATGTACTATAAATTTACTGCTATTAAAGTATATTCTTCAAAAGTTTAAATATAAATATAGGCTTAATATGTTCCACTTCTTGTATATTTATTAGTAAATGCCAAGTAAACTTTTTTAAGTATATTTCTGATAAGTACATAAATAGTAAACTGAAAGTATACTGTTTTATTTAAAGTTTAAAATCAGTAAACTTTAAGCATACTAACTACTTTTTGGTAAGGGAGGCTTTGATCTTCACTCACATGGGAAGAATTAAATTCACTATGTCTGACTCAGGTGTACATTTTAGCATGTTTAAACAAGCACACAAACCCAAACACATCTGCTCACTGCAGCCGTTGGTCTCAACTGTATTCCGTGTCATTTGTTTACTGTCATTAGATTGTGTGTGAATGTTGCTAACCTGTGTGGAATTGTTGGTGTGTAGAACTGTTTCAACAACTTATTAATGCAGGGCAAAGATTTAAAAATAATAAGAATAAGAAAAAAAAATAGTTGTAAAGTCTTGCAAGTCAGGATGTGCAAATTAACATTTTTTAAATGGAAATTGAATTACTGAAACAAATATGCAGTAATGGGAACATTTACAGTACTAACCTTTGTCTTGCTATTTTTCAAGCACCAGTTTCATCCTGTGGTTGAAACACGTTAACAGAACAGAAAAACAGGCATTTGCCTGTTTTTATGAGCCCGCTCATGAGATTTAGTGCAACGTTTAAGTCATGTGTGTTGTATGTTTTACTAACTGTAATCCTAACATCTTGCTGTTGCTTTAGGTTTGTTGTCTGACTGGGGATAACCTGAAATGAGGCTCAGGTGCCTGCTTGTCTTGCGTCATTATTTTTCTAGTATAACAATACCAGGATTTGTGTGTACATTAGGGTGGATCAGATTCTGGGAAAAGGCCAGATTCCTATGGATAAGAAACCGAGGGACAAACTTCTCCCGGATGGAGACTCACTGGAGGGCATGAGCATGCTGGGACGTGTTTGTAAAGTGGAGAGACAGGTATGTGTGGAAAGAAAAAAAGAAATCAAAGAAGGAAATGTGATGCAATTATGTTGTTGACTACCTATGAATGGCAGACTATTCTGCCACATGAGAAATGTCACTTTAAAAACCAAATCTTGGGTTTGAAAAAAAACAAATAAATAAAAAAGACTTTGTTGCCTTCTTGTTTTGTCCGTTATCTCACTAATTGTTTTCCCTTGTGCTCAGGTCACTTCTATTGAGTCGAAGTTAGACTCTTTGCTGGATATTTACCGCCAGGTCCTACAGAAAGGCCCTTCAGCTCTCACTCTCTCCTCCCTCCCTCTGTTTGAGCTGGAAAACCAGCACCACCACTCGGACTACCCAGCCTCCCCCCGGGGAGGGGATCCCGTCAGAGGCCGTGGAGACAACAATGGTGGCATGCACCGTTCCCTCAGTGCCAACCCCAGAGGTCTGCGCCTCATACTGGCACCTGCTGATGACGATGGTCCTCCAGACTCAGCACCTCCATCTTACCCTCCATCCACTGCCTCCCTCTCCCCCTCACCCCTGCTGCCCCCAGATAGCCCTTACCCAACCCTGGTGACCCCTTCCAAAAAAGCACACTTCCCTGACCTGCCGCCCCCACCTCCCTCAGCAGGGAGTTTCACCCTCCAGCTGCCCCCCATGTTGCAGCCCTCTCACCTCCGATGCCCAACTGATATTGTCTCAGATGATTTGACAGATGGAGTAGCAGCTGATGAAAGGAGTCTGGGCCCCTCTGTTGTTGTGGGAGGCAGCATCGATGATGACCAAGAGGGGGACACTGAGGGAGGCTCTGTACAGGAGAGGGTGAAACTGCGGGAGAAGCCTGGCTTGAAATCTGAGGGGGTCTGGAGGAGGCATTTGAGCCTTGAGGTTAACCCCTTGCTGCTTCTCTCATCTAACCAAGAGGGGAGGCCTTCAGACTGGGGGGGCAGTCTTGGGAAATCCCTCTCCGTGCATAACCTCAGCCAGCCTTTAACCAGCCGTGCCACCGGTCTCTCCTCTGCACTTAACAACAGCAGCAGCAGCAGCAACAGTAGCGAACGTGGCACCGGCCATGGTGACCTCAGCAACTGGGATGGAACGGACCTCTTCATTAATGATTGCAAGCTGGAGCCAGCGGTTGAACATTTCAACTTCCTGTCTCAAGGACCCGAGAGCAGTCCTTCAGACAGATTACAGACTGCAGAGGGTGCCGTACCTCACCCAAATGGAAACTCTGAGTTTCTTAGTCAGTCCTCACACATACAACTGGTATAAGCACACACAAGACAACACGCACACACGAACTACAACCTCTATGTACACACTATTGTGGCTGAAGCCGCTTTTTAATGTATTTATACAAGGCACTGCACAGATTATGTTCCAAATTTTACAATTAGATACTTTGTATGTGAACAAACAATCCTTTTCTATTTTGTTTCGCATGATTATGTCCAGATGCATACAGATTTCATTGACCTACACACTTTTTATGTGGCACTAGGGCTGGGCTGGCCTCAAATCTATAGGCCCTATTGCAGTATAATCTGAGCATGTGCGCGGTAACGCTATATATCGCAATGTATTATACAGTATATATGTCAAGACTGTTCTAAACATACTTGCATACCAGATACATTGCAGCAGAACAAACACTTCAAAAAGCATAGAATGCCATTTCTAGAACGCTTATTGTACAATTTTTTTTTAAAGGAAACTAATCAAGTTGAACAGATTTTTCTGCTACATATATAAAACAACCAATATATAGAACATAGAATATTGAACATTTCAAATTTGCAATACCTGATGAAAAAATTAACACCTAACATCAGTGTTTATGCTTTCTGTGTGCTGTGATTAAACCTTCTTGCACATCAGAGGTTGTTCGCCAAAAACAGTGTTTCCCTACAAAACTTTGTAGCCATGGTAGCTCCATTGGTCAGACACACACACGTATATACTGTATAATTAATTTAGGATTTTTAATAGGGCCGTCAAAATGAAAGTGCTAATGCAGAGGGTTTAATCTGCAAAATAATGCATCAATTTTCTAAACAACTAAATTGTTACTCTAAAAATCCAAATTTGGCATTATCTCAATGAGAGAAGCTTATTTTGGGGGGTGTTTAGCTGGTTTGGTTCAGTTGTGAACCAAATCCATAAAAAGAACACTTTATCCTCCTTATTTATTTACTTTGTGATATCTTTAAAACCTTATGGCCATTCACACTGCATGTGCGCCACGTTCTAGCTCAGCAGTGCATCAACTCACACCGGAAGCGTGACAGATATTTAATTAGGCCCGGCTTTATTGCATGCTGTGTTCACTTGCAGAGCAGATGTCTGACAGCAGAGCATCCCTACCTGCTGTGCTGCATCAATTAAGAAAATTCTGACATTCTCATCATCAACATGTGGCAGATGTAGTCAAAATCTCCACCGTTGGCCAAATTTATATAGTTTCTGCCACATACCGTTTATACCACCCAACCCTATGTGGCACCTAAATTACAGGGTATGCTGTAAAAGAATGTAAAAATTTGAATGCAAATGGTCGTGTTCATGTTACACAAAATCTGAAAGCAATATTTAAATAGGAGAGGTAGCTGAAAAGATTTAAAAGGTTTATTTTAAGAGAACAAAAAAAAGAATATTTTGCTTTCTGCCGTTTTGTTTAGACAGTGTCATCAGATAAGTTGGCTTCTTACAAGATCAGTGATTAGTCAACTTTCCTACTGCATTTTTATTTTGGAATCCAACCAAAGAACTTAATCCAGACTTTTCAGAAGAACAAGTCCAAACTGTCATGATATATATTAAATAAAGCAGAAAAATTATTGTACAGTTATACTGGGGTGTGTTGAAAGTTGCAAGAGCCAAAGGCCTGTGCAAATGATAGGTCTACTTTGGGCAAACATGCACACATACACACACACTGACATAGAGAACATTTAATCACAATCTTCAAATACTCTATGTAGAGTTAACTAGATGAAGAACTGCGACGGGCGAATGACAACAGTTTTTATACAAATGCTTATATTGAAGCATTCTTCGAGGAAGAGGGAGAGGCATTCATTCTGCTTTGTCTGTGTTTGTCTTAGGAAACATAAAATGAAATCTTCTACGTATGCTGTCTTACATCACCGCATGGACATCCAAAAATGAATGAAAAGAGAAAAGGCCTGAAGAGATGGGGAAAAGTTGAGCTGAAAAAAAGAGATAAAAGACAACAAACCCATAGCATGTACTCAGACCACAGTTATCTCAATCTTATGAAGATGTGATAACATTCATACAGTTTCTTAGCTTAATCTGTGGAAAAACAGCAGATACAAACCCGATCATAACAATATCAGCCAGTACTAAACCACTTCCCACTGGGTTTGGATGGTGGTACAGTTAATTAATTGCTACAGTAATGGTTCAAATGCTGAATTGCAGTATGTTAAACAAGTGGGCCTTCCCAACCGAGCATGAGATGCTGCATGTCTTAGCCGTTGCAAAACTTGAAGACATAAGAAGAGACCCGGTTGCTGGTGGCCTGGTTGTCCTGCATGTTCAAATGTTTTCAGAATGTTTGACAAAGTCTGTAATGTAAATGTAGTTTTTTTTTTTTCAATTCTAATTTGAACTAATCTGGTAGTCAAGAGCATTAAAGCCAGTTATACGGATAACCCAGATGTGACCCTAATGTCCATTGTATAGTATTTAAAAGGCATTTTATTCTATTTTATTTTTTCTGTTTTGTGAAACCCTTTTGGGTTTTTTGCACCTTGTGAATCAGTTTATGATTAAATGCTGCTGGACTGACTTAAGACCCAGTATGAAGAAGAAGTAAAAATTTGACTCACAGGGCAGAATATTATTAATTCAGCATGCATGTTATTTTATTTAAGAGTGAGGAAAAGGTCAATGTGGCTCAAGTATTCAGAGTTCATATACACAGCAGTGTCCATGAGATCACCCTTCTTCTCAAGAGGAAAATTGAAAAATTCTCATCTACAGTAGAAAATAAATGAGGCTTGTGCATGGCCTGTTTGTGCCCTATAAAAGGTCCTTTATAATTTACCAAGATTTTGATGATTCTGGTGCACAATTGTATATCATACACCTTAATCCTAACTAAAATAGTAAACCGTTTGGACTTACATATATAGAGGTGGACTTGAGAAGTGCATTTAATCCATGTTCAAATCAAGATGTCAGTGACAGGCTTTGGAAAAATTGTGTTTGTATTAACTGACACTGTTTTCATTGCTGCCCTGCGAGTAGATGGGTTGATTGCTCTTTAAAGAGAAATATGCACAAAAACCATTAGCTTTCATGTTTCTTTGGTTTCCATTTTGATTAATTTTGTCACAGCAGTCTTAAATATATATATATATATTATCCTTGTAATGACACCCTTCTTACATCCTTTTTTTCTAAGTAATATTCCCCTGTGATCAAGTGCATTGCTTAACAAATTAACCTTCTGTAGTAAAATATAACAAGTACTCTTTTTAACACGACAGTTGTTGACACTTGTATGTTTTTTTTTATATACAGTATGTATTTTGTACACCATGCAAGAGTCGTTCTGGTATGATGAAATATAAATCCATTATAAAGCACAGTTGTTTCTGGTGAGTGCTAGGAGCCTGACAAATGTGACATGGTAGGTTAATGCTTGTCTAATATTGGAATAGATTTGTTGTAGTTATTGACTGAATTTTGCGACATATGATTAACTGTGTAAGCCCATGGACTCCCATTCTGTTGGAGAATAGAGGTTTTATTCCCTCTCATAAAACATGCTTACTTTTGCAATCTGTAAATTGCTTAAGGGTGCCTTTTTTGCATATGAAATCCTTTTATTTTGATCTCATAGAGCTATGAAGGCCTAGTTTGCCCACAGCCTATATCATAATGTACTGAAGTCAAACTGCTCATTTTGGATGGGGGCATCCAGAGCCATTGGGTAATGTCACTATAGCCACAGACTTTACGGCCTGGGTGGCTGATGAAATCATTTCTCTACTGCTTGAACAGTAATTTATTACACAGCTGGCCTTAAAGCTTGATAATGTAAACATTATTATTAATTTGAAATTAATTTATTTAAGTGCACATTATGTTCTCTGGATGAGAAATGCAAAAATAATTTTATTATTCATCAATAAAGTATGGATTAACTGAACTATATCTCTTGGGTCTTTTTAATTCATTCATTTTCATTTGATTAATTTATCCTTTTTTTAGTAATACAATTAATATTTTATTACAAATTGTATTTATGTGAATGAAAAAAAAATTATTTATGCAAAACTAGTCAAAGCACCATGTTTTTTGGGGATTGAGGTTTTCACAAACCCGATATTAGAGCTAAAGCATTTTATCAAACGTATATAGTTGTTTATTCACAATTTCCTGCTAAGTTCAGTCATTTTACACTCCTATTTTTCATTCAATATGCCTAAATACAAATTAAAAGGTAAAAATCTGGCTAATATCTAGATATTATCGGATGTCTGACTGTACAGATGGGATGTAAAGGCAACGTTGCCTTGACAGAACGTTTAACGGTTAACTGCCAATGAAGCGGCAGCTCGCTGGTTGGGAGCTCAATTCAAAATGTCTGACTGGGAGGACAATGACGACGGAGCTGCTCACAAGCCGGCACCCAAAGCTGCTACGACTGAATGGAAATATCCAGGTGGTGAAAGTCAAACGGGAAATGTATGTTTCGGTGTAAGAAAAGGAACTACGTTTGGAGCCTCGAGGGAGGAGAGAGGTGGCCGCAGTAACGAGGAATTCGACTTCAGGAGTCGGAGAGGTGGAAGAGGAGGCCCGCCGAGAGAAGGACGAACATTTGTCCAGGAAAAGTCGGACAGTTCTGTCCCTGTGACCATTTCAGTTGAAAATGCCTCAGTTGGGAGGGTAATAGGTATATTCCAACCTATTTATTTCATTTGCAGATGCAGCGTTTCTATATGATGTTAGCTAAAATGAATTTAGTTAGCTAGTTATGCTAAATCATGATCCGCAATGCAAGCCTGAAAGCAGCTTAAGACTGAAGTAGATTTAGCATTCTGCAGACTTCGTTTTGTCAATCACATGGTTTGTCAGAGACTGGCCTCTGCCTATTTAATCCTGCTGAATTTGCTGAATGTTTTCATTATGGGTCTTTATGTATTCATGCTGTTTAAAGGTCGCGGAGGAGCCAAAATTCGTGAACTTGAGGAGAGCAGTGGTGCAAGAATCAAGGCAAGTAGATTCAGGATACTGAACGAATGTCCAACTTCAAATTTAAAACGTTTAGGACTGCGGTGTTTAAGCAGTAACAGAAAAAGTTGTTGGTCCTGTTAGAAGTGTTTCGTTACCACATTTTGTCCCCATGAAGATTAATATACATTTTGGCCTTTTATGAACAAGGTAAGACTAGGTCTTTTGGAAAATTAATTGCTTATAGCTACAGCCACCTTAGTAAATGAACATCAGGATTTGTTGTATTTAGAGTCATGCCTAGTGTTATTTCACGGCCCCTGTGTACATTTGTTTTTGTGTCTTCAAGATAAACAAGGGTGACTATGAAGGAGAGGTGGTCATCTTTGGGTCGTCTGCTGCTCAGCAAAAAGCCAAGGAGATGATTGAAGAACTGGTGGCAGGTGGCAGCTCACGGTTTACTAATGGTATGGAAGCTTTGATGTTGAATTATATATTTTTTTTACCTTTTCTGCTGGATTTTGGGTGGCTGAGCAGTCTTAAGGCAGGTACACATTACAGGAAAATCAGCCTGATTTATGTCCCGATCTTCCCCTTACGATCAAAGCCAGCAAAGGTCCGATCGTGGATGTTTGCAAAAAACATCGCATCTGATCTTCTCATGGTGTGATGTGAGTTACGAGTGATTTTGTTCAATCCGCTCAGAAGGCCTCGGAAGGAGAGATCGTAGATAATGAACATGTTTAATATTTGCGACTAGAAATCCTGGTCTGTGTGGTGCAAGTCCTTTCAGAGTCCTCTGTAGTGTTAATAAAAACAGGGTTCCCGCAGGTCCTTAAAAAGTATTAAATTTAAATCCTGGAAAATAAAGGTATAGTCCGAAGTTCCCCCTGTAAAAAATAAACGTTACACTTGAGCAAGTGAAATCCGTCTCAAAACCTGCCTTTGGGCCTCTACTACCGTGCCCTGGTGCGTTTGAATGTAACTCCCTCTCCCCCTGCCTGTAATTTCCTCTTTTGTATTGTTTTGGTCTGGTCGGGACGTTTCTGGGTGGAGATTTCTGTTTATATCGGCAGCCAATGACAGAGCTAAGAACAGGATGCTGTGTGGAAATAAGCTCATGATTGGAGCAGACACCAGTCACTCGAACTCTCGAAGGAAAAAAAAAAAAGAAAGAAAACACTGTGGATGCACCGAAGAAAAGGTAAGAGCTTCAGATAATGCACTTTGGAAAACCAGGGTTAATTATAGTTTGGCTTGTACCCGCTTCTGAGCTCTGAAGGAGGAGCTTGAAGTTGAATAGGCTAGCTAGAACGAGGCAACCATTAGCCTGAGAGGGAGGAGCGCTAAGTTTGAATACTGTTGTTTGCAAACAGAAACGCTGGAGGGGACTTCGGACTCTACCTTTTAAAATTGCTTAAATTTACCATAAATTTAGCTGTAGGTATTAACTTTTCAGCCGGTGTGTTTAATGCTGATGGGAAAGCACAGCACGTTTTTTTTTATTTTTTTTTTTTCAATAATTTTATATTGATAAATTATAAGTGATAAGGGAGGCTCTTATTCAAATTTATTAATAAACCAAGATTTTTCTTTAATATATAAATATTTTATATATTACATTGTTAGATTCTTTTATATAAATAGTAAGAATCATCGAGATTTATATCTTCTTACTCTTCTCTTCTCTCTTTATTTTTTAATTGCCATCCCTTGAATTAATTTATAATTTTTTTTTTTCCAGTATATATATTTACTCAATGTACTTAGATTTACCTTTTTATTTTTATTCAGCACCGCCCTACCTCCCCCCCCCCCCCGCCATCCCCCCTCACCCCCCCCTCTAACCCCCCCTTCACGCTCTTCCCCCCCCTTTCCCCCCCTCTTGATCATTCCCCCCCTATTTTTTCCCCTTCCCACAATAAAGCATTTAATATTGTGTATGTGCTTGATTAAATTAGTGTCGTGTCAATGAGAGTTTGCGTGATTATTAGGTGTTTTACGGCACATCGGCTACAGGTGCTGACATCAGAGTGTCTGCGGTGCGGTGTTGCCAAGTTGGCAACGTTGTGGCTATATTTAGCCAGTTTTTAGACCTCTTTTACTTCCCCCCCCCAAAAAAGGCCACTTTGACAAATCTAGCAGCTTTTTTTGGTGGTATTGGAGACATTGAGACTGATGTGAAGCCACGTGAAGTAGCAAAAATTGCTACTTCACGTGGCAACAAAAGCCACATTTAAAGCATCGTCACAGAGTGATCCCTAATTCTTAAAGTAGAATGAACAAACAAAGTACTATTGTCCTGTGAGTTCAGAGTTAACTCTCCGTTAGTTATTGGGGGGTTTCTCTGTACTCTAAAGGCCATGCGTGCCTGAAGCAGCTCGCTACCCAGACACCAACAAACTGCAAAGGAAGGGCAACTCCACTAAATACCCGGAGTCAAAGTGATACAGAGATTTTACAAGTGAGTAAATGCGCGTCTAAGCTCCTAGAAATAAGGTCCAGGTTGAAAAAAAAGAAAGTTATCCTTTAAAGGGACATCGTGTAACAATTGTATATCGCAAGCAACTTGCTAGTATTTTTCATTCTGCGTTTACGTGAAACCGGGCAGACGAACGACAGCCGCTGCATGTAAAGGCATAAACAAGCCTCTATGTGAAGACGTGGTCTGTCAGTTACAGTGACTTCAGTCCACATTCCGATATGTTGTCATGGCGATGTCGTATTGTTTTCCCTGACCCATGTTTTATCGTCATTCTCTTGGCTTCTGTGATCAAAATTACATCTGCTTTGTTACTAACGGCGGTTTGCCCGACTGCACTGGAACCCAGCATCAGAGTAACGCTCGGTTCCTCTTCACTGCACCCGCGGTGACTTTTCAAAAGCACTTCCCTCGAACTGAGCTGACAACTCCGGTGTCTCCAGTGAGTTTCTGTGGTTTCCTACTGTGAAGCTTCTACTGAACGTAAAAACATGGCGACACGACATAGTAGCCAACACCGAGCAGACCCCTTCGATGTATATATGAATGATACGAATGGCAAATTCAGAGCTTACAGGAGCACTTCAGTTTGTTGATGGGAGTGATTACTGATTAATGGAAAAACGCATTTGAATGAAATAATACATTTTTGTGAATAGATAACAGGAGAACTTACACAATATCCCTTTAAGTTCTTGCCTTCTGGAAGGATTCATTGGTTTAATCATGTTTTTGTTACACTGAACTGATTGCTACCCTGTATTTCATGGGGAAATACTGCATGGAAAACGCATGAAAAAAAAAGCATTTTAAATCGGACGAATGCTGTAATGCTGTTAACTACGCTAATGGTCTTTTTCTTTGTATTGCTATTTTTTAGTGGTCTTCCAGTAGATCTGGGACGTTTGCTAATGGCAGAAGAATCCATAAGTATCCCTTACAGTGTTTGAATCCACCGCGACCATCTTCTTTCTGTATCAAAGCTGTCAGGGACATGCATGCAGTGTCAATTGACGTCACATCCACAGGACTGCACGAGAAATTTGGCTACCAAATTGCAGAGCACAATGCAACACACAGCCTGTTCAAGGCAATGGAGAGAGACGTGGGTGGGCTCGTTCGGTTTGACTTTTAACACTTCATCACCCATTTGCATTAATAAACTAGACACGTATGTGTATTCTTTAACAATTCCTGCCCCTAGCTCCTTTAAAGGGACACTGTGTAATCGGGAGCAGCTCCCTCGTACTTTTAATGCTGCATTCGCGTGAAACCGGGCAGACCGACGACATCCGCTGCATGTAAAGTTATCACCGGCCTCTATGTGAAGATGTGGTCCGTCAGTTACAGTGACATCAGTCCACATCTGTTCGGTTGTCATGGCGATGTTGTATTGTTTTCCCTGACCCATGTTTTACCGTCTTTCGCTCGGCTTCATTGATTAAAATGACATCTGGTTTGTTACCAACGGCCGTCTGCCCGACTGCACGTGAACCCAGCGTCATTGAGACGCTAGTCTCTCCCCCTCTGCAGCGCGGTGATTTTTCAAAGGCATTACCTCGAACTGAGCTGAAAACTCCGGTGTGTCCGGTGAGTTTCTGTGTTTTCCTACCGTCACGCTTCTCCCGAACGCAAAAACATGGCGATACGACATGGCAGCCTCCACCGAGCCGCCCCGCTCGATGTGTAAATGAATGATACGGACGGCAAATTTAGAACTTAGAGGAGCACTTCTGTTTGTTGATGGGAGTGATTACTGATTAATGAAAAAACACTTTTGAACCAAATAATCAGTTTTTGTGAATAAAACACAGGAGAACTTACACAATATCCCTTTAATTGGTAAAGTGTGAGGAGATTTGAGGATGACTGTATGTTGGGAGAAATGTTATGGGTGAAATGATTTGCAGTGCTACTGTGTGGGTTGATTCAAAGTGCTGTACAAATACAAAAAAGTACAAGAAGGCAGATAAAATAAGTAATTATCAAATAACTTAAAAACTGAAAAAAGTAGATAAAATACTCTCAGTGGTCATCTGCATACCTGGATAGAAGTGTTTCCAGCCTTGATTTAAACCTTGTCAGAGTTGTGGCCTGTTATACATTTTCTGGAAGAAGCATTAAGCATTAGCAGTTATACAGTTACAGTTGTAGGTTATAATGGTAAGTCTGTCCTGTAACTTTGCTTGATTATTCTTTCAAAGTATACAAGATGAATGCTTTTACATTAAGAGTACAATTTCTCCTGGACCATTGTTGTGTTGTGGCAACTATAAATTTGGGCAGGATGAAATGTAAAAACCCTCAAATATCACTCCAGGTTTGAGAGGGTGATGCACACTTTGAATCGTGTGTGAATGGGTCAATGTGTATTTTAGCATTGTAATGATAATAATATTAATAATGATAATACATTTTATTTATAGAGTGCTTTTACAGAAGCTCAAACACGCTTATGTCTATTGTTCTTTGGAGGTGGCACATCTGCACGTGAGGGCATGATTTAGCAGAAAGAATAGAGCCTGCAAATAACAAATAACTGCAAAACTTAGAGCTTCAGTTTTTAGGACACAGACAGCTAAGCATTGTACATTAGTTGTGGTGGCTGTTTGTGGTGTTTTATGATGAACTGTACAAACAGTCCAGCAGTTAGATTGACAAGAATTAGTTACCTCCGCCAAGGAGGTAATGTTTTTGGTAGTGTTGGTCTGCCTGTCTGTCAGCAACTTTATGTAAAAAGTACTGGATGGATTGACTTGAAATTTTCACCAGCCGTGTGCTTTAGCCGAAGGACAAACCCATTACATTTTTGTGATGATCCGGGCCACCTTCTGAATCCAGGAATTTTTTGAAGGACTCTTTATCATTGCGAGAGCTGCTTGACGGAGGTCTGCACTCTCCGAGTGTTTTTTAGTTTCTTCTTCTTTCTAAATGCTACTGTACGCTACAGCTAACATTGAAGTTCTCAAACTGTAGTGCTTTGCACTTTTCTACAGTCACTTTCATCTAATTGAAAACCGAAAAAATATTTTTCAATATTAAGTAAACACAGTTATTCATTTTACTTATTAAAATGCATATTAACATGCTTAGAAAATAAGATACATGACTGTTCAATCAAGGTGCTAAAATGCTTTGGTAGTGTTGTCCTGCAATGTCATGAGAACTTTTTTTTTAATCCACGTTGATCTGCTTTTCAGATCCTGGTAGAAGGCAGTACTGTGGAGGGGGCAATGGAGATGGCCATAGAGGAAGAGCTGCTGGGGAAGAAAGCAAAAGCTCTGTCTGGTCTGCTGCACAACTACAGGCTGCTACTGATGTTCCAGCACGTCCATCTATAGACTGGAATACCATACGGGAGAACAAGGACAAATACGAAGAGTTAAAGTGGAAGGGTGAGCCGTCTAGTTTACAGGTCGTAGATGTTTAAACAGTGACAGGATTTGTTTTTGAGCCACTACAATATGCACAACTTCCCTTAGACGTCCCGCCCTTGAAGAAGAAGTTTTACACCGAGGCAGAGTGTGTGTCCATACTCTCACCTGAAGAAGTCAGTGAATGGAGGTATTTCTGCCACTCTTTGCCCTTATTAACCATCCTGCTTCCCTGAGTTTTATACAGGAAGATGATGTTCTGATACCATAAAACAAACTGCTGCGAATATTCACATCAACTTGTTTGTTTTATTTTGCAATCAAAGAGGAACTTTCCATAACTGTCTTGATAAGTCAACCCAGGTAACAGAGATATCCAGGGTATGTTAGTCCAACTTCGTAGCACAGAAGCCCCAGAAAAAAACACTGGGCCCACAGGAGCATTCAGCAGCAACAAACCATTTTTTTTTTCCTTGCCTTTCCGTCTGGTGTTTTTGCTCCACATGCACAATATTTCTGTGACTGTTTAGTAACCATGCTGCTCTGAGGCCTCATTTATAAAACTGTGTGTAGGAAATATAATAAATATATTCAGATAAATATTATCTGAAATATTCAGATTAATGAAACTGTGCATACGCACTAGGGCTGAAAGATATATCATATCTATATCGAGATATGAACATTCAAGATATTAATATCGAGAAAGAAAATATCTAAAAGATATAGATTTCCCCTGCGCTTGTCCTGCATGTAAAGCTCTGGAAGTCACAAACAAAACAGCACTTTCCACAAAAGTGCTTGGTTTTCAACGAACCCGTGGTCATATCGTATCGTATCGATATTGAGATGTCTGGCATGAATATCGAGATATGAAATGTTGTCCATATCATTCAGCCCTAATACGCACAGATTCAAACAATTTCCCCTTTATTAATCACACTCTTCCTGGAAGTTTGCGCAGGTGAATTAGCTCATATACCACCCCCTACACACCCACATTCTACCGTAAATAGTCAATGCAAAGAACCTAGGGATGCAAGATAATTATTGGGTCGATAACTATGGGGCAGATAACAGGCAATTATAACGTCATTCCTATAGGTCCAATATCATGACGACTTACCCCGATAACTTATGTCCCATAAAGGTGGAATTTTTAAGACCTGACATGCAGAAGTTGAAAATCCCACTTTTATGCTTTTCTCGCTGAGATATTGCGATTGGGGAAACAAAGCTGCTTCCGAACCACTTTTCCCATCTTATTTTAGACACTAGCTGCCCCATAAAGTTGGCATTTTTAAGACCAGGCATGGAGAAGTTGAAAATCCCACTTTTAAGTTTTCTTGCTCAGATATTGCGATTGAGGAAAAAAAAACTTCTGCTTCACGGGGGAGGTCCGAAGCTGCTTCCATCTTATTTTAGACACGAACTACCCCATACAGTTGGAATTTTTGATTTGGTATAATTAGGTATGTATGTGTGTTATCGGTATCAGTTATCAGTATCGGCCTTTAGTAGCTGAAATTTGTCCGTTATCGGTATCGGTCTTAAAAAAATGGTTACCGTGCATCCTTAAAAGAACCTGATGGATGTTTCTGGATATAAATGAGCCAGCTTATCTGATACATTTAAAGGGACACTGTGTAATCGGGAGCAGCTCCCTCGTACTTTTCATGCTGCATTCGCGTGAAACCGGGCAGACCGACGACAGCCGATGCATGTAAAGTTATCACCGGCCTCTATGTGAAGACGGGGTCCGTCAGTTACAGTGACATCAGTCCACATCTGATTTGTTGTCATGGCGATGTCGTATTGTTTTCCCTGACCCATGTTTTACCGTCTTTCGCTCGGCTTCATTGATGAAAATGACATCTGGTTTGTTACCAACGGCCGTCTGCCCGACTGCACGTGAACCCAGCGTCAGTGAGACGCTAGTCTCTCCCCACTGCAGCACGGTGACTTTGCAAAGGCATTACCTCGAACTGAGCTGAAAACTCCGGTGTGTCCGGGGAGTTTCTGTGTTTTCCTACCGTCACGCTTCTCCCGAACGCAAAAACATGGCGATACGACATGGCAGCCTTCACCGAGCCGCCCCGCTCGATGTGTAAATGAATGATACGAACGGCAAATTTAGAACATAGAGGAGCACTTCAGTTTGTTGATGGGAGTGATTACTGATTAATGAAAAAACACTTTTGAACCAAATAATCAGTTTTTGTGAATAAAACACAGGAGAACTTACACAATATCCCTTTAAAGCTTAATCCTGGCAACCGAAAAGAGAGTAAAATGTAATTTTGTGGAGACTGAAGTGGAGGTGCTTGTTGATTAGGTGGAGCCTCACAAAAACATTTTATTTGGGCATCACAGGTGGAATCACGGATAAACCAAAGTCTGCTGAGTGGCAGCATGTTGTTGTGGCTGTGAATCATGTAACGGAGCTCTGTTCCGGAAGTCGCGCTGTGGAACTGTGGAGGGAACGCCGTGTCAGTGCAACCGTGTGCAGAACACAGAACACCTTTTTGGTGTGGTGCAGCAATGTCCATAACCTCCGCCGGTCTTTGGTGAGGCCGACGGCTCCACGACGGAGCATGCTGTGGTCAGCAGCTGGTGATGCGTCGGGGTGGGCATGGTTTCAGTAGGTCATCTATCTGGGTCCAGTTCATAGACAAAAGTGCTGCAAAAGTAAATTGTTTATTAGTCCGTCATCATCATTGGGCCAGGAAATCCTGGTGAATCTCTGAAAACACATTCCCTTCTAATTCTTCCATCTCTGGTCCGCCAGCAGCACCGATTCATCCATGCGCAGCATTATGCATGAGTGTCACCACGGTATTTAACATACTTGGATCAGTCACTCTGACTGCTGTGCACCTTGTCACAATCTGTGTGTTAATATGGTAAATATATCACCCTGATGACCATTGGGTAGAGGAATGTGATAGTGAGAAAACTTTGAAATGTTGATTTAGCATATAAGTTTGCTTACGGACCTTTTTATTTATTTGAAAGGTTCCAATAGTTTTAGCTCATCTGTGCAGCATAAATGACGTTAGTTTGAATCCTATAAAGTCAAGCTGTGATAATAATTTGATATGAAGGGCGAGTTAAATGTTTGAGAGTGACAGGACATACAGAGAGCCTGCACGGGGCTTGATCCTGACCCAAAGGAAAATTTTACTTCTCAAAGCTTCTTCTTTTGCATCTCAAGAGACAAAAAGGAGATCTCATCCCAGCCTCATTCAGCTTTCAAATCATTCTCATGAATGTCTCTTTTGTTTTTCCTAAAATTCACTAGGAGAAATAGTCTTATTTGAGACTTAATGCAGACATCCTGAGAATTATTTGAGAAATTATTGAGATCTCCTTTAGAACTGCAAGTAAGACTAGGTTGAGATTTTGTGTAACTTTTCCATCTGAAGACAAGGTTGAGAAACAGGAGAAATAAGCCATTGTCTCATTTAGCTCTCACGTGGATCTAATTTGTCTAGAAGTAAATGAGACCTTTATGAGATCTCCTTTCCAAAATTATTTTCGTCTGGGCAGTCTCTAAAATGTGCATAAGCAAGGTCTGTAGTTTGCTTAAAGTTAAGTTACGCACATTCCTAAGCTATTTTATTTTATTTTTTTCAATAATCCCAATTCTTGAGTAAGAAGTTGCTTACGCACTTCCTAGCCCTGTTTTGTGCGTAAGCAAGCTTTATAAATGAGGCCCCTGGTCTGTTACTTCCATTATCGATGAAAACTCAGACAGAAACAACCGTTAGTATTTCCATCTTCTGCCTTCAGACCAAAGTTCAGAGACTATGGGGAGATGGTGATTATTCCTTGGCTGAGGTTGCAGTTAGTTTTGAGGTTAACTTCCGTCACTTTACCCAGCAGTGGTGAAGCAGACACAGTACTGCTGTAGCTAGAAGAGCTAGCTTTCTTATAGGGCTGGACGATTATGGAAAAAATTATAATCACAATTATTTTGACTGATATTGAAATCACGATTAATATACACAATTATTCATTGATTTTATAAAAAGTGTTTATTGAACCACCAAAACTCAACTTCAAATATAACTTTAAAAAAAATAAAACCTGAAATAAATTAGAAACAAGTAAAGGAGTAAAATAAGAATATTTTTAAGATAAAAATTGCAATAAAACTGAATACTCAGTCTACATGCACTCCTGTTCTATACTCCCTGTTGTTTGCCTCCTATAACTCCACCAGTCTGTTCACTTCAGGATTAATCGTTTTTCTTCGATTACAGTGTTTTTATGATCGTGAAAAGGCAAATTTGAAATCACGATTAAAATTTGATTAATTGTCCAGCCCTACTTTCTTATGGCTACACAGCTGCTCAGTCCCAATCCCTCGAGTTCCCTTCTCATTGTGCGAGTGTAAATGCGCTTGCTTTCGCTATTTAACATACAGTAGCCCTGAGTTGTTTTTCTTTGTTTTGGCGTAATACATGGCATGCTCAGCTTTATCTTGCACTGAACTAATGTTTTGATTTAACCATTCCACCTTTTCCAGTAATCCAACCATGTTCTTACGTTGTGTTTTTCCGCAGAAAGGAAAATAACAACATCTTTGTGGATGACCTGAAGGAGGAGGGGGGAAAGCGGCCTATTCCAAATCCCTGTCGAACATTTCTTGAGGCCTTTGAGCTTTATCCAGAGATTATGGAAAATATTGATCGTGTTGGCTTTGTCAAACCTACCCCCATCCAGGTATGGCTGAAACACCTGTACAATTTCATTTGGTGATTTAAGTCTATGTGGCAGTTGACAGTCCAGTCACTATGCCTCCGAGTGATCATGCGCCCTGGCTACTTGGCCAAGGATATGTCCCTTTGGCTGACTGGTTAGCACGCATGACTCTCACCTGGGAGTCTGGGGATTGAATCCCCCCGGGCCCTCCTTTGTCCTGCCACATCTAGCCATACTTTTATCCACCTTCTCGATGTTCACAATACTTAAAGCATGCTCACTTAAAGACCAGACGTCTAAGCCATTTTTGTACTGTTGGGTGAGTTTGAAGTGGACCATCAAATTGTAGAGCCCTATGAAATCTGTGATCACAGAATCGTGGAGTTGAACGTTAAAAAACGGAATTCATTATAAACGCGGAAAGTCATGGAAATGAGCGACAATTTCCGTAAATGTGTTTTTTTCTGAATAAAAAGGAAAGCTTCACTTGAAGAAATTCTCCACAGGTGCCACTAAAGATACAGAACGCACTCCACCTGCCTCCCAGTGCTCCACGAGGAAGCACCACGGGGCAGCTTTGCCAGTTTTTCTCCTCGCTCCTGGTTATTTAGCCAGACGGAAAAAAATAAAAAGTTGGTCCTCGACAGCAAGGACATATTTGGCCCTCAGTAAAAATTAATTGGAGACCCCTGGTCTATGGTGTGGACTACCATCTGTAAATTAATATTGTTCTGAATTAAGTACTATTGGCATTTTTTGGGCCAAGTTATGTAAAAACGAAAAGGAAAGTAAGAAAGAAAAAAAATATTTGACAGTGTAAAAAAAAAAAAAAAAAAAAAGCGGACCATTCAGGAAGCACACCCATGTCTGGTTTTCTATCCCTGTGGGGTACATCCATTGACATAATGCATTCTCTAGCCCCTTAACCTAAACTATCGCCCATAACTGATTGCCTAAACCTAACCCTTGCCCTAATCCTGACCAAAACCTAATTGTAACTTAATCTCTAAAACCTAATCTTGACCCTCAAAACAGGGTTTTGACCCATGTGGACTGGGAAAATGTCCCCATGAAGGCAAAACGTCCTCACGGTGATGGTAAAATATGAAAAATGGTCCCCATAATGTAGCATAAACGCGCTCACACACACAAAAAAACTAGTGCCATGTTTTTCCTTTAAATATGTTTAAAAGTGTGAAAGCATTCAAGTTTTAATGATAATTGAATAATTTGGCTATATTTAATTTTTTAATACGCTGTATTGGTGTTAAATTTGTGTAAAATAATAAAAACTGAATTCTCAGAAATTAAAAATGGTATAACACCGAAAATGGGAAAAATTCAAATGAAATTTTAGAAAAAACAAAAACTGATTTCATAGGGCTCTAATATTGGTACAGAGCATCTTTGGTCAGATGTTTTGAAGAAAGATGCCTGTGTAACGACGAGTCATTCACAGTAAATCACGGGGATTGCCCATTGTGACACATACAGAGATTAGGAAATACCCTCATAGTGGCATCCTTGACAAACACCATTTTTTTGTTGTTGTCCTCCTTTTTTGTTAATGTTTTGTTCTCTGCAAACATTGTCCTTCCAAAAAGACAAAGTGAAAGTATATGAGATATGTTCAGAACTGAATAAGATGTTTTGACAGATGTAGTACCTCATTCATGAAGTAGTTTTAGAACTCAATGTGTGTATTAAATGAGTTTCTTATTTTTAATTCCAAGTTCTGACTTGCTGAACTGTTTTTCTATCACGTTGTAATCCTAAAACATAAGTGTTCTGTAACCTTTGCCCTTAAGCTGGATTTATACTTGCGCAGCGTGTGCGTACCTGATGCAAAGGCAGTGTGCGCTTTTACTCAAGTGTAGGGTTACGGCATCATGCTGCAGTTTCTTTTCCAGATCTGCAGGCAACAGCAGGGCTTTTTATGACCAGGAAACTCCACAGAGCCGAGTTTTTTTTCACCCTGATGATTTGCTACAGCTGTGGCATGTATTTCCTCTTTTAGAACAACAGTAGCGGATGCATTCATTCATTCAGCTAAAACACCCAAACATACGGAGGTACGTTACCACACTGACCAGTCACCAGTGAGTTCTTCCACATCTCTGCGTTTGCATAGCCATGATGCATGTCAGGTCTAGAGAGGTGCGCGTCAGGCTTCGGCAGACCTTACTCTGTGGCTTCTTTCGGAGATCTGTCATTTACAATAAAACACTGAGGGGTAGTTTGAGGAAAGAACCGACCAGACCAAAGACATTTTTTATAACTTTGAACACGGGTGCACATTACCACACAGGTTGACTGTAGGTGGATAAATTGAAATGATACTTTTCCACCAATAATATGCTAAAATATTTAAAACATGTAAACTTGTTGCATTACAGATGTCACAGTTTAGAGATCAGTGTAAATCCTGACTGCTGCATTCCTCATTGCAGCAACATCTGGCACTGCCACCGGGGGCAGTTTCAGCCCAGTCTGCTCTCATTTGTGGTTTTATGTTGATTTCATGAGCTACCAGTAGATGTCAAGGCAAAGGTGCCCCTCGTCATTTTGAAGAATTTGTAGAAGATGCGTCTCTTTCAAGAACACCTCATTTCTTGAAATTCAAATTATCCCAATATATGCCTAACTTACACAAGCGTTTACCTCTGTACCTTTTCATAATCTGTCATGTAATTACATTTGAATAGATTTAAAAACACAGTGGGTTGTTGTGTGTGTGTGTGTGTGTGTGTGTGTGTTTTGTTTGTTTTTTGTTTTTAACAGTAAGTTGGTCCTACGTGACCTATAAGTCACTTTGGAAAAAAAGGTCTACCAAAAGACTGAATGTAAATGTTTGAACTTCAGCCATATGTGTGTGTAAAGCAGGTTATTGGAAATTTTAAAAGCTTTTTATAAGCTGAATGTGGTGTTCTCTATGTGAAAACTTCAAGCTTTTGTCTTTCAAGGGGAAATGAAACCTAATCACTCTCTCACGTTTCAATTTCATTTCCCTGTAACAAGCTTGGTTATGTTGACTACTGCAATGTGCTTTTAATAGCTGCTAAACAAGTTCTGCATAATCCAGATACTGAGCTGGCATTCTGTTATCTGGTATCCCACATGTTTAGTAATACCAAGAAATGGTGTGGTGTCTGGTTAGGTGACATTTTTCAGTCTGTCTCAAATAAATTTGCTTTATTAAATAATGGCTCCAAAACTATATCCTACACTTTTCTTTTTACTAATTTTGTTTCTGAATATGCTCAGCGTGCAGATAAATATTGATGCTATTTCTTTACCTCCGTCTTCCTGTCTTGTGTCATTGTTAGGTGTTTTGTACATGTGTGTGAATGTATAAAAATATGATTATCTTTTAAACTGTTCCTTCATCAGTCTCAGGCATGGCCAGTGTTGCTGAGTGGGGAAGACCTGATAGCAATTGCTCAAACAGGAACTGGGAAAACATTGGCTTACCTGCTGCCGGGGTTCATCCATATGGATGGACAGCCTGTGTGAGTACAGGGCCTGTTTCATTTTTCAAATCATATTTTTCCTCTCAGGCATCTTGATATGTTATTAGTGTCATAATCATAAATTGAAGAAGTCTTACTTTATTTTTCCTTTTAAAAGTGAGCCTTTTAATAAATATGTTAACCCACTTTTATTTGTCAATAGACCTAGAGCTGAGCGGGGTGGTCCTGGCATGTTGGTCCTGACTCCTACCAGAGAGCTGGCCTTGCAGATTGAAACAGAGTGCAACAAGTACCGTTACAAGGGATACAAATGGTATGAGCAACTATGAATGAGTTTAAGATCAATAATTGATGATGACTTGGGTGACTCCTTAACATGATGGAATTTCTCCTCCTGCATTTTCTCTCAGTGTGTGTATCTACGGTGGAGGTGACAGGAAAGGCCAAATCAACCTCGTGAAGAGTGGTGTTGATATAGTGATCGCCACACCAGGCCGTTTAAATGATCTACAGATGAATGAGCTCATCTGTCTTCGATCCATCACCTACTTGGTGCTGGACGAGGCTGATCGTATGCTTGATATGGGCTTTGAACCCCAGATTATGAAGATTCTTCTAGACATCCGTCCAGATCGACAAACTGTCATGACCAGGTACCAACAAACAAAGTGTTTACTTCACTTTTGTGAATGTTAACCCTACAAAGATGAGAGTTCAATAATCCAACTATGTATGTGGACTAAAATTATTCAGTATTGGTCAGTGTTCATTCACAAATGAGTTCCTGGAAACAAGTTTTCTCATCCTAGTAAAAGGATGCACAGTGGCGTGGTGGTTAGCACCGCAGCCTCACAGTAAGAAGGTTGCTAGTTCGATTTTATTTTATTTATCCTTAATTTAACCAGATAAGAAACCCATTGAGATCAGGACCTCTTTCACAAGGGTTACATGGCCAAGAAAGGCAGCAGTACACGTCATAAAAACAAAGCAAAGAGACAAAAATACCAATATTAAAATTTAAGATTTTAAAATGACAAATAAAATAATAAAGGGCAATAATTGTGACAATAATTTTAAACAGTGACAAATTCAAGAGTGAAAATACAGACATTGACTGGATATGTGATGTTGACTTTTTAAAATTTTGCAAAAAGCATTCAGTGAAACAAGATCTGTCAGTTTCAAGTCAGATTGCAAAGTGTTCCAGGCAGAGGGAGCAGAAAAGCTGAGAGCTTTCTTTCCCTTTTCTGTTTGCACACAAGGAACAGAGAGAAGGAAACGGCCTATGGCATATCTCCTGTCAATTCTCCAAATATAAAATAATAAATAAATTGAAAGAGAACCAGAAAAAAAATTGAAACCATGAATCTTCTATTTTATAATTTATAGTTGATTCGACAATGAATTTTTAATTATTGATTTAATATTGATATTTAGTTTGTTTTAGGAAAGTAACCATTCTTATTCACCCCCCCCCCCCCCCCCCCCCCCAAAAAATATTTAATTTATATATATATTATTGATTAATACACCACCTTTACCATTTATTAATTTATTTTTTAAAAAAAAAAAAAAACTATTAAAAAATTAAAGGTTCCTCCCCTTTATTGAATTAATTGGGGGGCTGGTTTGTCTCAGCCAGCACTGAAGTTTACAAGAATTTGCTAAATTTTAAGATTCATGACAAACTAAGATCACATCAATCAGACGTGTATTCACGTAAATATCCAATGTTTAAATGACCGCTGCAGCAGCGGCTGGAAATCCCTCACAGACGTGATGTCGGTGGGATCCCGTCATGGTGGGATGATTGTTCTACACGCAGTTTTAGAAGCGATAAAATAGCTACATGAAAGATGGTTTCAGAACAGCTTGAAACTGGTTTGTGTGGCGGAATCAAACCTGCAAGACCCGTACGGAGCGGACTAACAGAACTGCAGGACTAACTAGACGGGGACCGGTTCATCGAAGAGTCAGGAGTGACGGTGGAGGTAATCAAACATGCCAGTGGCTGTTTATGCTGAAATATTCTGCTTGTTGAACAACCGGTACTTAGCCTATTGCCTCCTCCAAGGAGGTTTTATTGTTTAAGTTACAACTCGTGAAGGTTGTATTGCACTAACTGATGTTGCTGCACTTGTTATAATTTCCACCTGGACCACTTCTGTCCTCCTGCTGACCCTCGCTCTCTGTCCAAGAGCAGCCCCGCCCCTCAGTGATCAGAGAGCAGCGCGGGGAAGAAGCACTTCGTGGCGCTATGAAAAAAACTGCAGCCATCGGCCACTATCGGAGCCAAGTTCAGCCGATACCGATAGTTTGTAAAACGTCCTATCGGCGCCGATTAATCGGTTAGGCCGATTAATCAGGTCAACCTCTAGTATATATCGCCTGATATGCAGGGGCAGCATGGCAGCTATGGAGTACAAATCACAGTGATGGGTAAGGCAGCTACAACCAGTGATAAATCTAAGTGCAACATGGTACACTGAAATCAAGGACTGTAAATAACTGTTTGAAGCACAAATATACACTACATCTCCATAATCAAGTATAGGCAAAAAAGTAGTTGTGATCAAAAGTTTCCGAGCTCTGAGAGAGAAGCATGATTTGTTCCTGAAATAGAAACCAAGCTTCAGCTTAAGTTTGGAGACTAAATTTTTCAGATGGAGTTTAAAAGAAGCTCCTTGTCAATAATTAAGCCCAGGTACTTATAGCTACTGACCCTCTCAAGAACTTCGTCCCGTGTAGTTCTTAATGGGGGGGGATATTTTCAGTGGGAATCTGTATTTGAAAAGAGCATCATTTTTGTTTTTTTTCATCATTTAAAACCAATTTTAGATGCTCAAGACGGATCTGCGCTTCATCAAAGGCGGCCTGTAGGAATTTGGATGCCAGAGCAACTGAATGAGAATAGCTATAAATTACAGTCATCTGCATAGAAATGGTAGGAGATATTTGACAAATTTTCACATAATGTGGTGATATAAATTGTAAATAAGATGGGCTCTAAAACAGAACCTTGTGGTACCCCTTTTTTTAACATTAAGAAAACGGGAACTTGCTCCAGCCATCTGTACACACTGGGTCCTATCTGCCAAGTAATCTGCAAACCAACAAGAAGCTTCATTAGAAATGCCTATCCTGAGAGGGGTATTTAACAAGATGATATGATCCACTGTGTCAAATGCCTTGGATAAATCAATAAACAGAGCAAGGCAAACCTTTTTAGAATCCAATGCCCCAAAGACATCGTTTAAGACCCTTAGAACTGCAGATACAGTGCTATGCTGCTTCCTTAAACCTGACTGAAATGGATTTAAAAGATTGTTTGTTTCTACAAATTCTTTCAATTGATCACACATAAGCTTTTCAAATACTTTCACCAGAATACATCATTTTGAGATCGGCCTATAATTGTTCACAATAGAGGAAAGCTGAGATGAATAGTTTGACAAAACTAGATTCCCAGCTGGGAGGGGGGTTCGAACAATTCCAACAGCTGCCTTCCTGTGTGGAGTTTGTATGTTCTCCCCTTGTATACTCCGGCTTCCTCCCACCGTCCAAAGACATGCATGTTAGGTTAATTGGACACCCTAAGTTGCCCCTAGGAATGAATGAGAGTGTGAATGTTGTCTGTCTCTCTGTGTTGGCCCTGTGACAGACTGGCGACCTGTCCAGGATGTACCCTACCCCTTGCCTGATAATGACTGGGATAGGCCCCAGCAACCCCCGCGACCCTGAACTGGATAAGCGGTACAGAAAATGACTGACTGAAAAAAAAAAAAAAAGAAAAAAAAAAGAATGACTCATCCTAGTAAAACGATCATTGTGCCAAACAAACAATAAGGCCTTGGCAGACATGCAACTCTCTTCTAATCTGGCAGCATCTGAACATGTGGTTGTAAAATATGAGTGTGCTCACTGGTGCACATGCAGGGACAGGACAGTGTGTGAGCGTGTGTGTGTGTGGTGGTTTTTCCGGGGGGGATCAGAGCTGGGTTTCAGTTTCGTGTGTCATCTACTTTGCAAAGGAGTCAAACTGATTACTAAATCACACCACTGTGCTAATTTGTCCAAGGCAGCTAATTCTTTTTTTTCAGTGTTTTTGCTAAATAAAATGAAAAATACTTTATCCCAGAAGGGGAATAGACTCGCCTCTCTCTTTGTTGCAAACATGAATAATATAAATAAATTAAGTCTCTGTGAAGACTTGGCCATCATACTGTAATTACATAACTTATGGCATATAAACACAGCCCTTTTCAAATCCTTGTTTGTCTGTCTCTCCCCTTCATTTGTAATGGTGTGAATGTGAAAACAAACTCTTGGTTTGGATCAAAGAAGCAAACTGGTCAGCCTAAAAATGTCAGTCTTGGTTTGGTCTAAGTGAATAAATGCAGGAAGCATAATATTGTTGAACGTATATTGTGGGAAGGACCAGATGTTGACCGAGGAGGCCTGTAACATATTTAAAAGTAGGGATGCACTGATTGTGAAAGTCTGGGCCGATACCGATGTTTAACATAACAACTTGGCTGATGGCTGATGTTTTCTATTTTTATTTATTACTTCCTTTGTGCCACAGAATTTTACAAGTCTTTCAGCTCTTCATCAGTCTATCCTTGAATGAGCACAAATTCAATCAGACCAATTTATGAAACAGAAACAACCTTTAATGTCACTTTGTGGTTGACTTTAGTTATAACAAGCTCTTCTCTGAAAACTTTTCAAAAACCTGGGACTGATAATCACTAAAAAGAATGCTTCAGTATATTGCCCAACAAAATTGAGTGGTTTTAGCCTAATAAACAAAAACATACTCGGTGAGAAGATTATTTTCATGGCCCAATAAAAAATATTTGTGGAGCATGTACTGCAAACTGCGTAACGCTAATCTTTTTCTGAAACGGTAAAATATTGCCACACGACCGCTGCCATCTTCGTTTCTCTACTGAGGAAAGTGCGTGGATGCCTTCTACCAGTATCTCCCCCCAGCCGCCCAAAAAAGAGGGGGAAAAAAAAGAGTTTTTCTTAAAGGAGTGATGACATAGCAGTTAAAAACTAGTTTATGTTGTTGGCATTACTGTATATGTAAATACTCCAAAGAAAAAAACGGCATTTTTTACAGCGGAGTATTGTTTTGAAACGCCAGACCTCACTTCCTCAGTAATACAGTTGGGTCCGGTGATGATATGGAGCTTTACCCGGAGACCACGTTGACTTCATTTTGATTGGCTACACCTTATTTCGCTATGACCTTATTTGGAGAATCTAGGTCAAGCTACGGTCGGACTTTGCTAAAGGCTAACTGCTAGCAACATGTGCACTTTAGACAGTGAGCAACGTTTATCAGACAAGACAGCATTTAGAAAATAAATAAACTTACAGGTAATGACAAGGTTGTGGTCGCCTCCCTCAGTGTTGCTGCAGAAGTTTGCTTTTAAATCCATTTGTTTGAAAATCCAGACCTGACTGCTCAGAAGTTACTACTAGCTCCATACACGAAGCTGAATCAGACAGGGAGGGGAGGGGGGAGCGGACGGAGCATAGACCGTTAGGAGAAGGGGGGCGCTGTTTACTTGATAGTGTGCTCTTATTGGAGCAATTAAATTACGTAGAATGATAGAACTACGTAGAATGATAGCCTGCTGTCTGATTCAACTGTTTTTGAGCAGAGAGACAAAGCTGACAGACCATAAACAGGAACTTTGATTCTCACTCTGGACATTCACATGGCCTCATCAGTGCACAATAGATCATATTATACACCCAAAACCCCAGAAAAGTGAAATTTGATGTCATGGCACCTTTAAGCACAGTGTGTTGATGACACATGTAAATCATTATACACTGCCCAGCCAAAAAAAAGTTGCCAACAAAAAAAAGGTCAAACATTTAACATTTCGTTGGACCGCCTTTAGCTTTGATTGCGGCAGCATTCGCTGTGTTTCCAGAAGCTTCTGCAATGTCACCAGATTTATTTGCATCCTGTTGCATCAATTTTTCACCAAGATCTTGATGATGATTGTAGAGTCTGACCACAGTACATCCCAAAGATTCTTAATGGGGTTCAGGTCTGGACTCTGTGGTGGCCAATCCATGTGTGAAAATGATGTCTGATGATCCCTGAACCATCTTTCTCAATCTGAGCCCGATAAATGCTGGCACTGTCATCTTGGAATATGGCTGTGCCATCAGGAAAAAAACATCCATTGATGGAATAACCTGGTCATTCAGTGTATTCAGGTATCAGCTGACCTCATTATCTGAGCTCATACTGTTGCTGAACCTGGACCTGAGCAACTGCAGCAACCCCAGATCATCACACCGTCCCCACAGGCTCATACAGTAGGCACTAGGCATGATGCTGCATCACTTCATCTGCCTTTCCGGCCACATTTCTTCCTTGAAGATGATGGGTCCCCGCTATCCTTCCGGTTTTTAATAATGCGTTGGACAGTTCTTAACCCAATTTTAGCAGTTTCTACAATCTCTTTAGATGTTTTTTCTGCTTGATGCATGCCAATGATTTGACCCTTCTCAGACAGACGAGCATCTTTTCCAAGACCACGGATGTGTCTTTCGACATGGTTGTTTAGGAAATGAGAAGCAACTCATTGCACCAGTTGGGGTTAAATAACTTGTTGCCAGTTGAAAGATCATCGCCCATGCAGTAATTATCCAATAGGAGGCTCGTACCTATTTGCTTAGTTAAATCCAGGTAGCGACTTTTTTTTTGGGCCAGGCAGTGTATGTGTATAAATATATATATATATATATATATATATATATATATATATATATATATATATATATATATATATACATATTCCTCCTTCCCCCCCCCTATACACATATATACATATACACACAAATATATATATATATATATATATATATATATATATATATATACAGAGACATACATATACACACAAATATATATATAGGCTATATAATAATCAGCCACTGCCATCTGCGAATGTCATTTCTATTGGCCGATGGCAGTTAACAAGGCAAACATCGGCCGATACCCATGTCCAGCCGATGCATTGGTGCATCCCTAATTTAAAGTATAAATGGATGATCTTTAACTCTCCCACAATAATGCTCGGTTGGCCTGCATTTTTACTACAGAAAACAAAAGAGCAAACGTCCAGTCATACACTTTAAATTAAGACCTGGTCTCATTGACCATGAACTTAATTACTCTTGACACATATTTGCTCAAGATTTTACATGTTGAGTGAACAAAGGTATATTTCCATCAACTCATGTTTCAGTGCCACTTGGCCAACGGGGGTGAGACGATTGGCCAAATCCTACCTTAAGAATCCCATGATGGTTTATGTGGGCACACTGGACTTGGCAGTAAGTTTTCTTTTTGTGTGTGTTGGTAGTAACTGCTTTTTTTCATGTTTTGTATTTAACCCCTTTGTCCTGCCTTAACATGAGAGACAAATTCTTCACAATTAGATAACTTTGAAAGGATAATTTAATTCTGTCCTGCGTTAAAATTGCTGCAGAAAAACGGTAAGAGTTGACTTCTGTTTGGATTACAATTGTGTGATTGCTTAGTGGAATACAAAGATGTTTTGAGCTGTAACACGATAGTGAAATATAAACCCAGGGCATTCATGTTCTACTAAACTTTGTGTCTTTGTGTCTCAGGCGGTTAACACAGTGCAGCAAACAGTGCTGATTGTTCGTGAGGAGGAGAAGAAGTCATATGTTTTTGATTTTATCAGAAACATGCTGCCTCAGGATAAAGTCCTCATCTTTGTCGGCAAGAAAGTTATGTGAGTTGATCACTGCTTGTAAATCAGAGGAGACTAAGTTGGTTACAAACAACCACAGACTCCACACACAGACATTGGAATTTATGCTTACTGCTCTGCGTATGTTTATGTCATTTACTATTCAAAAACAGGGCTGATGACCTGTCAAGCGACATGTGTCTGCAAGGTCTGGCTGTCCAGAGTCTCCATGGTAACCGTGAACAGTGCGACCGTGAAGAGGCTCTCAAAGACTTTAAAGAGAGTATGTCACTACAAAGAATAGGTTTCTTTAAAAAGGGATATACACATTCCTGAAAGAGGGAAAGAATGTTAATGGTGTAACTTGGCCAACATTTTACCACATTTAAGGGCTGAAAGATCAAATTGACCACAATGGGGGTGTTCTGTCTTATTACAGGTAGAGTTCGCATCTTGGTCGCCACAGATTTGGCATCTCGAGGGTTGGATGTCCATGACATAACCCACGTCTTTAATTATGACTTCCCCCGAAACATTGAGGAGTACGTCCACCGTGTGGGCCGCACGGGCCGAGCAGGGTGAGCGTGTGTCAGCTTGGACATGCAGACATGTTCTGAGCTTGGTTCATCATGGATTAGTTTATAATGCCAATGCATATTCATTTTAGACGATCAGGCGCTGCTGTAACCTTGGTAACCAGAGATGACTGGAGGATGGCCCCGGAGCTGATTCCCATTTTGGAGCGAGCAGGACAAGTTAGTGAACACACATTTAATGTTGTCGTAGCATTTTCTTTTTCACAGAAAATTTGAAGGTAAAGGGAAATGCTGTGAATTCATTGTGTGTGTAATATTACACGTCATAATATACAGCAGATAAGCAAGAAGAATTTTATTATTTGATTTATGAATGAACCAAAACTTGGGTTTACTACATACAGAACAAAGTTAAAAGGTTGATTTCTAATTGCATGAAAGCTGAGATGAATAGTTTGACCAAGCTAGAAGCATTTTTTATTTAGATTTTAGGATTTCAAATGTAAATTAGTCTTATACAGTTGGGTAAAAAAAAAGTTTGCCCCCTTTCTGATTTCTTATTTTTTTGCATGTTGGTCACACGCTCGCAGCATGATGTCTAGCTTTTGAGGATCTGCTTCACTTTGTCAAGCAGGTCCTATTTAAGTGATTTCTTGATTGAGAACAGGTGTGGCAGTAATCAGGCCTGGGTGTGGCTGAAGACATTGAACTCAGCTTTCCAAAGATGTGATAAATCACAGTTGACTTATGTTGTAACAGGGGCAATCACTTTTTCACACAGGGCCATGAAGGTTTGGCTATGGATTTTGTGTTAACTTGTTATCTTTGTCAAATATTTAAATTTGTTTGATGATCTGAAACACTTTTTCACACAACTGTACATGGTAATTCACATCAAATTCAATCTTGTTTCAGGAGGTCCCTGAGGAGCTGCTGCTCATGGCAGAGAGATATGAGAAACATAAGAGGGAGAGGGAGATGTGCAATCCAAGAGAAGGACAGGGATATGGAAGAGGAAGAGGAGGAGGAGGAGGAGGAGGAGGAGGAGGAGGAGGAGGAGGGGGAGGATGGGGAAGAAGAGATGGTGGTGGAAGAGGCGGCAGAGACCGAGGCCAAAACTGGAGATTCTAATACAGGACTTTCCATGGAAGATCCACATGTAGCACAGGTAACCTCCACCTCTAGGGGAAAAAAACCTCTCATAAATCATCTTGTTTTATCTCCAAAAGGAGGTGGTGGATATTTTGTTGTTGTTGTTGTTATTGTTATTATTATTATTAGGCTCTGCATTTAACCCACTTCTAAATAGAGAGCAGTGGGCTGCCATGTCATGGTGCCTCGGGAGCAGCTGGTGGGGTTAAGGACCTTGCTCAAGGGCCCACAGTGGTTTACCCTTAGTGAAAAAATGTATCGGAGATAATTATTCTCATTTATCTGTTGAACTATAATTTTTATATATATTTCTACAGCTTTTAAAATTGTTTTTGTTTTTTCATCTACAGGGAGGCTTGAGATCTGAAACCACCTGATATTTCTTTGGAATTCACATTTAAATTTTTTTTTTTTTTTTTTTTTTTGAGATTTTTTTCTTGGATTATTATCCAATATTATTGTTTGGTTGGCAGTGACACTAGATTGTTATAAAAAGTTAAATGTTTGATATGCGCTTTCCCAACAGTTGTTTTCTATCTGTAACTCATCAACCGTTTTATCTACTTGCTTTGTTGTGTTCTTAATTTAGGCAGGAAGAATTCTGCCAAATAAATTCTCATATTAAAGAGAAATTATGTCCAGTCTAAGTGTTTTTTCTCTTATTTTTTTCGAGGGCCGTCAAAAGATTAATCCTAAATTAATCCCATAGTCAAAAAAGAGTGATTTATTTTTTTGTACTGCTATATGCAGAAAATACATGAACTTTTGTTTTACAACTTGAGGGATAAAACCAAGCCACAAATCTGCAAGGAGTCCAGGACTCAGACCTGAATTTCAACTTCACATTAAGACAGTTGTGAAGTCAGCCTGTGAGGACTGTATCAGCAGCATTCTGGACTAAACTTTTCCCCCACGGAAGAACTCAAATTTCAGCTGATTTTGCAAGTTTTAGTAATGCCTACAGAAGGAAACAAAACTTAGTAAGTTCCTGTAAAAATAGTTTTGCAATGTCTTTTTTTCCCCCTTTTTCACAAGGTTGACTTTTTCCTCTCCTGTGATAGGTTATGTATGCTCGTCTGTGTCGTCACATTTGAAAACGGTAAAGATTAAAACTTGGGAGTCTCTCAGCACTTCAGAAAAAGGAGATTGGAAGTTGTGTAATGGAGTACAGGAAATGACACATTTCTTATATAGACAAGACTACCAGCCATAAACGAGTGTAGTCTTTGTTTTTATTCATCTAATTTATAATTCACATTCTTGCACAGTATTAACTTGTAGCTTTTTATCCCAGTCAGCCAGTTAAAGAATCCACAATGCCTGGCTGAGTTGGCCCTACTGAGCTTCATGTAGACCCCCTGCCCAGTGTCTGAGCTCCAGCTTTTATCAGTAGCATCAGGATTTTTGTAACCGTCTTATTTAGACATGTATATTTTCTCCTGGATGAGTAGAGCTATATACATAAAACACGTATTACCGTACTCACAATTTCACTCTTCAAATGTTTTTTCATTGCTTGATCTTTCCTCTAGTTTTTCATATTTTATCATTTCTTTCTATACATATTAATATGAAACTGAGAAATGTTGTGTTGGCTGAGCTTTATGTTTGTAAATTCTCAAAGCTGGAATTTTTTGCAGTCTTCTATGCTTTTTCTCCAGGTTGGATTACATGTCTTTTGATTCTGGTCTCTCTGGGGTAAGTTGCATTTTCATTATATGGTAAAGCTCAGTTATGGTCTGTGCCATTTGTCCAGCATACAGTCAAAAACAGACAAAAACAAGTAGCATCTCTAGGTCAAGTCAATCAATATGATGACTAAACATAATTTGCACAAAATAAAAAATCCAATTTTAAGAACAGTTATTTTTTTCTTGAGCTTAGTTATTAACTGTATTCAGCTTTGTTAGAAACTATTCAACAAACTTAAAAGTAATGAAAAACCAAGACAATTATCTCTTTTTTATTAGGAAAAATTGACTTGGTCATTTCTGTTTAACATCTTGTAAACATAACACGTCACTGATTATTATCAGCACTATGAAGTCAAAGTGTATTTCTATCTTGCTAAAAACAAACTTTCAAATTTCAGTTGAAAGATGTGGCAAACCAAGCAGCTTATTTTCTAAGTTCTTCCTCAAAAATAGGAAAGCCTTTTTCACATTGCTCCTCGATGCAGGCAGCCAGCTCTTTGCACATTTTGTTGCTAGGGCCAGACAGCAGGTTCTGACTGGGGATGAAGAAGTTGTAGAGTTCGGCCTTTTTAAGGTAGCCCCCAAAGTCTTCCAGGAGCAGCTGGAAGCAGCGGGTCAGATCTGAGGCCATCCAATCGCTGTCTTTAGGTCTGGAGCAGCAGGCGTGTAAGAGCGTAGTTTTGGCATGATAGGAGCAGAACTTGTCAAATTTTTTCTTGTTTTTTTCTTTCAACAGATGCAGAAGATGCTTCAGAAGCTTCAGACAGTGCTTCCTGTGTGTAAAGTGTGAGAAACAGTTCATTATGAAGGAGTTTCAGGTAAATAACTTGCCTACGGAACAAATTCTACTAGATTACAGGACAGTAAAGCGGTGTTGAATTCACCCAATACGCATCTGGTCATTTTGAAATCTCTAAAAAAAAAACTTCAAATGTTGAATTAAACATAATCGTGCATAAAAAGTCAAATTTAACTAAATTCTGTTGAAAGGGAAAAATTTAAATAAAGTTTCTTTTTTTTAATTATTTCAAATCAGGGTTCTACACTTTCTTTAAAAAAAAAAAATCTTTTAATATAAAAGTTTCTCCTACCACCATAATAGGTGGTGTCCCACCACCCCCTTGAAGATCCATATTTTATTTTCTACCATTGCTCATTTAATTTTTTTATTTTTTTTTTTTTCATTTGATAGTTTATATTCAACGATTAACGATTATTTTGGTTTAGCTTTATTCATGTTATTTTAATTTTGCACCAAATCACAACTGGCGTAATTGAAGATTCCCTTTGCTCTCGGACAGGTTCATATTGTCCTTTTATTATAAAAACTGAACCGACTGATGTTCATCTTATTCTCACATTGACATATAATTATGTTGCAGTCTGTCTGCTATGAGCCGGAGAAGCTGAACTACAGTATGAAGAAAATGTCATGTAAACTGTTTAAGACGACAGTTTGTACTTGGTGTTCGTCATATCACAATCTTATATATCTAGCGTAAAACGTTTTGCAATCCACCCCTACTGGATGCAGTGTGAGCGGAAGGAGAATATTAGGTGTTTAGTTGTAGTTTGTGATGTTGAAGCGTGTCTTGTAGACGTAAATGATGCCTTGTATGACAAAGGTTCACATGGTGTGCAGTTTAGCAGTTCTTTGACATCATGCTCCATTTGTTGAATTTATGAGCTGTATTTAAATTGACTAAAATCCAACCTGCAGCAGCTTTGGCCTTCTTTTTCACAGCATGTCTTCTCCGATCCATGATTCTTCAGAATGGCCTTCTCAACATGAGAGAATGAAACCCGCCAAGCATCTGTTAGAGAAGACAAAATGTTCTATAAAGCTTGTGTTGCTCCAATGAAATGAAAAATATTTTAAAGTTTTATAACTTGTGTGATCCAGTGACGAAATGGATTTACTCTAGCAGTGTAATTATCAATGCCCTTGTGTTGAGGGATTGCTGATGTGCCACAGAATGCTGCAAGTAACTATCGCAGATGGTTTAACCACCTGTGTAGTTTATGTTTAGTTCTATTGGGGATGAGAAGTTGGACCTACCTTTTGCACAAACCCCATCTTCTTCCTTTGTGCCACTTCCTTCATATTTTGGAACAAGATAGTATGGCTTCCATTTGTACTCCTGTTTTACTTTAGTTCCCAGCCATTTCTCTATGTTAAGGCCACCTTTAGTGAACGGTGGCCAGCTTGATTTAACCTCGAGACAGAGAACGATATCCAGGGAAATGGTGATTAATCCTACTCTTCTGGTCAACGTCACTGCAGGGCAGCCTTTTTTCTTTCTCTCCATCGACCACTCTGGAACAACAAACAAAATGCTTCATCAAAATTAAACATGAATGTAAATTTACATCCCAAGCAAGTCAATATCCACAGTGGGTACAACTGCAGTTTAAATAATGTCCTCCAGTTTTACAGTTTTTCTCCGTTGGTTTGGCTCATTTCTGGAATCAGAAATTACATTCTCAAAACTCTAAGATCATTTGGCTGAACAGTCTTACAGTTCTCACAACACTCACTTGCAAAAGCTCATATCTCTCCCAAAACAGTTCATTCATCCTTCAGAACTAAATTTCTTTCCCATACAAATAGTCAGAGCCGCCAGATCCTCATCAGCCATTTTGTCTAATTTCTCTAAACAGACCGGACGTTCTCACCACTCTAGGTGCTTTTTCCAAAATAACCCGGATTTTTTAGCACAACACCATGGTTCACCTGCAGAAACTTATATTTCTCCCAAAACAGTTCATCAATGTGTCAAAATCAAGTTTCTTTCTCATAGAAAAAGTCAAAGCACCCAAAATGCATCATCCCTGTAGCATTGTGTAAGTACTGCAAGCCAAAATGTTCAGGTATTTTATCACTATGGCAGAGAACCATGGAAATATTCCTTATGTCTACCTCTCAGTTTCGGCTCAGTCCTTCATTGACAATGGTTTTTGTGCTAAATTTTTTTTCTTTTTGTCTAACTCACAGAATACAGTTGTTCATTTTTTTAATTGTTTTTTTTAAGAATACGATTTTACTGGTAAGAGTAACTTCCACCGTTTGACATCACACATTGCACTCATCCTGCCAAAGAAATTATAACCATTTCAAATCACACACACAATAATTTCCACACATCACAGTCACTTTGACAAGAAACTTACAGCGTGATATAGCTACTGTATAAACACAAACAAAAAAATCTATATGCAGCCTATAGTGCTGTAAAGAAGGCTGTAGTTTCACACATTTTTCCTGTATTATGGTATTGACTAGTTTTGATAGTTAAACAGACCATTCTGCATGTGATGACTTCTATAATAAAATGATGCTGATATGTTTTGGAGAGAACAACCAATAGACTGAGAATCAACAATCAGTTTAGATCTATCAGAGCTATTCACTTGGAAATTGTGCTAAATGTAGGATAACTGTGCTAACTGTGGGCTAACTGTACTTAATCATTTGCAAAGATGTCATGAAACACTGAGGCATGTATTAAGACATTTGCAATTTAATTAAATAAATGAGAAATGCATTTATGTTGTGAACGATTGCCAAATGGTTTGGAGGTTTGTCCACGTTTGAGAAAGTAATTTCTGATTCGAGAAATGAGCCAAACCGATAGAAAAAAACTGTAATAAACACCAAATCATATTCTTTCTTTTCTACTGACCTTGACCTTTAAACTTTACACATTTCTTCACCTCCTCCCGGAACTCATCGAGCATTGCACTAGCAGATAAAACATCATCCTTCTGGAATTTCTCCAGAGGATTATTACGTTTTAATGCCACACGGTAAAAGGCTCCATCGTCTCCAAATGGATCAATTTGAACTCGATCAACTGGGATGGGCAGCATGACATCAAACTCATCAGGATCAGAAATCTGTAGAAGTATCACAGGGTATCACATTACGATTCATACATTTACATACATGGACCAGGTGAAGGAGCGTTTCCTCCATTCTGTCCAAATTAATTAGGTGTTCACCATTCTACTTTACTTCAGGAATGCTGACTAGAACGGCTTACCTTCAGATTCTCATAATAACTTCCGGTGCAGAGTGGGTCTTTTACATCTTTAAAGCTTTTCGTTGTTTTCAGGTGATCAATTATATGAGTTTTGATCTCATTTACAACTGAAGATGTATCAGATCTCTTCTCCTTCTTAATCCTCAAATAATGCAAAGTCTCTTTAAGGATAGAGGAGACTTTCTCTTCTGGGAGTGCCACTTTCACTTTGCCACCACATGTTTTTGTGTTGCCCTTCAGTCTTTCCAGCGGAGCCTTCTCATTCTCTGCAGATTCCTCTGGAAGTTTAGCATCGCCAGCATGTTTCATTGCTTTAGAGTTCTTTACTTTATCCTTAGGCACATTGGGCGGGGTGTTCTCTGCCACCCCTGCAGATTTTTCTCTTGTTTTAGTCTTCGTAGAACAGGTTTTGGCCTTTGTTCTTACTGTAGGTACGCCATGCTGCTTGGTTTCTGTGTCATGGTTTAGTGTCTTTTCTTTTCTAGTCTTCTGTGCAGACGGTTTCTCATCAGTGTCCTTTACTTTTTGATTTGTGGTTTCATCCTGCTTTTCTGTAAAGGGTGGACATCTAATTGGAGGCTCTTGTTTCATTTTAGGTCTAGTTGCGTTCTTGGCAGACATGGAGTCAGGACTCTTTGCCCTGTCAGCGAATTTCTTTGCTGGTTCTTCAGGCGTGTTGGGTGGTGTGAGCTCAGCCTCCTCTGCAAATTTTTCTCTTGTTGTAGTCTTTGTTCTTGCTTTAGACACACCATTTGGCTTGTTGATCTCCTCTGTGTCATGGTTCGTGGTTCTTCCTTTTCTGATGATATGCGCAGATGGCTTCTCATCAGTGTGGTTTTTTTTTTTTTTTTTATCCTGTGCCTTTTTAATCTCCGGGGGTTGCTTCTGCTTCTCCTTTGTAATAGCTGGACATCTTGTTGGAGCCTCTTGTTCTTCTCTGGACCTAGTGATGTTATTGGCAGGCTTAGAGTCGGGACTCTTTGCCTTGCGTGGCCTCCCTCTGCTGCTCATGATGATGAAATGGGAGTAATGAAACTGCCCGGTCAAATTTAAACTGAACTGTACTTCCTGTTGACGCCCCGTGATATACGTCAGCCTGCATCTGAGCTTTTTCTGGTGAAATCTTTTTTAGAAAATTGTATTCATACCGTAAGATTGCACAATTGAGCTGATGAAACTTGTTCTGTATTGCTCTGTACAAAAAAATTTAAAATCATCAACATGGTTCATTTTATTCATTTGCAGATAGCTACACCTTGTGGAGAAAAGTATGTAATGTAAAGACTGATTTAAGGACTGGCAAGTTATAGGTTTCAATATAAAGAATTTTTTTTTTTATTATCATTATTGATTTTTTTTTTTTTTTAAGGCAAAACAGAAGCAAAACACTTTGGTTGAAATATGTTTAATGTTGCAAAGAGGCTTGTGCCATCTTACAATAAGGTGCAGTAGCTTATGCCAATTTAACCTTCTCCAGTGCAAGTGCAAAGTTAGCAAAATGCCAATCAAAGTGCTTTAAGAATTAACAGGTACCCTACTCTGAGTCCCTCAAGAAGGACAAATGTATACCTTTTTTAAAATGGTATTTAAAGCTTTAAATACAACAAATGTTCCACAAATCCACTACTCAGAAGAACAGTTTTAACATTTTGCCATCAGCTCCTATAGAGCACCATAAGGTTGCAAACAAATACTAAAAGCAGGACAACATATAAAGAGACCAGGATCAGCACTCCAGAGAGCTACACAGATGACTTGTTCAATGCCTAACATCGCAGGAAGGTATCATGTTTTTAGTCTCACATTATGTATAATGGTAATCTAAGCACTGAAATGGAGTCAGGAGTGCTGCCTTTTAAGACTAAAGATCTACAAGTTTTTCTTTCCTTCGAATGCTTTTGCGATGCATTGTGATGATTAACCAGTCTTTAATTATTAAGTTGAAGCGGTCAATCGTAGGATGGAGGTGGATGAGTGATGTCCTGCCATGGGAGACCTTGTGGTCGGCAGAGCAGCACAACATTCATTTGTTCCTCTGGGCCTTCTGAGCAGATTTGGTAATTTTACCGGTGGTGGAGACCTTCTTCTCCACGCCTTTTATCACGCCAACGGCCACGGTCTGACGCATGTCACGGACTGCAAAACGACCTGTCAAGACCAGACATGACACACAGCCACATGAAATGTGATGTCATAGTTACTTCTGAGGAAAAGGCGAGTTAGGAATCTGCTGAAATTGAACAAATCCTCCACATGAGCTTACCCAGCGGTGGGTACTCGGAGAAGCTCTCAACACACATTGGCTTGCCGGGAATCATGTCTACGATGGCAGCATCCCCAGATTTCAGAGATTTGGGGTTGTCCTCCAGCTTTTTGCCAGAGCGACGATCGATCTTTTCCTTAAGCTCTGCAAACTTGCAGGCAATGTGGGCAGTGTGACAGTCCAGCACAGGAGCATAGCCAGCACTGATCTGGCCGGGGTGGTTCAGGATGATCACCTACAGAAACAAAAAAGATGGCTCATCAAGAGAAAACTTGCCTTCTGTTTGATTATCTGGCTGTTCAGCAGTTACTGTGATTGATTCAACACTTATCTTTATTTAGATCATTTCTCATCTTAGAGTAGCATATGTACCCAGGCTTTTCTTAGACTTATTTATGCAGCTTAGACATTTGAGTCTATAAATAGTTCTTATGCAAGACAAAGAGCTTCATCAACTAATTCGTGTCTGTTTAAAGTCTACAGTATAAACGGGTCTTTCGCAGTGTCTACCTGTGCTGTGAAGTTGGCAGCTTCCTGCGGGGGGTCATTCTTGCTATCTCCGGCTACATTGCCACGACGGATATCCTTGACGGACACATTCTTGACGTTAAAGCCCACATTGTCACCAGGGAGAGCCTCAGTCAGTGCCTCGTGGTGCATCTCCACAGATTTCACCTCAGTGGTCACATTAACAGGAGCAAAGGTCACCACCATGCCAGGCTTTAGTATGCCCGTTTCCACACGCCCCACAGGGACAGTTCCAATACCTGAGGAAGATGATGCAAGGACACAAGATGTAAGAAAAAGGATATTGGAAGGTAAAGCAAAAAAATGCATTCTTCTTTTAGAAAAGATAGAAATTATTAGAATTCCACCATCCCATATTCCCATAATGAGCAGTTTTTGCTCTACATGCCTCCTATCTTGTAGACATCTTGCAGGGGAAGGCGAAGAGGCTTGTCTGTTGGACGGGTGGGGGGCTGGATGGCATCCAGAGCTTCCAATAGTGTGGTGCCTGACGCATTGCCTTCCTTTCTACTGATCTTCCACCCTTTAAACCATGTCATCTACAGAGGAAAGATTAGCTTATCAAAAACGTTTTACACAGTAATAGTGATCATTTAAAATTTTGCTCAGAAAATGAGGAATTTTTTGACAGTGTTTTCTACAAAGCTCCTTTGACAGTTTTACTAAATAATTTTTCTGATTTTCTTGGTCATGTTGCTGTTTGCATGCAGAAGTCCCTGTAAGGAAGAAATAATCTGCATGACATCATTGTGGAAGGGGAAAATTGCAAGTCTTCAGCTGCTCTCAGTTGGCAAGCTGGCTGAACTGCAGGTTTACCTCTGAGCTATAGCCTTGCCATCCTGGCAACAGCCAAACAAATCAGTATTCAAATTCATGGCTGTTTATGTTGCAGTGGCTCCTACAGCTGTCTCCACTACTTACGTTGGGGCTTGGCTCCAGCATGTTGTCTCCATTCCAGCCTGAAATGGGCACAAAAGCAACCGTGTCCGGATTGTAGCCAATCTTCTTTATGTAGGTGCTCACTTCCTTCACAATTTCTTCATAACGCTTCTGGCTGTAGTTTGGTTCGGTGGAGTCCATCTTGTTAATGCCAACAATGAGCTGCTTCACTCCGAGAGTGTACGCCAGGAGGGCGTGCTCGCGGGTTTGACCGTTCTTGGAAATTCCTGCCTCGAACTCTCCCACACCTGCCGCCACAATGAGCACGGCACAGTCGGCCTAAAGATGTTAAAGATCAGCATAAGTTGTGTAGAAGATGATTAATCCTGACCAAGAGAATAGATTCATGTCCATGTTAATTACCACTTTGGTACCAGCTGCTAGAGGTGTGTTTAAGCCTCCAATAAATACTCAGGGTGGCTTGGGATGTGTGTAACTGACCTGGGAAGTCCCAGTGATCATGTTCTTGATGAAGTCCCTGTGGCCCGGGGCATCAATGATGGTTACATAGTACTTGCTGGTTTCAAACTTCCACAATGAGATGTCGATGGTTATGCCACGCTCCCGCTCCGCCTTCAGCTTGTCCAGCACCCAGGCGTACTTAAACGACCCCTTTCCCATCTGGGAAATAAGTAGATGTTTCATGAAATATATATTTGTGACAAGTAAATCAGGTGGAAGATAGTACTCATGGGTCCCTGGCTGACCAGAATAGCTTTATTTTAAGATTAGAGCATGTTGAAGAAGTGATCTGATCCTCGTCTTTTGTCTCCTCACCTCAGCAGCTTCCTTCTCGAACTTCTCGATGGTTCTCTTGTCGATGCCGCCGCACTTGTAGATGAGATGGCCTGTGGTGGTGGACTTGCCAGAGTCCACATGGCCAATCACCACAATGTTGATGTGAAGTTTTTCCTTTCCCATGACCACTAGAGTTGGGCTGAAGTCACAAGACTGTCTGCTAAAGCTGGAGTTGAGTTACAGAAAGCAGAGGGTTCAGGAAAAGGAAATATGACAAATTTTGAAGTGTTTTGTGTGAGAAACTGAATATTTGATGGCCAACCAAGTGATGGCCATTTCAGGTGCTATAGTTGTTTAAGATCATACTGACTGTAATGAGACAACGGTGGTTGGCTTATAAAGAAAGCACAGATGATTAAAGATGGTATCATTGGCTGCTGAGCCTGCACCAAGCACAGCTCAGAAACACAACATTCTGCCCCTCCTACTCTCTAATCCTCCATCCACCCATACCCCTGCTCTCCTCTTTCACATCCAGCTCGCCCTCCTGTCCTCGCTGCCCTGTGCATCAGCACACCCAGACAACACGGCTGATGTTTCACAGCACAGCTTCGCTCCCAGCCAGAATCCACCATTTTGTCAGGTCCCTCTTGACAATGTAGCAGCCATTTCTCAGATGCTGCAGTACTCACAGGTTAATGCGGGAGACAACAGACACTGTTGTTGTCTCTGCATGGGGTGTCATGTGAGGACCATGGACATTACATTCGCACATGCACTGTTTGGTTTAAAGTTAGTTTTTAGAATATTCTATTTCTTCCATCTGACCTAAATGTTTGAAAAGGATGGAGCAGGAAGGATTGTCACATGTATTCCGTCATGATCTTGGACATGTTCAGGTGAATTCATCAGGACGTTTAGGTGTTAAACTCATTACTCACTAATAATGTCACAGCTGCTGCCGCAGTGCGCTTCGTTCTACAAAAGATGACCAAACTGCGGAAAATCCTGCATTAATGTCACAGCTACTGCGGTGAAAAACTAATGTCCGAGGGATTTAAGGGAAATGTCAACCATCCGCCATGTTCTATCATCTCTCCGCTTACTGACGCCTGGATGCGTATTAAGTACCAACCGTCTGCCCTCTGTTCCGCATCACAACATTCCCAAAACGCCGCCAGAATCATAAACCCCTCTAAAATAAAAAATAAAAATCAATTAGTCGGGCGTTCTACCCAGAGGAATTATAAACACAGACACCCTTCCTTGAATAATTTCATGCGGTGCGTCGTACCTGAGAGCTGGCCGGTGTCAGGTTGGCTGCAGGACCGGAGAGGCTGAGGAGAGACGCTGATCCGTTTATAGCTCTCAGGACAGGCGGGAGGGGGTGTTGCGTAATTGCGCGCACCCGCTGCTGCACAGCATCACAACTAGGAGCCGAAAAAAGTTGCCGTAAACGAGTTTTTCATTGGGCATAGCTACCGGCAGAGGCATCCATTGTCGGACGCAGCAGCGCGTGAGCAGGCTTCACCTGCGGTAACAGAGGCTGTCCGATAATTAACGTCGCGTTGTCTGCTTGCATCAGTTGACATTCAGAGGAAAAGACCCAGTAATAACTGCAGAAATATGGCGTTTGGAATCAGTGTTGAGTTTGAGGTCTAGAGGCGGTGTTATGAACGGCAGTCGTCACGCGCACAAAGTGGAGCGCTCACCTTTTCAGACGCTTCCAAGTTGGATTACAATTAACCCCGATGCTCTTAAAGCCTTTCTGGTGCGTCTGTCTGCCAATTAGCACATCTTTCAAAGGCTACTGAGAGGCTGTTACATTGTAGTTAATCATGTCTAGTTATTGTATTTTAGCTTCAAATAAATCATAGCCTATATATATTATGATGTATTATCTATGTACAGAAATATTGTGACAGGATACGAGGAATGAAGCCCTAAAACTTTTAGGGCTTTATCCTGTCAGAATATTCCCATAGTGGCTAATATTTGCATTTGGTTTAATCTGGCTCTGAATTTTTATTTATTACCAAGGCCAGTGCAGGAGAAGCTTAAGATCAAATGGTCAACCATTTTCTGCACATTTATGTAGGGACTGTAAGCTACTGCCTTTTTTTTTTTTCATCTTTACTTTTTAATCCCCAAACTGAACAGCGGGCATCTATAACTATAATTAGTATTTATAATCTCGTCTCTCTAAGTTCATAATGATTCACCAATGAGAGATGCAGATAATGTAAAAGTTTGACACATTTTTGTACCTGATCAGGTTCATCAACACGTTGGCTATTGTGAACGCAAATTACAGCTGAATTAGCAAAAAAAAAAAACACAAAAAAAAAAAAAAAAAACGCAAGCAGACATCAGAGGAAGAAAGGAAAAAAAACATGAAATAACACGCGAGAGAAGTCAAGTTGAGACTGACTTTTACATTCTGAAAGGAGAGCTCAAATAATACAAGAACAATGCTGAACTAACCCTTGTTACTTTTTTTGTTGTTTTTTCCAGAAAGCCAGTTTTTTAATATTGGCTTTAATTTGATCTTGCATTGTATTTGTATAACAGAATCAAGTCATTCACTCTACATTCTGTAGTTACAGCAGCAATAGCAGCTCTATAAATAAAGAAAAGGCAACACAGTCTGAGTTGCTCATAGTTATATTTGACATATTTACATATGACTTAGAACATTTCAGGAATGTTTCCAGAATGAACATTTACAATAAAACACATTGCAGTACAGTATCTTACAAAAGTCCCTTTGAGTCTTAATGTGCAGACATCAATGTAAAAAGAAAAATAAAGAGCAGTAACAAAGTGATTCCATGAACAGACTATTCTACTGTGCTGGATTGTCATGTATCTTTTGAATTCATATTATAAGGCACAAGTGCATTACACCTGCAGCTAGGATGATGCTACTTGTCAGATTTCAGCCAAGATAAAATGTTCACCTTGAGGCAAAGGGGTAAAGAAAAACTTGTGTATAAGGGGATAATGTACATTGAGTATAAATTATAACTAACCAGCTGGAAACACTGGTAAAAAGTTTTTTTTAAGGGTCAGATTTAATTCATTTGACACCAGACTTAATGCATGTGTCAATGTGGCAAATAGCTTAAGGTAAACTTCCTTTTCAATCCATTTATGACATAAAATACCTGAGAATTAACACAAAGTGTAAATCTTAACGATGCGTCCAAGAGCAACTTTTTCAGGCAGTTTTCTCCTCACCAGTGAGGCACAACAAGCTTAGTTTTAATGCTGAGAAACTAATTAATCTGCCTCTTAAAAGTTTAACTCAGATCAACACCAAACTTAAAAAAAGGTTCCTGGTTAATAATAAATCCTGAAAAGCTAACAATCATCAACATTACAAATATAATCCCTTTACTAAATCATACAGAACGGAACATTAAAATAACTGTAAGGCAGTTCCTAAAGTTTTACATGCTGTTAAGTTTGGAAGGGATTTTTTTTTTTTTTTCTTCCTTCTTCAGGGAAAACCTTCATCAAAACTACCTGGCACTTTGGTACAGGTTGCAAAATAGCACTTTGTGTCATCTTAAACTTTACACATAAGTGCAATAAAAAGTTTCTTCTGACCACTCCGAGTCTATTAAAGCTCTCGATTTAAAATCACTGAACAACCTGAAAGCAAATTAATTGGGAATAATTTCTACCAGATCAATGATCCTGGAGGCACACAGTTTTGGACAGTTGAGATAACTCATAAGTTTCTGAGGTTATTAGACCTCCATAGCTAAGGGAACACAAAATTAAAAAAAAAAAAAAAATAACTGGCCACATAACTGCTATATTTACTAAAAAGATGTCCCGAGTGCTTGGCTTCATTTTGCTAATTTGTCAGGGAGAAATATTTAGTCTTTTGCCTCTGAATAACATTTGTTTGTGAGAAATAAGTAATGCTACAATCTGCTTCCATCAGTGTGACTGTGAGCCAATCTTTTAACTAAACTACAGACATAATAAAGAGCATCCCTGACAGATTCATGGCTGTTACTCACAGTAAGCTGTGCTGAGAAGCATCAGCACAGCTAGAATGCGCCTCACTGAGAAAACCCACTGAATAAGCTGTGGTTGGTGCTTGAGTTGACTTGTCTCTTGCCTCACTCTCCATGAGAATAGGACGTGTGGACAGCCCAGTGCTGCACCGTCCCTTGCCCAAACAATGTGTAGAATATTGCTCCAAACAGATTGATGCCAGCAGCGATGTAGAAGACGGTCTGCCATTCCTCGATGGTGTTCTAGATGATAGTGAAGACAAAAGTGATGGATACTAATGTACAAAATTCAAGATGTCTGTGATTGAAATAACTAAATTAGGACTATGTGCGCATGCACTGACTTATTCCAGTCAGATAAGCTCAAACTTTAGCTGAATAAACTAAGGGTTTGGTTTTAAATTGTATTTAGATGATTCTCCTTAATGTCTGACTTTTACCATTTTTTTCTGTGTGACGTAATAAAAATATGCATCATATTCAAGTGATTTGGGAAGGGATTTTTTGGGCTACAATTCTATTAAACCACACATGTAAGTGCTTAAAATAATTTAGCTGTTTAAGAATTTATCTTTAAAGCTGAATATAACTGGCTTTCCTGATGGAAGAAATATCAGCGTCTCCTGGTAAAAGCATGTTTTACATACACTGATCAAAGTCCGCATTATGGCACCATGTAGTTTTTTTGAGTTAATAGTGATGCATCTGAGATACAAGTGGTTGGATAGCTCAGTTGGGAAGGCATCCAACTCCCACAAGAGAGACCAGAGTTCAAATCCAGCATGGATAGTCTCAAAAGTAGCATGGCTGCATCCTTGGCTGATACAACACATTGCTACAGCAGGTGGGGGAGCCAGGACACAAGTTCAGAGGGGGAGTTGACACTGACTGTTGGAGCTTCAATACCAGCAAGATGAGTTTTTAGGATGTTCCACAGTCATTCTCCACCACCTCAATAGCTCCAAGTTTGAAGTAGTTTTACGTGTATTTGTACACTTCCGCATCATCCATATGTAGTAATTCTACCACATGAACTGATTCATCTTATAGTACAAACTGAAAAACGCTATAAGAAGTTATATCCTCTTAGAAAATGTTTAAACCGAATTTTGTTAGAATAGATACCAAATTCATCCTGCAGGCCAGACTGGCCTCCATCCCATCTGTTAACAACCCTGTCTCAGAGCATTCTGGGATATCAACAGGAATAAAAGAAACCAACTACTGCTCTGCTTGACCACAGATGCCCTCTAGTGGTCAAAGGGTAACACATTAATCCCTCACTAACTAAACCTATTAGGAAAGTAAGGATGGTGTCTGTTCACGCAATGAGATTTGAGGTCATGACATCAGGAGACTTCTACATGTGTAAGATTCAGCACACTACATGCAAGCAAGAAAAAGTGAATGGCCCCGGTTACATGATGTTTTTTAATTTGGAATTGATTACTAAGAATTAAATAATTCTGAATTAAATTATTCTCCTTTGTGGTTACATGGAAATAATTCTGAATTAAGGTTGACATGGGTTCTGATTGGACAGGGGGCAGGCGTGATGTATTTACATCCGTTTACGTCTGCCTGGAAGTACACAAAAGCTGGTTCCTGCTCCTTTTCGTTTAGACTACGACATGAAAAACACAATAACACGAATTTTCACTGTATTTTCATTGTAGTTTTCTAGCAGCAGCTCAACACTAACACACTACTTCATTTGCGCCGGCTGGCATGAGTCCAGCACTTATTTCACGTGCGCTTCGATGAGCATCATTATAATAGGACAAGGGAAGGAGCATGTGCAGAACGACGGGAAGTAACCCAAATCAATGATTACATGTGAGGGGGATTATATTATTCGGAATTAAAAGAGGAATAAACCAACCACTAGTTCAGAATTAAGTTTTATTCAGAATTATACAGTAGTTTTCATTCGAAATTAAGGGTTTACATGGTCTTCCTAAAGCAGAATTAACTTTTATTCGGAATTAAAGAAGAATTAAAACTCTTGCAAACGGGGTCAATGTAGTTGTATTTAAGTGTCGTGTGAATGCACATGTGTTTCTTACATTTTGGGTGAGTGCTCTTGCTATAACCGGACCGACCATTCCTGGTATGGTGGCAAAGGTGTTGGTGATTCCCAGCAGGATACCGGCATACCTAAAAAGACAGATTTGTTCAAGTTCTGAATGACTGAACTAAACTAACTGGATATTTTCACACAATAATGCTACACTACACTGATATTTACTGTGAAAGCAAAAAGTTCTTAAACTCTAAAAATTAGTTATTTGTATGAACTCTGCTGCAAGAAGAGAATACAACCACAACACTAAAGACAATTTATTTAAGAACAATTTCCCTGTTGTAACTTAAAAAAATATTTATTTCTCCATCCATCAGCAACTGAAAGGAGTAAATCTTACGATGGAGCGATGTCCAGATGGTTGATGTTGAATCCAGAGGCCGACACTCCCCCCAGAGCAGAGGAGATGGTGAGGAAGGTCACAGCTAACGTGTAATCACATCCCGTGTAGCCTGCTGCCACCAGGAACACGGCTGGCCCAATCATGCCTGCAAAACAAGAAGGAAAAAAAACAACCTCATCAGGAACAGAAAATGTGGCGCTCTGGACGTGAATTCAGCTTCATGTCCGTCCTCACCAATGAGAGAGAAGGACTTCCTGACAGTGACAGTTGGGTAGGAGCAGGTTTCTCGCAGGTAATCGGCAACTTGTCCACTCAGCACAGCGAACACAGCGCAGCCCATGTATGGCAGAGCTGACAGCATCCCGTTCTGTTATTAAAGACGTGATTTCATCCACTTTACTACCGATAACTTTCTGCAGGAGTACTGCAATTCTTGCTTGGGTTTATTAGCTAATCACATCCATGTTAGCAACGAGATCCCTTCTCACCTGCTGTATGCTGAATCCCAGTATGTCATTCATGTAGGTTGGCAGCAGAGTGAGGAGAGTGTAGAAGGTCCAATTGTAAGAGAAGTGAGCCACAACGATGCCCAGCAGTGGCCTTGATGTCACAATGGCTCGCCAGGGGATGTTGCTTGCCGAGGTGGACAGCTGGGGAGAAAAATAACGGGTCAAAAGTTAATTTCAAAAATGTCATAAAATCTTTTTTGTAGGTCTTATAGCACCATTTTTACATTTTTGAAAAAGGAGCACAAGCCAAAGGATATATCACTGATCAGTCTTTCAGGATCTATAGAGCATTATGTTGAGAAAAGTTTCAAGGATTGTAAAGAAATCTCTGTGTGCTGGATGCAGTTATTGGTTTATGACTGCATCCAGATATGTGCTCTCCACAAGGAGGAAGCCACCGCTGGAGGAACTTGCGTTTTCTGCACTGGAACGTTTCTTCAGTGAACAGGAAGATCACAGACATGTTCTAAGTTAGATGAGTCTACATTTCAGCTGCTGTGGGGGACAAATCTGGTTCTACATGCAAAAAGGCGACATCTGTGATGGTTTCTCTTTGATGGCCATCGTTCAATGCTGTGGATGACATCAATGTAGTCATAATGGAATTTGTTGACAAGCTGCTTTGCTGGTTGTACATAGTATAGATAAATCGTTTTTGTACTTTACCAGCAAAATAAGTTACTTCATCCATATCAGAAGGATGTTTAAATTTGACTCCACAAAATAAAAGGAAACAGGTGTTTTAAAAGAAAAAAAACATGATTTTTCCACAAGCCTCCAAATTTCTCCTTTTCCTCAAACTCATGTGAAAGCTTTGTCTCCCCCTACTGGCATAAAATATTCTTTTCCAATAATTTTAGTCAAGTCATTGGTAATGCCAGTTTTCTGAATTACATCACGTTTCAGGAGTTTATCAATATAGTTGATGATCTCCAAACCCCTTTATGGACAGAAGGGTTACCATACGCTTGCATAGCTATGAGGTTGCAGCAGACAGCATGAACATGCTGCAGTTGAATCCTCAGCAAAGGACAAGTGTAAACTGCAGGTTCATTGTGGGCGTTTCGACCACACAAGTGAACAAGAATGATAAGAAAATAAACTTCTGCAAAACACCAAATTATGCAACATTAGAGTCAGATAGCTGCTCTTTTAGAGATGCCCGCAAGCAACATGGCTACTAGCTCAATGCAGTGCAGCACACAGCTTCGACACCACCATCTATTTTACTGTAATTACATAGATGGTATCAACAATAATTCCTATGTGCCTTATTCTGACGATGAAACTCAAGTTTTGTTGTTACCTCGTTTTTGAGTGACGTGGTGATGTAGAGTCTCTCCCGCTCCGATATCCGTGGGTGAGTGTTGGGAGTGTCAAAGACGAGAAGAGCCCACATGATGAACCACACCAAGCCAACAGCACCTGGACACAAACAGGAACTCATTTTACCACAAACTAAGTGGCACAAACCCCCCTTCACATTAAAAATGAATACACGTTATCAATGATGACGTTTCTCAGAGGAAACATTTCATCAAGTCTGGCTAAAGTAAGTAAAAAGCTTTAGGAGCTGTTTTAATTGTAAGAACATTTTCCTCTTTCACCTGCTTAATCATCGTTTCTACAAAGCAAAGAGGAAGAAGAGAAGCAGATGGAAAAAAAAAAGCTCATGTGAGTGTACAAATTCTAAAGAAGTGTTAATTCATCAGTTACAGACACATCAAAGAACCAGCAAAACTTTCCATTAGTGACAAAAACAGATGCCGTAATGTTGACATAATCAATCATCTTGTTACATATAACAGCACTTTCAGTTGAAGCTGCACGTTATTCTGCAAGTTAGAAACTCCCAGCAGGCCAAGTTGAAGTGCTTCACAATTAACAACTAAAAACCTTTTCTCTTGAGTCCATTAATAACCATAATGCAAGCAATTCTTACAACCATTCAAGACAAAATACACATGCTTTTTCCCTCCACTACCGACTCCCCACACGTTTTACCAAAAATGTAGAAGACGTAGGTCCAGTCCAGGTAGAAACAGATTTCACCCGACAGAGGAAGAGATATGACCGTTCCCAACTGGGCTCCTGGGATGGAAGAGAAAAATACAAACATTTGTCCTCCATAGCTGGCTGAATTGCACGTAATAAAATACACAATTCAATACTGACAGTGACAGGGGCGATGATGGTCCAGCATCTTAAATATTCATGATTAAGTTTTGCATTCTAAATTTAAACTTATGCAATACATTTCTATTAATCAGCTGTCATTCTTAGTACAAACTGATATTAGAACATTCTGACATGTCCAGGCTTTTGTCAGTAAAAGACAAAGAAAAAAAGAACACCAGAGCTGAATGAATGAGGAAACTAAAGATTCTTAGGATTAAAGTGTCTGAATTCTTGGAAAAATCTCATTTGAATAATTTGATATTACTGTAGAAAAATGAATTCATTAATAAGAACCTTGGAGGTTGGATCTGCCTCATCATCATTGACATTAGTTAATTGCAGCACATTATGCCTGCAGCAGATAACTTAATCTAATTATACTTTGCAATCAAATTAAGCATTTAGTAAATACTCGTGATTTTAGCCCAGAATTACCAAATTATCATACACATCCAAACTTAATGCAGATATTATAGTGAACTGGGCGTATTTAGAAGAAAACAACATTCTGATTTGGATGAGTCATTGCTTTTTTTTTTTTTTTTTTTTTTTGCATCAGGATGTATAATTAAATTGACCTATTAAGATATCATTAGTTGCGTGTTGTTTTATTTTAAAGTGTCCAACAACCTAGAAGCAGATTTGCAGTGACTTTATAGCTCTTACCAATGTATGAAATGGTGAGCAGTCGGCTCCTCTCCAGAGGGGGGCCCATGCGGCCCACATGGTGTACATTGCAGGGAATGTGACACCCTGAAGTTGTCATGACAAGAAAAAAGGCAAAGGACAGTCAGGTGCAAAGATGGATGAATCTATCTTCCATCAGTCTGCAATGATTCGTCTTCCTCATGTAATCATGACATCACCCACAGAGTTTACTTGTCTTCATGTTGGAGTGAAACATCCTGATCACATACCTCACCAATTCCCTCCAGCACTCTCACAGCAATCAGGTAGCTTGCACCCAGATCGGCAGCCACAGGAGTGAGGAGTGTAAAAACTACAGTTCCCAAGATTCCAAAACCCATAAGCCACTTGGGTCCAAAGCGGCCAGCCAGGTAACCCCCAGGGATCTGGGTCAGGATGTAACCATAGAAAAAGGAACCCAGGATCCAGCCTTGAGTTTCAGAGTCCCAGTTGTACACACTGGCCTACGAAATGAAGAGTTACAAGATTAAATGTAAGTCTTTTTATTCACATAACCCTAACTAATAGCATAACTGTGAGCAAAAATATTCCATCCCTGAACATGTCTTTTTTTTTTTTTTTTTTTTTTTTTAAGCTATGGAAAAAAATTTTCCCCAAGTGGCACTTCAATTGTGCTGTTACTTCTGCAAAATGGACAAATGTAGGATAAACTGTGCAGCTCTGTTAAGCTGATCCCCTCCTCGCTCACCGTGTGATTGTGTTTGGGTCGAGCAGGGTTGGCATGAGGAGGGCACACCGAGCCACTCTGGTTGGCACTGGACTGATGGGTGCTGTTCAGCATGTCCACCATGGCCACGCTAAGGTTCACCCTCAGGGAGTAAACCACAAAGAAGCCATAACAGGAGAGCAGAGCCAGGCCGTAGCGTGCAGAACAACATACTGGAGCTGCAGGGCGATGGAGAGGAAGAATGAACACTGGTGAGACCTGCTTAGTAGCTGAAACTGTGTGAGTGCCGTAACAATGTCAGGAAAAACTTCAGTGTAAAGACCAGTAATAATCTGTTGATGCTGGTTTTAACTACAGTCTTAAAGACCATGTTTACCTTGCAACCATAATCTGAAGCTTGTGTCAATAAGTCAAATCAAATGTGTGGGACTGCCAATGCACTTTTACACCCTCATGACAGATAATGTTGCCGGTCTTTGCATGCCTTTTATTTTTACCTGCAGTGTAATCGTGCAAGTATGTAAAAAGATTACCTCACGCCCTCAGGTGGACCTGTCTCATGACACTAGAGGAGGGCACATAACCTCCAACTCGTGACTGAAGCCACTTAAAAGGTTGAAAGCAACGTTACAAATGAAAAAGTCTTGCGGGAGGCAATATAAATAAATAAACATCCCAAAAATAACTCCAACTGGGACTTAAACAGTTTTGGTCATTTTAGGCGTTTTCTATTGTGCCAAAAAGAGAAAACATGAATGCCTCATCGCTACATGATAGGGCCTACCCTAAAATAAACAAAAGACTTGTCTAGCTGATGTTCCTTTCTTGGCTGCACCCCGAAGACAAAGGAGAAAACGCGCTTTCTTTGGGAACATATGTTAGAAGCAGCCCTGTGCCACCTGCAACGTTACTGTTAACCAGTTAGCTTAGACGCCTTTCTGTCACCTCTCTGGGCTTTGTCTTCGTGTCTCCGGTGAAGCAGCGGCTTCTCCTGCTCGTCCCCCTCCGTGTCAGACCCGTACCGCTCCATTTCACAGCCCACAGTTGACAGCAGCGAGTTACCGCATCGTACACACACGAGAAGCGCCTGCAGACGGCTAACACATCCCGACCCGGAGCCTGAGTCAGCTGACTGGGCTCCAACTCCCCCGTCACATGACGTGAGTCACTAAACCGGAAGTAGCGTCCGCTGATTTGTTTTTTTTTTTTTTAAATCCTGGGAGAATACACGTTCAGGGTAAAACTGAGAAGAAATTAATTCTAAATTGTGTTTTTAGTTGCAAAACGTATTTAAATCTACTTAACAATGGAAATTCATTAAATTATAAAATACTCGAAAACTGATGATTAGGCTACTTATCAAAGGTTTTCAGATCTAAAGTTGGAGTCTTTCCAAACTCAGTTTTTCTTGCGTTTCTGTAAAGACTAGAAAAATACCCTCTTGATATATCTGTTGGTATCTAATCACTTGTTTAAAAAAAAACAAAAAAAAAAAAACTTTTATTCTGTTGGATTGAGCCATTTATATCTACTTGCTGGAAGTCCACATACACAAGTAGGCAGCTGCAAAATTTGTGCCACCATTTTTATTATGGCATCTCTGAATGGACAAACAACTGAGTGTATGAAGTAGTTACCTGAAGAACAATCATCACTCACTGCACATGAAGCCACTGAACCCAGGGCTGTACACTTGGCTTTTCCACTAGGAGCACTAGTGCTCCCAAATGTGAAAAATTTAGTAGCACTATGAATTTTCTTAAATAGTTGGCTATAATTTTTTAAAATTAACATTAACCTGGGCAATTGGCCCAGTGATGCATTAAACAGGCTTCTTTTTGACCAAAGAGGAGCCAGGTATTGTTCCTGCAACTGTGTCCCATTTCCACGTCCCTATTCTGATCCCTGAATATATTTCTAAGCTTTTTAACTTGCTTGTTGATGCTATTTTGCCACGTTGGTGATCAGCTGCTGTCATTTCCCTACCGGAGTGAAGTTGGTTTCAAGTTGGTTATTGGATATTCGCTATCCACGGAGTCAGCAGTGCCTTGCTCACGTCTTATCCGATTCAGTCATTTGCCTCTACAGCTGCAGCATGGTCCTGCATGTCTCAAGCAGAAGGACATTTTACTCGCGTTTTGCAAGTAAAATTGCCATGGTTAAGATTTTATGGGTGTTAGCAGGTTGCAGGTAAGAATATCAATTTCATTTCATCTTTGCTGACATAAGTATTTACTGAGGTTATTCCGCACCAGGGCGAACCGTGAAGCTCGGCATTGTGCTTCATCAGTGGCCAGCCAGTGATGTTGCTGCATATGTGAATAAGGAACAGAGAGCACAGCTAAAACCAAATAATGAATTATCTTTTTTTATGTGGGCCTCTCTGTATCTGAAACATCGGGTCGCCTCCTTGGACCAGTTTAGTTTTACTAAATGATACTCATATTTAACTCACATGCTGTCCATTTCCTCTGATCCCCTTGAGGTGTTTCTACTTCTTCATTGGAGTCCAGCCGTGTTTAATTAAACTGATTGGACTTTATTAGGAAAGGCACACACCTGTATATAAAAGACATTATAGCTCAGTGCATGTCGGAGAAAATTAGGTCGAAGGAACTGTCCAAGGAGTTCAGAGACATTGTGGCGAGGCACAGATCTGGCCAAGATTACAAAAGAATTTCTGCAGCACTGAAGGTTCCTAAGAGCACCCTGGTCTCCAAAGTCCTTGAATGGAAGAAGTTTGGGACAACCAGAGCTCTTCCTAGACCCGGTCGGCCAGCCAAACTGAGCAATCACGGGAGAATGGCCTTGGTGAGAGAGGTAAAGAAGAACCCAAAGATCACTGTGGCTGAGCTCCAGTGATCTATGGATGGATGTGGCTGGCAGGCTGGATGGATAGATGGATTGATTCAGGTGTCGGGTAGCGACACATCTATGCATCCACAACCATACATACATAAAAAAGATAAAAATTACCGACAATGGTACCAAGAAAGTGCACATCTAAACTAAGCTATTATAAAGTCTCACAGCAGAAGGAAGAAAAGACTTCCAAAAACGCTCGGTTCTGCAGCACAGGGAGAGAAGCCTGCTGCTGCAGTTGCTCCTTTGAGCAGATAGACTGTCATGTAGAGGGTGCCTGGTGCCACTCAGGAGGCTCTGCATCAGAGTCCTCATCCTCCTCTCCAACACAGCTCCCACAGAGTCCACCTGCCTGATCACAGAGTCCTGATCAGCTTATCCAGCCAGTTTCTGTCTCTCAAGGTCATACTACCCCCCCAACAGGTGACCCCGAAAAACAGTAGGGAGATGGGAGAAAGTTCCACAAAGTCAACTATCACTGCAGCCCTCTACCGGGGCTTTATGGCAGAGTGGCCCGACGGAAGCCTCTCCTCAGTGCAAGACATATGAAAGTCTGCATAGAGTTTGCCAAAAAAAAAACACATGAAGGACTCCCAGACTGTGAGAAATAAGATTCTCTGGTCTGATGAGACAAAGATTGAATTTTTTGGCGTTAATTCTAAGCGATATGTGTGGAGAAAACCAGGCACTGCTCATCACCTGGCCAATACAATCCCTACAGTGAAACATGGTGGTGGCAGTATCATGCTATGGGGGTGTTTTTCAGCTGCAGGGACAGGACGACTGGTTGCAATTGAAGGAAAGATGAATGCAGCCAAGTACAGAGAGATCCTGGAAAAAAACCTCTTCCAGAGTGCTCAAGACCTCAGACTGGGCCGAAGGTTCACCTTCCAACAAGACAATGACCCTCAGCACAAAATAACAAAGGAGCGGCTTCAGAACAACTCTGTGACCATTCTTGACTGGCCCAGCCAGAACCCTAACTTAAACCCAATTGAGCATCTCTGGAGAGACCTGAAAATGGCTGTCCACCAATGTTCACCATCCAACCTGACAGAACTGGAGAGGATCTCCAAGGAAGAATCTTCAAATCCAGATGTGAAAAACTTGTTGCATCATTCCCAAGAAGACTCATGGCTGTAGTAGCTCAAAAGGATGCTTCTACTTAGGACTGAGCAAATGGTCTGAATACTTATGACCATGTGATATTTCAGTTTTAAAAAAAAAAATACATATGCAAAAATGTCTGTTTTTTCTGTTAAGATTGGGTGCTGAGTGTACATTAATGAGAAATAACTAACTTTTTTGATTTTGGCAAATGGTTGCAATGAAACAAAGTGTGAAAAGTTTAAAGGGGTCTGAATACTTTCCGTACCCGCTGTATGTCTGGAAGAATTTTGGCCACTGACGGCCCCCATCCAGTCACAATTCTGCTTGGTATTTTAAGTTATTTCTTTGCCCATCTTTACCACTAGATGTTCAACACTGTACCTTTAAGTCAGGCTAAAGTAGTACTATTACCCAGCAGACAAAAACAAGTATGATTCCTGTTTTTTTTAATTATTATTTGCAACAGTGTATGAAAAATACATTATTTTACATATTTTAAAGATCACACGGACAAGCCAGACAGCTGCTGGGGGGAAACATTTTTGCCTCAGATGAGACCAAAACAAAACTTTCTGCTTTGATTTGCAAATGTCATATAGTATTTGTAAAAATTGATAATGTAAAGATATCAAATGTTAAATTAAATTACTGTGTTTCTTTATCTAAAATGCCTTGTTTGCCTTTTCGCTTGTGGTGATTAGGTTATATTACACTGTCACAACTACAGATTGTATTTATTTAAGAGGTCAAATTAGATAATCAAGGCAAAGATTTGCCTTTTTTAAAAATATAACAATTTGAATTGTTTTTGAAAATGACTATCTTTAACTACGTTTAATGATTTTGTGATTTTTTTTATGTACAAATCTGGAAATATGTTTGTGATTCTCAAACTTTCAAGCATCCAATACATGCTACTTTAAGGCACATTTGCAGTGTCGAGCTCATGGATTTGAGCTTTTCCTGTGTCAATTTATGGCAATAAATAACATGAAAAAATGGTTAAGCTCAGGGCAGAGGGTCAATTTTTTAAAGAATACATGGTGTGAAATGACACATGAATCCAAATAAATGACTTTTGAAAACCTAGTTGATGTGGTATGCCATCATTATTTCATTACAGGAAAGCAGTCTAGACTAGATTATCTGAAAGGAAAAAAAAAAAAGACCTTCCTTAAAGGGACACTGTGTAATCGAGAGCAGCTCCCTCGTACTTTTCATGCTGCATTCGCGTGAAACCGGGCAGACCGACGACATCCGCTCCATGTAGAGTTATCACCGGCCTCTATGTGAAGATGTGGTCCGTCAGTTACAGTGACATCAGTCCACATCTGTTCGGTTGTCATGGCGATGTCGTATTGTTTTCCCTGACCCATGTTTTACCGTCTTTCGCTCGGCTTCATTGATTAAAATGACATCTGGTTTGTTACCAACGGCCGTCTGCCCGACTGCACGTGAACGCAGCATCAGTGAGACGCTAGTCTCTCCCCCTCTGCAGCGCGGTGACTTTTCAAAGGCATTACCTCGAACTGAGCTGAAAACTCCGGTGTGTCCGGTGAGTTTCTGTGTTTTCCTACTGTCACGCTTCTCCCGAACGTAAAAACATGGCGATACGACATGGCAGCCCCGAGCCGCCCCGCTCGATGTGTAAATGAATGATACGAACGGCAAATTTAGAACTTAGAGGAGCACTTCAGTTTGTTGATGGGAGTGATTACTGATTAATGAAAAAACACTTTTGAACCAAATAATCAGTTTTTGTGAATAAAACACAGGAGAACTTACACAATATCCCTTTAATGGTCAGTTTGGATTGTGTTTTAATTGTGAATATTAGGAGGCAAAACTTGAATTAATCAAATCTGTATTATTAACTGGCTTGTGAAAAGTTGCCCACTTTTTTCATATGATTAACCAGCATTGTTTGTCAGCCATCATGAACAAAGAAAATATTTGTGATGTTTCTTCCATCGTGATCCTCATTGTTACTCGCCTCTAATTATATTAAAGCAGATTTCTTATTATAACTTCTAGAATCACATTTTCAGATTCTTTGCTGCAACTCTTGATTTAACGAATAAACCGATTTAACAGATATGAACATTAGAAAAATAAAAAGCTGCAGAAGATGACTTCCTTGTGAAACATTTGTTGCAGCTTTTCATATCTAGTTGAAATGCAAAGGTATTTGATTTTCTTTTGGGCAATCATGGGCTCTTTATTACTTTTTTCTTCTTTTTTTTTTAACTTGTCCTGTCCAGCATCGTAGCAAGCAGAATGATGATCTAGCTGCTTTATTGTGTTGAACAGTTTTGCCAAGAGGGGCTTTATGAACACAAAGCTCCCCTTGATATCCTGTGTTTATTCATTTTATTCATTACATCATATTGCTGGGCTTGACAAGAGAAAAATGAAAGATAACAGAAGAAATGATAGAAAGTGAAACAGAGAGAAAGGAGTGAAGAAAAGAGAGAGGGGGGAGGGAGGAATAAAAAAACATGGATACATTTACACAGTCAACTGTGTAACACAGACACACGCCCCATGGCCCCACCCGAAACCCCCCGCGGTCTCGGGTCCCAGGCCCCTAGTGGACCAAGACCAGCAATTGCTGACTCTGCCTGTGTGCCGGCACAGCGCAGATCCCAGGACCTCCAACCACTTACCCACATCTCCCTCCTCCCCCAGCCCATACTCCTCACTCCCAAATACACCCTGAGCTTTCCACTCACACACATGCGCACACACACACCTCGCTCCTCCTACTTCTTCCTCCATATGCACTCTGGACACCCTCCCTCCCCACCATCCTCTTCCTACACATCCCTCCCGTCCTGCACAGCCCCGCCTCCTGTCATTCTCTGACATTCACTCTCTCCAGCACCAATCCATGTACACCTGCATACACCATGCCCACTGATACACATCTCATCCCTCCTACACTTTATAAATTTTCCCTTTCAAACTCATATTCATTTGCTCTCACACACCCACCTCACTCTTACCCTTGCTTCTGTGCCTCCTGAGTGATAACCTGGACCGGAGAAGGGGCTGCAAGCTCCAAGCCCCCAGCACCCCCACCCCCAGACGCAGCAGAACAGGCATCCTCCGAGCCAGCAGACCCCCTGCAATGCAACTAGCCATGACCCCGAGCTTGCAGAGCAGCACTTTGGTTCCCCCCCACATCACGCCCGCCTAACATGCACCCTCCCCAAGACCCTATGTGTGTGTGTGAGGTAGAGTGGAGGGGGAGAGAGGTCTAGAGAAGGGAGACCAGAGAGGTGTGAATTCCCTTCTGGAAGTTGAGCCGCTGACGGCACTAGGTACCCCTGTTTCCCGGGATTCCTCCAGGGCGGGAGGAGCCAGGCATGGCCGCCCCCACAGCCAGGCGGCCAGCATCTGCCGCTAAGGGGTCAGTGCTGGCCCCCGGAGGCACCCAACCGCCCTACACCAGGGAGGGGGTCAGGGACGGGAGCGGGGGCAGCGGAAGGGCCAGAGCCCATCATCCCCAGGCCCTGTAGATCCCCCAAGAGGCAGATGACAATGCCAGCCACCACGTATCCATTCTTACACACAACACGCACCCATCATCTGTCCCATTTGCCAATATTTATCTGAAAGGAAAAGAACAAAAACCACTCACACAATCACACCTTGATTTCTCACTCACATTCACTCAAACGGACCCCACGGCCAAGCACATTACACTCCTCTCCACCTGTGCAGGACATACCCCCACACCACACCCTAAATAACCACACACCTTTACCCCTGCCAACACACCCCCATCCATCCACATCCTTCTCCCACACATAAACAGTTACCCAGTCCCCGTACATCTGTCTCATTGGTCCCCACACACGGGCCCACATCCTCACCACGCCCCTGATAGACACACTCTCCCACCTCTGCTAGTGCCCCCCGCTCATCCACCTCCCACACATGCCACCCCCATACATACACCCGCCCCCCATATCCCCACCTCTTCGCAGATCCACACTTGCCTCTATCCATGACACACACAAGCAACCACCAGGGACCCATAGCCATCAAGTATCTGCTGCCAACACCCAACCCCGCAGCGCCGAGGCCGCTCTCCTCCACCAACGTTAAGTGATGGAGCTAATCACAGGGGACCAGAGGGAGTGGAATTCATCTAACTCAGTGGTTCTCAAACTTTTTTTGCAGGGCCCCCCTTTCATTGGAAGTAATAATGTCACGTTGACAGGTCGTCACATACCTGAAGCCAGAACCTCTGGACAGGTGGACAAGACCACAAGGCATGAAGATAATTGTCTGTTGTGTTCTCATTGCAATCTAAGCAAATGGTTGAAGGTGACAGACCCATCTTGAACATCCTCTGTCCTGTATAATGAACTCTGTGTAAAATCTTCAATTGTATCAGTTGCATATTTAAGTTTTTAGTAATTAGAAAAGTGTTTAAACATATCTGCGTCCATCAGTTTTGGTTAAGGGTTTTGGACAAGTCAGCTTCCCATTTTGAAGTCGAAAGGGAAATTGAATCATCCAGTTTTAATGATAACCTTTATTACATTTAAAACATTTAAAAATCCTTTTATCCAAAATTTATCCACTTCAAACATCCCAAAAACCTTTAAAAAATACAGTGTGACACCAAGAAATAAGAAAACACCATGGGCGAAGAATATTTTTTTGTATCATCTGACTCTTTGCACATGCAGTTATCAACTCATGTCACACAGAGGGCACATCAATAAATATTAAAACAGGAGATTAATAACAGTTGAACTTTAAATATGACACTGGAAATGAATGAATTTTCTAGCTCCAGCAGGCACATCGTCAACATGGCATTTTCTCTGAACTCAATTATTGGTGAATAAAGCAAGTTTTGTTATGTTTTGGACTGAAAGAGGAATGAACAGCACATTTTCCCTCCACACACTCACATGTAATCACAGAATCAGATGATGTGTGGGAATTATGTAACATTTAAACACAGGTTTGTTGTTGAGACGAGAAGCAGCTGAGCCGTTCGTCTCCAGGCTTTATCGCTCAACTGCAGAGAACAACTGAGAAGACAATGAGGCACATCCTGCAAATATGACGAAAGAAAGACGAGTAGATGCATAAGGGAAGGTTGAAGACATGGAGACATGTTATCAGGCCACACACAAACAAGGTGGGGAGGGGACTGGACTCTGGAGTAATGGAAGAAGGTCATGCAGTCAGATGAGTCCAGGTTTGTCCTGTTACACAGTGATGAAGTATCAGGGAAAGAAGAGAGGCAAATGAAGTGATGCAGCCATCATGCCTCTAGTACGAGTCTGTGGCAGACGTCTATGATCTGGGGTTGCCGCAGCTGGTCAGGTCTAAGTTCAGATCTAGGTTCAGCAACATTATGTGCCCAAAGTAAAAGGTCAGGCGGCTACCTGAGTATACTCAAAGAGCAGGTTATTCCATCTGAGCATTGGCATATTCTAAGATGACAATGCCAGGCTTCATCAGGCTCAGATTAGGTAAGAGACTGTGGTTCAGGTAACACGAGACATCAAACATTGATCGGTCACCACAGAGTCCAGACCTGAACCCCATGAATCTTTGGAATGTGCTGGAGAAGACTTTGGGCAGCAGTCAGACTGAAAATTTAAAGCAATTCTAGATAGAGATACATTTTGTGACATTGTAGAAGCCACGGTCTATGCTGGTGTAATCAAAGCTAAAGGCGGTCCCAGAAAATATCAGTGTTCCACCTTTTTCTTTTTGGTTTGGCATTGTATAGTAAGGGCCAGCTGTTTCTTTTACAGTTGTAATCTGTAGGATTTATCCCATTTTCATCAAGTAGTGAGGCACACCAATTATATACAGTAGGTCCAACCATAAGTGATGCAGGTCAACCTGGGGCATGCTCTTGTTTTGCTCTGATGGTTCATCCAGCTCTAAAGAACTATGGCTTCAATTAAGTTGTAATTCCTTTACAATGTTTATATTTATAGCTATATTTCAGAGTTGATAGTTCTTAATTTATTTCAGAACTTGGAAGAAAGTACAGGTAGGTGCCAGATATCTGCTAGACATCACTACCTGTGGCGTCTCCAATGGTGTTAGCAGGATAGCTTCCGGGTCATAAGCAGGGAGCCATCCTTCATTGATGTCTTCTCTCCATTAATCCCAGAGCATCTTGGTGGTGGAGCAACGATAGCAACGTCTCCCTGCAGCTGACCCAAGAACCCTTGCCTTCCCCACATCAGGTCTTTCCCTCTTAGCCAAAACCAAAAGCTCCCCTGTTCTGCTTCTCAGAAAGATCTTTAATGGCCTTTTTGAGCTTGTGCTCTGTCATGCCTATGGTGCACAGGAAGCACTGGATGGATGCTCCCACAAATCCTCTGCAGCCAGCTTCCTTGGGATAGCTGGCTGCTTCCACTGCTTTAAGCTGCCAAATCAAAGTACCAGTCTTTCTTCCTCCATCCCTTCCTCACTTTTCAGGCTGAGGCAGGCCATAAAATAATGGTTAGGTTATTACTGGTGATGCTCTGTGCCTTTTCTTTCCAGATATTCAATTTTATATGTTATCTTATATATTTCACACTTAATTTTAATGTGGCTGGACACATCACTCAGATCTGAATGTATCACTAATTTTGTCAGACTGCTCATTGCTCTTCAGGTCTAATCAACTTATCTGGCAAGGGAGCAGGGGACATCAAACAAACACAAAACAAACATCCATCAACAAATGCTCTCTGACACAGCAACATTTCACAAGACTGCTGCAATAACTGGCTTTTCCATCTCTGCATTGCTGTGTAAATCATCCTCATTAGCAACCAGTCACGCCTCCTTAAATCTAATGAGGTAGCTACAGTATGTGACTGTATGATGAACAAATGTCTCTCTCTCCACTCCTGATCTTTACCCCCTGTCCTTCCACTCCTCTGAAGACAAGGAGCTTTTTGTACAAAAGGGAAATCACAGGACTCACATGCTTTGGATGGGAGAAACCGAGTGATTGTAGCAAAAGATAGGCTTGTTCAGAGGAGAGGAGCACAGCTGGAGAGCGGAGTCGAGTTGTTTTGGGTTGGACAAGGACCTCAGATCTGTGTGAAGCACCCTGGACCAGACTGAACAGGACTACCTGAACATGGAGAATGGCAAATCAGAGACAGATGAGAAGACAGAGGGCTCACCAGAAGGTAAAAAAAATAAAAAAAACATATTTAGCCCAATTCCTTATGATTGTAATTACTGAGCTTGTTATCGTTGTGATTAAGAGATTCTTTAGGTCATGAATTACAGGAGAGCAAAGAAAATTACAATATCATTTTCCAGAACCAGAAATGACCAAATACTTCGGACATAACCAAGACAGTTTTTAATAAATCCCCAGAAATTTAAATGGATGACGAGTCTAAAGTGCCCAAAAGTGAATCTTTTAATTTAAAGGGATTAAGTTAAAGTGTTGGGATCATGTTATGCTCTGTAAATATATTCGATATTAGATTTTTGGTCTGATGATAGCATTTAAGCAGCAAAAGTCCACACACTATCAGCTGATACATTTTCTTTTAAACAGATGACTAAAGAGTTCTTGTTGAGGAACTCCTGCATATTTATCTAACAGAGATATATTCAAGCATTAATTTTTCTAGTTAAGAAATAAACCTGCCAGTACTTTTCTAGACTCAGAGGAAAAAGAAAGATCAAAGAAAATTTAATAACAATATCATAATATTATATTTCCATTTCAGTAACTTGGGTAGGGTTTCTCAACCCGGACTAAAGCTTTTTATTTATTTCATTTCCCCAAAAGGCAAAATCAGGTATTTGTTATTCTCGACCAAAGAAGATTTTAAACAAAATGTCTTTTGTCCAGTTAAGAGAACTAAACAACTGCTGCCGAACTTTCATTGCTCGTAGAAAACTAAAAATGAAACCTGAAGGCTGACAGGGTTTTTCCCCTCCCCACCTTGGCACTGAACAAGGATGAAGTTCATGTCATTTAAGGGCCTGACTTTGTGCTTCCAATGCACGTTGAACGTAGCGTAATCATGGATGGATTATGAAACAAACAGGCCTCCAGGCAAACACGAGAGGTCCCGACTCCAGAAGCAAGAAACGAGAAGGCAGTACTTATAGATCTGAGCAAATGTGATTTTCAGTTGTATTTCCGTTTTTTCTCATCACTTTGTAGTGATTCTACTTTTTTAAGGGTGTTTGTTTTCGCTTTTTGTTCACATTCCATTTCAGGTTTCTTTAAGTCATCTTGTGTCACATTTGAAACATTTAGTCTCATTTTGACAATTTTCAACTTCTCATTAACTATTCTGTGTAATTTTGTGTTTGAGAATGATCTTTCTTTTCTCTTTGTGGAGTCTTTGCATCTCCTAATTTATAACCCTTTTGCATCTCTTTCTCTCCACTAATGGAGGGCCTTTTTCTTGCTGGGCTCCTTCAGTTATCTCTGCACAAGGATAACAAACTTCTAACCAAGAAGACTATTTGAATTTTGCCTCATCACAGCAGGAAAACCACGGGTGAACTTCAATTAATAATTAAATCAATGACGGCAAAGCTTGATAAAAAAAGAAAAAAAAACTTTTGAAAAAGTTAAGCTTCTAACTTTATCATGCTCAATTAGTGTTTTCCTCTTTGCTAGATGAAACGTCCTCAGAGTAACAAGCATTGGACATGTAGTGAAAAACTCAGGAAGTTGTCCCGTGTATCTAATTTGCTGCAGTCACTGCACGGCTGTTATATGTCTGCACACATCAGTTGCAATTCTGCATTTATAACAAACTGAGCAGAGTTTACAGAAGGTGAAGCAGACTAATGAAACATGAACATTATGCTCCCTCTTAAAACAACATCTGTGTGATCGCAAACCCCAACTAAGCTTTTCCCAAGTGCTTTGAATTCTAAACATTAAACAATGAAACAATTAAACACCATTAAACAATGGTGAGTGAAAAATGTGGAAAGAATTGAATCAACTGGGCTTCATACTAAAGACTTTTGCATGAGAAACTTCTTCAAGTCAAGGAAGATCCTCAATGACTGCTGGTTCTAGGCTATCACATCATTAACTCTCACCAAAAGGACTGTTCTAATGTCAATGATTTGTCAAAGGACTAAATCTTACACCCAAAAATCCATCATGCATGTCTAATTTCGAAGATGTAGCATTGGTGCAACACGCATTTAAATGTGGCCAAGACCCTGTTTGCACAATGATGCTAATTCAGTAAATCGCACAATTTTTTTGAGTTCTGGCTTCTCATTTACTTGGTTACAGACTTTTGGGTGGATGGAACTGGAAAGGTTTGAAAACAGACTCCAGGGTGAAATTTTGTTGCAATGCAAAGAAAATCCATACCATGTAAACATGAACTGGAGTATTTTGGTGATGACGTCTTGCACTTGTACACTTGGGCCACGTTTACATCTGCAAATTGAACAGCAGCGCCATTGTTGAACAGCACAACAACAATGGTGAACCTCCGTGTTACGTTTGTGTTGCTGAATCTTTTTAAGTTCTTTGGTTTCTTATAGCAAAGCCTGCTTCTCATGCAGCATTTATGACATCAGCAGACACATTGATTACAGATAATCAATACTCCTCTATTCCAGCAAAATGTTATTAAAAGTCGCCTCTGGACAGTTTCACCAACCATTACAGGCCTGGCATGCATACTGTTTGTAGTCCTGCATGTTTTTTCTGCCTGCACAGAGATCATCTTCGGTTTTGCATGGAAACGTTGTTGTGTCAGCAAGTCTGTTGTCATCGGCTGTCAGCGGTGCAACCTAACATGCTCCATCAAAGGACAGCCAAGTTAAAATGCCATCATAAATGGTTAGGATATTTGCCTACTTGTTAGCACACTCCCTATTGTGTGTTTTTTTAAATCAAGGAATGACTTTTTCTCAGTCTAACAGGCATATGACCTGAAAGAACTCATACAGTACTACTGAGGAAGCATCCTTAACTTTAAGAACCTTAAATGTGGGTTACATCACTGCCCATACTCTCCAGCCTCCTTTGATGGAGGTTGGAGGGGAGACTTTGTGACAGCTACATGTCATGAAATGTTACATCTTACTATACAAAAGTCTAACACAGGATCTTGTAGCCTTTAAAATATACAGCTGAAGTCCAGCTGATGACAACTTTGACTATTACAAATGCAATGAAAGTCTGGACTATTCTACCGACACTGATCTCAGAGCTGCAGACTGGGCCTCTACATCTGCGGTGGAAAAGTAAGAATATATAATTTATTGACAAAATATTCTTTTTTTAGGGGTTTACACATTCAGAAAGTGTATTGCCTGCTTGGGTTGCACCAGGACTTTGATGATGTCTTTTTTCCACATGGGTTTATAATGTCGGTTACTACTTGTTTACTGTTGTCATGAGACACAATTTCTTCAAGTGGAATAGGTATCTGTTCAACACTAACACTGATTTCACTAAACACAGGCATTTCTGTTGGGCATTTTTTTTTTTTTTTTTTTTTTTTGTACTTATCAGGCGATATCAATCCAGCGGTAACTTACCTTTTAGCCTTAATCTTATAGGAGAAAAAACATTAAATTGGATGTTTAAAAAAAGGGGTAAACACATAATCCATTATACCATTATTCCATTTTTATTACTTGTTTAAGGGAGACAAAATTGAATAAAAAACAAAGGCATATACACATTTATGTTACTAGATCACACAGTAGTGTGAATTGTGAATAGTCATGAAATGCAGCAGGAACTGAAGGAACATCATGTGTTTTCCCTTTACATCCATCCTTTTAAATCACTTAATGGCAATAATTTAACTTTTCCTAAGTTGAAGTTTAAGGTCAGTCTGGGACAGCGGCATGCAGTGACATCTTGACGCCAACTTTCTCCAGCTAAATCTGAAGCGAAACACACAATCTCCAAGTTGCTAGAAGATATCTGACACACTGTCTGTCCCAGCAGGCAGAAAGGCGCCATTGTTAGGACCTTGTACGCTCCCTTTTTTGCTCTTTGGAGGTTATACGGCATATTGTGCCAGCAGACCTCTTCAATTATGGATGATAATATATGTTAAATGGATGTTTGAGTTGACCCTATGCAGTTCTGACCCTCCTGACAGCAGCCTCGACCTGTGACATTTCTGCAACAAACAGAGGCATTGTGCTTCCATACAACCAGTTAAGTGTCCAAAATGCGCAGCATTTAAACAAAATATCCATAATCACTTTGAAAATAAGAAAAAAGCTTATTAGTTCCCAGAGATGCTCTTTTTCCAGCAAATAGTCCAACTGTAGGCAGTTCCAAATACTCTAAACAGCACAAAGGCTGTCATAAAAGGACAAGACAGGAAAAAAAAAAATCATGTTTTGTGGTGTGCACTCTCTCTCTGTGGGCATGTGGATCACTTTCACATGACTGTTGTAGCTAACTTACTGTCCTAACCTTGACTTTCTGAGGCATAAAATATTTGTCATGAGCTCTGCTATGAATGATTTTATCACACGCAGACACACACCATCCATCACGTATTATTCCGATTAGCATCTTCACCATGACAGAGGCCCAAACACGTGCACTCAGATTAAACATAATATTGTTTGTAATACTGAGAGTTTAGGATGGACTCAAGTCTATCTGGTCTTCAGTGTTGTTGCACATTAGCTGCTTTAATAACAGCGACTGACTTCAGAAATACTCAAAAGAATTCAAATTCAGATACTGTATTTTATAGTGTCAACAGGCTGATTTTTGAGGGAAATCCCATTTGAACAAGACAGAAAAATTATGTTTTGTGGCAATTTTACATTGACTTTGTTTCTGTAGAATGAACAAATAACTCTGCCATCACCTGCATAGACACTATACAAGAAATATATGCAGCTAGAAGCAGCATTTAGACAAGACGTTGGAGAGAACTTCAGACGTTACTGAGCTAAAACAAATTTTTCAATCCCTATACATATCTAATTATGGAATTATTTCAAAATGATCACCAGCCCTCCAATCAGAAGGATTGAATTTAGCTAATGACACTATTATGGGATGAAGGACAAAATTTATTGAGTTAGTATTTCATAAAAGGGGGATGATACTTTTAGAATCAGAGTTGGAGACTTTTTGAAACATAACAGCAGGTAAATGTGGGTATTATTTATAACAGAAATTGTTGAGGGGACACCTACAACTCTTCTCATGCAAAATTATTCAGTCTGGTTGTGTGTGACTGCACATCAATACTTCTTGCTGTTGCCATTCAGTTGTCATTTTCATTCAGTCTACTCAATGAAAATAAATGGGGGTTTTTATCGCCACTCAGGTGCACAAGAGTTGTAATATGTCCTCTAAAGCATGCATATACTCTCAGGACATTTTAAGAAACATGTTAAAACCATAACATCATCTTCTGCATCTGTTTTAATTATCAAAATGTTACTTTGTGATATTTGACTTCTAGTAAGATGACGTTCTGAAATTTTATTCTTCTGAACCAAATGAAATGAAACCAAATGAAACAGCCTTACACTGACATTAACTGGGACTTTAAGCACCACATTATGCTACTATGCTTGAGCCTGATTAAATGAGAGGCATGGACGAAACTGCTACAGTACAGAAACCATTTATACATGGGGCAGCTATGTTGGATTTCTGCTTTCCAAATCAGGAAGTGAATAAGGGGTGTTTGAGTTGCACTTTCATACAAGGAAATTTGGAATTCTGGGTTCAGACTGGCGCACCATGGAGTTCAAACATTATCTTATGTAAAACCATTTCTAAGGGGAAAAAAAGCCTTTATGATTTCCTTATTGGCTTGAAGACTCAGATCCAAAGAATCCACCACAATGCAGCTACATGCGACAGGTGGTTAAAAAAAATAGTCATCAGTGAAACCAAACCAGAGTCAGTCTGTTATGGATTGTGTAAAAGTTATGAGAAACTGAAACTGGAAGAAAATCTTGTGATAACAATAAGAACCATGTTGGTGAGAACCTTCTGTGCTGCCATGCCACTAGTTAAATTCATCAACTTTTTCATCATCTTTAATTGTTGACTGTTTTTTGTTTGTTTTTATGCTATGGTCTCCAGATGCTAAAGAGAATGTGGAAGAAGCAACCGTCGAGACTACTCAGGTAAGCAACACTCAGTTCACCTCAAAGAATTAGTCAATGTATCATAAGAAAAATAAAAAAAAAAGAAGAAGAGAACATTTATAATCCTTGTCTTGGGAAAAGATGCTGCCAGGTTCAGTAAAGTCGCCAATGAGATCAAATTCCCCAAGTCGTTCCTGGTAATTGTGCCCTTCCTCGCTTAAGAGTTCAGATGTAAGAATCTCTACAAGAAAACCCTTGTTCAGACTCGATCAGCCATCACTGCCAGTAAAACAGTTCTGGATTTGGGACCAAAAGCAAACATTTGGGGTCATAAGTCAGTGAAAAGTCAGCGCTTAATCTTGTTCTGTAGCTGTTTCTTTAGAAATCCTCAACATTTTATTGTTAGAACTCCCCAAACTGCTTTTCTAGCTCTCAGTGCTTCAGGCATTTTTAGTTTATGAACTAACCAGGCTGGAAAACCTGTTTTATTCCCACGGTGTCACATGCTGCTGCTCGGTCAGGAACCTGCTGTGCCGGTTAATCTCAAAGCATCATTTTAGGATGTATGCACTTACCCAAACTAGTCCGGTTGCCATATAAATGTTGCCATAGCAATACTACTGCGGCATCTAAGGTCTTTTTCTAAGTTAAAAGTAACACAATCAGAGCACACAAAAAATTCTTTAGGTCTCAAAAAGCGTTTGCGTCATAACATTCTCATAACTCGTCATAACTTAAAACATTTGAGCCCTTTAATGCCACGACTGTTCACTATTTAAAGAAGCTAACTGTGATGTGAGTTAAACTCGCCACAGATATAAATATGGAGATCTATGAGGCATAGTATAGATTTGCAGCCTCCAGGTGTTAAGATGCACCGCAGCACTGTAAGCTGCCAGAGAGGAGGGACGACCAAAGGCAAACAGGACAGACGCTCTATTGAGTCTCCTGCCTGATGTCTTTCACATGACTGAGAGGAAGAGCAACACAGAAAGATGGAAAGATAGAGCGAGAGAGAGCTGCTCAACCCATGTAATGTTCCCATGAGCTGATTAAGTTATCCCCAGTAAATAAATTCAATCAGCAATACATGAGAAAACTAAGAATGGAACGGCAGAGAAGAAAGGGAGGTGGATAAAGAGTCTTCTGCTCGTAGAATCACTGTAGCAAACATGGACATTAAATGAAGGAAGGCTGTCGAAGGCAAATGTCGACTGCTGGATCTGAAACTTTGGACAACAAAGTCTGGGCTACACGACCAAAGCAGGGTGTGGCAAACCCTGAAAAACACCTGAAACTATGGAGACACAATCACATTGTGTCTGAGGTGACACTGTCCAAATAAAGTTGAATAAAGTTGAATTACACCAAGCTTTAGAAACTCTGGAGAAAAACAAAACAAACTCTTTTCTTAAACTTAAACATTTTATACAGCAAAAACACATTTTATAACATAACTATGTTCCCAAAAGCACAGAAGTTATAAACGTAGCAACATTTTTGAAAAAAATAAAAACACATCAACAAAACATTAAACAAAACTACTCACTATAAAACAAAAATGAAAATGTAGTTTATAAATGATTTGGGCCACTAATGAATGATTTCATATCTTGGTTTCTTTAATGAAAAGTTATTTTTGTGAATTTCTTGTGTTTTGTATGTTTTGTGTTTTTGTTTTATGTTTCATGTTTTGCACATTAGGGTCCCTGGACAAAATAAAAGTTAATGAAATAATTAGGAAGAGTTAAGAATTCAAAGAAACCTGAGTAAATATTATGGTTTGTACAGAGCAGTCATAAGACAGTTTCTCCTTAGGATGACTAATAAAACTAATTAAATTAAGGATAATGCCCTGTAAGTACTATTAAACCTCATCATTTTCAAACAACTGGATATTTTAAAAAAGCACATATGAGAACGCAGATGTTTTCAAACATCACTTCTTAATTCATTTTTCTTCTTTAAGTGTGAGCTACTCTGAAAAGTCTCCTGCAGCCGGTTTATATCAAACTGCTCTTTACCTTGTAGCTGCAGGGCCTGCTGGTTGAGCTGCGCGGGGGGCTCCAGGCGGCTCTGACAGAGCTGAACGAGCTGCGCCAGAGGGACCATGATTTGGAAGAGAAGCTCCAGGCTCATCAGACTGATGTGGATGATAAGATAATGGGCCTCAAGAACTCACTCAACACATTCAAGGTGATGGAGACAAAATAAAAAAAAAAAAAAAGGGAAGAAAAAAGGCGTGCAGTATCTGTTCTTGGTGAGGCGAAGTGACCTCTATAACATAATCTAAAACATCTGACTGGAACTCTACAGACGAAGCTTATCTAATTTATCAGACCGGAAAGCAACTCCTTCAAAAACTCCCACAGTAGATTAAATATTGTCGGCCATGTTTTGCATCTTCCATAAAACTTTTGTAAGCATGACTTCTTTAGATGTTTTTCATCTTTTGACTTAAAGCAGAGCTTCATTTATTTGTTTTCTGTTGTCTAAGAAACCAGTAAGAGGAGAAACGCCCTCCTCCTCAAAGGGAAACCAGCAGATTTCCCTCCAAAATTTGACCTGCTGCCTCATACAGCACATAGCCTAACTAATTTAAAGCAGTTAGACTGATGCTGTTGCTTCATTAAATCTGCTTACAGGAGGAACTGAATGTGGCATTGTTCCACATAAAGGATGTGTCCAGCAGACAGAAGGAGGTGCAGAAGAGGCTAGAGCTGCTGCAGTCAGAAGACAAAGATATCATCTCTGTTCCACACAGGTACAGACTGAGCCAGGATGTAGAGGCGCTGTTTTCTACATCAGATCATACTAGTAGAGAAACGTTTAACTTGTACATTTGTCTTGTTCTATTTTTTAAATATTTAAAAACCTTTTCATCTGCGGCTTTGTGTCAAACAGTAGAAAGAGCTCCAGGGCTGACGTGTTAACGGCACCAGGAGACGAACACATCTGTGCTCCCAGCCAGTTAGAGCTCAGTGTTTTCCAGCACTTTTTCTCCAGCTTTCCACAAAACGTGTCTCCACAGAGGAGCACCACATCAACACAAAGTGAGTCCGAGTCATAACCACATCTGAGCATCATAAATCAGGAGGAAAGCATCCTTTTAAGATGATCTACAGGTAAAATGTACTCACATTAATGTCTGTGTGGCAGCCTCCGGCTCCGACCAGGAGGCTCAGCAGCAGCAGAAGAGTTGTCCATCCAAGTCTCCAGTGTGGGAGAGAAGTAGAAATGAGACAGACATCCCCGACAGTCAGACTGAAAACAGTAAGAAAAACACTTGACAGTGATAATACTGCAACATTTACTACTCTCATTACTAAAGGTGGAAAGCTCTGAGCAGCCAGTTATCTGAACATAGAGTTGAAGCAAAGAGAAACAGCTCACATTAACTTCAGCTTTTAGCATCTTTAAAACCCATCGATTAAAACACTTGGAGTTCTTGGAGTTTTACTATCACAGTAAAAATTATTGGGGTATTTACATTCATCAGTCTTCATTTATTTTCTAATCTGAAATGCGTTTCTGAGGTGCTGTCAGGCAGATTACCTGTGGACAAAGACAGAAAAGCCATTTCCTCCAGTTTGCTGGTGTTATTTCTCAAAATATAAATGCTGTGCCCAACATGTAAAATGGTCAAAGTACTAATCTGAGTTTACAATCTGCTGGGTGCAAACCAGCACAGTGATTCTGGTCTGCTTCAAGTTATGTCTCTGCAGCTGAGAATCCTGCAGATTACAGGGTATGCTAAACTGTGTTGTGTTTTGTGTGCACAGATAAGAGACAAAGAGCAGCCCTGGAACTGCTGGAGTCAGAGAGAGTCTATGTGTCCCACCTGTCCCTGTTACTGAAGGCCAACATCTCCTTCAATGGATCCGAGGCTCTCACTTCTAAGGACAAACGGTAACACACAAAAACAAAAGATTATGGTTCTAAAATCTCTATTGACATAAAAACCCAGAAAAGATTCAACTGACAATCACGAGGACTTGTTCTGAGACAATGAATGAATATACCCACTGTTGGAAAACCATATTAAAGCATGACACAAAAAGAAAACAGCACCCACTTTCAATTCCATTGTTTTACTAGGACATAATTTTCTGTTGGTGGGGCTGCACGATGGTGTGGTGGTTAGCACCACAGCCTCACGGTTGACAGGTTGCTCGTTCGACTCCTGGCTGGGGAGGGGGTTCGAACAATTCTAACAGTGGCTTTCCTGTGTGGAGTTTGCATGTTCTCCCAGGTTCTCCGACCCCTCCCACTCCCCTAAAACATGCATGTTCGGATAATTGGTCACTCTAAATTGTCCCTAGGAGTGAATATGAGAGTGCTTGGTTGTCTTTCTGTGTTGGCCCTGCAACAGACCGCCAACCTGTCCAGGGTGTACCTGCCTCTCGCCTGATAATAGCTGGCATAGACTCCAGCAACCCTGAACTGGATAAGCGGTACAGAAAATGAATGATTTTTTTTAAAAAATAGCTGGTCCTTACCTGGACTTATAACAGGAAAATACAACTCCAAATGAAACAACAAAAAGCAACAAACAAACAAACAAACAAAAATATGACAGATCTAACCAATCAAAAAATAAGCCAACCTGGTCTCCGGGCAGATCATATCATTACCGTACCCAATCTTTTTACTGAGGAGGGAAATCTGGCATCCCAACCCAAACAAGAAGAGCACAGTACATGAAAATATAAAGAATAAAATATAAAGAGAAAACAAAATCATATTAATCATAATAGAATAAAATAAAATAACTTAATTAAATCAAAATGATTAAAAGTAGCAACAGTCTAAAAGATACTGTGCAGATTTCATGGATGAGGAAAGAAATGTCTTCAGCCTGGATTTAAAAGTGTCTACAGTTGGTGAGAGTTTAATCTTCACTAGCAGTATGTTCCACTTGTTTGCAGCATAACAGCTAAATGCTGCTTCTCCATATTCTGGACTCTGGTCTGGACTAGCTGACCCAAGTCCTTGGATCTATGAGTCCTGCTTGTATATACTCTCTGAACATATCACAGATGTACTCTGGGCCAAAACCATTCTGGGTAGACGATCAGTAGGATTTTAAAATCTATTCTCCAACTAACTGGAAGCCAGTGTAAAGATTTTAAAACTGGTGTGAAGTGTTTGGATCTTTTAGTCCTGGTTAAAACTCTAGCAGCAGTGTTCTGGATGAGCTTTTGGGAAGTCCAGTTAAAAGACCAGTACAGTAATCCAGTCTACTAGAGATGAAGTTTGGATAAGTTTCTCCTGGTCTTTCTGGGAGACAAAACTTTTAACTCTGCTAATGTTCCTGAGTTGATAAAACATTGGCCTTAATGTTGCTGTTGAAAGTCAACTCTGAATCTGTCAACACTCCATGGTAACAAACGTGGTGGCTTTAGGAGCTCCAGAGACTGATACAGTCAGTCTCACTTGTCTGGTGACAAAGAAGAAAGACAATTTTAGAGAAGAAATTATTGGTGCTCATTATTCTAGGAAGGGTCAAAGAGCCGTTTCCAAACTTCTGAGAGAAAGAAAGAGAGATTATTCACAAACTGGGTGATGCACCAGGACAATTAATCCCAAACACAACAATAAATCTACAACATGACAGATTAAAAGAAAATAAAGTTTTGCAATGCCCAGTCAGCCTCAAGCTTATTAAAATGTAGAGAAATACTAAAATATCTGTGGATAAACAAATGCTGCAAACCTCAATAAACTGAAGCAAGGTTGCAGAGAAGAGACAAAATTCCTCCATGATGACAGACTGATAATCTATTTTCTGTATGTTAAGTAATCACTGCTAAAAAATCGAACCGCTTTTCAGGATTTAAAAACTGGGCACTCTCTTTTTCATACATCTACATATTTGGACACTCAGGCTGGGCAAAGACTGACCCAGACAACATCAATCCAATCTGATGCACATACACACCAGCACTCAGCAAAGTTTATTCCCAAAGTGGCTTCTGATCTAATTTGGGAGCTTACAATGAGGGGACAACAGGAAATAGATAAATCAAATAAAATCAGGTTATAAACACTAGCGAGACTGAGATCTTTTAAAAAGGACTCTACACAGCATGTTAATGAAATCACTGCACAGCTTTGGCACACGTGTTACCAATGAGCAAAAGCTCCAATGAATTGATGCCACAGCTGAACTCGGTCAAATGGCATTTGGAAAATGACTGCATTTAGGTTAACTTGCTTAACCTGCTGCCAGATGTCTCACAAAAGTAGATGAAAAAAGACATTTGCTGTGTCTCTGAAAGCTAAAAATAAATTCTTTGTGTTTTCTCAGTTGCATCTTTCCTCCAGCAACGCTAACTTTCATACAGTAAATGACTTCCATATTCTAATTCTATTAAAATAATTGTATATAATAGGATTTCAGGAAGTGCAGTACTAAAAGATTTCCTATTTTCTACTTTTGTCTCGTCTCTTTTGTACTGTCTTTAGTCCATTTCCCAGCTCTTTAAGATTTCTGATCCAGCAACACCTTGAACTTCTCCATACTCTCCAGGAGCGTGTGCTCAAGTGCCAGTGGCAAGGCATCATGGGAGATGTATTCATGAGGCTCACCAGCAAAGAAGTAAGAGGAGAGTAGCCTGCAGAGAGGCATGCCTACAGTTTTGTCCATTTTCATGTGTTGACTATATCTGTCCTCTTCAAAGCTCCTTCTGGGTTGTAGTGTTCATGAAGGGGCTCATTTCAGTTGCGGTGAAGGAAACTGCGCAGATGTTGCTTCTGTGTTGCCTTTGAGAGGATAGATATACCGTGTATAAAACCACCTTCGGTTTTCTATTTTCAGAACTGAAACTGAACTCTTAAGACTATAGGCTCTTTACGAGCACGTCAGTATGTCACCTGACAGAAAAAGCCAACGAGTCTTAAAGCTGGATTCCCTTTTTTTAATTAACAGAAATGATCAGTTTGCTGAAGGGACTAAAGATGGAAATGAACCGTTAGCTATAATCTTGCATATTTAAACTTATATGTTCAATATTATGTACTGTCCCTATTTTAAATAAACTCAAACTCAATAAATGTCACCACTTCTATAAAAATCCCGGTGGATCATCTTAAGGTAGCTTTAAAACGCACAATTTTAGGCTGTTTAGAGCTGCATATTGTATTTGTCACAATTACACATTTTAATGAAAAACATCCCCCAAAAAACTGGCTTCCACACTCGGTACATCAAAATCTTTCAATGGTTCAAAATCCACTTCTTTTTGGGTCTTCTTAGCACAGTGAGATAAAACTATTCAGACCGTTATGGTGAATCTGAATCACTTTGGCAGCAGAGGCTGACGTTAAATAAAATGTCAGATTCCTGCACACTAAGAACTAGAATACAGATGTTCGTAGAAATGACTGCCCTCAGTTGATTTGTACAAATGTAAGAAAAATAAGGCAGTTAACTATGGCTGAGAAAATTACATTCACGAAGACCAGGGCAGCCACAAGCACAATTGAATAAATACTTTATTAATCCCAAAAGGGAAGTTATATTGTTGCATTGCATTGATAATGAATGAATAAATCAATAAATTGAATCAAATATATTAAAAAAAAAAAAAAATCAGTTGACTAACTGTTGGAAAGTTGGCGGTTGAATGACGAGAAAGGAATGGCTGAAATCTCCAGAGATTACTAATGATACTTTCAGGCGATGCATTTGTAGCCTAGCAACATTAAAGTTGATGATGTCAGGGAGCAGCCACATTAGGTAATATAGAATAACGGTCAAAAGTTTTTGAACACTATTTTTTTTTTTCATTTTGTTGTTCTAACCCAAGCAGTTCAGACCAATAATGATGTAAAAGGTAAATGATGACTGCCAGAGGTTTAAGAAAAGGATTACGTAGGTCTCCCTGCACTGAAAAATAATGTACATTTCAGAATTATACAAAAGGCCCTTTTCAGGCAGCAAAAATAAGTCAACACCTTACATGTGTTCAGCAACATCTGTTGCTCAAGCCTTTTAAAAGTGGTGCTTCCATTTCCCAGAACTTTCCAAACTTTTTGTGATTACTTACGACCTCATCAATCTCGCCATAAAGAACTGGAGACATAAGAGTGTTCTAAAACTTTTGACCGGTAGTGTGTGTAGCTATCAAAATAACACAGTTGAACTATCTTGGCATTTAACATCAACCAATAGTCTTTAAAACAGGCGTGTCCAAGTCCAGCCTTTAGAGCTACTATCCTGCAATTTTTTTAACTTACCTTCCCCAACATACCTGAACCAAATGGGTAATTTCCTCATGCACTGGTCATTCAGCTCTGCAGAGGCCTGGTAATGAGCCATTCACCTGACAGGTGTGTTGGAGAAGGGATGCAGCCAAAATGTGCAGGATGGTAACTCTTGAGGACTGGACTTGGGCACCCCTGATCTAAAATTTAGGATGCAGAGATGCTCCTCAGCATCTCAACTCTGATTCCACCATCTGTTGTCAATCTTGCACAACAATCTGTGTCTGGTCATATAATCTGAAACTGAGTTTTATTTATCTTAATCTAAGTTGCTCCTGATCTAACTTGAAATAATAATTGAGGGATTCCTACGCCATATTTCCAACATCTCCACCCCAATTTTTGTGGCTTGGAGATTTTAATCTGAGCATCACTTGGGATTTTAAAAATTCAATCAGCTGCAAAGTTCTTGCATTTCCTCATTTAGTATTAAAAAACAAGTTTTAAAATGTGCTATAAGTACTAGCAGAAATCCTTAGGACATCATCCAAATGATCATAGATCAAACTAGTCCCAACTCTCACATCCTAACTGATTTCAAAAGGAGAGGAAGTAGGAAATGTGGAGATATAGACACATTCAATGAGCAGGTAAGACAGAATGTTTGTCCCCTTTCAGAGCGATTTCCTGGATTTCTATGTGTCGTACCTGAAGGAGCTTCCTGACTGTCTGTCGGTTGTTACGATGCTTGCCTCCAGCTCCATGAAGTCTTCTGCCTTTGTGGAGGTAAGATTTAGACAGAGTAAGATGAAAGCGGAAGATTAAAAAGTAAAATAAAACATTAACTGATGAAACGTGTGGTGGAAATTCTAATAAAGACCCAAATGAGAGATCTTTGCAAAGTATAAAGTTTATTTTACAACCAGGTTGGAGGAAGGTACAATCAGATTGAGAGCACCCCTCTGAAGGGGAACTGATTGAAAATGTCTTTTTAACCAGAAACAGGGAGAAACCTGAAAATAGGGAGTTATCGCTGTCTCAGTTGACGAAAATCACACAGCCTCTGAAGAGCTGCAGCTTAATCTAAGAATTTGCAAGCTCGGTATATCTCAGGTCTCCCACACATCAAGCTTGCAAACATATAGTTTTCAGACATTCAAGGCCAGTGCAGTAAAAACCACCCGGCACCTCATCATTAGCTCAACATCTAAGTAAGAGAATCAGACATCTTGTTAATGAAACAACACACTCATGTTTTATATCTGTGCAGAAGTCATAACTCATCTATTGAAGGCATGCATTTTGAATACATTTAAAAATATATAAACATATGTGATCATCTGCATATACTATGTGTGACTATAAAATTTCCCATTACACATGATACTGAGAATACTGTAATTATTCTTAAATCCCTGTAATTCAAATAAAAATTTAAAATACATGTTTAAGTTTACACCTGCTTTGCTAATGTACTTTTTATTTCTATCCTGATTTTTCCACCTGTGTTGATTTGTGCTCCGGTTGGCTGTGTGGTGATGCAATCAGAGTGACATAATGGGGGATGACTCCAAACCCTCCCTCCACACTCTGCTCCTCCAGCCAGTTCAAAGAATCCCAGAGTACCTGCTGCTGCTACAGGTGAGACAAACACAGAACTTCCTGCTACCCACTCAAAGTAAGAAAGATAAAGCCTGTCATTCATGGAGAGAATCTCGAAAAATTGGCAATCATTAGATTATTAGATTAAATGCTTTTTCCCAAAACCTTACGTCCACTCACTGGAATCAAAAGTCAGTTTTCTGTCAACTGTTAACATCTACAATCCCTTTTATAATTTTACAAAACCTATTTATTTAATGCATTATGCTTTGAGTGGTAAACATGTACCAAAATAACACAACCCCTTCAGATTAAATGGATGCAAATTTATAACCAACAGTTCAATATCTGGGTGGCAGAAACTTGGTAAAATGTTGAAATACCCTCTTTCTATACTCACCAGTTTGTCTGTAGTCTGGCTGCTGGGTAGAGAAACATCTCTAATATGTTCATGTAGCCATATTTCAGTGAATATTCCGGTCTCTTCACCTCCAAACTTGTTCTTCTGCCAGCGATCTCGCACTTTCTCTGATTATCAAGGAAAAAAAGGGTTTAAACTTTTCCCCTAATCTCCATCTTGCTTCTGTTCTACATCCTCGTCTCCTCTTCAGCTTAGATTTGGTGTCATAGCTCACTCAGTCCATGTACACAGTTCTTCCCCAGTCATGGGGAACCATCACAACAGATGTTTAAAAGTGGCAAATTTTTTAAGAAGTATGGGATCTGAACCCATGCTGATAACCTTTAAAAAAAATGAGTGTTAAATATGAGCTTACCTGTAACAATAAAATCTGCTTAGGGACTACTTCGGCAGACAGATGCAGAGCATCCAGACTACTACCTGCTACTAGTCTGCATCCAGCAGTTCAGGTCGTTCACTGCGCAATACCACCACCTCCTCCAGCACAACCAGGAGCTTCTACTCCTCAACCGCAAGGAAGTAAAGAGGTCAGGATTATCATGACTTCAAATGTCCACCTTAACTGGCTAAACTAAACTCTGTTCTGCAAGTCAGAAGCTCTACGGAAAAGATGTAATTGTAAATGTGAATCACCAACAGGTCTACAATGAAACAGCTGTTAAAGACGGTGGAGAGTGGGATTCAAGCCAACAACATCGGCTCACCTTACCCCGGCGGCAGTGCAGCGCTGTGAGTGTTCACTCTGCTGTCCAAAGCTTTCACCTCCATCAATCCATTTAATGTTCAATAACTATGTGTGAGATAAATGTTAAGATTTTAAAAGACTACATTATTTGTGAGCTTTGGAAACAGAAAAACACAAGTTTCTGTCAAACACACTTTTGGTTCTTTGGATCGGATGACTATTAAAAAGCCACATGATGTTGCTGTGAGCGCGATTTCATGATCCTTTTTATATTGACAGGGAACATGCTAACATGGTGAAGCGCAGGAAGCAGTGTCTCCTGGAGCAGATACAGTCTCACCGTTTCCAGGACTGGGATCACGACCAGGATCCTGAGAGCCATTGTTACGATTCAGACTGGCAGTCCCAACTACCATTCTACAGCTCTGATGTGGACTCACGAAATCAAAAGCAGACAGGTTTGTGGTGGATGACTGTAACAGTTAATCTGTGTGTTTCTGTAGGCGTCTTTTACTGATGGTCAGCTACAGAGAAGCATGTGAATCCAACTGTTTGTGTTTCTGAAACTCACAAACCTGGCAAGAATACTTGCAGCACATAGCAATTTGTTGCTCAAGGTTAGGCAATTCATGCTCCGGTGACTTTTTGCCAGTGAGTAGCTGTGACCAGTCTACAGCTTGGAAAAAGGGGGTCTGTCTAATCCTTATATTTTCAACCAAATTTGAGGACCTGTTTGAAACTATCAAACAAGGAACAAGCTGCAATGGCTTGGGCTAACAAGAGAAGGTATGTTTAGTCAAGTCAAGTCAAATTTATATATAAAGCACATTTAAAAACAACCTCAGTTGACCAAAGTGCTGAACATAGAAATGATAAAACCAACAATAAATTAAGAGCACAGAATAGATAAAACAGCACATAAATAGAATACACATAAAACCACAGAAGAAGATAAACACATAAAATAACATAAAACACATAAAAGCCAAAAAGAGATGCTCAGGCTGGAGGGAAAGCCAGTGAGAATAGATGTGCTTTCAGTAAGGATTTAAAATGATCAATACTCTGTGCACATCTAATATTAAAAGGCAGACTGTTCCAAAGAACTGGTGCAGCAACAGAAAAAGCTCTGTCACCTCTGCCCTTAAGTCTGGTTCTAGGAACCGTCAGGAGCAACTGGTTAGTCGACCTGAGAGATCTGACAGGAGTGTGGGGCTTAGTATAAAATATCAGAGATATGATGGTGCTATGCCGTTTAGACTTTTAAATACAAGCAATAGAATCTTAAACTGGACCCTGGTATCTTGTCATCCAGGTTGCACCTACGTCATGCTTCTAGGATCTGCAGTTCTGTCTTTTCTTTTAATTTCTTATTTATGCCATGCAGAATCAGCAGAGATTAACGTGCGGTCTATCTCTCTTTACTATCAACGCTTGCTTTTAGGTCTTGGCAGCATCCCAGAGAGTGTGATGTCGGACAGGTCATGCCAGCACCATCTGCCCTCCAGACCTGCAGAGTTCCGTCAGGTTCAGCCAGGTTCAGCTCTCGCCGACGCTCTTGGAGAGTTCCTTCTTCCTCCGGATCCCCCAGGGATGGAGAGCCTCTATGACGAGGACGGAGGCTCCCTTCATGATGCGTCTCTGTTCGACCGCTGCTCATCTGCTTCTTCAGATTCCTCCATCGACATTGCATTTGTGAAATGCCCCAAACCGCCCACAGCATCGCATCATGCGATAGCAACAAATGTACCAACGAGCCGTGATGTCTTTGGCAGCGGTGGAAGCCAAGGGAACGGTTACAGCAAACTTCCAAACCGGGGCTGCGCATCACCGGATGAAGCTGTAATGATGCGTCGCAATCTGCATCGCCCCCTTCAGGCCAGCCAGCGCAAGAGTAAGGTGAGGGGGTTTGTAAGCAGATGCATACAGATAAGGATTTTAATCATACACAGAAATGAACATGGCCTCTGAAAATTTTCTGCTGTCTAGTCACTGAACGGTCTGCAAATGGACAACACAATGGGGGGTCTGGATGGTGACCACCTCCACAGAGGGGGACTGGGCAGCCATGCTAAGCTGGAGCGTCAAGGCAGCAAGGGCAGCAAAGGATGTTCCACCCCATCACACAAAGTCCACAGCCCCTTGAGCAACACAGACAAGCCGAGCTCAGATCTTCACGGGCTGCTCAATATTGTAGGTTGAAATAACATTTACAAATTAATGTCTACAGAGAAAATAATCTCAATACAAACACTTACTGTAAATACACTCTTTTTTTTTTTTTTTACCTTAGATTGGTATGTAGTTAAGAGAACTGACTGCATCCTTACAAGAAAATCTAAGAGAAAACTTTGAAGTTTGTGAAACGGTCTTTTTGTTCAACCAGGACTCTAGCCTCCAGTCATGGGGGGATGAGTCGAAATGGAGAAGCGGGACGGAGGAGAATAACCACACCCCCTTCGGTGAGAGGAGTCGCAAGGACAAGGGAGGCTTTAGAAGCTCGTTCAAGAAGCTCTTCAAGAAAAAGTAAGGACAAAAAGAGCCATAAAAGAGCCCAAACTTCTACAAGACAGAGGATGAGGAATTGAAATATCTAATACCGGGAAAACTATGACAGGGAAGTATCTAACGGACCGTTTTCTGTTTCTCAAACAGGAGTGGCGATGAGAAGAAGGAGAGGGGAGAAAATCAGCACCAAAAGACACCAGAAAATCAAAATAACAGTGAACATGACTCACCTGGGAAAAATCCTAAGCTGGTCCATCTGGAGATAAACCGTGGTACTGCTGTATAAATCTGTACAGCGTATGCAATTACCCTGCTGTATAAATGTACAAGTTAAAGGAATCTAGAAAAGCAACATTTCTCAGAACATTTCAGTGTAAATGTGAGATTTTCTTTTTTTTTTGATAGACAATGTTCTGCCCCTAAATCAACTGAGGGAAAGCACTTGATATGGTTTATATTATTTTGCCTTAAAGCACTTATATATATATATATATATATATATATGATAAACATATGCTCCAATATTTAATGATAAGCTTGATTTCTCTCCACCTAAACGACAGATTTTGGCAATATGGGCCATTAAATGGCCCTTTCCTTCCTTCACTGTAAATAAACATGTTCTGTGTTGAATTTTCTTAAATTTTCAGGACAACTAAGATATTTCTGCTCCTATTTGCTTCTCATTGAGGGTTTTGTTTCACCCCAACCATAAACAACTTTTTAAAGAGCCTCTCTTTGCAGCTCTCTGTCAGTGCCTTTCAGTAACTAAGCTTAATTTCTTAAGCTACAGCATAACCAACATTATATTGTTGCATATACTCAGGAAAAAAATATTACGCAGTTAGAATTTGTATATGTTTGTGTTACGCATCTTATTTAAAAACATATACTGGTCCTTGTGATATTTGTTTTTATGCACTGAACTTATTCTGTTGAGAGAATTAAGCTCAATAAAGGCTCATACTGAGTTTTTGTTCTGTGGCTCATTTGAGTTTCCAAGTACATAAGTGATGGTAAAACTATAAGATTTAGAAGTCTGAGAATATACTGCCAATTACTTTATTAGGTCCACCTGTTAACAGAAAAGGGAACTAACTGTCATTTTAATTGCCCCTTTGAGGATAAATAAAGTATTTGAATTGAATTGATCGACTTTACAAAGAATGGTCCAAAAAAGAGAAATTATCCAGCGAGCTGCAGTTCAAAGGAACAAAATGCCTTAAAGGAGTGATGACATAGCAGTTAAAAACTAGTTTATGTTGTTGGCATTACTGCATATGTAAATACTCCAAAGAAAAAAACGGCATTTTTTACAGCGGAGTATTGTTTTGAAACGCCAGACCTCACTTCCTCAGTAATACAGTTGGGTCCGGTGATGATATGGAGCTTTACCCGGAGACCACGTTGACTTCATTTTGATTGGCTACACCTTATTTCGCTATGACCTTATTTGGAGAATCTAGGTCAAGCTGCGATCGGAGTTTGCTAAAGGCTAACTGCTAGCAACATGGGCAGTTCAGACAGTTTGAGCTACGTTTATCAGACAAGACAGCATTTAGAAAATAAATAAACTTACAGGTAATGACAAGGTTGTGGCCCCCTCCCTCAGTGTTGCTGCAGAAGTTTTCTTTTAAATCCATTTGTTTGAAAATCCAGACCTGACTGCACAGAAGTTACTACTAGCTCCTTACACGAAGCTGAATCAGAGAGGGAGGGGAGGGGGGAGCGGACGGTGCATAGGCCGTTAGGAGAGAGAGAGGGGGGACGGGGTGGGGGCGCTGTTTACTTGATAGTGTGCTCTTATTGGAGCAATTAAATTACGTAGAATGATAGAACTAGGTAGAATGATAGCCTGCTGTCTGATTCAACTGTTTCTGAGCAGAGAGACAAAGCTGACAGACCATAAACAGGAACTTTGATTCTCACTCTGGACATTCACATGGCCTCATCAGTGCACAACAGATCATATTATACCCCCAAAACCCCAGAAAAGTGAAATTTGATGTCATGGCACCTTTAAAGGTGTTAAAGAGGAGAAAGGGCAGAGCAAATATTAAGGCAACAAAGCTCAAATAACTTGAGCTTTGTTGTTCAAATAACTTGAACACACATGTCAAACCTTGAAGCAGATGGGCTACAGCAGCAGAAAACTATACCCGATGCCTCTCCTGTCAGCTAAGAACAAGAAAATGAGGCTACAATTCAAACAGACTCAACAAAAGCCCAAAACAGAAGATGGAAAAACAGTGTCTGGCTTAAAAAGTCTCCATTTCAGCTGCAACAAAGCGTCCCCACTAATTTTGTTCTCAATTTCCATGGTGGGCCCGAGTTTTCCCATATGGGGTTATTGATGGGCCCCAGGCAAGGCATCGGCAGTTCAGGCTGCTCCTGGTAGCGTAATAGTGGGGAGAATATTTTCATTCTTTCAATTCATATTTTGTACAGCAGGTAGCTGTCGTTTTGCCCTTCTTTGATGCAATTAAATAATAAAACATTCAAATCTTTCTTTGGCATTAAAGCCTTTTATAAATCTTGTTCTGATAGCCAGCCAGGAAATGTTGTAAATTACTGGCATAGGTTTGTTATGTCAACCACTTAAAGTTTGCATCTTTGAGTGTTAAATCAATAATTTTGTCATCGGTTTTCAAAGCGATAAAAGTGATGCTGTCAGCCATGTGTCTCAACTTAAAAAAAAAAATTCAAATTGAATTCAAGCTGAACCTGGTCTGTCACTTACTGACTTTGACTCCAACATTGAAAACCTAACTTGGGAGTCATTTATCCAATGCAGGAAAGCTGGGTACAAAATAATCTGAGAGGAAACTTCTCAGTTTAAGGCAATTAAAACACTGAACGACTCGAAGCCACTGCTAATGTAATGTACTAATGTTGAAGCTGAAAATTACCTCTCATAAAATGGTCACAAGCTGAAAATGATGAGACCTACTAGCCCAAGCGACTAAATGGAAAATATGTAGCCTAATACTTGTCACAAAATAATCAATGAAGCTGATTGCTTGTAGGCTATAATTCATGCTGGAGATACACGTGTCTCGAAGTTGTGAGGTAATAACTGCCATTTGTATCTACCTTTTCAATTTTCTGTCTTCCTTTTTTTTTATTTAAGTTTAGTAATTTAGCCAAAGTCATAGCTGTTGTATCCCACAATTAGCAAACATTTAGGGCCCAGGTGTTGCTAATTAACGTTGTGTTATGGTTAGCTTACAGCAACTTTTTTTTTTTTTTTTTGCTTCCTTGCTACTCTTATTCAGATATTTTTCAGTCCCCCTACAGCAACCCCCGCGACCCTGAACTGGATAAGTGTTGCTTTACCAAAAGTTTTTGGTGACGCATCATCTGACAAATTAGCCTATGCTTGTATCTGAAACATATTCGCGCATCCTCTGTTCTATTTCCCCCCTAAATTCCTCTATGAAAAATATTCGGATTTACACAAGTAAATCCGAACATGTGTAAGTAAATTATAGTTGTAAATTACATTTACTCACTGTAAATGCTTGTACAGTAGGCTACTGGGACGAGGACAGTGGTCCAGAACCTGTTCCAGTGTCAGTGAAGACCCGTTCCACCTCCACCCTGTGTTCAACACGAATATGACCCAGAGGGCTGAAAAATTCAGGATTTATTCGTCAAAAATGTTACAATACATCGAATTATTGACAAAAATCTGCATTATCATTATTATACTTAATCTAAAATGCGGCTCGAAGGGGAACGGATCTAAACGGGGAAATTACAACACCGGACTTCCACTCACCTGTGCAAGATGCAACCGAGGCCAGGTGTGACCAATGCATTAATAAAGAAAGGAGGGGGAAAAAAGCGAAGAGCCCACTCAGCTCAAATGACAAGGCACAAAATGTTTCAGTTCCTTCTTTTTAATGTGTTAACCTGTCATCTAATAAATCTGTTACACTTCTGAAACAAAATATAGGCAATTATACAGTATGTAAAACAAACCCATTTTTATTTTACACTATATACACTTTATAACGTATGCATTGCATTATGAAAACAAAAGACAAAGGTGGTGTAGTAAGCGACAGAACAGAGGTGCCCTGCTGTGTTTTGCTAAAGTTAAGAAGGAGACCTGGATCAAACAGCTTCTGTAAATGACTTCAATAGTGCTTGCACTGATGTGCCACGAGCACCAGAGAAGTGATGTTTCCTATAACAGTGATCTTAATGCCAATTAGGTCGTCCTTTTTTACCAGAAAATTCACACATCTGATACCCAAAGCATCTTAAAGTTCTTATACATGATATCTGACCCAGGTTCAAGAGATGTAATCACAACAATGAGTTTTTAAGATTTCAGAAAATCCCACAAGGAAGCCACGTTGGCACCTGGTTTAGGAGTATGCAAACAGCCTGGATAATTCCCACATGATGATGGGGAATGTTATAATTCCACATTTTAAGTTATAATCTTTACTGCTAAAAGGACTGAATAGTTGATTTAAATGTGACACATGCAGCAACACGTATGTTTAAAATCTGAGATCTTTGAAAACGGATAAATCAAAACAAATTCAGAGCACATTAAAAAAGAATGACAAAAAACCCCCAATAAAGTTATTTGTGGAAAATCTCATTGATTTTGTGTTTGTGTGATCAACTGGAGTAAATGTTCATCCAGACACGTCACATGAAAGGACAGAAATTTCCATATTTGACACCAACCAGCTGACATCTGTATCTAGAAGTGGACGTTTTGCTTTTTCTCCATTGATGACAACACGAGGTAGAAAATCTAAATATGGCCGTTAGAAGTTTTAACATTTTAACATTTGAGAAAAAAAAGAAAAAGGTGTTTGACATAAACAGAGCTCTAATATAAAGGAATGTTGGATTCTTTTTTTTTTTTTTAACTGATAAAGGAGATGTTGACGGTATGGTCTGGCAGGGCTGATGACATTCACTTCTGAGGAAATCAGTAACATCACATGAAATGAGCCTAAATATGAGAATTGTATGACTTGGTTGACCAATAAGCTTTTGCCAATAATGGTCACAATTTCAATAATTGACGATGTCAAATATTTCTTAAAGCGTTTCTTGACATTATATTGCCAGGAATAAAGAAAAAAACAACAACAAAGAATTAAATGATTTCTCAAATTTGTCTAATTTCTTTTAAAGATAGAAGCTTCTGTCCTCACAGTGCGCTTTGCTGACTTTGTGTCCCTCACAAGGAGCTAAAATCCCAAGAAAGAATCCTATCAACAAATAAGTCCCACTACAACACAATGGATGGAAGTCCAACTCCACTGTGTATGAAAGTACAGTAGCTACATTCTCTTTTTCATCAATCCCCCAAATGAAGTGTTCTTTACAACATTCAGCTCTGAATCTTGACATCTGTGAATATATGAACTATTTCCTCCACAGTGCACTTCAACATTGACATTAAAACATAATAGTGTAATTGCTCCCATCTTCGTTAAACCAGATGGATTTGGGATGGTTGTTTGCAAACTGATGACGGAAACCTTTAGATCGCTGTAGATCTCCTGACATATTTGTCTATATGTGTATATGTTCTGTGTCATGCACTCTGATACAACAGCAGCATGAATTAGAAACAAGATTCTGGAAAGCGAGACATTTATGAAGGCAAAGTTTTCCGTTCTGGAAGATTTTTCAGCGTTGGGAGACGTTTTCTCACCTAAACTAGTGTCAAAGTCCTCAGAAGCAACTTGTAGTGTCACAGCTTGTAACGACTGGTAGTGTACTGCCACACAGACTCTCCTACACACCACACAGTGCGAATATACATGCATGTAGTTTGATCTTGTTTTTACAGATATCGGCCTTTAAAAAAGTCACAGCAATGAAGGCTAAAGAGGAAATATAATCCAATTATTACCAAATACAAATTAGGGTAAATAAAATGCTGGGCTTTACACAGATATACGTTGAGAAGCAACAGTCTGACTTCAATTCTGGGTCCACTTCCGAACAAAATTAAGAAAATTTTGTTACAGGTGGTAGTGGAAGAAAGATTTACATCTGTATTTTTCCTCTGTAGCTTTACCAATCTACATAAAACTGATCCTACCAACCTACTTAAAAGTGAAAGTTTTTCTTTCACTGTTCACCCCTTTAAGTAGCAGATTATTTGGTGCTAGTCTGAATTATTTCTGTGTAAATCCATAATTTTTCTGACCTTTTTAAATCTGTTTTGTCCCCCCGAGTCGCCTCAGCCATAAACACTAGCAACTTGTTAAAGATCAGATCTGTACACAATGCACTTGTGTGCGCGCACTTTTTAAGTCTACACGCACACACGTCCACACTCACACACTGTGCATACACACAAGGTCATATATTATAATGACATCACATTTGTTTATCAAATACATTTTTTCTCTGTGCAAATTTTTAACACCAGTGGTTCAATACAAATAAAAAAAGCATTGAAGGAACAAATATTTCTGATTAAAACAGCATTAAAAAAATGAAAAGAATGATGTCAAAAATAAGAAAACTAACGTAGATGAACAGATCTCTGATGCCTTGACGACAGTTGCTGTGGTGCGAATTAGCAGAAAGTGATGGCAACGCATGCGTCGATGAAAATGACCAGCCGGTGTCGCTTCCTGTGTTGGCTCAGAGGGGATCCTGCGCAAACACACACACACGCGTACACAAACACACACACACACACACACACACACCGCTCTGAGGATAATGTTATAACTAAAGCTGTCCACCTGAGGAGACTCCAGCCTCACCACACGCCCGTTTGCCTCTTCCTGTCTCTGCAGTTTTACAGAGCAGCTATTCACACGCCTATCTACATGACCAGACTTCTTAGTGTTTGTCTCCGCCCCAAATAACATTTAAAAAAAAAAAAAATACAACATTTATATTTACAACAATTAAATAGAGGTTGATTAAGCACTTGTGTGGTGAAGTGAGGGGTACTGGAATTTGTTGCTAGCGAAAGTGGCAAAGCTTTTTAGTCAGGTTTCTCTTTTTTATCCTTTTTCTTTTTTAAATAAACAACAAATAAGTCAGGAAAGCCACCCTGAATGTTAAAGGTACACCATGCCACAATAAATAAAGGGACAGTTAAAAAAAAAAAATAGGGGAAGAAAAAGAGGAAAAGGATGGGTTTTCTGTGCATGATGGCTCTTCTGTGAAGCTTTAGCGCAAGTAGCAGTAGTAGTAATAGTAGTATGTGTAGAGCTAGTAGTAGAAGTAGTGTTGACTATATTGCCTTGCTGGATGATGCTTTCCCAGTGTGCACTCTGCAGGGGAGGGTGGGATGGTTTCAGGAAAGATTCTGTACAGGCCTCAGACCAGCAGTTCAAACCCTCATCCTGTCAGAAACTAGTCCAACCGCCCGCCCCGCTCTACCACAACACACTACAGATACACACATAACACTCAGGTGGGTTTTAAATGGCCGCAAATGGGAGTCAACATCTGCCGCATGAAGGGCCCATCTCCAGATCACACTGGTGAGGAGGCAAAGGCTGGGTGGGGGGGTTGCATGGATGCGTCTACCAGCTGCTTATTCCCTTGTCTCTGTGGGCGACGAGATGTTCAGAGACCGTGGCTACGCTCGCGTGTGTGTGTCTCAGTAGCTGTTTTCATGCCCTGCCAGGATATAGAGGTTGCTGTGGGCTGTGGGGTTGTCTGTAGGCCGGCTCTCCAGCACCACCACCCTGCAACACACACGCAGGCAAAAACACAGGGACACACACGAAATCCAGTTTAGTTTACAACATAAATCGTTCAAAAACCCCAGAAAAGGAAAAGTCAAGCATGATTTCAAGAATGTTACTGGTTTTGTTTTTGTTTGGGGTTTTTTTGGACAAATTTAAGATCAAGGAATAATAAAAACGTTGGCGTTATTGCAGTGATTTGAGCAGCAAACCAGCAACCCATACAGGAATTGGTCCAAGCCTGTAAAAGCTTTGTTATTTGAAGGGAAAGGCAGCACAAAGATGACTTCCCCTGACACCAAGTTTCACTCTGTTAACCCTGAGAAAATCCGGGAGAGAGGATATCAAAAGTAACACCCAAAGAACTTACACATTCACACATCTTCACTTAAATGGACTCAGCTGCTCAGAAAAAGAGGCAACAGACACCAAAATCATCTGGTTCACTTAGTGAATTACCCTACAGCAGGGATCAGTCACACAAAGATGATTTTGGCATCTATATTTTCATTTTTGTGCCAAAGACTTTCGAGGTATTTCCTCACACGCTTCCTTTTAGTCTAACTGTTCCTGACCAATCACATCTGGAGTGAAGCAGACCTCAAGAGTCCCGACAGAAAGAGGCAGAGTATGGGGCCATGTCTGGCCGGTGAGCAGTGAATGTACCTGGGCAGAGTGAGGCCTCTGTCCTCGGCCTCTGGATCCCTACAGTCAGCACGTCTTCAGTGATAAGACATCAGAGAGGGTGTTAATGGAGTGTTTTGGTGCATGCATGGATGAGAGGGTGATGGGTATGAACATGAAAAGGAAATGTAAATGTGCTGGCAAATGTTTCTCACCTGTCTGATCCCAGTAGTCTGAAGATGCGAGTGCTGTCAGAGATCTCCTGAGTGATCTGAAGAAGAAAAGCGGAAGGTTGGCAGAGCCATGTCCACAGCACAAAGTTAAACAGCAGCCTCTCCCGTCTGAGATTTTACTTCACTCAGGAAGTGAGAAAAATGCTGGTAAAAAAGCACTTTAAAAATTGAGGATGTGCTTTCTCTTCACTGAGACCAACTGAAAAAGCAGTTGCTTCCAGGGGTGTAAATCACCAGTTTAATAAAGATATGATAAATTGATACAGTGGATAGCGATTTGATGTTTGTCTATATCGCAGTTTCAGTCACAATCATAGACTGTATATAATTACTGGACGTAGTTTCCGGTCTCTTCTGAATAGAGAAATGTGAAGCCAGTTGGGCGTGTCTTACCGTCGCCATCTTGCCGTGTCACGTACGTCGTCACTCCAGGAAAATCCTAAAATGGGCACAGCGCGGCCGCGGGACAAATGATTGACAGCTGACGTACTGTGGGCTAAACGCTAACTGAGCTAACACGAAACTAAGAGGAGCTAACAAAGATAAGCCCCCTAAGCGGCATGGTTAAGGTAAGACATGCTTAGACTTGCAATTCGCTGACTAAACACCGCCGTTGTGCGACTCTGTAACAAACTGAGACCTTATTAAGAGCAAAGAAGGAGCTAACTAGGAGCCTCCGGTCGGCAGGCGGAGCTTCCGGTCTGCCGCATGTCAATCATAAGGATACGCCCTTAATTATGTGTAATTTGAAGAATAAATAACATCTAAACGAATGAGTTATAAAAAAATTCACCCCCCTCACAGTTGACATGAAGGTAAACGTGACCTAATAAACCTAAAATGATTTTTTGAACCAGGCTGTAAACCTGTTTATTTCTGCTGTGAAGTTGGCGTTTTTAACATGGGAGTCTATGGGGATTTGCTCGCTCTTGGAGCCAGCCCCTAGCGGATGAAGGGAGGATTACACTAAATACAATGCGGAAGAGAGCTTCACTGTTCTGAGGCGGAGTTTGCCCCTTGGTCACAATACCATTTTGATTTGATTTAGTTTAGGATCCAACGATTGATATGAACTATATGAAACAATATTACAAGTGATCAAAGACAATCAAAAATCACAAAAAGCAATTCGATCATCGTTTAACATGCTAATTCTAGAGCTCTGGCGTTTAAACACGATTTACTATCAGTTTAAATGAAAAAAATCTGTTTCTTATGACAAAGAGACTGGTAGTGAACATGGTTGGTTTTTTTTTTTAACATGACTGTAAGTTCCTACTTACTTGAAAGTGCATATGCAGTACCATCTCCCTGTGTAATATCTATTCACTCACAACAATAAACACAGTTTTTAAACTATCAACATGAGAATCTCCACTGTGGTGGAAAACATCCTATCAGAGGAACTTAAAATACAGCTATTTTCAAAGTAAAAATGTTTGATAAGTGGTTATTTTATCAATATTTGGCTGATTTTGGGGCTTTGGATTGATGCCATTGGCTCGTTGACCATATAATCGATGTATTAATATGGACTGATGTATTATTGCACCCCTAGACTGAGATTACAAGCTTTTTGCTTTGATTGGTTCTTATACAATCAAAGATAACTTCAACTCTGTTTTTTGTTCTTCCGACAGAAAAAGCACCCATGCAGAGACACCCAGTGGCAGCCTGACCTCATTGGTTTTGAAACTCCGCCCTTGCATGCCATGCCTCCAGAAGGCCAATACACTGTCTTGGAGGCAAACTGTAAAATAAAAACAGGGAGAAAAGCTTGATTATAATGAATAATATTCCTAGAAGATGTTGTTCTAGTTTGACCAGTCTTTCTTTTTTCACCTATGGATTCAATCTGGAAGTTGAAAGTGAGCTCAGCTGATAACTTCCTGCTGGACTTCAGCCGACCCTGGAGGTTTACTATCTTTATACATCCTGTAAAAAAAAAAAAATGAAGAAGAGAAGAAGCAGCTTAGTAGAAGCTTGATGACAGTCTTAAAAGTACTTTATTTTGATGAGCAGAAATGAGTTCCTTACTGTCGAGGCAGACTAAGATAGTGTCTCTCTCCAGCTGTGTGACATGGATCACACACGTCTGTGGTGTGTCTATGGAGAGAAAGATAAACACAGGTTTATTTCACCCCAATTACTGATATCTGCAACACCAAGTGTTTGTTTTACGTAACAAAGCCAGTCACGGTGTTCTCACCTGCTTCTGTGAACCAGGAGGAGGTAGTGTTTGGGTTGACGGTGCCGAATCGGACCACCTGGTTGAGTTCGGTTCCTTTGCTGACAGCCACACAGATCAGAGGGTAAGTCTGCTCTGGGACCACCAGCATCTCAAAGACCTCCAACGGACATGGCAACGGAAAATCAATGGTCTGTAAAACAGACAGAGGGAATTAGAGCTTCTCTGAATGAACCTGCGGACAACAGATGTAGTGCAACAGATTAAATGAATGATGTGTAACTTAAACATATGTCCATATCTCAACCTTTTTTACACAAATGTATGCAAACAACGTCCGTAGAATCAGAGCCAGGCTTCCCATTTTAACATGCCCCAACTAGATAACACCACACATTAAACTGTCTATATGAGGTCTATTCTCGGTATTACAGACCCTCTAAAGCAGCATGTAGGGGAGAACGATGCATAAAGCACTCTGAAAACCAGTCTTTTGTAATCAAAAAAATCAAAGATGCTTCATCAGTAATGACCTTTTTCAATGTTCATTTCACTAAATATATTTAAACATCTCCACAATATCCATGACAGAGTGGAAACTAAAACACAGTCAAGCAGGAAAAAGAACTCTTGATGATCATGTCCTGGACTCAAACAGGGGCTGTTTTGAATACAACTTACATGAGTAGGATGATTTTTTTTTTTTTTAAATCGTTTAAATTCTGCAGTATTTAACATGAGCTAAAAGGAAGAAGGAGGCATGAGAAAATAAGGAGTTTCAAAGAGGTAAAAACTGACCTTAATGAGCATGAACTTCTGCATGGACTCCACCCACTCCAACAGCATGACACTAGACTGGAAGGCTCCACACAGGTATTTATGGCCTGTGTACGGGTTACGGACTGCAGGGAAGATGTGAGCCATCAGTGTCTTTGGATAAAAACCTATTTGTGTTTTTCTTTCTGTTTATTGGAGTCAATACTACAAATAAACAGCTGCAGCGTTTTGTGTTGCTTCATACAGTAGTGATGTTACCAGCATCAACAAAAAGGATGGCAACTCACCTACGCAGCACTTTTGGCACCCTTTTGTGTCTGGAATTTTATTGGACACAGCAAACTTCCTGCACATAGACAAGAAAAGATAAAAAGATGACTAAAATATACATTAAATGTGATGTGAATGTCGTTTTATTGTGTATTCATCCAAATTTCTGTCACAGGACAGGTAAAGTGCAAAAGTTCAACAGATCACAAGCAGAGTTTGTGAATAAGTGACAGCTTTGACTTCCTGGTTGTTACCTTGGAATAATCTTATCAGGCAGCTTGTGTGTGGGAATGGCTACTGGTAACTTCTGTAACTGTCGGGCCTGCTCAAAGAGGCCACTAAGATTATGGGAGTACAGCTGGGAGGCTTTTCCTGCAACGGACAAGGAGCAGAGGACACATGTCAATCTGATATCAAAACTCCAGTGATTCTAATAAATACCAGTTTCAGGTCAAACAGTCTTGATGTGCTTCCTTTCTATAACCTACCAGATATGGAAAGAAGACAGCTGTTCATGACATACAGCCACGTACACCGCCGAGGGAAGAGCTGCAGACACACACAGCAGAAAACTGAACCAATGTCCCGCAGCAGAGCATCATATTAACCTAAACATCCCAGTTTCCATAGTTACAGTAAAATGTTTAGATGAAAACATCTACTTTTGGTCACACCTGTTCCATTGTGGTCTCATGCAGCTCATTGAGGTTTAATGTGTAGATTCCCTCCTCAGCTCCAAATATCAAATACTGATCTGAAACACACAATTGTTATTGATGAGAGACACAGCTGACTGATTCTGGTCCTAACTTATGACATCACATAATGCGGTGGCTTGATTATTGGCAGTATGTCCGATTTCCTCTTCGCTACCTCTGGTGTCGGGGTTGATCCACGAAGTGGCACAGTGGATCTTCAACGGACAGCCGTTGAACACCTTGGAGAAACACGCACCCATCTGCGAATGAGGGGGGGATTAATAAAGTTTTTGTGGTTTTATCTGGAAAAACGAGTACTCAATTTAACTATATCTATTTTTCTAACGTTATTTGTGATGGGATGGTTTGATACTTACATGGACTTTGGGTGTTGGTGGGAGACCATTACTGATAGGCTTCTAAGACAGAGAAACACACTTTAAAAAACACTCTTAAACCCAAAATAGATATTTCCATTGGTGAAAGAGTGAGCATCATTTCACAGGTTTATTTCCCAGCTAACTTTGTTTCAACTTCTTATATTCAAATATAGGCATGGGGCAATCAATTTAGTGTTTAAGAGCCTTAAGCAGCAACAATAAAGACAGGTTGGGTCGGACTGAAGAGCTGAGCTGGTCCAATCTGCCACTAACCCTGGTACAGTAACTGCTGTCTGCTTACCGGAACGTCCTTCTTGTCTTTCCTTATGGGGACACTAGGTGGCATGGTGGACTGCCTTTCAGCTGGACTTTCCCTCTCACCATTGTGGGGAGAGTTCAACCCATTACCTACAACATCAACAACAACAAACAACTCAGTGTGTCTGAGTTTGTGTGTGTGTGTGTGTGGGTGTATGCAGGAATGTCTGAAAGCAGAGCCCACTCACAGGAAGAAAATCTCAGCAACATTGTTGGTTATAATGAGAACAGTCTAACCTCATGGACTGACAACACAGAGAAGAGTTACACAGTAAAAACAAACTGCTGGGAGCAGAGAGAGGGGGGAGGAGGGAGGGAGCAGGCTAGTAGGAAGAATACAGAGGATCAAATATAATCATGAGCAGTGCGGGGCATCCCATCAGCACCATGGGTTGCATTATCGTTTTAGTGGAGGTAAGTGGACTCGTGTGGAAATGTAAAAATTTACAATCTTATAAACTGTTTGCATTAAATATGGATTTGTAGAGATGTTTATGTTGTTTAAATTTATGAGACCAGAACTCCTACAAACATAATTTACTCCTAAGGGGTTCCCCCCTTTTCTTAGATTGATTGTTGGATTGTTTGGAAGATGACATTACCATCCAACATAGTTAACTAAATCATTCCTACTTTTTACTATTACAGTGCAACACAGGTTCACACTCAACAGCTGTATATATACAGCTAATTCACCATCTGTACTCTTTTAGCACCATTTTTTTTTACAATGCACATAACTTTTTCATTTGGCCATCTGTAGCTATTAATGTCTTTAATTTCTATGTTTGTCCTTAATTTTACACATTTTTATTCTATTCATACTTCACGTTTTTTAAAAAAAAAAACAAAAAGCCTTCTGTTTTGTTGTAATTCTCTATTGCTTTTGATATTTGCTGCTTTAACAAAAGTATTTCCATTCAATGAACAAGAGTCACCCTTTTATCAAACTTTAGTGACTATGTTCAAATCTTTCACAGGACTGAACAGACTTTGGATTTCTTGTTCAGCGTTGTGGTGAAACCATGAGACACAAATGCATGAGTGCGCTCGTGAATGAACCATCTCAGCAGTCACTGGGTCAACAATGACCACCCCAACAGTAAGCATGTCTACTGTATGGAGAGTTGTCACTGTGAGGCAACAAGGCCCTAAAGACCAACTTTGTAATACTAATAGAGTGAGAATAAGCTGTAGAAGAACAACCTAGTGAAAGCAACTGATCATTAAAACCTGCAGAGCACACAGAAAGCCTCCAACATTGTATCAGCAATGAAAAAAAAAAACATAAAGCTATCGTGGAATATTATGAAATTCCTGGAACTGGATTAGCAGCCATTTTCTATAGTTTATATAAGTGGGTTCAGGAATTTCATACAATCCTTTAAGACTATACACAAGACTGCACAGAGATACAGAACATCCTAGATGTCATACTGCTGGAATAAGTTCATAAGCCAGAAAACTGATCCCAAAAATCAGTTCCTGTTTACAATCAAACTCTTATTTTTGATTTCTGAATATGAATTTGGAAAGTTTAGTCTCATTTAGTTCCTTTAACTTAATCATACAATTATATGTGACTATGTGAGTTGTGATAGCTTAGGAAAATCCTCTTATTTCTTCCTCCTAGGGAGTGAGGTGAGGGTGGCAACAGCTTTTGATTGATTGGGTTAAACAACCAATCAGATGTCACAAAAGACAAGTAATCATACTGAGCAGGAGCTGATGAACAGAAAGAACTTGAAATAAAAAAAAATTAAGAAGCATTTTTGTTAATGGACGCATAAACATATGAATATTAGGACTAGAGGGATTGACTAATGGGAGACCACAGAACTGAAGGGGACAATGGGGTCTGCGGACACTACCCAACTACCAATCAGCTGCTCTTACTCTCTTCCTTTTCCTGCTCCTCTTTCACCTCCTTCAGCACCTCCCATGCCTCCTCCAGCTCCTCCTCTGTGTGAGGCGTGTGGAGCCACTCCCAGAAATGTCTAAAGCTCCCATCATCCTCAGGGGCAGAGTTTTCCACGTCATTGCGCTTGGGGCTGTCGTTACCTAGGCTACTGCGGCGGTGGGGCGGCAGCTTCGGGGGCGGAGGCCGCGGAGGGACGTTGGAGGCCGGCTTGGCAGGGCTCTGAGTCTCGGGGACTGGGCAGCGCTTGATGGTCCCTCCTCCGCCATCATCCTCGCTGTGTGATTGGCTATCGTCCTGTTTTTGGGCCTGATGTTGGGACGAGCAGATGGACTTAGGCTGGCAAAAAAAACAAAAAAAAAAACAAAGATGAGGACAAACATTGTTTCTGTGGATAATTTTTCAAAATTCATCAATGAGGACTGAAAATCACTAAATCTGGCAACAGGCTGTGGAACAGATCCAGCTTTTCCTACCTTGGGAGGGAGTGGCGGAGGGACCTTCGGCCTCATGATAGTGCTTGATTTACTGTAGAGTGAAAAGATGTAGAGTTTAAGTTAAAAAATGTAAAAAAAGAACAAAAATACACTTCAACTTTTAGCTGCGAGGCTATGGTTAATGTGCCATTTTAAGCTACTTCAGCAATGATGACAACTTCCCAGTGTTTCACGTTTTAGTACGCATGCTTCTTTTTTAATTGAATTTTTTTCTTAAGAAACGGAAAATATTCTTTGAAGATTTGACAAACGTGTGAAAAAAGTAAGTGTAGCCAATAAATGCTTAAAGACGGCTCTAACCATAGCCTGGCAATAAACACCAAGACAGAAGATAAATGCATAAAAATACTTATGAATAAACTAGAAAGAAAAAAAAAAAGAGCTGGAACACCAGAAATCTTATGTGTAAAGCCCCTGGGAATGGTGTTAATATGATAAATGTGCTGCCACATAATGTTGCACCTATTCATATTAAAATATGTTAATCCTAATAAATCAAATTCTTCAACCTTTTAAGGTGATCTTATCAATTACTTCTTTATTAAATTATACTTTTGTAAGTATAAAATAACTCAATTTCTTATTTGAATCAACTTATCTTATGATTATAGAGCAAATATGCATTAAATAGACTGATTTACATTTCATAACACTTCACCCATGCCACCTTATAAATCTGCGATTTATAAAACTATATGACAAGGACTGACAAACAAAAACTAAATGTAAATGGAGAGGCTGCGAGCAACACATGATGAAAACAAATACAGGAGCATCGGTGAAAATAAGCTGCAGGGATGCAGCTTCACAACAGACGAGACACATAGATTTCCACCCTTAAAGAGGCTTTTAGTGTAAACTTTATCAGTAAAATTAATCTACAACTGATTCAGTTTACATGAGAAGGTAAAGGTTTAGAAAAAAGACTAAGACTAAGAATACTTATAGGTGTAGAAATAGTAAAGTAAGCATTTGCAGAAGGGAGCACTAAGGAGGAGAATGACTTGTAAGACAGCATTTCCCAGCCTGACAGCTACAGTACGAGTACGAAGCTGAAGAATGGGAAAGAAACCTGATCGTTTTCAGGAGCAGGATATATTTGTTTATCAAAAGCACAAAAGCTTGTGTGATTCCAGTTACTAAGCAAATGCATGTAAAAAGCATTAGGCCATTTCTGAATATTAATAGCCAGAAAATGTTTCATCCAATTAGTTGCAGTCAAAGTAGAAATGAACATCTTTGCTGATTTTTCCCCAAACACTGCAGTTTGTGCTCCGTGACAACAAGCTAAACGCCAACAATGTAAAAGCACAAAAGGCCTCTCTGACTGCGGTGGAAAATATCTGTCTGGCAGGAACACTTTGGCCTACCACAGACATTTGGCTTTTACACAATAAGGGAAGAGGCTGAGTGCCAGATCTACAGTTTTACTCGGTAGAGGAAGGAGAAGACAGACGGTAGCACGAGGACACACACACAAACACACACAGCAAGGAGGCACACAGATGGCGTTGCAAGTGGACAACAAAACAATAGCAAAGAGGACAATGTCACAAGGAGCAGATATATGAGAAGGGAAACTGAACAAGTTTGCAATGTTGTCTAGAGTGAAACTTTAATGCTAGCCAGTAGTTAAATTCAGGATTTTACAATGCATACAGTGGATTACAGACATGTGAAAAAATGTACTTCTTTAAAATTTGAAGTTTTATTATCACATGATTAAGGGGGAAAAAAAACCAACACATATCTGGTCCTTACCAGGTCCTAATATTCGGCAAATAAAAATAATATAAGACATAAACTAGGGCAATATAGAAGCAATATAAATAATTAACCGCACCTTTTATTTTTTGTATTTACAGTAAGAAAAGATTATTCAAAAGTGGAAAACATTTGACATGTATTGAGTGTAAAATCCCAGCAAGCAAAAAAGAAACTACAGTACAAAAACCTCATGACCTACACCTCAGACTCAGCAGGTCTAAGTGAGCCAGTTTAAATATGAAAGTTAATGACACAATAGCCGGAGGAAGACTAAAAACTGTTGCCAGGAGACGGTCATCCATCAGGATCACAGGAGGCGGGACACAATCCCAGCAGCTTCTAAGCAAGGGTACATCCTGGACTGGTCGCCAATCCATCACAGAACCAGCCCAGAAAGACAAACAACCACTAATGCTCACAATTATTCCTCCGGAGAATTTTAAAAAACGTTAACCTAACTTGTATTTCTTTAACTGTGAGACCAAGGCCATTTTTCTTTAAAAAACACAAACAAAACAAACATAGCAGCAAGACTCAACTCAACAAAACCACAAAACATCTGGAACAATGTCGAAGATGTCTGGCTTTTCAGTCAGGCCCTGCACAACTTTTAGTCATTAGCAACGTTTACAAATATCTCATCCATCCGATAGAAATCAATCTGATCAGATAGTCCAGCTGACACGTTTACATGGATGCTGGATAAAGCAAACTGATCAGTTGTTTGTTTACATGACAGAAAGATTTAACACAGTGGTGTCCAAAGTCGGTCCTCAAGGACCGCTGTCCTGACGGTTTTCCATGCCTCCTTGCACCAGCACAGCTGACGCAAATTAAATGAATCTAAAAGCCTATGAATTTGATTCAGATGTGTGTTGGAGACGGGAAACACGGAAAACCTGCAGGACTGTGGCCTTTAAGGACCGGAGCTGGACACCCCTGATTTAATATGATTGTTTATTTGTTGAACTTTTAACTCCATACACGAAGGTGTGTCAAAAGTCAGTCCTCGAGGGCCACTGTCCTGCAGGTTTTCTTTACCGTCCTTCTCCAACACACCTGACACAATTAAATGAATCCAACAGCCTATGAAGTTCTGCACAATAACTCTTCATTTAAATCAGGTGTGCTGGAGCAGGAAAGCATAGAAAACTTGCAGGATTGTGGCCTTTGAGGACCAAAGCTGGACACCCCCGGTCTAGACGTTTAATAACCCTGAACTTTGTTAGTTTCCAACAAAAAAACTGTATTCCCCACAGTCCAGTTCTGTTCTGGTTAGGGCTGGACGATTATGGAAAAAAATTGTAATCACGATTATCTTGACTGATATTGAAATCAAAATTAGTATACACGATTATTCATTGATTTTATAAAAAAGTGTTTATTGAACCACCTAAACTCAACCTCAAACATAAATTTAAAAAAAATAAAACCGGAAATAAATTAGAAACAAGTAAAGGAGTAAAATAATATTACTATTTAAAATAATAATACCAATAAAAATTAATACTCAGTCTGCATGCATTCCTGTTCTATACTCCCTGCAGTTTGCTTCCTATAACTTCACCAGTCTGTTCACTTCAGGATTAATTGTTTTTCTTCGATTACAGTTTTTATGATTGTGAAAAGGCAAAATTGAAATCACGATTAAAATTCGATTAATTGTCCAGCCCTAGTTCTGGTACCACCATTTTTAAGTCATTCCTGAAACTCGCTACATCACCCAACAGCCACGTAAATCAAGCATGAGCAGAAACATCCACCATGAAAACAATCAGAATAGACGTGGTCATTTTTTTTTCCTGCTGATCCAAACAGGTTTGAACCAGACCTCTTGATCGGATACCATACCATTTATAGGCCGCTAAGATAAGCTGAGGTGTTTTGATGATGTGCATTTATTCCGACTGGACATTCAATCGAATGAAAAGTGCTCGACGTAAACGTAGCCTGGGAGTTGGCAGTTACTTTGCCAACAACAAAGATATCTGTTTATCAGCTAATGCCGAGACAAAACTGGGTCATTTATCAGGACAATGACCTCAAACATCCTTGGAGATCTACACAATACACAACAAACACAATAGCTGAAAAAGAAAATAATTAAAAGAAGTCGTCATGGCTCAGAGTCCAGGCCTCTGCCTGCTCATAGGTTAGTTGTATTTACAGAATTTTAAGACCTTTTACGGACCAACAGATTTCCCATTATTTCCCATTATTCCCATTATGGCATAAAATGAAAAACCTTAGAAGTGACATGGAGTGTGTCTTTTTCACATGACTGTATGCAATCCAGGAGATATTCATAAATATTAACTATGATGAGTACTGTCAGCCTCTCTGTTAGTAGCTTTAAAACTTCACACCAAACAGCAGCAACGGCATGAAAAACACACGGTTGGCAAACACACACACAAACACAAGTGGCATATGTGGCGTGATGGTGGGGTGTGCAGCATAGAGATGCGTGGATGAAACTGTGGCAAAGGCAGGAAGCCCCTCCTCTTGTCTCCATCATCATCCTTTCCCCTTTGAAATGAAGGAGGGATGCGCGGGGAAAGAAAGAGAGACAAGGAGGCAGACGCTTCCATTTTCTAAGACTGAGAGGGAACTTACTGAGTGTGAGTTTCATCATCATCTGCACCATCATCATCCTCATCCTCATCATCCCCTAAGTGTGCCACATGGCCCCTGGGAGAGGAGGTGAAGACAGGAGGGGGAGTTGGAAAGAAAGGAGAAAGGGAGTAGAGATTGTTGTGGTGGGGGAGAGAGTAAGGGGGGAGTGGAGCAAGCAACAGAGAGGGAAGAGGACAGAGGTAGAGGGGGGGGAGGGGGAGGGAGAGCTGAGTGAAGCTCGATTCACAAACTACCTCTAACATCTAAACCCAGGGCAGAGCTGTGAGGTTCCGTTTCCACGCGGCAACCAGTAAAATGAACAAATGGCTAAATTTCCTACAGATCGGAACAACCAGGGAGATTCTTTCCACAAGCTGACATTTCCACAGGCAGCTGGACGCTTTGAAACTATGAAGACCTGAAAGAACTACAAACAACTTCACTTAAACTCGGATTAGTTTACTCTGCATGTGTTTAAAAACTGGCCAAAGCCTTTCATTCCCTCAACAATCTTAATGGAGACAGGCGTATAAAAGGTTCCTACTGGAAAACAAGAGATTTCTTTATAAAATCAATACAGTTTTTGTCATTTTGCTGGGAATATCAGCATCCGATGAAGTTTCCCCTTATGCCTTCAGAAAGGTCAAACAGCCCTTTTAAGAGGTTTTGACCACTTTGAGCTGCATCAGCAGAAAGTTCTCTCCAGCATCTTGTAGATTCAGGGACACATTTTGATGATGATTTTTCATTACATGCTTTGTTTTCTATTTTAGACGTTACTGTCTTAAGTTTCTGGGCAGTGTGTGTAAAACTCCCTTAAACATAAACACACTTTTTGCAAAAAGTCCTGTTTATTACTGACTGAGTGAATTCTTCTTTCTCCAAAGTGACTAACAAGTCAGGAGAGAATGTTTACGATTGGCTTTTAGTTGAGAGAAGTTGAAATATTTCCAGCCAGTGATCATGATGGCTAAAGCGCTGCGGAAATCCACTCCATCAGCAGAGAGAGAGGAAAAAAAAAATCAAATCGATGTCCTTCCAAGCTCGCGGACAGGCAGATGCAGCAGCCGGGGATTTATCTGTCATGTGTTCTGCTATTCAGAGGGAAATTAAATAACCAAATAACAGCCCTGTTCAAACTTTCCCCCTCACGGTTTAACATACACACAATCGCTGGAGCACCAAGTAATCATTTTCACATCATTACTTGAAACTGAGCTGCAGCCGAAGCATCTGCTCTGTTACCATCCACCAAAACCATGTTATGAGTAGAGATGCACCGATCAGGATTTTGGGGGCCGATCACGGATCACGGATCACCAAAAGCAGTATCTGCCGATCCCAATATTACCGATCACAGCGTCAAATCCATAAATTCTCCAATGTTATGGTCTCATGTACGTAACATTGACATTATGTTATTAAGTATAACAATTAGGAGATTTTTAGGAGAAATTATCATGAATTGACCTGTTTTATTGCAGGCTGAGACATTCTGCAATATTTCACACGAGTAGAGACAACTTGGACTCAGTTTACATTGAGGAAGTGTAGCTGACTAGCTTAAGCTTTCTTGTGGCAATAATTATGTGTACAACACACAACATGTGCAGCGCACTAATAGAGAACAGTTAACATTTCACTCTCTTAGAGTTGATACAAGTTGTCAACTACGAACCTTGTTTTTCATGTGGAAAAAGGAATTAAATCTTAAAATAAAAAATGGATTATGTGCACAACACACAACATGTGCACTATAATAAACATTTCACTCTCTCTAGAGGCTCTTTCTCAGAGACACTATTTGGAGTTTAGCTACAAGGTTTTTGTAGAAAAATAAAATAAAACAGGTTATACAAATGAGAGAAAGAACAGTGACTTATATGCAACTGCAACATTTTCTCTTGGACATGCAGCTTGGAGCTGATTCTGTAGCTTTTCTGTAAAAAAAACAAACAAAAAAAACCCTCTAACTGTAACATAAACATCCTATAGCAAAAATAATATAATAAAATTATGATTTCATTGATGAGCTTACTTCTGATTAAGCAGCATGAATGGCAGATTTGCCCTGCACGTCGCGTGCGTCAAGAGCATCTAGAGTGTGAGGGAGGACTCGGTTGTTTTCCTTCGTCTGTGTCTCTGTATAATGGCGGATGAAACCGAGCAGCTGCTTGGCTTTATTTGCTCCACGAGGACAGAGAACGATGTCGCCGGGCGTCTCTGCGCAGTGTCACGATTAATCAGATTGTTCAGAGGTGTTCAGAGTTCGGTGAGTTTTACCAGCGACGACAATGGCACAGCTTTCGTTTGACCCGGCCCCATTTAACAACCTGCAGTCCCGCATCGGGACATCATGATAAACCCATTAAATCCCATCGGGACAGCAGATCATCAACCGGCCGTTTGGAAACCCGGGACTGGATGCAGATCACACAGTTTATCCTCCAATGTCTCCGTGGAGCCAAGGGATTCACCGGAGTCTTCTCTGCTTTTCTCGCACCTGACAAAAAGCTGTAGTTATTGTAAACGTCATCGGATCGGCTTGCTCTGATCTATTTGGAGAACTCCGATCGAAATCAATGGGGGCGCTATCGGCTGTTTGCGATCGATTGCCGATTGATCAGTGCATCTCTAGTTATGAGAAGATTGTCATTTTAAAGGGACTGATGGAGTTTTGTGTGGCAGAGTGGCTTTTCATATCACACCACAAATTTAACTAAAAAATAACAACGAAAAAAGATAAACTTGTACACAACAACACTGTTACTGTGCATTTAAACTCATTGTACAGAATCATAAACTCCTATGCAACTTCTGTGTACTCTTTATGCTAATTTGAACAGTTTGGTGGGGCTGATGAGAGAAAACTGTTTCTCTATGAAGATTATCTCACAGGACACTTTATGTACTGTCCTATCTTGCCAGGAAAGCAAATATGGTGCATGTTTAAGGGGCACTTTCTGTCACATTAATACTGACCAAACAGCAGGTTTTGAAGTGCCACAGAGTTATTAGCTTTATACGGTATATGTCAGGAAACTGACCTAAAAGCAATCTACATCTTTGAGAGAGAAATTAAGATAGTTAAGCTGGCAGGTGATACCGCTTTATTTTTACAAGACAAATCTCACTTGGTGCTGGCTCTAAACTTTACTTTTTTCTACTACTTTTGACCTTGATTTCCTTGTGTGAATTTCTCACGTTGTATACCCTTTGCTCATTATTTCTTAGCAACAAATTTATTAAAGAAATAAAATATTTCTATGTTTTCTTTGAAAAAAACAAAGCATGCAACCTAAAAAAAAAGGTTTATTCTCTAGCAGTAAAAATCAAGGGGTCTTGATGTTCTGGATTTTACCCATATTGTAAATATATAAAATGTCATACACAGCCAAATTATTTGTTGTCTCATTCCAAATTACATGCTTAAAAAGATCTTATCCTATTTTTCAAAATGCAATTACTCTCCCTCTTAATGATCAATTACTCCAAGTTTCATCAATAAAGTCTTCTTGCCTGCAAAATATGTTCCTCTTACTACTTCTCACCTCACAAGATGATCATTTGGAATAATGAAGAAAAACTGTCAAAAAAGATCCCTGTTCTTCCAAAAGTAGCTGGACCGTCATTATTTCAAAACATCATATCTCACCGTTTAATATAACTGGCAATGTGCTGACTTATGAACAGCTTCATGGCGCATTAGAGTTTCCCAGTACCTGTTTGTTGTAGTTTTGTTAATCATCGTCCTTTTCCAGGTTCCACCCTGTCATGACCCTTAACCCCATCTCTTGTGCCCTCCTACACTAGCTCATCACTTACAGTTTATTAAGCCGACTTGAAAATATCCCACTATATATTCAGTAGGAGACTGGGATGTCTCTTCTTGCCTAACAAATCCCACACAGCTTGCGATGGCCATGATGCAGCCAGTGATTTGCCTCAGGTTTGGCTCAACTTGTCTGCAACCTTCAACGTTTGTCTTAGTGTGAACTAGGTTCAAGTCAAAAATAAATATGCAGAGAAACTGTAATTTAAGGCATCACTTTCAAGTGAAATATACAACACTGATCCAACAGACATGGCTTTTACATCATGTCCATGTACAAATATTCAACTGAATATTTGTATAATTCTGTCCTCTGCCCGTACATGAGAAAATGCTCTCATTTAAAGAGATTTCAGAAAAACACATTTGTCAAACGAGATTATCTCACAGAAAGCTGCAAAGCACATAAACAGCAATAATCATCTTTTGAGTTACTAAGAATTTCTCCACAGACTTGCCAGCATAATTACTATAATAAAACCCTTTGCATCTTTAGCTACGAAAGGAATGTGACTGTGTGTGTATGCATGTATGTATATGAGTGTGTGTCTGTGTGTGTGTGCCATGCACTCTACAGGAAGCTCCTATGAAGCACAGCCTTCTTCTGAAGACATCAAAGCATGAAAGCAAGCAGCAGAAGGAAAGTAAGAGTCAGCAGAACCCAAGATGCTGCGAGCTGTGAGAGCCTGGAGTTACAGTCGTGTTAGTGGCGTGTGATTGGCTCCATTAGTTCTGCTGTTAAATAATGATTGGCTGATGGGAAAGGGCAGTTAGAACAGCAGCAGATCCAAGTCACCGTCGGTCAGTGCAGGTTGTAAGAAGTCGTACTTACCTCTGCTGAAGCTCCTCTTCCACTGATTTGAGGAGGCTCCTGTTTATTAAAAAAATAGAAAGAAGTTTGAATAAGAAAACCAACTGTTTTTCTGCACCCTTGTGGACAGAAATGCACTTAAATGTAAAACAAAACAAAATATCCCTAGATTTTGAATAACTGATAAAACCTACAGCATCAAATGTTCTCCAGTGCCACAGAGAGGCTCTTCCTGTTTTCCTACAAGTTTCCTCCATTTAAATAGTTACCACTTGGAAACCTGCAGCTGAAGCTGAATCAGTGAGAAAGTTGGTAAGACTTACTTGTTTTCTCCCAAAAGACTTGGTGAATCCTGACCATACTCCAGCTGCAAATCCTAAAAGACAAACAAATCCCATCACTGCCGTGTTATAGCACAAATATGTTACTCATTCACAAATGCAAAATGTATTTAGCTTCTTCACAGATGTAAACAAGAGTAGAAAATCCCATTCACATTAATGGCAACCACAAAATCCATTTCTAACAGCCAAATCCTACAGAAATTGCCACCATTTCAGCTTGCTGAAAATTGCCACCTTGGAATTACATATATATTTTTGTTTTGTTTTTTTTTAAGGCCTTTTTCATGCAGAAAAAAATGAGTCAACAAATGAAATCTGTTCTGCAACATCTGTTGATCAAGCCTTGAAAAGTGGTGCTACCATTTCCCAGAGCGTTCCCAACTTTTCTTGATCTCTTACAACCTCATCTATCTTGTTACATAGAACTGGGAAAATAGGAATGTCCTAAAACTTTTGACTGGTTGTGTATTCCAGTGACCCTTAGTTAAAGTTTACTTTGGGTTAGACAACAAACAACTCCTGTAATAAATCTAACTGGACTTTATTTTACACAGCTCCACAGAAATAGAATGCATCCTGTGTTTATTTACACTAGAAATTGTTTGACTTAGTAGAAGTAGCATGATGTCATAGTGGGTCGAACTGGGTATGCATTTCTCTGCATTGAAATATTATAAGCAGTAAATTTATTTTTCCTGTCTACAGAATAGTTTGCTGATTTTAGGGCCTTTATTCACATCCTATATGTATATTCTATGTATGAAGATATTAAAGCTAATCATCTTCAGTCAGCAGAGATGCGCTGACTGAAGTCTAAGCTGCAGGAAACAAACAGGATAGATGCAACAGACTGTGTGTAACTTTGAATTTAGCTTTATTTGTATTTAGAAGGGAAAAGATATATTCACACATTTTAATTACCAGTTGTAAGGGTCTTTGGCTATCACATAATTCATTTCCTATATTCAAACTGCTGACTGGTTCACAGATTCCCTCTGAACATGCTGCTGTAGTACATATAATATTTTCTGGACTTCAGTTTATTTAGAATGCTGATGCCAGACTTCACCTGCAGAAGAGAATATGTCACTATAAATTCAATTTCACTACACTGGTAACCTGTGTGTTTTAGAGCCAAGATACATTTACTGGATTAATGTTTAACCTAGGGCTGGACGATATAGAAAAAAAGATTATCGATTAAAAAAAAAATCTGTGTCGATCGATATTAATATTTATCAAAAATAAAAGCTATTATCAAATTAAAAGCTATTTTAGGTGCAGCCCTGACCATTTAAGCTTTTGCTGATTGACCTATTTATAATAAAGTTCACACTAAAGCCGTTTTCAGACTTTTATTGCAGAACATGAGCAGAAAAGTCCATCCGCTCTTTAAATGGACTTGTCTTGTCAAACATGCCGCTTCCTTGCAGACTTATCGCGTCCAATTCAGCCTTTGCCTAGGTCTGCGTTTGTTATTGGATTGGCAGAAGGAGTGACTGTAGTATCATGCTACCCGATAGGCTACAGCAGAAAACTGTGCTTTTATATTGAACTTTTATTGACCCTCTTTTTTTTTTGTTGAAAAAACCTCTATCGATCGATAAATATCAATATTGAATTATCGTCCAGCCCTAGTTTAACCAGACCTACCACACTTCAGTCAGTCATTCTTTTTTTGTCAGTCTTAATCACCTGGTGCACCTGAGGTGCAAATGCAACTGTGTTGTGGTTTCACTTGATTATCAATGGGTCTGTCTGCTGCTCTGTCACTTTATTTATTATTATTTCTCTATGTGCACTATTCATCTAGTTTGACTATTTTGTCATTTATAGTCATTTTATTTACTGTTATTATTGTTAATTATTAGTATTATTATCATTATTCCAATTCCAAGGTGACAAATTGCAGATGTGCAAAGTGGCCTTAAGTTTTTGTTTGTTTTTGTTAACTTTGTCCCCTCCTTTCCCAAATATCTGCTAAACTGGTTCAGATCTGTCATCACAAGTTATGGCCTTATTGGCATAAACAGCAGCAAAAACTATCACACAAGTATTCATTTCCCAAATGACAAAGATTCCTTTTTGGTGAAAAAAAAGGTGAAAGTGTGCAGAATTTCACAAGAACAGTAAAGGTGGATGGAAAGCCAGAATAACACATGCCAGATGGTTAAGCTTCCCCACTGTCTAAATAGGGACATACTGTTACAATGTTAATGTGCTCGTCTTTGGCAATGCTTTTTAATATGTAGTATTCATCTAAGCAAACTCAAGTTATAAATGATGTCTATCCTCTGGTTAACCTCCAATTCTATGTTTCTTTCTTTTAAACCAGTTAGATAGATTAGCTAATTGCAATAACAGAGCAGGTGCTAGATAACTGGGACTCATCTGTTTACTTTTCCTTTCTTATAACAGCTATTAAATCACATAGATTGACTGCTGCATTCCTAAAACCATTGTCACTGGTATAAATGAAATTTGAAATTTAAGATTTCTTGCATAAAACCATAAAGGAGGAGCAGAATTTATCACAGAAACATTTTCTATGATCAAGTAGCAAGCATGCAACAGGAAAACACACATACTGAGATTTAACAAAGGACTAATAGTTCAGGTCAACTACAGCATACAAGGAGGTTAGAAAGTATAAATGTTAGATAACAAAAGGTAGAGACAGAAATCAGATGTCAAACAACATCACATACAACACAGCAAACACTCAAAAGCTGAATGCACTTATGTAAGTAATACTGAGGGCAGGAATGTCTGCACTCTGCCACTTTCAGTCTTTTGCCTTGCAGCTAACTGGATCTGACCGACTGCCTTCCTCTGCATGTTGGTGTGTATTGCATGTTTACAGGAAAACAAAGAAAATAACACCAAAGACTGCACAATGACAACTACAACACCAGTTAGTGAGGCAAAAGTTGGAAAAGAAGAATGAGATGAATGAGATATGGACCAACACTGTGAGAATGAAGAGAAAAGAAAGAAAAAACATTGTGAAGCTGCAAGAACCAGCCCCCTAAAACCCAGAACAAATGACTGAGACAGCAAAGAAAGCTCTGGAAGCAAAAAGAGCCAGAAGAAAGAAAAGAACTTGCCCTTTAGGAACAGATTGAAAATTAACAATATAAAGATTAAAAGAGATGTGAAGGAGATGAGAACTGACTGGGGGAAAAAGAAAAAGGTTAGTCAATAGGTAGACAGACAGAGAGGGCCAAAAAGAGGGAGAGAGAGATAGTGAGAGAGAGAGAGAGAGAGGGAGTACTACCAGATTAGATCTCGCGGTATAGTAGAGCTCCTCAACACAGTCCAGATAGGGCTCAGAATCACACTGGTCAGCAAGACAGAGCGAGAGAGACCTCAGTTAATACATTAACCTGGACTGATGGAGGGAACAGAGGTGGAGGAGTGAGAGAGGATGACGGGTGAAAAATGGATTACGGCCAAAAATAGGCTCAGAGGTAAATTGATCGGGACAGAAGGGGAGGATACAGGAATATTAAACTCAAGGCCGGAATGGATGGTGAGAGGGCGGGGATAAACTGTGAGGGTTAAAAAAAAAATCTGAAAGATAAAAAAGGACGTATTAATAAAAGAGTGGTAAATTATCAAAGGTGATCTAATAAATTGCTAAATGAATTAGAGGTCGATTTCCATAACTTTCTCAGAAGAACAAATGGGACGAGAGGTGGCAACTGTCTTACATCAGCTGTTTTTAATCAAGGTTACTTGGTGCAAAGATGGGTAGGATTGATTTTTGGCCACAATTAAAAGTGGCTCAGTATAAAATGTTGCTCTAATCTTTGCACCATCCATTTACCAGAGGTTCTTTTTTATGATTATAAGATGATATGTGATGCTTCAAATAATGTTCTCTATAGAAAGTGTGTTATCTGATTCTCTTGCAATACAAATGTGGTGATGCTTTATTGATTTTGAAGTGCTACAAATAGCACCACAGAGTGGATGGATCAGGAAGAGATAAAAGCTACGCTGGTCAGTAAGACAAAGAGAACAGATCTGTTTTATCAGCCTTAATAAGTGGGTAGAACCTGAAGCGCTAATGGGTGGTTGGAGATGGACGTTGGATTGGTGACCATGTTTGATAACTTTAATCCATATTCATGGTTGAATTTGTGGGACAAAAAATAAAAAAGAAGGTGACATTTTTATTTTATGTGGATGTTTTTTTTTGCCAATCAGAAAAGAGGGGAAAGATGGGACAGTGGAGAAAGTGCAGAGGAAGGGTAAAAAGGAAATTGGGAGGGAGTGAGGGAGAGGAGGACTAACATGCTGTGACTTTGAATTAACCCTGCAGCATCCCATTTGTCTGTATCTACAACTCAGAAAGTAACTGGCAAAAGTCATCTCTAATTTCCATAAACTACACAAAGCACCTGTGGTTCAGCTAATGTGGAACAGCAGATAGCCTGTGGGTGGGAGGGCTCTTATACACCAAGATGACATGAAGAACCAATGAAGACAAGACACACCCGGTGCAAACCATTTTCAGTGGTTGCCCAGAACATACAATCTGCACTTGCACCAGTGCAGAAGGGGACGATAGAATGCATGTTACACACAGCAGCAATACTGAACTGTAGCGCCCCCTAACGATGGCTAATCTTTCAGCATCCATCTTGCATCCTGTCTTGTCTCTGAGCTCTCTCCAGTCAGTAAAAATCAGCACAATGTTGACTCTTGTCTAACATCCTGCTCTGTTCCTTTCTCTTTCTTTTCAATTAATTTCTCTGATAACATTCTCTTGGGTTTCTTTGCTGAGTTAGCATCATGTATCCAAAACGACAAATGTGTTGATATCTTGTTGCTGGAATGTAAGGCGTTGACCTAAAACAAAAATAAGCTGTTTTGTAATGCTTTTGGCTAGAAAATTGTATTATGAAGCATATTTTCTCAGCTCGTTGCATGGGCTCTAGTAATAAGGGTAATGAATATATTTTACTATCCAAATGAAACATTGGGAAATTATTTCTTACATCACTGTGGCCTGCCTTCTCCTCGGTCGATAAGACTGAGCGCTTCTACCAGTGGATGACATGCCCAGTCTACATGGGTGATGGGACGCATACAAAAACACAACAGAGACATTGAAAGACGCTAAAGATGTGCCTGATGGCCGACCGTTAATTTGGTGTATAAGAGCCCAGAAGCAGCCATTGATTTTGTGTGTGTCTCGCAGCATGTTTCTTCCCTTCTGTATGTCGTTTTCAAAGTTGCCTTTACAAAACAAAACAACAACAACCTCCAAACTAACAACCTACACAAGGAAAATGTAATGTTTGAACTTGAATCCAAATAACACATAATAAAGTAACCTTTGCTCTCAGCTTGGTTCATTTTCTGGCTGTTAGTATACAGACTTGCAGGTCCATCTCATGACACATCAGAGTCAGACTTAATCATATAAATTCTGGAGATGTGGAACATAATTGTGCATGTTTGGCTGCTTTTATTTGTGCCTAACCACTGATGCTAACAGCTTGGTTTAGTCAGGGTGCTGCCAGTGATTAGGTGAGGACCACCCATGCTGGTGAAGCCACAACCACACAAACATAACCTCACTCAAACACATATAAAACACAACACCACAGTGAATAACTCACCGGCTCATGATGAGGTTCTGTCTCCTTCCTCAAAGGAGGATCAAACTTCACCTGACCAACTGAGAACAGAGAGGTTCATGAAGTGGAGAGGTGAACACATGGCGGGATGACTCGCTTTCAAAATGGAAACTTTGAGTGGGGGACTCACAGTTAATTTCGGACAGGGTCTTCCCCTCCCTGGTGCTCCTGCTGGTGGAGCGGATACGATGAGGAACAGAGACCGGAGACTATCAGGGAAGAGAAAGAGATGCGCAAAAAGTCAAGCAGCTGTTCAAAGATTACACACAATGTAGTTGTTTACACATGACTTCACGAGATTACAATATTTCTTTCTACCATTTTCCTGCGGAGTGGGAATTAATGACACAGCAAAACAGTCAGCAAACCACTGCAACAGGAGGAACAAAACAGCAATGCAGTCGAAGGAAAACACTCCCTGGCAACAGCATCAATGCTTGCCAGCCACGCTTTATGGTCTCTGTGACATTTGTGGTTAAAGCCAACCTTTATATGACATTCATTGATTAGCTCCATTAAATAGTGGCTCCCCTTCCAATAATGGAGGTTATGTGTTGTTTCATATATGCACAGTTGGTCATTCGCAAATCAAACCATGACAGCTTGCACAACAATGTGGCATTTCCACTAAATCAAAACTCTATTTGATCTCAAGTTAAGTTTCTCAAAGAAAAGCTAAAGGAACATCAGAGCATGCTCAGAAGGCACTGCAGATAAACCATTATGATTAAAATCCATCAACGATAACAGATTTGCATAGAAACTCCATTCTTATAACATCCAAACCATGGTTAGTAACTGTAATAGATAGTAAAAGGTGGATGAATGTGGCTTCCATAGAGGATGGTGCTCTTTGAACCAAATGCAAATGCTGCTTTTATTGTCAACAACATACTAACATTTTCAGCTTTCTACTGGGAAGTAAGACAATTATGGTACCAGATTTACAAATAGAAATCTATTGAAAGTGTTTTTATGGTGCGTCTAGAAAATCTTTTTTTCCTTAAATACTTTCAAATGCCACCAGCTTGGAGATGATCCCACTCCCTACACACTCTGAGGGGTTTCCATGAACCACCTTGAAGAAAACATGCTGATATCATACCATTTCTTTGTTTTGTCATCTTGAGGACATGATCATGTATCTCAGTGTGACCTCCTGGCTAAATAAAGGCAAAATGAATCACTATATTAACTTTTTTTTGTATACATCCTGTATGCTGTATGTTTTCATGACCAAATGGAAGGAGACAGAATTTGAATCTTTCAGGCAGAGTGAGATAAATATATCTTAACAGCTTGAAGGGATTTACTTCATCACAGGGGTTTTTCACACATATGTTTGACCCGTGTGTGACTGATGGAACATCGTAAGGAACGCTGTGATGCGACTCTTTGGAAGACACATACATAACCCCACCCCCACTTTTTTCTTTTAAAATAACCTGTGCTGGTGCTACAGAACTTTAATGAATCGAGATGTTTCAGTTACATGATGAGCTTTTATGGTGACAAAAAAAATTCACTGATGTTGTCATGGTTGTGAAGTGGGACTTAGAGTTGACAGATACAGAAAAACATATTTTCTAGATCTATCATTACATAAACTTCATAAATTCAACCTTAAATTCAAATGAAAAGTTAAAGCTATCATAAGCACCACTGGGTCTGTATATAAATGATTGTAACAAAAATAAAGTTTAAAAAAAAAAAAGCTATCATAAGTTTCCATAAAATCAGTTGATGTGAATGTGAGCACAAAAACATGAAAATTAAATCCAACATTGGAATGTTGAACTAATTATGCAACTGCAGTACTAATCCGTCATCTGCCTGCATGTCGCATACCAATGGCAACTTCCATGACAACATCAGTAACACGTAAAGGACTAGAAATAAACAAAATCTCTATTCATTCAGTTCTGTAGTTAACCTCGAAGAGAAAAGAAGAAAGAGAAAATGCGAATGGCAGACATGTTTGTGTTAGAACGACATCACTGCAGCCGACACAAGTACCTTCCTACGGGCTGCAAAACGGGGTGCGCGTCGAGCACCGGGGCTTATGGGGAGGAAATGACCTCTGTACTTAAACTGAAGAGGAGGGAGGGAATACGGGGTAGAGATAAGAGGACAGGGGGAAAATAGGAAAAGGAGGGAGAAAGGAAAAGAAAGATAGGGGGGGAGGAGAAGTGCTACAAGAAGTAAAAGGAGAGGAAAGTCAATCTCAACAGGAGTGAAGTGAGAGATAAACAGAACAGAGGCAAATGAAGACATGGCAGAAGAGGATAGAGGGAAGGGGGAAGGGGGGGTAGTAAAGAGAAAAAAAAATGAGTAATGTGCCAGAGAAAGGAGGGACTGAGAATGAGGAAAAAAGTTATGAATACTGATAGATGGGACAATGAATTCAATGAAAGGCCATCTGAGAAGACAGGAGGATAAAATGTAAAGGTTGGGAGAGGAGAAGGAAAATCCGGTAAAACACAATCATTTCTCTGCTGACCTGCTCGTTAACTTGATGACACTTTTTTCACAGAAATCAAGTCCTGACAGGGTCAAAGCTTACCTCAGGTTCAGGGTCATCGTCGTCAAAGTCGTTGTAGGTGCTGTGGTCGGGGTTGTTGGCTTTGTCCAGCAGCTCAATCGCCAGCGTCCGGCTAAGAGGCTGGGACACAAACGGGTGCTGGAAGGTAGACAAGACGGAAAGTCAAGTACAGTGATGCATTCAAATGAATAATGCTTCCATCTTAAAACAGGCTACCGTATATAGAATCAGATAAAAATAAATTGAAATTTAAAAGCAATAAGCAGTAAATATTTGTTATTTAGGCCAAAAACCTTTTTAAAATAACCATAAACTTCCAGATACTATAGATATTTTTCAGTCAACTGGACAAATTCTAAACACATTTACTAAGATGTAAATGTTCAGGAGTGTCTCTGAATCACAGAAAACGTTAGATTTTCTTTAAAATTTGTCTACATAACCTCAGAAAATATAAAACAAACTTAATAAATGTCTCACTTAAATCTAAGAAACACTTATGTTAAACAGCTCTGGGATTTTTCAAAAAATTGAATATTCTCTTCCATTGGAAACCATTAGTTTTGACCAATAAAATTTTTTTTTAGGGCGGATGCCGATACCAATATTTTCTCATAAGCCTAAACCGATATCTGGTGATATCTGGGACCAATATTTGGGGCAGATACTGCATTTGACTCCCAAATTTATTTAATGAAGAATCCAATAAAAAGTAATTTTACAAATCTTTTAATATAAAAAAAAGAACAAAGCAACTTTTAAAAAATTATATAAAAAAGAAACAGTGCAAACATTAAACTTGTACCAATTATATACATACAGTAGGTACCGAAAGGATTCAGACCCCTTTAAAATTTTAATGCTTTGTTTCATTGCAGCTATTTGCCAAAATCAAAAAAGATAATTTTATTTGTCAATTTACACTCTTGACAGAAAAAACAGAAATGTAGAAATTTTTGCAAATTTATTGAAAAAGAGAAACTGAAATATCACCGAAGTATTCAGACCCTTTGCTCAGTCCTAAGTAGAAGCACCCTTTTGAGCTACTACAGCCATGAGTCTTCTTGGGAATGATGCAACAAGTTTCTCACATTTGGATTTGGGATCTTCTGCCATTCTTCCTTGCAGATCCTCTCCAGTTCTGTCAGGTTGGATGGTAAACATTGGTGGACAGCCATTTTCAGGTCTCTCCAGAGATGCTAAATTGGGTTTAAGTCAGGGCTCTGGCTGGGCCAGTAAAGAATGGTCAAAGAGTTGTTCTGAAGTCACTCCTTTATTATTTTAGCTGTGTGCTGAGGGTCATTGTCTTGTTGGAAGGTGAACCTTCGGCCCAGTCTGAGGTCCTGAGCACTCTGGAAGAGGTTTTCTTCCAGAATCTGTCTGTACTTGGCCACATTCATCTTTCCTTCAATTGTAACCAGTTGTCCTGTCCCTGCAGCTGAAAAACACCCCCATAGTATGATGCTGCCACCACCATGTTTCACTGTTGGGATTGTATTGGACAGGTGATGAGCAGTGCCTGGTTTTCTCCACACATACCGCTTAGTATTAACTCCCAAAAGTTTATTCTTGGTCTCATCAGACCAGAGAATCTTATTTCTCACAGTCTGGGAGTACTTCATGTATTTTTTTTGGCAAGCTATGATTTCATATGTCTTGCACTGACTAGGGGTTTCTGTCGGGCCACTCAGCCATAAAGCCCCGACTGGTGGAGGGCTGCAGTGATCGTTGACTTTGTGGAACTTTCTCCCATCTCCCTACTGCATCTCTGGAGCTCAGCCACAGTGATCTTTGGGTTCTTCTTTACCTGTCTCACCAAGGCTCTTTTCCCGTGATTGCTCAGTTTGGCTGGATGGTCGCGTCTTGGAAGAGTTCTAGTCGTCCGAAATTTCTTTCATGTAAGGACTACTGTATTGAAGCCACGGTGCTCTTAGGAACCTTAAGTGCTGCAGATATTCTTTGTAACCTTGGCCAGATCTGTCTGTTAGACGTCACGTCTAAGTTTAGACCAAAATTCACCCGACTGTAATCGGCCTATATTTCAGCCTGAATCTAGACATTATAATTTATTCCATTATTATTAAATATTATGTCAAAAAACAACTGTAGGCTGGATAAATGATGGTCAAATGTTGGATCAAAACATTTGGCCAGTCATTGATCAATGTACAGTGCAGTTTAAATTTAGTCTAAGCTAGTCTAAGCTTAGACGGCTAAAAAACTTTTACTTTAAGACCAGTGATAGACCAATTTTAGCCTAGACGTCTAAGGACCATTAGACGTCTTTTAGACCAAAAAATACTCAGTGGGGTGCCTTTCCACAATTCTTTCTCGTAGCTCTTTGGGCAGTTCCTTTTACCTCATGATTCTCATTTGCTCTGACATGCACTGTGAGCTGTAAGGTCTTATGTAGTCAGGTGTGTGTCTTTCCTAATCAAGTCCAATCAGTTTAATTAAACACAGCTGGACTCCAATGAAGGAGTAGAACCATCTCAAGGAGGATCCAAAGAAATGGACCGCATATGAGTTAAATATGAGTGTCACTGCAAAGGGTCTGAATACTTATGACCATGTGATATTTCAGTTTTTCATTTTTAATAAATTTGCAAAAATTTCTACATTTCTGTTTTTTTCTGTCAAGATGGGGTGCTCAGTGTACATTAATGAGAAATAAAATTAACTTTTTAATTTTAGCAAATGGCTGCAATGAAACAAAGAGTGAAAACTTTAAAGGGATCTGAATACTTTCTGTACCACTGTACATACACACACACACACATATACATATATATATATATATATATATATGTATATATACATACATATATATGTATATATATATATATACATACACACACACACACACACATATATATATATATATATATATATATATATGTATATATATATATATACATACATACACACACACACACACACACACAGCATATATATATATGAATATAAAAGTCTGTAAACTATCCCGAGTGGGGGTATTAGCCAACACACGTTGTACCAGCCAATGCAGATACCAGCAAAAAACACAAATATCGGCCAAAAATATCAGCTGGCCAATGTATCGGTCTATCCTTAGTTTTGAACGGTAAATGACTCATGACTTCCTCAGAGCTCTTGTAGATAGATTATCAATTTACCACTCTTTAACTGATGACTTACTGCAATGACACACTGGTTAAGTATGTCTACACAGCAACAACTAGTTTTACTTGAATGCGTGGAGTCTTAGGAGATCTGTTTGTTTGCTTTGAAACATTAATAATATTTTGTTTCATTGCTCACCTGCAGCAGTTTCTCAGCTGTGGGCCTCTTCTTTGGGTTCTTGGTAAGTGCTAGTTTGACAAAATGGTGAAAATTGTTTGTCCTGTTTTGACCGATGCAAGAAAGCAGAGAGAAAAGGTGAAGGGGTTAATCGGTGGCCCATGTAACTGTGTGAGTCACAGCTCTGATGAAACTGGCTAATTGCAGCAGGGTGTTACATCTGTAGTAACTGTGAGGGAAACAGATCCAGGAAAAGTTGTAGTCTCACCACTTCAGTTTATCTTTCAACTTCGGAGGCTGGAAGTTACTCTTGGTCATTAAGAACAGAGCCCTGATGGATAAGCAGAAAGGAGCAAACAAACATTGCATCTCATATCTTCACAATTGTTTCATAAATAGTTGTAAAAAAGCCTCTTGCACCACAGTTACAGCAATTTGCATAACAGTCAAGATCAATCTAATTCTAAGGTGTCATATCAGGACTTATCAAGGTTTAGAATGATGGGGGGAAAAGCTTCAGATAAACAAAAAGTGATATTTCATTCAGTCGTTATTTAGTTTATCAGTGTGTAAAAAATGAAATGCACCCCACTCAAGTCTCACACATCATTGTTCAGGAATGTTGGTCCTCTTGTCTATATCATCGCTTCAGTACAGTGAGGTCTGTGTGCATATATTTTGGTTCTCTCAAGTTCTCACCATTACATTTAATCAAGTAGAGAGGTCTGGCCTCTCGTTGGGCCCCAGCAACACTTTCATTCGTTTCTTTTTCAGCCACTCTGTGGTGGATTTGTTGGGACTGTTGACATGTTGCATGACACAGATATGTAAAGCTTAAGCTGTCATACAGATGGCTTCAAATTGTAATTTAGAATAATTGTAGAAATAAGATGAGTTTATAGCCCATACAATGAAAATCAATTTATCCAGTCCATCGGAGTAGCAGCACATGGCTGGTCCTCCTTACCCTTTTAATTCCTGTGGAAACAGTGAGGGTGTACAAAGTTCTGAACACACTGCTTCTGCATTTTGACTTGGTTTTTCTTTGATTTATAAATCATAATGGCGTTTTCTGACATTTTGTTGATCTGAGGTTAGTTTTCCCATTTTTAAAATCTGGTAAGGAATCAAAATATTATTTTTTCCATTATGTCCTTGTAAATAGACCTAAGGTGCACCATGTTTTTCACATTACTGCACGTAATATTTGTAAAACCTATTTTAAACCTGCATAAATACCAACACACAGACTTTCTACCTCATTGGATGCAGGTCAAACATAGGTGGCTGTAGCTCTGCCAGCTCTATTGCAGTAATGCCCACTGCCCAGATATCACACAGCTGGTTGTAGCCGCCTTTCCTCTCAACTGCTGCTACCTCTGGAGCCATCCTGTGAGGAAGAGAAACAGATGGTAAGAAAAAGGATGAGTAGATATTACAGGAGAGGATGCAAAAAACACATGCACTAAAAGAACACTAAAGGAAAAAAAACGCTACAGATGTGACCTGAATCAGATTTTAAGAAAATCCAAGATGATTTACCACAACAGCAAAGTTTAGGCAAGTTAAAACACATCAGATGATGAATTCTAGCAGGTATAATTTAGCTAAATAACCCATCATGCATAAGATAGGTCATTAAGTACTCTTGCATGACCTAAGGTGAGATTTTAAGAGATATTAAAAGAGCTGATGCAGAAAAAGAACTCACCAGTAAGGCGTTCCAATAAACGACTTTCTTTTGGCGAGAGTCGCTGTGATCTGGGCTGATACACCAAAGTCAGCTAAGGAGAGGGAGAGAGAGAGAGAGAGAGAGGGGGGGGGGGGGGGGGGGTAGCAAGACAAAACAAATCCAAGTCAGCAAATGAGGCTGTTCAGATTCAGTCTTCTCAAGCAGAAGGTGACTGCAGAGGCCTTGCGTGTTCTCCTCACCTAGTTTAACGTAACCATTGTCTGTCAGGAGAATGTTGGCTCCCTGTCAGAGACAAAACATGAAATTACAACTCAGGTCAAGTGTGCCTTCATTCCTACATCACTTAAGATGTGCTTGACATGATTTGATTAACTAAACTTAGCCTGAAAAGCAAATAAGTTTGTTGGATTATTTGCTTCTTTGCAATAAATTTCAAACCGTTGGAAAGTCCCCTTATTTCCCTTTTAAATAAATAGTGGCACATTTTCAAGTAAAATGCTTTTGTGGGAGGAGCAGCAGAGTTGAATATGTGGGTTGTGGTAAATGGACTGTACTTATATAGCGCTTTTCCAGTCATACTAACCGCTCAAAGCGCTTTACACTACATATCACATTCACCCAGTCACACACACATTCATACCCCAATAGGCACATCGGGAGGCAACTTGGGGTTCAGTGTCTTGCCCAAGGACACTTCGGCATGTAGTCTGGGGAAGCCTGGAATCGATCCTACAACCCTCCGGTTGAAAGACGACTGCGCTTCCACCTGAGCTACAGCCGCCCATGAAAAATTCTCAAATCTTCTATACCAAAGCCAAACAGCTAAATCTGCTGTTGACTGAAGTGGATTATCAAAATCTATAGAACCAGGGTGTATTTTCAAAGTACTGATTTTGCTTTTTTTTTTTTTCTTTAAGGCAGCTTTTGAGGTTGTGATGAATAATTCTTTTCTGTAAATAAGTTGAAACACCTTCATGATATAAAACCAAAATAACATGCGGGACACCACACAGCACAGCAGAGGTAAATTAGGAACCCATTTATGATTCAAGTTCCTCAGACCTGCAGATTAGATAAAGACTGTATAGACTCACCTTTATGTCTCTGTGCATTTTGCCTTTATTGTGCAAGTAGTATAAACCCTGTAAACAGAATTACACAGAAGTTGAGGTTATTAGCTGCCAATATTACTTTACAGTGCTGCTGCTAATTTCAGCTTTAAGTCAACATATCTTTTGACTGAAGTGACACACACAAAAAACACACACAAAGTTTATATTTTTTCCAAGTCAAAATTAAATTAAAAAACAAACAAACAAAAAACAAACAATAAAACAACAAAAAACATCTGATATGGCTATCTGAATCTAAATACAATTTTAGTTATTTAGGGAAATTAGGATACAGAGATTTTTTAAATGAGCAACTGCAGAAGATTTTAGATGATCAAACTTCTGTTAGCTTCCACCTTCTCATTGATTTTTATGCAAATCCTGTCTTAAACGTCATCTAGAAACGATTGCTGAAACCAGAAGACATATTGGATCTGCCTCTCTTTTACTACCTTTGCAGCAAGAAACAGCTAGAATGATAAAAAACAGAAGGAGATGTTTATCTCTTAAATGTAGGGGTAAAACATCTCCATCACTCTTAAAATGGCAACGATCGATCTCAGTGATCAAGGTTCACCATGTCATTCATTTTTGGCAATATAAATGTACCACAGGAAGGTTAAACAAGAAAAAAAACAATACTATCAATCAGTTGCTGGTTATGTACAGCCCAGAACGAAACGATGTCAGCCAGGTTGGCGCCTTTTTTCATCGAAGGGCGCATTCACAAAGCTTTTTTTTATTGGAATCAGACTCCGTTTGCTGGGAAAGTCCACTTCGATTGGGGGAATTAATGGACTTGGTCCATCTACAAATGCATGTCTCGGTCTGATTCAAGTGAACCAAATACAGAAGTGGACTACAAATTGCATTGACATTGTGGGTAAAACGTTGGGCAACGTGGGTAAACGCTACGACAACAAACACACGTGTGGGACTGCAATACTTAGAAAGATGGCTCGTGGTCAGACGTGGAGTGACAAGAAAGTAAAAGCTTTAATCGATACTTGGTCTGATGAAAGCATATCCAGCTCTTCGTAAGTACGCAAAAAATAATGTTGTTTTGTGGAGGAAACGGAAAAGAACCCTCTTGTTCATTGTACCTCATGTCCACGCCTACAGTGAATCCGAATGCAGTGCCACCTGAGAATGGGAACATTATTCAAAAGGTTTGGCCTATGCTGCAACGTGAACGCGATCTCGGTTCGGAAGACCATCCCCGCCCCCAGCCGAGTCCCTAAACGGACCGAGACTTCCGGACCATGCTTTCTGAATATGCCCTAATACCTTCTTGTTGTCTTGCATTCAAACAGTGTTTCTATGAACTGTAATGGAGGTTGGTGTATTTGTTGCTTGCACCACTGGGAGTGAGGCTGGGATTTGGCATTTGTGCAGGCTGATTTTCTGTTTACATGATTTGCAGACTGCCTACTCTGCTAACTGCAATGAAATGTAAATGGTGCGCAGTCAGTGTTGCATCTGATGAAGGGAGCAGTCATGACTGGCTTCTTCTTAAAGGGACTAGAGGCAAGACTAAGACATGAAACTCGCGACTGGCACTTCAGGTAACTGCAGCCACGAGCAAAGCAGTCACGGGAGCGTGCACAAACTGAAGCTATAATGTTGTCTACTACGCTTTTTCTTCGTAATTACACTTTTTAGTGGTCTTTCAGTTGATCTGGATCGTTTTCTGACGGCAAAAGAATTCATAACTATCGTTTACAGTGTTTGAATTTACTGCGACCGTCTTCTTCCTATATCAAAGCTGCGGATGTAGCGTCATTTGACGTCACGTCCGCAGGGCAGCGTGGGAAATTCAGCCACCAAATTGCAGCGCTTTATGCAGCACACAACCTGTTCAAGGCAATGGAGAGAGACGTGGGTGGAAACGTTCTTTTTGTTATTTAGTGCTTCATTACTCATTTGCATTTAAAAAATGGACATGCATGTTTGTTTGTTTTTTAAATTCCTGCCTCTAGTCCCTTTAAGTTTTTTTGTTTTGTTTTGTTTTTTTGAGTAAAGTAACTATAAACCGCAGTCATATTCTGCGTTTAGTTGTTTTTTTTTTTTTTTTTTAACTGTCATTTTCTGTACACCTTTGTTTCTGAATTTTATTGTATTAAATCAACTCCAGTATTACTATATTTAATTGCAAAAATATGCCAGTTTTTCAAACATGCTGCAGCACAATTAAACAGAGAAAACGAGTGGATGTACTATGGCTAAGTAAAAGGAACAGCCTCCTAAATATTTATTTTCACTGTCAACAAGATGCCTGTACTCTAAGCTGTGCAAAACCAATATATACAATACCTGCAGGGTCTCCCGTGACATGTAGGCTATCTGTGACTCTGACAAAGGCCCGGTTACTGTGGGGAAAAAGAGGCAGAAACAAATAAAAGCAAAAAAAAAAAAAATCAATAAAGAAAGATTGCCAAGTTAAGATCACATTACGACTGTGTGAGCATGTTTCTGTTGGGTTGCATGTTGCTCTGACCATGATAGATATCCTGGAGAGAACCGCCTCCACAGTACTCCATACTGATCCATAACTTGTCTCTCCTGAACATGAGAAGAACTCTGTGAGTAGAAGTACCAAATAATGCAACTTTATAGGCATATCCTCACATCTACACTCTTACCGGAGATAACTGCCAAAATAGGCAACAATGTTGGAGTGTTTACAGTCTTTCATCATTATGATCTCCTGCTGGACGACAGCAAAGTCTTCACCTAAACCAAAAAAAGGACAATCGAATTTGTTCAGACTCAAACTGGCCAGCAGTTAAAGTTTAATCAGGTTAATATATCACAAAAAACCTCAAAAATACACAGAGGAGAGTTTGCAGAAAGGGGAAAAGAAAAGAGGATGTCAGAAAAGGCTTTAAAAAAAAAAAAAAAAAAAAAAAGCAGCAAAGAAAAATATAAGGTGACTCACCTGGTTCCAGTTTTATGACTTTGATTGCAGCCAGCTCTCCTGTGTTTACATTACGAGCCTACAGGAAAAAAAGGGGGGAAATATGAGCTATTAGTAACTTTGATACACACAGAGAACACTTACCAATGCTGTCAAGACTGAACTGTAAGATACAGAATGTCCAGAGGAAGCTTATTATCTCAGTTATGAGAGTAAGCTCTACTTAGTACTTGCCAGTGACAACTGCATTTCCTTCTCTTTCCAATCAGAAACTCAAAACTATCTCACTAAACCAACAAAGACTATGGCCAGACCTCTAAAACTCAAAATAATGTATATCAGACGAGGTCGTGCTGGCTATGTAACAGTCAGTCATCCCAAATAACACATACACATAGACATATATTCCTCCTCTTTGAAATTAGCTAGAGGCTAAATCTGGCATATTTACATTTTATGTTCATAAATGTGCATGGTCCCTTCCAAAAAAAAAAATAAAATAAGTAAATGAATAAAAAAATAGATGAGAAAAAATTAAAATAATTTCCCTTCTACGTTGAACGACCTACAATGTGACTAACGATTGTGCACATGTATTTTGTGATGATGACGCTCACATATTTTGTGCAGACTTAGAAGTCAATTGTCTGAGTGGTTTACTTTTTCATCATGTAACATTGGATGTTTATCCAGTCCTCTATAGTTGTTTCAACTGGCGGCATCTTGTGCGACCTTTCAATTTTTTCATCCATTTCTGGCCCTGTTGTCATTATTTCTTTACCATTAATTTGTTTTTACATAATTGAGTGGAATGAGACTTGATTTGAATGTTTTTATTGGGCAGAAATAAATAAATAAATAAATGGAGAGTTGAAATTGTCTTAAAATTGATCTGGTGTGTGATGTAAAAACCATGATCTGATCCAAACTGAGTTTATTGCTCTGTTGCACCACTGCTATGAAAAGGCACCTACATGCCCCAAATCAACTTCTCACACTGAGATAATGCTAAATTTGGATGTTTAATATAACTTGAGTATTAACTTTGTTTATGCATGAAAAAAGTGAACGTGTTAATTCCACAGATGAATCTTTTTGCATTAACATGTTCATTTTAACAGCCCACGTTTTATCACATTGGTATCAGGTTCTGTAGTATTGGAGCACTTTTATGAATAGTGAGTACAAGTACATGCACATAGCACTGGGCAGATAAAAACATATCTGTAATGATAAGAACATTACAAAGTAAAAAAAAAAAAAGACAAAAAAACAGGGAGCACACATGGACTACAAAACAAAAACAGAGCATAAACATAGAAAAGCGACTTGTGTTTTTCAATGATATGGATAAGGAACATATTTGCTTGAAGAGAAATTTGAGACTGTTGCATTTCTGGAAAAACTGGAATTATTCAGACACCAGGAGGACTGCAGAATACAGAGACTGATTTTTCTATAAATACTGAAATGTACTTATATTTAGCAGGAGAGCTGGTAGAGCAAGAGAGGAATTATACATGAAGCACATGAATAAAAGATGGTCTTTCAGAAGAGACATGAATCGCTGGCTTCTTTCAGACCAAGTATGTGAATCTGACTGTGTGTGACACTGCAAAGTATGTGAAAGAATATAAGCAAAAGAGACATGAACTAATGAAATTAAGACTTTCCACATGAGAGGAAAAACACAGCACACCCTGGGAGTAAAGTGTCATGGTTCATCAGCTTTTAGTGTTTTTCTACTGATGCTGAGCCAAAAGATGCAAACGTCACCCAACATGCAGATTCTTTCATTTACAGGGAGATTGTAACATACAGGTGCTTCCATTTGTTAGAAATCAAGACAGAAGAGAGGAAGAAATCCACAAAAACTCAATTTTGTGCATCAAATATGATTGACAACCTCAGATTCCTTTAACATTTACTGAATGTGGGATGCACTGATGCATAATGTGCTGACAGAGCTGTTAGCCCGCATGAGCTGAGACAGCCACCATGACTTCAAAACACAGAAACAACTGGCATGAAAAGCCACTAAAAAAACTGCACCAACAACATAAGTGGCCCGCATGAGCCATGAGAAGGCGGGCAGATTTTCAGTTGCATATAAGTAAAAAGGCCAAAAAAAAAAAAGAAGCAGAATCAAGTGAGGGATAAGAACAGTGGAAGAGGATGAACGACAAGGGCAGACCCTCAGCAAAACAAAGAGGTGGGAGGAGATAACACACAAAGAGATGCAAAGAGAAAAGATGGAAGAGACAGAAGCAGCGTGGAGACCAGAGACAGAGTGTCTTCAGTCAGCAGACAGACCAGAGATGACTCATATCAGTCAGCGCCACTCTTAGTGGCAACAGCACAAAGCCTGGCTTATTTTATTTGTTATTGTTTTGTTGTTCTGGATGAAGCATGCTGTATGGTGTAAATACGGGGCTGAAGATTTGAAAAAGCCAGTGTCATGGCAAGTGAAAGTATATAAGCATGAATATTTTAAGACTGATGGTAACGATACAAAGCCAAAAAACAGTTAAAGAAACTACATTTTGCATCACAAAACCACTCCAGGACATTGACTACAATAAGTCAGAAAAATAAAAGGCAGTTAAAATGTCATCAACATCATGGGTGTCTGACCAGCATGCTGAGAAATACATGACTAACTGCTTCACAACGGTGACAAAGAGCAACAATAAAAAGGGACAAATCAAGACAATTGCCCACATGCATTCAGGCTTGGCATAATCTGAAAGTCCTCTAAATTCAGAAATATTCCAATCACAGATAAACCTTTAAAAATAAGCAAACGTTTAATATCGGCCCACGGTTTTTATGTATTTGAAGCAAAGATGTCCAAGAACTACGTGCTGTGTGCGTGATACCAATAAAGTGACAGTAATCAGCTTAGAATTCCAACAATATAAAATTATATATGATCAACCATAATTCAATCATCCAATGTGTCCCATAGAATTTCTTCAGGTCTGTTGCTATGCATCAAAACATCCTAAATGTGTGAGCTTCCATGGCTGCAGTGGGGTCTGGTCCAATGCTGCAGCAGGCGGTCTGAAATTTATATTCCTATTCAAATGTTTGCTCTGTCAGCTTGCTCTTTAATAACTTGGTTTGTGGTAACTCAGACAGCCGTGGTGCCAGCAGCATTACATTAGCAGCTCCCTGATGATAAAGAGACTGTATCTCAGAACAACACAGTTCAGATGTTCCTAAACACAAATTATTACTGATAATAGTGATTATATGGAGATTTGGCATTTTTCTTGCCTCTGAGTTTTTCTCTTATGCAAACAATCCTTGTAGGAAAATGAAGTTTTTTTTTTTTCTTCAGGAACAAGAAATGCCCAAATCACACAACAGATCAGTAGTGCCTTTACTCTTTTATTATTCATAACTAATGCCATGTACTCAAACATACTGTGGCCAGTTTAGTAAAGGATCAGTGGGGCAAACTGGAGTAATGTACCTCCTTCTCTCTAGACAATATCACCATGGTGAACTTTGACTAAACACATGTAATTACAATAAATTTCATGAGACTGGATACTTGAGAGGTCAACTATCTGATGGCCTCCTTTATGCGAGTTGAAAGGTCATGTAAGGTCAGTGGTGGCGTCCCTGTTAGCCATGGTCAGGTTCTCGCTCAAGGCTTCTCCAGATGTTTTTACAGTATCCAGAGCTCTGTGTGTAATGCAAACATTTGAGGAGTGAGCTGATGGCTTATTTTTATTGTTTGCCTGTATATTACTCCCTCCCAATGTCGATGTTGTGGATTCATAGAAAAAAAAAAAAAACACTTTAATAATACTAACATAAAAAACAATCATTATTATAGAGATCAAACAATATTTACTGCCCAACACGTACAAGTTATCTATCTACATACTAAATGATAAGACATCCACTCAAAACTAGTCAAAGCATCATTTTATGGGTTTCCATCTAGAAATGTTTAGAAACTGAAATATTTCAAAGCAAGCAGTCAAGACTTTTATCAGAAGCTAATCAAGACATAAATCCTACAAAATCTGTTGCTTGAAGATTAATGAAAAGGATAACATCCCTGAAAACCTTTTCTTTTTACTGACTCGTGGTAAAATAAGACGTAAATGAAGTGCTTAACCCTAAAGTGCTGTTTTGATACAGTTCCTGAGACCTTTTCTGTCACTTAGTGGTAAAAGCTTTTTTTTCCCCCACTAAGCTACGTTAAAAAAAAAGAAAGAAAGAAACACTTTGTTAAAGGGGCAAATAAAGACTTCAAATTGAAAAAAAAAAAAAAAAGATTCTGCTCATTTTCCCTCATGTTTGTCTTTAAAGGGTAGAAGGTTATTTCATTAATTAATCCTTAATGATGAAAATACTGTTAAAAAAACAAATTCAACTAATTTTTTTAAGCAAAAAGTGATGATAAAAGAGGCCTCTTGTAGAGATGGTCTGATCAGATTTTTGGGGGCCAATACGATCACCAATAACCTGAAGCTTCACCAATCTGATTACAGATCAGAACTGATCGATCACATGGAACGATGAAATTAATATCTATATTATTTTACTCATCAATTCATCCACTCATGCAAAGGCCTATAGTATTTCAATATTGTTAACCTTGTAATTATTTATTTATACTAGATTATACTTCATTGATTGCAAACAGTAACTTCAATATTCCTTCATAGCAGCAGTGGCAGTGTGGAAAACAATATGCCAAACAATACAGTATGACAAGGCACTAAACACTTGTGGTGTGTGTGACGTCTTTCTCACATATTTCAAAGAACGTCCGTATCACTGACATATCAATGGCCCCACACACAGGAGGCAACATCGCTGCTTCTCCATTTATTGTCTATTGAACGCGTGTGATGAGGCGAAAATCACTTGCCCTCTCCAGCCAAGTGACAGATGACATTTGTGCATGTGAAATTCCACACTCGTGCACGTAGATGTGCACACGAGGGCTTGCGACAAAATAAAGTTGAGGAATGTTCAACTTTTGTCGCTGTGGCAGCTCTACAACCAGCAGCTACACACTGCAACTTATTTAAACATGAAGGAACAGAGTTACGGCAGTGAAGTTGTTTTCAGCAAGGTTCCACATAAAAAACACAAGCACATGGCATATGTATAATGCAATCGGATCGGTGATTTTAACCAGGAATGCACTGCAAATTCGGCCACCGAAAGTTTTGGGCCAAAAATGACCCAAAAGTGCATTTTTGGTTTTCGGCCAAAATACATAAATCACCGAAACAACACGGCCGAAACTTGTGATGACGTGGCAAACAGCGCATCCAGCATGCAACTTATGCACTTTGTGTTTTTATGTGAGAACATATTTAATTTCACAGTCTTTCAGCTGGTCATCAGGGTCCAAAATTAACACTCACCAGGCGCCAAATGCGACTAAAGTTTCTGTTTGACGAGTAAATCTCAGAGGTCTATCTACCCCATGGCGAGTAACTGTTTCTATCAAATTAGTTTCGTTTTTAAATCTTTGTTTCGTTTCTCAGCACGTTGCTCTGCTGTCCAAGTTTATCTATCTGCGGCTTGCAACCAAGAGGCGTGTCCTAAAGTGAGAACGTCGCATAGTGTGTGGGTCTTGTTAGGTTTAGGGGAAGGGTCAGGGTAGCGTTAGATTTTACCTAACAACATACGCCCACTTTACAACACGCCTCTGTCTTGCAAGCAGCAGATAGACCTTACTCCTGCTGTCTGCCTGCATCAACCACACGCATGTACACAAACACGCACTCGTGACACAAGAAGACCACCCACTACATTACTCACGTTTACTAACAACTAGTGTTTAGCTCAGGCTGATTAAGTAGCGTGAATATGTGAGGATTTTTAGCAGGAGGCAGCCTTCCAAAAGAAAGCTCAGTGAACTGGAGAGTAAACCAACAGGATTTACAGCTAACCAGAAAGTTCAGTGAGAAGTGGCACCTTGGAGGTGTCGTAACACACCGGCTGCACTATGACTGGGTCAGCTCCATTTACTGCCCGGGCGACTGAGTAGCGAGCTGGGTGGGCGGAGTTTTCACTGTCATCCACTCAGATCTGACGGTGTGCTGTTCCAATTTGATACATAATGTTGATGTGCGGTCTTTATTAAAGCCTAGATAACCGTGCATTAAAATTATTCCCCAAACAACTTCCACTATATCTGATTCTGTTCAGCTGCTCTAGGCAGCAAAATCATGTCACTGTCAAACTGCTTTACACTGTTATTGTCAAATACAGTACAGCAAACAACCTGTCACTGCAAACCTATCACTCTATTATTAACCTATTTTTCTTTTATGATCAACTTCGCTCTGACTGACTCATACTTTGTTTTGTTAGAGCATCTTTCCACCTGCAAATGTTTTCCTTCCATTTCAGCGGCAAAAGGTTGTGAAAGAGGTTTCAACAAGGTGAAACAAGTAAAAAATGACGCGGAAACACTGTCAGATATTCTTATGGCCCAGTTTCCTCCAGAGGTGAGGGAGCATGATCCCACTGGGCTGTAATGCACTAGACTGTCTGAGCAGGAGGCCAGACTTTATGGACTGTCTGAAAGAGTCTGATTGGGAGGTATATTATATTAGTATAGTATATCATTATTTGTTGTAGTAGTCCTACAGAGAAAAATTTAGAAGGCATTATGTAATGTGCACGAGTGTTTCCTCCCACTCCTCTTTTCTTTATTTTCTCTTCGGCTTTTTCTCGGGGGGAGGTTTTTATAATTTAGCTTTTCGCCGCCTTATCCTTTTCGATAGATTAAGCCCTCCCCTGCTCCTGCCCCCCCGGTGGGGGCCTCCATTCTTCCCTTCCCCCCCCCCCCCCCCCCCCCCCCACCCCTTCAGGTCAAAAAAAGTACCGATTTCGGTACCCATCCCTATCACAATGAGGTCAAGCTAAATACTTTACTTCACATTTTAATTTATATTGTGCATTGCTGTAATGTCAGTGGTAGATACTTTTGTATTCTAATTTCTTGCAATACCTTTATTATAGTGAGGTTAGTACACATCATAGTCAAAAATGCTATGTTTCGGTTTTTCAGTTTTTAGCCTTGGTTTGCTCATTTTTTGGTTTTGGCCAAGAATTTTCTTTTCAGTGCATCCCTAATTTTACCCTTTGGTTGGATTTCCCAATCAAACTTTTTTGTTTTTGTTTTATCATAACGGCCCGATCCGATCAGTTCCAGATCAGTCAGCACCATCTTTAGCCTCTTGCACATCACCTTAATAAAATGAACAAAAACAAACACTGATGATTTACAGAAAAGACCATTAAGTAGCATTTCTTAAGATTCTTGCAAAATCTTCACCCTGATATTAGGGGTTGATAAAAATATTGATTAATCAATGCATCACAACATTTCCCTGTGCAATTCAATATCGATTCGTGAATCCTCTGAAAATTCACCCCCTGACGTGGGGGGCACTGTGGGTAATATTTACTTTAGATGGATGGAGGCCATGTTAGATCATATAACAACAAAATGACAACTGTTTTTCCATTTCAAGATGTTTCATTGCCCAAAAATATAAGGTGACATGGCACATACAGTATTGTACACATGGACATAAAAATAAATATTTAGATTGACAACAGAGTTTCTACTTCTTACTGAATCAAAATTGAATTGCAACCCAAAAAATCAAAATCGAATTGAATCGTGACACCCAGCCTGACCTGATAACCAACTTAAACACAAGCTTTCTCACCAATTCATCAGCGACTCTGACTTTCAAGTTTTATATGACTACACACACTCAAATAAACTTTTTTTTTTCCTAATGACTTGTATGTAGCAACCTCAGCTTTCCACTAAAGCCACTGAGCTGCTCCACAGGAACATTGGGGCAATTAAAGCTTAGCCCAGGGCATTAACTACAACAGCAGTTAGTTATTAACCTCCCCTGACAAGATTTCTCTGAGAGATTTGAGGTGTCTTTCCAATAACCAGCATGCTTCTCCTGCCTTTAACATAACCAGTGGATGAAGTTGTGCCGGGTTTATGACTTAGAGAAAACATTTTAACCGGCTCATTCAATGACAACAACTTTTACTTTTTCCAACTATGAAGGATGATGTTGTTCCTTCTTTAAAAATGTTAAACAATATTTATTAAGGTATCTGAACATTTCATGATTAAATAAGCACACTATGCATCTTCTTATAAAGACACCAAACATTTTAAAGGATGAGCTCAATGATGGTTTATACAACAGTTTCCTGAAAAAATATGAATATAAAATTCAGAAGAAGGAGCATAATTCATAGAACATCTCATGTTTGCTAATCAGGATTACGAAGGTGCAGCTCTTTGTTTCCTTTTTTGTTTTTCCCCCCTTTAAAAGCTCAATCTAATCCACTGCAATCAGTCTTTACTACAACTTGGCCTCAGGGGAAAAACAGGTGAGGAAAGAGCTGGATGTGGCTGAGTATGTTACATTAAAACACCTGTCTTTCAACAAAAATGTTCAAACCCACAACAGAATAATCTGAAACCTCTAAGGTCCCATTTAAATGAGCAATGGGACTTTCCCTCTACGCACTAAAAGCTTTTAATATAGTGCAAATTCATTCACCCAGAGGAGTCATTTCATCCAGCATTAAGGAAATGGGTCCTTCTCTCTTAGAGCAACCTGGGGAAAAAAAAACAAAAAAACGAATGATTTCGTCCAAACTATTTCCGCAGTTTCTGTTGACGTGAGCGCGCCACAGCAGGAGGCTTTCCACTGCTCTCCTGGCTGTAAATATAAGGAAGGAGATGCATGAGAACAGCTGTTTGGAGCATGCAGGCAGTATGTGATGCAGACATTAGGCTGTGGAAATTGTTGGTTTTTTTCCCCAACACATTAAGTATTAAAGATGAGGCTCCTCCTTATGCATATGTGTGTATTGCATGCATTCACAGCAATGGCGAGGAGGATGCAGAAAGCAGCTTAAAGGTCAGAAGCAAGGACCAAGTCCCACCAGCACAAGCTCAGAGGCACAGCAGTCGCAAATGCTCTGCAATATTTGCTGACACATTCATACATTGTCTCACCCACTGATGATTCTGAGAGTTCACAAGAGGGGTGTGTGTGTGTGTGTGTGTGTGTGTGTGGGGGGGGGGGGGGGGGGGGGGTGCTTGGTTGGAAAATCTCCAAAGAAAATCTGGAGCGAATGTTGCAGACATTTGCTTTCTCACATGCCACTGCTCCCGAATATTCCAGTACTGCAGTGCATCTGTGAAATCAACTTTGATGTTTGATAAGATAAAGATCAGAGATCGTCTTTCCACACCAGAGGCATCTGCATATTAACATTGGCTTGTAAAGTCACATACCACACACTTCACACACTGCTCCTACAGACCCACCCAAGCAATATTTGCAATGATTTTAAAACACATCCCCTGGCTTCCCCTGAGCATCGCTTCTGTCAAGAAGACCACGGAGCGGTCATCAAAACCACAAAACAACTTAAAAGTAACATGTTTATTATTTATGATGCACTGGCTTGTTTATTTAGTATTTCCTTTGAATTAACAACAAAGGTGCAATTTCCTTGCAGAGAAAAGATCCATTTACTTTCTTTAAAAGTTTAAAAAGGGCATTAATATTCAAACTTCAATATTTGCCATGTAATCTATAAATGCATCAAAAATATTGCTGTATTTTCTTTTCAAATAAACAAGTTGCAGTTGTGTGGATTTGCGTGCATGAGGGTGAGCATTTCAGGTGCCAGCGTCCTGAAAGCCGCTCTGCTTGTGGGAACTATTTATTTTTAGAATTTCTAAAATATGGAGAGATCCACATTGTTAGAAGTGATGATTCAGGCCCAGTGACAGACAGCGGCAACCACTCTTAGTTAAGACAAGTTAGCCTGCTGAGTGGTGTTTTTCCAGCTGAAATGCAGCAACTCACGGCCGTAAATAACATGTCTGTTTGCTGGGGGAGGTCCACCGACTTCTTCACCTGTCCTACTATTATTTCTTTTGGGCTAAACCGCCCTGCAGAGAGGCGTCATCCCAGCCACTGTCTGCACTGTGAAAGGTGGAAACCAACAGCTTATCCCTGCTGTCATTTCATTAATCATTCTGTATTAAATACAGAAGCAAATATGTCTGGATTTTGTATTACACCTTGTGAACATAGTTGTGCTTTAAATAAAGGGTTACGCCCTGGCTTCAGTTTGGACAGTTCAAATGTTTTAAATGACATACTGTACATTCAGCAGTCTCTGTAGAATAAAGATTATAAAATAGCCTACACTGGGCAATTGGATTGGTCAGACCGATAAGACAAAGTTCAGACGATACACATTAACTCTCTGCCATTTAACTTAGTATTCTTTGGTAATATCAGAAAAAAGCCCACCAATGCCATGCTGTCTTCAAGTACAGACCCTATAACATCATTTGTAAATCTGATTTTGTCCATGTAACCAGTCAGGTTATAAATAGTTCACTGAACTAGTTGCACAAAGATAAATTCCTGCTTGGTGTTGTCCATGAACTACAGCTTAAAAAAGACAAAGCACACATCTGAAGTCAAATAGGATTTAAGGAACCTTGCTTTGCTTCAGAGCTTTTCTATTCAGCAGCTGAGCCACCTCAGCGAGCAAACAAGCAGAGGCAGCGACAAAAACAGGATGGTTGCGGATCAGGCGCTTCACCTAACTGCAGCCATCTGTGTATGTGCGTCTAAACATGTTACACCGCCGCTCTCTCGGCTTCTAACGTCTTCCTCTACTGGACTAGCGGGGAACAATGGGACATGAACACACACACGCACAGAGGAAGTGAAGAATCCCGCATTCCTGGACCACGGCTGCCCAGCTGTGCCACACACACGCACACACACTGAGGTCTGGTTGGAGGAAATCATAGCTGCCACCACATTTATAACTGTTACGGATATCAGTGGTATCATTTAGCTAATCTGCCTCAAAAATAGCTACATAAATAGTTAAATTAAACTTATGAGGGATTGTATTCATAAACCACATATTGATCTCTATTAAGTCTCTGCTTCCTTTATCTGAAGCCACAATACTGTCATTTTGAGCACATGAGCAAGTCTTAAACATCATTAATCATCCTGTGTGCCAATAAATACTTGGCCTTTGCTGTGTATTCTGCAACCCAACAAGTAAAGGCAGCTATTACAGCAATACCTGCAGAGCATGCTATCATGGCTTACAGCAATGCATCAAGCTGATACTTGCCTTTAATGATGCTGTTTTTGGGCTTTCTAAATGATAATATGGGTTCACAAAAGAGGAGAGTTGTAGCTCCCCTGCTCCACCCGCATATAGTGACAAATCAATATGATAGATTTAATAATGCAAACATTGGGTTAATTCAATGCAACACAAGCTGGTTAGATTGGTTGACATAAGCATGGCATGCACGCAGAGTTTAAAAGCATGCTTCAAGCTTCTGAAGAAGGAGAAAAATAAACATTTCAGATTCTTCTCTGTTTTGATTGCAAGTTTAAAGCCGAGGTCATTGATCAAGCCAAGACTAAATGGCACAGTTAAACACTGATAAAATGCCCAACCCTGCTCCTTTTTTACTCAGCAGGCTATGGATTGTCTATAATGTACCAGGCCTAAGTTTGTCTCAAGGGGGATTTCAAGAGTTTAACTGTATTCTAAATGGAGAATTGTGGGCCACCAAAACAATCTAGGCATACAGAAATATTATTCTCTCAATCCTTTCCAATCTATGAAAGCAGTACCGACAGCTAACCGAGCAAATCCAACCACCTTTCTTCAGAGGAACAAACCTGTGATCTGGTGGGCAGAGAGGCATGTCCCTCCCAACATTAACCAATCCCCTGCTCTTCAGCTTCACCAACAAGAGAGGCAGGACTATATGCTGTGCAGAAAACAAGCTGAAGAGTTCATGCTTTGTTTCCTGCTCAGACATTCCTAACCAAGCCACACTTTTTCATACAGTGGTAGATCCAAATATAGGCATTTATGAGGTTTACCAAATACCCTGGTGCTTAGAAGCACATCCTTTATTCCAGCAGTTTCAGGTTTGAGCGCTGACCTTCAGCAAACCCTTGTAATTAATACAAACCAGAGCACGTGCTGCGTACTTTTTTTTTTTTTTTTACCAGCTCTGCAGCATATAAACTTGAATAATGCATCCATGTCCAATCAGCAAGAAATTCCACCTTTGTTTTGATAACTGTGTCAATTATTTTATCCCTTTTAATTGTTTTAAACTTCTATCAGCACATATTTATCAGCTGTGTGCTGTTAGCGACAGGTCTGACAAGCTACTCAGCTTTCAGCTGCTGGCATGTTGAAGATATGCCATCAGAGCCATCGGTCTCCAACAAGGCAAGATACTGAGGCTAAATTAGAAACAAGATTAGCAGCAACACAGCAGAACGCAATATTGAAAACAAACTAAGAAGAATGACATGCTGACCACAAGAAGGAGGACACACATTTGGAATTGAAAGCAGCTTTGTGTTAAGAAATACTAGAATACTTCAGATTTCTAGATTTTGAGGCTTGATGTCATAAACCACAAAGAGCCTGGAGGTTAACACCAACATCATCTAGCCCTATTAAAGCATCTAATGAATCTTCAGTCTGCCAAAGGCCTCTCACTAGCACAGCAATCAAATTCACTTCTACAACAGTGGAACACAGTCTGGATGCTTATCTTGCATAAACTGCAAGAAAAAAATACAGAAAGCCAATGTGCAAAATCATTCAAAATAATAAGAGTAAAAATGATAATTTAAAAAAACACCATTACATCAGGAAATGACCCCACTTTCTGGAGCTACTTTATTCAAAATGGTTTGAATATTCCAGATGGCCGTCCTCTGAGTCTGAGATGCTCAGCTGTAGATTTATAGCGACCTCATCCTGCATGCTGACATTTGCTTTTAAGCTCTGTAGCATTTCTTTACAGTTTTGTGTGATAGAAATCTAATTTGACTAATAGGTGACAACCTTGCCGCGTTTCTCTTAATTGTGCCATACGGTTATAAATGCAGTTTGTTGTTTCTGACATGTAATAAACATGGTGATGTGGCTGTGATGGAGCTGGGCTGCTGCTCAGGAACTGCCTTCCAGATTGGATCCCAGCCTGTCTGCTCCCAGCGCTGGGCCTTAATGAACTGAGGAAACCAACTCAACAGTAACAACACACTTTTAAATCATATAATCCGCACAGAAAAGAGGATATAAGTTCCTTAATAATTGTGATTAGTTCCTGTCCATGTCAAACCGTGTATAACTTCAATGTAAGGTGATATTAATGTTGTAGCTTCCTCAGCTCTGGGCGCTTTAGCCGAAGTGTTTCTCCAGGCAGGCAGCTGTCAGACCTCGTCAGGGCTAAAATGAGACACTTGTAACTTATTTAGCGAAAACTCTGTAATATTGGGATTCATGGTGAAAACTTAGCAAGTTTCAGCTACTGTCTACGTTTCCGTACACGCACCAAATCGCTGCTTGTTGACATTTTTCAGTGTTCCCACGAAATACACAAGCGCCTGGTTAGCTTCATCGTGCTAACAGGATAGCTGTGCCCGTTTTCGGACAGCTAGCGACTAAACGTCGGTTATGCGCCAAGCAAGAAGTAAACAATCAGTTATTGTTGACGGAAGATTACTTGTAGTTTTTCAAAGTCCGTGTGTTCTCTCTTTTCCGTGAATCTCCATAACTTTAAGCTGATTGTCCACACTATCAACAATTATTGCGTCTAAGAGCCAAAACAAAAACAGCAGCATTGCACAGATTTAGCAGTGTGTCCGAAAATGGAAAGATGTGCACTAATGGAAGAGCAAGAAATGCAGCAGCAACCAAGAGAACGAAAACGACCTCGTTGCTTTAAGTCAGTAAGAACCAAATAATGGCTAAATTTGGTTTTCTATAGTCTTCCAATTACTAACAGAAAATACTTATATACATTAGTTTTGAGCGTCTGACGACTGTATGTCCGAAAATGGAACTATATGGACGCTTCCCTCACTGCAGTTTTACCTTGTACACATCTCCGTATGTGCCGCTTCCTATCCGCTGGATCAGCTCGAAATCCTCCTGCGGATTCCGCCGGGACAGGTCGACACTGGAGTTCATCATTTCCACTGTCTATTACGGCGCCGAACGCGCACGGTTGACGAACTCCGACAATGTGAGAAAACTGATATTTTAAGAAAAACATACGGCGTCAAAAAATCCCAGCCCGAATCCACTGTTGCTCCAACATGGCTTCCACCTTCCATTGAGCATGCGCAACGGATATCATGGCGTACCCTCTCCATGGTGTTTGTCAAAGAAGATGAAGCTATTAAATGAAATAATTTTGCAAACAGAACGGATTCAGAGGGAGATTGGTGTTATTTATTTTTAAGTGGATAGTTAATTAACTTGTTTGTGCGTTTTAAAGGTGAAACTTACCAGGAAACAAAAATACCACACCTGAGAATAATTCAGTCAATAAATCTGAGTATTGTCACAAAGTGACAGAGGAATTTGAAACAGTCTTTGGTAAAAACTCATCTTCAGGGAATGAAAACAGACAGCTGACTGCTATGGGGGCTAGGATATGAATAAAAAGACTAATCTTTGCGTGGCCTTGTCTTGTGGCCAACAGCCCCTCAGTGTAAAAGTGGGCTAAGTAGGGCTAAACAGTGGCAGATGGCACACTGTGCCTCACTTAATGTTGCAGGCAGAGCCCACCAGCAAAAACTTTCCAGGTGTAAGCAGTGACATTTTGTACTAGGGTTAACAAAGGGAAGAATCCATCAGTGAATGAGAGTCCCAAGTATTTTATAGATGCATAAATCAATGGGAGAAAAATAAAACAAAATTATTTGCTGTGATAAAGTGAATAACTATAACTACTATGTAGTCTGACAAATATGAATAAATCATGGAAGCCATATCCTAGCAAAGGAGCAAGGCCATAATTCGGCTTTCTGTAGGTGCACAATGCATTTGTTATTATTCTACCAATAATCTACTTATGTGCACTGTGAAAACAACTTGGACTATTCATTTTTTATATAGAAAAGTTATAGAGAAACTAGTAACATCTTGCCAGTTTCAAAAGGGCAATTCCAAACTAAATTTTGCAGATATTTTAACAGTATTAAGTGACGGATGGTCCTGTCTGCAGTCCAGACCCACTGGAAACATTTGGCACATCATGAACAAACGTCACAGCATTAAGCACCTGAAATCCAACCTAAAGCAAGTTTTCAAAAGCTAGTTAACTGTTATTAGAGAAATAAATCATGCGACACAGCTGAATTACTTTTCTTTTTTAATTCTAAATGTGTTTCTAGACATGTATTTTTTTCTTTTATAGAATCTATCTGATCAGCATTTACCATCTTGTTGCTCTCACTTAATAGTATTTAAACCAGTTGCAAATGGTTGCTGTCTTTATTTAAACTTTGCCCAGAGTTCAAATATTTTAAAACAGCTGTAAATACAAGCCAGTATGACAGACAGAAATGACTGAGTCTCAGAAGAACTGAAACCATGTATTTTCCAGCTTTTTAGAATATTGTTGGATTGACTAATAGTCCAGGAAATTTGTAGTTTATCAAACTTTTAAAATATTCATTTTTCACAAAACTTCACCCCCCCCCCCCCCCCCCAAAAAAAAAAAACTGTTATGTTAGCAAACTGTAACATTTAAACTTATTTTTTTCTCTGCAACGATCCACAACAAAAGCCAAATTAGTTACTGTTAAAATCAACATGACCAACACTGATCTCCTTTTTAACATATTTATGAATAAGTCCATCAATTGCTCCTAAGCTGACTCTGAGAGTCATCTGATGTTTCAAAGAGGACAAAGGAGGCAGCAGACTGTGCTGAAGCTCCGTTTGCTGGGTACGTGAACATCCAGCCCCTGGATGGTTTTGAAAAGTCTGCTGCTCCATTGAAGATTTGGACGAAGGGCAGTTTTCTATCCCAGGTTGTAATTTTGCTTCCTGATTGGGTGTTGATCCAGTGTGTTTTTGTACCAGGAGTTTTTTCAGAAGACAAGACAACTGAGGGCTTAAGAGGACAACCAGGGTCCCACCTAAACGAAGGACTCTAGAAATGGGGAGTAAAAAATAAAAGAAAGAAAATCAAATTAATCTTTATTCATATCCTTTCTTTTCATGTTAATTTGACAAAATTCACAGCTTAAATATTTTTTCCGATATGCAACATGGTTTATGAGAAATCTCTACTGAACAAAAAGAAATATGAAGGAAAAAAAACAGTGGAAAACATTTATTTACAGCTGAATTCTAAAAAAAAATCTCACACGGTCACAAAAAACAAACAAAAACAAACCTAACAAAAACTAACCTCTCCATCTCACTGAGGATGAGTGGCAGGTTGGCAGCCATGTTTATTCTGGTGCTGAACTTCCTGCCAAATGGCAGGTCGCAGATCACAGTGTCTACGCTGGCACTGGGCAGGGGCAGCGCTGCTCGCACAAAGGAGCATTTAATTAATACATCACAGCGGACTCCACAGTCCCTCTCCCACACAAGCATATACACAGTTGACAACTGCAATTTTATACATATATATAATCTGAGTGAGATAAAATAAAAAGGAGCAATCATAATGATTTATATTTAAATGTATCAAAGAAATTTGACAGAATTTTTAGCGTTTACTCATTTAAGGTGCAATAATAGATAAATAGATAAAATAAGTTGCTTTAGGACAAAAAAGCATTGTCATTAAGAATAAATTAGATTTTTAATGCACATACAACTTCATATAAAAAAATACAGAAAAAAGCGTAAATTATAAGACAAAGATATCATGTGTATAGACATGAATTGTAAAACAATATTTTTGTGTTTATCCCTAACCCTGACTCTTTTTAACAAATAAGATATAAAATTTTTTTTTACTGTACAATTACTACACCATTCAAATACTCTAAGTCCTCCATATTGTGGTGGCCTACCTATAGATGAGGCTTTCAGCAGGTGTATTCTGTTTCCCACCTCTGCATATGTTATGTTCTCACTGGCCTTCTGCAGCTGCCCATCATCAATGTCTACACCTAAGAAACAGGCAGCCTGAAGAGGCCAATGACAGCGACTTATTACATTATAATAACAAGTTTACAACCGTTCAAAGGTACACGCTAGATATCAATCTTAAGTATCTATGGCCCTTTTAGCCAACTTTAATTATCACAAAGATCAATGGTTTAGAGGAAGAAAACCATAGAATACAAACATTAACTGACAGAAGGAAATGTTGCATTTGAAAGTGCTTTGTAGCTTTCAGAACAACTTTATTAACATTAACACGTCAAAAGGATCAAAAGTCCACTATATTTTATGTTCTATCTGATTTTCAAACTCTTCAAAACAATGTTTTCAGAATTCTTTAAACTTGAGAGATATACGTACTGGGGATTGACCGATGCAGATTTTTTTAGGGCTGATACCGATACTGATATTTTCTCATCAGCCTCAGCCGATATTTGGGGCCGATACTGCATTTGACTCCCAAATCAATATAATGAGGGATACATTGGAAAGTAATTTTACAACTCAACTTTTAATATAAAAAAGAACAAAGCACTTCAAATAAATATATAAAAAAGCAACAGTGCACTTGTAAACAAATATTAAATAGAAACATTAAACTTGCAATGAATATATGTATATATATAAAAAATTTGTAAATTATGCCGAGTTGAGTATTGACCGATACCAACAAAAAATGCAAATATTGGTCTAAAATATCGGCCGGCCGATGTATCTGTCTATCCTCAATACATGCATGAACAGGGCATGCATTCATGCTCTGACCTTATGCTCCTGTGCAGCTTCTATGAGGATGGTTCCCACCCCACACATCGGATCAACCACAGAGAAGCCTGGCTGGGAAACACGGTACATTCAGCTGGTCAACCACATATCGTGTGACTGCCTGCAGGGCAATATTCCATCACAAACTCAATGGTGTGCATATAAATGTAACACAACAAACATAATACTAAAAGCTTTAGCTTTCCCTTTGCATGGTCACATTAAATGAGTCTAAACTGCTCATTTTCAAAAGGATTAAACAAACATAACTAATGTACAATAAAGAGAAATGGAAAGCTGGATTAATTCCATGCATTATTTGATAATACCATCTTGGCACCACATAATCACATACAAACAAATTTATGGATAAAGTAATGCTCTCTTGTTTTAATAAATCCTAAAGAATACATAAGTAAGCACTCATCAGCTGAGGGTTACCTGTATCTCGGCTAATGAAGCCATGGCCCAGGCTACTGTGGACCTCAGTCCTGTGGTTCTGATGTAACTCCGGTTAGCCAGAGGTAACCTAAGAGACAGAGAGAGAGGGGGCTTTCATTCAGTGCTGTTTTGCCAATCAGTTACAGCTGATCAACTACTAGTTATCTTTAATATCTGGGGTTATTTGGGGCACATGCAGCACAACTTGCAGCTGGTAAGCAACTATTCATGTCATAACACAGTGATAAGACACATATCATAAAAAGCTAAACTCTCACTTGAATGATCTTCAAAAAATGCTGAAATAATGTGTCTAGCAGTAACCTGGTCAGTGGGATTCCCAGCAGGCAGTGGTCATCACTCAAACAGACATTTACCTGCAGATATGACAAGGATTAGATCTGAAATATTAGAAAAGATAGCAGATATCTCCAGCCAACAGCATGACCAAAAGAGGAATCTAGATGTTGGAAATGATACCAGTCAAAAGAAAAACAAAAAACAAATGACCCTCAAATCAATATGTTTAAGTTATTATTTTTATTAAGTACAAGGTTTACCTCTAGCTGTGGGTTCTTTAGATCTACTTTCCATCCCAGCAGTTTTCTCACACCTGCTCCCATAACTTTGCTTACTTCCTGTATTAACATGCAACACACCTTCATCATCTGAGCACTTAACCAGTTGTACAAATGACATCTACACTAATAATAAATGCCTATATCTGTGTTTTACATACATGAGCATGCCCTGTGTTTAGTTGGAAACATAAAAAATGTCCATTTGACAAGTGAATGTAGATAAAAGCTATTAACTATGTTCTTGCAGAAAGTGGTCTATAGAAATGAAAAGTGTGAAAATTTGTAAGTTTCCTTCCCTGAGCGCTGAGGCATCGGGACAGCGATCCACTGCTCTTGCAGCTGATCCTAAAAGAAACTAGAATACAAAAATATAGCCATGATTTGCTCCTATTGTTTTATCTTTTTTTTAAACCCAGTAATTATTTTACAGTTAGGCTAACATTAAACGATTTGTATAAAAATAACCTATTTTCTTACTGTTTTCCACATTTCCTAAAGTATCCATCACCATGCGGCTGCTTTCCACACTGTGCTCCAGCTCTTGAGTTTCGTTTGTTCCACTTTTTCTACAGCTGCTAGACTCCAAAGCCATCGCTGCCTCTTCTTCTCTCATCTTGCCTGCTTCAGGGGCCACATTCTTTCCATCTTCATCTGTCTTTCTTTTCTTTACCAGTGTCTGTATTCCATTTCCTTCACCACTTCTCGATCTCTTGTTTTCCATCTCATCATCCTTCAGTGTACATCTGTGTTTTCTAGACTCAACAAGGAACTTCTCCCCCTCTTCACTCTGTTCTTCCCTCCCTTTCCCCTCCCCTCTCTCCTTTTTTACTCCCTGGGCAGCACTTGGCGTTTTGGCAGCGTTTCTGTTGGCTGCCAGCTCCCCCTGCAGGCGGCTCCAGGTCATTACAGCACTGGCCCACTGATTCCTGTCAGCCAACAACTTGGATTGCAGCATCGAAGCAGCCTTTGCTTTGAATAGCAAAAAGAGCACATTGTAAAAATCAATTCAAAACTAGTGATTACTCACTGGATATTGAAAGGCTTTTGTCTTTGTTTACTTTAAAGAAATAAACACAATATCTGCTAAGCTAATTCAATACAGCTTTATTTGTATAGCACCAATTCACAACGTCATCTCAGGGCACTTCACAGACAGATCAGTTCGAGCCAACAGAGATCAATATCTCTTGTGAACTGCTAGGTTTCTGTGTCAGGCTGCATACCTGGACTGGTGTGCGTGGACAGCCTCAAGGGTGATTCTTGCTTCAACAGAAGAAAGAGCCTTTCTCCAGCCTTCAATCCACTGACTTCGCTGATTGTTGCAGTGGAGCTAAACAACACTTTACCTGGAATCTGACACACCTAGATTAAAAAAAAAGATCTCATATTTAAGAGTTTCTTTGACATCTGTCCAGACTGCCTAGTTAATAAAGTGTCCTCTGACCATCAACTGACAAGCACAGGAAAGGAAAAACAAAAGAAGACGCCTGATAAAGTATGTATTTCTGTGCTAAAACATTATTTCCAGCAATGAAAACACAAATGTATGTTTTCCAGAACATTTAAACTTTTATTATATTAATACTGGGAGACAGTGGGGTCTACGTTACTGGTGTCCAAGTATCCCTTAGTAAGATACTAAATCACATACAGCTATTAATGTGCTCCTCACCTAAAGTAAAAAAGGATCAGCTAAGCTGATATTGTCCTGGCCTTCCTTTTTACTCTAGTTTTCCTGGTGGAAAATTTTTTGTCTTTTTTATCTAAAAGGGGCGGCTGTAGCTCAGGTGGAAGAGCAGTCGTCTTTCAACCGGAGGGTCGGGGATCGACTCCAGGCTTCCCCAGACCACATGCCGAAGCGTCCTTGGGCAAGACACTGAACCCCAAGTTGCCTCCCGATGTGCCTATCGGGGTACGAATGTGTGTATGATTGTGTGTGTGACTGGGTGAATGTGAAATGTAGTGTACAGCACTTTGAGCGGTTAGTATGACTGAAAAAGCGCTATATAAGTACAGTCCATTTACCATTAATACATTTATTATATTTATTTAATTTGTTTACCATAATTCATATATTTTCTTCCATATTATTTATTCTTATTTATTTAGACATTAATTTAACTGTCTGTCTAATTATTTCTTTCTTTTCTTGCATTTTTTCCCTAATTTTTACTGTAGCCTACTCATTTTGTTTATAATTCTGAACATATTTATGCATTAAAGGATTAAACTATTTGTCATACACAAGACAATTTTACATTGGCATAATTTTCACCATTTTTTAAACGTTATCTTATCTTAATTTGTAAAGTTTATATGTCCTTGCAGCTTGTTGTTTTGTCTGCATATGAAATTGAAAAAAAAAAGCTATATCAATAGGTTTGTCACATGATTAGGTTGCAAGTAAACACTTCGAGCTACTACTTTTTGAAAATAAATGATGTACACTTTAAGTAGTATGTGGTGGACAGAAGTATAAACGGTTTGCAAAACATTAAGCAAAAAATGCTAAATTGTAAATTATTCGGTGACCCCGGAAGCTGACAGATATTATTTTAATTACTTTCAACTGGGCGGGTGGAGTTGTCGGAAATGTAAGGGATATAGGGCATTAAGAGCCTGCAAACTCCAAAAGATTAAATGGGAAAGACAACGAAAATCACAGCATTTTATACAAGACTACATATCGAGGATGTCTGGTAGCCTAAGTGAGCGTGAAAAATGTAATTGGAATAAATGAATTAGTAGACCATGAGGAAAAAGTAGAACATGTAACGAAGTTGTGGTTATTTTCAGGCCTATGAGTTGAGCAAAAATACTACAAAAATCCGTTACTGTTCAACCACAAGGCCAGTACAATTCTGTACAGCTACTACTCCGAGTGCTGGTTCTTCACTGACATGTTTCCTACACAGTATCGAGCACTCACGTTTTCAGCGGCGAGCTTCTTCTTCACCTCCTCGATTAAAAAAAATTCCATTCCGTTTCCAGCGGTGCAGTAGTAGCGAACCAAATCTCTCACACTTCTCGGTTCTTCCATCTTGTAGTAAAATTATTTTCAATGTTGAAAAAATGCTTTAAAAAAATAAAAAAAAGACTGCTGCCAGTTCGCTATTCCTTAAAACTTTGTAATGCAAGGCGCCATGTTGGCTTATTTGTTTATACCGGAAACGGAATAACGTAGTCAGACGCTAATGTCCTATTGGCCAGCAGGTGTCGCCCTTCCAAAGAGAATGAATGAATGAGTGAATGAACGAATGAATGAATAAATTAATTAATTAAGAAAAAAAAATAAATAATGAAAACCCATAAATGCCACATAGCTAACTAAACAATCTGCATACTAATGGCAATATTTACATAAGTGCACTTATAATTATGTCTGCACCATGATTTGTTTACAAGGATTTTAGTTATGACATTTAAATTCACTAAAGAACATTAAGGCCAAAATAGCATTAATTCATTTTTTAAATTTATTATTACACATACCTGTAGATTCAAGGGAGACTTCACATATTAGATATTCTTGCTCACATAAAATGACTAGAATTTGCAAGCACATGCTCATGTTGACACAATTTCTGCAGCTGTGGTTTGCACAGACACTTGTGCTGTTTTCTCAAAGCTAAGAGGAAAACTAATAAATCCTGTAGCAGAAATAAGTGCTCCCATGCAATTCTGCCCTTTCATTCAATTCTACCAGAGACCTCCTCGGTCCTAATTTGTTCTGACACTTACCCTAAATTGCTTTCTTATCTCTGTTTCTCGTCTTGCCTCGTCACCCCCTTTCTTTTTAATCTCCCTCTTTTCTCTTTGGCATTTTAATGACCCCAAACATATTTAATCCCTATTCTTCAGTCCATGAGCAGTGTTCTGCGTGTTGCCTTGCACTTTAAACCTTTCAGATCTTGACAGGCTGGTGTGACCTGCCACTATGTTAGTGCATTAAAATGTAAAGCTTTGTAATAAGGGAATATGTGTGTGTGTGTGACAGCAAGCACAGGTGTTATTTAAGATTCAAGTCATCGGTAAGTTTTGATTTTCCACTGATATGAGAGGGATTTCTCCACATCTCTATGTAAATTCCCTTGAACAAATATAAACATAGTCATAAGTAGAGCTGCATCATAAACAAAACTGGAAATTCAGGCCTTTAAGAACGGCTTTTATTTAGTTTTGTGAGGTTTATCCTCGTCATTGTATAAGGAAATTTATTTCATATTCTTTTAACATTCAGATTTCCTGCTGAATGGACTACTGGGCACACTGAAGGTCACATAAGTACCATTAAGTGTTCCAAAAATAAACTTTATTAGCCTGTAAGATGGATCATCATGATTAGATCACAGTAGCTTTAACCAACAACAGCTTTGACGAAAGATAAAGTAAAATTTACAAGGTTTCTTTTCATCAAAGGCACAATTCATGCATTCAGTTTTTGTGTTTCACTTGTTTGACTTTAGTTTTTGCCTGCATTAATATGCTATACTATTGGATGTGTCCATGTAGAAAGGAGACATTAATACTTTTGCAACAGCTGTCACTTGCAATAATTAGCTCCACTGCTGATGAGCGAACACAGCAGCAAAATGGATTCTGCCTGGCCCACCAGTCACAGGATGATGTATTACTGTACATTAAGCTTGTTTTTATTCTCCTCTACACTCTGTGGATGGCTGGGGGGGGGGAGGGAAGGAGGTGGATAAATGCAGAAAGGGGACAAAAAAATTTAATTAAAAGGGCATAAAGAGGAGAACGCAGGAGTAGAAACTATAGTTTATGAGTAGAAATAATAAAAAGTGAAAAAAGAAAAGGTTTTATTGATAAAAGAAAAACATTGGTGGATCAAATAAAACGGTTAATGATTTACAGTTTCATGATGATTTTTGTAGACAACACAAAAATTCAAAAACCTCATGTCTGCACAGAAGAACATCGATATGCCCTTAGCTTTACAAATTAGATGAACTGTGCTGTTGAGTGTTGTTATCAAACAGTTTTGTGCATCAGCTCTTTAATGCAGCTTGCTGTGACCCACAATGTGGTTAGACTGCCAGTTCTTTTCAATACAATTGAAAAGAACTGGCAGTCTCGGATTTCATCTGTTCAACATACATTATTAAGTTCATGCAATGTCAAATGTTAAATTTAAACCGTAATCCACATTTCTTGGAGGAGGTCAATATATGCAGCCAAAACCTTTGGAAAAAGTTTTCAGATCATCAAATTTCTACCTCTAGATGCTAATGAAAAAGAAAACTTTCCGAATATAATAAAAAAGGGGAGGCTTACCCAACATAATTTGATGCAATTTCCTCCATGATTGCAGAACAGAGCAGCAATTATCAGGTAAATGTTGATCTTTGAGAACATTACCCTCTGATTACAAGCTTTGGTGCCAAAATCTAAATTCAACCAAGCCAAAGTAAAAACTGCATGCCTATACCAAACTGGCAAAAAAAAAAAAAAAAAAAAAAACCCTGATAAATCAAAATAACAGTCACAACTAGAAAATTTATTCATCTACCATAACAAGCTGCTCTCAGACTTTTCCGAGGCTTTATTTCCAAGTGACAGCTTTGACATCCTGACATCACCTGTGGCAGTGTTGAGGTCAATTTATCTCTTATCCCTGTGTGACATCAGGTCGGCCTTCAGATTATCTTCTCTCCAATGGATTTTCAAAAGTCACAGGACAGATGAGGCAGAAAATAGCTTTTCCTTGCATATGATGCAATAGATGTAATAAAAAAAGTCATAGTAACTTTGACAAGGGCCACATTATGTGGACCAGACAGCTGCATCACTGTCTAATGGAAGACGTTATGGGACATGCTACGGTTTAGTAAGTGTCTGAAAAGTTTTCTTTGACATCACGGACAAAAGTGCTCATCTTTCATTGGACTTTTATACAAAAGGAGGAAAGCAGTGATGTTCTGTGACATGGTTTCTGGCTTTCATCTGGATATAATTTCAAACAAGCTGCAAAGCATCCATCACATTGTTGCAGACTGTACGTCCCCAAATCAGAAGAGTTGGCACAGTGTGATGAGTGTAAAACAGGAAAAAAAAAAAAAAGGAAATATGCAGTGATTCTTACATTTACTTTGACTTATTTCTTTTCTGAAAATATGACTCTGGTCCTTTTCTTTGAAGTCATGGTTGTCCATACATCTTTAATGGAGAAGATTCCTTGAAGCAAATTGTTAAATGACCTACAGTAATCATCTGACTGATGAGTTGCAGCTACATCCAGCGTCTGTACACGAGACAGTTACAGCAATTAGTCTAATCAGTTTTAAATGATGACTTCCATCCTTTGCGCACAGATTTTCAACTTCTCCCCTCTGAGAATTTTAGTCCCAGGCTGTAAAACAAACTCTGGACAAACAGCTTTGTTCCTGCTGCTATCACTGAACTGAACTCACTATATGCACATGTGTGTGAGAAAACAAACACATATAATCAGCTTTTCTTTCTTTTATCTCTTAGAAAACATAAGGCTGAGAAAAGATGTTTGAAAAAAAAAAAAAACTTGTAAGGGCTTCAAAAAAAAAAAAAAAAAAAAAAGATAATACGACAAAAACAAACTGACCCCAATGCCACCATGCTGTAATGTGGATCTTATGCACTTTAACTATAGATGCATAACGATATCCTATGAAAAATAGGAGTACTTTTAGAAGCCTTGCTAAGCAAAAAAGTTCAGTCTCAAGAAGTTCAATCCATGGAGGCCTGCTGCGAACAGTGTTTGCTCAGAAGACAAGTTCAGCAGTCTTGTTAAAACGAGGCCTTAAAAGGCCAAAGATGTTCACACAATAGCAAGCATAAAGGTTTGTAGCAACTGATAAAGTAATAAAAGTCAATAGCATAATACCTGCCAATAACATGTTGATTTAATGGCTGGTTATTGTGTTAAAAATCCTTGCATTAATTGAAAAAAAAAATTGAAAATGTAACAACTATAATTGGTAATGTAATGATAAATAGTTAGGACTATATTTCTCAGAAATAAAATAATTTTTTGGCTGTTTTTGAGCATTAAAGAAAGTATAGTGACTGATATTGTTGTCATCTTTTCACTCTGTACTGCAGCATTCTCTCTCCTTAATTATGGTTTGAGAACCAATTCCTAAATTATTTGTAATAATAGTAATAATTAAAAAAAAAAACTCTATAGTTAGAATACTTTTTAATTGTTTGAATATGTAAATTTATAATTTCATGTCAGTTGGACATTACACTGTCAAATACACTTACCACACTTTTCCCCCCAACATTTTAAACTTCTTATAAACATAACTGTAACTAACTGGGTCTAAAATAGCACCTCAGCAGAAAAACAAAAACAAATGACATTGTCAGATATTACTTTATTGGCCTTTATCACATTATCAGCTGCTACGAGGTTTAATGTTGTGGGTCATAAGTGTATAAAAACGGAGACAATGTGCTTTTGTCTTGTGCTCTGTTTTAATTTAGACATTAAAGCACACAGAGTGGAGAGTTACATTAAATGTCAGCAATCACTCTCTCAATTATGGTTTCTAATTGAAAATTAAATTAAAGTTTCAGCTGCATTATCACATGAAATGACACATTCAGCATGTTGATGATTAATATTCTATGAAGTTTTGAGAGGGCTGTCATTTTAAAGGCCAGGCTATTAGAGTGTGTGTTTGTGTGTTTAAGGAAGGTTGAGTCCATCTGTCATCCTCCTCCAGCTCCCCTCCTCCTCCATCGTCATCACATTCTGCTTTCTCTGCTATTTTTCCACTTTTGCTTTTCTTTCCTCCTCTTCTCTCCCCAGCTCCTTCCTCCTTCCTCTGCTCTCATCAACACCTTGCTCTTAGATGGAAATTAGACCTTTAGAAAGAGTCACTGGTGAAGAAAAAAAAAAAAGAAGCTAAATTTTCTCCTCTTAGTCATGTTTATATGTGTGCATTCATGCTTGTTCCAAAGTGCTGATGTGCAGGTTTGTGATGTGAGCACATTTAAATATTCATTGCTTTCAGACGAGTGTGAAGTGTGTCACGAAGGCCAAGCATCTGCAGAGAGACAGACACACACTCTCCCCCAGCAACAAAGCTGAACCCATAAACACAGCAACAAACTGACAGAAGCTATCAGAGTCAACAATAGCAGGGGGAAATGGGGAACAGCAAGAAGAAGATGGGAACAGACCGGAAGGAGAGAGAGATGCATGGAATGAAGGGGGAAGAGAAATGCTGAAAAAAATGTTGGTCCCTTATGCTGTGTTTTGTGCCTGTCGTGTTTTATGTCAGTGTTCATTATTTTAGATTTTTTATATATCAGTGTATACTTGTTAAATAAAATATGGCTGTTACTTTATGTCCTGTTGCTGTCAAGAAGGCAAGGCAAGTTTATTTGTATAGCACATTTCATGTACAGGACAATTCAAAGTGCTTTACATAAAACATTATAAGCATTACAGCAGGGTGCAAAAGGGGGGGAAAAAAAGAAGACATCTGGAGGCTTCTATGTCACCTCAGTGATGTTTTTAAAAAGTACAACACACCCTTTTGTCATTATTCATTCAAGCAAGACTTCAATATCAATATTCAGTTTTTATTATCAGACTAGATAGTTATAAATATTATATTATCTGCCCTAATATAAAATTATAAGATGATAATATAAATGGAAAAAAAATTATTAAAGAGAATATTTTGATAAAAATTCGTATATCAAAATATTGTTCTAATTATACTATCTAAATTGAAATGAAGAGGAGAAATAATTTAGATAGAAATGTAAATATTGAAAAAAATTCACAAAGAAATATACACTAAAACTAAAAGTATAGACAAAACAGTTTATAAAAACAATATTACGTGCCTTGGTAAGCTTAAAACCATAAAGACAGTAAAAAAAAAAAGATAAATAAATAAACAAATAAAAATAAATGAACAAAACAGAAAAACAACATAATTGAGAAAGTAATTAAACAGTTTACTAAAAATGTATGTTTTGAACCTCAGAACAGTCCCTGAGGTTCTCTGGCAGGCTGTTCTATAGACGAGGGCCATAACTGTGGAAAGACATCATGGGTTTTTATCCAGACTTTAGGGAAAACTAAAAGGCCGGTACCAGAGGACCTCGGGGTCTGCGAGGGCTCATCATTTAAAACAGGTCAAATAAATAAGAAGGCCCAAGACTACTAAGACATTTATAAACAAACAATAGAACCTTAAAATCAATCCTGAAACGCACGGGGAGCCAATGCAGTTATTTTAAACCTGGTGTAATGTGTTCCCGTCCTCTCAGAACACGTGAGTTCTGCAGTAGCTATTTTAGGAAGACCAGAGAGCAGGGCATTATAATGTCTAGCCTACAAGAAATAAAAACATGAATCAGCACCTCCGTTCTGGCAAGAGAGAGAAATGGGCTGACTCTGGCGATGTTTTTAAGATGATTAAATTCCTGCCTTTGTGACATTTCTGATATGTGGAATACAATTCAGCACAGAGTCAAAAAGGACACCCAGGTTTCTCACATAGCAAGAAGGATTATAACTCTGTAATTGTGGTGAAATGATCTGTCTCTTGTCTTAAGGACCGATGATTACAACTTCAGTCTTGTCCTGGTTGAGCTGTAAAAGTTCTCTGCCATCCATGACTTTATATCTAAAATACAGTTTAAAAGGGTGTTACTGTAACTGCAGGTCATCGGGAGACATGGCGATGTAAAGCTGGGTAGCATCAGCATAGCTGTGAGAATTAATGCCTTGTCTCCTGATGACATTCCCAAGTGACAACATGTATAGATTAAAAAGTACTGGGCCTTAAATTTATCCTTGGGGAACCCCACACTTGATTTTATGGATCTTTGAGGAGCATGTTTCCATTCTTACTAAAAATTGTGGATTTGCAAGATAGGAGTAAAACCATTTAAGCACAATACTGGAGAGGCCCACCACTCTAGGGTCTGTCTAAAATCTAATGATCTAATGATCTTAATCGGCATTAAGATCCAGTAACCCCACTACCACCACCACCACTATGATAAATATGCAGAGAACTTAGACAACTTAAACTTAAAGGTGCCATGACATCAAATTTAACTTTTCTAGGTTTTGGGGGGTATAATATGATCTGTTGTGCACTGATGAGGCCATGTGAATGTCCAGAGTATCAAAGTCCCAGTTTATGGTCTATGGTCTATCTATGGCTTATGTAATCACCCCCTTAAGACCAACAGAGCCCAAAATCCACAGATATTATACTTTAATATAGGAGCTGGAAAAGTCATTGTTTATCTGGCACTTTTATCCCCGATTTCATAAGAAGTTATTATTTCAAAACTTATTGCAGCATTTTAAGTCTTGTTTCAAATCTTCAGCTGCCACCATCATGTTTCAGTCTGTGCTTGCCAAGGCAACACTCAATCTGCACAGTGTGTGATAAAACATATTTGCAAAAACATGCAAAACAAGTAGAATAGCATCTGTTTGATCCTGAATTATATAAGGTTTTGATAATACCTGAATTTCAACATATGTGACAGGGATTCTCTGCAAAGCTTTTCCTCAAAACACACATCCAGGACGTGCTTTGATCCTTGGATATTCTTTGGTCTGTTTTTTTTTTTTTCTGAACAGATTGATTTATCAAGCAAATGCGCTCAAAATGCGCTCATACTGCGCTGTTATAAACTGGGGAGAAAAAAACTGTTTTGCGCATTTGATGTCAGTCTCCTTTTGTGACAAGGTGTGCTGCAGGTCATCAACACCCTCTATGTTGGCAATACAAACCTAGGAATATCAGGACAGGATCATAAATTTTGATAAAGGAAAATCAGGACATCATAATGTCCTGACTGACGCCGTGCTCTCTCCACTTCCGGATGATGGTCCCAGTGGAGCTCACTGGTTTCAGAAGTTTAGAAATGCACCTGGAACCAATGCCTTTAGTGTGTTTGCAATAATAAGGTTGCAAAGGTCTTTAGACAGCTCTTTGCTTTTACCCATCATAGAATGCTTCTTGTCTGACACCTTGGTGATGAGAAACCTTTTTAAAGGCATCAATCAGGACTAAACCAGCTGATATTACTTTGCACTGATAAGGGACAGGATTACTTTCTAAATACTGACAGATTCCAGCTGCTTTCTTGGCCTTTTCATATCTTTTTGTCTCTCCATTTCTTCATGTGTTCAATTCTTATTCCCTGTGTCATTTCACTATATTACACATTTTTTTTTTTTTTTTTTAAATTTTTCAAATATTTTTAAATGTTGACGTATTCAATACTTTTTTTTTCCTGGTATATGTCAACTGCTGGGTGGGCAACTGCTTACTTTCTTTTTAGTACAGAATTACCAGACCCCTGCCTTTCACTTCTTTTGAATTTGACCTTTAAGTTTTTTCTCGCACCATTTGCTATTTGAGCATCACTAAATGAGAACGCTTATTAATGTTTAACAGGTGTAACTGCCAGCCCATTAAACACTAAATAGTAAATGCTGCAAGCACAGAATTCAAGAGACAGACCATAAATTACCCAAATGACAAATATTTTCAGATGAGCCCGATATATATTCACTGTGCAACACAATATATGGTATTTGATTCAGCTACATCTGTTAAATTTCTGGCCTGACAGTGCACAAGCCCTTGTCCCAGTTAACAAAGAACATCTCACACTACATAAAATCCCAAATCCCTTTGTCCTATATTTTATCAAGTAAAAAAAGTCAACATCACAGCCATTGTTCCATTTACAGAAGCTGAATAAAAACGCTGGAAGCCCTTGGCCTATTTTCTCAATGTTTAACACAGCCTTAAAAAGTTTGCAGCTATTACTCTCATTCATAAGAACCTTATTTTCATCATGATACATTTGCTGTCATGGTGCATAAGTATGAGGACAAAGTACAGATCAGTCGTTCTAAGTGGCCTTAATTCCCTCCCTATAAATGAACAGATGACAGGCAACAAAAAGCCCTCTCAGGACTGAGATCACTCATGGGTCCTCCGTCCTGAGAAGCTGCATTTCCCGGACAGGACCACCAGGGGGCGGTGCAGCTTTGCTGCTGAGCTACACTGCGGGGCTGTGTTGTCTTGGTGGATGTCGTTAGTGCGGGAGGAGGGGGACAGGGGAGGAAGAGGAGAAGGGGGAAGAAGAGCGCGTCCACAGCAAGTCATATTTGACAGGGATAAGAGGTGACTGAAACGCTGCTGGAGCGACTGTGTGAAATGTTAGGGTGCTATTTTAAAGGTATTTAGCGTGTTACGTTCTGGAGATGCTGATTTATTAAACTACTGCATGTAGTTGAGTTGTGTTTCCATTTTCCACTGAAAACCTGAATTTATTATCATCTATTTTTTGATTCCATTTCTTTCTGTTTTTCCTCAGATGTCTCCATAAACTAGGAAGAGTTATCTCTTTTCCCAATTTATACAGATCTAGAAATTATAATGGGCCAGCTGTTGTCATCAGAGGAAGATCTTCATCAGCTGAATGATGCAGTTGGGTCTGTCCTCTATGATGCCATGCTGGAAGGTGGAGCAGTACCTGACCTCAGGGTTGTCCATCCTCTCCTCTTGGCCAATCATAATGAGGGTTTTGCTTCCCAGGCCTGGCTTCAGGAACAGCTGAAACAGGTGAACACAGTTGAAGAAAATGTTTACATGGATGATCCCAGTCTTTATGGGAGAACTGCAGAGTTGCTAGTTGAAAGGTGTAAACCATCAATTCTTCTATTAAACAAAGACAGTAGAGATTTGTTTTAGTGTTTTGTGTAAACATCTGTTTAACTCATTTGGAGCGAATATTCACGTGGCCTGTTTGTTGTAAGGTTTCTGAATAAAACCATTCTGCGAAGCTTAATTAGAAATAGTCAAATTCGTCCAAGTGTCAACTCATTCCCTCTTAAAAATGATTTCGAGTTGGACATGATTTTCTTACTTGAGTCTATTTTGCAGTTTAATTTAAATTAGTTTGTGATTAAATTAAATTTGATGTTCATATATGTGCCGTTGCTTTTGGTGTGTTTGTCTGTTCTTATGACAGCTTTGATGCAAATTTATTTTTAGTATGAGCTGGAAATAGTCTGATGGTGTCGAATGCATAGGAGCAAAACAGCTCAGAGATGCAGTGCGACTACAAAATGCTACAGTAGGTGGTGTGCTCCCTCTGAAATAGACAGAGTGGGCGAAATGCTCATTGATCACCTTTAAATCCACTCAGATCTGAAGTGCAGGTGGAGATTAACAGGAGGTGTCAGAAGATGCTGTTTCCGTGAGTCAGTTAAGAAAGAGCGACTGTTCAAGATGAAGCACTGAAAATGGAGACGTGCTAGTGGTTGTAAAGTGGTTAGAAATTCCACTTGCAAAGTGGAATTTGCAAGAGATTTCTATCTCTGGAACTGTTAGAAATCAGATGGGGAGGAGTAGACCAATGTGATGATGACTACATGATATTAACAGCTGTTCCTAAAAAGAGTTGTATTCTATTAGGACACATTCACTTCTCTTCTGTACACTGTGATGGAAAACTTTTCTGTTTGTCCTCACTTAGCTGCAGAACGACATTGGGAACAGGGCACCCACCTACCTGAAAGATCTTATTGGCCGACTGTCGACCTTCTCGGACGAGCCGCGTCTGGCCAGCCTGGTTGGATTAGTGGTCACTATGGTGATGGATTTGGCCTACACATCATCAAAACAATCATCCGGTGTGAAAAAGAGGGCAACAGGTTCGTCGTCATGCCAGGTAAAGCCTGACGGAATATAATGAGGGACACAAGCTGAGGCAAAAAGGGCCTGCCGAAATGTTGACAGGATATATGAGTGTATATATTTGCTGATGCAATTTCAGTCAAAATTTGCAACATTAAGCTCACAAGTATTTCTAGAGATAAACAAGAAATCCCCAAAGTTAAGATTCAATACACTTTGTCTTTTGTTTATAAAACTGCTAGAAAAAGTTTCCAGTAGTTTCCTAAAAAGCTTCTGATAGCTTTTTGTTTTTTTAAATTTAGTCCATGTGTGAAAGTTTCCTGCTTCGAGCTGATGGCCACCTTAAAAATCCTACTGTTACCAAAGGCATAGGACTCAGCCTAAATGTGAATGTTTGAAGGTGGAGCCGCCGGATGGCTGTTCAAAGCTGGGTAGACCATGCAATTTGAGTTGTTTTCAAGTTAAAGACACGTATGTAGTAATAGCTTTGCATCACACTTGAGAGAGGTTCAAAGACATGTGGTTTTGCCATAAAACAGCCTGGAGCAAAACTGTCATAAAATTCAGAATGACTTTCTTGCAGTGTGACTACGAGGTCTGTGGACTAACCAGTAAAGTAGCACGATTAAATGTATTGATTTCAAGAGTCAATACATCACGCATAATGACTTGATGCATGTTCTTAAATAGGAATTCAGTGATTGAAAACCACTAATGACCCACTTAACCAATGCCCACAACTTCTGAGACAGAGATAGTTTTGGGTCTATTGGATGCATATGACGACGAGTCAGTCTCTGTTCTAATGGAGTGTGAGATTAAAGCCCCAGTGCACATGGACCAAAGGATCTGTTACTAACATCCTGGTCAATACGAAATCAGAGATGGGCGATACTCAAATCTTTTGTTTCGATACGATACCTTGAGTTTATAGTTCTTTTTCTTCGATACTGATACCTTTTCCTCCTTTAAAGAAAACCACACAATGGAACACTATATTAGTAATTTCATTGTGAGGGGCAAGAGGAATAAAACTTATAACTTTAATACTTGTTAGAAATGTTTCTAAAGTTACGGTGAAATAAAACAATGAATACATTATTCAAAAATAGATTAAAATGTTTCTTTTTGCAGAAGTGCTTGACTGAAACGACGAACTAAGCCTTCCATTCTGATTTCTGATAGGCTGACTTAATCATGTGACACAGAATACTTGAAAGAATACACCAGACCTGGATTTTGCACGTAATTTTGTTGCCTAAATGTGGGTGAAAAACTTTTTTTTTTTATTTACTCATAGTTTTATATCTATATATTTTCACCCCCCGGGTCTCGATCCCCCCCCCCCCTTATAAGAAGCACAACAGGAGAAAATAATCAAATTAGCTCTGACTTAATATCTCGATACAAGGTATAAGGAAATAGGAGCAGGATGTGATGTAAGCATGTCTCTAAGCAGATGCTACACTAGTCAGAAATGGGATTCATTGAATTTGTCTTGTCAAGTTTGATATTTTTTTCTCATTTCTTTTGTGCAGAGTATTCTTCATGGTTCAAAGTCAATTGCTGTTAAACAGACTCACAGCTGTACAGCTTTTTCGTTTTTTTCTGCATAATGAAGATGACCTTCATCTGCCTCCTGGCCTAAATAAAACATGGCAATGTTTATAGGCATGAAAACCTTGAACATTTAAAGTTGTATTAGGAAAATGGTAGAAACAAAGGTGTTTTCTTGGCAGCTTTACATTTAGCCTCACGAGTGATCAGGATACCTAAAACCACTACTGTTAGTACTTGTCTTGAGAGCTGTAGAAAGTCATGAAGCGATACAAGAAATTTACAATACTTCTAAATAAACAAATAGTTGTAACGATTGCACATACTTGAATTTTCTCCTGCAGCAGAGAGTCTGGGAGCTTCAGGAGGTGATGGAGGAGTACTTGAAGCGCTGTAGGATCAGCCTGAGCGATAAAAGCAGGCTGATCCAGGATGCCGTCAGGCTCGAGGGCAAGTTCAGCCTCATCCTCACCCAGCTGAAGATCTGTCTGCTGGGGGGAGACTGTGACTCAAGGTGAGCTCAGAGAATTGAACAGCAGAGCGGAGCTCTGTGGGGATCGGGGAATTGTTTGACACGGTGCTGTAGTGCATGCTCTATAAGGGCAAATGTGGCAGTTGCAAGGAGTAAAGTGCATTCGCTGTGTGCTCCGTCAGGTCTCTGAGACATTGGGCCAGCGGAGCAGCATTTCACACCCAGATGCTGGTTCACCTGAGTCATCTGGAGGGCAAAGCTGAGCCCCTTTCTGCGAGGGCGGCACTAGAACAATACAAGGAAGACCTTGTGCAGATCATACCTGCTTACAGGTAAGACTAAACGCTGCAATTTACCAGTTATTCAGAGAGCAGATGGAGTGCCTTAACGGAGCTGTTCATATGTGAGACTCAGATGTGCTTAAATGTGCTGAAGTGGCATTCATAAAGTTAAGAAATATAATGAAAACTGTGAAGGTGAGTTAAAGTTTGAATACTACCACTAAATACCAATCCCACCTTTAGATACTACAGCCCCACAGTTATGTGAAAAAAAAAATCTCTATAAATTTCAGCTTGCAAAAGGTGCAACTCTGAACTTTCAGCATGCTTTTAGTCTTTTTGCTTACAGCAAAAACAGATTCAGTCAGACATGCAATAGCTGCAGCTGTTGCATAATCTTGTCCATGTGAAGACAGTGAGGAAAATCCCTGAAACCTAAAATCCATCAGTGAATCAGTTTGAGAACATACCTGTCAGTTTTTACGTTGTTTAATTGAATTTTTTGCCTTAAGTATTTATAGAAAAAATATAAAGAAAGAAATTTAGAGTTATAGTATCTCATTTTGTGATGCAACTAAAAATGATGCAGTTTTGTTTCTGCTTTTTTCCATCCTAAATTCCTCTTACCCCCCTTCCTAAATGCCCCAGGCGTTATAAGTCCACTACAGTCTGCGTGGTGAAATGTCGAGGTGGTCTTCTTGCAACATCGGACCTGTCTGCTGAGCTTCCGGAGGAGGGCGCCATGACGGGACTCACTGTGACAGACAGAGAGACAGGAAAGAGTGTGACCATCCCGCTGTCCCACCTGGAGGCAGAGACAGGTAGACCTGTTGATGTAACCTGTGAAACTGTTTTTGCCTGCCTCAGTCAAGTGGTATTAAACTGAGCTGCGCTTGTCTTAACAGGGAGAAGAAGGCAAGTTTCTGGGTCCGATGCTACAGCTACAACTGTGTCCTCCCAAGTTAACCTGGACCTCATCACCTCAGATCAGTATGCTCAGTTGTACCTGGAACACTTGTTCTCCAGTAAGGGGCCCGTGGCAGAGCTGGAGGACTACTTCACAAAGGCCAGTGAGAGACTGGGAACAAAGAAAAATGAACTAGGATGTAAAAACAAGTCGGAAGTGCCAACAAACAACGCAGAAGGAACAGATGAAGAACAAAGAGTGATGCATATGGAAATCAGAGAAGAGACAAAAGAAAGCAATCAAACAGATGCCGGTTTAAAACTGAGTATTGTAGAGACACATCCAGAGGAAAGCCTCGATCAAAGACATCATGGATCAACAAGTGAATAAAAGCAGAAGATGTTCTTTCTTTGCTGAAGATAAATAAATATTTATTCTCAAAAACATGAAACATTTTTGCTTTGTTTTGTGTGATTCATTCAAATAAACCAGTTGTACTGATTTGTGAGCAAAGCAGTGAGCCCCAGAGAAAGCCACGAGGTTGGAAATCTGCAGTTTGCAGTTGCAGCACAGAAAACTGGTGCCCAGATGGCAACAGACTTAAAAAAAAATATCAATAAACCTTTTTTGTCTATATACAGTCTATCGTCATACCTCTAGGAGTAGATATGAGTTTAGTTTGGCTTGTTGTGAGAATTTGAGCCAGATTACCATGCAGAAGAAAAAAAAAGCATCCACAAGGCATTTTAATAAAGATTAAAGACAAAAAAAGCTTAAACGATGGAAGACCTGGGCAAGAAATCTTCAACATTGGAAATTAAGCAGCAGCTTCTTTATTTAGATTGTTTTCCTCCTGAGTTCCTTTAAAATCAGACATAATGTTTGATACAGAGAATAAAGAAATCTGTCTACAGTTTTGCACATGTGTAGCCATGGCTAAGCACATTTCTATTGCTGCTTTTGTTAAGATTTCAATTTTCTCAGCCAAGGCCCTTTTCCTGTATTGGAGTGAAATGCACAACGAGCCTCAGCAATCTGACAGATATTGAGTGAGAAAAAAGTAACAACATGAAACAGCCATTTGAAGCCAAGTGAAAATGTTTGTTTTTGCAGTGGCTTGGTTCAGATTATTATAAACATCTTACATTATGGAGAGGATCTGTCGCTGAAGATGAATCTTACTCTGAAATATTGTATTAGGTGGTAGGATATACAGAGAAGTAACTGTGGGTGTACACTAAGACACACTAAAGTTGTAGCTTGTTGTATTGCAGATGCACATGCATGCTTCAAACCTGCATCGGGTGGAAATATTGTGTCTACAGTGAATATTTTGACCATGCTAACCAATACCAGTCAAATAAAAGAGGGCATCAGACCACGGCACCTTTTCCTAAAGAAAAATGATGTTTCAAGAGGACTGAATGGTGGACATTTATTTTATTGAGGTTTACCTTCTAATGCATGCTGCCCCGGTGTCTGCCATCATCTACTTACAGATTGGATTGATCATTTGAAATTAATGACAAACATCTATTTAATTTTCAATATTGGCATGTGGTAAAGCCACATTTTTGCCATTTTCTTTCTCTTTAAAAAAAAACATTTTCTAATGTAAATTGTAAGTGTTGTTTATTTCTTTGGACATATTACATCCAGTTATTATAAAATTTGATATTAAGCTGGTAAATGTGAAAGTAATGCAAATGTGAAGATCTGCTACATTGCTACATACATGCTACAGAACCAAGCAAGCATGGGGGTGTGGCGGTCAGTGCTGTCCCAACAAGAGAATTCCTGGTCAAATCTTGACTGGAGCCATATTTCATGTTTGGTAAATGGTGATAGTAAACTACTCAGGAGTGCATGGTTGTACATCGGCTTAGCTTTGTAATAGACTGGCCATCCAGGGTGTACCCAGTTTCTTGCCTGATGGCAGGTGGGATAAGCTTAAATGTCTTTTTGTTTTCCCTTTATTGCCAATATCGCATTTTCAACTTGGATCTGCTCAGCTCCTCCTCTCCTCTCTCCGCTCTGGAGCCTCTAGCTTGTGTCACAGAGCGCGCACCTTGTTCGTAATAGATGTCAGACCATCTTCAGACAGACAGCACGTGCAATCTATTTGCGCTGCATGAAAATTAGCACTCTTTACTTGAGACATCAGTAAATCAGGGCCATAGTGGTGTCTTAGAAGGCTACCATGTATACAAAAATTTCAAAAAGGACAAGGTAATTTTTTGTGCAACCCAAAGACTGTAAAAGTAAAAATGAATGTATTATCTGGTCACTTCTGAAGAGGGAAAAGTGAAGCCAGTTGGGCATTTACCACCATCGCCGATTCGCCATCTTGCCGTGTGATGTGTTGTCGCTCCCCGGAGCCACGGGGCAAATGATTGAAAGCCAAGCTAATACCAACCAAGCCAATCCGAAGTAAACAAGAACAAAGGAAGATTGGTGGTCTAAAGGTAAGATACGCTCAGACTTGCTGTTAAAGGAATAGTACACCCACAGATTGATGTAAATTTATTTTCCACTTACCCTCATGGTGAGCAAGACTCTGAAGCACTTTTTTAATATCTTAAATGCAGCCGGCGATCAGGTAGGCTTCTTGTTTTCTCCTAACTTTCATATAAAGGAGTTCGCCGGGGCCCCAAGCCAAAAAGGTCCATATGAGTCCACTTGTAAATATTCCTCCATACTGCTCGTCCAATGTAATCCAAGTGTCCTGAGTGGGTAGCGTCCAGAATTTACTCGAAACGACGTCATTTAGTATATTTTTAGAGCCTAAACAGCTAAAAACTGCCGTTGTGCAACTCTAGGGCTGAGGCTTTCCTGGGAGCAAGCAGGGAGCTATTAAGCCCCATTTCCACCCACGGGTCTGGGTCGGGTCAGGTCAGGCCAGGCTGGATCGGGTGGGTTTTTGGTACGGATGTGTTGATTTCACGCTGCGTCCCCACAGCAACCTGTACCCTTACTCTGGAGGCGCTGGACAGCGCTGCTACGTGATCGCGTGACATCATCGCTGTGCAACGCCGTTTAACCAAAACACCGCACCACACATGACAGAAACAAAAGGAGTCACCCCGGCTTTGGTTTTAGGCTTGGTCACGCGGGAAGTGAGATTTTTCAACAAATCAATGTATAGCTTTGTGTTAGCTCCACCTCTTTGGTCCGGATCGGTTAGATCAGTACCCCTACCGAAGGGTGCCAAAAAATTAGACCGGGTTGGGTCAGACATAAGGGTACCCGTCCAGGTTTTTTTCTGTGGAGACGCAAAAAAATGTGGACCGATCCGGCCCGATCCGACCCAGACCCGCTGGTGGAAACGGGGCTTTAGCCTCCATGGCTAAAATGGGCACTCGGTCTGCCGCCTGTCAATCAAAAGGACACGTCCCCAATTATATGTAATTTCAAGATTAAATAGCATCTAAACGGATTAGTTATAAAAATAAAATTCACCCCCCCAAAGCTGACATGAAGGTAAACTTGACCTATTAAACCTAAAATGACCAGACTGTAAACATGTTTATTTCTGCTGTGAAGTTGGCCTTTTTAACATGGCATTCTATAGGGATTTGCTCTTTCTTGGACTCAGCCCCTATCGGATGAAGAAAAAACTACAAATTTTGGCTTTCTCCCGGGCTTAACTCTTTTCCAGCGGAGTTTGTCCCAATTGTTGCAACCTCATTGAGAGGGATGTCACCCTGGTCTGTTCTACAAAAGCTTCCTTGCTTGCCTACTGATTGAAATGTAGATACATAATCTAAGTTTTTCCAATTGCAAATGTAGACAACTGCATTATAATTTCAGTTAATAATTTGGTAATAAACATAACACACTGACCTGCTCTTTGGTAAGTTTTATGGCATTTATAATCAAAGTCCGGCTGAAAGGTCCAAAGCAAACCTGTCAGCCACCTGCAGCAGTCACAGGTGCAGGCTTTAAAAGGGGACATTTTAAATGCTGCTCACAAGGGAGATGGCACTTTTCCTTAAGTGCTTTTCACTTAGAAAGGTTGAAAAGATATTTTCTTTCTTAGTTGGGCTGTGTGATGCAGCAGGTGGGCGAGCAGCATAGGAAGGAGCTCTTGTGTGGCATTGCTGTAGGACTGTGTGAATGTCAAGGCAGGAGGGAGGGAGTGTGTGTGGATATCTGTGTGGGTGTGTTGGTGCAAGAGTGTGAGCATGCATGAGTGTCTGTATGTCTATTGCAGAGATGTGAAGTGAAAATCTAGGCATGTGCAAAATATTCTGTCTTTATGGGAATCAAATGTGAAGATGATTATATGTCTGTGAGCAAAATAAAAAAGGATGGTGTGTGAGTTACTTGGAGAAAAAGGGATTATGGAGATGGCTGACAAATTGGGAGAGTGGTACAAGTGGTTGATGGCTTTTTTATGTGCGTGTGTTAGGTCTTGCTGTCAATGAGTCATGCTTCACAGTTCCTGTTACTGGTCTCTGCTCTGCTAATGCTGTCTGATTGCTGTTATTACTCTCACTCTTTTTATTCTCTTCCCTTTTTTCTTTTTCCTCCTGTCACTATCAGATCAGTTTAACTTTAGTATTCAATAGCACCCATTCATCCCCATTCATAGTCAGTCTTTTCACTGTTTTTGTGTTCTTTTTCTTTTAGCTTTCTGTTTGTACATATAAGTCACTCCCTGCTATTTTTCTCTATTCTTTACAAACAACTCTTTCCATGGAAAGATGTCCATTCATTTCAAATCAATTTTACCTTGAAACTCTTGAGCCTTTTCATCTTTTTAGATATTGCAAGGTAAAAATCCATCCTCTTTTATGGTCCAGAATTTATAAAGACATCAATAAAGAGAATATATTTCAACTAAAAAGAAAAAAGGTTGACTTTGTTCAAAACAGCAGAGGAGCTAGAGGGGTGACCAGGGTGGCACTGGCCACCTCTGACTGGACCTCAGGTGCCACCTCAGGTGATTGACAGGCCACTGGAGGAGAACAGAAATGTCTTTGTCACCTATGCATGTATAAACTCCTAGAAATAAGGTCCAGGTTGAAAAAAAAAAGAAAATTATTTTTTAACTTAGTGCGGTGCATTAGGGCTGTAACGGTATGTGTCTTTGTGTCGAATCAATCAGTACACTACTCTCAGTTCGGCCTGTACCGAACTGTTGGGCGCAGGATTTGTTTATTTAGCTCTTTATTGTTTCATTAAGTTTTTGCGTGCCACCGGACATAATTGAATGATGGACTGGTGAAACTTCGCCTCCACTTGGTGCAGCGTGCTTACCATCCTGTTTCTAACAACTTGTAACAACATGGCATGTGAGCTTGGCCATTTGTCAATCTGCGTACCTGTACGTACTTATGTGCTCGTGGACTCGTAAAACATCATCACTGCAGTGAAAGTTATGTTCCATTTCAAAGTTCTCTTCTCGGCAAGTACGCTGGAAATCCTCGGATGAGATCTTCCTTCGTCCATTTTACCGAGCATGCATCAATAAACCTGAACAATAAACTGGACTGGACACAGACGCCGTGTACAGGAAGGGCCAGAGCCTGCTCTACCTCCTGAGGAGGCTGCGGTCTTTTGGAGTGAAGGGGGTCCTCCTGAGGAGGTCTGCTGGAGTGGTCTGCTGGAGCAGCAGCATCACAGAGAGGGAGAGGAGGAAGCTGGACAAAGTCATCGGGAAGTCCAACATCGTCCTTGGCTGTCCTCTGGACTCCGTGCAGGTGGTTGGAGACAAACGGGTCCGAGCAAAACTGAGTCCCACCGCCACTACTGTACCGAAGAAAAATGGAACCGTGACTTATGTACCGAGGTAGGCTACATATACCGTAATTTTGTGTACCGTTTTAACCCTATGTGCATGTATTATACACATGTGGACGTGTCTATAAATTGACAAGAGTTACAGAATTTGTGGGATGTAAAAAAATGGTGACATCTTGAGATCATCATGGCAGAAAGAAACTTCTGAATATTACATTGTATTTCTGTAATTACATCACTGCTGTGCTTTGGAACTCTAAAGTATGGGAACGCTACCTGATGGCTTGTGTTCATGCAGGTGAAGTCGAGGGCCTTTATGTCTGGAGCTATGTGTGGGTCTGTGTAATTGTGAGCACTCTCCAGTCGTCTCTCCTATCCAGCTCTGAGTAGGGGTGTTAGTCAGCCTGTGCGTCTGTGCTTGTGTGCTGCATTTGGCCGTCGGAGAAAGCGTCGCCGCGGCAACAGAGAATTGCCACAGTAACTCGACATCATCACATCGCCCACAGCCACTCAGCAAAGAACAGTCACTGACACAGAGTAACCTGCTCTCAAGTGTGTGGGGGTGTCTGCAAGTCAGAAAGAGTAGGACTCGGTGATCAACTTCTGCCAAGCGAAGGGAGGAAGACAAGACAGGAGAGAGGGAGAACGGGACTGAAAGCAATGGAGGTAGAAAGGAAGGGAGGGGGAGAAGCTTGAGGAAAGTGAAATGACAAGAGAAAAGTAAGTAACAGACTGAGAGGGATGCAATGTGTAGAAGGAGGAAGAATATAATCAGAAGAGGACAGAATTAAAGGTTAAAGCCAGTTTTCATTAACTACTTAATTAGTCCACAACAGTGTTAAAGGGTTTCCACTCCTCATCTTTGGATCTTTTATTTCTTGTTTCTATCCAACCTGAAGAAATTCTACAACAGAGTGCCTTGTGTGTCGAGAAGTTAAGGTTCTGACACATGGAAGCTCAACCTGGTACTTATCATTTCTGCCTCCCCTGGATTGATGAGCTCTGAACTCTAGTCTCCCGTACAGTAGATCTGCCCTTAGTATCAGTACTTCAGCAACAATTAATAAGGTAACAGAGTAGCTCTTCTCTGTTCCTCTTGGTGTTTTGGCTCGTAAGCACATTTCTATAAATTGACAATGTCTTCATTTGCATGTCACATGCAGATCATCCAGAACCTTTAAACACCTGCCAAGTAAGACAACCTGTTAAGTGATGGAGGATTCACATCGGATTGGGCCATTTGTATGCATACCATCAAATTATGATGTCAAGACACGATGATGGACCAGCAACCTGTCTAGATTTTAGCCTGCTTTTTGCCTGAAACCAGCTGGGATAGGCTCAGTAGAAAGAAAAAAAGCCTAAAACACGTGTACAAATTATGATAAGAAGTGCTGGAACTACCTGTGAAAACGGGTGAACGAGAAACACATGCAAAGCTCTTTATAAAGCTTTGACAAAATTAAAAAGGGACAATGAGAGCGTGCCATTCATCATTTATAGGTTTTTCAGCATCTCCTGCTACTTTAAATGTAGATTTTTGTGTCTTTTTAATTCCTCAACTGAGCATAATCTGCATCCAAGAAAGCTGTGTCCATTACGATCTGAAAATTTCACTCCGCTGTAGCAAAGTTGCTAACAAAGTTTTTTAAAAGCATTGTCTCTGTGGGGATAGTACATAAACTTTAATGCATTGTTTTCCAGCATAACACTGCATATTTTAGAAAATGAATAGGAAAAGATTGAGTTAAGCAGGCTTAAAGAGGGAAATTTGTAATTAATGCTAGGAGTAAAGCTACACTTCTTATTATGTGTGTGCATCTGGCACAGTATTTGTTGCATTTATGTGCACTCCAACATCTTTCCGTGAAATCTACTATAAAAGCCAGAAGTTTCCAGCAAAAGTCTCCTCTTTGGGATTCTTTGATCTCCATACGTATAAGTGATCATTTCACCTCTGTGTCTGGTAAGTAACTTGTTTTTCTGACTCTGTAATCTGGCCATCACCTTGTCAAAGATCCTCAAAATCCCTTACTGTTTTTTTTTTCTTAACTCAGATATTAAGAAAAAGTTTTATAAAACATACCTCAACAAGCTGCATGCCTGTTTCAGATTTCTGCATCAAATTTCATTGCAGAAAAAAATTGATTGATGCAGCTTGAAGATCTGCAGGACTTTTTAAAGCTGTGCATCGTGGTTGCACATATTTTAACCAACTCATCCCAAAACTGCACATTCTTTACATTATTGCAGAGCCAAAGAGGCTGTTAGATTGATTTCCCACCCTCTAGGCAGCCATTTGATTCAACTCATTTTACGAAGGGAAAATTATCTTTGACTGAATCGGAACTTGCCTGAGATACATAATCAATTCCTTTTAACATTTTATTTATCAAAGGTCCATTACTGCTAGCTGTGAGCAAGGACCCCTTGTGTGGTCATGAATGGCTCAAATTTTTGAGATTTGACAGCCAGTTACCGAAGCTGTTTAAATCGCATCATCTTCTTTAAAATATCCATGTTTTAAAATTTTCCTATAAAAAAGGTAGCAGCATATTTGTAGCTGATCATCACGTAATATTAAGAGGACAACATTTTATGCAACACCATGAATATTCCACATCTGCTGCATTTAAATAGTCTGAAAAAAAAAGGATTTGAACTTATGTCATCTGAGGAAAGGAACACACAGGCTCACAGAAAGTATTAAGGAATATGCATATGACACACACTGAACCTCGGACTAGAGTTCATGCTCTGGTATTTGTCTGACATTTAATTAGAATCTATTCGATGTGAAACACCTGCTCCATAATGGCTACAAACACACACACACGGTCATATTTCTGTCACTTCAGAGTACATAACATTAACTTACATTAATTTACCTGAACCTTTGTCCGAACAGGAACCACAACTTAACCCTCATTAAACAAGTCTTTTAATGATTTATTACAAGCTTATTTTAGTATCAAAAGCTGTCCTTTGCTGTCATCCCTGCTGGATGAGAAGTCAGTTCATGATACAACATTCACAGTCTGTTTGAAGACAAACTAATTTAAAGCTGTTTTAAAAAAAAAAAAAAAAAAAAAGAATATCTTTACAATATGATATAAAACATGATGAAAATATAAAACTAAGAATACCGACACAGAACCTTTAAATCCTGGATGAACACAGTGTCACACTCTTGCAACCTACTAAAGTAGATAGAGTTAAAACAAAAAAAAAAAGGAGGGCAGGAAACAATCATGTCATAATTTTGTAACTTTTATTGTGTATTGGCTTTTACCAACATGCACATCATATTTTTGAAACAGGACTGCAGGCCCTAATGAAATAACATATCACTCACAAATGCATCTGCTTTTATTTGAATTATTTTAAAGGTTGTTTTAATGTACTTTTTAATACTTCTTAACCCTGCTGAAATGCTTTTAACATTTTACTGTTTTATGTAAAGCACTTTGAATAGCCTTGTACATGAAAGTGCTATACAAATAAAAGGCAGAGAGACCCGCCCCTACAGCCTTTCTGTTTTTACCACCAAATGTTCGCTAATTTGCTGTATGTGGGACAGTACAGTTTAAAAAAACAAACTTAACAAAAAAAAAAAAAAAAAAAAACTATAGCAAACAAACAATTATCATCTGAATTTATGGTATGGTACTTAAAAAATTCTTGCAGATTTCTGCACCAGTCAGGGAGTTACTGTGGTAGGTAGATCTTTATTACAAAGCATCACAGAACATAAAATTAAAAGGTAATGGATGGCTTGGCAGTAATTTCATATGAAGTACAAATCTAAGTCAAGCTGATCATTTTGGCAATTTATTTTTAACATAAAACTATGATTTTGATCTAATTTTTGGATCATTGCCTGACTAAATACCTCCACCATGCTGCTGAACTTACAGATGTTCTCTGTTCTGTCTCCTGTAATTTCCAGCAATGAACTGTGTCTCACTTCATTTTCTTATCGACATGCAAGCAGATAAATTCATTTGCAATCCTGCATAACAGTAATATACTTAAAAATATTTTATACCCTTGTGTGTAAAACGTTAAGACCATGAAATTGCATTCACACTCACCAGACTGCATTTTTACGTGTATGATAAGCATGAACACAGATTTTAAGTCAGCAACATGGAAATCACATATAGCTATAAATAATTAAATTCTTTATCTGATCTAATTGTACACTTTAAGCCAAATGGATCTGAGCCATATTGAGTCTAAATGGAGCCTCAGAAAACATCTAGTGAGACGTCACTGATATGACAGGCTTTACATGAGGCATCTAGAGAAAAATGTGACACAGGGTAACTTCATCCTGGCATGCGATGGATAAAGTGAGAATATGTGTTTGATGATCTGGTATGTACTATTTGACATACATTATTGTATCTTACAGTGTAGCCACACATGGTGTCTGGACTAGTCTGCAAGGTGCAGTGATATTATTGAAGACCTACAGAAAAAAAAAAAAGACTTCCTCAAGAGGATCATTTAAACTTTACATAATGTAAACAGGACATTTCTAACTTTATCAGAACTGCAAAAGTTTAATATAGACTTTGGAAATAACAGCATACACTAGCTGCTTTTGAAATACTCTTATTCTGGGGAAAAACTTTTAATGTCTGGTAGCTAAACTTTTAAACGTATAGGCTTTAGTTAAACACTGACAGCAAGGACAAAGAGGACTGAGCAGTATAGAGAAAATCACAGCTGGTCTTGTTGTTTTTCACAAAGTGCTTCACTATATTCTGACAGCCGAATCACTCTGACAGTTTTAGGCTCTATTCAGCATTCAGGAGTGATCGTAAACACACTCAGACATAAATTCCCAATAATTTCCCAGCATTGCAACCTTCAAGCGGAAGGCCGACCAGACAGAAACCTGTCTAGAAATCAAATGTGACACTGAAATTTTGGAGACCTAGTAGCAGGTGAATAATAAAAAGGCAAGGCAAACACCTTTTTTTTTTTTTACAAATAAGAGCATAAAACAGGCTGCAACAGTCTCTCCTGCTGACTCACTCATATACATTCTGTGAGCAGGAAGGCTCTCACCACAATTGATTAGATACTAAACACTTATGATAAAAATACAGTAAAAACTTCCCTAAACAGGAAGAGGATTTAATTGTAATGGGAAGAATCCATCACTGTGCGCAGAGTGGTCGATCTATCACAACAAAGGAAGGAAAAATCTGGAAACAACTCATCTATTAGTCAGCCGTTATGAGAGATTAAATGATTTCTACTTTCCTTATATCAATTCAAAGGTTTTGCATGATTAAATATTCTGTGCAGTATACAGTAAGTTTCCAACCCACCACCTCTCTAATTTATAGTTCATGCTTGCCAACACTTGGTTCACTGACCAGTTGTAATCAGCTGAAGTCCCTTGAGTACACAACTTGTAAAATAAACATTAAATTCATGGAGAAAACAGTGGCACTTGAAGGAGCATTTAAAAGCAAAAATGGTACTTTAAGAAACAGTCCCTCTTTACCTGAACAACATTTGAACGTGTCATTTCTCCACAGTGTCACTGATTTGCATGAGATGTTTTCGTGCAGGCATGCCCAAGTCCAGTCCTCCAGAGCTGCTATCCAGCAACTTTTAGGTGTGTCCCTTCTCCAGCACACCTGAATCAAATGAACAGCTTGTTACCAGACCTCTGCAGAGCAGAATGACATGTGGATGGGAGTTCAGCCATTTGACTCAGCTGTGTTGGAGAAGGGATGCATCCAATAGGCTTTTTCCACCTACGTACTAGGCCTAGCCTGACACCACTACTTATAGCCAGGGGCGCACACATCCAGTCCTCAAGAGCTACTATCCTGCAACCTTTAGAGCAGGGCTTCTCAACCCTGGTCCTCAGGGACCCCTTCCCTGCATGTATTCCAGGTTTCCAACTCCACCACACCTGATTCAGATCAACTCAACTGCTCATCAACTTCTTTGCAAGCCTGCTAACGAGCCTTTCATCTGAGTCAGGTGTGTTGAAGTAGGAATATCTGGAAAACCAGCAGGGCAGGGGTCCCTGAGGACCAGGGTTGAGAAGCACTACTTCAGAGCGTCCCTTCTCCAACACACCTGAATCAAGTGAATGGCTCGTTACCAGGCCTCTGCAGAGCTGAATGACATGCACATGAGGTAATTAAGCCATTTGATTCAGGTGTGTTGGAGAAGGTGCGCTCTAAATGTTGCAGGATAGTCTTGAGGATGGGATGTGTGCAGCCCTGTTTGTAGCCATTTCCTCTCGGATTTTCCCAGGCTGATAAGATACATTTTTATCACCTACTCTGGGGTTCTGAAGGTTGAGTTTTGGGCTGAAAATGTGGACAGATTGCAGGCTGCTGTTGGCCAGAAACTGATCTCATGAAACCGGCTCCCAATCCTGCCAGTTTTGCTGCAAACATGGATAACAACGCTGGGTTTTCTAACCAGTAGAATTAGCAGGATAAGGAGATGAGGCGTTGTGAAAACAGACACCGTTCTGGTTATACTGTAAGCCATAAACTGACCAACAGGTAAGTCATGACTTAGATGTCTTCCATTGTTGCACCTTGTGTGCCACAAACAAATAATTTCATTACACTTACGAGCTGCCTTGTTATGATGACCCCGTCTACACTGAGGGGGGCCTTAATTCCCCTCAGTTGTCATAGAAAATGACTGGAACCAGTTCTGTGGTGTCTGTTGGAGTAAGGGAAGGTCTAGCAGGTGTTAGTGGGAAAAGCTTTCAAAAAATTGCAGAGTTGCAGCTCTTGAGGACTGGACTTGCCTTGGGCACTCTGCGTTTAAAGGAACGGAAGGGCCTGCTGCAGTAAAAAGCAGAAACATGAATAACAGCATAACTTGCATATAATGGAAGCCACCAAGTGAAGCCACGAACAATCCAGATTGTGAACGATGGACCAAATATGCAAAATCAATCAGCTCGTTAATCTCAAAGATGCCAACTGCAATTTAATGAGTTATCATTCTTGGCATTATTGCAGATTTAAATAAAGCTTAAGTGGCAGGACAAAGGAGGGCTTGGGTGGGATTCGATAGCCTAGACTCTCAGGTGAGAGTCATGCGCCCAAACCATTCAGCCAAAGGAATATCACCTTGGCCAAGTAGCCAGGGCGCATCATCACTAGGAGGCATAGTGACGGGGCCGTCAACTGTCACACTTGGAAGCGTTTCTGATCTAAATTAATGGCTTCCCACAACCACATCCATCTTGGTGATAGGATCACAAGCAAACTGTGTGAAATACAGATGTAAAGATGCTCAGGGCCGAATCAATATGCATTACAAAAAACACTTGATTACAGTAATAGCTTCAGGAGTCCCATCATGCCTGTTTGCTTCTTTTTCTTCTTTTTTGTGTTTATATATATATATCTAAAGACATGTACGTTAGGTAAAACAGGTCTCCCTTGAAAAAGAGACTGCGGTCTCAATGGGACCTACCTGTATAAATATAGGCTAAATAAATAAATATTTCTGTTGAACCACAAAAGCAATGTCAGGATTTCCACATATATATAAGTATTTTTCATTTACTGTATCATTACTTTTGTCACAAAAGTACAAGGTGCTTCAAAGAAAAAAACACCTTATTGGCTTCGAAGAACATTACTTAATTTATTCAAATACATAAATGCAGACAAGCAAACTGAAAAATGGAAATGAAAGATTTTAATACAAAACAATATTTCACTTTCCTTGAATTTCCTCAAACACAAAGATTGGTAAATATATTTGTTGGATGTAAAATGTCTCACCAAAGACGGACAGAATTAATCAGCACTGATGCAGCTGTCGCTTCCATCTCTGAAACAATGATAGAACAAGTCAGATGACAGCTAATGACATGCGAACCATTCAGACAAATGTCATGTTCGTCATCCACAGTCCCAACATACGAATGAAAATGGATGTTTGTGTGGAAGGAGGTTGAGTGTATAACAGAATGGGATGTGAATAAAATGGCTGGCAGCAGTTCCTATTTACTCCTTCTAAATGAGAATATAAACCCTAATGGAAATTTGCATAATGATTATGCTTTCATCTTAAAGGTTTTCAACCCAGATTGAATGCAGCACACATAATTAGGATAGGCTAGTTTTGTGAGGACAGTCAATGAAAAACCATAAAAACAACTTAATTTTTTAATACCATGTTTAGCCATTTATGCAGACCATTTAAAGCGAGGGAGAACTTTTGAACTGTCTAAAAGCATCCCGACCTCTCTAAAAAGTACTTGCACAAATATCCTAATGGACAAACTGGTCACAAGGATAACTGGACAAACACGTATGCATAATTTCTTTGTAAAGACAAAATATATATGCACACAGTCGTGCTTCATAGCACATTACAGTACATTGGCGCAGCCCAAAGTAATTGTTCTGAAGACCCGGGCCCTTGTGTTCGCAGTTAAAGCTGTGACTGGTGCACTTTTTTGTTGGACAGCATCCTGTTTGTAAGATTCAGAGGTAGGATGGGAGTCAAAGTACATGTCCTTCTTAGCTAGCAACAGAGAAAATCTGTGTAATTCAATATGTGATATTAGATAGCAAGTCTACGCCACAAGTTCAGCTGATTTGACAATAAACTGCTCCTGTTTGGTCAGCGTGAAAAAGGATGTAGTTTTTAGCCTCTTTCAAGTTGGAACTGATAGGCCTTCCTCACTGTGCAAGGGTGCGCGCAGGCTTACTGTGATATGCCTCCAAACCGCCAAGGGTGGTTGTAATGGGGCGAAATGGGCAAATGTGTGTTATTATACATCAAGCTAGTATTGCAAACTCTATCAAGAATGCTTGTGCTTTGTGTAGAAGAGCAGTGATAGAAGGCGGAGCTTCCTGTGTTTGGCATACATGAATTATGAGGTAGAATAGCAGGTGATGATTGAGAATGGAAAAAGATATGAAGTGAGAAACTTCATTCATGATTTTGACTCAGAGCATGGCTGCGATCCAACATTTTCCCCGTCAGAAGCTGTAGTCTTTAGTGCCTTTTCAGCTATACTAAAAATGGACACAAAAACCTGCCACACACTCCATTTCATATTTGATAAATCGCTTTGTGAGTGCTAAATTTTCATTTTCTCCTCCCAGCACACGCAAAATTGCATGTCAACGCCATATTCATTGCAGCAGATGTACTAACTGGATGCAGATGCACCTTTGAATGACGAAACCTTATTGCACTGTTAGATCAGTTTGTACATTTTTTTGCGCGTGCAAAAATAATTCATCTGAAAGATTTGCACGACAATGTTTTTAATCAAATTGTCATGTCAATGGGAACATTAACATTAGTAATGAAATTCTGTGTAGCAATTTTTGCGACTTTCTAAAATTTCATGTCGATTTTCTTAATATTTGCATCCAACAGATACACAATTGACCAATCAGAGAAGGTCCCTCGACAGCATCACTAGAACCAGTCATGAGCTATGCAATGTGTTTTTAAAAAAAGCTTTGCTTTTTTGCCGCTACTGTATCATGACCGATAACTGCAATTCAGCTCTTCAGAAACCTGCGGGTGACGTCCGTGGGTCTGTCCAAAAAACCTACAGTCTATAGTTACACTCCAGATACACAATAGAAAGGAAGTGAACACACAGGGGTCTCTGAAACAGGGTATCCCAAACTTTATTTTACTGGTATTATCAGAAGTACCATGTACCATGGAGAGCAGTCACAGTTAGTGGTGACACACATACAACAACCTTCTGCCTATCAGTTTATTTTTAACAAAAATTAACACAAAAGAGAAAATTATAAACGTACACGCTGGAAAAGCAAAAGTTGGGGAAAAGAAAAGAAAGGCATAAAGATAAAAAAAAGGGACAACCTTATCACAGACAAATGTGGTTACTGTTTCATTAACAAAAAATCCAAACAAAAAAAAAAACCCAAATCATTTAACAGTAATTCCCATCTACACCCAGTGAGAGCAGAGAGAGACAAAAGGACAGAAATGGTAGATGAAAGGGAAGTTTGGAGGTGGAGACGAGATATGTTGGAGAAGATGGATTAAGAAAGAAAGATAAAAAAGAAGGGATTTAGCAACCAGGAAAAATGACAGATTGTTCAGAATTAGACAGATGGTGACTTAAATACAGACAAATGATCCGACACAGTAAGACAGATGAGTACACATGCAGATATATTGTGCGTAACTAGAAATGGACGAACAGGACAGAAAACAGGTAGACACGGATACTGTTTCGAAAGCAGCCCAGCATATGGTACTCAAAAGAAAACGTGATACTGCCTGAAATGAGCTGAAAAAACCATCAGAACCACCTCCAGAAAAAGAAAAATACAGGGGAAAAGATGGAAGGAGAGATAAAATGAACCAGCTGGAGAAAAAAAAGAGAGGCAAGGCAGAAAAAGACTATCTTAAACTTCTCCAAAAAGGCAATATATGTCATTCTTGAGTGTAGTGAGTGTTTTGTTTCCTTTAAATAAATATGTAGAATTAATTCTCTGTAATTAGCGTGATGGCCATATAGTCCACCTCACTGATAACACTGTACAGTATATACACATTATTTCTTTAATGACAAAATAACCTTTAGATGTACATAGAGTATTCCTCAGTCTCTGTCGAAGAATACAGCCACGGTATTAGAAGTAGCAAGCAGTGTCTTTTTTGTACAAATAACCCATGCAACTCCCATATAGATTTAAGATACATAACTCCTTTAAGATCTCATCTCTCATTCAATAACAGCAGATATTGCCTTTTTAACAAAAAGAATTAATCAGTAATGTGCAATTACTTCAAACCAAAAGGCTTTGCAGCTTTGTTTAAATTAAACTGTTAAGCTCTACACACAAAATGTAACTGAACAGAAAAAAAAGAAACCTGAATCTGTACAACATTCAAACCTTTTTTTCTGTCAACACCATGGGAATGGGATACGATTCTCTATAACTATATACAGACATGTTATCATTCATGCACAGTGTCAACAAGTAGCACATTGACATTCCAAAATATGGAAAACATGGCATAGGAAGGAGGGGAGGAAGGGGGAAAGGGGTTTTGGGGGAGAAAATTCAGAACAAAAAAAATACTGCCTATTTTGGTTACTTTGGCAGAGACTAAGAAACAAAGATAGAAAGGGGTGAAAAGACAGAGGGACAGATAAGACACCATAACAATACACATGCTGGGCAGGAGGAGTCCATTTGATCTCACTGACCCAGAAATCAATGTATGGCTGTAACTTCATTTTTTTTTTTTTCTTTTTAAAAATTTTTCATCTTTGTCCTCTTCATATTCCTTTTCCTCCTTTTTCTCTTTAACATCCTTTTATGTTGTACTTGATAAATGTTACTTTATTAAGGGCAGAGAATAGCTCTGGTAAGTTTTTTTTCCCCCCCGGCAGAACATTTTCGCTCAGCTTGTACTGGCAGGGTTGTTTGTCCTTCCTTTCCCTCATTTACTTGACTGTCTGATGTTGCATTTATTTATTCCTCAGTCTCCCAGTCAGTCTGTCAAGGAGTGAACAAAGCAACAAAGACGTTTACATTAGAAGCAATATTGTTAATGGTTCACAACTGATTCAACACCATTGTATCGTTTTCTTTACAGGTACATTATCACTGTGGAAAATCAAAAAGCTAAATTTGTTTACATCAGAAGATATTTTGTTAACGAATCATCGAAGCTGTTTCACATAACAGGAACCAGTGCAATGCTTTTCCTTCAAAAAACCCGTAAAACCCTGCCCACGTTTTAAAACCCCATCACTGAATAATAAAAGAAAAACCCAAACAGCTGCAATCTTACAGCTTTTTACTACTCCTTGTTTGCTTGTAGTGTTTCTATGTACAGCGATGGCCAGGCTAACCATTGAGTCCTTGAACCACAGAAGTCCAAGCCAAGGCAGGAAGCTAAATTCAAGTGCTATTGCAAATCTTCACTAGGACAAGTTGCTCTACAGATTAATGAGCATGGGAGTTATTTACAAATTTGTTGGTTAAGTTAATCGAACCTGCTGGTAGCAGCCAACAAAGTGCTAGCTGTTGTTTAGCTTCCCACCTCGGTTAAACCCCGAACAGCTGTCAATCTGCCGTTAGCTTCATGTCGGACTAGCTTGTCAGTCAAGGACACACAAAGAGGTGGTACAACAAAGCTGGTAAAGCAAAAGAACTAATCTTGGGTTAAAGAAAGACATTAGCTCCTTGTAAAATTGCACAAAAATTAATTCGATGCAAAGACCTACGTTAATGCAAGCATTTTATCTTTGTTAGCTAAAGTTGATTAACATATTAGGTAGTGAGCACATTTTAAGTAAATCCAACATGATTTAGAAACATCCAAGATAATTTACGCCCCGTTGAAGTTACTCAAAACGTGGTGTAAACAACTTTCATGTTACTTTTTTCTTTTACACAAGCTAGCATTTATTTTTACAGTGTATAAACCTTCAGCGCCATGCCAGTGAAGAGACAAATACATACAAATTTAAATAGAAAGATTCAGGTTTTTTGTCACGTCTCAGGTTGTTACTTAAATATGAGTATTTGGTGTTTTAAGAAAGATCCGTTTGTTAGAAAACCCTTTACAGTCCAGACTGCAAATATTAAGTTTATGTTAGAAAGATTTCCCTTTGGCAAAACAGGGGTAAACTGCCACTCCAAGGCCTTCATACGAGAAAAGTACTCTTATGTAGAGCCGAACATCTTCTAGAGTTTGGCAAATGCAAGTAATGCAGCATCTTTGTATTTTGTCATTTCACAATCAAAACATTGTTTAGAGCTTCCATAAATGTTAAATTAAGTCATTTCCAAATTGTGCCACAACAGTAATAGAACAAATATGCAGCCAGTGATAAAACAGTCAGAATTATGTTGCCAGAACTCTGCAGCACTATATACTGTACTTTAATTTCATCCTATGTGGTTAGACTCTGCTGGCTGATCAATGGGCTATATGCATAACTTCACTACTTCCCTTAACTTCAGCCAGCACCTTTGTTTCCTGTCTTTTATTACTGACACATTGATTAATCCAGGTGTGCCTGACCTCAGAAACCATGCCGACAATGGCCAGACACACCTGGATCAATCAGTTTGGAGTCATGCATGTGGCCCATTCTATAAAACTTAGAACATTTAAAATATGAGTTTACAATGAAGATACTGTGGATTTACCAAACTCGTCCAATCCAGGGCTCTATTCAGCTCTATTCTCACTGGGGTTGAAAGCTGTCTGCGACAAGATTACGGCTAAGTTTACAATGGATTGCATCTAGTCTGGACTACTGACTTTACAGATAACATTTGAAACAATATTAAATTATACATCCAGGTAAAATAAAACAGGGAGATTCTGGTCAATTCCATTGCATACAGTAGTGCCATTTAATGCCTACTTGGTTAGTTTGTATACGCTGAGATCTTTGTGGTTTTAGCTGAACACCTAGTTAACAGTCTGAAGTCTAGACTTCTCTCACAGTCAAAGAGGGCTTGAGGATTTATGCACCTTTGGGCTCCTTTTTCACTTGTTAAGTCTCAGTCTTATGCTTTGGCAGCTAAAAGTTAATTTGACCCCTCATTGAAAAGTTTATTATTGTAATGTCTAGTCACTATTGCCAGAAAACTTGTCAGATTCTCAAGTAAAAGCCAAGTTTTCTTTAACGATTGCCAAACTTTTGTAAAATAAAAACATTTGCAGTCAGACCCCTGTCCCACCCTGCACACAGTGGTAAAGCTCAAAATCTAGTTTCAATAAGGCTGAGATGCGTTTTCAATCAAGCCAGTAAAAATGGTCCTAAATGGAACTTGTAGACCTTATTTGGCCCTGATTTGCATTTCTAAGCATTTTACTCTGTTTTATCCAGGATAGATCACAACATTGTCGCAGCCAATGACTGTCAATTCATTTGGCAAATATTTATACTCAACACAATTACTTTCCAACCTTTGACAGAAATTTGACATTTGACTGCAGATATTTTATTCATTAGTTGTATCATTTTAAATCTTGGCAGGATTTACTGCAATGATTTTTTTTCAACTTGTCCCTTATCATAGATTAGCCCAATATACATCACTTCTCAGAGCATAATTGATCTGTTAATTTAGTTATCACACTGTTAACTCTACCTAATCAGATCCACCTAGTTATCCATGCTTGAGAGCAGAGTATGAAGCCAACTCCCTTTCTGATACAGGACCCTGCAAACAAGTACATATGATCTCAATGTCCTACTATATCACTTTCTTCAAACCTCTGAGTTTGTCAAATGCAGGCTGGTTGAGATTAGACTGTTTTTGCAGTACAACAATATCCACCCATTCCTAAGCAGACTTCTGCACCAACAGCAATAGTCAGTTAAAAAAAAAGCTATTCTGTCATCTGATGGCTTTCATTATTAAGACTTCATGGTGCCAAGTAATGACACCTGTTAACTCATTTCTGCATGACTTGATGAATCACAAGATTGCATGATGATTCTTTATTCAAGAGGTGACACTGAGCCTTGAATAAAGCAAAATGAAAGTCAGATGTTAAGTGCTTCCTTTGGGTTAAGGCCTTGACTGTTCACTATTTTTTTTGTTTTTGTTGCTGTTTGTTTCTTTTTTACATTATGAGTCAAAGTGGCCAGGGGATTGACATTGCATTGATGGTTTCATATGGAAAAGAGCTGAATGGAGTTAATGGGTAGGTTGTGTTAGAAACTGGGAAAGGCTTCCAACAGGAAATGTTTAAACCTCACCTAACTGTGTACTTTGGAAAAGAGGTTAATTTGATCCTGTGCTCAGATAATTTTGTATACCTCATCTTAAAATACAATGAGAATGTTTCCATGTCTTCTTATGGTCCATGTTTTATTGCCACAATAACACAGAGTCCTACCATTTAAAATATCAATGTATGAGGTTTAGCGATACAAGCTCCCAGTAAATAGCTCTCCAATTACCAATCTATGCCAAGAATTACAAATCAAGGGTTAAGGTTAGGGATTAGTGGTTGTTACAAAGCCCTTGAGGATTATGATTGGTCCACTGACCAGCCAGGGGAGAGGTGCTGAAGACACACAGGGATGTTAACTGGAGCTGTTGAATGAACCAAGCTGCATCAAAGTGAGACGTAAGAAACAAAAGAATGCTGGTCTGGTTTCACAGAGCATGGTACCGATGTTTTTCAGAGTGTATTGCAATGGTATTACGAAAAAATAATGGCAGGAATCTCATTTGTGGAAAATTATAACAATTCCAAAGTTAAAAACCAAACACACAAGATTAACTTCAATATTATGCAATGATTATAGTTTCTCTAACAGTTTTTAACGGTAAGGTGGCCGGTTTGCCTTCTCAGGCACGGCCTTAAAGGTAAAAGCACACTATCCCCTTCTTGATTCAAATAAGACCTTAAATCATTTACATCTACAGTATGAAGCAACAGAACGAGGGCCCGTTTAGGAGCGCATGGCATTACCAAGACATTCAGAAGGAAATCAGTGGAGCTGCAATGCACGTTCAGCTCTATATTATACACACACATCTGACTTCAGCAATTATCAAAAGCTTTCGCCTCACTTCATATGCTCTTATGAAAGAGTCCGACTCAGCATTTCTACAAGCTAGGAGAGCAAGAGTCAAAAAGACCTTGACTACGAAAGCATTTAGTCTCACGCAGAAACAGCAAAAATGAGGCGTTTTTTTTTCTTCTTCACAGTACTTGACCATCTTCCCACATCACACAAGCACAGAAACACACCATCACACACAGTTTGTAGTCATTGAGCAGTTGTGGCAATAAATTCCATTTCTTCTGATTGTGTTTTCGGAAGTGTGGTCATGCATGTATATACTGGTATTTTTGTAATGGGAGATAATTAACTCCAACTAGAGGAGGCTTAAGGTGATTGCTGTTGAAGCTGCACCCCCACCTTTTTGAGCTTGATTGGTCTGTTTTAATCTCTACGTTGAAAATTGATTTAGATTTCTCTATTGTTGAACCAGCTGGAACACATTGTATTTTTTATGCTGCATTTATGTTTGCAACTTCAAGGATTGTTTCATGAATTTAAAGTTGGTTTCAAACAACCTGATGGGTTTGGATTGGTGGATGGAGGCAAAAAAAGAAGAAAATAATCCTTTATCCCTTTTCCCATCAAAATTTCCATTTTCTGAGTGATTTCTCTAGCTGCTATGATTCTCATGTTTATTATTGTCCCTCCATGCATCCGTCCCTCCTTCAAGTCTGTTTTTAGATGCTTTAATGTGTCCTTCATCTGTACATCCATCCATTCATCTGTTATGCAACGTTTTGCAGAGAGGGAGGGAGTGAAAGATCAATGGGACAGCCTTAATTTCCAAATCTACCCATTCATCCTCCTCCCATGGTTTCTTCCACGTTGTCGTCCTTCTTTCCCACCCTTCCCTTCTTCATCTCCCATCATCTTAAAAGCCTTGGATGTGGCAGTAGGCCTCCAGTGAGGAGAAGAGAATGTAGAGGAGCCACAGGCTGACGAACAACATGGTGGTTAGGACCTTGGCAGTCCGGGGCCCGCCCAGCTCTCCACCAATCTCTGGTCGCCGTCGGTACATCAGAGTGGCGACACAGATGAAGGCAAAGATGGTGAAGAGTGTGACGGAGAAAGCCAGTGTGCCAGGATTCACCCTGAACTCCTCCCCCTTGGATTGGTGATATATGGCAGCAATGGACCACGCTACCTGTCAACCAGCAGCAGAATAGAAGCGTAAATAAGACCGTCACCACATCTAACAGAAGGAATCACACAGTTGTTCATGCAGAATTAAAAATGACACTTTTACGGTAGCGTACACATAATTAGTACTGCAGCAAGATGACAAGCGCCACTGTACTGTCAATCATTGCAACGTTAATTAAATAAGCTGCACTTACCCCAATGCCCAGGAAAACATTGACAGCATTGGAGCCTGTCACATTACCGATGGATGCGTCTGCATACTGATCTTGGATAGCGGCTACCTTACTAGCAAATGTATCTGGATGGGGAGAGAGAAGGAGGAAGACAAAAAATTTCAGTTTTAATAATATCTACAATCCTTGTTGTTTTCCCTCCACATATGAAAACCTGTCTTTTTTCCTACTAAAGAGAGCAAGATGTAATTAACTTATGTATTTGGTGGATGTGCCCATTGACTAGGGTGTGAGCACAGAAGATGCAGTATGGTCTATCAGGGATGTGAACAGTGCCATTTATCTGTCCAAATATACAAACTACTGAGTCAAAATGCAAAATTGCTAAATAAGGAGTGACAATATCAGACTACAGTATCTGCACTTCCACCAGTGTTAAGTGTTCTGTTCCAGTTTGTGTATCAAATCTTGACTTGTTTGGAGCAACAACAGAATTGTTCAAAATGCTGGAATTAGGTTTTCAGGTGTGAGCAGTGGAATTATTGCTGAATGGGTCATAGTTTACAGATGTGAATATGCTGTCTTGATCCCCAAACCTCAAATACATGATTTAAACTGGTGAAAATACCATTTCCAAGATAACACGAGACGGAATTAAAGGACAAGTGCTAGTTTGATCGACAAATGTCTGAGTGCCTTTGTACGTGCCCCAATAGTGTGAAGTGCAACTGACTTTTACATCGAACTAAAATGCAAGAAACCATGTTAAATCAGTGACCAATTTTATATAATTGTATTGGTTGGAAATATCTCAAAATGGCATTTACTGATTCATCCATCAAGAAAATTTTTAAACTCTGCTGAGATTGGCCCAAACCCAGTCCTTCCCTGGTACCAACTCATGGTACCATTCTTCTGTCGCCTAGGGATTGTATCTGAGGAAAGCTTGTTTCATATACTCATGCCCACATGCAGCCACACTAAGTTTTCTTCAGTGCAAGCAGATTTACACCCTTGACTTCAACATAATTTAAGAGCTTCAACGACACTTTTTAAAAAATGGATAACCCTAATTAAAACATAACAGTTACATTTTTCTTATAAGACAGAGAGCCTTAAATTAGAAAACAGTCTTCAACTCTGCTAGTGTTAATTCCCTGGCAGTCAGAACACGCAGGATTTGGTCCAAGATCAATAATTTACAAGGCCGAATCTTTCTTTGCGGGGACAAACGAATCTTGGCCTGGCTGCTAAATAGTACTATGCTGCTTTGTCCCAAAAATTTCCCCCTGGTTTAATTTTTGCCAAGCTACATTAGCTCCAAAGGGACACTCCTCTTCACTGTACTGACAGAAGCACTGTACACGCTGCCAAATCATAACAATAGGCTCTTCAGTGAACAAATAGCCAAATGGTCAGCACTCTCTTCTCCCACTAAATTGCTGGCCAGTCTTTCTTTGCAAGTGATGTCATCTTTTTATCTGACAGATACAGTGAAAGACAAAAAAAAAAGAGAAAAAGGGGGAAAGTAAGGGATGAAAAGACAAAGGAAGGACTTCCAAGAAATGTCAGCCAAGCTGGACCTGGAAGAGAGGACTGAAAAAGGGGGCCGAAAGAAGAGATCAAGGAGAAAGGAGAGGGTGAGAGGATGGTGGGTGACAATGGACCAGTGATGGCGTCCAGGAAAAGATGAATCTGCTCAAACACCTTAAAGCTTTTAAGGCTGTTCCTGCTGGGCTCTACTGTGTGTATGTGTGTGTCACAGCTCTGATTCCGTTTGCCCGAACGCATACATGTGAGAATTTCTGTATAAAGTGCCCACATGTAAACTGTGTTTGTTTATGAAAGATGCCACCTGGGTCCAATCAGATGCTATGCCTCCACCAGCTGGCAAAGGAATGCATGTCTGTGCTTCAGTTGCTCTGTGAGTGTTGCGAGCCTGATTGAGTGGGAGAGTGCGTGGGTGCTTGCATGTTCAGTAGAGGCCTGTCTATTTGTGTGAAACAGGTTCCACTCTGCAGCTCCTTCTGTGACAGTATGTCTCCCAAGAGAGCTTTCTGCCCTTTCCCTCTACCTGTCTGTCAATCATCCAGGGTCTGCCTCCCCTCTCTACCTAATCCTCCTTCCTTTCCATCTCCTCTGCTTCTCTGTTCCCCATTACCTCCTAAAATGGGAGGACACGCTGGGGATTATTGATGTGCTCAATATGGTCAATTCCATGGTATGTTTAACTTTGTACAATACTAGCAAGGAAGGACAGAAAAAAGAAAATTTGAGGGTTATATGCTACATAATTTTGGGATGCCTTGTTAAGAATCGTTACAGTAGACAGAATTACAAAACCAGCACTTTTTTAAAATTCCCAACTTGAACTGGTACCTGGTCAGGAGCGCTTTTGCTTCAGTTTTCAATGCATAAGGTGACCTCTTTATTACTTTCAGGTGATCTACAAATTGCTAGTTATTGTTGGAAGGCAATAAATGTTGCACCAACAGTAGACACATATGGGAAAACATTTTACAGTTTTCATTTATCAACAAATATACTTGACCATATAGAAAAGGGGGACAAAGGAGTAAATTCTTAGCAACATCATGGCCGGACGCATAAATGCACACACTGCATTTTGGGCCCTTATCCACCAGGCAGAGGATCGGCCTTCAGGTGATTGTTTCTTTGAATCAACACTTAAAGGGACTTGAGGCAAGATTAAGAAATGAAAATCGCGACTGCTGTGACTGCCGCGACTGGTGCTTCAGGCAACTGCAGCCACGAGCCAAGCAGTCATGGGAGCGTGCACAAATGCGACCATCTTCTTCCTGTATAAAAACTGCGGATGTAGCGTCATTTGACGTCACGTCCACAGGGCAGCGCGGCAAATTCGGACACCGAATTGCAGCGCATTTTGCAGCACACAGCCTGTTCAAGGCAACAGAGAGAAACGTCGTTGGAAATGTTATTTTTGGCATTTAGCGCTTCATCACTCATTAGTATTAAAAAAAAATGGACATGCATGTTTTTTTTTTTTTTTTAAATTCCTGCCTCTAGTCCCTTTAACAACATGACCATGTGGAGAGAAAAAAAATAAAGACAAACCGTCCTTTGTCAGAAGAGACGATCTCTGCATCACATGACTAATATCTACTACTGCCCCCCCCCCGATCTGGCAGGTTAAGTCTTCTTAAGCAGGTATACGGTAGATTTTATAGCGAGGGGACAATTGGAACATGTCTTCGCAGTCAGATTAGTATTTTGTTTGCCAGATACTGGCAACATGAGACAAACTACCGAACTCTCACGAATGATTGATAACATATTGCTCCACAGGCAAAAAAAAAAAAAAATCAATAGCCAGATTTTCCTTTCCAAATGTTGTCCCTTGCACTGCTGGCTTAACTCCTGATGCAACATTACAACTGACAGTTGTCTCGACTAGTACATAAATTCCTGATCTTTAAGATATCAATAATGCAAGGTGGGTTTCACACATCGTCTTACACACTCTGCTTCTAGTGAACATCAGTCAATTCAGCTGGAGTTAAAAGTACATGGACACATAGGTAAGTTTAAGATAATTAAACATACAGATTAAATGGTTAAACATATAATACTGGCTAGCTGGTTTTCATGATGTTTTTGACAACAACAACAGGCTACCAAAGTGTTGCTCATCTAATAATTTTACACCCTGGACTGAGAAACTACATACTGTATGTAGAGACATGTTCTAATTTCATAAATTCTGCTGAGACTATGCTGCATGAAGAAACCCAACAAAGGGCCCCTCATCACTGCTGGCTCTTAGATTGACCGTGTCTTTAATAATTTAATGCTTTTCCCACCTAATACATGCTTCCATAAAATGCATACTGCAGCTGTTACTGTATGTGTCCAGCTCTATAATCTCTGTGTGCCCAAAAGCAATGGTTTGGGATATCCAGTGTACATCCTGTGCACGCATCAAGTTTCCTAATTTCTTAATAAGGCTGAAAATGTACTTGATTTAATGACATGTAAAAGCGCTTATCATGGCGGCGTTGCATATTTTGCATTTTTTTCAAACTTCCTTTGTGTGTGTCCTCAGAAATTAACTCATTCACTGCCACTGTCATTTTTTTAGCCATATACAGCGGGGGAAAAAAAAAAGTATTGAAATTTTCACAAGATGTTGCCAGATTGTCACCAGACTGTGTTCATATCAATAGCTCTACTAGAATATATTTTGGGAGAAAAATGTTGACGTGTTAAATACACCCACCCCCCCCCCGCGCTGTATACAGCTATAGATGTCAATGGCAGTGAATGAGTTAACATTACAAGTTCAGAAGCTAATACGCGAGTTATTGAGGGGGGCAGTGTCAGGATCAATCTGACCAGAAGTTAGGTCAAAGGGTCGACAGCAGTAAAATGATGGAAGGTTTCGAAGACAAGATGTGGCATGCTTGTTTTAAGGGACTTTCATAGCATCCACCAAACCGCTGCTGTCATTTTCTTCTTATGCAATAGCAAATTTAACAACATTAATCGCCTCCATTTTCACCATATTCATAGTTTTGTTCACACCCTGCAAATTTTCTGCTTCTCTACCTGGTCTGTGTTGCCCAGTTCACCCCACCAGCGGAGACCTCTGGTTAACAAGTGTAGTAGACAAGCAATTATGAACAATAACGCTCACACTGGAGCTGGTTGCATATGCAAGCACAAAGTTAAACAGCAAGTATATTTTTGGCCTGTTAATCAGTTAAAAATACCTGTACCTGATTTTATTTTAATCTCTCTCAGAGAAATGCTTTCTACAGGGTATAATGTGTGTTAAAGAGGTAATTTCATAAAAATAAATCACTCATTGATTGCGTATATGCATGAATCCAGGCCTTTTTAGTTTAGGTTTCTAAGGATGGCGTGACGCTCTCTTCATGCCAATGTGGTTCGTTCTACATATGTTTCGGTTTACAATCAGCCACTCACAGTGTTTTCTAACGAGAAGCGCCCTCCTCTCTCGCGTGCACAGCAGCACTTGTAAACAGAACCGCATAAGCATCAAAACTGAGGAGGAGAGAGACTTGAAACGCAGGAGAAACCAAAGAAGGAATAAAGTTTGTGTTCTCGGTGGATTGTACTGAAGGTAGAGAGCAGCCGGACGCCTCGGACTGAATGTGGACTCGAAGTCCGCCTGGACAGGTATTTTTTTCAATAACTTTCTTCTCAGTAACATTTACGTCCTCGGGTGCTGGCGATTCCTCTGCTGGTCTACCGTATATAATAGTGATATTTACACCGTAACACGATTAAGCTTTACATCACTGCTTCTCTAAGTGGCCGGTTAGAAACTTTATCAGGCTGTCATGTTGTAATGTCGCCTATAACATCATAACTCGTCATAATTGTGCATCTGTGTACATAACTGTAGTTACGGTAAACTACCGGTTATGATAGAAAATGTCATTTAGCTGATCCGCAGCCATTTACTGCAACCAAAACAGTAATTTAACTGGAAGACAAGTTTTCTCTGGAGAGTTTCTTGAAACGTGCACGTTATTTCGCGCATGTTGAATGGGAGGAGAGATAAACGAGAGTAGGAGCATTTCTCACTGGGAGAAACAGTTTGGGGCGGGGCTTACAGTTCAAACTACACTCTTCACCTTGCTCACGGTTCGCAAATGTGCAAAATCAGGTATAGCGCCTTTAAGCAAAAAAACCCACAGTAGATGATTTTGAAACTTTAAATATGAAAAACTAATGTCTTAGTACTTGTCCCAACTATCTGACAGTTTATAACTTTTAATGATAAAAAAAATGGGAGTTACACTCTCTTCGGCTGTAAATTAACATTAACAAGAATCCTTTTTTTAAAAGTCATTGTTCTGTCAGATCCTGACATTACCTTCCACTGTATTTTAGTTAATCATTAACATATTTATTCCATATTACTAAAATACCGATAATTTAACATGAACATTGATTATAGAACATAAAAAGCTGGTATCAGAGGCATCAATACTACCCCACTACAAACAACATGCAATTTGCATTTAAACATTTTGATAAAACAACAGTATACTTAAAATGTACTGTGTAGTTACAGGCTCTAACTTAATCCCGCAAACAAAAACAAATCTGTGTTTGATTTTCTAATTCTTTTAAAATCTTCTCTTCCATGGCTCTCTTCAGGGCTTCTATGTGAGGAGATGTGTGTGTGTGTGTGTGTTAACCTGGCTAACTGTGATAAACGAGGTTAATCATCATGGCACCGCGGCACAGGATGGGTTTTATTAACTGTAATAGCCACGGTACCAGAGCTCAGTCTCTTTGTGCAAGAGTTTGTGTTTGAGAGATCCCAGGGAAGTTCTGCTAATAAGGCCGAGGGGCTCAGAAAGGATGAAGCACTTTGTTTCCATTTACAGCTTTAAGCATTATGTGTGTGTGTGTGTGTGTGTGTGTGTGTGTGTGTGTGTGTAGTTTTCAAGCAACTGTATTCACCCATAAAGCAGTTGATTGCAAATGTGTATTGTTTTATTTTTTCAGGTACGTGGCCATTTTTCTTGTGTGCATGTGTGTGAGAAACTGTTTATAAGGCATTGTGTTTATCCTCCAGCTCCCTAAATAGGAGGACAGAGAGCACCTGAGCCTGACATGAATAATAGACCTATGCTAATAACACATGGTGCTCCCAGTAAGTGTGTGTGTTCCCAAGTGTGTAAAATGTTTCTCTCATCTACTGCACACTTTATGTGCATGTTTTAGCTTAAATACCAAGCATTCATTTAAAAAAATCTTGAAAAACTTAAGCCACTTAAGTAATCTTTATAGACCAGGTGTTTTTTTTTAAGCCAATAGTCTAACTTGGGTTTTAAGATGGACAGTGATTTTAAATTGGACCAGCAGATCAGCTCTGTCGTGAAGTCCGGCTTTTACCGCATCAGACAGCTGGCTGAAGTCAAGCCTTTCCTTGCACAGCAGCACTTTGAAGCAGTAATCCATGCCTTCGTTACATCTCGGCTGGATTACTGTAACGCACTTTAATTTGGGGTGAGCCAGTCCTCCCTCACACGCCTCCAGTTGATGCAAAATGCAGCCGCCCGCCTTTTAACTGGAACAGGTAAGAGAGAGCACATAACCCCCATCCTGGCTTCCCTCCACGAGCTGCCGCTGCATTTTAAGATTCTTTTTTTTGTTTTTAAATCTTTAATGGTTTGGCCCCTCCTTACCTCTCTGAGCTTCTCCATCCCTACACTTCTGCTCCGTGCCTCAGGTCAGCTGACCTGCTGCTCCTGCAGGTACCGAGAGCCAGACGGAAGCTCAGAGGGGACAAAGCTTTTTTCAGTTGCTGCTCCAAAACTGTGGAATGAGCTCCCCCTCCCAATTAGACAAGCCTCATTACTGTCCATTTTTAAAACTTGTGTTAAAATCTGTTTTTATTCTTTGGCTTTCAACACAGCATGAGGCTCTTTTTTAGTGTTGTATGGTTTTAGTTGTTGGTTTTATTTGTTTTAAATTATCTTTACTTATTTATTTTTATTTGTTTTATTCTTCAAGTGTTTTGTTGTTTTAGAATTATTTTAACTATTTTCTTGTTATGTACAGCACTTTGTTCCAACTGTTCTTGTTTTAAAGGACTCTATACAGTAAATAAAGTTGAGATGAGTTGATGTGCAGAGTGGTGATGTCAACAAGAAGCCTGTAGCATTTTCATAGAAATTTTGTTTCTACTGTACATCTACGTAGGATAAGAGATAGTGGTCGGTTGAAATGTATGTGCAACTCTTATCAGGTAATAAGAAAAACATCTCCTTGAATTTGGGGGTGAAGCTTCTTTAGGATTTCCTTCGTTTAGCAGTAGTAAATTCATGTAATCATCCTCTCTTAGGCATGACTCACCAAACCCTTTGGATATGTATAAAAATAAAGTTTGTAAATGGAGCGTATGGGGCTCACACATCCTCACCTGGGACAGAGGTTCCCAGTGCAACAAATACAACTGCTGTGACAGAGTCTTTCAGGCCCACTGTGCAGCCAAAATGAGACGCCAGATCACCTGCAATCATAGAAGAATATGCATCAACACTGTACCCACAACTTTAATGTACATTATCTGTAAAGAACAGTATTCTATAAGGCTAAAGTATCCTGTATTAATATTTACTTTCAACATTTATAATTTCTGATAATTACTGGAGTATAAATATAAGTTTACCAATGACAGCAGTGAGCAGTCCGATCATGCAGATGGACACGACAAAGCAGGCCCAGCCGCTCCAGTAGTCAGTGGGCGGGACGAAGGCGAACAGAACTTTCCAGAAGACGGTGAGAAAATGCATGACGTAGTCAAAACAAGATGGCAGTTTCTCCTCCCCGCACTCTTCGTCGTCATCATCTTCACCTGGAAGTAAGGAAGAGTGTGTAAACGGGAGGCATGCTGAGCTCCAATCAAGTTTGATCTCTCAAAACATCTCACTTGCAGGACGTTTGTGAGCAGAGTAGTGATGTAGTACCAGGAATAACTGCATGAATGAGTTAACACATGAAGCAAAAAACGAAGGTTTGCTGTACATGGATGATGAATTTGGTCAGTGGCTAAAGATTGCAGATTTTTGCTGTGATTGAAAACGGAAGACAGTGATTCTGAAAGCAATCATTCAACTGATCATTTCCGTATTGAGACACCCAAAGAAATGATCATTAAAATGCCATCCTATATTAAAACAAAGATGTAAACTTAACAGATTCACTCTGACAGAATTAACTTCTGACCCACTTGCCAGACAGGTCTGTGTGTGCACGACGTCAGTACCAGAATCCATTATTCCCTCAGGACATGAACTACAGCCGAGCCCATGCTGTGCTTGGTTCTGTTTAAGTGTGCATGTTGAGTAACTAATGACACGAAGAAGCAGAAAGTCTAAATGTCTTTTCCTGCTCAATTGAGGACAGCAGTTTATGCTTTTCTGCTTCAGTTAGAAATGAGGTGAGTGAATGAATAAAACTACCTGCAGCTTCATTAAAAAGCATCCTTTGAATGAATGCCATCAATTTCACCCTTCTTACTTGCTGCATACTATTCACTCATAAAGCTGGCGATGTGTTCAACAAACCAAACAGCAGCAGCACGCTGAACAGAGACAACTTCAGGTAATGTCTGGTGGATAGTTTATGTGCCAAAGGAACTTTAAATGTTATTGTACAGACATATTTTGTTGTATATCATATCAATACTCATGCATGAAAATAAAATCAGGATTGTGCTGCTGTATGTGCGTCAGATCAAGTTAATTTATAAGTTTATTTGTAATTTTTATCTTAGTTTTTACTACTATAAATGTTTATAGTCAACAGAAAAACAAAGTTTGCCTGTTGATGAAAGATATTAAAGGATAAAAAGGGGGGAGGGGTTAGTTTAAAAGGTTTACAAATAATAGAGAATGATAGAAGTATGCAGGGTGTAAAAGGGAAGAAATAGAGGTAAAGGAGAAGGGGGGGGGGAAATCATTAAGGGTTAAGAATTTAAGGGTTTCATGACTGAGTGGAGGTCCGAGGTCAAACTGAGGTACCATCAATGCGAAATAAAGTAGATGGGGTTTGCACTGTCACTTTCAGAGAAGGGCTCGCATATTTTAGCAAGACTATGCTAAATCACATACTGCATCCATCACAGCAGCGTGGCCTTGCATGGGGAGAATTAAGGTGCTGAACAGGCCTGCTTAAAGTCCAGACCTTTCACCAAAAGAAAACATTTAAAGCATATTGAAACAACTCAAATAAAATGGATCTCTGAAAGTTCTGCACAAGTCTGTAAATGACCCATTTACGAGTCAGGTGTGCAGCAGGGAAACATCTAAAATCTGCAGAACAGCTGGTGATTCCTGTCTGATAATCATTAACTTGTTCACACAGACATTTAATCTTTGTGCTAAAGCTTGTAAGGTTGATGGTGATCTAATGTGAGAAGTCAGTCAAGCCGAGCCAGATCAGTTTGTTGTAATATCAAAATATGGATATTCAACACAATGACTGATTTACTCCATAATACAGGAGAGCCAGGAGTTCCTACAGATGTCACAAATCTTGTTTCATGCAATCAAAAATAAATGTATCAAATAATCAACTATAAATGAACAGCAGAAGGTCAGTGGGGAGGGCAAAATCCTCAATTCAGCAACGGTTAGCAACAGGAACAGACACACGCTAATGAATTATAAAACAAGTCCCTTTACCTACGTTATGTCACATTTTACTGTCAGCAGCTCTCCTTCCCTCCCACACAGTCTGTCATGGCTGAATGAAGCCATTTCTCTCATTTCCTTTCTGCTTCTGGTTACGTTTATGTGCCCTTTTATCACAGCCTTGGTCTCTTACATCTCTTTTCATTTTCTGACCCTGTATGCGTCCTTTTTTTTTTTACCTTTACAGAAGAAAAAAAAGAAATCACACTCTGCAAACATTCCCCAATGAGGAAGCTGGTTCCTATTTGTGGGTAATTCAGTGTGAATTCTGAGTTTTAAACTGCCAGTTAAAATCAACATTCACTATTAACTCATTGAAGGTTTTGCCTCAGCTGTTGGCTTTCGGGCCTTTTCCATTGCAGCTGCACACGGCACGGTACAGCACAGCACCACACATGCTAAAGACAACCAGGACGGTTTTTGTTTCCACACAGGAGAAATGGTAGTCTACCCCCTGAAAGTGGGTGTAGTAGACGCGGTCGAGACTGCCGTGACGTCACTGCCGTGCCACGTGGTGGGCAGTAAAGTAAAAACAACAATGGAGGCATTGGATGATATGAGGTGTTACTGCTGCTGTTGATTTCTCTGTGGCTTTTAGTCACCGAAAACAGAGCCAGATATTTTTAGGAGAGGCAAGGCGAAACATGTATGACGCGTATGACGACAACTTCCTTTGGCCAATCAGTGGAGAGCCATCAGGTACGTCACGTTTTGTGTAGGTTCAGCACAGTTAGAGCTAGCTCTGAAGCGGGTGCGAAAAAATCCTAACGGCTCGTAATAAAGCGTGCCGTGTGGAAGGGTTACGAAAACGGGCAGTGGAAAAGGCACATTCCTCCAGTACTGGGATCCAGTGCTACACATTCATAGATGAGTAATGTGGTTAACATCTTCACTTTGACAGTGAAAACCTCTTAGAAAGTGCTGATGAAATGAGATGGAGGCTGCTGAACTAAATTCCCTCCGAGATCAACCTCAACCAGCTGCAGAAGCCGACATCGAGTCTGTGACAATGGTGATGTGTTGCCGTAGGAAACATCCAAAACCTGAAGGACAGTGGCCTTCAAGGACCAACTATGGACATCCTTTAAGTAAAGTCTTTCCTTGATAAAAGTTTCACTTTCTGTAATGCAACATTTTAACCTCAAACTCAAACAAAAACAGAAAAAATATCTACTGGTTCATGTTTACACGTGCGGGTGCACACAGGCTGTCCTGTTCAACACCTTAACTCACACAAGCAACAGCATATTTTCATTATTGGCTATGCTTCAATCCTCAACAAGCTCATTTACAAGCACCTTGATGTAACCCAGTCAATGTCAGTGTTACTTTCTGTAACACTGACATTTATTTGTACCCCATGAAGATGGGAAAGATCTTATGTTCTTAAGTTGGGTGTCTTAAAAGCTGAGAGGGTTGGTAATATTTTTCAAGTCACAGCATCAAAAATATTTTGTACAAACCCAGATTATGAAAGAATGTATGAAAGATCTGCTACAGGTGCCAACTTACTATAAAAGCAACAGTCAGTGAATTTAAGAACATTTATTTTGGGCCAAAAAGTTTACAGAACTCTGGAACCTTTATAAATAAAAAAGTACTACTTTTTAAATGATTAACTGAAATCTGGATGACTTATTTGTGTGACTGCACACACAAATTCATGTTGTGGGCTTGGCTTATACTTCTATACTCCCTCATCCCATTTCACTCCTGGCACAAGATTTTCTCATTGCCTCTTAAAATCTATGTTCAGACTAGATTTTCTTGCTCTCTCAATCTCTTCATTCTTGGTCACATTTAACCGATACAGTCTAATTTAAAGGAACATCTTCTGTTAGCTTCTCATTTCATCCATTTTCCCTTCACAGCTGACCGTCACTCTTGAAATGCCACCATCAGGTTTTCATATTACTCTGTGTGTGTGAGCCTCACTGGTTTCTACAAAGTGGTTGCTAGCCTTATGAGGTAAACAAACCATAAAATACAACCCACACAAAATAAAAACACTACTATACACACAGATGTTTCAAAAGCAATCTGATAAATCTGGTATCTCATATTTTACCAGAGAAAGAAACATCTCATCTGCCTCACATATTACTTTTTTCTTGCCTCACAGAGGTGGTAGATTGCTCTCATCTCTTGCTGCTCACTGAGCGTGCCCAGAAGCTGCTTTCTCACAGGTCGGACAGATGATAGACTGCAGCTCCTCTCTACAGGCAGCTAGCCAAGCGAGGTGTGTGTGTGTATGTGTGTGTCCATCAGTATGTCTGCATGTGATGTGTGCTTCAAGTGATATGTCTGCTCGAGAGACCTGTAAGAAACCTTCATACCAGTGTGTGTTTATACAAACCAGACTCAAACACGGGTGCTGGGGTATAAAAGTGATGTAGTCAAACAAGCTGCTGTGCAGACAAACCCCAAAAGCAAAACCTCAGAGGCGCTCAAAAAAAACAACCTTTTAATCTTATTCCACTATTGGAGAAAAAGACGTGGGATAATTTGTCAGGCTTCATGCGTCTCCGCCAACGGGGATCAAAAGAAAAATGACACTCATGGAAGCAGGACATCAATACAGACACGTTCACACAGATGATACAAGTTCAAAATCCCAAACAAGGGTAAGCAGATCACACACCCAGAGCATTGAAGGAAATATCACACACACACCCGCACACACAAATGACAGCCTGAGAAAGACAGCTTGCCATTTGTCCATGCATCTTCAAACGCAGGGCCCCTATTTTTGCCTCTCATTAATGTTTCTGACACTGAGGATTTCAGTCAAAATTCAAAAAATAAATGTCATGTTTTCGAAATCCCCTTTGGTCTCACGGTGTTTCTGAAAAGAGATCCACCAATATCAAAACCTCTTCTGTCCTGCAGATAAAAAAGATTTTAACTAACACTTTACCTTAGTGTCCCAGCCTTAAACTGTACTATAGTATGACAGCTGCATGGCTAATTATGTGTACATAGCGCATCACACCGACAGTAGTGTTTATATTCATGTTCCGCTGGTCCCGTCATCCTGTCTGGATACACATGCAGTCACCAGAGGGCTTAAAGCAGACAGTTAAGTCAGAGTCTCTCTTCACTGCATAAAATCATTAACGTCACTTCATAGTCGAAACCTTTGAGGAGCCGGTTTTATATTTTACTCAGAAATAACTCCCACCATCCATGAAAATCCATTTGAGTCGGTCTCAGTTGTTCTCTGTCAAACGTTATGAGCTGTTGTCACATGGCTCATCACTGAATGAGCCTGCAAGTCTCTTTGATGAGTTCACAAATAAAGCAATTAAATAATCAGTGAGTGAGTCAGTCATCGTTATTTGTCATCTATAGATTGAAAATAACAGAACAACATGGTTTAGTCTGATTTATTGTCACGAACTCATCCATGAATGTGATGACAACCCTTTTCATTTATCTTCCGTCTGTTTTTTGAAGAATGCCACATTACCCACATTTCCCTTGGGTGTGAACTCACACACACCAACATAAATAACACCCACACAGAAGGTGAGGCAGGTGATTGAACAACATGGAGTGGACTTGGTAATTAGAGGACAGTGAAGTGTAGTGGTTGGACATCAATCTTTTACTTTCCCTTTCCCCTCCTCATTCTCTGTCCTAACAATCCCTCTCTTCACCTTGATTTCCTTTCCATCGATTTTTCTACCCCATTCTGTCACCCCGTTGTTGGGGCCATTGGCCTTCAGTCAGGTTCTTTCATGGTCTGTAAAAAGACCTTGTAGTCTCAAATAACCACATAAATGTTTTTTGATTTGGCAATTAAAGAAAGAATGTTTGTTTGATTAGGTTAGGTAACAAATCTGTAGGCATTAGTCTTAAATCAGGAGGATAATTTATCAAGTAGAGGACAGTTGTTTGTCATTCATACTGCCTTGAAAAGAAATGAAAATGAATGAATGAAATGAAAAATACTTTCTCTCAATTTGAATTTAAATTCAAATTGTAATATCTCTCTCTCTCACAGAACCAGATTTCTTGATCAGCTTGTTTCTTCAAGTCTCTGGTTCTGATGCTGCTGTTCCAGCAGATGCTGCAAAGCTGATTGCACTTTCCACAACAGACTTATAGAAGATCTGCAACATCTTGGTGCAGACGAATGATCTCAGCTTCCTTAAGAAGTAGAGTCTGCTCTGACCTTTCTTAGATGTAGTCAGTGTTGCATTTCCAGTCGAGTCTGTTGTCCAGGTTAACTCCAGGTATTTGTAATTCTCCACCACCTCCTCTTCAAGGATGTAAACAGGTATTTTAAAATGTCTTTATTTTGAAGGTCCTCTGACAACTTTTTCACAACAAACAGGTTTATAGTTGTGTAGTGGATAGAAGTGACACAGGGAGATTGTACTGCAAAGTTTAGTTATGTTAAGAGACAATATCCTTGTGTATCACTTGTAATATTGTTTTATATTGTTTTAAATCGATCGGTGGATCCTTCATTGAATCAAAATTTGAGATGTTGGCAGGCATCAAATCACCTAGCAACTGTATCGATATATCATATTGTGTTCAAACCAGTGATTTATACCCCTAGTAGTGATAGATTTGTAATACAAACGTTTAGGCTGATATCTTTTTATCGCCATTTATCGTTACAGTGATTAAAAACAAATTATTGGTATACATTTTTTAGTCCATATCGCCAATCCCTAACAGACTCATTACAGTCCGGGATGTGTTCATGCAGCCATGTCTCGGTGAAGCACATAATACTGCACTCTGTGCTCTGAGATCTTGTTAAAGATTGGAAGAAACGGTTTAAATATCCACTGTCTTTCTCTCTGCCCTGCATCCTCTTTCTTTTCAACTCCGCTGGGATTTGTTGTGTTATTTTGCTGAAAATCTTGATTTTGGAGAGTTTCAACAGTTGATCCCATTGATAAACAACTTTTTTTTGTTGCCATGGAAACATAAGCCTTGAAAAAGCCAAATATGTGCAGCAAAAATTTCCATGTTGCACAGCCTCTGAACTGGCATAAAAAAATCTTCCCACAAAATCTAATCTGACAGTTCATGTCTCTATAAAAACAGCTGTATTAAAAGAAAAAAAAAATCTTGAAAGCTAAGACAGCCCCACAACTGGTGCCATCTCGCAACGCATTCAAGAAGAATGAGTAGAATTTGCAAAAATCTGTGCATGCATGAAAATGATCAATTTCTGCACTCAGATTTGTAATGCAAAGGTCATGTTTTCCTGCTTGACCCAGTCAGCTTGCACTCTAGTTTCTTTCATTTGCAAAGCCTCTTACAGTAGATTTTTGATATTCACATGCTATGAAACAACAAAGTTGCCTGTTGCAATAGCTCAGATTACAATCATTTCAAAACTCTGCCCATCTTTAACTTAATCTGTAACCTGCACAATACCACAAAAAGAACCCCACAGAGACCACAAATCTGTCAAGTGAAAGGAGGGTTTGATTCAAAGACACAAAAATGATTGCCTGATTTGAAATAAGACTCGGCTGAGTTCAATTAAATTAAGTAAAAAAGGTTTTCTGGTCATTAGGAGCATCCTGATAGATGGTAGTAAAATAAACGCTGAGATAAACCAGTGCTCTACAGGTTTATACTCCATATAAGGAGGTAATTTCATGAACTCAGGAGTACTTTTACTGACATTTGAGTATCAGCATGTCTGAACAAAATAACTGCATTTTTGTGCAGTCTATTAAAATAAAATATAATTACAGTAATATTTGTGTCAGATTTAATTGTTTTTGCAATCTATAAAAGCATTTTGTTATTTCAAAAGAAACTATAAAAGTGTGCCCAACTATTTTTCATTTGTTGGAAAACAAGTTTCAGTCCAGAGGAGATCATCTTCATTCTTCCCAACACCATCAGTGCAGTAGACTGCACACATGTGTGCATCAAAGCACCCTGGCCTGATCCATTCCCTCAACTGGAAGCAATGTCGCTTCATAAGTGTCCAACTCCTCTCCGACTCCCAGAACCATCCCCCCAGCCTAGTGTCACACCTCCCATTAGGATCACATGACTCCGTCTTATACACAGCGTGTGTCTCCAACATGGAGCAGCTGGTGATACATGAAGGTTATGCCCTGGACCCCTGGTTAACAACATCACCTACCCTACCAACCCTACCGACACACCAGGTGGTTTGATTTCATCAGGTACACACACTCACACATTCGAGCACACTGCATCTTGAACAGATACTGGATGCGCCTGGAAACAGCAGGTGGCGATTTCGCGCTGCAACTGTCAAAGGTACATGAAATAAAAATGTATTTCATTCTTGGAAAACATCTCATGCTGCTTTAGATCAGTTTTAATCAAACTCATTGCATCTGACTCATGACTCTCCTTCAATAGAAGTCTGCAAGATGATCATGGCTCGCAGTTTACTGCACAACAGCACAATAAAAACTGTGTACCACCTCCCTGAGACCTCTACACTATGAGGCTATGCATCCTGATTCCTGATACACTTGCGGCATAAGGTCCATCTTTTAAGGCTACAATATTTGACTGATTCCAGGTTTCAAACAACAAGGTTCTACATTTGCATCAACATGCATACTCTGATAACCATGTTGGTTAACACCAACTCCTGATGCCTAAAATCAGCATTGTTGACTTTAGTCTGCATTTTTTGCACAGAGCAAAGAACATTTTCTCTGTTTATTTGATTTATGGGCTGTGTGGACAGGATCAGACGAATTACAGTAGCTACACGTAACTGTTCCAGTGTAGGGCCTTATCCTTTATAGGCACAAATAAGAAAAGCAGTGCTCATTCATCAACTATAAGGCTACATTTTATGTAACAAACAAGCAGTAATGTGTTAATACTGTACATGTATACATCCAGGATTCAACACCATCACACTGCTGTAACTAGGATGCTTGTCACAACCTGCATGTGAACAATGATGGATGAAAGTCTCTTGCCGTCTCCCCTTGCTAGCTTATTTCCAGAAAGGTCTATTAACCACTCAGCACAGACAATAATCCACACAAAACACACACACACACACACACCAGCATGCTGGCATTTCAGGGAACTTTAAAGACTCTAAATGCTGGTTTTCTGCTTTGAGATGAATGTCATGGTCCCACAAGCGTTGTGTGCGCATGTGCACAAACATACATAAACTGATGTCATGATATGGTGACCTTAAAAGGACTTACAGTAGAAGATCTTCAGTGTCCTTTCATGGTTGCAATATTAACCGAAAAGCTGTTTTAAATCTACAATCTTCTAGAGTTTTGGCCGAATTGAGAGCATGAGCTCTAGATGCAACACCAAGCCTGAGGATGAGGCAAACAAGATATCTCAATGTTTTTGGTCAAGATGAAAGCAATTTGAGGCTTTTTCAAGTGACTAATCTTTATTCTAATCTAATACCTTCAAGAGGAGATAAGGGAATGAGGAAAGATCACGGAGGATGCAGAATGAGAGATAGAAAAAGAGAACGATAAGATTAGATGAAGCTTATCGGTGTGCGTTTTAAATCCACCACAGAATCTGAGACAGCAGCTCTGGACTTGTTTAAACCCTTGTACCTGCAGTGAGTGCTTGAGGGGATGATCCGCCGAGTTACAGCACATCTACACATGAGCTTGTTGTGTAATAGTGTGTGTGGTAGGCTGTAGAAGGGACACTTCTTCCAAAAAATCTAATTCAAACTAAAAGAATAATGTTAACACCCATCTAATGGAATCAGGCTCTTTTTACAGGTTTCCGTTCTCCCTTCCGGTGAAACTGAATGCGTTAAACCGCAGGCAGCCAGTTAATGTTGTTCTACTCATTTGTATTAACTCAGCTTTCTCATTTGATAGCAAGCTGGTCAGCAGGTTGGCTGTTTTCAGCTTTTTTGTTATCACCTTGAAAAGGAAATAAGGTATTTGACCACTGCGTCCCAATTTTTTTTTCTCTCATGAGTGTCAGCTCTTGGATTTTTCCTGCCACCATTTTTCATTGATTTTTTTCATGAGAGTGTTGTAATTTTGTGCCTCATGTACATCAAACTGATTCAAGCCCTCCATTATATTTTATTTTGCCTTACTTTACCCATCATCTCCTTTATTCCTCCACCCCTAAGCATCCAGCGCTCACAAGTACTGATTAAACCTCTCCACCTGCTCAATAACTATCCATCTATCCATCAACTGAGATCCAAAGCCTAAGAAGTTGACCTGGTCTGCCTTAATGTCACAGCAAGGTCTGCTTATTTCCTCTTCCAAAATACATCACGATTTATGTTTTTATACCCCAGGAGCACTCCTGACTCATGATATTAAGGTGGCTTGGTGCAAGAAATATTATACAAGATATTGAATTATATTATAATAGTTTTCCATTTTCCTTTGCTGGGCAACTTTTTAAAAAATGAATTAGCCTGTATGAACACAATTACATTCACACTAATGTGGATTTGCTTTCATAGGACCACAATAGATTGGAATCAGTTGATTTTGTCTGTAAAGTGCCTTGAGATAACTTTGCTGTGAATTGATACTCAATATGGGCATCAAGTTAAATCAAGTGGGAATCTATTTCTGAACAGTCTCCGACTGAGACACCCTGCTGTCCACCAAATGCAGTAAGGCTGAGATCTCACATGAGGCAAATACAGTTGCACTGAGATCTTTGCTGACTTAACCTTTTAGAAATGTGTTTATATGAACTTTATCAGACATTTATGAGGTAATGTTGCCTTTTAAAACTCGTAGGAAAACACTGAGTTTCATGAGGTTATTTGGTGCCACAGAAGTTGGAAACAATCTAAGTTTAACTTGAACCAAATTAACTGAGCCATAAGAGGAAATACTAAAGTCTTAAAACAGTTATAACCTGCTGGGTGTGAAATAGGATTTGTGCAATGATGTAAAACCCATATAGTGAGGTGGTGATCATGATCAAAGATGCAGTTGACTTGGAATCTCACTTCCCTGTAGCACCAAACTTTACTGCACATTACTACTGCAGGCTGTAATAAATGCCAATTGTAATGCAACATATATATAAAAAAAAGAATTGTTTGATCTGCAAGCATCTGACTAACTCTTAGGTTGTTTTCACACATACAGTATTTGGGTGGAGCCAGGCGCTGCCGCAGCAGTTACAAGGCCACAATGTTTCAATTTTCAACTAATACCTAAGTAGACATATCCCAGCTGTATAGCAGGGCTGTGTTGTAAACAAAACCCACGTGAAGGATGGAGCCTGTGAAGACAAGACACGGTTGCGTGTGGAAAACAATGCATTCATTGGAGGCGGCAGATTTCCAGACAAATCAGAGCAGGGTGCAGATTGATTTTGTCGAACCGCAAAGTTCTGACCATATGCAGATATTATTGGCAAACAGCCAGGTACCGGTGAGTTGTAAAAATGAGCATTAAAGCTTAACCTGCTAGCCCTTGTTGGTAATTTGTCCAGTGTTTGTGAACGCCCTATTGATCATTGAAATATACGAGTAGCTAGCAGACACATTATGATCCTAAATGTTACAGGCATGCCGTGAAACCCTATTATTTGTAGCGCAACACTGTCAATAAGAAGGATATCCCAATAGGACAGCAGCCTTCCAGATACCTGTTACAGTAAGTTCAAAAGGCGGAGTATCTGGGATTTCGGTCGAGCTAAAGTTGGTGAGCGTCATCACTAGCGCAGCATTTCAGGTTGACGCAAGCCGCTCTGAAACCATCCTGTCCAGCCGGTGAGAGTGGCGTGTTCACACAGACCCAGTTGCGGCGTGTTCGGTACCAAAACTCAGTTAAGTCGACCTAAATACGTCTTGAGTGAAAACACTCTATATCTAAAATGTTTTAAATTCCCTTACTCCAACCCGCTTCAGGCTGAAAAGGTCCTAAAAAAACCCCCAAAAAACTAATCAGCCTCCAGTTTGGTTGTGAATTTCTTCTGCCTACCAACCAAGTGCACATTTGTGTGTGTATGTCTGTGTGTTAGGGTTGCCCCAAAGGCTTATAAATTATAGAATCATCAAGGAGAAACCCTGGGACAATCAGTGTGTGGATACAGTATCATTAGGCTGTACTGTGTGTGCAAGAAAGAAGAAAGTGTGCCTTTTGTTGGGGGGAAACTGCACTCAGTACCTTTACAGTTCTCTCTCTAACACACATACACACACACATGCACGCAGCACTCTGTCAGCCTAGACAAGCTAATCCCAGATAAGAGAGCAAAGACAGGCTTTTTCATTAATGGCATCAGCTCGCCAACAAAGGCTGGCAAACTAAAGCACAGACACAGGATGAAGTCATCTGAAGACACTGAAGTGTATGAGCAGGCCAAACAATCCTCCAACAGAAACAGCTTAAAACCCAGCAGCACTAAACTGCATGATTTTTCCAAAAATATATAATTTAGCAGTGCATTTTACATGAAGTGATTTGTACTATTTTCATATCCCAAACTTTGCAGCTACATTAGCTTTTTTCTAAACACATAGTCATATATTTGGGGAAATAATGTAGATTAAATGCACAATGTTTTCCTCACGTTGGAATCAGAACCAACAAACTTACAATTAACCAATGAAAAAGAGCAATCATTACCACTGTTGGTTATACTGACTTAGAGTTTTATCACAACTAGGAAACTGGTGAAACGTTCAGTGTCTGTTGTAAAACTGTTTCAAGTTCTGGTTAATAAACTTTATCATTAATCTGCAGTGCAAAAAGTTAGATGCAAAGATTTACATTGTTCTCATATTGGTATGATGAATATAGAGTTGGTTAGCTTACTGTCTAAAAACAGCCTGACTCAGGTCAAGATAAACCCAAACAGCAGCAAGTATGTCTGTTTTATGTTATAAATACACTTGAATGTAATTTAGAGCATTGCTTCTCTCCAGTTAACCTAACAGAGTTAAGGAGCCCATTTTAAGCTCGTATTAGTTCAGGAGGTCATTTATTAGCTATAAGATACAGTATGTAGATCGCATGCTTAATGCCAAGTTATTTGATAAGAAATGCTCTTCCATTACCTCAGTTCACGACAGCACCTGGCTGGTTAGATTTCATTAAAATGTTCAAATCTAGTGGAGACGAGGAGGTGGTGGTGTGATTTTAGAGGCTGGCTCTACAGTTTGAGTACAATCCTACCGTCCTGAAGTCAGAATCAGGGTGAATGCAACCAGCTCAAAAGTGAGGATGCAATATAGTCCCTAAACAAACCCAAGATGTTAATTTCTATGTAACAACACAAAACAAAGGATCTGATGGTTTCAAAATGCCAAACTTCTTGCTTGAGAAACATCATGCTTTTGTGGCGATGTGAGAGAAGACGACGCTCAGACAGTTCAGGAGCAGTGTCCTCTGAGGGGAAGAATAACTCCTTTTGGTGTTAACCTTGGGCTTTGCAACTCTACAGACCTTTTAAATGCACAAGAAGCACTATGAAACACAGCAAAGGAAAGGGAAAAACCCACAAGGTATGTCATCTTTAGGTTTTCAGGAAGTTACTGCTCCCTGCCATGAAGGTAGGCGGATTTTGTTGCTTTTAAACAGTTCCAGGCAATCCATCTCCCTCGTGTCATCCTTTACACCAAACGAAGCAGCTGCCGACTGTAGCCGAGAAGATTCTGCTGCGAATCCAAAAAGAAAAATCCACCTTTTGCTTCCACATTTCTCCACTTTTCTTTTCACTCCTCTTTTTAACCAAGTGCTAATAAGGTCATCTTTCATTCCATACTCAATCTCTAACTGTTATTTCACTCCATTTGTTACACTGTTTTCTTCTTCAAACATGCCTTTTTCTCAAAGGCATTTTCATGCTACATATGCACTCTTTTTCTCAATCTCTGCTTGGATTCAATATTCTCTGCTGCTCTTTCTCCATCCTCACGTGACATCATCTTGGCTTGGAGCGGATTTCGACAGTGATGTGACATTAGTTTGAAATATTCCTGTCTTTTCAGATCAAGATCAGGGCATGCTTTATTTTTGCCCCCATGTCGTATTTAGTTATAGACTGTGCTGTTTTGACATAAAATGAGGAAAAACAGACCATAAAAACCCACAAAACTGAAATGGGTTCCCGTAAGAGAAGAAGAAAAAAAATAAAGGATAAGAAATCTACACCAGTAGCAATATACAAACAATCTAACAAAGGTGTCTTTCTTACGAGAACTTTAAGAAACCTGGCACAAACGGGAATGAATGACTGCATGCTTGGATCTGCAAACTCTGTGCTGAAGGGTCATAAATCCGCTGTGGGTGGGATGATTTTTAACAGCAGAGACTTTCACGGCAAATGTAATTTTCTGACAGTTTAGGATTTTAGTGTTGGATACTCCAAAGCTGCTGGGAGGCAAATCATCATATTCTGTTTAACACCACACTTTTTTTTCTGTCCCATGAACACACAGACAAAATACTTCCGTCTTTGTGAGGGCTGAAACATGGTTACTCCTACAATTTGTTCTCAACATTGTCTCCCTTCTGACCAACATTTGTCTGTGCAAACAATCACAGGCCAGTCAAAAATTCAGAAACCAACACACACACACCTATATGACTCTATGGAATAATCAAGTCTCTCAACTTCATTTAATCATGCATGAGATTTCTAATTTAGGTTGCAATGATTTTGAGCATGCAGGACACCGTAGATCAAACTATAAACTTAACCATCCATACTGAGGTATTTTAAAGCCATGAATAAGTTATGAAACCACCTCGAACGTCAGTTAAACTGGATGTGAATGAGAGCGCGCCATATTCACACATGATCCATTTCTCCATCGGCCTTACCTGCACTGACAGTGATGGCTTCAATGAACTGATCTCTCCAGCTGTTGGTTCCTACCAGCAGAGCCAGGTTGGTTTTCTTTATGAGCTTGTCCACCGTATTCTGCCAAAAGAACAGACAAAATGTCTTTTCATGCATGTAAAGTAACAGACATTTTTAACTCCCTCCCCAGTTAGCTTTTTTAACACTTTGTGTCACCGTCACATAAACCAGAAAAGCAACAACTATTTGCTTTAACTTGTGACTGCTGGTCGACCAGGACAAAGTTTTAGTTTGGGGTATTTCCACTTTACAGAGCGTCATCTTTGTTGGGGAGTGAGACACGAGGGAGAAGACGTACATGCCCTGGGAACATTCATCATCAGGAACAAGTCACATTTTAAACCAAAGAATTTCTATATGTAAGGATGGTTGCTTTCTTAGTAAAATTAAAACCTTCAAGCTGGCAGCAGGTGCACTCCATTTAATGCTGACAAACCGAAGGGGGAGGTAGGGGTGGAGATGTAATGCTTCGAAAAGAAAACTCAGGCTTTACTTTATCGTCTAATTTCATACTTCATTTGAAAAAAAGAAAAAAAGAAAAAAAACAAAAACAGGATAACTTGTAAAATCAGCCAAAACATACAATATGCTGTATAAGGACTACACTTGAACCGTTCATGCATTTTTCCATCCCATAGACCATTTCAAGTGAATGTAAAGTGTAAATTAAAGCAAACATTCACCTTCTTTGATACTCAATTTGCTTCAACAGCTTTCCAAGCGTGAATTCTCCTTTTTCCTCTTTTTTTTGCTCCCTTCCATGTTATCTTATTTATCTAGCATTCATTTCTCTTTTGTTTCCATTAAAGGAGCTCCGACAGATGAGATCACACACACATCAGCATGAACACAAACTCACTTACGCACACTAATATGTGGAGCAGCGAGGATTGCACTACAGAGAGAAACTGGAATAATTGTGTTGAATGGAGCTTAGGGATGTAAATAGTGTCTTGCTGCTGCTATGGACCCCCCCCCCCCCCCCCCCCCCCCCACACACACACACAAAACCAGCTTCCAGCTTTACTCTGCCTTTTGTATGTGGAGTGTTTACCCATGCTCAGCTAGGTTTTTGTAATACAGTATTTCCTTTTCTGTGCTCGGCTGTTATTCTTAGCATATTTGCGTTGGTTCTCATTGCTTCCCTCAGATTACTGAGTAAGACTCAGCCGGGCTGGTTTGAAATGAATATGCATGTCAGTAGCTTTCCATTACCAGGATGGGTTGATACAAACCCCAGTGACAATACAGCTATGAGTAAAGAGGCTTTCAACCTGGTGCAACACTGTTCAACTTACCAAATTAATAGGGGTGGGAAAAAATGTCGGTACACTGAAATATCGCAATATTTTCATATGCTGAAATATTGACATTCAAAAACGCACATTGATCTTTTTTACGAACAAATCTCACAATATTTCATTGTTCCATTACGAAATCTTGCGAGAATTCACAAAATATCGTGAGATTTTGCAACAGAATTTGGAAATCTCGTGAGATTTTGTTATTAAAATAGATTGATACCGCATTTTTAAATATTGATTTGGTACCAGCATATGAAAATATTGCAATATTTCAGTGTATCGATATTTTTTCCACCCCTACAAACTAACTCTTCCCATTCAGACATTTTTCTTTTTTTTAAAAAAAAAAATGTAAATTAATATCTTTACAGCATATTAAGGAAACTTAAAAGAATGGCAAAGCTGGATTAAATCAGTATATGTATATGACCAAACCAGCCCCCCCCCCTTCCACCTGGTGTTAAAATTTATGCTCATAGTTTTTAAATCCATTTTTTTAGCTGTACTCACACGCTTCAGACTCTGGTTGTGGGTGCACATAATGTTGCATTTAAGAACAGCTTTTGAAGCAAAAGCAATATTCTTCTGGATGGTATTTCATAATAAACTGTTGATGAAAACAAAGCACGGCGCCTTTTCTACAAAAATAAGGAAATTTTGGTTTAGCAAAACTGACAGCATGTTTTATAAACAGGGAATGAGCTCTATACGCTCCATTACAAGCAGAAGAAAACCAACTTCCTTCTCAAGAAACAATTAGCTACTTTTTGTCTTTGCTGGTTAAGCCTAAGTTTTAGCATTGTTTTCTCTTTACATTCTGGTACTAAAACAAAATCTTACACTAAAAAAAAAAAAAAAAAAAAAAAATCAAACTAAGCTATAATCTTTAGTTGTGTTCAAGAATCAAACAGTATTGCACTCCATTATCTGCCAATGGGCAGCACTTCAGATAACTATTGGATCCACTTCCCAACAGATGCACACAAAAACATAATTTCATGCACTAAAGCACTTGACAAAGTATGCTATCCTGTCAAGTGGCAAGCTATTACTCTGAGTTATTAATTGTCTGTCTACAGCGAGAGTGTAGGTGGAGCGGCAGCAAAGAACATGCATTAGGACACACAGACACACAATATGTAACATGGATGGTAATTACATCTAAGCTTGTCTTAAGAGTCTGTGTGGGAGAGAGATCGCAAGGAAACACACATATTACAGTTATTTCCTGTATGCATCTGAAAGGATTGTGACTGTATAATATATGTGGGAGGTGATTTTGTGCAGGTTTTGTAAGCATATGTCGATCTGCACAGCATGTTTTAGGTCTCAAAGCAGAGAAACACAAGCACTTCTTTTAGGGAAGTGTCATGTTGGTCACAAATACAGGATGTGGTTCACATTCCATCTCCTTATATCAACTTAATGGAACCTGGCAAAGCTTTGGGCAGGTGTGGTTTGTTTGCTCCGTTTTTGTCCAATTACGCTCGTCTTTATTCTTCTACAAAACTGGCATACTAAATCAGGCGGTAATTTCTTATCCGTTGTTTTTTGCTCACTACAATGTCCCTTATTCATATTGCTTGGATATACTTATAGGCTTTGGCCTCTACTTGCATTTTTAAAACCATCCACATTCTTAAGGTGCTTAAAAATGCCGTTTTGTGGGACACCTTGGTATCTCTTAAGTCCTTTTCACACACTGCCAGGCTAAGGAGGAACTGATGTGCTTTTCCTGCTTGCATCCTGTTTGTAGGTTGTGAAGTGGGATCAATAATAGATGCTGATTCATTTCTGAGCCCAGATGGAGGTAGTTGGAGCAAAAATACCATGTAAAGTAGGCAAGAACACACCAAATGCCAACATGTTGTTGTTACTCTGGTTGACACCACCCTGATATAAAGCACACACTAAGAGCTTAGCCAGTATGAATGAGAAGAGTAACACCAACAACTTCAGAAGCATGACTTTTCTACACAGGTATGCAGACTTCACAAAAGTTATCCATATTGCAGTTAGAGCATGCAAAACTCTGTAAAAATTACGGTATATTTTTGCTTAATGGCAAATGGTTTTATACTGTAAATGTCCACATTTAAAATCTCTGTAATTTAACAGAATGATACAGTAAATTTCACAGTAATTGCCCACTATTGATTTTACACTTTGTTCCAATTTATATGTGAAAAGAAATCACGGTAAAATACTGTGTATTTTACATAATTTACCTTTAAAGGTTAAAATTAGATAAAGTTATCAACAGAAATTTGACACATTTACTACGGTGATGTACAATTTTGAAATTTACAGTTTTTCACTGTTGCCATTTTACTTTTTTTTTTTCTGTATTTTTACCAACTTTTTTTTTTTTTTTTTTTAGTGTGTAGATACAGAACCTAATTACATTTAAAGAATATGTGAACTCTAGTGGTCATGAGAGGAAATGAGTCCATGGTGGTAAAAACCACATTGTAAGAAGAATGTATTTAAGACCCAACGATAGTCCATTTCTAAACTTTACAAGGTAGGAATTGATTTCTAACCTCAACAGCGTACATGAAGGTGACTGCTGGATTGTTAAAATGTTCAAATATCAACTGTTTCCAAAACCAAAGAGTCACAGAAGCACAGACTTGCATGAGGGATTTTTTTACATTAAACAAACTGGAATCATAATTTTAATCCAGCAGATTTGCTGGATTTTTTTTTTTTCTTAAAAACAGGAAATTCACCAATCAGTAGCCCTAAATTACTGACAGATTAACAAATGCAAGTGTCGAGCATTAGAGAAAACCTTTTTGCTAATGCACATAGACCAGACTGAACTAATTTAAACATGCTCAATTTATTTTACTCCAATTAGACCAGTAACCTCTGATCTGATCGAAGACGCATAGCCAGCCTTACCTTGAACTCATACGATTCCTCGATAATGACCTCCAGTTTGACATGGTCTCCCAGCATGGGACGGCCCATTTCTGCTATGCGTCGTTCCTCTTCATCTTTTCCTGTCAGTGCTTCTTGTTCCTCCGCCTCCTCCTTTTCCTTTTCCTCTGAAAAGATCACAGGACAAAAACCAGCGTCACACGTAGTATAAACCAACAGCAGGTCCGCTTTGATATTCAGGAATTCTCCAGCTTTAAAATGTCAGTGGGGAAAATAAGTCGAGTGAGGGAAGAAAAAAACTTTTGTTTTCAAAAAGCTGTGCAAATATGTGAGTTCCATATGTTTGTATAATTCTCTGAAATATGTTTAAAATATGAACCTTAACAGTAGCCCTCATGGGAGACTGTCAGATTTGTCAGGTATGAACTCAGTGTTAAATTTTGATGTGCAAGGACAGCACCATCTGTCCACCGTCCTACTTAGTTTAAAATAAAATCAAATTAAACAAAGCGATTTATTTCTTACTGGAATAACCAACCAACCCCTGAGCTAAATGAATATAACATAAGTTGAAGCTCTACGTACGTTTTAGTGTTCAGTCACTTTAGTTGCCTTACTAAATGAAAAATGTGTCTTTTGTCTCATTAACCTTGTCGCTCAGTCTCACACACCAGCCGACCCCCTCTCGTCTTTTCCCCATCTTTGCGATCCGTGTCATTAATTGAGATTCACTGTGGAGCCAGAACTCGTGCTGGGATCAAAAGGTTGAGGGAGCGAAGAGAATGGCTGTGATCAAATTTTCCATGGAGAGATGGTTATCCATGTTATTGCCTTCCATTATACAGCAGAGTATTGTGGGTCTACATGAACTCCCTGGTTATTTGTTCCCCTCAGTTGAGTTACAGCATAGAGTGTAGAAGCCCACTCACACAGCCAGCCATGCAAGTTTATGCAGAGAAGCCAAAACAGAACCTGCAGCATCAGTAATTGTTTTTATTCTCCTTGCAGCTTCTATCTCTAGATAGCGCCCCGCTATTAGCAGGCCATAACAGGGTAATTAGCTAGTTGCAGCATGGAGCTCTAAATTTTACGAGAACATAATGGCCTGTCTGTTCAGTCAGTCTAGATGCTTCTGTGTTCCTTACACTTCAAAAACCACAACACACTAACTGCCTTTAGTTGGTAAACTACAATGCAAATGAGTTTTCTTGGCGAACTGGTGGATAAAACGTTTCTGGATTTCAACACAGCAGCTCTGGGAATGTCTCCTGCAGCAGCTCTGAACAGAATTCCTCTATCTGAAAGTCTTTGACCATCACAGTTGGCACGTATGGTATGGGTGACTGCATCATACCACTCATCTAATCACAAGATTGTAATTTTTGTAGTTATGGTACCATGAAAAGCTAGTCTGATCTCACCTCTGCAAGTCAAACAAACCTTAACATTGTCTGCTAACAAGTAACTTAATGCTTATAATCTCCCCTGTCTCCTCCTCTCTCTCCTTCCCCCCCCCCCCCCCCCCCCCTCCCTCTCCTTCTTTTTTCTTTTTTTTTATCGTTTTATTTTTGATTCTTTTTGTTCCCTCCCCTCTCCCCTCTCTTTCTTTTTTTTATTCGATTTTTCCATTGCGTTATCTCTGGTATTTTTTCTTTGTTTTTTCGGTGTGATCGTTTATTTATTTTTTTCTTTTTACTTGATTATTATCCTGTTCTTATCCTCCTCCCCGCCCCCCCCCCCCCACCCCTCACTCTACTCCTCCACCCTCCATTACTTTATTTATGAGGCCCTCTAAGCCTGTTTGTTTATTAAGGATGTGTTTTTCTATTTTCTTGTTTTAGTCTTGTTATTCTTATTTGTCTCAGATCTATCTTGATCTCTGGTAATTCTGGGCATCGGATACCGGTTTCTGTTTTCTTTTTTTCTGCTCTTTTTCTCGCACCCCGCGTCCATTTTATTTTTTCTCACTCCCAGGGCCCCACGCCCCGGCGGGGGGGGAGAAAAATTAAATCCTCCACTATATTATTTTTTTCCCCCCCGGGATTCCGAAAAGCATTTATTGATGTAAAAAAGTTACTGAGTTTTCCTATGACAACTTAGTTTTAAATAGTTCCAGGCAACAACCTCTTACATTTTGACAAAACTGTAAATCAAACTGTTTAACAAGTAAAATGGAAAATGGACTGCACTTTTATAAAGTACTTCCAGTCATTTTGACCGCTCAAAGCGCTTACAACCACCCATTCACACCCCACATCGGGAGGCAACCTGAGGTTCAGTGTCCTGTCCAAGGACTTTTAGACATGTAGTCTGGGGAATCCTGGAATCAATCCCCTGACCCTTCGGTTGACAGATGACTGCTCTTCCACCTGAGCCACAGTCCCAGCTGCTGTGATGCCTACTGCTTTGACCAATCTTACTTTTCATTTTGATATGAAATGATAAAATGTTTTAAACTCTTCACATATAACTGAATACCCATGTGGTCTCCATTTCAGAGTGAACCTCTGGGTAATCTGAACCCTCATTCAGTGGCTCACATGATAAATTTCAAGCAGCTGAATACCACATGTATCCCTGAACTTGTGGCCATTAAAAAGCAAAAGCCTGACATTAGCGTATTTGATTGGTCCATTTTAGGGTTATTGCATCATGGTTATCATCCTAAAATTTGACACTGAAACTTTGCAAATCAATCAAGAACTAAAAATTGTACAAACCTGAAACATGCACCTTTGAAAATCAGAAACAGCCGTATACATCACTGAAACTAGAATATTTTGTGGTTTATGTAATCAGTCATGTGGGTAAAATGTTCAACATGTTAAAAGTTTACTGAATGTTTCCCTTTTCTTTTGTGCAGATACAATTTTTCAATAGATAATGTTGAAAACTTACAAAATTGAGGTTTGTTGAATTTCATAGTTTCCATCAACAGTTTCTATCATACGATTTCCAAACAAGCATGTACTGTAACAGCTAGAGACATGACTCATGCTACTACAGCCAAAGAGAAAAATGAATGCATTTCCCTGCGGACGTTTAGGTTGTTTGTCTCCATTATGACCTCCGAGTCCACCGTGTTGGAGCTGATTGTTTTGTTAATCAATTTGTCCACTCAGGCCTGCAGATGTATTTTGCAGCTTTAGGTGCACCTATTTTTACATCATATGCTGCATAAGCAGATGCATGTTCACCCACAAGACAGTTGACTCATGTTCCTGTGCCAGAAGCACAGGGATTATGCTCACTGTGTTGATCCCATTCCCACTACAGTTTGCAGGAGCTACCCTGCAGACTACTGCAACAGGAAGTAGCAGCATTTAACTGTGTCACAGACTGTTGCGGACAGCAGTATTTTGCTTGACAGCATGACTAGTGGAGATAATTTTTTCCTAATTAACTGGATCTTGGGAGCCGGCCCTGCAAAGAGTAATCCTTCCCAATGAGGACAAGCCACATATTCGTGAGCTTATTGCACCTGTTTCGCTCCAGTCTTTGTTCCTTTAGCCACAAGAAACCACCTTTTCTTTCACATGCAACTGCACCACATAATGAGCTGCTTCTACAGATGAGCTAGGGTCTAGTTTTACAATGGGAAAACTTCCTGCTTAAAAAACCCTAATTATAAAGTTTTTCTTAGAGGTACCATTAGTTTTCAATGTGGCCTTTTCAATGAATCCACTTGATGAAAACACACTCACACATGCCCTTCAAGGTTTTCTTCAAGTTAACCAGAATTCACAATCATTAGCACACATGCACAAACACACACCATTAGACACTGTAATGGTGATTTAATGAAGTCAATTAAAAGCCTACCCTAAACCTCTTGAGGGACGAAGATGACCTGGCAGCATCCTTGTTAGCAACACTCCCTCTGTGGATCTGCATGTGTAAATGTTCCTGACAGAGGTTGAATGTTGCAGGGTAAGATGCTGCTTCCTGTCAAAGCTGCTGTCTGTACCATTTATCACTGCCCCCCCGTCATGCTCTCTGCTTCTTTGCATCTCAATCCAATTAAACACAAATGAATGTGCTTGAGAGCCAAAGCAGAAACAGATATTGCTGGAGAGTTTGAATACTCTGGGAATTCTGCAACAAAAAGGTTATTAAAAATTTGGTTTCAAATTGGGTGCCGTTTTCCTTGGTGGTTTTTATTATTCTGTACAGACTGCATCTTTAAATAAGCTGACATAGATGAGGATATAATCTTTGTGGGATCCTTGAATATCTACATTTTGTTATATAACCATTTCTAGCTGGTCCTTAATCTTCATTTTGCCTTTTCTGCCACCTTATTCTCTTCTGACAATCTAACATACTGATTTACCCCCACCACCCCCCTCCTGATTTAGTTACATTTAAAATAAGAGTTAAGCTGACAAAGCACCACAAAGGGGACATTACCTACTTAGTTAAAGGCATCAATAATAGCTGTCATTTTAAATTCTGTATTATTACACCCCCATCATGAACAAATAAGATCGTATGGGGGCAATTAGAAAACTCTCTTCCCCTCCATTAGCAGTATCATTAGTACAATTTCCTTTAAAAACACAACACTTTTTATAATCTACTTTACTGCCACCACCAGGAAAAGAGGATTACAGTATGAGGCTTTTCACTTATTCTTGCTGAGTAATCCCAAATGAACACAATATACAAACATAACATTGCCGTATTTATCTGATCTTTAAAGGGATACAACACCCACAGAATGATGTGCCTTCATTTTCTGCTCACCCTCAAGCTGAGCAAGACTGTGGGGCACTTTATCTCAAATGCAGCCAGATATCTGAGGAGAGTTTCATTATCCGCCGACTTTCATATAATAGAGTTAAACACAAAATGACCACAAAAACTTGGCAATGTTCCTCCATACTGCTCGTCCAGTGTAAAAGTGTCCTGAGTGGGTAGTGTCCATAATTACTTGAAATGATATCATTTAGTATATTTTCATAGCCTAAACAGTAGAACATCACGCTTCCTATTTGCACGTTCATGTGAGTTCACAACACTACCGAAGCTGTGGCATGTGAGATTGCGCATTCTCTCTTTCTTTTAAATCAATAGCCAACCCCTCGTGTTTGTCTGCAGCTTGGGCACTCTTCGCACAATGTACAGTAAACAGCAAATTTCTTCTTCTACACTTGCATTATCGTCAGAGTAGGTGCTGAATGCTGCTGCTTCTGTAGTCTTGAACTCGCATAAACGCGCAAATAGGAAGTGAGATGTTCTACTGTTTAGGCGATAAAAATATAGTAAATGATGTTTCGAGTAAATTAAGGATGCTACCCACTCAGGACACTTGGATTACATTGGATGAGCTGTATGGAGGAATGTGGTCAAGTTTTTGTGGACTTTTATGGACCTTTTTGTGTTGAGTGCCAGTGAACTCCAAAGTTGACGGATAATGACCCCCCCTCCTGGATCTCCAGCTGCATTTGAGATATCAAAAAAGTGCTGACCAGTCTTGCTCAGCTTGAGGGTGAGTAGAAAATGAAGGTCTTGAAGGTTGATCTTGTCCCATACTCTTTATATTTACATTTTTTCCTGGATCTTCTGTTTCTCACTTGTGATCCTCTGGTTGTTTATATCTGCTCTGTCTCCATTTCATGATTTTTCTGTGTTTTTTTTGAGTCCTTGTTAAATTTGTCCTTGTTTTGATGTTTTCGCTCCTTTTGATTGTTAGCTTTACTGTACTTGCCTCTGCTTTCCCAACCCATCAGCATCTGTCTGCATGCCCCCTCTGATCTTCAAATGGTGCTGCTTGTATTATTTTTTTACTCCTCAGCTGCCTTTTGTCAGTTTCTCTTGTTGTTCATGTTTGTTTCTGCAAATTCAGTGATATTTTGTAAACATGAATAAAGTGCAGTGATTTTGGTCTGAAATCATCTTTTCACAGCACCGTGTTGACTTAGTGATTGTACACATTTACTAGCCTCGTACACCAGCCTGACTAATGCCATGTATGAGATACACGGCAAGTGAGTCTGGATTCCCTCTGCTGGAGACTAATTTCCAATGCGAGACAAGAGGTGGGACTAAGAGGAGGAAAGTAAACCGGAGAGAACCTATCAGAGAAACACGGAAGTGACTGCATACTGTAGCTGGCGGCCTTAAACACAGTTCGGCACTCTGCATTACTAAGCATTGTTTATTGCTGAACTACTAATATTTACTAATCTACTAATACTAATTTGTGTTGCACGTCATGTGACTATGACCCGGAAGCTGTTAGTTAAGCACCAAAACAGACGAAACAGCGGTGGAACCATGGAGTTTTATGTTCCTGTTGTTAATTCCACTGCTGTGCTTGGTCCGGTCAATTTTTCTTTTTTTTTACCAGAGTGGAAATTACTTCCCAATGGAGGGAACCCAGACTCACTTGCAGTGTATCTCATACATGGCATTGGTCAGGCTGGTGTACCAGGCTACACATTTACAACTTCGTCCATGGTAGGACGGGGTTGTGCACGTTGGTGTATTTAAATGCCACGTGTTGTATACATTTTTGGATTTTGTCACCACCTCAATCAGCTGATTATCAAAACTATCTGTTTAACCTCACATCTGCGGAAATGCAGAACTAACAACTCTGCGTCAAGCGTCTCCACGTTACTGTAACCCCGCCCACCTCAAATGTCCGACCAATCACACAATACTTCAGACCCCATGAGAAGAAAGTTCTGCTTGGCCAAGGTGTTGAGTACGAGCTGCAAGCCGTCAATCACATCCGTGTTGTTGTGGCCTCAAGAAAAAGGAGAAAGTTATCACTTCTTGTGGAGTTTGTAACAAACTTAAGGTCTTTTTTGGGAACAAAATACTACAACTTTTCAAAACCATTTTGCCAATCACTGACTTTAAAACAGGTTAGATTAAAAGAACTGGTTAGCAGGATTTTTTCTTTCTTCATCTAGATTAAACCGAGACAAAAGCCAGTGTTTGCTCAATACGCAAGATTTTATGTCATCATGCTTTGGAGTCTTTAGTGCGACAGAAATAATGGAAGATGACAGGAAGAGGAGAAAGAGGGACTTAAGTAGAGTCTCCGCAGGTGGAGTTAGTGATGGAGGCAAGGAATCCTTTATGAGTCATGCATTCAAGTTTCATCGACAAAGGCAGAGGAAGTCCAAAGTTTATTGTTGCCGACTGTCAACTTTAAATGAAATAGGAAAAGTAAAGATAGTAGGTGGAAGGAGACAGGTAGAAGAGAAGACAGTCTGACAGGATTGCAGGATGCAGAGGGGGACATGGAAAAGACAACAAGAAGGTTGAAGAAAATGTTGTTGCACTGTCACATATTGGGAGTCTCATAGAAAGAGGCAGACAAGACAAAGAGGCTTGACAGACTTCTCACAAGCCTGACAAGTCTGTCCATGGAGGGAAGAGTGGGAGAAACGAAGAGGAAGGTGAAGGGAGGGACACAAAAGAGGTACTTTATGACATGGATGGAAACAAGAGGAGTAAAAGGAGGAGAAAAAAATAAGAGGAACAACATTGGATGCAACAGAGGATGAACATGTGGGTAAACAAGTAGGAAGGCCGTGAAGAAGGAGCTTTGAATAAGAGGCAGGCAAGATCAAGGGCCAATTCCAATTCCTATCTTAACACTAAAGCTCAACCCTCAATATTAGTAGCCCTCAAAACCAAGTGTTAAGGGCTAATTTGGGACTTGGAAATGGGACACCCTTAAATGCAGATAAGTCTTCAAACTGAGGGGAAACATTACGCCAAAGCGGCATTCAGTCTGTCAATTCAGAAGAAGAAGAAGAATTTATTTACATTTATTTGCACTGCTAGTGTTAACCCCCAACCATGGACATATTCAGCTGTCACCGCATACCACGGCTTATTGAAAGGTAAACACCAGCTATTTAACGAAAATTACATGGGTAACTGTGGTTCTATGAATTCCTGGATGACAGTCAGCTGGCCTGCACGTCACCTGATTGACAATTGTCATTAGTACTCGGCCTGCGAAGGAGCTTTGTTTACAGAAGGAATGAAACAGAACTATCGTTCCATAACTCTGACTATAGGGGATGACATCCGCCCGGTCGTCTTATACTGTTATTGGCACAAGCACGTTATACAGGTTGCTATCTTGATAAAACAATGACATTAGTGCAGAGAAAAATGACCATTTTGAAACGTTAACTTAAACGATAGCAACATGGCTTGACCGCACCAGCCCCTATTTACAAAAGATTGTAAAATAAAAAATGTTATGCAACAATAAGGTAACAGATAATACAATGGTTTTCGTAATATTCATATATCTATTAACAAAGGAAATACTTAAGATTTGTGGCTCGCCTTCTTTGCTGCTTGCATTCTGGGTAGCCCTTACTCACAAGGGTGGTGTCGGAGAATCTCAACATTGAGGGCGATTCAGCCCTCAAACTTGCCCCTAAACTTTCTGAGAATTGTCCCCGACATGACTCCTAGGTGAACCACTGTGGACCCCTGAGCAAGGTCCTAAACCCCACCAACTGCTCCCCAGGCGCTTTAAGTAGCAGCCCACTGCTCTCTGATACAGTACAGAGATGGGTAAAATGCAGAGCCCTAATTTCCCCTTGGGGATCTTACCAGTATAACAAAAAAAAAAAAAAAAATTGGGACAGCACTTGCACTTCGCGGGGGTGCGCATTTTTGAGATTGAGGGTTAAGATTGAGGGTCAGACAGGAATTGGAATTCACAGTTGGTCAACCAAAATGAACACGGAGTTGCCAAGAAGTGCTAAAGAATGCAAGATGACCAAGGAAGGAGGGAAGTAAGAGGAAGAATCTGAATTGTAAATCTTAAGTAGAAAGTCTTATTACACACAGTCTATCCACAATGCTCTGTAGGATTTAATTTGTCAAATTACCCACTGATAATTGATAATTGCTTTACACCGCTGGATATCACAAAGTGGATGAAAAACATTACACTTGTGTTCAAAAGCTGAGCCTTCTTTTGCAACCAGCAGCCATAACTAAGCGCTGCAGTGTAACCACTTATTGTATTGACAGACTTACTGGAGTCTAACTCCTGCTGGTTTATCTGAAATCTGTACAAAGTTTATTCCTGTTTCAAAAACCATAAATCCACTCTCTGTCTCTGGACTGCAGATGAAAAATTAAACAAACAAGCCAGGGGCGCCCCGTTGTGAAGCAGCTTCTCAATGAACAGGTTGAGATGTCAAGGAAGATGCTGTGCCATTCCAGTACACTGTAGGATAATCATGGCATGTGATGTTCTGCACATCCCCTCCACCTCCACTCCATCCAGAGGATATTCGCCTTTCAGCTTTATCGTAAATAAAGCGGGGAGCGCAGCCCTTCTGTCCACAAGTTTTCTTGACACACAACTTCTAAAAAGTCAGAAAGTAACAGGTGTTGTAGAGCACGGCCCTTTCCGTGGCAGAATTTATTTACTTATTTAAGTCAGATCTTGATTTATTTTGGGACATTATTAAACCCTAAATTTAATGTATTAAACCATGTTGCTGCACTGAAGATAAATGCATGTATATTGCCTGCTGTTGTGTTCTAATGGCAGAGTAAATGACACTATGTAAATGACATTGTACCCCATTAAAATGTCCATTTAATGCAGTTTGCCATAATAATGAATATTAGTTTATGCACACTAATGATCAAACTAAATATAGTAAACAGACGCGGGCATCAGCGTCATATCTTCAATTATTTCATGTTGTTTTGACACCATCTAATTTATTAAACATGCTGTTCTGTACCATTGCATAATTTAACAGTCATTTCCATGATTTCAGAAGACAATAGATTTACTTGTCAACTTGCTGGAGACTGTAACCTTGACCGTATCCAATGTTTGCCTAACAGGACCACAGCTCAACTTTCCATGATGCGTCTGTGTATACTCGCATGCTTGCAAACACAGGGCACAAAGAGAGGACGACAACACTGCCATAATAAATCTATCACATATATTCACACATTTGCATCTGCGAGGAGACATGTGGCAATGCAAGTTTAACTCTGATCCGCCTGTGTATGCCCATGCATGTTTGGTACACAGTGTGTGTATGGAAGTGTGAGGACATGGGGTCAACACCCTCTGCAGGGCGCATGTGTGCATGTGTCTTCAGCTGTTTTCCCTCTCAGCATCCCTTCCTTCCTTACGCTGCACTTCTTCCAAGCCGGATGAGTGACGGAGGTTCACAGGCTGCTGTGAACTCTCATCTGCCTCCTGCTGTCCCGAGGCTCCTCTGAGCCAAACTGAGAAAGCCTGCAATATTCACCCAGAAACTTCAAACGCTCTGATCAGCCTGGACTCATTCAGAGGGTGTCAGATTAACCAGCTCCACCTGCAAAAACAAACCAGAGGTGGATGCAAGTTCACGCCTGCTTTCTGGATTCTGTTGAAAGGGACTTACTGGGAAAATGAGCCAGAAATAGATACGGATTATACCTTCTATGGGGGGGTTAAACTACATCTTAGGTAAATGAGAAACACCACCATAAACTGGAAGGGTGAAAGGTTAATAAATTATATTGCGCTTTGAACTATTTTTTTTCTCTTTTTGGTCATACCTGGTAAAATGACAATTTGAAAAAAAAAAAAAATTAAATTCAAAAAGTCCTGTAGTTTCAAAGAAGCATTGAGTCTTTTTTTTTCTCTAAGATTTAGGATCAGATCTAATATGCTGAGTGATAAAGGCAGTAACTCAACACGGCCCATTGTTTATCAAGACAAACTAAAGTCTTATCAGCATAATGCCATTCTAAGTCAGATGACTACAAGAAAAATAGTCCACCTTGGAATGGTTTCCCCTTTTCATTTCTGAACTGTATGATTCATAGTTCCCCATATCAGCAGAGAAAATATGAGATGAGTGTTGTTTAGTCAGCACATTACTCCTGTCAACTTTACAGCAAAAATAACAGCAACAAAGCCAACGAGTGTCAGGCTTTCATCTTAGGCTCAGAGGAACTTCACTAATATTTAAACTCTTGCCTGAGAGCTGAAATGGGACCTAGTCGACTCAGATCTTTTAATATTACAGTACAATGCTGTTTTCAAGAATTTCCATCTACAGGCACAGCTCACCGACTAAACCATGATGGAGTGTGAATGTGTTTGGTTCTTTTTTTAGCTGCAGTCTCTGGGGCGTGATACTTAACAGCTTATTAAAAAAAACAAACAAAAAAAAAAACTATGTTACACTGTGCCAAAATGCATTGAGGAAAATCAATTTTACATTCATGAGTCTCCTGGTAGCATGCTCTGTAAGAGATGAGTTCATTTACCAAAAGAGCAGACCACATATATAATTGGAAAAGAGGGAAATAGAAACATACAGTTATGCAAATATTCACAAGTTGGTCTTTCAGTGCTATAAAATGAAAATTTATTACAAGGAATAAATAAGTGTCTGATGGGACAGGCTTTATTCATTTTGAATTAATGGGATTCATTTAACACAGAAAAAAAGGTTCTGCTTAGTAATTTTTCAGAAAAACTGGAAAGCATAACCTACTGCTGCTACCTGGTAAAATATCAGGGGAATTTTTAAATACTGCAAAATATCCATACCTGAAATTAATTTTAATTTCAAGTCATCTCACAAAAAGGTCTTCAACTTTCAGATACAACATACAGTAAGGAAAATGTAAAATGTTCATATCTAACTGATATTATATCATGAGTACTGATATTTAATAGAAATCAGGATGTGGTAATTCCTCAACCTCAAACAGTTTATCAAAAGAAAAGCTACAGTAGCAGTGGTGGGTATACCACAACATGTAAATAATGTCTCAATTACTTGTCTTGGTCTGATGTTTAAATGTGAACAGGATGAAAAGGACTGTTTAGAAATAAAGTGCCATTAAAGCAGAACATTTAGAGGTTTAGACACTTCTTTTGCATTTTATTACATTTTTTGTGGTTAATCTTTTTTTAGAAAACACCATGTGCAATAAATATGACAACGTTGTCATATTGCCACGTACATGCAATGTACATGCACATCCAAATGTTTAGAGAAAGTCTAAGTTAACCTGAAAGGCGGTTTTGCATTTTAGGTTCACTCTATAATACAAACGCCAAATATCCCGAGCTCTGTCCTCAATTTTAGATGTCAGTCTTATGACTCATGTGAAACAAGGTTATTAAAGCACACCCCATAAGTTTTTTTTTTCTTTAATTATTATTTCTAATCGTAGGAGTAAGAGTTAAACAGGCAAGGTTAAAGCTTATACTGTAGGGCCTGAATTGTTGCTGCAAGCTGTGTCTGAATCTATTTCACTTTGCAGGTTGGTAATAGAGATGTAACGATTACCGGTAAAATGATTAACAGTGATAAAATTCAATACGATTAGTAATACCTTTTAAAATCTTAATTATCGTTAAAACCGTGATTGATTACTGCACTTTGAAAACGTCACAGTGGTGGTGCTTATTGTCTGGAAAAGCAGCAGCAGTCCTAGTTTGCAAAGGGGGAGTGGGTGGCCTAGTGGTAGAGTCAAGGGGGAGTGGGTGGCCTAGTGGTAGAGTCGTGGGCCTTGGCGCGGAGGACCCGGGTTCGAGTCCCCGACACGACTCCTAGGTTAAACACTGTGGATCCCTGAGCAAGATCCTTAACCCTCCAAATGCTCCCCGGGCGCTTTAAGTAGCAGCCCTCTGCTCTCTGATACTCAGTACAGAGATGGGTGAAATGCAGAGCCCTAATTTCCCCTCGGGGATCATACAAGTATAACAACTCACTTACTCAGACATACCAGAACGTAGCAGCGTTCTGCTTTTAAGGGGAGTGGATAGCCCAGTGGTAGCGTCGTGGGCTTGGGCGCGGAGGACCCGGGTTCGATTCCCCGACACGACTCCTGGGTGAACCACTGTGGACCCCTGAGCAAGGTCCTTAACCCCCCACCATCTGCTCCCCGGGCGCTTTAAGTAGCAGCCCACTGCTCTCTGATACTCACAGAGTACAGAGATGGAAAATGCAGAGCCCAATTTCCCCTCGGGGATCATACCAGTATAACAAAAAAAAAAAAAAAAAAAAAACATTTCTGAAAACAGAAACATGGTGGAAGGCAACGAAGGCCCCCACGTGGACAGTGCTCTGGAGATTTTTCCCCCTTAAAAAAAGGACAAAGTAGACATCTAGACCTATTTTGGATATTTTTACTGATGCTGGGGGAAATTTGATAATACCACAACAACAATGATAACGGATCATTTTGGTCACAATAACCGTGATCTAAAATTTTCGTATCGTTACATCCCTAGTTGGTATAATACAAAGATAGCTGTGCTGATAGGACAGTAAAATGCTCAGATTTTCACTCAGAAGTTTGCAATCCCCTCATCTGTATTTCTCAGTTTAGATCAAATGACAATTTGATAGTAAATCTGCTAAGAGGTTGTAAATAAGTTATTTGCAACTATAAGATGACAAATAATGATTTTGCTGGTAATTTCTTTTAAACACTGGTCCCTTTATATATTGCAAATACTGTCAAAGTTGCTTTGAATAAAATAAAAGTGTATTAAACATCCAGCCGTGAATTTTTACACGGAATAAAATTCAGCTCCACTGAACTAAAAGAAGAAAAAAAAATTCAAGATTATCCTGAAATCTTAAGCCAAAATAAGTCCAAATAATAAAGTTTCCCTTTTATCTTAGAAAAAGGACATAACATGCGTGCACAAACAAGAAAGCACCGAATGAAAAGTGCACAGATACAAGCATACAAACACACATGCACGAGACAAAGAAATAGGTCAAGGCCATAAAGATCTGTGCAGGGCTCATTTAGCACACAGAACCACCATCATTTAGCCATCAGTTAATAAAACACACTCATTAAAACAGTAACACACAAACCAACAGCAGCCTTAGACTGCGTGTGTGTCCCGGAGGTGTGTTTGATCTCCTGACTGTGATAATGTGATATCCAGCCTTTGTCTTTGATCACTATAACCACTGCTGATGGCTGGTAAACACACGCTGCTATTAACAGACTGGCAGCACTGCTGCGTGCACAAGTGTGAGTATGAGAGAACAAGACAGAGCTGATTTTAATGCCCAGAAGAGCCGAAGTAAGTTTAGTGGCTTTTAGACAGAAACCTAAAAGCAGTGAAACTCGTTTACCTTCAACAAACTTCTCTTTTAATTACTATTATGTATTTTACATCATTTTTATTATTGGATAAATTGCTTATTGGGTTGAAATCATCCATCAGATTAGCTGATGGATAAAAAGTGAGACCAGACAGATTCAGCATGTGACTTGTCGTGCAGACTTTGAATATTGAGAGCACAGTGCATAACAGCTGCCCATGTAAATGGCTTAATTAGTGTATTATTGAGAGGCACTGCCCATCACATCAAACACAAACACATTTGGCTGGCTGTGACTTTGCACTATTAGCTACCGAGCAGCTTATTGGACTGTAGCACCGTGACAGAGATTATTCCTGAGGCATGCCAAGTGCTGGAGCCTGCAGCCTGAGTTTGATGCCTTCCTGTTGGACAGCACAGTACCGGGTCAAAAAAAGGGCACTCTACCATCATGCATTTTAAATTAAATATGGATATTTTTACTTTTAAAAAAATGTGTCCTGTATTATGAATATATATCTATTTGTGACAAACCAGCTGATACACAGTAACTGAACACATCTTTATCAATGGTGTGACAACTTGATGGATTTCCAAGGCAGATAAAGGAGAAAACCAAAAGGTGGCGTCTGATAAAGATTATTAGGAATTTTATCACATACGAAAAGGAGAGAATCTCAATTTAAATAATGTGTCAAAAGCTTTGCATCTAAATTATCAGATATCAGAATATTTTTTAATCTGTTTGTTCTGTTTGGACTAAAATCTTTGTTTATAACGTAAGCCTTTAAATATTTGACAAATAAAGGCAAATGTTTGAAAAAAGAAGAACAGTTTTAAGTTTCAGTTGTTGACATAATGGGCGTATGATGGTGTTTTTTTCATAAACTCAGACAAAATAAACTGAAATGATGTTAGCCATCTATAAATACTCATATAAATGTCAAACTCACAAACCACCTGGGAATTACTTTTGTTTTTTTGTGTATGTGAGCACTTTGAAAATGTCATAGTTCCCTTCAAACACCAAAACAATCCAGATCTTAATGTATGAAAAATCTCTGGAGCAGCGGAAGCAAAGAACAGGAAAAGGAAAGGAGAGGAAAGGAAGGGACAGGTGTGATTCCCAGTCGGATCTCTCTCTGAAGCAGTGGAGGAAAAAGGAAAAGGAATGGAGGTGTAGAAGAAAACAACAATGCACTGTGTTCGACACAAATCCCACATCAACAGGCCTGTTAGAACACGAGTGAGCAGCTCTGTGTTTGCCACCTAAGACATACGGTGTAAGTGCAACTGCTGCTCTGCTTTTGTTTCTTCAGTTGTTGCAAGTGGTTGGAGCTTTTGCTCCATATTAGTCCAGATAAAAAAGATCACTTTTCTCCTTAATATCCACTTCTTATAATCTGAAAGCCAGTTAAGAGCTGGTAAAACAAAGTTGCATTGCAGCATCTAAAAAGGCAAAGATGCAGATCGTCATTTTTCCTGAATTTGTTTGTTAAAATTATGGTTTCTGCCGCTTGTGCCTTAATGCAACACTGCAGAATAAGTTTCAGTGTATTATGGTAATCTGTATGCTCTGTTGTCTGAAACTTGATTAGTCAGCTGATAAAAGACCAATCTGGAAATTCATTCCTGAACTGTTTCAGTCCCTGTTCGAAACAAAAAAAAACTGGTGTTTTCCTCACAAAGAGATTATTATTCAGAAGTTCAGATCTGTATACCATTTCTTTTAAGCGTAAAGTTTTGAGTTTTCTTTGTTTTTTAATCCATTTAAAATCTTTATTGCTTTCCCTGCATCCCACTATAATGCTTTTAATGTTATCTGTAAAGCACTTTGAATTGTGCTGTGAAAATGAACATGGATTGCCTCATAAATGAAGATTTGCTGCTTTTGATGAAAAATCAATGATTAAATTAAGTATTAAATGTATTTAGTCTTTGGATCTAAGATTATATCAACTATTTAAATCAATATTTTGAAAATTTTCAAGAATGGTCATATTTAAGACTATAAAATGACCAGCTCCATCTAGCAACACATTTCATCATTTCCTACAAGCATAAGAAAATTAGAAAGGGAAATGATTACATAAGAACTGTAAATCCTGTTTGTAGTACTTTTCTTCAGAGTAAAGCTGTAGTCAGACAACTTGAATTAAAAAATACAGTTTAAGATCAGAACACACTTATTCTGTGTGTAGTCATTAAGGCTCGACTAACATGCAGAACTAATTTCACAATAGGCCAGCAGTTAAACGGACAAACTGGAGTTACTTAATGCTTTATTCATGGATCATGGAAATTTGATTTGTAAATAAAGATTGGATGTGCCATTTAGCCAATTTAATTATATTAGTTCACAGTTTTTTGCTGTTAATATTTGATTAGCTGATATGCTTTTGATGTAACCAGTCATGCATACTATATATACATTCAGTTTTTATATTAATATATAATAGTGTTTGAATCTGATTTGTTAAAAAATCTATAGGAAGATGCAGTTTCCTTATACAGTTATTTAACCCTTTGTCATGCACTCATTGAAATGCTTTTTTTTCTAAATGTAATATTTCAACCACATACAAGTAGAAGACTGTTATATCGAAGAATAAAAAAACTTAAAACATTTTTTATGAAGTAGCAAGTGGTCAGTATTAATGTTTTTTTTTTTTTTTCATTATCTCAGTGAAGTATCAGGGCGAAGTCTGATCTCTGAATTGGAAAAAACTACATGTGGTTCTATGATTGCAATGAGCAGCATGTGGAGGCATTTTGTACGTCAACTGAAATGACCAAATATAGTTCCTTGTCTAATAAAGAGTTAAAAATGAACGTAGTTCAGCTTTAAGTCACTTAATTTTTGATGAAAGTGAAAGAGCTTTCATTACCTGATTTATTACAACCAACATTAAAATGATTGTTTCCAAACTAATTACAGGCATAAAGACTTCATGATGCATCCTGGATTAATTCAGACATCACTGTTTTATGAATTATGCATCAGTTTAGGATTACATGCATGATTCATGCCCCTTTCAGAGAAAGTTCCTCAATGCTCTGCTACATGACTGAATGATGACGTGCTGGGATTTTGTTTGAGATAGCCTGATAAGTTATCGAACCCTCAAAGTGCATTCTCAGTGCAGATTGGCCGTCACACCTGTCTGTTCCTTCCCGCTGCGTCTCCATAGGGGGGTTCGAGCAGAATGTAGAAGGAGCATTGCTTATTGTACTCCTCACAGTCAAAGATCCTAACGGTTATGGTCTTCCTGTATGGGACAACACACGTACACACACACACACACAGGCACGCGCACACACACACACACAAAGGGAGGTGGTGAATGCATGCATGGTTAACAAACAGCATGACAAGGTATACGCACACAAAACACAAAAGGTGGAGTTGTGGATGCGGTGAGATGAGGTGACCCAGAGCCTGCTGCATGTTCACTGTCAGTACACATAAGGAGGAGACCAACACAAGCAAAACAAAAACAAAAATACTCAAGCCAAAAATCTCCTCCTGTGTGTCTCCTTGCAGTGAGAACATGCAGTTTCTGCAGTGTGGCGGACACCCCGGGGTCAGGGGGGCGGGGTCGACATTTACAGGGGCACGAGGCTCACCCTCTTCCTGACCTTTGGTGTCATTGCTCTCCACCAGGCGAGGCTCCCCAATCTCTATGTAGAAGGTTTTGTTCTTCTCGTACTCCTCATCGTCAATGATTTTCACCTTGATGGTTTTACTGGAGGAGGAGGAAGGGGTCGGGAAGGAAGGAAGAGAGGAAAATAGGAAGAAGAGGAAAAAGAACAGTGAGGACAGGACAGGCTGGAAACTGGAAAACAGAGGAAACTAGAAAAAAAAGGCATTTCGGCACAAGCCAGTTTTTATATTTCAACCTCTGATGTCAAATTGATCTTTGACATCAGAGCAGCTCACATCAGTTTGACAAGATAAAAATGATACGTCGTCAAGCTGCCAGTCTTCAGCCTCATTAAGGCTCAGTTTAATCTCATGCTAAAGCTTCAGATCAGGGCTATATTTATAAGATAAAGCATGACAATATGCAGAGTTGATAAATTCTGAGTCATTTGTCGGTAAGCAATTAAAATAATGACCTGTTCAATCATTCCAATTTGATTCTTGTGCAGGTTCTCAATGCAATTTTTGCATTTTAGAATGTAAGGGGGCTTTTCAAACACACACTGATCAGCCGCAGCATTAAAATGTGTAGTTAAGATAAATCATCAATGACAACTGATTTTTTACCTGAATCTTAATAGAATTTTCTGGTAGAAAACTGATAATTAGCATTAATATTGATCATATTTTAACATTTCCCAACCATAATGTTATCTATTGAGGCCATTGACTAAACACTCTCCCACACAGGGAAATGGTGGCTTCCCTAAACTCTGCCACGGATCAACCAAACATGGCCCTAATCTCCATTTAGTCTGAACTTTGTCATATCTGACCATCACAACACTTGCCAGAGCTGTAATAAAACTATACCCCCCCCCCCGGTCTGGCCGGACCGGCCCACTCCCCCTTTTTTTTCCCCCTCAATAATAAAACGGACCCCCCTACCCTTCCATCCCCCCCCACCCTCTCTACCCCCTTCCCCCCCCCTTCGGTATTAATCCTCCCCCCCCCCATCCGGAGGAAGAAAATCCAACAAATCACCAAATTCCTTTTAATTTCCCCACCCTCCCCCTCCCCCCCCAACCCACAAAAAAAATTCACGTCTCGCCTCCTTTTTTTTTTCTTTCTCGCTGCCCCCTTTTTTTTATTTAACCGCCTTACACCGCAATTATTTCACAATCACCCATCACCGCCCTCCCCATCATTCTCCCCCCCCAAAAAAAAAATTACATTTTGTTGTGGGGCCCCAACTGAAAAACACCACATCCTTCCCCAACCCCCCCCCCCCCCCCCCCCCCCCCCCCCCCCCCCCACAACCCCCGGGGGGAAACGGGGCTTATACCACCAAGTGCCAAGTGTCTGCAGCTTTGGTTGTGATGGAGCAAGGACGATCCTCCCTGATGGCAAATCGCCTCCTTTCCAATTCAACACAAAAGCTGTTTACGACTGCCTCGAGAAATGCAACAAAAAGCCAGGGATAATCATTAGGTCCTCAACTCCAGATGGCCATCCAATTGGGCATCTGTGAGATGAACCAGAACAAGTTTGATCCACAGAGGTCCCACCCCACTACCTGCAGCAAGTGGCCTGGGGCCAGACACAAGAGGACATCCCCGGAGGTTTGCGTCCACCCTGACTGGTCAGAGCCATCTCAGCAGCACAAATACTGTAGCTCCAGAACAAAGAGCCACTCTTAATGTTGTAGATGACTGATGGAGATTTTTAACTTTAAGAGGGTTTGAAACCTACTGGGGTATGACTAAAATCAATACTTCCACTCATGCCTTACAGACACACATAAATGTGATCCTTGCGACATACAGTAGATAACCTAGTTGCCTTACTCTCAGACTAAAGTCTGATATATTATAACGAGCTGCGATAAACCCAACTGCAACAGCTTTCTATCAAAGCTCAAAGATGACAATCATTTGTTTGAAGCAGAATTTTTACCCAATAAAATCAATAAAAACAACAGCAAGTATTGACCAGCCAGACGCCTCGGTATCAGGGCCGAGTATGACTGAGTATTTATTGTGGCAGTTTGCCTCGGTCTTATTTGGCACAGCAGTTTATATTCCAGATCACAGGCCTATGGAGCAGGACATGGTGCGTGCAGTCTGTACGTGTGTGTGTGTGTGTGTGTGGCATGAATAAGCGCCTGTGGATGTGTGTGTTTATCTTGTGTTTCCAGTCTGGAACAAAACCCTTATTCTGATCCAAATCCACTACAGGCAATAACAAAGACAGCTGAGAGAGTTCTCATAATCTGGCCTAGAGGGCGGGAAATGGGAACACACACATGCACACATCTTATGTAAGCATCATATCTGATCACAGGCCTGCAACCTGTGTTTAACCGTGACCCAGCACCAACACTCTTGAATCCACACACTCCAAAGCTGTTTTACAGTCACGTATTCCAGCGAAGACGCACATATATAAACATCCATCACTGTCACCGTCTGAGCTGGTAAGAAGTCATAAATAAATCACAAGTGCTATAAGAAAAACTCAATTCTCATCAGCTCAATTAACTTTTACTTTAAAAAAAAGTAAGTGTTCAAGCAATTAAATGCTACTCAAAAGTTAAATTGAATTACTTCTGACTGGGGAAACACCACAGTCTGATAATCATCTAATTATACTCTGATAATGCAACTGATAGATTAACTGGTGATGTAACAAACAATGAAGATTAACCCATTAAAATATCACAAGCAACCATTAACACACACATGCAAATTGCAGAATTGAGCTCATTACACTAGAGGGATTAGTTCATTTAGCTGTGTCCTGGAACAGCAAATAGAAAGCAGATTTCACCTTCTGCTGCAAACATGTTCATAAACCACCAGACTGACGGCAACACAACAGCTGAGGTGATGGGCTTAAGCCCTCCTCTGCCTCAAGGTGGAGCCTTTGAGTACTTTAATCAACCTTAGAGCTGATGGGATGAAGATCCTTGGGTTGTGTTTACAATCTCTCAAGCAAATCCCACCAAAAACATTCTGATTTTATCATTTATATCTCATTTTTGCCTCTTATCCTGTTTCCATGTTGCACTCAGACTTACCAAACTTGACAGTGGTTCTTTTGCATCCACAGTCCTTTCCCAGAGAGACAAACCCCTATCCAGAGAAATTGCTGAATCAGTACATCAATATTTTCACATCTTAGTGATTACAGACCGGACAGATTTGCACAGGATTGAGAGCACTGAGCTTGGAAATGAGCACACAAATCACAGAGGGACCCATAACAACAATAGCCTTGTGAATACGGCTTTGGGCAACATTTGCCCTTAGAAACATCACTCCAATCAAATCATCTGCATAACAAATGTCTTTGCATCGCTAACCTCATTTGTTATACGACTGTGAAACATTTGTGTCAATAGGGAGCACATTTTACATCAGATGAAGCCTAAATGAGTCAGTCTGACCTCGCAGAATTAATATTAAACAGTCGTTACACAGTGTGTGCTTACATTTCCCATAAGTTCAACTATGACAACCCAAACTGGCAAATGTCTCAGATGACCAATTTGCTGGGAAACACACACACGCACACTAACACATACACACTGAGGCAGGCATTCTCCCACGTTTGTGCAGTCAAAACCAGCATATCCAGACAGTGCATCAGCGCAGAAATAATTAATCTATTATGGGCTGGATTTATCATCTTGATCTGCACCCTGATCTGAGATGTCTCACATGAACGCTCACTCTAAATACATGAATACGCACACACGTGCACACCCAACTGCATGACAAACCTGCTGGCAGTCCAGCACACGGCCCCATTGCCATGGCGACACTTTGTTTGGGTAACCAACAGGGGTGGAGAAGATTGTTTCCAGAGCAGTGATGTGTGTGTTAGTGTACAGAGGAGTGTGACAAGCTTCAAGAAAGAGGACACCAAGCTGAACACACACTACATCCAGAATTTACAATGCAAATTTGGAGGGCTTTTGTGTGTATTTGAATTTGATGTGTTAATTTAACTACAAATACACAAAATGTGCTGGAAAACTTGATAGTTGCAAATTAATTGTGGTGCTAGTAGGACTGGGAGGACCCTGACTGACTCAGGATTCCTCGGTCTCTTACCTTGATCAAACATCTTCATTTCTAACACGTCATCACTCCCAGACCTATAAAGTCAAATTTGCCCTTGCAAGCATATAAATGCTGCGGCACACTCAGATTGTATCGCACTTGCACGAAAGCATTCACAAATTTTTCACACTAGCATGCTTTCACGCTCACACATGAGCAGACTAAAGGAATTCTGGCTGCGGGAACTCAGATATGCACACACAACTACACACAGACACTTTACTCCAGGGGCCACTGTGTGTGTAGATCTGTCCTTCCAGAGACGTCCTCAGTCTGACTTTGCTAAAAAGCATAAAAAACAAAAATAAAAAATCTGAGCAGCTGTGACGGATCTCCACTCCAGTGCTTCTCCACCACTCACATCTCATTTGCTCTCTAGGTTTTATCTTGTGCTCCACTCATTGATCTTTTATACACACGATTTTAGTCAGGGTTTATAAAACATCTCACTGAAAGACTTAGGTTGAGAAATCTCCCCAAGGTCTAGGCAGAGAAATAAGAGATGGTGAGATAAACAGCCTGAAAATTACTCGCCCAAATCAGAAAACACAAACACAGACAGTGGGTGACCAGAGCATACCAAAACAATTCATCTTCCATCTGTTTGGGTCTTTCACTTCTCCTTTTAGTTGATCAAGTTTACTAATGTTTGGTTTTCTACCAACCCCCCCCCCCCCCCCAAAAAACAAACAAAAAACAAAAAACAAAAAAAAAAAAACAAAAACAGAATTTTGCAGTTGTGGCTGTGTTGCTCTAAACCGGATGCTGAACTTTCATCAAGTCTAGAAGACAAACGTGGCATTTTCAGATTCAGTTTCAGGTTGAGTCCATTTATAGACTGTTTATGCACTGAATCTAAATCGCTGTTTGTGGTTTTCCAAGAAGCCTCTGTTGTGTGATTGAGATCTCACACCAAGGAAAGCTCTTCTTTCTTACTTTATACACATACACAGGAAGTTGTAGAGCACAACAGGCAGCACAGCGGGTCACTCCCCTCTCCTCGGCAACCTGCCTTAGCGACGTATTTGGATCGGAAAATTTGAGTTTGGGAATTGCCACTTTATTTTAAAGCTAGAAGGGGAAAATGTTGCTGTTGTGGTGGTTGGAGTGTGTGTGTGCGCGTGTGTGTGTGTGTGTGTGTGGGGGGGGGGGGGGGGGGGGGGGGGGGGGTGGTGGTGGCTAGAAGAAGAAGAATTGTGGACAAATCACAAAGAAAATCCTCTGGTGTGTAGCTGCAATTAAAACATTTTCAATAGTGTATTTGAAATAAGACCTTTGTAAATCTACATGCATTTTTAGTGCATTTGCTTTCTTCTTTGCACATGTTTGATACAGTACATGCATCTTGTCCAAACTGCTTGAAAAATTGGGTTATGTGGTTGTATTTGAGTAAAGAAGTGGCCTCTCAGGCTGTGAACTAGTTTGTGAAGAAAAGATTACTAGTGGGTGGATCTGGGTCACAGACTAAACAAAAGAAGTGTGTGATACATAAGGACATCCCTGTGTGCATGAATAAATCAGTACAGATGCCCGGTTGTGTGTTAGGTATGTTTAATCCAGCCTCTAACATACAGAGAAACGCAGCACTAATTTATTTGAATGATGTTGTGACAGCAGCCTGATTTAATTAGCGAGAATGTATGTGTGGCACAGCTTAACACAAGAGGGCAACAAGTGGGTGTGTGAACCATCATGCAGTGTTTTATATGACAAAGCTGATAATGATGCTGCCCACTGTGGGAAACCACAACAATAGGCCGGCAGCACTCCACCAGACCTCCACTAATAAGATCCAGTCTGCTCTCTAATACACATAATCTTGGCTCTACAGAGGCTAATGAAAACAAAACACAGATGCACACCTGTGACAGGGCTGCTGCTGGTTCCACATGGATTATAGTTCACGTTTGAGTCTCTCTGGATTTAAGATTCTAACATACTGAGAAAATGTTTCATTTGCAGTCTAGGAGCCGTTTCTTATGAAACACAAAGACATAAAAGGAATCTCATTTAGTTCATTTAATGAACATGTCACAACTTCCTCGTTATAAATATTTCAATCATTGGCACGTTTCCTTTTGAGGGATTTGTAGGCCAAGTGCTCCAGGCAAATCTATTAAGTAGAGCAGGTATTAAATACATTAACTATAACTGGTGCAATCTGACTACAAGTTCAATTTAAATAGTTAAGACTATTTAAGAACAAAATCCAAAGCCAACAAAGAAAAAAAAAGATTATAATTGTAGCTCAGATTGCATTGATAATTTGTAGGGAGTCCTGATGTCACGTTTGAATGCAGAAAAAGTCCCTCGTGCAGTTTTTTATTTTATTTTATCAACATAGCTCACATTTGGAGGATGGAAGACTGCAGGACAATCGGCTTTAATCCAGAAGCATCCCGCAGGTATTAGGAGCTTCCAGGCTGCAACACACCTGACTCCAATCAATGGGTAATTGTGCAGAGCTTGATGTGAAGATCTGCACAGGTTATAAGGTTTGTTACCACAGGGAAACTCCAAATACCTGTAGGATGCCGGCCCTCGAGGACCAGAGTTCCCCATCCCTGGGTCAGAGGATTTAACTTAAGTGAAAAAAAGGAAATTATAAAGTAACAATTCTTTCTGAAAGGATCATGGAATCAGGAAAATAATGTACCGTGTGTCACCATGGTGACAAGCCAGGAGATAATCACATCTTTCCAGACAGTGGGCTGTCCTGAACATTGAATGAAAAGAAAAAAAAAAAAAAAAATTATACCCAATTGGTGGAAAATGTTTAACCTCTGAAGCTGGACAGTGTGTAGTCTTAAAAGAACAGAACTTTTTCATGTTTCATAGTAGGGGTGCCCCTGACGAAGAATTTTCATAGTCGAACCCGATTCGTCAGATCATGCCATTTATCGACAAATCGTCGAATCATGTTTTTTCGCCCCCTTAACTGATTCATAATATTTGCATCTTTTTCTGCTCCAGAGAAAGAGCTAACACACCCAGGACAGTCTCTCCATCAACTTTTATTTTTCTATATCACTGAGTAGGCCGTAAAAAGTGCCTGCTCGTTTAAAGTCCTTAGCTTAGCCTATTTAAATTTTTTTTTTTTTTTTAAATTACAAGCTATGTTGGTGTGTTACAATTCATGAATTTGTGCGTGTTCCACCCAGCACGGTCCAAATGTCAAACAAAGAAGAATTCCAATAGAATAACCTTCACTGAAAAAGTATTTATGCAATAACAAAAAATAGGCTCATAACGAAATAAGTTATATCCATGTAAAACGGAGAGTGAGTAAAAGTTAGAATGTGCCAGCGAAAAGCCGATGATGCTGCGCTGCTGAGACAGACAGCTTCCAGGTAAAGTTTATAATAACCCCAAATAAAACAAGAAAAACAAGATCTGACCTAAATAAATATGTAAATAAATCTTGCCAGAGAAAGGGCCGTGCTCTACAGCACCTGTTACCGTCAGACTCTTTAGAAGTTGTGTGTCAGGAAAACTTGTGGACGGAAGGGCTGGGCTCCTCGCTTTTACAATAAACAGGAGAATCTCTCCTGGATGGCGTGGAGATGGAGGTGATGTGCAGAACATCACATGCCATGATTATCCTACAACTTACTGGAATGGTACAGCATCATCCCCTGCTGCACGGTGGCGTGGTGGTTAGCACTGCAGCCACACAGTAAGAAGGTTGCTAGTTCAATTCCCCAGCCGGGGGGGGGGTTTGAACAATTCCAACAGCAGCCTTCCTGTGTGGAGTTTGCATGTTCTCCGTGTGTATGCATGGGTTCTCTCCGGGTACTCTGGCTTCCTCCCACAGTCCAAAGACATGCATGTTAGGTTAATTGGTCACTCTAAATTGTCCCTAGGGATGAATGAGAGTGTGAATGAAGGGTGTACCCCATCCCTCACCTGATAAGAGATAGGATAGCCCAGCAATCCCCCAGACCCTGAACTAGATAAGCAGTGTAAAAAATGACTGACTAGTGCGTTCATCGTGTCATTAAGGCGAAAATTCAGTGCTCTGAAAGTACCAGGATGTTGCCCTTATAACGACCAAAAACGAAGTGCAAAACGAAACACACTTCTTGCACTAAACGGATGCCATCTTGCCGACGTAGCGGAAGAGGCGGGACTTTCGAACTGCTTTCAGACCTGAACAATGGGAAAAAAAAAAAAGAGCTAAACAATGGTAGTGAACGAAGCGGTGGTGACCCCTGCTGTAGCAGAGGCGGTATTGTACTGATTTAAGTAATGTTTATGAAATTAGACAATTACTAATGTTTATTGTGGCATGCTAACAAGCTGTTCACTCCCTGATGACAGTTATGATCTGGTCATTTGTTTGAAGCCGCGGTTATACTGGCTCAGTAGAGTTAGCACGTGTTAGCAGGCAATGCAAGTCCATCACTTCCTGTAAGTGCAGTGCTCTGTTTGGGTCAGCATTTAGTGAAAATAGTGTGCACTACAGACGAGGTACACTGTGCACTACGCAATGAATTCCAGTGCACTTGGGAAAGGGTGCGATTTGAGACACGGCTTATGAGTCCATTAGTAGTGGATCATGTGGCTGCTGAGATGGCCCGGCTGAAAGGGTTAATATGACAATGGAAGTTTATTTCAGAGACTAAAATTTTTCCAATGACATTCCAGTATTTTCTGTTGCTCAGCATGTTTAGTTTAAAAATATAAAATCAAATCATAGCTGTCTGGGAAGGAGGGGATACCTATAAGGAAAAAAAAAAATCTTAAACTTTAGGCCAAGTTTGTCTGGATGCTTGCATTACAGAACAAAAAGTATAAAGCCCCAGAATCTGTGTCCGTTTTCTTTCAGAAACTCTTACAGCTTTCTCAAAATGGGCCCCCAAGTTTGGCGAGGAACCACAGTGACTTGTTTTCTCTGTTCAGAGGCACTTAATCAGTCTGATACTAAACAGGGCAGTAAAAATTATGTTTATAGTAATGGCCATTTTTATTGGACAGCACCATACAGAACAGTTGAGAAAGTCATAAACAGCAGTCACTCTCCATTTCTGTCTAAACAGCGAGAGTGAGTTGGAGTGCTCAGCTGTTTGTGTTTGCATCAGACCCTCCTCTGTGTCATTTAAACTATTTTCTATCATCACAGGGAGTTTCCCCATCTCCTCACCAACTCTCCACATCATGCCTGGCTGTCTCGCTCCCCCTTCATTCCCATCTCCAGTATATCTTGTTAACCAAATAAGGAGTTTGGAAAATCCGTGGGACTCCCTGACAGACACATACACAGGAAATGTCTGCAGAGCTTGTAAATCTGATGGAAAAAACACAAGTGTGTGTGTACTTATGTTGTGATGACAAATCTGTTTGCATCGTGGGGACTTGCCTCCCTTTTTGGAGACAAAAAGCGAGCACCAATAACATAAATCACTGTTTATGTGCATTTAAGGTTAGAAACACGGTTTACTGTTTGGGCTGTCCTCTGAGGTGATGGAAACAGAACTTGCTGTGTGTGTGTGTGAAGTTTTACTGCCCTCAGGCCATTTCCTTCCTTTCAATTAAGTGTTTTTATTTAGTTATTCCAGTCAGGATTTAGCGGGAATGCTTAGCTCAGCATCTTACAAGTACTAGACTAACTCACATCTACATGGATACACACAAACTACAGCCTGTACGTAATTGCAATTAAAGAAAACAAATAGTGAGAGCTTAGTGTGAAGAGGGTGGAGTGACAGATGGTGAGGCCACAGAACAAAAACGCTGTGTAAATATAGCCCATGTATCATGTTTTATATGTATGAATGAACCCCATTATAATGAGGTAGGGAAGATGTGTGTGTGCGCAGCAAGCAAGAGGGAGTATGAATGCTAATCAGCCAGTGCTGCCAAGCCAGCTGCAGTATTCCATGATTTTCAGGCCAGTTATGAGATCTAAGCTGCATGATGGGAGCAAGGAGTGCACAGTGACGCAGAGTCAAGTGGACTAAGTGGCCTCTGGAGCAATGAGCCACAGCTACAGTGAAAAGGACTCATTCCCACCATCTGTGCCCCATAGACAATTAAAAGTTCCAGAAAATCTAGAATTCAGATTTTAATCAGCAACAGACTACAACATTAAACTTATTGCTTATAAAAACTACTACAGAGTTAGCACCACCTGGAGCAGGGGCAGCCAAGTACAGTTGGAGAGCCACTGCACCTTTAGATGCATCCATTCTCCAACACACCTGAATCAAATGAATGGCTCGTTACCAGAACTCTGCAGAGCTAAATGACGTATGCATGAAGTAATTCAGGTGTGTTGGACTGACAGTGAAATGATACATCTAAAGGCCCATTTATGTTTTACGCAGAAGACTGATAGATGGACAGACAGATTTGCCTGTCTTCTGCATCAGTTATGCACGTAATTTGGTGCGTTTGAGGGGCTTGTTGGTCCCTCAGTTAATGCAGAAGATGGAGCAATACCACCGGAACCGTGGGGTCAGTGTTGAGATGTGTAGCTGATATGCAGCCAGTGAAAGGAACAAACCAGAGAAGAACAGAAAGAAAACGCAAAAATGGCAGGTGCCAAAAAGCCCACAAAAAAGCACCTGAGAAAAAAGACGCCAAACTGAGAAGAGCATCTGTAGACATGGCTGGAGCTTTTGAGGAGAGGCTGCATGAGTATGTCCAAAAATACGCTCATATGACAATCATGTCACTGACACCAAGCAGTGTACACTGACATTAAAACAGGAAAATTATCTATGAACTCAGCACTGCCCCCTAGTGGAAAAAAATGATTTATGAACCATGGGAACGTGAAAGATGCAAAGTATTAAGGCAGGAGCAGCTACACATGGCACTGCATAAAAACGTCACCATTTACGTACCGGAAGGGAACAAAAATGGGCCTCAAAAGTTGCAGGATAGTGGCTCTCGAGGATTGGACTGGCCACCTCTGACCTAGAGCATCTTGATCATTAATTCCTCTGAAAGACCTTACTGTATTTACTGAGGGTTATTATGGTAAATGCCAAAACTTATTCAGAAAAAGCAGACAGGATTTCCCAACTTCCCATTTATGCATAAATACACCCACAGCATAAAATGTCTTTGTTGTACACATGCCCCTTTGCTTTGTTCTCCATCTTTGCATTTGATGCAGAGGACGTAGTGCTAATGGATGAAGCAAAGGATACCCAAGTTATCAGATATTTGAAGAAAGTACAAAACTTGTTTTTTCATTGAGAAAGATGTTAAAACGAAGATGAAAACCTCCCAAACGACTGACATCACATTTCCTCAACACTTGATACTTTTGTTTGAAGCTTAAGTGGCTTTCTGATACTTTCAAGCTGGATGCTACTGTACATCTGCCCTGTGTGAAGCATCTTTTCATTGCTTGGATTTGCATGTACTTTTAGGAAAACAAACAAAAACAGTCATAAAAGAAGACATCGGATTTCATAGGTTGGCCTTGGAGATGGAACGGTTTTGTCCCAACCGCTCCCTTGTGCAAGCTTAAATTTGAACATTTTATCAAACCATAAAGTAGCCATAAATCAAAGTAAATGGTTCAAAAGATTGAGTCCAGCTGCATTTCATCTCAAAATTTACTTTGACTTTATCTCTTAATAATTCTCTATAATCCATCTCTTCATGCTTCAATGTTCTCCATGAGAGCCATTAAATACATTTCCAAGACCTCACAAATGCAAGCATTCATGGTTTAAATTATTCAGTTAGTATTTTTTGTAATTACAGATTCCCAGGCATATTTTCTTTAAAATAAAATCTTTGAAATAAAATAAAAAGCAGATGATGGCAAGCATGCATCAAGTTTGAATGCATAATTTTAGAGATCAAGCTTCTGCCACTGTTTGAATGTAACATGACGTCTTTACCACAGAGTACTGCTGAAAACCTGTATCCCGGACTCTTAAACCAAAACATGTGCAAAAACTGTGCAGACAAGGACTTGAAAATGCAGTTTTAGTTAATTTCTAGACAGTAATCTTTGCCAATTTTGTTATAGCTTAACAGATGATGCATGTTGACATGCAGCATTAAGAGCGTGTTGAACTTGCCTGACTTTCAGTGTCATAATCATTTTAGAAGCACCAGCACTGCATTTCTGCCTCCTTTTCTCCTGCCTTCCATTTCCTTACTTCTATTACTTGATTTCAAAACAGATCTCCCACCATAATCATTTTGCTTGTAGAAACCCAGTGCCTACTCCTACATTGACCGCCTCCATCGCTGTTATCTTTAGCATTGTGCTGCTCAAAAACGTCCGCTTCTTCTGCTTTGAATAATAAGATATACATGAAGAGTACCCACACGGAAGATGAAGACAGATGTTGATGCACACAGGCATGGAGCTAAAGAAAACCCTTTCCTTTCATTGTGAGCACAATGCATCATTTTTGTTTGGCACAATTTTAGAATGAAGAGCACGGTGCACACGTCAGGTGACTTCAGACAGATTTGAGCTTCTACCAAGTTCTCAGACCTGGTGCAGCCAATATTACTTGATGCGTTGGGTCGGGTTGCAGGTTAAACAACAACGAATCGGGTCTGGTTCAGAAGTCTTCCTTACGGGTGGGTGCGGGTTGGTGAAACTGGACGTAATGTAGGTCACCGGGGACTCTTCCCACGGTTCCTTCATGTTGTTTCTTGCTCCTATTCTCATTCATCTGTGTTCCATCTTCCATTTCCTCTCTCCTGCCTGATGTGCTGGAAATGTGGGACACGCGCGACGGACGGTATCGTCATCACATCGTTTTTTAAATCCCTACACGGAGCCTCTATTTGTCTGCGGGGCCGTACGCATCGTGCGCAGTGTACATATTGGGTTAACCGGTACTGGAACCAAACCACACACACAGCCACAAAAAAATTTTATATTGACGAACAGAACATCAAATGCATCTCACAGGTGCTTCCACCCTCAACCAGCCTCTCAGCTTGAGGTGTGTTGGCAGTCTGTCTCCACATCCGCGGCATCAAGCTGATAGCGTCTAAAAGCAGCTGTTTGGACTTTTCCATGTTAATCACTCATATCCATACTCTGTATCTGAAAGTATTCAAATGTCAGTACTTGTACTTTGTTGGCAAAAAAGTGGTATGGGGAAATCCCTGAAACAAATCCACTTTTTCTAAACAGGATCGCCACTTGACTCTCATTCAGCTTCACAGGTGACGGGAGTGTGTGCACGTGACAGACGGAGCATGTGGCAGTGGTGAAGAACAAAGATGAGTTTTAAAAACGATAAGTTAAAACGATAAGGTAGTGAGGTGCAAGTTGTGCAGTAAGGACATGCTTTTCTCATATCCATGTCTTTTTCTAGGACACCTAGGAAAAAAAACCCCACACCAATAGAGTCTCCGCTGCTGCTGCGAATAAAATTTGGGGGTTCATTAACATGAACAACTTGACTTGTCAGGTAACTTTACAGGTAAAGTATAAATGAAAGTTATCATTCAGAGACATTTTGCTGTAGACGTGCTTCATCCTCCGTCTCAGTATCCTCATTCTCAGGTATTAGACTCTGGTTCGAACATGAACGGTTGAATCCCAAAAGCCGCAGCCCCGTCATGTACATTCGCCATCATTGTTGTTTTGAGTCGGGCAATGCATGCGTGAACTGGGTCGGCCCTTATTCTAGCTCTGTCCTTCCAGCGGCCAATCAGCGCGCGCCTCATTAACATCATTAAAATGAAAATTCGTATCAGTCAAAACCTCACATGTACCATCACGAGAGAAAGTGGTGGTATAAGCAAAGGGCCAGAAGATGCACTTTGTTTTCTTTTCTAACAAGTTTTGTAAGGGGAGTGGACAGATTAAAAGACCAGGTTACTCCTTTAACAGGCCATTTTTCAGGGAGGGAAAGATGACACAAACTTTCCTTTCACTCAAATTTATTTCAAACCTGCATGGTACAGCTCATAAAAACTGTACAATGGCTTCACCCAACCGCTAATCATGAGTGAAAGAAGTTTTTGTTTCATATTCATTTTCTCTGAAAAATTGCCCACCCCCACACTCAAAATCTGCTGGGGTGTATAGACCTATGAGCACAACAGTTTATTACATTAAAAGGAATTTTTTTTTTTTTTTTTTTTTTTAAAGCCACCACTAGTGTTCAAGGGTGCGAGTGACGAAAATGTAAAGCCAATTCCTCCCGTGCTGCATGGGTGAAGAGAAATTACACCTTCATTTACTCCCTTATTGCTTTCATTATTTACTCTATAGATCTCCCATCCATTCATACACTAAGCTGCCATTCCACTCCTCAATCTTCATTTGACTCATTCACCTCTGAGCCTGTGTTTGATGAATGTGTCTGTGATACGAGTTTGCTACTTTCCCATTTCCCCTCATTCTCCCAGTTTCTTTTTCTTTGATTACTCAAACACTGCAAGTCAGCAAGAAAATAGATGCTTGTGTACAAGCGTGTAAGGAAGGCAGGTTAATACAGTGTGAACCATAAAAGCAGATGACTCATAAAACCAGGGGTACAAAATAATAAATTACTTTGATACCGTTTACGACAAGTACAAAAACTAAATTCTATAGACTGGAAAAAAAGGCAGTTTAAATTCATATATTCACTTACTACTCAGCTTTCAGGAAGTTATTCATAAGTTTCTTATTTCTTTGAATTACCATTATAGTTCTGAAGATCTTGGTGCTTGGAAGCAATCTCAGTTGCATGCAACATACATACAAGATTCATTTAATTCTGCGATTACTGGAAAAGAGCAACCCCCCCACAAAAAAAAACACATGGGGAAAAGATGTGTAGTGAGGTGGGTGCTTTCTTCAAGTTTTTCTTTATGTTCACAAAAAGAAAACAAGGTTTTTATAGAGATTTTTTTTTAAGTAGAAACCAACTTGTTAAATGAGTCGGCAACACGGAAAAGAAAAAAAAAAAAAAAAGGTGACAATTTGCCGATTAGCATTTCCTCCTAGAAGCAGTGGCTTTGTGAAAAAACCAACACTGTTAACACGTGGAGTATTCAGGACTAATTTGTTACCAGGAAACAGCAGTTTGAACCTTTTGCCAGGGCCAAGTTCCACCGCACAAAAGGCAGCATGGGAAAAGCAAATGGCAGCACTGTTGAAAGCGCTGGAAACCCCACAATAAACCTCACTGTCTTTCTGTCGGCCACTTGCCCTGTGCCATTTTCCTTTACAAACTTCTAAGGGGTGGGAAAAAAATAGAAAAAAACAAAACAAAAACCCCATCTTTTTACCGCCTTTCCTCTCGCTGACATTTCCTCTCTATCTAAAGATTCTGTGGTCACTCTTCACCCCGTCTGATACAACTCTCCCTCTTCCTTCTTGTGCTCCTCGTCTTCCTGTTGTCAGATTAAGTTAAGCGGTGGCACACTATTCCAGTTGGCAGTGCCAGCCTCTCTTGCTGCCACTTACACACAGAATCCAAATCTCTTTAATTTCCCCTCCAATTTTCAAATGGATTTTACTGGCATGAAGTGAAGAGGCCCATTCACCTCTACTCTCCACCAGCTCTCTGTTCCCGTTTTCAGTTGACTTCAGAGGGCTTTATTGGCCTGATTTGGTGACAATAACGCTTTCTCTCCCCCCTTTTCTTTGTATCCCTCTCCATCCATTAAATAGCTTTTCTGGCACAACTCAACATACAGCAGCCATTGCAAGTACTTCAGTCCTGACTGACAAGTGTATGAACCTTAATATCTTCACGTTGTTCATTTTTCCTCTATGTTGGAAGTCACTTAAATCTTGCAAACCCCTCCAAACCCCTTTCCTTCCCCATCCCTTCATTTCTCTCCACTTTCATCATTAGTACCAAAGTAAATCCATCTGGGCTTAGAGCCCACAATTTAATTAAAAAGACATAAGTTCAGTAACTTATAGCCGGTTTACTGTTCTCCTTTGCACTGTGGTGGGAACAAGGAGACTGGTCGGATTGTTGCCATAGCAACACGTGGCCAGCGTGACACTGTTTCCAAGGCACTATAATGGCTCTGCGGCTAGTTTCTCTTAAACGGCTTAACCTACAGTTGCCCCAGGGCAAGACAGGACATTTAGAAAGAGGAATAGACAGAGGGGGAATGATAACAGTTTTCCCTTATAATCACCATTTCTCCTTTGTTGATTAGATCAAGAATACGTTTGATAAGGTAACCAGGCGTAGTGGTCACATCCATCATTTCCATTTTTGAATTTCAACCCCAAGCCAGTTGGAGGTTGATAAACAGTCCTACAGTCCTCTCCCACACTATCTTAATAGCCATGCACGCTTGAATGGTTTAGCTTTCACTGTACAAGCTTGTGTTTGAATGGATGAAAAGAGAAAGTTTGGTTCAAACCATACAGGGCTATCTTAAGACCAAAAACAATATGCACATGAAGACTCAGGTTTTTGCTTTGTGTGCTGTGGCCGTTCAACTATGCCTCCACAGCGAAAGAAACATTTCTCCTCATCTGACGGCTTCAAAGAGCCGACAACATTTCTGTCATCCTCAGAAGAAACTCATGACCGCGGAACCATCTGATGCACAGACTAAGATTAGACTGGTGTTACTGAAGCAAGAGAGATGGTGATGATGGATAATCAGAAGTAACACTGCTGCACTTAAGACACAAAAGAGTTTTAAAGCAGGTCTGTTACTCGTATAATTGAACAGCAGAAAGCTTTTTTCCTCTAAACATCACCATGAATCTGCAGTCTAATGGCTCTTAAGAGTTTCCACTCTTCGAAAAAAGTCCCTGCTTACCCATTTTTCACTGCATGATGTTAAATCGAGTGCTTTGTACGAACCCTTGGTCCCACCAAGGTCAGATCTTATACCAAAAAAAAAAGGTCCAAATGAGACAAAAATCTCTTGCATGCACACACTTCATCTACTATGAAACAGGAAAGACATCTGATCTAGAAGACATGCCAGCCACTTGGCAGGCAGTCATAAACACACACACACACACACCACACTTCAATGTCAGGACAACAGAAAACTGACCTTTACACACACACTATTTGGAAAGCATATACTGTACATGAACCACTATGCATCAAACAGTCACACCTGCAGAAAACAGAAAAAAATACTGACACCAATATGCAGCTCTTCATCACACTTTGCCAATTCAGAAAGCAATGCAGGGAAGATGGGCATTTGCTTTCAGAGATTCTAATGTGTAAGATATTTTGACAAGTGAAAAGAAAATTCAGCTGACACGAGAGAAATCGATAGCCGACTGGTGCAGAGACAAGAGAAGATTGAGAGATTCTGACTGAGGTGAGCATAGGTTAACATGCTGAAATTGCCCCTGAGGGAGCCAGCGAGTGGCTGGGCTTCAGGGAAAAGGTCAGCCAATCGTAGACAGGCGTTTAAACACTTACATAAACAGCTGGTGTTTGTGTCCATTTAATCTTTACACTGCAGGAACACACACACAAAAAGATTTTCCAGTCAAAATTTTAAGCAAATGCTTGCAAATAAGTAAAAAAAAAAAAAGTAGTATGTCAGGTTCCTAGTTATGTGGATATGATGAGCAGTGGTGGTAAAGCCTAATTGGAAATTCACAGTAAGTCACTTCTCAGGACTCATGCCTCGATCAATACGTTGGAACGTGATTAACACACTGTCAAAGCTGGCGTGCAAAATACCAAAAGCCTTACTGTATCTATAGCTGATCTCCAGGGGGAAATCAGAGCAGAGGATTGAGGAAGATAAGACACATTTAGTAATTTAATGGATCTGAAGTAATCCCCCCCCCTCTGACATTCAGGGTGAGCACACAGTTGAAGCCCAGATGTTATGTGAGAAGTAAGTGCAGCTGACAGGTATGTCAATGTCAGGCGGATGGCGGAAACATCTCCTGACAGATGAGACATTTGAGAATCAATTGGCATCATTGTGTGGAAAGGCTGTGCACACTTCACATATTTTGCCACCATCTATTAAAATAGCAAGATATACTACAGCTAGGGCATAAATGTTTTCAGAAACTAATCTCACCTGGCCATGGTCATCCTGCTAAACAGTTCAGAAATCAAAGTCTGATATCAGCCAGCCACAGCAGGGACCAGCTTTGCTTTAATAACTAGAAACACTTTCACAAGAACACAAATAAGTTGCTGCTCATCTTCTTGGTACGTGCAGATACTTCCATAAACTGTAAGACCACCAAAAAAGGAGAAGCAGGAGGGGGACCTAGCTTAGATTAATAGAGCCCACCCTAATGCATTGCAGACAGTTGTGTGGGGTAATTCAATACTGTGGAGATTGTGTTGCATTCATTCATATAAAATGAGCAAAAATGGGAAAATGGACCTACCAGCGAGAACAGTCACACCATCAGCTCAGAATACTCATTTTACAGATAATCGCAAGGTGAATTTAATGTTTGGAGGCCAGGAACAGAGAGAGAGAATGAAATCGCAAGCTGCAGTTGCTAGCAGTAATGCAGAATACAATGGCCTCTTTGATAAAACACAACCCACATCTAATTTTGTGCTTTTCTCGCTGGCTGAATGAGCCAAAGGCTGAGAAATAGCTGGAGCTATCATTATCTTTGGATGGATCAATATTAGAGAGGAAAGCTCCAAGAAGCACTTATACTCTCTACTGCACCTCGCATCCCAATTTCATCTCACCGCTTGGTTTCATTCCTTGTGTGTCAACTGATAAATACGAGAAAAACTTCTAAGACACTTTGTGGCGATGCAGACTTTTGATTTGACCAGCGGTAAAAATTACAGCCTGCACCAAACAAAACCCATCGTCATAGCAACATAAAAAAACTAGTTGAGCACTCAGAGTGCAGACCTCTGTCAGTGACTATGCCTCCAAGATACAATCAATTCACTTTTAAGAAAGGCTGATGAGTCACTATTGGCAGAGTCCATGACGAAAAAAAAAAAGAAAAAAAAGGGGAAAAAAAAGACTGTTAGGCAAATCTCAGTTGTGTAAATGTTACACCCCAACCCCCCCCCCCATATTTTAGCCTTTACAAGCAGGCCCAGAGTCCTGCAACAAGCTGTGTTTTAATGGATGCAAAACGCTGAGATGTGACCTCACTACCTCTTGGGAAACTCAAGTACAGGATTGCACTGGATTTTACTTTGGCTTTAAGATTGGAAAAAACAGAAATCCATTCAACTAACCTTTGGAAAACTTGTACTGAAGTTGATCCAACGACATCGGTGGTCTCTGAAAAGCTTAAACCTTTACATAAAATGGCAAATGGCAGAATCTAATGCCATTAGATGCTTTGCAAATGAGATGCAGCTGAATTCTTTGGATCAAATGTTTGTCAAAGATCTGACGTACAGTACATGCTTTCAAAGTTGCATGCATAAATGCATCCCCTACATGCAGCCCTGAGTGGCACTTTCAGTACAGCTGGAGGCAGTTGATAAAATATATTAGTTCCTGTATGAGTACTCCATCTCTCCATCACTTTCAGAAAAATCTGCCAGATAGTTTGTGTAATCCTGCAAATGGACAAAAGCAACCTTGGTGAAGGTTATGAACTAAAACTCAGACCCCAAAACGAAAGACCCTTGACAAGACAAACTTTGGGGGAAAAGCACCAAAGTACATTGAGCCCAAACCAAATGTTTTGCATTCTGCTCAATAATTTCTGCCTTTTGGCTCAAGCCTGTCTGACACATGGAGCTTGCCTCTTTACAGAAACATGCACACGCAGTTTATCAAAGCTGACCCCAGTCTGCAACTGTTTTTCCCCCCATGAGGCAGGATTGAGTGAAGCACTGCCTGAGACGGCACTCGGACTCTACAGTTAGTCACAGATGGCTGAAGTAAATCACAGCATTAAATAAATCTGATAGAATTTTTCATCAATATACAATAAAGATGTTGGAAAAATAGAGTTGAAAGAATAATCAGTCCCTCACCAACTCCAAAGACTTTTTAAATTTTTATCTTGGCTTTTTATTCCAGACTGCTACCCCAGACAAATTACATTGTACAAATTAAAAGCACAAAGTCAACTCTGTGCAGAACAATTGAACTTTTAAGTCCAAACAATAGGAAATTACTCTAAATGGTAACCAATGGCTTCATCTGTCATGAATGAGAAATATCATTCAATCTGTAGCCCGAATGCAAGCAGCTGTGTTCAATCAAATAGTATATGAAACAAGGTGGAAAGTGGCAAACAATGAGCAATCAAATGGGGATATAATAAAAAAGACAAGGTTTGTTGCAGTGGATGGTGTGCATGCAGGTAAAAGAAGGCTTTATACATATATGGCTTTAAATAAGCATGTTTCATATACATGAGGTCTGAATTATTCATGTGCTGTGCGCTTGTTAAATGTCCACGGGACCTGGCCTGCTCATGCATCACTGTCTGTTAGGAGTGCTGGCTCAGCACATGACCATCAACAAAGAGGGTCAATAAAAGTGAATTTCAGCTTGAGGCACAGGCTTTTTTGTCGTCATTAAATGCCAGTCCTGACAGGCAGTTAATTCTCCTCAGCTGCCCCTGCTAAGAGATTAGACTAATATTGATCAGGGGAAATTTAATCGATCAGACTCACAAGGCTTTCATATGAAGATTAAGCATTTTAATGCATTATAAGACATCATCACTACTGATCGCAGTCTTATTTAAAAGAGCTCAAGTGCATCACTAAACTATAGGGCACCAGAAGAAAGTAAAATGTCAAGTTTGTCATTTGCTGTATGAAATTAAATGTTAATTAATGTATGATTATTTTTAATCAATTCCCAAGAAAAATACCAGGGCCAATTATACAAAGCTGGGTAAATTAGGCTCAGCCTGTAATTTACAAAAAATAGATTTGAAAAAAGGGCCAGTGGAAGTACTATGATCCATCCCCAGCACACTAGCTTAGCGGTCACAGATCTGACTTATCAATTATCAGTTATGTCATTATTAAACATACTAAACATGGTATATATGAGAAACATAACCAGCTATTAAAGTGAGGGGAACTCTGCTCATCACTGCTTGAACTAAATGATTTCTGATGAGCTGACAATAGAAAATGTATTCTGGGCTTTATTAAGAGCAAATGTATCATTGCCTTTCACTTTCAGAACCATGGACAGTGCACAAGAGCTCATCAAGTCCTAACAGCCAAATGTGTCAAAATTAAAACAAAGGAGCTGCAAAAAGCAAGCCATCACGTCCATGTCTGTTTATGTACAATTTGTTTGGTAAAATGCAAATATTTGGGACAGACCCAATACCAAAACTCCTCTTCTGTAAAAACCTGACAATTTTGGTTACATACTTCTGCACTTTTAAGCATATGAAAATACTCTGAAATCTCACTGTGTGATGAAAAAAGGAAAAAAAAAAACTCAAATAAAACCAAAATGAAATAAACTCCCTTCTTTGTGCTTGTGTCTTGTCTTAGTTTTTTTCAGAACATTTTTGTAAAGCTGCTGAATACAGTATTAAATAGGTTATTACTATATTTTGGTGCCCACTGTTGTTCTAGTTTCCTGCAGCTAAAAAAAACAAACAAAAAAGCTAATCTTATCGTCTAGTGTATATTTCCTAGTATTCCACCAGGAGCAGAAAAAGTTCTTTAATTATTGGAAGATGGCAGTAAAAATTGGCCTCTCAATACTTCAGTAAATCACAGTAATTCATTCATTTATTCCTCATTTACTGTTATTCAAGTTTCAAACCATTTTGGCTTTGAGTTTACTTTTTTTGGACTTAGTCAGTTTACATGCAATTAATTTGATTCAATACCATGTAACATGCTTAATGACTTTTTTTTTTTTAAGACGTCTTTTGGTATTTAAACTTACTTTTAAAAAAAAGTTGGGGGAGGGAGGGCAGGTTACTATTTTGATGATTTTCTTTTGTGATTTACTTTTCTAACTTTTAAAAATAAAGTGGTGATACAGTATCAAGTCTTCGGTACTTTCTGACTGTGGTACATTTTCCTCAAGAATACAAAAAGTCAAGACAACCGAATAATTTTGCGCAGTCTCTTTTTTTCCCTCTTGAAAAGCTATCATTGTGGAACAGTGACGAGTGCATGTTGTGGCAAAGCAGTGGCCCCATCCCTGATGTCTCTCGACATGCGTCAATCAAAACAAAACACCAACCTGGCAGAGAGGTTGCAGTCGCCCCTACAAACCACCAGTCACCAGCCCAACTGTCTCTTATTATTACACTTTTCTGGAGGTAGAATGATGTACAGCAGTGATCACCAATCCCGGTCCTCAAGGACCGGTATCCTGCTGGTTTTCCAGGTCTCCCTGCTGCAGCACACCAGAGTCAGACTTAGACAAGCTCTGGACAACTCTGCTAATTAGTCAATGATTTCAATCAGGTGTGTTGCAGCAGTGAGACATGGAATACTTGCAGGATACCGGTCCTTGAGGACCAGGATTGGGGATCCCTGATATACAGCATCAATTCATCTCACTCACCCGGCCAAACTAATTACATCTGATGACACGTGCACCTCATCACTTTTCATATGTTTAAAGTCGGGGTGTTAAAACGTGAACAACTTGTGTCATCAAAATGTTTATTTGGAAGTGAAACCTCAAAGTTTGAGCCATTCAAAGGACCTGCAGTCACTGTACAGTATATTTTGGGGGTTTTCACATTCTTTAGTATGACTCCCCCAAAAAACCTTGTTTTCCTTTACGATGAATACAACCTTGAGGAAAACAAGAGTATGATGGCACTATGAGCAGTGAAAACAGATCAAACCATGGGGATTATTTGTTGGATATATCCAAACTGCAATTACATAACATGAATGTTATTTTTAAGAGTGAGAAGCACAGGGACCAATATCCCAAGTCTTTGACCTTGCCTAGAAGGTAAACAACTCGTGACTTGGCAACTTTTCTTTTCCAATGTAATTATAAATACACACACCTCCCACCACCATTTTTGTTTTTGCCTGAAAACAGCCATGCTGCTACAGTAAATGACAGGACTGGAATCACGGAGCCTGGTTTAATCTGCAGTTTTTTTGTGTTTGCAATCTCATTCAGAAAACTAAGCATACGGTGTTCACAAAAGCTTGTTCTCAGGTCGTAGCTCAGATCCATGCTCAGGTTTTTAATTTGGTCTCTGCCCGTGTTTGTGCCTGTGCCTTGCACTCAGACACGAGCACAGACCAGATCTCGTTCTGTGATGAAATCTTGTTCCCTTAGCACTGGTCCAGCATTTAGAAAGGTTGCCATTATTCTAAAGGAACTTCATATCCCAGCATCCCCTTTAGAGTCATGTGACTACAGTGCAGCGTGCCGCTAGTACAGACTGACTTGCTTTGAAGCTGACTGTGTTTCTGGTTATAAGTGCAAAGTTACCAATTTGTCAGAAATACTTAGCCACATTTTGGCTGATACAATACCTGCTTGTATCTGATATATGGCAGCATTGCTGATGTTGAATGTCCCCTTGAAAGCTAATTGCTTTGATGAAGCGAAGTGAAACTTCACGTTTTTAAAGTGAATTAATCATAGCAGATGCACCCAGTACTCGAGTTGGGGGGGGGGGGGGCATCTCCCCTAAAATAAAATCAAACCATGTAAAACTGCCACCCCCCATTCAGTCCCCTCCCTTTTTACAGTAAATACTGGAAATATAACCAATACTCATAACCGTTTCATTATTAGAAAGTAGTACGGATGTTGAGTAAAAGAAAGAAAATCCCAGGGCACGGTGGCACGCAACATGCAATGACGCAATGATTGGTTGATGCCCAACGCCAGAGGAAGCCGCAGAAGCTGCAGCACAGACATCTTAAGAATTAAATGCGCTGCAATGTCAGCATGGCCAATCGAGTGGCTGGACAACAATGTCAGAGGGTATTTTAAAGGAGAAAATCACAGGTAAGCAATGGCTCAGGACTCAGGAATCTCAATTACTTTTGATCAATCTATAAAAAGAAAATTTTGAAAAAGTGGCTAAACTCGCCACAGGTTGCACAATAACCACAGCTGGTTTGTCCAGCTCGCCCTGTAGCCTCTAAACTAGGTGAGTATCTTGTTAATTAGCTTTCTAAAACGCAGGACTTGTCATTCAGTCACATTTGATTCAGATTTATAAGCCTGGCAAACGTAGAACAGATTATTGTTCACATTATACAAGGGTTTGTCTCAAATATTTTACCAGCATTAATGAATTATTTTGTCCAGCATGATTGCCTACAAACCGGGCAAATATCTGCCTGAGCTGCACTAAAAAGCAAAGCTCATAACTTTAGAGTTAGAATTTAGATTCTTTACTTCTACACGTCCGATTTAAAAAGTTCCAACTGTGGGGTAGCAATATCTGTGAGAAAAGCTTAAAACTGTGATTTTCAACTTCTGCACATCTGCTCTTAAAAATTCCAACGGGCGGGGGCAGCTGGTGTCTAAAATAAGAAGTGAAAGTGGTTTGGAAGCAGCCAAGGGTCTCTCCTGCAAAGCAACAACTTTCTTTCCAATCGAAATATCTGGCTGAGAGAAGCTGAAAACTGGGATTTTGAACACAGAAGCTGTTAAATGAAACATGTTTTGCATAAGTTCTGGTGGGTAACTGGCATTCCAGACAAATACCAGTTTCATCATGCGTGGCTAGTATTGATCAGGTATCCGTTTGACAATTGGCTTAAGTTATCACAAAGTAACGGCTTGAGTGCCGATTTTAGCCCAAATTACACAAAAACAGTTGAAATTATTTGGTCTCCCTCAATTAACCCCCCTTCTTGTGGCTATATTGTTTTCACCAACAGGACTCAACAAAAATAAGTGAAGATGTTCGCTAAGATTCTTGCGTTCGAGGCAGATTAAAGAGAAACTCCAATGAGTTTTTCCATCCCCCCCGAAACTTTTGTACAAATCTACTACTGGATGCACCCTTAAACAGCTCTGAGAACTATGCTGTAAATACAATATCGCAATATACAGTATCGTGTTGCTTACAGTATCGCAATATCATATCAATGCACATGTGTTGTGATACTTATATTGCCAGATTCTTGCCAATACACACCCCTAGTTGTTGCACCCATGAACTGGCATACATACTGTAGTTTGACCCACATCTATTTTTTTTAAAGGCAATTTTGTTCCAATTATACAAACATTTCTGCTGCATCAATCAAAAGCCACTTCAGCCAATTTTAAATTTGGAAGTATGCAATTCCTCCGGAGTAGTAGCTGCACCCATTTGTCTGCCATGTAAACATTTCTATCCCACTAGCTTTGAGGTGTCAACAGGGTAATAAAACCTAAACCTTTGATTTAAAAATCGACTCATTTTGTTTAGCTAGTGAACAAACTAACACAAACTAACCTACCTCAGGACTGCACACCTCACTTTATCATCAACATGGCACCAGTTTAACACTGCAGAACATAGTGCAATATGAAGTAGTGCCATTTAGTACAATCGCATCCATCAGGACTGTTATTCAGTTTACTCTGCCAAATGCATTATTTGCACCATTGCCACCGGGCAGATTTTTATATTTCTATATTTATCTTTTTTATATTTATCTTTTTCTTTTCCAGTTCATGATTTGATCAAGGTGAGCTTTAAAAATAAGCAGATGGCACCCAGTTCAGTTGGTAACTGCTACAGTCAGAATCTGACTGAAAGCTGAGGCAAACATGTGTTGCTCTGTTTGCTTCTTGAAATTGTTTTTCCCAAGTTCAACAGAGACACTTTGTTTCACTAAAGTTTAAAATAAAATTTTTGATATTTTTGGCTTTTATCGATTTGTTACCTGAAGGCATCCATTTTTTTTTTATTTTATTTTATTTTTTACCGGTTAAGCAATTTACAATCAAGACTTTCATTTGCAAATATCATGAAGTGAAATGCAGATGTAAAGTGAAGTTGCTTGTTGTGTGTGCAAATCAGGTGTGTGTGAACTGAAAAGAGTGTTTGGTTTATGTTGCATGTCAGTGACTGTACGAGTGTGGATATGCAATCAACTGAGAAATTGTTTCCTCTGTTTTGTTTCATTAGCAGGGCTATCATTAGCAGCCCATCTGCTCCCCTAGTTCAACTCCACTGTCCCACTTTGTCATTTCACTTTGCCAAGTACAAAGATTCCCAATCCCCCCCCCAAAAAAGTCATATTTGGCCACCGCTCCAATTGTCAGCATGTCGACAGAAATCAGTAATACTCTTGAGTTGGCCTAAAGGTGTCATTAAAGTGAATCTGAAACGTTTTTAGCCTGCAGATAACAGCAGAATGTGAACACTGGTTATTTGTACCCCAATTTAACATATTTAAAAAGGGAAAAGCACCACTGATGTAACTCAACGTAAAAATGCAAACATAAGAGTTTCTAAAAACTAAAAGCCAAAAAAATCTCAAAACTATTTCCTTAAACCTTATTTCATAATTGCTACAAGGAGCCATTTTCATCATGCTCTGATAAACACTGCAGACAAATGCAGCACCTGACGGACAAAACGGATTGTGACAAATTAGTCATTAGAGTGAATCATTTACCCATTGGAAGAACTGGATATTTCCCTGTGGAACTTGTGAATGCCAAAGGAGTGAAAGGAGAGCAAATATTGCATTAGTGCAATACAAGCAATTAAAGATGTTGCCTTAGGACTTAATATTCAGTTAATTAAAAATAAAAATATACACACATGGTTAAATGTCAGTTTGACCAATTTTATTTGGATTAGGGAAACTTGGAATGCTAAAAAGTGTGTGGCATTACATTTGCTAGAGGATCTATTTGCGCTAATACTCTTTAGTGTTCTTAAAATGTAGCAAATGTAGCAAATAAAATGAGCCTACAACACAGAGTTGGAGAAACATGAATACTGATTTTTAAAATGTGTAGGTTGAGAAGAGCAGGTGGATTCCCAGTGGGAAGAAAGCTCAACATCCATCTTCATTCCCAGACCAGTCAGACGCTGAGGGGGCTTGAAAACTAACAATGCAATGATGCTGTTAATTAGCCAGAAAATTACATTTGCAACCCTGCTGTGCACGTGTGAAAAGTGCATGTCTAGTCTGTGGGTGCAGGTATGCATGTGCGTATATTCAGCATAAATGTATAAGTAGTTATATTTTTAGGTATAAGCGTGCAACTGTGATTAGATACATTCTTACTTTTTATGCATTTATAAAGCTTTCTGTATTCAACTCCTGCCTTTAGAGACTTTAACCAATCCCACAACCATCTCATATATATTGAATGAAAATGCATAGAAATGTCAGCAAGAAGCAGGCGATGCCTCATTGCAAGTCTAACAGTATTACATTTAGTGTGCACACAATACTGGAATGGTTTTCCAGCAGCAAGGCGCCAATGAGGCATCAAACGTCTCGAAATAGAAGTGCTGTGCTTTCAGAAGTGAAACCTGTGTGTGCAGCAGAGTGATGGACGTGTGTGGCTTTTAATTTACACAGGAGGGGTTTTTATTACAAAACTCTCATCAATACCCTTGTAGCAAAAGCCATACCATCCTTGCATGAAATTAATCCATGTGGGTGAGAGCTGAAGTTGTCAACTATAATCCTGCAACAGAAACTGCACGATAAAGGGAGTTGAGTTGGATCAAGATGCATCAGTTTGTCATTGTCCAATAATCTCTGGTGCTTTGATTTAAAACACCACGACTGAACTTAACACAGGAGCGTCAGAGGAAGCTAGGTGGGGTGATTTCAAGTCCCCAACCAAGAATCAAGCTTCAAGCCTTGTTAACATGCTGACTGCAGAAGATGAGAGCAAAATCAGCCATTGATGCTTCGGCTGCAAAGTAGTATCACAATCCATGGATTTAAGTTATGAGCTGGTAATGCATCCCTTACCCATTTTGCATAGGACAGTGGTCAAGTGACATGATGAAAGTGGCCAAACAAACCTAACATTGTATATTTACTCTATACTAGTCTCTTAGTCCTGGTCCTCGGGGACCACTGCCCTGCATGTTTTAGAGGTGTTCATACTTCACACACACCTGACTCATATGAATGGCTCATTAGAAGACTTTTAAAGAACTGAAAGGCCAACTTTCATTTTAAACATAGAAGCCCTTGTAGAGCATAAGTTCCACACTGAACATTGCCAATACAAAAAGTACAAATACTCGTCCCACGGGGCTTTCCTGTCACTCCGCCTGAAAATAGCACCCCAGCAACAGACCAGGAGTGATGTAGGGGTAGGCGAACGCTCCCAACTCTGATAAACATGGGATCACAGCAGGAGGAGGCCACTCTGAATACGACATTCATCACAGCTTTAATGCTGAAGCCCACAGCTGTATGTAGAGACATGAAAATGTGAAAAACACCACTGAATAAAAATTTTTTGTAAGTCACCTCTCGATTAGTTTTCCTTTTTAAATCATGTGTACAAGATGCTTCTCACACATTTTAGAAGTCTACGGTCTTTAGACCGTTTAAAAAAATCTGTTCCTGTTTATCTGATTAATTTTATTTTATCAACCATCATTCATTTGTTGAGGTTTTTAGTGTGTTTAAGCAACATTTGCTGATGAATCTCCATTTAAAAGGAGAGTGTTTTCCCTTTGACTCTGTCCACAGAATAACTCTGCTAATAGCAACACTGTCTCATGGCTCATACAAAGCACTTTTACATATTTTCAAGACCAAACATGGAGAAAAGTCAGTGTGAGCCGCTGAAAGTGATCTGTGGTTAAATCCCCCTTTATTTTGTGCTGAAAAGGTGGCGGAGAAAGTGTCCAGATCTGACGCAGCAGCAGTCCTGCGGGTTGTGGGTGGATTAAGTTCTCTACACGGTCTCCATGAGTGAGCGCCACCGCTCTCTCCGAAGGAAAACAATGGGACAGCCAGCGCAAAGCGTTTTTACCATGGATCATGTGTTCGGGCGTTTGAGTCCCGCCTCCGGCTCTGAGCTCGAGATGTTGAGAGGAACAACGAGAAACAAACAAACCTGGCAGAAGCAGCTCCAGGAGCTGCGCCAGCTAAAGCTAAGCTAACGTTGCCAGGACCCTGCTGTGGTCGAGTCAGTCCAAGGAGAAGAGGATGTCTCTGGGGGCGATCAAGAAGGTGTTGGCCGGGAGAGAACCCACAGAGGTGAGGTAAAAAAACATAAAATCACCCCCAAATCGGCACCCGCACCCCCCCCCCGCAAGCACACCAACCCACAAGATACCCCCCCCCCCCCCCCCCAAAAACAACCCCCCCTCCCAACAAACACACACACCCGGCGGATGAAAACAAAACACAGGCAAAAACAAGGGAAACAAAAAGATGGTGACCACAGCCACCACCCAAACACCCGCCATGGCAGGTGGAGGCGGCCACCACATTCCTCAATTACAGGTGAGGAACAAGGTGTAAATTATCCAAATCATTTTAAGGCCATGAGGTTCCTCTATGGCTAACTTTCCAATTGTACATTTTGATAAATAAGTGATCAGAGATTGATTTTTGAAGGGGAACCAACTCATGGGTGGGAAATTCAAACAAAGCCTGGATTGGAGGAAGTTAAAGCTTTGGGGAATTACAAATTACATTTTCTATTCTTTTTGGGGAAATCAGTTGAAGATCTTACACTTCTGTGCGCATCAATCCATGATTTCACTTTTAATCAACATGACTGATAAAATGAGCACCTGCTTATCATACAGCGCATGAAGTCTACTTTATATACAGAAATGATTACAAGAGATGTAGAAAAGCAATCATTTCTCAATCTTTAGTTTCCAAGTTAATGATTCACTCATAAACTGGGGCTCAGTTTATTTTATACTTACCACCATAATGTTTACAGACGTGTGGAACAAGCTGCATCGCATCATGCCATTTATCACAGCTTCACATCTACCTGTGCTGTAATTGAAAACGCAGAGCTCCAGGCAGCACTTTGATGACCATGCTAAGCAGAAAATGAGGTGCAGCCGTTGCTTGGGTTACACAGTGTTTTGACAAGAGACGACATCCCTGGGGGGAGTTATTAGCAAAGTTTCCCCTGATTTATGATTTCTCATAAGACTGTAAACCGTTTTTAGTGCAACAACATCCAACAAACTTGAATTACACCACGGCAACAACGGCAGTGGAATAATCAATCAAGCCAACAAGTTTTATGTGCACATAAGCTTTAAGTTTGCTGTTATTTTCTAACAGTCAGGGGCTGATTGGACAAAGTGTAACCAATGGGTCTGCCAGGTGGAATTGTTGCACACATCACTCCAGTTACCAGTAAGATACCTGCCGCCTTCAGACAGATGTGAGGAGAGTCACCGGAGTAAATGAAAGGTCTTCATTAAGTCAATAACCTTCATGATTTACAGAAGTGTAAAGAATCACTTTATTTTCATTATGCCTCTCTGGCATTGGAGCTAAATCTGAAAAATAACTGCGGTCACAGGTCTGCTGGTTGAAAAAAGTAAGACAAAACAAGTGTGTGCAGCAAGCAAAACATGTTCAATATGGAGCTCATCTTTGCAGACATTTTAAACTAAAAAGCTCAAGGAACGATTCATTAATGGAGGTCTGAATTCCACATAGATGAAGTTCTGCTTTTACTGGTTCTTAAAACAAACATCACAGCTGCTAAAACAGAATGAAGCTTCTTTTAAAGGGGAGAATTAGAAGCGGATTATATGAATCGAAATCTATTTTCAAAGTTAATTTTTTTCCTTTTTCTCTTTATGTTGTTGTTTTGGACTATTGATTATTCTCCTTCTATCCCCCCATCGCAATCTCTTTATTTCTAATCTATTATAAAACTTTTTTTTTATTTTTTATTCTTTCCTTTCCCCTTTCTTTTCTTTTTTTATTTGTAGTTTTTTGTATTTGATATTCTTCCTCTTCTCCTCCCCTTCCTCGCATCTCCTTTTTTTTTTTTTATCTATTCCTTCCTCTTCTCTATCATCCTCTCTCTTTAGAAATTTTTTATTTTTCCCCCACACAAATAAAGTTTTTTTTTTTTTTTTTTTTTTTATCTTCTAATTATTATTTATTTCCTCGTCTTCTGGGATAGATATTTTTTATTAGGCCGATCCTTTCTTCCCTAATTAATTCTCCCCGACTAATAATGATAAATTTTTTTAAACCCTCCTCTTATTAATTCCTTCCTGCCCCCCTTTTAAATGCCCTTTTTCAAATTTCTAACTTCCCCTTTAAAATCACCCTAACTTGTCCCATTCCAAGCTAGAAATTTGCTGTTATGACCCACTGGGACCAGTTTGGGGAAAAGAAGCATTGCTGCAGCATCATCCTCAAAACGAAGCACAAAAGTGGTCACCAAAAAAAACATATGGCAAAGACAACTGACTGCATCCCGAGTAACCAGTCAACAGCAGCTGTGACGCTGCTCATTTCCTGCAGCATTACTAAAATTAAGCTACACAATGAGTTTCTATTAGAAGCACAAATTTGCCAAAAAGTAACTTTTCCTGTAATAGATAGATTTTCATCCTCCATGCCTCACAGTCAAACATTTGAATTAATATAAATTAAATGTTTAGTTACAAAGCTCATTTAATGGGATTATTTGCAACACCAGAGTTGGTCTTTTCATTTCTAAATTTTCCATGAAAACCTTTATTTTTCAGTGCTTAAACAGGAGTCATTTTACAAAACAGATTTAACTTGTTGGCACATTTAAAGACATGACAACTGATTTTCATCTTAAAGAGCTTAACTGCCTAAAGGTTGATGTTTTGTGGCTGTGCTGCACCCCCACTTTAAATCCATGTTTTCCTATTGTCATGATGTAGCGTGGGGTTATACTTTACACATTTTCATGTGTAGATATACATTTTAATAAAAGATTTATAGGCTTAAGAAAAACAACATTCTCCTCTGATGACTGATGCTATGTTACATGATTCTGGCTGCTGAGGCTTTACTGGTGAGAGATCAATGACCTCCAGTCTGGACTTACTGGATCATATAAGAGCTGAGGGATTTATACATGAGCGCGCGCACTCTCCTCTTTGCCTCTAAGAGCCTACTGGATTATTTTACTATGTCATTCACAGCAAAAATGGTCACTTTCTCCCTCAGGACCTTATAAATGACAGCCAATTACAAGCTGACACCCATGTTGAACACAAGTTACTTCATGCAACTTTCAGAGATAACAGAGGAGAATTTTATTTTTAAAAAAAGACCATTTCTTTTTCAACTTGATCACTGTTACAGTATAAAAGATCTTCCACAGTGGTGGAAAATAATGAAAATATCTGCAGGATTTCTGCAGATATTCTTCATCAAAACTTTGGAAATGAAAAAAGATTTAAGATACTCTTGCAAACATCCAGGTTGTGCATTTAATTAAAGCCACTTTAAAGAAAATGAAAAGGTAAAAGCCAAACAGGGAAAGCCTTGTTCTATTTTCACTACATGGCTATAGAAGCTGCTTCAGTTTGAAGTTATCAGCTTTGAATGCTGACTTCTGGAGAACTATAGGGGTTGTATCAACAGCGAAATCTACTATTCTCTACCGTGACCCCAGCTGGGTGTGACCTTTGATAAGCAGCAGCTAGTATTTACACCACAGCAAGACCGATAGCCTCTGCTTTCTCTGACATTTACAGAGTTGGGTTTCAGGTTGCCTCAGGCAAGGGAGGCATAAAACAGATGGACAGAGAGAAAGAGGGGAGAAAAAAAAGTGCTTAACACCCACGAACCCCCCTCCCCCCTCAACCACAACCTGCATTTACACTGTGCTGTTCTGAGATTGAATTTCCATGTCGTGTACAGCCTTTACATTCTATCATAGAAATCTGAGTTTAACATTAAAACAATGAGCCAAATAATTTATAGTTTTCCAAATCTCACTATTCCATCGTCTCCACATTTACCAAATAAGCCATTCTTATATAAATTGCTGTAATATGAGCTGTGTGCCATCTTCAACACCTCACGATTCGATTTCGATTCAGGATGCGACAATTTGATTATGAAACAATTATCATATATTCATTATTATCACAAGACTGGAGGCATCATTTGACTCAGTGGCTACTCCATAGTTTTCTCTCTTTCTTTGATTAAAAATGGAAACCAAAAGTATAAAACACAGATAGTCCGTCTGCTAAAGTGTCCAGGCGGCATGCGGAACTTTGTTTGCCGTCACACTTTGCACCTGTATTTTTGTAATTCAATTATGAAGGGGAAAAATTTTTTTTTTTATTTTTAGGAATCAAAATTGATACAACACGTGCGGCATTGCAATGCTTTGATTTTTTATTGAATCAGCCCACCCCAAAGATGCACTGTTTTCATATTTAAAACATGTTTCATGTGTTTGAATGTTTCTCATCTTACGTTTTCCATGCCTCTAAAAGATTGTGAACCTTCTGTTCAACTCAGACATCACTCCTTCACATCGGCCCCAAAAGCTCATTAATATAGATTCAAATGTACTCTTTGAAGCAAAAATTGGGTAATCCAGGAGCCCCACAGTGAGCCTGAAGGGAGGTCCGTAGCAGCAATAATCCTGCTTTCATTTTCATACAAATCATGTTTCTAGAAATTAAAACGAGTGCATTTTCATAAATTTGACTTGGTGTGATTACAGCTTTTACTTGGAAACTAAATTGTGAATCAGCAACAAAAAGCATCTGATTAAATGAGAGCTTGTGGGCTAACGTCTCTAAGGTGCTTTGATGGGAAGCCGAGTCAATAAGTAGAAACCTAATCTATTGTTTTATCCGGTAGGAGCATTTTCTTACAGCATGCTCATCTCCTGGATCACACATCTGTCTCCTGTGCGCAGACCTCAAACATTCTCCACTTATCCAAAACCAGCAAAATTTTATATTTACTTTTCATAATATCCCCTGCATGTTGCACTGTTTCAAAAAATGTACAGCCAATTTAGCATATTTTTGCTGTCTTTAAAGCTTTTTAGTCTTACTTTGCCTTTTTCCCCATTAATTCCATGTCTTTAGGCAACACTGCATTTATTTCCAACCTTAAAATGCTGCGCTTCTGCTCATTTTTATAAAACACTGACATTCATTTTGGACATTCTGCTGTAAACCTGTCCTGGTCCTGCAGCATTCTGGGGTTTTAGAAATAAAACTTAAGTTTTACAACAACTGGACACAAGGTTTGTTTTGAGCATGCATCAGGCTAATTCAACAAAGAAGCCCAAGGGAACATTATTGAAAAATGCGAGAAAAAGAAAAAGGGCAAAAGGAAGGAAAAAAGATAAGGTACAACACCCGACTGACTTTTACTGCCACTCAGAGAAGACAAGACGCCAAACTACTGTAGTCCTCGCCAGGGTGCCTCTTGAAAAAGATTTAACCTCTATACCTGTATGCCTGTCATGCTGGTGTAAGTTTGTTTTCATTAACTCTGAATTGCTTTAGTCTCTACAGAAAAGTTGTGGGATTTTAGTCATGTAATGTCTGGGGTAGTTTTGAGATTGGTGATCTTGTGTGTCTACCTATGGCCATTTTAAGTACTTCAGCATTCCTTGCCAGCGACCACACTTATCCTGGACACCTGTTCAGTCAGCTGCCCTCAGGAAGGAAAAAAGATTAGCATGAGAAGCCATACAAAACAGAAGAGTCGTTTTTACCCCCATATGATTGCAGAAACACCAACCATCATGGTTCCCCTGCAAAAGTTGGTTTGTCCAATGTAGCTTGGTTCAAGCGCAGTTTCAGTATCTGATGTAGAGGACTCATTTATTACCCTGGATTTGATGCTTTTTAAAATAGTTTTGTCAAATGGTGACATTTATTTGTTCATTATGCACGTTTTAACAGCTGTGCAATCAAACCTCAGACTTTTTATATTAGAAATTTTTATCAATAGGCAATGCTTGGTAATGTGAAGCAAAAACTTAAATTCACCGTTTTTGTTGTAAAACCCCCAAATAAACAGTGTGTGTGTCCCATTTACAGGCAAAAAAAAAAAAAAAAAAGTAAAAAGTTGACTGAAAATATGCTTCATCTTGCGCTATGACTTGATACACTGCAACAGACTCACAGATGTGTTTTTAATTATTTCTGACCTGTACTACGGTTTTATGTCCCAATGAAGGCTGAGGCAAAATTAGAGGTCAGAGGGAAAAAAAAAAAAAATCCAGGTCTAAAGAGGTGAAGCCTGATTTAAGATCCCACCATCTGACCTTTACTACAAGTTTAACCAACCAGCTTGAATCTATTTCAGCTTAAATTTTTAGCATCGCAGGAGACAACTGTTCTGCTAAAGGCACTGAAACAAGCCATTCCAGAAAAATCTGCAATACTCGCTTTTGGTTTGTTATTAGTGCTCCATACTAGTGGGACCTGCTTGCTGACGCTCTATGTATGAGCTGCTGGATATAATTTATATAATCTAATATGAGCAGCACATTAAAATATTTGCACATCTGTGTTCACACTGAATCCTCAAATTAAAGCCTGACTGCCGTTTCGGCAGCTTTTTGTTCCAAGCATCCTAAAGGAAAACATTAACCCCAATCTGTCTTGGCAGATCTAGCGCAGGTTTTCCATGGAGAACAGCTTCTGAGGCAGAATCAGTTAAGCTCCCCACTGCTTGTACCTGCTGCAGAGCTTTAACAGGCTCACAACATCACAAGCTGTTTGACGTCTTCTTTAATATCTGGAAAAAACATTTACATGATGCTGCAACAGCTGAAACAAATTCTTTAGTTCTATCGTATGTCTACATACAGTATAGCGTCTTTTACAAACCTGGAGTTCGTACCTGGAAAATCTACAGCAGAATTGCAGCATGCACCAAATCAAACCTGTCCACTAACAGGCTAGATCTGTTACATGTTGTAAACCAAATGGAGCCATCTGTCAACCTAAATTTATAGATATAAAACCATGAAACACAAACTAGTCTTCAGTTTAATGACCCAAAAAGGGAGGTTTAAACTGGGAACACTGGGAAATGTAGAGGGAAAACCCTTTGTTTTGTGTGTGTAAATGCGTCCTTACACATTTTCCAGCTATAAATGGTTGTGTGTCTTTTAGCACTTTTTGTTCACCAAGTCATAAAAGAGGTAAAAATAGCTGGTGCACGTGTGCACACAGGAACACAGTAAGCTACGGTGCTACAGTAACAATCAACATCTGTCATGTTAAAGTTAAACATGGAAACTTTTTGCTCCCCTGTGTGTCTGGGAACACAAAGCGTGTGTGTGCGTGCACGCAGGCGTCTCATATGGAAGCACTTAACATGTTTCTATTGCATGCGCGCACACACATGCTGGAAAGGGAAGATGAGATAAGCTTCACATGTGGTTTATTTTTATTTGATTTAGTGAGGGATTCCCTATGCAACCTCTGGTTTTTGCATCCATGCGCACACACATGCTCGCTCACCCACCTACACACACACACACCCCTACAAACACAACTTCCCCTGTTTCTCTTCCTGCCACTTGCATCATCCTCATTTGATTCAATTTATGTTGAGGACTGCAGTGGAAAATAAATAATCTAATTCATTTAACTGGAGGAGTAAACAGAGGCTAACCATCTACCCATCCATCTGTTCACCTATTACACTTACCCTGGTGGTTTTAATCACCCCAAACCAGCTTATTCACTTATTCATATAGATGAAAGAAAAAAAAATAGGAAAGTGGGTGGGGGTAAAAAAAAGAAAAAAAAAAAAAAAGCAGAATGAAAAATGCATGGGGAATTGAAAACAAGGAGTTATCTGATGACAAAGGGAGAACGGGAAACTGACCCATTGATTTACAGTGAAGACATCTGTGTGTGTGTGCACGCAATCCAGCTTTCACTATAAACAAATGAGTAACATGAGAGCACACAGAGCTAAACTTTGCTGCCGAGAGGACAGCAGGCTGTGACTCAAAAACTGCAGACTGCAGCCACATTACTCACAGTATACAAAGCTAATAAGATGCATACACACAAAACATGCAAACACACACACAGCTGCAACCATGCTAATAAGAACTGCTCTCATTTCATTACTGTCTGACTGTTGCAATCAGTTTAATTCTCATGTTAATCAGATGGACAAAGACATGCGCAGCAGAGGCTTTGCTGCAGTGAGGTGATGCAGCAGGCTCAGCATGCAGCACGCGTGATAGGGAAATGAGTCCGCGTGTGCGTGCAACTGAGTCTCCTTATAGGCATTTGTGCGCATGTGTGTGGCAATATAATATTAATGTTCCCTGATGTGGTGTTGCACCAGTTTGACATCAAAAGGGAAGCAGAGTGGAGAAACAGCCAGATACAAGCTTCTTAAACAGCACAACAAAACACTGCAGGGATGGCATGTGTGTCTCAGAGCACACGCATGTGCCAGTTATGACTGCTTATCACTGTGGTGATCAACTATGTTTAACTTTGCATGATGTGCTCAGTGTTCTAAAAGATGAAGTGACAAATGACAAATTACTGAAAGCAAAATTTAAAAGGTTTTAAAGGAGCTGTATCATGCTTTTCAAACGTTCCAAAAGTCAAATACAGGCATTTATAAGCTAAATATGTTCCCATCGCTACTATAGAAACGAATTTGGTGTTGAATATTAGTTTTTTTATGCATTAATTTCCAACACGGAAGTAAGATGGCTGACTGTACTGAACCACGGAGCTCTCGACCAATTGCAACATGTTTTACGCCCATTACATGACGTCACCCCATAAGAGACACTGATTCTGAAGGGTCACAGAATTGTTATTAACACCGGCAGCTCACATGGATGTTATTTGTAAACATTGATGGATAATCGGACTCCGATCGACGGGATAAAATGAAGCAGCCTGTTATGGATGTATGCACTCGACCCAGAGTCTGATATGGAGTTTGAAGTACACGCAGTACCACAGAAGTACCACAGAGACCCCTGACAAGTAAATTGGCAAATTAGCTAATACTTAGCATTGAGTTGAGAGACATTTTTCTCTCACCAGTGTTGTCTGTCCATGAGGTGTTTTTATAGTGGGAACTGCGTCAGGTTTCAGTCTTAATCCCCAAGGAAAAAAAAAACAAAACAAAAAAACTTTACTGCTCGAGATTCGTTGTCAGGAGTGAAGTTCACATACAAAGATTAGGTTTTTTTTTCTGCTCCTGAAGTTATAATCCAACCACTTCTGGCAAGTCGATTTGTCCAGTACAACAAATAAACTCCCACGTCGAACATAACCACATTTTTCCCAACTTGCTGTCCTGTACAGCATTAAATAAAAAAATTATAATAATAATAAAAAAAGCTTTTCTCCTGAACTCTGGAGCAAACGTCTGTTAGCTGATGGCTGTTTGTCTCTGAGGAAACCTTTCTGCAGGCTGTTAGTTTCTTCCTCAGAGAGTGTGAATAGGATTCTCTTTGAGTTTCTGTTGAACAAAGAGGGCGTCTTGCTACGATGCTGCGCATGCGTATTTGACACTTCGTGATTGGTGCCACCTCGTTGCGTATACCGGTGTCAGTTATGTTAAGAAAGCTAGAGCTTGGCCTGAAAATTCATATACATTACTCAAATATGCACAAATGAAGATTGTGCATATTTTTTTATGAGGATGTTTTTTTATGAGGAAATGACACAGTAACATGCTGAAAAGCTCTTTAAAGTCCATTTTTCATGGTAGGGCTCCTTTAAATGATCTCTATTTTACCTGGATGCTAACTTTACTCATGTTTCGCACTGCTGTAAGAGTTACGTTTTTCCACAAACCTTCAGAAATCTGCAGCCAAACACTTTAGAGACAACTACTTAGTAGCTATCAGAATGTCCTGATAAAAGAGCACGGAGGAGCGTCTTAAACTTACAGATTGTTTTATCAACGCACCTTGTTATACATTAATGTTTACACTGTTTAACTGAGAGCTGTGTTTAAAAAAACTACTGTACTACCAACTATAAACATTCATTCCTAACAAGTGCCAACCCCATTTGCAGATGATTGTACAGTAAATCTTGTCTATTTTCAGCAGATGCATGCAGGCAAACATATTCTAACAATTGGTGGTGAGAAGCAACTGCATGTGGAAGTTTATCCATTTAACAAAACCAAGTTACGTTTCAATTATATGCAACCCTGGCAACCTGCAAAATGGTATCCACAACGTGAATTATTGCATTATAAAAACAGTATTTTAGTTCGACCCATGATCATTTTATTTTACCAAAGCAATGTTTTGGTTCAACCTCAACCAGGAAGTGAGAAAATGTTACTGATGGAAAATGTGTCAGTCTCTTTCCTCATGTCTCACAAAGGCTTGTGGTTGAAACGGTACTTAGCTGCTCCATCCAGTCAATCCTCCTTCCTACTTCTGTGGACTTTGTGGCTTCTTAAATGACTTGACGATGACATCAGCTCAGATGTGGGAACAATTATGAAACGTGTTCCCCTCATGCTGCCCATACCATTTAGTACATTCCCTGTTTCTGTACTGTATGAATGAATTGAAGTACCTGTTGCAGTAATTTTACAGTTTTGCATATTACAGTTTTGTATATTTTGCACTTAGTACCAATGAAGCCATTTCACGTTGAGATCTGGTTGCCTTTGCCATTTAAAAATAATCAAACTTTGTTTACATGCTGTATCTCAACTACTAATACATTCCTTATATCATCAGATCCTGTCCATTCATTGATTGGAAAATCATGACTGTGTAGTTTAGCTACCTAAAACCAGCCAAGCTGAGACTCAAGATTCCATGGGGGGTGGCTCAGCAGTCATGATTAATGTCTTTCATTCTGCACAACTTCATACCCATGTATTGCTCTCATTGTAGGCCTGCCACCATAAATTCTGCTCTGCAATTGTCTCATAAATTATTGCGATCAGCAATACTATTGTGCTAAATGATAATGCCATTTTGAAACCATGTCCAACTAATGCATTATTATGGCATTATCAATACAAGTGCAGTACACACTTTCAAACAATAAACTAAGTTCTGAAGAACATTTTACACTTTGTACTCTTTTTTTTCTTAGAGTGCAGTTAATTGACTTACTGCTCTTCACGGCAGGCCAACTGTAAATGCCCTTTGTAGTGTTGTCCTGTTTAAAATAAAACAGCTAAATGTCTTATCTTTGGTAAAATCCCCAAGTTGTTCATCACATATTGCCACAAGTATTGTCAGTTCTATGACATGACATCCAATAGGGACCATGGGCACGATGATTTAAGGTTTAGAACAGTCTACATCATCTATGCAAGGCTTCCTCCCCGGCTCATCTCTGTACAGATTAATGCAAACTTTGTCGTTGAACAGATCAGGCGTGCATTTTGAGTGAGCTGAAGCACAGAGGTGGCTCCGGGACATTTCCGATGCATATGAAGCTGGTGGAATACAAACTGTTGTTGCAATCAATTCTAGCAAATGGCCCCAGTGAACTTGCTCATCTGAGATCGTGCGAGATCTTTATTATGAATGTTTTTTGTTCATTTTTTTTCTTTAAAAATCTCCATTGAGATTTCATGGAAACTATGTGCCCACGTGGATTTGGATTTGTGTGTTCAGGTGCTGATAGTTCTTAGTTTTTAAATGGATGTAAAGTAGCTATGTGCACGATGCCAGTAAAGGGCCTTTATACAACTCTTGATGCAGAAGATTTTTAGGTCATTTTCTCTTTGACATAATGCAGTTCAATGAAACAAGCACCCCCATAGCCGTGGAATCTATCCTATGACCTATGATATTGCTTCACAAGAATGTAATGGCCCACTTGCAGCGTGAATGCAAACTATGCATCACAACCAGTCTAATTTCAACATGCCGACTTGCTCCATTTACTGTGACTGTGAGTGTGTGCACATGCACTTCCACATGTGTATATTATGTGTGCAGACCAGTGAGGCAGGTTGTTCTGCAGTAAGAGCCTGAAGTCATGGAAAATATGCAGCTAGTTTACCCTGGTTCTCTAAACAGTGTGAACTACAGAGATTGAGTGTGTGTGAAGCAGCAAAGGAAAGAAAAAAAAACAGTCAGAGGAAGAAAAGGAGAAAGGAAAGCGATGAAGAGGAAAACATCTTTATCGGCTCCGTCTGCCCTTCCTTGGCTGGAAAAAAAAAAAAAAAAAAAAAAAATCAGATTTCCATTTGTGTGTGTGGCGGTTGGAAGGAATAGGGGGTGTTAGTCAGCAGAAAGAATAGGAAAAGAGCACCTCTCTGGTTTTTAAAATTTCCACATATGCAACAACATGCATGTACCAATGAACTTCTGTGGTTCACGACTGTAAAGGTCATTTTCACCCCTTCATGCGAGTCTGCCTTTCAACAGCTACATAACATCTGTTACAGAAAGGAAACTGATAATGTTCCTAACAGCAGCAACTTCAAGATCACAGCAGCAAATAAGTGGCTCATTAACACTGTGACAGACGAACAGTCTGATTTTGAAATCTAATATCTCATATAGATTCTACGACTTATCTTTGAGAATAGAGAATGCCAAGAAGTCATGTGGAAGAAAGAAATAAGAGCACTGATTTATTTCAGAAAAGAACAAAACAAGAGAATGTTTGAAAAAAAAAGTGAGTCAGAGTCATTGCTGCAGCACTGGTCACACATATTCACACAAGGCTTAAAAACAAATAGTTAACACACTCATCAGTATGAACAAATATGGATCCTCACAATATACCCAGAATAATTTAACTAAAAACCCATGCTCAAATGTTAAGGAAAATTATGTAATTTATCAATGCCCTGGAAAGAAGGGATAATTTGTTTGTGCCACATACAGTAAAGAATGTTATCGTAGACTGAAGAAAACTGGTTTTGATTAGAATGACAAATTTAAGTCTGAGACCAAATAAGGTTTGGAAGTGATCTAGTTTGGGAGACAAAATTAAGTAGCCATCCAACTAAATGACCTTTGTTTGGACAACAAAGTAGAAAACCTGCATAGAAATATTTAGATTTTACCACCTGATTTTAAAATTAAGCATGGCTACAATTGATTTACTCATTTTTTAAATATACACATATCTTAAATTTGTTTTTATTTTCTTCAGTTTTACAAAAAGAACCCCCAAAACCTCAAGATTTTTTTCAAGATCCAAGATTGCAAATTGTGATCAATGGACTAACACCCCAATGATTTTCATTCTTATGCAATTATAAACAAAACAATTCTGACTTTTCATAGCATGCCTACAGATAAAAACAAGCTTTAAAAAGGCATCACAGATTATGAATGCAGTAAGAATCAGTAGTATCCTGCTCCTCTGGTAAATTTGTGGCTTTACTGCATTTACATCTTTGCTACTTCAGGCAAGTCATAATTCTCAGCAGAATATTTGGGTTTCATACGTGAAAATGTTTGTAGGAGATTAACAAATGCTGTTTTGTCTCCTTCAAAAAACACATTAGATAAATTGCCACAACACAAAGTCCTAGGAGACACACAAAAAGCAGTAAACTGCTCAGCCTCTTCAACAAGTGCTTCATTTCACAGCAATAAATTAATTTCAAGGGCAAAACTGAAAATAAAGAAAATAAATCCTTCTCTTCACATCTGAGGAACCCATCTGGAGCCGTCCAACCCGGCCGGCTGTCTGCATCAACAGCCTTCACTGACAACAGCTGCCAATCATCCAGCTAGGCTACTGGCCAATTAGGATAGGGTTGCTATAGTTACTAGCACACTTGCGCTCAAACTTCTCACCTCCGACGGTGTCCGCCTACTCATGGCATGGAGAAAGATATAGAAGGACGATGATAGAGTGTGCAAAGAGAAGGGGAAGAAGACACGAAACACTTTGAACAAGCGTGCAGGCAAAGATGAATAAGACTTGATTCTGGCTGTAAAGATGTTCAAAGCAAGCAGTGCCACGGAGTAAACAGACTTGACATTGATTCCTCGGCTGGAACAACCAAATGTGAGCGAACAAAGGCCAAGACCAACCAATAATGCAATCTTAAACATGATTTTATAGCTTGGTATTTAAAGCAGGAATGGTCATCTCCAATCTGGAACAAATCGGGCAAGTTTTAGGTTTGATATCTGGATTAATTTGTTGATTAAAATTTATGCCAAATGTCTGAGTTTACGCCGACTGCTGCCATCTATAGCAGGTAAAAGACTACATAAAATGTACACGTAAGTGCACCTCAGGTGTAACGGTTGCAGCTCATTGGAAAGAAATTCAGCTGTTTTGCTTCCCTTAGTGGAAGTCTTTTCCACCAGTAGTAAATGCCCCTTCACATTTTTCCTTGACCTCATGACATTTTCCACCAATATCAGGGAAAAGTACATTTAGGGAAGAGGCACAGGAAGTCATTTGTTTGACTATTTGACTCTAGAGTGTCTACATTTACTCATGGATGAAGTACAAAGCAAGTACAGATGTGAGAAAGTCTTTCCCCAAAGAGTTTACAGAGCTTAAAAGGAAGCAAAATTTCCAAATGACATGACAGTTGATTTCATTAAGCACATGAATGGAGGGGTACAAGACTCTAGAAGAGAACATTGCCATGTCACTCTCCCAGGACCTCGTCTCAACATCCAGTCTTAAGCGTTTAAAAGTCAAATTAAGCATTTACCTCGTCAGGTAACAATGTTTGATTCAACAACTGTTTACAAACAAGCTTTACGATAAGTCTGAAAATACCTTCCAACTGTTAGTTCTGATTACAGCAGTCAGTGAGGATTCTGAATGGACCATTATTTTTTTCTTTTAGTGGGACATTAGAGACCATGTACTGTAAGCTCAGCCAGTGACAACAAACCTCTTTGTATCTCAAGGGGGAAAAAATACTGTAATATCAAATAAAATAAATAAAAATGACTCTTGACAGGTTTCGGTGAGAAACTATAACTTCATTCAGACAATAAAGGAGGGCTACCCACCCACCTCCCTCACACACTGACAAACATGCATGATGTGCTGTATTGCAAGGACACAGAGGTGCACAAACACAATCCGACCATGAAAGCATTACAGAGTATGAACGTAATCCTGCAGCAGCAGTATTTGATTCCAGCAGGTTTAACACACACACACACACACACACACACACACACACACACACACACACACACACAATCTGAACATTGCCTTGACGGAACAATCAATAAAATGCTTCTTAAATTCCTCAGCTTCACGGAGAGCGAGACAGAGAGAGAGAGAGAGAGAGAGAGAGAGAGAGAGAGCTTGTCTAACAGTTGTTCCCACTTCTTGTTCATCAAATCTTTGATCAGTATGGAGGAGGGGGGTGTCGGGTCGGATAATAAAGGCGAGCTAAAGAAGACCATGAGGCATAGAGGAGCATACGAGAAGTATGGATGTAAAAATGAGCAGAAAGGCAAGAGTGGAGGTAGGAGGATCAACTTTAACTTGAGGTTTCAAAAAGGAAAACAGAAATGCTATTTAAAAAAAGAACAAATGGGAGGTGGCGGGCATTAATCACTGCACTAAAGATGAAAGGTTAGTACAAGAGGAAAGACAGGAGGGAGTGAAGGAAGATTCGAAATGTAAGACCAAAAAGGGTGAAGGGACACATGAGGAAGCAAGATGGAAAAAGGGGGAGAGAAAGAGAGAGGGATTGCTGAAGAGGGGAGAAAAGGGAGATAAAAAGAAAAATGACAAAAATTACAGCTGAGAAAGGAACAAAAAGGACTGTGTGGATGAAATTAATGAGTAATGACAGAAAGAAAAGAAATGAAAATGAGATTTTACTGACTATGATTGAACCAAGGATGGAAAGGACAAGGCCTGGGAATGACAGAACAAGAGATTAGAGCCTGATTAAATAAAAAGAAACAAGCAGTAATGTCTGAAGGACATGGGGACGAAACATGAAATGACAAGACAGAGACAAAGAGACAGAGTTTAAGCAGGCTAGCCAAGGAACAGAGGAAAAAAAGTTATGGGGTTAAAGAAAAATATAATACAGCCCAGCTTCAGCCCTTATGGCTTTGTGCTTGGTTGAGTTGAGCAAGAGTTAAACAGCTGCAATTAAAGAACCCGAGTATACTTTCATTTATTTAAAGGTTGAATATGGAATACGGACAGAACAGCGACATCACGTGCATTCAGGTTGTAGATGCAACAACAGAAAAACAACTCCAGCTATTTGGTTGCCAGGCTCACTGCCGATAGACAAGTGACCAGCAGTCTGCAGCATGCCCAACAAGTAATGCAGAGGAGTTTATAGCTCACAGCTAACGTTAGCCACATTAGCAAACAAGTTAGCTTATCCATCCAGGAGAAAAGTCGCCATTTCAGTCTTCTGATGCTGTGGAAAACGTTTGTGGGTCCGTCTCGTGTAGTCTTCACCTAAATTTACTCCACTGGTGTACCACTCCATGCACCACTGGTGTATGAATGTGTGTGAATGTCCCGGTGGTGGTTGGAGGGGTCGGAGGGGCCGTAGATGCGAAATGGCCGTCATGTTTCCGTCAGCCTGCTCCAGGACAGCTGTGGCTATACAGTATATGTACCTCACCATCACAAAGTATGAATGAGGATGAATGAATAATGGATCTACTGTGAGCGCTTTGAGAAAAGCCCGACAAATCTAATCCATTATTATTATTGCCACCTATGGTCACAAGCTGCTCCAGGTGAAGGAGTTCAAGTATCTCCGGGTCTTATTCACAAGTGAGGGAAAAATGGAGCGGGACTATGTCTCCCGGCTGACCTGAGAACGCCTTGGGATCCCCCCCCGAATGAGCTGGCAGCTGTGGCTGGGAAGAGGGAAGTCTGGGCTTCCCTGCTTAGGCTGCTGCCCCCACGACCCAACCTCAGATAAGCAGCAGAAGACAGTTCGGTCACAAGCTGTGGTTAGTGAATGAAAGAACGAGATCACGGGTACTAGCAGCCAAAAAGTTTCCTCCAGAGGGTGGCCGGACTCTTCCTTAGACATAGGATGAGAAGCTCCGGGAGGGGTTTGAAGTAGAGAGGAGCCATATGAGGTGGCTTGGACATCTGGTCAGGATGCCCCCTGGATGCCTCCTTGGTGAGGAGGTCTGGGCATGTCCCACCAGGATGAGAGCCTGTGGAAGACCTGGGACAGGCTGGAGGGACTATGTCTCTTGGCTGGTGGCCTGAGAAGGTTTCAAGATCCCCCCCCGGACAAGCTGGCGGCTGTGGTCAGGGAGAGGGAAGTCTGGGCTTACCTGCTTAGGCAGCTGCCCCCCCGTGACTCAACCCCGGATAAGTTGCAAGAACATGGTCTGGTCTTTCAGCCTTTGAACTTGAGTCCCTGCTTCAAGTCTTTTCCTCCAGAGCAGATGATATTTAAGGACTAAAAATGTAAAACAGAGGGTTGATAAAGTTTGAGATTTGTCAGCTTAGACATCTGTTAATTACTATGGCAACCAATATTAAAATTTCTGATCTGTTCATTAATTCTAACATGAGTTAAGTGTAATGAGTGATCCCCATGTTGCCACGCTACATATAGTTTCTTCCACTCTGCTCTGCTCTAGTTTATGTTATAGCCTCTATTTTCTCCCCCACCTTAATCATCATTGATCTAATACCTCCTTCTCCATCCACTCATTTTCCATTTTCCACATCTTGGATGTGTCAGGATTTCTCCTTTTCTCACCATCTTTCCTCTAATTTCCTGCATCTCGCTTATTGCCAAATTGCTCTTTTCCTCAGGGCTTTGGATAATTTCAGAGTGGTCCAGTGGTACAACTCACTTCTCAGACCCCTGCTCTCTGAGCCAAATCAGATTTGAAGATGAGATGACAGCTTGCACAAAAATACTCGTGAAAGTATAGGAATTCTGCCCCATGTCAGCTTCATTGTGCCCATTCCTGTTCTCTCTCCACAACAGAAGCCATAATAGGCCACAAAAACTTTAATTGTCCGTTTTAATCTAGCATTCACTTTACAATGTTGCTGATCTCCAAAAAACAAGGAGCTCTGGGCTCAAAAAGTATAATACCGTGACCACAGACAGCTTTTTTGTGCATGTAATGAGAACAAAGCTGTAAAGAATTTCAGCGTTGTGGCCAGTTCAACTAATCAAAGCCCTACAAGTCATCCTAATAAACAACTGCACCCCCACCATTTGAAAGCAAAAATTGTGTCAGGATTAATTGTTATTCAAATCTATAGTAATCTTTGTTCTTCAGATGAAGACAACCGCAAAAGAATATAAGGATGGATATCAGATAAAGAAAAATGCTGTAATTCCTTAGATGATCATATTCTCCAAAACCAATGTATTGCCACTCTGTAAACACCAGACCAGGAAAAAAGAGTAACATGCTCTGAAACATTCATTACACCCACCACGGATCCCACAGATCTCCCTCTGGGCCATCCATCATTTAAAGCTGGAAACGCTGGCACATTTTGAAGATGGATGTGTCAATTTCAGCGACTCGCAGAGCAAAGACGACCACGGTGCATGGGCTGCTTTTTTCTTTGCCAGGTGAGGTCAAAATAAAGTGTAGCGGAAGGACAGGTGACGCATGTTTGATGATCTTTCAGCCCAAAAGCAGGGCCTCTGGTCCACAGAGGGTTAATCAGATGCTGTCTCGTCTGTCAGACCGTTTAAAATAGAAGCTGTCACACACCAATCATAGAGCTAATTGGACATGGTGCAATTCAGGATGTACACGCTCGCACGCATGTCATTAAAAAAAAATTTACCCCGCAATCTAGAAGTTGTAGTTCTAAATGAGTGCTCCGCTTTCCAAAAGTAGCTTTTAACCTCATTAAAAAAAACACTGCGACTCAAATGCAAACGCACACACACACACACACACTTAACTGTTGAGCTAGTTTGTAGCTAATTGGTTATCCATCAAGTGCTCTCATTGGCCACTAAACATAACCATGCAGTTTTTAGTGATAAGCTCCTCCATTGTCATTTGTCTTGCTCCGAACATCATACCATGACAAAGACACATCATCCTCCTTGCATTTCAGTTTTAAATCATGAAATGAGGACTAGAACAGTAATGAATAACACACTTGCTCTTAATCATGCAAACATCTGTCCCTCAAAAAATGACTATTTTTCTGTAAAGCACTGTTTCAATGTGTGAATTCATCCAGTCTCCATGCAGCTGTGGAAAATTTGTGCCAAGCAAGATACCGATGCTGTAAACGGATGCACCAATACTGCCCAACAAACATCTTTAGCCTCAAGATGCACCACACGTTTAGGGATGAACCTTACAGCCTCCAACTCTCAGCTCGTACTCTCACACCACTGTGGATATGAAATATAAATTCGCAGAGTGGCAGATGAATAAAAGATGACAGTGTAGGCAGTGTGGAGGGACCTGTGCTGTCACATGCGGGTAAAATCAAATCTTTGCAGGGATTTCCTCTCTGTCCCTGTATTTATGGGGGAATGTCAGCACGCAGCCAGTCTATGTTTAGTCTCCAACCCTCTGCACCGACCTGCCTCACTGACTGGTAGCGGCACTTTATGTCCAGCTGATCAAAAAAAAATTTCACAATACCAGAGGGCAAGTTGTACTTTTACTCCTCAACTGTAAGTTTGTCTTCTGGCCACTTCAATTTAGAGAATGTGGTTGAAAGACAAACATTTCTAGTCCAGAGGTGATGACTTCCTGTTTATCTTCCCCTCTACAACTTCACAAGGATGACTCAAGGTGCCAATGTGAATTTTCTCATATTCATCTAGACTAAGTGCCTGCAAACGGCAGCAGGCACTGTTAAACTGTCTGCTTTTTTTTTTTTTTTTTTTGCCAGAAAAGGTTTGCTGAGATTTCATTTTTCCAGACTCAATAAAAAATACTCAATGTGGCATTTCAGCAGAGTAAATAGTAACAGCAGATTTTGAGCTTAAAGTATTATTCTTCTCAGTGCTGTCGAGGCGAAGAGTAATCCCGGATGGTGCAATATAAAGCTCTAAGAAAAAAAAAAAGAAAGGTTGACAAGACAACTGATTCTTAATTCCCAAGCTTTATATAAATGTAGATCATGTTCACCTGTTATTCCGCTTTATTTTGGTTTAGTTCAGACATTACATCACAAGGACATAAAGAGGGACGATTTCAAGTTATTTGTTTCTTCACAATTTATTTTGATAACAATTGACCTGGCTGCAGACAGCATTGATACAAGAGTAATCAAAGTTGATACAGGTAAAGAGGGGGAAATGGGGACAAAGTTTGACACTCCTTGATTTTGTGTTATCCAGTTAGATGGGCCCCATCTGGTCCCCAGTACACTAAGAGGCTCCAGACTGCTCCAAGTAATAAGGATCTACTACAGGACACCCTGGCCCTAAAACATATCCATTCCTCTGCTTACAGAACAAGTCAGTTAAATAAACCCACAAGGTTGCTTTCAATGTATCACACTTGCTATAAGATGGAGATTAACGCTCTGATCCAACTGCTGTTAAAGCTTCCTGCACGTTAGCTGTAATTAAAACACATCAGCCATGACAAATCTAAAATCACTTCAGCAATTTGATTCACTTTGACTTCTGTCATGTAAGATTTTATTTTGTGGGTGCAGATTTTTCGGTGCTCACAGAAGTTGCATAACAGATTGTTCTATTACTATATAAACAAATCTTTGAGGGATTGCCATAAGTTTCAGTCCTCATCAGATCTTTAGAGAAACTTAACAGGCTGGAATACTATCACATAATGTCTATTAATCATCAAAACGTTTATATAATGCAATCTTTGTAGGCAGTGGGAGCAGATTCCCACACAGCAGTGAAGAGAAGCAGTCACAGAAGAGAAGACTCGTGGTGACAAACGAATGGTGCCGCTGTTAGCTCAGCTGGATGCTGCAAGTTCATGGGTTTGCACGTCAGTCGCATAATATTTTAAGTAAAAAAAAAAAAAAAAAAAAGATTCATGATGCATCTGACTTCTTCAGATGCTTACTGGCCAATTCTTGATGCTTAAATTGATGATTTGGACAATGAAACTGCACAATTTAGCAAACTTCCCCAATTGTCTTTTGCAGTCAGACTGGGCTTTGATTTGCCTGACTCATACAAGCAGCTTCCCTGGAAAATTGTGCAAACCATCCAGACCTCATGGTTTCCGCTGTTCCCATCTTCTCATTTATCAGCTGTTATCAGTTACCTGAAAACGTGGTATTCTTATGGCCTCGTCTTGATTCAGCTATTCAATTTTTTCAAAGATCAAGCCAGCTACTTTGTTCAGCAGACGACTGGAGCAACGGTTAGGAAGTCAGAACATCTACAAAGCTTTTAAAATTTGCATCATGTGGCCTTTGCTAATGATGACTGAATAAGCCAAAGCCTTAAGTAGCTCATTAAGGTCTGAGACCTTGGTGAAAGGTATTGGAGCTTCAATCTCTTGGGATGTACAAACATTTGTAGGGTGTTCCTTTTCTGTTTTTAACTACACAGACATTCAGAAAACAAAACCAGTAAACTAATGTTGCCTAAAGTTTTAAAAACATTCAAACCCAGGTTTTGATCAGGGCGTTCTGATAGTTGTGTAAACCACAGTGCAGCTGTGTTTCTAGAAGTTAGTGTGTGAGGAATCTACCAATGGAAACTGTGGATCTGTTAGGTCACTGCATGCATTTGGTTTGCACTGCAGCTTACATAACCATGTTCTTGGTCCAGAAAATGTTATTTATGTCCAACACACACACGCACGCACACACACACACAGATCTGTAGCCTTTCAAGCAATTCAATTACACAAATTACTTTGCTTCAGCTATGGTCTGTTAACTTTTCCTACTGGGAAATGACATACGTTTGCAAACATGCCAAACACTGTACACACACCCTTACACACGCATACAAACACAAGGCACAGAAGACAACCAATCCACTGACCTATGTCTAATGATTTCACATCAGCTCACACCCACTTTATCTTGGATGCATGCCTGTGTGTGTATGTTGAGAGATTGATCACAATGAATGCAGATTTTGTTTCTTCCTCAATGGAAATTTAGTTCAGAATTTGTCTCATTGCAGAAGCAAAAAGTTCATTCTTACTCATCAGTCTGGTTACTGATATGACAAATATGGGGTTAGTAAACAAGGATCTTAACTCAGTTACTGCAAAAAGGCTACAGAGAGCCAATTATGCTTCGCTTTAGTGCTCTAACAAATCCAGATGGGGTTTTCCGATACTTACAGTAGCTTTAACGTGGATTGCAACATATCAAGACTATTCTCATTAAGTTGTAAGGTTTGGTCCTTGGTAGGAACAAAGAGTGCCAACCAGACAGGGCGCTTGCTAAATTACTGGCCTGAATTTATTTGTATCACCACAAAAAAGAGTTTCTTAGGAGCTTACAATTGCAAAGTTTCCCCCAACACAACAAGCCAATGTTTACTTATTGTTGTTTAATCTCCTGCTTTGGTGACTTTCATCTTCCTTATTGTCACCATATGGATAAAGAGAGTTCTTCTGTTGTCAGCAACGCAACACACAAACAGCACCATATTCAAACAATATAAGTGTCTTGTGTGTAGAGAGACTGAAGGGAGAACAAGAGGAGGAAAAACAGCACACTAATCGCCACCGCTGTGGGGATTAAAAGTGGGTAAGACGCACACACATGCCGACACAGCCCCCTGCTCAGCTACACCTGCCATAGTTCAATGGTAAGCCGATATCCTGCAGAAATGTGCATGCGTGTTACAGGATGTGTGCATCTATGACTCAGTGTATATCCGGTTCAGATTTGTGTATGTGATGGCAGAGTGTGTGTCCGTGCACGCGCGCGCGTGCGTGCGTGTGTGTGTGTGTGCGTGGGGTGGGTGGTTGCTACATTGTGGGGACCATGTTCAAGATTTGTACCATCACCGTGGGGACATGTTGCCCTCATAGGGACATTTTTCCGGTCCCCACTGGTATGAACCCCTTTTAAAAGGTCAAGATTCGAGATTTAGTTACAATCAGGTTTTGGTTAGGGTTAGGATAAGGGTTAGGTGTAGGCAGTTATGATTATGGGCGTTAGGTTTAGAGTAAGGGGCTATGATAAGCATGTGTGTGTGTGTGTGTGTGTGTGTGTGTGCGCGTGCGTGTACGTGTGTGCACGCGTGTGTACGTGCGTGTGCGCGCGCGTGTGTGTGGAGGGGGCAGAGCTGCTGTGATCCTATGACTTCTTTGCACAAAACACCGTTTTGACATGGGAAGAACAAGTGCAACAGAGATGCTCAGAAATGTCGGGAAAGGGAATCATAGCAAGGTCTTGGAGAGCAGATTCAGCAAAAAGCAAAAGTTGGTGAGTTTTGGGGAGCAGTGCAGGCTGCAGCAAAAGGATGAGGCAAAAGTCAAGACATGAAGTGGCATTTTAACACTTTAAAAAAAATACAGAGATGTTGATTTTTCAAGTAGTTCAAGTTAGAATAGTGGATCCAATCTACAAAGATAATTATGTCCATTTAAGAATTTTATCAAATTATCTTTCCATTTGTTTCAATTTTGCTTATAAAATGCGCAAATGGTGAAAGGAAGCATTTTACATAGGTTTACATGTTATGAAGCGTATTACTTTAATTAAACCAACGATCTGCTATTGGCAAGAGTAATAGAACAAAAAAAAAAAAGCCTAAATGATTACATTTTTACTTCAAACTTTCCACATAATTAAACCTGTTAAAATATTTTAAAAGAATATAAATCCTATAGCAATTGCTGCCCATCCTCATTGAAAAAATCAGAGTAAAAGCCTTTATGATTTATGAGGCTTTATGATTTGCCAACCTTCCTTTTATTTCCTCCAATTATTTCTTCCCTTTGCTTTTCAGCAAGCAAACACTGCATTAACCTAACGCAGGGATGGGCAACTCCGGTCCTTGAGGGCCGGCATCCTACAAGTATGAGGAGTTTCCCTGTGGTAACACACCTTGTAACCTGTGCAGAGCTTCACATCAAGCTCTGCACAATTACCTATTGATTGGAATCAGGTGTGTTGCAGCCTGGAAGTGCCTAATATCTGCAGGATGCCGGCCCTCAAGGACTGGAGTTGCCTATCCCTGATCTAATGGAACTAAATTTAAATTTCACACCATGTCTAAAAGTAACAGCCTGTGTCATAACTACCGTCTGCACAACAATGTGAAAAAAGTTCAAGTCTTTGATTCTTTGCATTATAAGCTGCAGCTTTGCCGTCATGCACGGTTGGTGAGACCGAAAAACAAAAGGAATCAGCATTCAACAGTTGCCTGCAAAGATTTTAGAGCATGATTAAAGGGAAAGTTAAAGATGGGGTGGAAGTCACTCAATATGGCCAACAGTGCTGCTGCCATGAACAGTTAGCATCACTTATGACAGTGAGGGAAACAGCTGATCAGGAGAAGAGTGGGGGCAGAGATCAAGCTGAGTGAAAGGGATTTGTTTGGAAAATAGTTTGCTGATGCTTCTGAGCTGACTGTTATTTCACACAGAAATTAACTCTGATCTCAATTAGCTGATATCCAAATCATGAATATCATCCAAAACATGAGAAACTGCTGAAAAAGTCCAATCAAATCAAACTGATTTCAATAAAAACATTTCATTAAAAAAATGTTACATGTACAAATTAAGATAAATGATCTGTCCATGAGGATTGAATTGCTTTAATTGCTGTAAGAGCATTTTTAATAAGCATTTCTTGTTTTAATATTCATGCACACCTCAAAATTTCTCAGCCAAGCCCCACACAGTATATAACTGCAGCACGCAGTGCATCATGGAACCACCAGCAAACCCTGCCAGAGAAAACTGATGCCAACCCGAAAGAGCCAAGAAGAGTGAAAAAGTGCAGTTCACCCTTCATCCACAAGGGGCTGGCTGCCGAAGGGAGTCAGTCCCCATAGACTCCCATGGTAAAAGTTCAACTTCACAGCAGAAAAAAAAACAAAAAAAACATGTTTACAGCCTGGTTAAAAAAAAACAAAACAAACAAAAAAAAAAAAAACATTTAATAAGTTTAACTTCATGAAACCTATGAGAGAGATACATTTTTTTGATGACATCCATTTAGATCAGAGGTGTCCAGCTCCGGTCCTTCAGGGCCACTATGCCTCCCTGTTCCAACACACCTGACTCAAATTAAGTTATTGTGCAGAACTTCACAAGCTCTTAGATTCATTTAATTGTGTCAGGTGTATTGAAGCAGGAAGGGAAAGAAGACCTGCAGGACAGCAGCCCTCGAGGACTGACTTGACACCCCTGATTAGACGTCATTTAATCTTGAATTACACATGGTGAGTGGTCTTGCAACAGATCGGCTGTAAGCGCTAGCAGTTAGTGGCTAGCTTGCTCCTTGATACAGTAGCACAACCGCAGTTTTTAGCAGACCAACAGTGTGCCTTTGCTTTAGCCTGCTTCCCTCCGTTAGCTTCTGTTGAGGGCAGGGTGGATGACATTTTCCAGGAGCATTTTTTACTATATTGCTTTAAGTCTTCTTCATAACGCAATTACAGTCAATTAAATGTTCTGACACAAAAACTAAAAAATTAATCTGTGGAACGGACAGAACTGAAAATCCCCATCCAATGAAACTGTCACGGCCCATGCTTACTGATTGAATGATTGTGTGTCCATCAAACTCAACTGCCGTTTGTCACCCTCCCATCCTCCCCGCATGTGCTCGCCATGAGCATCTCAGTGCACACAAACATGGGTGCTTGCTGCTCTTATTTATGCAGCTGATCTTAAAATCCACCGAAAAGAGAAAAAACTAAAACAAAAAACAGACGTGGATCAAGTCATGGAGGTATGGAAGCCCATTTCCGCCACTCTACATGCTGTACCATAATGGAGACCATAACTATCTCATAATATGCTTACACCTAAAAGCAATCACTCAAAAACAACAAATAAGCGCTACCCAAAGGAGGTGTTGGTGTTTGCAGTGAGGATGTTTTACACTTCAGAAGAGTTGAAGGTGAGGGAATTATCACTTTTAGGAAATGTGGTTCCTCTGCAGTTTTCTGGGAAGCTAACAAGTTAGCCACTTGGCTGTCCTCTGTTATCTTTGTTGTCAACCATCGGCACACACGTTCCTAGGCTCTGGAGGCGTGGTTTTGGGTGGGTGTATTTTCTTAAATGTAGTTTGCTCGAACAGTTTTTCCAGAATCCCCTACCCTGCCTTTAATTCTGGGTTAGCTACCTTGCTTAGCTCAGAGAGTTTGTTGGCTGTCAGTCATTTGTTCCCACACTCACAGGCCCCCTCTCTTTGCCCATTTTTGTATTTTCCAGGAGTGATGTCACCTGCGGGGCTAAGATGGCGATGGTGGGAACCACCCAACGAGTTCACTTTAGCTCTTCACAAACCAGTGGGTCATTCTAACGGAAGTTTTTTCCATCTTTATTGAACTTTCTATGCAATGGATGCCAGTGGTAAGTGATGGTGTAGAAACAAAAAAAGTTGACTTAATGCAGGGAAAAGGTGTAATAAATAAAACTGCACACAAGAAATGAGTTGATATTTTGTGCATCTGACAGAATGATCCATAACAGCTACTAAAAAGTCAACTTGCTGCAGTGAACCTCAAACAGGGCAGTATCAAGTCAGATCAGCAGCATGTTTTCTTCTGGACCATAACGGAGAGAAACGGCCAAACCGGAGGTTGGCCTCGCAGCCATACAGTGCTCATCATAATGTAATTATTCAAAATGACACTTTACTGCATTTAGAGTTACAAAATACTTTTACACATGATTTTCAGCATGCATGATTTGGTTTGTGGCTCACTGGTTGCATCTTCAGGGTTTCTGGTTATGATGAACAGAGCCTTTTCTTTCAGATCATGAGGAGCAAATATCTTAATTAAAAAGCTAAGAAAAGTTTGTGTACCAAAAAATATATTCCCTAAAGGTTTTCTAGGGCACTTTAATCCACATATTGAAGGAAAACCCCAATTAATCAGTTAATGTTTGTAAGTGTGTTTACACGAGGATTTTCAAGTAGGTCAGACCTTGCAATGTTTATTTCCATTTTGCTGCAGCTCTTGTTGAGGTGGAATGAGATGCATGCAAAAATCTGCAAGCACACAAACTTATCTTTAAGCTGAGCGTCACTTTCTGATTGAGATCTCCAGTTAGTTACTTTGCAGTTGTGCTTATAAATGTGTGTACATCTGGCAAAAGCCCACTGCATCCTGACAATTAGCATTTTAGAGGTCAAATCCAAAACACACAAAGAAAGCTGCAGGGTGTTTGTGTGCATGCAAGTGCATGAGTGTGTGTTCGCTTTTTTCAATCCTTCCTGTTACACGTACTGAGCTCCAAAGATTCATGCCTGCAAGAAACTGACTGCGTCACTGTGTGCATCCATGATGCTTGGTCCCCTGTTGATGATACCCCTATTGCATCAGATAAGCAAAACATACAGCACCATACACAAATATGAAAGCCGTTCGAACACACGTGCGTGCAGTTAACCACAGATAAAGACTGTCCCCTTAGGATATCCTAGTCGCTGTTGTGGAAAACATGTTTTTAAGGTGACAACATGGCACTTCAGTTAGTGATTAGGTGGCTAGCTATTGGCTAAAAAGAGTCACATCTGATTGCTTGCAATGCTTATTATAAAACTTGATATGTATATTGAAGTGTTAAAAAAAAAAAAAAACAAAACAAATTTCATAGCTACAAGCCTTTGTGTCAGAGAAGGAAATATTTGTGCTGGCTCATGTCCCAACTTTCCAAAATTGGGAGGTTGTAGATAAAAATCATGGTCTGATCCTTTTTTTTTTTTTAGAATGTACTGCTTAAAAGATGTATCATGTTTGGCCAGACATGATACAAGTTCATAAAAAAAAAAAAAAAAAAAAAAAAGAGCAAATGTCATATTTGACTTCTGTGATTGTAATTCTTAATTATTCCCCTTCGTGGGGTTGAATTGTATTCATCTGATTTTAAAGCAGTCTTTTTAATAATTCTTTTCCAGATCATTCCAGTTTACAACCATCAATTGAGTTTATGGGTGCAACACACATGCATGCACACACACACACACACAGACAGACTGTAGGTAGAAGCTATAAATAAGTGGCTGAACCAGGACAATAGAAGTGGGGAACGGAAGCAGGCCGGTATCCACAGGGACAGAGATCACTGGCCCCGTTTTAACTAGAATACTGCTGGGATTGTCAGTGGGAATTACCTGCGGGAATAACAAATGGGAAGACCGCTTTCTCTTTGAGAAAATCTGTGACCTACGCATATCAGACAAGGTGCATTTCTACTCTAGTAACTGATCAGACACTGGCTCAGTATAATAACTTCTCACTTTCGTTTGAGCAACCTTTGATTGGTGTTTCACTGACAAGGCAGAAATATAAGGTCAAAAGCGTCAGACACCAGTTAGCTGTGTTGGTCTTTGTCACCCACCACTCAAGGCAGCTCCAACCATAACCCTGGGGTAATAAAAACTAAGATAATTTGTTTACAATATTGTATGCTCTTTGCAAATCAAATTTTCTTAAATACAGTATTTTTCAGAGCAATATAGATGTTTACCCGATGTCATTTCTGCTCTACAAAAAGCCTTACATAGCCTACCCAGGAAATTTTTCTGTAAAATGTCTCAAAAAGGAAAAATACTTTAATCCCAGATGGGAAATTTCAAGACTCAATTTAATCTAAAATGGTCCATAGGCTAAAATTGGGCTGCATTTGGTTCAAATTTAAGTTTCACACACATTTACTGTAGGCAGATATTTATGAATTAGGAGAAGAATTTGTCGGAAAAAAGGCTTTGTATTTGGAACATCAAACTCTCACCATCACCTCAATGGAATTCCAAACCCTTTTATTGCAAGCACCTAGTGTTCCTATACCATCACAACCACATTATAGCAGACTCCTGATTTGCATCTGGGGAATAGACAAAGTTTCTAAATTACACCAAATTTTGCGCTTTTTAAAAAAAAAAAGCCCCTTTACAAAGTCACTGACAGCTTTTGTTGGCAGAATACAAACTTGCCCTTAACTTTTCATATAATAATGCTTGCATGACACATATTTCATCTGTAATTTTTGAAGTGTTACAAACATATTTCAGCCACATTTATTTCTCTTAGTCAGTACTAGACAAGGCTGATTAATCCAAGGGCAGGCCTATGTGGCCATTGTTGTCACGGTTACTGGGGTCAGACACCCTTATTTAATCAATTTGTTCAGTAATGAAAGATAGGAAACAAAGAAGATGGATGTAGCTCAGGAAGTAGTGGAGTTGTGCATATAGCCCATTAAATCCTTCCGCTGTTAATCTTAAATATCAAACAGCTTTAAATATGAGAGTGATCAGGACTGAACTGCTTGGACTAGCCTGAGATCCGACAGTTACAGCTTCACACAACTTGGTCATCACAGCCAGGGTTTGTTCTCATTTACTCTTGAAAATGATTTTATTTTGTGTTCAAGGTTTTCTTTTTGCACAAAAGCAAAAAAACTTGCACCCTGCAAGGTTTTAATCATGGTGATTTAATGTACTGGAGTTTTGAGCTCAACTCTTCAGAGATCTCTGGTATGAATGCCCATGTTTTGTCTCCACTTGCAGTTTCTCTTTTGGTACTTAATTTATTCTGCAAAAAAAAAACTTCTTAGTTGCACTGTTCATTATAAAGTATCTTATTAAAACCAAAAAGTTACCTTTTTTATGTAAAATATACTACTTCGGTGATAAATATGTTTACAGTGTGTACAGTCTTTTTTTTTTGGTTGGTTGTTTTTATTTAGAACGTCTAAAGAGGGTGCTTGAAGTTCATTTGAGGGCCAGGAGATTCTTCGGAGAATGCCAACACTTGTATTTCACTCAAGCTTAAAACAAAGTGGAAGCGTGAAGAGGTAAATGGGAAATAATGGGGAAAAGAAATCTTCCATAGCAGAAATGGAAATGTTTGCATTTCAAAAAAGATTGCACAATATAAGACAAAAGGGAGAGTAGACGGGATTTTGAGAGTGAGGAATGTCGTGAGGGAAGGATGGACTTCATTAACTGCAATAGAACACACACCTGTTGGCCCACTCTTTCCATCTCCCTCTGTGCTGTGTGTGTGTGTGTGTATGACAGATGTTGTACCATGCTGCTTCACAGCAGAGGAGAGGCTTAAAGTTCATTAGGAAGACCTCTTGACATTCAGCCTCTGATAAAAGACACTTCTAAAACACCGGGGACTGCTGGTTGAATAATAAATATAAACTATGCCTTCGTTTGACCCGTTTGGACGAGTCCATTAGAAGACACCTTGAAGGAAATGATGGAAACATCTTGTACACAATACCAGTGACAGCATTTAAAAAAAAAGCTTAGAAACACCATCTCCATTCCGTTTGACGACTCAGATCAGCAGCGTGGCAGAAAGTTCAAAGCCAGAGATTGTTCAAGACTTGAAACAATGTTCATCTTGAAACAAGTTAAACTGACCCGAGGGACAGAGAGAGCCACAGAGCTAATGCGTGTGTGTATTTAATGTTAGCCCATGAACTCTATTGTATTTAATAGAAGTTAGTCTAATTCATTCTGAAACCACTTGAGAGACCAAACAGGACCTTCTGACTATGCATTAAAGAGGCCAAACTCAAGTGCACCCGCTCTTAAGTCAGTGCAGACATGATCAGTGTGCCCTGATGTCCCAGGATATGAACTCATTAAAAGACAAGTTACATTTACTGAACTGTGGAACGTTGTCTCCATATTCTACAAGTTCAGCCTCCACAGACAAACAGTACAATGAAACATTTTATTGTCCAAGTGTCTAGAAACCTACTTTCTGTTAAGCTGACTGAACATTTGAACCTTCTGACAATCCTTCCTGTTTTTATAGTGATAAACCCTCAGCTTTTCATCTATAGTAAAGTTGTAAGGGTTCTGAACAAGACAAAGGAAAAGGATAAAAAAAAAGAAAAAGAAAAACGATGAAATGTCTCCTTTTGTGGTTCTGGCTTCAGGCACTGCACATAGAAAATAAGCACAGGACAAACATCAATTTCTGAACCAAATCCAGCCATAGTCAGATTACAGTTCAGAAGCCTTTGTCCATACGGGACACTAAACATGAGAACCACGGTTTCACTGAAAAGTAGAACATCCTGGCGCACCAGCTCTATAAACATTTTCTTTTCAGCACATTTCCGTCAGAACAATCTGCCATTTTGAGGAAATGTTGCCCGCTAGCATATCTGCTAAAAGTCTACAAATAAATTAACTTCCTGTTTCTAAAAACAGAATTTACAAAGTAGCTGAGACTGTTTTGGCAGTGTATATGAATTAGCTGTAGTCTCCAAGGAGTCTACGCAAAATTAGGAAATTCGAGTAGGCTCGTGCTCGTCTCAGTTACCGCCTTTTGTGGTCTCAGCAGGGTACTAAATCTGTACTGCTGTCTCCAGAGTCTGACAAGAAGAACCTCCTGTTATCACAAAACCAACAACCTGCTATCCTCATAAAAAGAATCCTCTTTATGTCTCACATCAGACTAAAAAGCAGTGGAACCACCTGTTCTTGTCTTCACTGAGTTTAGAATAACAGCTGAGCAGCCTCTAAAGAGGCCCCTATAAATCAGAAGCTTCAGTGACGGATCAAAAGTTATCGTCTGCAGATTCTAGAAGGAAGGTAAAAATCAGAACCTAAATGTCAAAGAATCTGACTTTCCATCATGTCTTCGTCAACACTGAACTGTTTTCGTCAGAAGTCAACATAGTACACAGCCTCAGTAGTGTACAAATATATTTTACATATTGGACCTTCTGTCTGCGTCATCAAACACAAATACGCCCATGTCATTTCCCTGCATTCATTGGGAGAACCACCTGCTGTCTCCAGCGTGGCAACTGAATATTTGAACCTCCTGCAGAGAGTTGACAAAGCAGGACAAGCCCCTGCTGTTCTTATATAGTAGAGTTTCTCTATAGAACTTCTGAGATTGATGATGCTGCTGTTGCATCCAGAGTCAAGAACACAGCTCTGCTTCCCATGGGCTTCGACTGAAAATATCACCATCTGCATGGATGCTGGTTAAAAATGGAACCGTAATGCTGTACTGTAAGATGCTACTGGTTCCATCTAAACTTCCAAAACGAGACGATCCGAACCTGAACTAGGGATGTAACGATTACCGGCAAAATGGTTAACCGTGATAAAATTACCAACAATTAGTAATACAGTTTTAAATTCGAATCATCGTTAAAACCGTGACTGATTACTGCACTTTGAAAAACTGCCAGTGATGCTGCTCATTGGCTGGAAAAGCAGTAGCAGTCGCAGTTTGCAATGTTTAATATATGAAAACATGGCGGAAGGCAACAAAGGCACCCACATGGACAGTTCTTTTGTGATTTTTCCCCCTTTAAAAAGAAAAAAGTAGACATTTATACCCATTTTGGATATTTTTAAAGACGCTGGGGGGGGGGGGGGGGGGTATTTATATAATACTGCGATAAAAATAACTGATCATTTTGGTCACAATAACCGTGATGTGAAATTTTCATATTGTTACATCCCTAACATTATCACCATCCAATTATACTACCATCCAACTATTACCATAACTTTCTTCATGGTATTCTGGCTGCACAGTTTCACCTTAAGTTACAAGTATGACGAGCCACCTCTCTTTAGGTCTGTGGGTTAGGACTGTTGTTGCACTTTCTCTGGGGAGTGAACAGCACACCATGCACATTGCTCTCCATATGACAATCACTGGAGGAGAGTGCTGAAGAGTGATGCAACCCATCATTGATTTCCACTTTAGATCCACTTCAAATCTCCAGGAGATTTAAAAAGCAGAACAAGGATGCTGACACCAGGGATGAGTAGAGAGTTGAGGTACATTTGACAGAATCTTAAAAAGATGTGTAGGAGACACCGCTTTCCAAAACTGATGTTCTATTTGCACATTTTCTGCTTTTGACAAATCATTTATCATCACTATCATCCCAAATGGTTAAGGTAAATCACAGGGCATGGCACCATTATCAGCTCACCGAACATTGCATGAAATGCAAAAGTATACAAATACATACTTAACACATGGAATATAATTGTGTACAATAAACCAGTTTTTCATAAGAACAGAACAACATCAGTTGCTTGTTAAAAGCAGGCAGGAATAACTACCAAGTTCAAAGAACATCCAACTTTTTCTGATAACGACAGCAGCTGCAAGAGTCAATATAGCAGTTAGTTATGCGACTGTTGCACTGCAAAAAAATGGAATTAAGTTTCAACTTTTTTTTTTCAAAGCCAACCTACGGAAGTTTCCAAAACTCAACCTGAGAGAGTAAAATGTATATTTTTGTAAAGTGATGATGTGGTATTGACTGACGGTTAGCTGAAAGTAAAAAGAACAGTTCTATGTTGGGATTTAATTTGTGCTTTAAAGGTGTTGCACCCAATTACGTCACCCATTTGAAGAGGTGGAGGACTCATTGGACAAGGATTTTAGTTTGGATGAGGATGACTGGCGTTCATGGTTAATAATTCAAAATCATATGGATTCACAAACCCCGTTTTGATTTGGCTTTCAATTAAGGATGTATCAATGCTATATGAAGAACAAAAAATAACAAAAAAAGCCAAGGAAAAGCCAGTGTGCGGACACTGAGTAATGAGAAGCAGTGTGCAGGGCCTGCTGCAGTCTCCGATAACCAATGACGGAGGAGAGACCTGATCGATAACACACAAGCCCCTTTTCACTCCTGCTTTCCACACACTAAACTCTGCACATAGGAAAACAGCCTTGCGCGCACACATGTATACACGGACATACTGACCCCTGCAACTTTGTCTTTTTTTGAATGCTTGGGAATGGAAACATTCCTGAAAGAGTCCCCAGAGAGGGAAAACAGGATGGAAAAGGAGAAGGAAAAGGGGAGAGGGGTGGCAATGTTTAGTGGTCTGACACAGTCCAAGTCATAGGATTTACAGTACATACAGTAAACGCATCATGTGACCAGCTCCTCCTTGATGCAGACCAAGATTGATCTTGCTTCTATTCCTCTCTCGTCATTTGATCCTATTGTGTTTTTTTTGTATCAAGTTGCTTTTCATGTCAGCACTAGCCTTAAAATAGAGTTGGTATGATGGAAACTACTTGCATGCATGCTGCAAAACACATGCACGCACACCAGTGAAGCATTTGTTTGCTGTGCCAAGTTAAAGCAACGATCATGGGTCTTACTAATTAAATATCTGCATGAGTTGTGGTGTGCGGTTGTCTGGGTGTGTGGCAGCTTTTAATGGGAATCTTTTGTCAGCGAAGATATTGAAAGCCGAGAAAGGTGTAAGCCTCTTTCTGTTAAAGGGAGCCATCAATCTCCACCAGATGCTAAAGGGAACAAAAGGGTTTGACTCAATGCATGGATAAGTAAAAGGAGGAAGAGAAAGAAGCAGAAGGAGAGTGCATAGAGTGGGGAGGAAGGTGGAAGTTCAGGTAAAATTTACAAGGAAAACTTCTAAACTCAGGGCTTTGACAGAATTATCCAATGGGCCTTTTCCACTGCACATTTTCGTAACCCTTCCACACAGCACAGCACGCTTTTCGTTTCCACTGGGAAAACCCATTACGATTTTCCGCACCAGTTTCAGAACTAGCTCTAACCGTGCTGAACCTACACAAAACGTGACGTACCCGACGGCTCCCCACTGATTGGCCAAAGGAAGTTGTCATACGCGTTCGCCTCTTCCAAAAATATCTGGCTCTATTTTTCGGTGACTACAAGCCACAGAGAAAACAACAGTAACACCTCGATATCATCCAATGCCTCCATTGTTGTTTTTACTTTACTGCCCACCGCGTGGCACGGCAGTGAAGTCACCGCAGTCTCGACCGCGCCAACTCTGTCCACTTCCGGGTAGTAGACTACTACTTCTCCTGCGTGGAAACAAAAACCATCCGAGTCGTCTTTAGCGTGTGGTGCTGTACTGTGCTGTACCGTGCCGTGTGCAGCTGCAATGGAAAAGGCCCATAAGAAATAATGACTGGCCTTGATTGAACTCCACCTGATAAGTCTAAATTCACATTTAGTGCTGCCCACATTTACACACAACCTCACTGCTTTACATCCAACATGCAGTGTTTTGACAAAGTGACTTAGCTGGTTAGACATGAAAACCGTTATCCACAGCAACAGAAAGGAGGGCATGTCTAATGATTTCTGAAAACACTTCAACAAAATGTCAAAGTAGCAAAACAATATGAATCAGTTTCAGTGTGACTCAATTCTGCATTTTTTTTTTTTTTTTTTTTTATCTTTGTGTGGTCCAAATTTAACGATTTATTGTTCACACTGACAGACGGTCTGATAATCACCTGCCATGACTGAACTGACAGACACAGTGAAGGAGATGCATTAAGTCCCATGGGGATTGGACTGTGGCTGGTCTTGGATCGGAGCAACAAACTGCGAGAGGTTCATCGTCTCGTCTCACATCAGCAGTTATTGCTGACCCCTTTCTCTGCCTCGCTTTTTCTTCCATCCTCCAGTGAATCAGGTGATTCTAGTGATCCATTATAAATTTTCAAATGTGTTTTTTTGTTTTGTGTGTGGAGGCATGTTTTTGCAACATTTTCTACAGTAAACACCACTAATGCACAAATCCACACGATGTAGTTCTAGCAATTTATGTTTTACAACTTAATGCTTACACACACACACACTCAATAAGAGAAGTGACTGATGTCATTTAAAGTTTCCAGGGATGCACAGTAAGCCAAGTCCAACAGAACTGACTGGGAGAAATGATTTCAGACCCCAGTAATCACAGCTTTAATTACATCTTTTGCTCCCCCTCTCTTCCACTCTTCCTTTATCCCCCTCTTTAGACCAGTCTCCTCTTGGCTTCAGTTTATGGCCAGACATTTGTCACTTTGCCATCCTCCTTATGGCTTCCTCTCCTGTTCTCAGTGTGAAGCAATGGAAACAGGATTTTTCTGTTCCATCTTTCTTTCCACTTCTTTTCATTTGCTCAAACCTCTCATTCCTGTTTGCCTTCTCTCCGTCCTCACCAATTCGAGCACATCTAAACATGTTTGTGTGCAGGGTTTGCACAGGCATATGGCCACATATAAAATGTAGCTTGAAATGGCACAACAGGGGAGAGGGCGTTACTTTGTGCCCATTGTGTTTTCAGTCTAAGTGCATGACGTGCAAGTGCATGATTGTGCTTAATGTCTGAACTAAATTCAATAATTTACAATGCAGGGCTGATTGCAGCCTAACCACGCAAACAGATGCACTGGGGGGGGTGGACTCCAATTATGAGTTAAGTGTTTAGTTACTTTGGTGCCATATTCCTTGAAAAAACAAACTGAATCTAGGCAGTTTTAGAGTAAACTATAGCGACTTTCCAGCATAGGGAAAGACTTCCTCCTACATGCTGATGAGTGACAGCAGTACACTCTGCTCACTACCCTGCTGTGAATGTGAACTAACTTCATCACATTTCTAAAGTCTGACTGCTGCTTAAGTGTTTACCAAGAACAGGGAAATTTTGTTCCTTCATGTCAGCCCCTTTTTCTTCCCCCATTTTAGCTTTTCATGCCATCTTGCATTCTCTGATCTGTTGGCATAGCTTTGGTCCACCAGGTATTTTGCCTGCTACTTTGAGCCAATAAGTCTGATCCCTGTACTTTAAAACTGTTCCGTCATTCTCACCTCCTGGATGACTTTTGTACATCTTGTGCTCTCTCCACCTCATTTAAAGTCTGTGCCACCCTCTCACTGTTTTCAGTATCTAGACTCCATGAATTCTTATCCTACTCCTTTTCTTAGTTCATGTCACTGGTCCAGAAATGAAACATGAGTGTCTAATTGGCAAACAAACTGATCGTAAATCCCTTGCACATTGAAACATGTGAACAATGTTGTCAAACAGGTACAACATCCAATGACATCTGGTATTACTATAAAGATGGGCAAAGTAATTCAGATGCTGAGCACAGTTTTAATTGAATGGTGTGTTTTACTTAGTTTCTCTTTTCTTAATTTTTCTTTCTACCCTTAAATGTCATATTACACCTACCTTTATTGGTTCCTTGATAATAGCAATATGATTTCTTTTTTTATAATACAATTATCATTTTTTTTTATTCTTTTTTTATCTACTCTACTTCTTCTTTTCTTTTCTTTTATCTTTTTTTCTTTTCCTCCTATTCTCCTTATTTTTATTTTTATATTAAAAAACTCTTTCTTCCCTATTCTATTAATTTTTAGAATTATTACCTTCTAACTTTCTTAAAAAAAAAAATAATTCGGCCAAATTTTTCAAATATTTTTTTGTTTATGGTCAAATAAAAAATCTTTTTTATTTATATTTATATGGAAAAAAAAGTGTTTAAATTTAAAAATTTTAAAGGTTTAAACATTAGGGGACAAACATGCTTACAGACCTAAACATCTTCTCAGTTAAAGTGCCAAAGTAAAAACCCAGAAAGATAGACTTTCAAGCAGCAGGAGATTTAACACACACATACACAGCGATCTGTGTCCAAACAGCAGGGCATGGCTTGTGTCTGTGTGTCCCTGTTTGTTCTCTGTGTGACACACAGACAGAAGGGCAACTGTAGGCCAATCTGTGTGTGTGTGTTCACATTGGTGTTTAAACCATTTACAGCTCAGATCACCTGCTGCCTGGCTCTCACATGCTGTTAGCTTGTTAGCATATCTGAGCATTTATAAACAGAGTAAGAGAGATAGATTGAGCTATACTTGTAAAATGGGTTGCGACTGGCAGCCCAATTGATCAAATATTATTGGAGAAAACAATCTGCAATAAAAACTTCAGAGTCAGAGGAAAGACCTTGTAGAAAGCATAAACATAAGTTTAAAGCAATATATTTGCATGGCATATTGGCTTAGACATCCTCTTTTCGCACTAAAATTAGTATGAACTTATTTTCCATTTCCATTTTCCATTGCTGGATACTGTCAGCAGTTGTTCCAGAAGACTGTGTCCTCGACCACTTATTCCTTCCTCCACTTCATTCACCTCTCTTAATACCATGTCAGTTATTTAATCTTTTGTTGATGCAGTGGTTAGTATTAATTGTCATTTACTCCTACGTGCTCACTAAGTGGTGCCAACAATTCTAACTGCTTCAGGCTGGCCACTTTTAATCAAATTTTTAGTAGCATTCTCAGGCAGAACATTGAAAACATGAACATGTCAGACTCCCACAAACCACCTACACTGATCTGTGGGGGACAGAAGTCCAGCTGACATGACTAACTGATGAAAACATTTCCAAGGGTGGAATATCTTGGATAAAGCCCCCCTGTTCAGTTTAAATTTTACAAGCATCTCTTGGATTTGCTTCATTTTTACCATGAGCTGCATCCAAGTCTTTCTTCTTGGATAGCCATTAATGTAAGCATGTACTGCACCGAATGAGAAGAGGTTTAATGCAAACCACAAAGCTGGGTTCTATTTCAGTAAATCCTAATTCTCAACCATGCAAGACGAGGCCCAATTCCATTGTACCACTTATGACTACCACTTAGCCCTAAGCTATGGACATAGGTGGAGGGCTTAGTGATAGGGCTACATGAACCTACAAATTGAGGTCTTTTAGAGGGAAGCTTCAAATGGAGCAGACAAAATTCTGCCACTAAGACATGCATTGAAAAACAATATGGATTCATTCAAAACAGCCTCCTTCAATGCCCAACTAGGTGCAATGCTATTTTTTTTTTAAGGCAGATTAAAGATTTAACACCAGCCTTGATAAACTAATGAATGAGTGTTCACTCTTTATGGCACCTTTGACTGCTGTCATGGAGCATGCTGTGCATGCTTATTAGTGTAGGATCAATCCATCTCCTAAATACTTGACAAAACTGGTTGCAATTCTTGATTGCTACAGTCCATAAAGCAAATGTGTGAGAAACGGAGAGCAGAAGTTCAAAGCGATCACATGAAAAGAGTTTGGTGATGAAAGACTGAAACTATCCTTGAGAGAAAGTTAAAAACGAGGGTAAGAGAGAAACAGAGGACAACGTATGACGAGAAGGAAAAGGAAGGAGAGCCGGAGGCCTTTGTCTCTTCCCCATCTCTCATTCTTCACAGCATCATGGGAGTCGGTGTGCTACATTAGAAACAGGATCAGCTGATATCCCACATTCAGAGCTGGTCTGACTAAAAGCTACAGCTCAGTCTGATGTTTGGGAAGACAGCAAACCAACAAGAAAATCAAAGTTTTGCCAAATACAAAATGCTAAGAAAAAAAAAAAAATCCTTAATGAGCAAACCACTGAATGAGTGCAATATGCAAGCTTGCAGTCAAACATTTAGGCACACCACAGGTTTGGAAAGAAGCATCACAAGCTGAATTTCTATTATCCCTTTATCATTTGAAAAAGTGTATTTCCTAAATTTTGAAAAAGCACAATTGCGATATGCAGGTGTTTCCATTGAAAGGTGTTTAGCACATCAGCTGTAATTCTCGTAAAATCCTGTCCCATGAGACTCCACTTTGAGGAGGATGCATACAAAACATTGTGTTTTTAGAGCTCCTGCTACTCCTCATCAGGAGATGAAAGCAGCAGATAATTCAGAGGCAAAGTCCATATGTACACTGTATGAGGCCCTCTCTGATCACATCAGCAGGGCAACGGGGGGGCTCGTGACATGTTATGAAGGCCATGTTATCCCACGGCCGTTAAATCATTGCAACATATAATTAACATGTGGGAATGAGATAACCAAGTCGTGGCCATGTGTTACAAATGTGTGGAAACGACAAATAATTCGTGGCCAGTCGCTATTAATACATGAAGAACTTAAATCATATCTACATGTCCAAGAATGAACTCCATTTGCTGAATTATGATGGTTTATGGATTTTTCATATAGGCCTATGTGACTGGTAAAACGTCCCCATCACTCTGATTCCAAAGAAAATGCTTGTAAATGATCAAACACAAGAATGAATAACTGTTTTTTGCCCCCCACCCCATCATACCCCATGACATGTAAATGCAGTGTTTCCATTACACTTTTGCAAAAAACTGCTATATCAAAACATTTCAAAAACCGTCTCATGAGAGCGTAAAAACTTTGCAATATTTGAGTCCCCCCCCCCCCCCAAAAAAATTTTTTTTAGGTGTTTTCGTTACCAGTTTTTAATTGCAATATTTAAGTTTTGCAAAATCTGTGTAATAGAAACCCAGCTATGTCAGTCCTTAAAATTCAAGAAGCTCTGCAGACCAATCCACAAAGTCTACATAACCCATCTCTGAACAACATTGTGTCACACTACAATATGACGTAATTTTTATTTTTTTGTTATACTGGTAAGATCCCCGAGGGGAAATAAGGGCTCTGCATTTTACCCATCTCTGTACTGTGAGTACCAGAAAGCAGTGGGCTGCTACTTAAAGCGCCCGGGGAGCAGTTGGTGGGGGTTAGGGACCTTGCTCAGGGGTTCGTAGTGGTTCACCTAGGGGTTGTGTCCAGGTCCTCGGCGCTAAAGGCCACAACGCTACCACTAGGCTACCCACTCCCCCTAATTTGTTCTAATACTACTTTTAAGAGTATGCCATCTTTTGCTATATACATGGGTTATGGTTTATGTCATTCAGTTACACTGGATCAAGCGCAGTAGATGCAGCCCCTCTATAAAATAGGTAAAGTAAAATGTTAGTCTATGATTTCTTCACCTTTGTTATGACATTACTGTGTTTCAGCATTAACCAATGTTGACATTTGTTTTTGCAAAAATATTTTTACAAGCATGTGTGTCACTGCAACAATTAAAATGCTTTTTAAAAAAGGTTGAAGTTCTAACAGCTAAATGTATTCAGCATTGCACAGGATGCGCTACTGCCATCTCATTCACACATCCTGAGATCTTCTCCCTCTCACACATTCTAAACTTTGAAATTCAAACTAGTCTGTTCTGTCAAGGCCGGTTGATTAACCTGCATGTGTTGAACTGTGATCATTTGTTTCAGGATCAAATCATAACATTTTTGTCTGTGTGTGCGAAAATGACCAAGATACCACATGAAGCATGCATGAAAACATTTCTCACTGTCAGTATGTGGAGTCATAAATCGTTGCGTGCGTGCACATTCAGGGCCTTTCCTCACTGACGGTCCGCTCGTCCAATCATGGCTCACTGGGGAGATGCTTGTCACCACGGAGACAGGCAGCAGGGCCACCGGGGTAATGCGAGATAGCTCAGTCCTCTAACATATAGACAACCTGCCACTGCTGATAGATGGGGGGAGTGGATTTATTTTCCTCCCCCAATCTGACTCAGTCTTCATTTTAGTCAACATGTTTTCCAGCTGCCTCCTGACAGTGTTGCTCCTCTAGCAGCTTCCCTGCCCATTTTGGGATTTACATGGCATAAAACTCAGTATCATTCATATTTACTTGAATTAAATATACAAGTTTAATTTGTCACAGTATGCTCATTTCATTCAAGGCAGTATCCATATTTTCCCATGGTTATATAACAGATGAGGTGGCCATTTTTGCCTTAAGAGCTGCAAATGCAAAAGAATTCCAGTAGCCTTTCCATGGAGTGGTTCAGTCTGGATTTTATTGCCATTATAGGGCTTTTTCCACCCTAACAGAAAAGTATCAGCAGGTTCTCCATTTCTCTTCTCATGGATCATTTATAATAAGTAAACTCACCATAACCCCATTGCTCTTAATCAGTTTAGGTGCCCCAAGCTAACCACTGGTTTTCCAGGCTGCATCAGTTACCATTTATCTTATTAAAGACCTGTAATTACTCCTCAACTTAAAAGAGAACCCCACTATAGATGAGAAATACAGAGGAGGGGGAATGAGGAATGAGAGAAAATATTATGAAAAGAGAAATTTGAATGGATGAACACTTAAAGTAGTCAGCCATCACTATGGCTAATACTTCAATATGTACAACTGCCTGACTAATTGTGCTACCTGACCCTGAAAATGTATCATTTCTAGTCTTATATGTAGGTGCTGGTGGTCCACAAAATGTCATGCATGTCCATGTAAGGTGAGTTTGCTTTTCCAAATGCTTCTTAAATGGTGGGAAAATCCAATTCTCTGGAGATTAATTTTAAAGTTTGTACTCGAGGGAAAACATTTTCCGGAAAAAAAAAGTTAGTTGATGCCCACCTTGAAATTTCTCTCAGAAATTAATGCAAAAAAACAAGGCGACATGTTTTGGAAGCAGTGAACAGAACTGTTCAAATTATCACCACTCAACTTGAAAAAAGGATTTTTCTGAAAAATCACCTGTTTTAAACTACTGTTATACTTGGGGGGCTGAAGATGCAGATTCAAGACCACACACACAACAAACTGTTCAAACACGATTAGCCTAAAACCTGGGTTTTATTGCTATGGCAACCACCCAGTGGTAAATGATACAGTACATCAATGACGACAAATTGAAGGTAGAGCTCACATATGTGCATGCACCAGATCCCACCACTGAATCTCCACTATCAACGCTGCAAGGGAATTCCCAGCTGGAATTCCCAAATTACATTTTTATTCCAGGGATCGCGGGAGAAACAGTGAGGTCACATCTCACAGGACCCACACGACAAAGAGCTATGTTTAATTTATCTGCTGCATTAGTACACAGACACATACATGCACATATGTACCAAAGCTTTGCGTCTTTGTCTCTCCCAGTCATTTTATATCAGGTATTAAAGCTGCTTATCTGGTTTAACTGGTTTCAATATTTTTAAGTTCAGGGTATTCAGAAAAGGCACCTTACACAAATTTTGTAAAAGGGAAATGTTTTACAGAAATAATGACAACCTGGATTAAAAAAAAAAAAAAAAAAAAAAAAAACACCTTGGGGATGAGTTAAGAATTGATTGCAACCTGGACAGTATTGTTGCAGCTTTGTTTGGGGTGGGGGGGGGGATACAAGCAGGGATGACCAACTCCGGTCCTTAAAGGCTACTGTACCCTTCAGGTTTTAGATGTTTCCCTTCTGCCACACACCCAATTTAAATAAGGTTCTCCAAAACTTTATCAAGTTCTGCACAAGCCTGTTCATGAGCCATTGATTTCAGTCAGGTGTGTTGCAGCAAGGAAACATTTAAACCCTGCTGACGCCCTTGACTGGAGTTGGTGACCCCTGCTCATAAAGCGTTTCTAAATCCTGGTCCTAGTTGGAAACAAAAAAAAAAAAACAACCCAAAAACATGAACGACCAGGATGGAGAACACTGCTCTAAAAAATGCCGTCACCTCAGGGCCTGTGTTTGGTCCTGAGTGGTGCAGACAGGACTTTGGCAGCAAAGGGGTAAAAGGCTGTGGGGTGAACGTGGTAAGGGAGTAAACAGAAATTGTCTGAAGGCATTTGTACACTTTGCAGTTTGGAGGACTTAAACTTAAGGGCAACAGCAATGACAAAAGCAGCATCAGTAAATACAAGACTGGACTGTGGCCTAGGGCTACTCGACTATGGCAAAATGATTAGTGTGATTCAAATTGGGATCCATTATTTAACATGATTAACTTTAATAAAATTATTAAACACTAACTTTTGACTGTGTCCTGGTCCAACCTCAACCAACTGCTCTTAAAACTTAAAGTTGAGGGCGTCAATATTCTAAACAAAAGTAAATAAAATCAGAAATACACATTAAACCAAGAACCTCTGGTGTCCATTTCCCACCAACTAGGGCTGGGCGATATTGCCTTTTAGTAATATCCCAATATTTTTATGGCATGTCACGATAAACAATATATCATACATATACTCAATATCTTAACCTTGAATTAATGCTTTGAGGTATATAATCACATCACTAAGATGATTCTGTGTCTACAGTACATTAAATATTACTGAATACTGCAATATATGCTGATTTTAAACATTCATGCCAAAGGCGTGAAATCAAAACTAAAATTGATCAAAACTGTATTTATTGAACAGTTTTTTTTCTTTTTTTTTTATTGAACAGTTAAAGCAGTGCAATAAACATGTAATTTTAAAACAAAACAAAGTGCCTCCTACTACTGCAAAGCCTTTTGGAGAAAGACAGATAATTAGTTCATGGTGTGAATAATTTAAATTGAAAACGGGGATAAATAAGTTGATAGTTACTAAAAGTAGGTTATTTCATGCTAAACAGTTAAAAGGTTTGGATTTTAGATCCCATTCGTGTGACATCTTTTTCTTAAAAAAACTCTGTTGAAACATATGCTCAGTTACGCGAGCGAGTGCTCTCACATTAAGGGGAATCTTTATTTTTTTCTTCTGCAACGTTGTGAGCGAGTTATCAGAGAAACCAGTGAGGAAACGACTTGTGTGCCCCAAATGTGCTCTACACGCGTGAGCCTCTGAAAACTTAAATCCTTGTAAGTATTGTGTTGTGTACGTGTGTTAATTACAGTAGTTGGTTGGTTGAAACGTGAAGCACGATGTCATGTACATGCTTAAGCACGGAGCACACGTGACGTATGGATCTAGGCATTTTCTTTATATCACAGGGGACTAGCTGTGATGTCTCGAGTATATTCAATATATCGCCCAGCCCTACCTCTAACCCTTTGAACTCTCAGAAATCTGTGACTTGCTCATAAGCAGGCACTCTTGTTATTTACCACTTGTACAGCTAACGTTTCCCTTCTTGTTAACTGGCAATATGCAGCTGCAGAGCAGGTCCCTGTGCGCTGGAAACAAGCATCAGTATGTGTTGGGATTGACAATGTCTGTGGCATGAATGAAATTTCTGCAGCAGATGATTTAAAGCAGTGGTGGGGAACCTTGGCCCTCATCCTGCAGGTCTTCATGTGTCCTTGCTCCTACACACCTGATTCAAATCAACGAGTCACTGTGCAGACCTTGACAGGCTGTTAGATCCATGTGAATTGAATCAGGTGGGCTGTAGTGGGGACTCATGAAAAACCTGAAGGTACAGCGGCCCTTTAGGAACAGGGTTTCCCATCACTGATATAAAGTGAGCACCCCTCGTGATACAGGGCCAGATTACACTGGGTTGTAATCATAATGTATAATGTGCAGGACATGTCTGTGCTTGCATGATGAATTAAGTTTGATTTCTATTCCTATCGATGCAGCTCTAAAAAGCTCAGAAAAGGTCCTTGAGGTAAATACTGTGGCTCTTTAACTTTACAGGTACAAAATATGAAAGCTTTAATAATGCAAATAAATGGGCAAGCTGAAGTGTCACCATTGTTTGGTAGTTAATGTTGCCTTGCAACAAAAAGGATCTATGTTGAAGTCTCAGTTGTGGCCCTTCTGGAGACTGCATACTGTCCTTTTGCCAAATGGGCTTATCTCCCACAACCGGAAACGTGCAACAGATGATTTTAAATGTACTCAAAATGCTATGGCTATCACTAATAAATGCATTTTTAGACTGAAATAGTCTCTAGAGGCGTCAAAAATGGTTCACTTTGTACAAAATCCTGCCAACTTTCAAAAAGCGCTTGTAGCCAGCTTTTATTTTTGGACCACACCTGCAGTGGATGTGTTATTGTGTACAATTGGTCACATATTGTTTAAAAATGAATATCAAAGAGTGCGTCAACTTCCAAAGAAACAGAAGGCGGGGAAAGTATTGTTTACTGGTGGGTTTATAACAGTGATCCACATCTGTTGAGTCAGGGTGGCTGAGGTCACCAGACATTTTGGCACAAATCCAGAGATTTGCTCAACTCCTTTGAATCCTCACACACACAAAAGCACACACACTCACCCATTTATCGCACTCAACCCGTCATCACACTTCAGCCTTTCTGAGAGCTGTACAGTACTAGACTGGAAACTGCAGTATATAAATAAAAGCAAATTCCCTGGTTAAAAAAGCTGGTAGTTTGGTTCCTGCAGCAGACAGTGTTGCATACAGTAGTGGAGACATTGAGCAGAAAGACCAGAATCTTTATGCTTTTATTTTCAAACTTGTGTTTCCGCCTGGTTTCCACACTCCTACCTCATCTTTGGAACCATAAAACATTAGGAACTGGTGCCAACCTCATTTTAGTAAGGAAATTCTTGGACTTTGTGCTTACCCATCTCGATGGGCAAGACAGACTTTTAGAGGCAATGATGCCAACACACCATTTATCAGGCTGTGCCCTTCTTTGATTTAACACACATCCATGACGTGATCCTTTTTCTAAAGCAGAGAGAAACAACCTTGACTAACAACCATTAATTCATCATAGATGAAAAATTGGAGAGATTGCTGGCCTTGACTGTTAACAGTTGTGCTTACACTAGTTTTGCACTGACAAGCATCATCATTCAAGCGATTTGACAATTTGCACATCCAGACGCATAAGCAACAAACGGTCATGTGAAAGCCTTGAGATTGTTTTTTTAATGACATTTAAAAAAGACAAAAGTATTTATATAATTAAGTCTTTGCAATTATGAGTAGGAAGTTTTTGCAGTTGATGGGAAGACCTTGAAAAAGGTGTGTGCTCGATTATAGTGCTCAGCCCCTAAGAAATATACACAGATCAGATACATTCTCTGGCAAACTGGGACATGAAGTTATAGATTACATGAAAAAAATCATGTGACAAAGTATGTGACAAAGAAAACCTGGTATTGAGGACTGGCATACAACAATTTTAGTCAAATGCAGAATGTGAGGATCTGCAGAAAGGAATTATGGGAAGCGTGCTTCAATTCTAAAATAGGCCTTTAAATTGGAAAAGGCAACATAAACCCTGAAGAAATCAGATGTTTCAAAAATCTAAACTTTCTCCATGCCCCTGGTATTCAAATCATTCTTAAGCTTCGAGTGGTTAAATGAGTGACTTCACAGATCAGGGCTGTAGATTCTCCTGATCTGTCCGTTTCCATCAGAACATGTGGAGGTAATACAGTAACGGCTTCGACTACTATAGAAACAGAGGGAAGATAGAATGGGAAAAAAAAGATGAATTGGTTAAAATCCCTCCAAGTCCAGGATTCTGCGCTGTAGAGCTTGAAAAGATTAGCTTTCACTGCAGTTGCTGCAGCAAGTGTGTGTGTAAATGTGCATTTGTGTGTTCTTTCAGCACTGCATTCAACCAAGGAGCACGGTGCGTTTTTCCTCTCCATTCAATGAGCAGCAGAGCTATCCCAAGCATGGATTGTGACTCCGTGTGTGTGTGTGTGTGTGTGTGTGGTGTGTGTGCGTGTGTGTGTGTGTGTGAGAGAGACCATGTCCAGTGTGACTAATATGAGATATACATCCCACTATAAGCTCCAGACAGGCCTCTCTTGCATCAAATCCTTTGCAGGGATATGGGCCACTAGGCACCACAAATCAGTTTATCTTCCACTTGGTAATCACAGCGCTCAGATTATCTGGAGACATTTTCTTCACCTGAATCACACAGAAGGCCAAGATTTCCAGTCCGCCGTTAACGTGATATATGCACAAAAACATGCAGAGGATTTCAACTCGTTCAATATTAACAAGTGTAAGGTTACTCTTTGAGAGCAATTTAACATTTCCCATCATAACTCAGAGATTTACTCAAAGGCTTCATGAGCTCTGTATACAAAATATGCAGACAGAGGCTGTTGGGAACATTTTATCATATGAGGTTTTAAAAATTTTGCAGCCAAAATATATAAAAAGTACAAAATTGAAATTAAATTAAGGATTTGGAAAAAAACAAAAACTATATTGATTTCTTCAAATAAAGAAAAATGATTCAAAATTGGGGCTGCACGCTGGTGTTAGCACTGCAGCCTCTTAGTAAGGTCACTAGTTTGAGGGGTTCCAACAGTTCCACCTTCCTGTGTGGAGTTTGCATGTTCTCCCCATGTATGCATGGGTTCTCTCTGGGTACTCTTCCTCCCACTGTCCAAAGACATGCATGCTAGGGGAATTTAGAGTAACCAATCAACCTAAGAGTGAATGTGCACATGCATGGTTGTCAGTCTCTCTATTGGCTCTGCAACAGACTGGCGACCTGTCCAGGATGTACACTGCCTCTCGCCTGATAATAGCCGGGATAGGCTCCTGCAACCCTGAATGGACCAGCGGTACAGAAAATGGATGGATAGATAGATGAATGAATTTAGTTAAATTTAGCAGTTAAACATCTGCACTGTGGCTTTTGTTTAGAAAGTTACCGGATGTTTTACACCGACTCTTGCGTCTGACTTCCTGTGTGGTCCGATCTGAACTACTGAAATTTAGGCAGTGTCAGTGCGTACTTTATCAAAAATAGAGCTGGTGCGTACCTTTAGCGCAGAATGCCAGAGCGACGATGGACTGCATAAGACTTCAACTCAGATGGCTGCCAAAGACACCACATTATTTGCAACATATGATGCTTTAAACGATGTGTAATGAAAAGCAAAATGAAATTAAGGGAATTCCTTTTTTCTCCCCCTCGCACCGCTACTCTTATTTATTTTTTTTTATTTATTCAAATCTGTACCAGGACTTCTCAGGATGGCTTCAACTCTGCTACTGAATGCTTGAGCACAAATATGGAAGACTAGTTTCTCAGAAGGCGCCTCCTTAACAGCTGTTTATAAACCCAAACATCTTCCAAGCTCAAACAGTTTGACCTGGCAGCCCTTCAAATACAAAGCTGCTCCCCCCCCAAATCTTTGGCCAATGGCTAAAATTTCTCTGAATTGACATTCAGGGTCTCACTCAATCCTGAAATGATTCATTAAAATAAAATGTTACGAGTAAAAATGCATGTCGCCTTCACTGCCTGTGATGCTGCAAATGTTTAGTTTGTCTTGAATTTTATACAAAATGAGCAAAATCACACCTGAAGAATCTATATTCAATTAAAAATTAAGTGTTTGTTACGAAAGTGTTAATTCCAGCCCACCATGCAATGATTTTAAATATCTCCCCCACTATCAAGTGGTTTACACAATCCTCTCCTTGGTGGTCTGCAGCCAAACTCCTATGATCTACCTCATCTGCATCAGTATTCATCCATTGTGACCAAACTTGGTCCAATCCTTTTTGGAAAAGTTCCCTTGTTGCCATCTGACCAAAACTATGCTGACTATGTTTACATGCTGTAAACAGAGTGGTCACACAGTCTGCATGAGGGGGAGGTGAAAGAAAAGAGAAATGCTGTTGTGTGGTCAGAGAAGCAGCCTGATGCGCTCCACTCCAGGGATGACTTGAGTCTCTTCAAACAAAGATAGGTGAAGTGTACAAAGTCAGCCCAAGCAGAACTCCAACTAAGTGGTCTAATCCTTTCATCATGTGCGATTATATTGTAGTGGGCATTCATGCTGTTGGAATCTTCAAGTTCTATTCATCACAATGAAAGAATGCGAGTAAAAATGGAGATCATGAGCAGTCCTCTGGGACTGAAATAGCTGAACAAAATGTCAGTGCATTCAGTGGTTGTAAAACTTTGTTTAAAATAGTGGATGGATGCTATAATCAATCCTCTGGGGACAGGGCACAAGAGTCAAGTCTGGGCAGACTAGTCTCAATATTACAATCCCCAACCTTTTAATACAATCATAGGAAAGAAGGCCTCAGCATGGTTCCATTTAAGTTTGAACTTATCCCAATATATGGTGGCTTGTAAGTGCAGAAGATAAACTAATACAAGAGGAAATGGAGCGACAATGCTTGTGAATGAAGTAGTAAGAAAAGAGGAAATGGGGATGAAAGAACTGTGTACAGAAGCTGTTCATTCTTAGAATACAGAGCAATCAGCTGTTTCTCTGCTTTGGTCGAAGCACATTTGTTTTTCCCCATTGGTCTGTCTCTGTGTGGTCTCTTTTCTCCCTCCACTTTCCCTCACTACTCCATTCATTTCTTTATTAGTCAACTTTTTCTTTACATCCTTTGATTTCTAGCTCTCCCTTTTTCTTTCCTCCTCACACTTCACTCCGTCTGTGTAGCACAATAAGTGGCAGACAAAAAGAGGGATGGAAAGAGGTCCATCAGAGCATTAAATGGTCTGAGCTTTTACTACAACTGGCAGTGTCTGACCGCATACTGCACCAGCCATTGCCGTGGTTACCCGCAGCAACAGTGCACTAAAGAACGGCATTCAGTTGAAGGGGGAGGCAAATCAAGCTAAAGTGTTCTGCATGTTGCATTTATGTTAATGTTAATGAGTAAATTAGAAACATGCATGAGTTCACACAGACAGTAGTTCTGCAGGAAATGTGCTCATGACTTTTAGAACCCAAATATAATTTGCATTGCTCTCTTCACTTAAATGAGGCCAAAAATGGAGATTTTAATCCAGGGATCTTCAATTCGGGTCCCCAAGGGGCCACTGTCCCGCAGGTTTTACTAGTTTCGCTTGGTTTTGGGTGCTTCAACGCACTCAAAATCAAGTTTTTTGATCAATTTCTAGCTTTAGCATTTTTATGAATGATCAACTATCCTCCTCCACAAAATGTTATCCAAAACTGCTGGCAGACCACTTTTTCAAGGATGATTTGAAGTTGCTCAAATTGTACAGGGGTAGGCAAGTCCGATTCTCACTCGAGCACCACAGTCCTGTAAGTTTTCAGAGCTTTCCATATTTCAACACATCCAATTCAAATGAGTCACCGAGTCCAACAGCTTATCAAGTTCTGCTCATTTAATTTGAATCAGGTGTATTAGAGCAGGGAAACAGACAAAACTTCCCTACCCCTAAAATAGGGCTGGGCGATAATGCAATAACGTCTATCCAAAAGGCATGCCTGCAATAGATTAAAAAAAGAGCCTCTATAGGAGGTTCAATAGAACCTTCTATTGATATTGATATATCATGAATGTTGGACATTTAACTGGAATTATGATGTGGTAATTCCTCCATCTCAAACAATTTATTGAAAGAAAAGCTAACAATGGTGGCTAAACCAAATATCCCTAACTTTTTGTGAGTAGTGCATTTTGATCAAGGTTCTGATCACACTTTGGCTTTTAGGGTAGAGATGCACCGATCGATCGGCAACCGATCACAATCGGCCGATAGTGCCCCTATCGGTTTTGATCGGAGTCCTCAAAATAGATCCAAGCAAGCCGATCCGATCACGTATACAGTAGCTACAGCGCTTTGGCGTTTGACGCGCCTGGCGCGCAGCAGGCGCAGGAAATACAGAGGAAACTTTGGTGAATCTCTTCACTCCACGGAGACAGTGGAGGATAAACTATGATCTGCGTCCAGTCCCGGTTTCCAAACGGCGGGTTGATGATCTCTAGGTCTAATGGGCTTATGACGACGTCCCGATGCAGAACTGCAGGTTGTTAAACTGGGCCAGTCAGACGAAAGCTGCGCCATCGTCGGCGCGCAGCTCATGGAGTAAATGGTGAAACTCACCGAACTCAGAACACCTCTGAACAATCTGATGAATCCACACACGGCACAGAAACGCTCGACAACGTCGTCGTCTGGCCTCGTGGAGCAAATGAAGCCAAGCAGCTGCTCAGTTTCATCCGTGATTATACAGAGAGAGAGACAAGGAAAACAACCGGGTTCATACACCACCACACTTAGACGCTCCTGATGCACGACGCGCAAGGCTCTGCCATTCATGCTTCTTAATCAGAAGTAAGCTCATCAATAAAAATCATAATTTTATTATTTAGGCTACAGCATATTTATGCTTAAGTTTTTTTTTTCTTACAGAAAAGCTGCAGTATCAGCTCCAAGTTTATCTCCAGAGATGTTGCAGTTGCACATAAGTCGCTGTTCTTATTCTCATTTGTTTAACATATTTCACGTGATTTTTCCACTGAAAGCTTGTAGGTAAACTCTAAACAGTGTGTCTGAGAAAGAGCCTCTAGAGAGTGAAATTATTATAGTGCACGTGTGTTATGTACATAATCTATTTTTTAAGATTTAATTCCTTTTTCCACAGGAAAAACAGAGTTTATAGTTGACAACTTGTACCAACTCTAAAAGCGTGAAATGTTTACTGTAGTTTGTGTTGGTGCGCTGCACATGTGTGTTGTACACAATTATTGCCACAAGAAAGCTTAAAGGGGAAACTCAGTAACTTTTTTACCTCAATAAATGCTTTTCGGAATCCCCGTGGGGCTAAACAAAGTGTTTACGGAGCGATTCAATGTGCCCCCCCCTCCCGCCGGGGCCTCTGGCCTGCGAGCAGCTAAATACAACTTTGCCTGCGTCGACCCGAGCAGAACTTGCGACAACAGAAACCGCTGTACGGTACTCAGGTCCCCTATCTACCGAGCTGCTTCCAGAGCTGATTTGAACCAGACTACCAGCGCTAATTCGAAGAAAACATTTCTTTAGCTTCACACCACCTAAACACGGCTCCTGGCTCTCATAACCAACTCTTTGCTGGACCAGAGTGATTCACGTAGCTGCGCTGCCTGGGCGCCGGGTGAAGCATCACTGCTTCAGGCTCAATAATCACTTGTCACGTCCGCAAAAAGTAAATAAAAGTTCGTATTCTTACCTGCTACCCGCCAACACCAGTGAAAAATATAATCCATGGCATATTTACCCGCAAATCGCGGGTAAAACGTCCCGTTTCAGAAGAGACAGGTCTTTGCTTTGAGCAGAGGGAGATGTGGTGCTGCTACCAACGCAGCAAAGTAGCATCAACAAGCTAGAAAAAGCTTAGAAATATATCCAGGGATCAAAATAGAAGAAAGACAGGTAGAGAAGCCGTCTGTGTGCTGTGGGGGAGTAAGGGGGGGTTGAACGACAGTGATTCCACTAGGGGGGGCCCCCGAGCTGAAGTTACTGAGTTCTGCTTTAAGTTAGTAAGCTACACTTTCTCTATGTAAACTGAGTCCAAGTTGTCTCCAAGAGAGTGAAATATTGCAGATTGCCTGCAATAAAACTGGTTAATTCATGATAATTTCCCATCTCCTAATTATTATACTTAACATAATGTCGATGTTATGTACATGAGACAACAATATTGGAGAATTTCTGGATGATGGCATGATCTCAGAGAGAAGCTGGTTTTCCAAGATGTAAGTGCTTCTAATATATATATATATATATATATATATATATATATATATATATATATATATATATATATATATATATATATATATATGCAACATGTTGCTTCCCTTTTGCTTTACTCTGTCTTTCCAAAAGGTTTCAGCTACCAAAATGTAGCATGTGGAAAACAATGCTGTCATGTAGTGGAGGCGGCAGATTTCCAGACAAACCAGAGCAAGGCGCAGATTGATTCTGTTGAACGGCGAAGTCCGACCATACGCAGATGTTATTGGCAAACAGACAGGTACCGGTGAGTTGTAAACATGAGCAGTAATGCTTAGCCTGCTAGCCCGAGTTAGGTCGACTACGAGCACAAGTGGCGTGTTCACTCAGACCCAGTCGCGCTGTGTTCGGTACCAAAACCCAGTTAGGTCGACCTAAATGGGTCCTGTGTGAAAACGACCTAAGTCAAAGTCTACAACCATGCCTGTCTGGAGAGAAAACATAAAAGGAGCAAGGTAACAGAGAATGTCTCAAGTATGGCTGAGAAGAAGCAGCATAAAACATTAGGACCTTTAGTTAACAAAACCAACTTCCATGAAATCTTCTCTGTTCCAAAGTCTATAATGTGAATCAGTCAGAAAATAAGGTGTCATTTTTCTAACTTTCCTGCTTTGATCTGCAATTTACACTTTGGATTTACAGAAAAATGCGAGTTAACATGCCTGTTGAACTGAGAAAAATTTAATATATACACCTCATTGAGGACATATAGCATTATGCATCCCTGGTGACAAACAATATGAGCCTAGACTGAGCCCAGGAGAGCCACAGCTCAAGTTACCCCCTGGAAATGTAACACAAGCAGCTTTCAGAAGCAGTCGGTATCGTCTAGGCATGATGAACAAGTTAGAGGAAAGGCCAAATGATCCTTTTGTTCCAGTAAATTGAAAACTCAGTGGTACTCCACTGCTAAAATCAACACACTGAGCAGAAACCATCAACATGCATGTTAATTCACTGCACAATTCACAGTTTACAATCCAATTCATGCCTTTACTACTTTTTGCACAGGGCATCTCAAAGAAAAATCATGCTTCATCTTCACTTGACAATGCATGCATGCCTTTCAGACATCCTCACCAGTTCCCAAGGGTGAACCAGGTCTCTCTGCACCCAACTACATTGCAGGAAACTCATTATCCACACCTTATGTTTATTGTAGACAAATTACTTCCCTATAAACCAAAAAATGTCGACAGGGATTAAAAAAAAAAAAAAAGAAAAGAAAAATATGTACAGTTGTACAAATTGTAGCCCACGTGGTTCTGCAGAGTCCCAGTTGGTTTGCACACATGGAAAGCATAACTGTGTACTTTGAAGTGCAGATGACACGTTTGACATTTTTTACCATGCTTTATAGACGAAAACGTCCGTCATGATGATCGATGTAACAGAAACAAGCGCAGCTGCATAGATGAGTTATTAGAAAACATCGCTGCTTTTCAGCACATCTGACCAGACTGTGGCGCTGTGAGCCAAAACCAGATGGGACGTCTGCCAGAGTGTCTTCGCAGCTTATTCAACATTGAAGTCAATGGCTTCATTCCGGTTTTTAGGCTCCTTTTCCAGTTTTACAGACAGTAACGACTCAGCCTTCAAAATGTGTTGACAGTTCATGGTTAAAAGCTTGTAAGTGCAGTGTTAGTTTATTTAGGTTTCCTACAGATTTACAATTTTATTTTGAAAAAGGATAAAGAAGCAGGTCGGAGTCGTACTCACCGGGGAAACGGGCAGCAGCCGGACCTCTCTGTCTACAGCATCTGTTTACTGAAACTTCAGGCACCAGCATGTTGAGACTTCTAACACAATGAAACTACGATCATCTCCTCAGAAATATTCTTTTTCATCCATTGTGGCTTCATAACATCGGTCATACAGCTACTGTTATCATGGCGGTTGGTTTCGCGACTGAAAAGTTATTAGCTTTTAGCCGAGCCTCCTAAACATCTGATATTTACGTAAATACGCGTCTGATTAACTTCTAACTGCACAGAGTTACTTATTGTGTCTTGGTGTGTTGTTGTATGGCAAAGTTACTTGAAGTTAAGGTCGTGTCATCAACACTTTAAGTGACACGTTTGAGCTCCAGTTGCTCATTTAACATTTATAAGTTACATATAAAGGAATATACAGTATGATTTCTATAGAAAGTTTATCCCGGGACAAAAATACTGCAAATTTGTAGCAAACATTTCAGTACATTCAGTATGTTCAATGCATGTCAATTTCTGTTTTTTTTTTTTCTTCCAAACTTACAAAAGAAACCTCTAAACTGAGCATCTGCATAAGCACGTGACATGGAAAGTAAGCATTCCAAATGGTGGAAACATGAGAAAAGTGATCAACTATGTTAATCCTCTGTTTAAAATGTCTCAACTGGAAGAAATGCATTGTGAAACAACAACAAGGCAGCTGTTAAATGTTGGGACCCTGAATAAGTGACTGAAGTCACAGAGCTGCTGGGTAAAGCAGCTGACAGAAAAATGTCAAATTTAGCTGCAAGATGCTTGTTTTATTCGTGTCAAGTGTTTGTTCGGCAGCAACAAGCGCCCTCGTTTGATTACTGTAAAGGCACTTGTTTATACTGCTAAATCAAAAATCAGCAAACACGATCAGGGGGTGCATGATAGCCGCAAGAATAAATGAAAATGTAGCTCCATCTGGTCACTCCATCTACTCATCTCTTTACCTCACACCACCATGGTTTTTCCTCATCTTTCTCAAGTCTTTTATCACTCTGCATCCCTGTGTGTGTCTCTCTTCCTCCATCCCAGCAGTTGCCAGGGCAATGGTGTTTTGTGGAGGCAGCTGGTTAGAGCTCATTTGTCAGGCTGCTGACCTGCCCTTTTTTTCCCATGCCTTCCCTCTTCTGTTTTTTAAATTCAGACTAAAAACACATTGAAGAAGTTAATTTTCACTTGTCTATCCCAACTTAAAGATAAAAAGGGGGGGGGGGGGGGGGGAAGGTAATTCTGGCTCCGTTTCAGGGCTGATGAGGCATTTTGAAAATTTAGCAGCCTCCCTAAGAGGAAAGCGGACATGTAGAAAGTAGGAGCAGAAATGCTAAGAAATCAGTAAAGATGCTCTCCTTTCTCACATGGCACCACATGATAAACTTTCTTACCTCTTTCTTCTTCACATGACTGCTGCTGCTGCCTTTATCTATTACGGTCTAATCTTTTTAATCAGTTAACTCATCCAACCAATTTCATTTTCCAAAGTACCGTCAGACCGAAGCAGTTACCAGAAACTGGATGAAATCACTAAAAGGAATTATTCAATCTTTTGACTAAGAGCAGATTTGTTTCAGTCAGTTGACTGCTCAGGTCGTTTCAGCGAGAAAACACAGCTGATCTCATGCTTTTAGACTGCCACACACACGGTAACAGGTGTGAGTCTCCGGCCAAAAGAGGGATAATTACAATGTTCTATGTAACACGAGAACACAACCTTCACACCTCATAAAGCGCAGCCTGTGTGGGTTTGTGCAACTGCGCTTCAAGCAGATATTGGGTTAGCCTGCACCGTTCTTTAGTGTCGCAAAAGAACTTATTACAACAAATGCAAATCAGATAATGTACAAGCAGGGCCAACGTGTGTGGGGTTTTAATTATCAGTCCTTTGTAAGAGGGGGAAAAAAAAGTGGCTCTGCCACAACACTTGTTATCCTCTTCTACTAATTAATTCAGCATTTTTTTTCAGTACTGATACTGCTGTCAGAGATGGTGTGTGTATGGGAGCATGTGTGACCTACAAACCTCATCAAGCCTCATTACCACCCAATGCTGGACTCAAATCAGTGTGTAAAGGAGCGTTCAAGTGTTTGTGTTGGCAGGAATTATTTGTTTCCTTCCATTTGAGTCCATCTAGGTACCTGTATATTCTAGGTTAAATCTACATGTGCAGATGGTAATACAGTCAAGGAAAAGACGGGAACACTGACTAATACAGCACACAATGAGGATGACAAACACCTGCAATCTGTTTTTGAAATTCTTCCACTGTCCGGCGTGCGTCATGAATGCGCTGACAGCTTTTGTAACTTGAAACCAACAATCTGACATTTGCTGCTGCTTCTAGCAGCGACTGGCCATCAGACTGGAGGTGCGAACGTGAGCTCAGTTCCCATTTCTCTGTCAAGTTCTCTTTTTCACCTCTGTCAATTTTGATGTACACCAGCATGGATGGCTTCCAGGAAAGAATGACTGAAATCGTATGCCATCATCCCATACTGAAACGATCATGTCAAGCCCTCCCGGTGATTACCAGCTTTTCACCACTGTTATATGAAACTGCTGGACACATACAAAGACTACACAGGAAGCCGTTTTAAGCATGACCTGGCCTTAAGTAACAAGTGTTCCTTAAATAAACCCTTGCCCGACTAACATACAGCGATCAAGACAACATTGTTTTCTTTTTCTGCGAAACCTCAATCACTGAGCCTGATTTACAGAAAGAAAAAAAATGCATGTTCATATACATATATACTGTATAAAAAAGCTAAACTCACATACATGTATCCCACATTCCTATAGTTTTCGAAAGCATGCATCTCAAATGGCCAATCTGTGCTGGTTATTGGAGTGTGAAGTCCCAGTCTGCTGTGTGTGCGTGCGTGTGTGTGGGAGGGAGCCTAATTTGATTTAACTGTACCATGTTTCTCCACTAGCTGCCTGTTTATCGAAATTGTATAATTAGTGTCCTTGTTTAGATTAGCTACCTCACAGGGTCAGAAAGTGCATGTCAGAATGGATGCCAATTTCAGAATACATGTCATAGATGGAAAAAAAAGAACACATCCATCTCTAAACCCATTAAAATCCATCTACCTTTGTATGCATCATCCACTTAGACATTTTGATTTTACCATTCTAAAAAAAAAAAACCCCACCATCTTAACTTCTTTTGTACTCTACTTTCTACCACATTATTTCATTCACCTGTCCTCTCAGCTTAGAAACGCTGCCAATGCAACAGCTTGGGGAAGGGAAAAAAGGAAGAGAAACTGAATTGCTGGCCCATTTTGCATTAAGTGGTCTGCTAATTCCATCCGGACCGCCCATAACAAAAATAGAGCCACTTATGGTGCCCAGGAAGTGCTCTGGATAACACCATACAACAGAGATGACACCAGTTTGTTGTAGTGGATTTAACAGTAAATGAAGAAAACTATTGAAAGGTAACATTTTAAACTTTAAAAGACTGAGATCAAAACGAACAGGATTTTGGCACCTGTTACTCTGTCAGTAGCCAAATGGTTCACAGCAGGATATAAAACCTGGCCAATCCAGAAAAGGACAATGTTCAAATAACTGGCTTATTTGGTGTGGCTAAAGCCACGGGATGACGACTGGCCATAGAGAAAGGGTGCACCAATTGTAGCCATTTAAAAAAAAAAAAAAAAAAGAAAAAAAAAAGTGGAAATACATAATTTAATGGGAACAGTTTTAAAATGTTAGATGAAGCTAGACAGAATATCACTTCCTAAAATGTAATAGTTGCTATTAAAAAAAAAAAAAAAGTACAGTGCAAGTTCCTTCTTTTTCCCAGAAGTTCGCCCCCTCTGCCGAATTTAACCCACATTACATTCAGTCTGAGCCCAGAGTTAGAGCCACGAAGTCTACTGAAGTAATAAAGTTATAAATCTGCAAGTTGTTTATGGTTTGATCCTTTAGTAAACTGACGGACTCTATGCCAACAGTAACAACAGGCTAACGCTGGCTTGTAGTTCAAAGATCTAAATTCACAGGCTGAGACCAGGATTACAAAATTACCGCATCAGCTAAATTTAACAAGTGGCTAGAGTCTCTCTCTTCCCTGGGAACAGTCATGGGTGTCATATTGCTACATTTACATGCTAAAAACTTAGCATGTAAATGTTGCGTCACTGCAACAAAATATGCGCCGACATCACATTGCAACCTGTTTTTACAATGGATCCATTCCATTTACTGCCAAGGGTCAGCAGAATTTTCGCTTAGTTTAAAGCGGACGATCAGCCAGAAGACCTGCTCAAATCTGGCGGCCTGGTCAACTTTTTTTTTTTTTTTTTTTATTATATTAACCTTGCTCCCAAAGATCCATGCTTTCTTTTGTTAAAGCCCCTTTCCCGAGCAGCAAACTTCTACCTGCCTATCATTACACCCCCTGCCACACCATTTATTCATCCATAAATATTGTGTCATGGACGGTCTTGCATCAAATTAAGCATTACAGCATGGAAAAAGGAGCACTTACCCTCGGGTCATCGCCCAGCTGACTGTAAAGGAGCAGACCCTCTGAGAAACAGCACGCACACCTTGTGAATGTGCTTAACACACTACTGCAGTTCAGCATGAATTAATTTTTCTTCTAAAAACATGGTGGTGTGGACCTGAATTTTTTTCTTCTAGATGGAGGAGGAAAATTTGTTTTACAAAAATCCAGCTGTGTGTACAAGGCCTTAGATTGCCAGTACTCGCACATTTGACCATCTCTCTCCAGACCAGTCTTTTTCTTTGCACCCATTTGACTTAGATCCTATAAGTCAACAACACAAAAGTGAAATATTCTCAAATTCTAGTTTCACATTACAAGTGGTAAACAGATGTAGAAATGGAGATAAAAATCTGTCAATAGTTTAAACATTTTTAAAAACTGTATGCAGTGTCAGCCACTTCAAATTACTGCGAGTGGGACAAGACAGAGTTCCAACTGGCCTGCAGTAAACAGTACATGCTGTTATAGGAGTAATAAAGTAATACAAATGAGAATGAAGTTACAGCGTAACACAATAATAATAATGGCAACAACTTTAATAGCAACAGTACTTGGACTTAATTGAAATGAAACAGTTCAACTGTCCAATTTTGGCATCTATCAGTACATTATAGCATCAGGTGGATGGTGAAGTTCATCCACACAAACATGCAGGGCAGAGCTAGTCATCTGAGCACTAAAGACAGAATCAGATAAGACTGTGCTGAACGCTGGTCATGTCGTCCATGTGCTTGTCCTATTGCGGTAACACACATCCTCTGCGATCGTCCACAACATGCCAGATAAGCCCTCAAGCCATTCAATAGAAACTGCACAGAGGCTTTTACAGAAAGATAAGCAGACAATTGACCGAACCTTCCCAAGACTATCAAAGTCAGTTTTTATTTGAGAAAGAATAGGATAAAAATTAGCCTGCATGCAGCCATATTTAGATGGCTTTTTTCCCCCTTCATTCATTTCAAATGGATGACGCGCGCACCCCCCACACACAAACCAGCGTGGGGATCTTGGGAACAGGGCAGTCAAGGCTGTAATTAAATGAAAAAAAAGTTTGCTTGTTTATTTTTTTATTAGTTCTCACCTGATAAATGAAAATATAATAACTAATGAGACTTTGAACTTAAACATGTATTCTAGACCTTAAAGCCATTTAAGCTGACCTACTATGCACTCCATCAGCAGTGCAACATTTCCAAGAGGTTTTAAAAGCTGAAAATATGCCCGCAGGAAATCAAACACATCATACCACAGACCCATTAATTAATTGGTGGCTGAAACAATGGGATAGTCAACCAATGCCCATTAGTCTCTAAAACAGCAAATAAATGATAAAATGACAAGGAAAAAAAAAAAAGACTGCAATATTCATGCATCAGCTGCTCATTAATCATTTATACTTCTGCATTTCCATATGACGGCAAGTTAAAAAAGGGAGGAAAAAAAAGCCCTCCATCGTGGAGTATGAATATTGCAAATAACTATGCCATGGCAAGTTTGTTTAGTGCATATTATATACACAAAATCCATTACTAAGTGTAAAGGTAATCATTAATTTGAGTCACGGCATCCAACATAGGTTGAATCAAGTCAACTGGATGGTGTTTCTTGTTGATATTTTGCTCTTCAAATAGAAGAACTCATTCAGCTCTGATGACAATAGAGATTTTACTAACGTGGGTTAGAGTCTACAAGTGTCTCCACCTCCTCATTACCAGGGAGAGGACTGAGAAGTCACCTCTTCAACCTTCGATAGCATTCGTTCAGCTATCCCAAGGAGATTAAGGACAATATTCAGTTAGTTTCAAGTGGAACAATGGACAATGATCACCAATGACTCGGGTGCGTCAAAGAAACAAAAGGTTGTAGACTTTAAATCGCCAGTGGTTTAACAGCCTACATAAGTGAAATCTCATATTCATCAGAACTGGGGAGGCTCTTTTGGATGAAGAGCAAAACATCTTCAAGAAACTAAACCCAGTCTAGATAGATGACTTGATCAATACTTAACTTTCTGGCTGTAAATAGTTTTGTTTTTTAATATCTGCATAAAATTTTATCTAAAGGATTCTTTTCTTGTGTAGATCAACTCAACATCTTAAATGTATATCAAGGGCTATATGCACATGTCCACTACTTCCTGAACTTAGTAGTGCTCCTTTGTTTCCTGTCTTTCAATACTGGACAAATTGATTAATCCAGGTGTCTGGCCAATATCGCCATGGTTACTGAGGTCAAGCACACATGGATTAAACAGTTTAATGAAAGACAGGAAACAGAGGAGCACAATTAAGTTCAGGAAGTAGTGCAGTTGGGCATATAGCCCATTATAAAAAACAAAATATTTAAAACTTTAATCTACAACTTAACACAGCTGGACAGTTTTGCATGTGAACGCAGTAATTGTGTTGTTCTGCCTTTTATGTCCTTAAAATTGTATGTGGAAATACTCTAGACAACCTGCACCCTTTTATAAAGCAGTCCTTGCAGGTGTTTATGAACACAAACATGCAATAACTAAAGGATCTCTATAGGTCTTGATATTTATAACTGTCTAAAAGGAAAAAGATAAATTACATTAACACTGTAAAAGTGTTAGGTAGAAATTAGACAGCAGAGTTAACAGTAGTCCAGATATGACTTAAGTACATGTCTGCTGTTAAATACTTGTCTCTAAACAAAAATCTGCATACGAATATGAAGAGTCTATTGGCAAGACATAGGTTTTACACTACTGTAGGTTGTTTTAGGCAGTCCAAGAGGTGATTAGAAATCACTTCGTTGTATCCAGGTAAATGGGTTTATATGGAATGAAAAAGAGGCAACACACATTCATTAAAATGCAAAACAACCCATTGTCCAACCCAACAATGAAAGCAGCTTTTGAATTAGCTCTATAAAACTGCATCCGTATCTACATGCACTCTTGACACTGGAAACTTCAAAGCATTGGCAGTTCTTCACAAGGGATGAACCAGACAACACATGATGCCTTCCCAGATTGCCATGCTGCTGAAGTTTCATATCACCCATTTACATAATATGTTTCATATCATCCATTTACATACTACCGATGGGCAACCACACAGACGTATGATGCAGAGAGACAACAAGGACGGTGTGAAAATCAAACCTTCTGGTTATACAGTAAAATGGCTTCTCTCACTTTGTGCTGCCATAGTTGAAATGCATTTCACTTCAGGCAGCAGGAAGCTGGGTCCTCTTCATAAAATGCAGCATTACCGGAGGAGGGGGTCATTTTGATCTGAATAAAAGTGTCATTAAAAGCCACTTCATCTTGACTGCAAGAAAACTAAGAAGAGTATGCAGTCTGCCACAGGCTAAAAAAGCTAGCCTTGCTAGCCAAGAAGCATCTTGCTGCACATGACGCTGAAAATTATGGACGACTCCTCACATCTTCAACCCAGTGGTTCCTAACCTGGGGTTCCCAAGGCTTTGGCTGTTTAGAGCTAGCAGAATTATGAATTAAGGCCATGTCCACACAGAGGTGAGTGGAGATGCATTCATTTAAGTTTATCATTTGAGTGATTCATTCTCATAGGGAGCCTAAAATCTAACTTTACACCATTTCATTAATGAGATGTCTGAGAAACCCCACAGAGCGAATTTGATTTGTCCTTCCATATTTAAAAAAAAAGAAAAAAGAGGAAAAAAGTAAGGCTCTATGTCAGTAATCACCTGAAGTTCAGTTTTAACAAAGAAGTCAGCCAGAATGCATCAGCATAACACAAAGCACGGTTTCAACACAGGTGGGAAGGGGGGTCCACACCTTTTTGGTAATTGCATGATGGGGGTCTTCATGGAAAATACAGAGGTAGAGAACTGCTCTATGCAACAGTGAGGAAACTAAGCGTGCTCAGTGGGAGACAGGTGAAGGAGGTCATTCCTGCCAGTTGTCATCACCCTCAGGAACAAGTCAACATCTTCTAATTAATAACTGATTAAAAAAAAAAAAAAAAAAAAAACACTGCAATGTTGCAGTTACCCTCTAGGATTATTAAAGTATTTTTCATACTTCATCTGCTTCAAATCTGTCTAAATGCAGCTGCTCATGTTACCACGACAACATCTCTCACATAACAGCAGATTTCATCTAATGTAACAGATACTTCTATAATCTCAAACAGGACAACTCAAAACATGTGCTGTAAGCAAACTTTTGGTTTCCAGTACAAACCTCTGATGAGCAACTGGAGCCCATCAGCCTGACAAAACAAAAACAAAAAACCCCCTCTCCATCTCCTTTGAAATAATCTTAACTCAAATTCTATTACAAGCACAAAACGGCACACATCCACAAGATCTGTCAAAAATAACTTAACTGTCTTTAGAACATTTAAAAAGTCACTAACAGTCCATCATACAGTTTATTCATCATCAGGTGTCAAACGTCATTTAGGTTGCTACGTTGGGATTGGCTGAGTGTAAAAGCCAGTGAGGGGAGGGCTGATAAGGATAGTTCGACGTGAGTATCTTTATAAATCAATATTCTGAGCAGATTAGCCAGGTCATACAAGATTGCTCAAATTTTCCATAAACTAGCAGGGGGGGGGGGGGACTGGCTTTTTGGCAATTAACAGTTTCTAAAAGTGCACGTCGCTATGCAAAGAAAGTCTTCATTGTTGTGTGTATGGATGTACATGTGTGGACATCCTGGTTAAAAAGGCATCTTAGCCATTTGTCGGCGTGGTAACAGAAGACAGCATTTCCACATGGAACATACATTGGACAATTCGTAATAAGTAAATGGAAAACCTTAAACAAAAAGTCACTCCAGTGTATAGCCTCTGGTAGTCCTCATTGCTATGAATAACTAACCTGAGTAAAAAAGTAACAGTTACTAAAATGCCTGTTCCATGTTATGCTAATGAACAAACATAACATGTCATACTTGACTGTATCCGTCTCAGTTTGTCAATATTTTGGTTCATGGTTCATATTAAAAATGTACCGATAAAATAAATCCACTACATTTCATCATACCGGTATCCACGGTTACTGTACAAGCATCTGGCCAATAGATGCTTCCCACAGTCAGGTCAGGGTAAAGAGCACAGCTGTGTGCCCGATCACAAAGTCAAAAAGGACCTGTGACATGTGGTCATATATATCACAACCCTCACCATCAAAAAAACGTTGGTAAAGAAGAGCTTTGAACTAAAGTTGCATCATTTCACAGCAGGGATTCTTAAATTAAGTTCCAAGACCCCCCCTTACAAAATCCAACAAAGACTAGCTGGCTGCAACTGGTTGCTCTGGGATGTTCTCAGGCTGTATAAAGCCAACAAAAAGGGCATCTATATTTTTCTTTTAAGAAGCCATTGTGCATCTGAATTACGCTGACCAAATGGATGTTCTTTTTGGCATTTTCCCCCGATTCCCTACTGTTTAAATTCTTTAACCCATTTCCAGCAACTACCTTCTCTCCGCTTCCCAAAACAGGTCTTCAAAGAAGCTTCAATCATTGTTGCTCGATTTCCATAACCTGAACATTCCACCTACTTAAAATTCACACCATTGATCATCCAGCCAATAACCTAGTTTTCTAATGCATTGGCTCCTGGAACTCCAAAGCTAAACCTATTGTGCTGAGTTTACAGGAAAAAAAGGAAAATCAATTTAAAAAAAAAAAAAAAAAAAACGACAAATCACAAGGGTAAAAACGGCAGCATGATAGAACTGCAAATGAAAGAGTGAACAGGTTGATGAGCATAAAGGGGATCAAATTAGTCAAAGAAGAGCAAAAAGTAAAAGGGATACAAAGATGGGGGATTGTTGAATGTCAAATTCCAGTGAACGGTCCGCCACACGGATCACTGGGACCACCACATCACACCAACACCTCTGCATTCTTAGATCAGCAGCAGTATAAATTTGCCACATTGACACTGCATGAAAAATTAACTTTATACTGTATATCACCATTTAAACCAAAGATCCAAGATACTCACAAAATCTCATCGTTTTGAAATTCAAGGACGCCGTGAGTGTCTTCAAAGTCTTCGCCGCCACCTCGAGCCGTTCCCTCCATCGTCTTGTATGGCAGCATGACCACACCACGAGCCCCTGATGTTCTCAGCACCTTCACCTCCATGGTGCCCACGCTCTCGCTGACATGGCAAACAGGCTCCTCAAATGTAAAGATACCGGCATGGTCGTCATCAAATATGGTAACGGTTGCTGTGGACGGTAAGCCGAGACAGGCCACAGAGTCCACGTGGTTAGCAGATTCGCCTTCTTCTGGCTCTTCACCTTCTGATGTCAAAACCTTGACATTGGAGAGGTGAATGAGGAAGTTTTCATCCTCTTCAAAGATGTCATCGTCAATGATGCCCACACGGATCTCCTTCATGGTCTCACCAGGCTTGAACACCACCACACCCTCAGTGAATTCGTAGTCGGAGCCAGCGTTGGCTGTGCCGTCTTCCGTCCGGTACTCCACAGAAACCGTTTTGCCCAGGTCGCCGCCCCGCCGCATCACGTTCACAGCCACTGTGCCACAGTTCTCGAGACACTGGTAAGAACCAGGCTCAAAGAAGATCTTGGAGATGGGATCATTTTCCCCAGCATCAGAGCGAACCTCGTGCATGCTGACAGCCTTTCGTGCCTGATCGGCGGCATGTTTTTTCAGGATATTGCCTGCACCGGTCATCAGCCTGGTGGCCTGGCACCGATAGAAAGCTCGGCTCTTCTGCTGCTGACTCAGAACTTGGTAGTTGGCAAGTTCAATGAGTTGTTCCACCTGGTTACAGAACATAGAATAAAGCACAGTTACAACTTCTGTTGCATGATTAGATCGCAGCGTACTGGTTTTATGACACCACTTCACCAAATATAGTCGTTTCTGATTGCATTGGAATTATATCCACTAATACAAAATAATCTCAGGTGTGACTAGTTTCCAGTAGGGGCAGCACAAAAACTAATTATTAATAAAGTCTATTACTTATTAGTTTTGAGTCAGCTACATTCTAATGAACTGTTGAGCAACTGAAAAATTAACTGTTTGATCCAAGTGAGCAATTTGAGCCTTTTCTAAAATTGAATTTTAAAAAAGTAAAAAAGCCAAAGAATTTGAAGAGGCTCATAAGTTAACAGCATTTTGCAGCCTGGCCACAAATGCATCTTTATAGATCTGGTAGTCAAACTCACATGGATAGGCTGGTGATGAATACGTGCATAAAATCTGATCACTCTAAAAATTGGTGGGGAACTGTTTGAAGAGAGCCCTTAAGGTGCTAAATCACTGAATGTGACATGAGTTTCAAAATTGAGATCTCAGTGCAATTTTTAAAACAAAATTGCATTTGCCATTTAGTTTACCAGCATCCAACATTCATCACATAATCATCCTTATTTACATATTGATTTATATTAGTTTAATTTAAATAGCTCTGAATTAATCAGCAGTCATTACCAAGGTGGTGTTCAACAGATAAAATTAATACTGACTGTGGTCAGGTGAGCTAATTTGAGTCATTTAGATTAGTTAATGAGGTTAAAGATTAAACAAACAGTTTTAGTCAAGAGAAGCATCTCAGCTTGCTATACATTGAGTGTAACCACCTTTTTACATATGGTTTCATGCATGAAAAACACTTTCAACTCACCAATATCACTACAAATAGCTGAAAAGTAAAAATTTTAAATTTATCTGTAGAGCAAACAAATTGAAGATAAAGGCTGAAAAAGGAAGTGAAAATGATGTAAAGATGCACAACTGATCTGCATTAAGTTACACAAGCAAATCAACCAATTTATAAATTAACTGATGAAGAACACACTTTGTATTTCAGTGGTCTTAAACGTTAGACAAAAAGACAGCTTTCAACAGCTTCCTGCCTTGAGGAAACCATTTATACTACAATGGGATTATCCACTTATATTTTACATCAAGTTAACATTGTAATGGGTGTTCGTTTTCCCTTGTAATTTCCTTTTAGATTTACCTTTATCACATTTGTCTAAGAAGCTGTGATGACACAATAGCTTCGTTCATCACTATAATCACTGTGAAAATGAATCAAGGTAGAAGGTGCATCATCTGTTGCTGATTATTTTGTCATCTTATTTCCTACAGAGGAAATAAGGTTGAGAAAAAGTAACCGAACATGATTAATCATTTCCACTTTGTTACAAACCTCCTTGTCAGGGTGTTTCTGTTTGAGCTCTTTCAGGATCTTTGCCATGTCTCTGCGGGCCTCCTCCTCATCCAGATCCTTCTCATCAATATCCAACCCCAACGGACCATCCAGGAAGTCAACACCGTGAGAGTTCAGCATCTTCCCATCCATCTCAATGTCCACCTTAAAAATTGAAATGGAAGCCAATTAAAATCTGCACCACTGATTAAAGACATCTATTTAAAAGAAACTGTACATTTTTAAAATGCAACAATTAAGGACAGAAGTTTGAGTTTATGGGGAGTGTGTTCCTTGGTTTTATAAATATTGGAATGTCCCTCAAATCATGTTTCACCATGGACAAGTTCTATACACTTTGTAGTCTAGAGTTCAGCTTAGGTTTAAAAAAAATTCGATTGGTTTTGCTTAACGGTTGCTCATGTTAAGTGGCACTACCAGATTTAAAAAAGGGACAAGTCATAAAAGGTCATTGACTGTATTTGCAATTTATTTTGAGGTTGAGTGAAAAGGCTGCTTTAGCCGTTAATCTACATGTTTTCTATTGAAAATTATTGTTTTGTTGATGAAATGTCCTGAAGCTCTTTGAAAAAAATGGCAATTATAAAGCTCTTCCCTCTGGGATACCGTTTGATTCAATTTGATATATTCCCTTTTTTCTGTGTGCTCATATTTCTGTGTGCCAGGAGTTGAAATTTAACTTATGTTCTAGTGGAGGAGTTTTTTTTTTTTTTTGTTAGATATCAAAGAACAGTACAAATTTATTAACTGAGGTAATTAGCAAATTTGGATACCACCCCCATCCACTCCCCACACATGCACACTGCAGTACGATAATGAAAGCAATGAGGGGAAACAGTTTACTGCATCAAAACACAGATCGCAGTCAAAACACAAATTAAAGATGGAATAACTTCAAATGTCATTTGTGCGTTTGTACTAATGTGTTTGATAGCATCAGATTATTTTAGCAGAACCGTATTCAGCAATTGCTATAAATATACGTTGCCCACGAACTCACTTCTGTCTCCTTTAAAAAACCTCATCTTTTCAAGCACGAGAGAGTAAGCGAGGTCGGCTTAAAAGATTTTGACTGGCTGGTGGTTCTCTAACCAACATGTCTTCAATAAAATAAAACACCACATAACTGTATAACCCTGTAAATATGCATGTTGTGATCAAAATCTGTTTTTGAATACTTGTATGATATTGATATTATATACGTGCTTGATATTATTGTTATATGCTTTGGCAATATAAGTACTGTCTTGCCATGCCAATAAAGCCATTGAAAATTGTAAAAAAAATTGTAAAAGCAAGCCTCCAAAATGGCCATTAGCTTCTTTATAAAAACACTGATGAATGAATTCTATAGAAATTGACCATTAACGATCTAACAGGGAAAATAATGAGCCATTAGAGGTTTGAGAGAGCTAAACAAATGATCACAATCTTAAAAAAAAAAAGTAAAATAAAAACTGAAAAAGAGTTGAGCTAGCGCTTGGCTAAAGCTACCAAATTTATTTCAGTGATATTGGGACGAAATTAAAGGTTAAATTCTATGAAAAGTGTATTTAGAAAGACTAATGAAAAATGGCTGCGCTCAAAATTAGGGATCGACCGATACAGCTTTTTTAGGGCCAATACCAATATTTTCTCGTGGCCTCAGTCGATAGCCGATACAACCTGCCGATATTATGGGCCGATGTTGCATTACCAGTATCAGTCCCGTACAGTTTACCAGCAGCAGGATTTTCCTATAATTTTTCATATCAAAGTATTAAGTCCGAGATGTTCCTGACATTACCTGCAGTTCAAATCTGTAGTAATGATGATATGCCTGGACTAAATCTTTGCTATCTAATGTCATTTCGATTTCTACAACTGGAAAATACAGAAAACAGGTTACTGTACCACTGTTCTTTTTTTTTTTTTTTTAATATATAATTTATCCTGTATTGATGTGTATATTGAAGTGTGATCAAGCTGGAAGATATATCTAAACGATTATCCCTTTTTTTTTTTTTATTTCATTTTGATCTCATTCTCAGTTATACTTGGTGAAAAACTTCTACATCATCAGGGCTGATTACAATGCTGAGGGAGTACAAGTCCTGCTTTCTGGCCTCTAACAGTAACAGAGTTTTGGGGGTAAATACGCAAATATCTGACAACCTGCAGAGTGACATTTTCTGACGGTGCAGGCGAGTCTGGACATCTTTCATGTTATTCTGCACGTGCGCTGTCAGACCCGGTGGGTCTGGTTCTGTAGAACATTTTTGCTACTGGGGAGGACGCAGAGATCATATGAGCCATAATAAGTTCCTCTGTACAAGTGGACACGCGTGCATCCGTTTTTCTGCTTTTATCGGGGTGTTTCACATCTGGACATGTGGATGAAAAGTTTCACTGCCCACTGGACACCCATGCGCTCCATCTCTAGACACTTACGATCCATAAGCTGATGGTTGAAAGACGGCGGTTTGGAACACATCTGAGCTTTTACCTCCTAAAATTATTTGATTGTGTGAAGTCAGGCGGCGCTTTTCAGTGCTGTCAATCAGCTGGTTCTGGCTGCGGAATATGATGATGGACACGATTAAAACTAATTTTACAACTTAATATAAAAAGCTTCGGTAGGCCAGAGCTGCAGGCTTCCAGCAAGGGGCGGCAGCGTCTCCAGCAACTGCTGCCTGTATAGATGCCTGTCTGTAAATTATGCTAAAGGCTGCGTATCGGCCATCTGCCGATGCTAGCAAAAACGTAAATATCGGCTTAAAATATCAGCCGACCGATGTATCGGTCGATCCTTACTCAAAATTAAAGCTTTTGTGCCAACAACTGAGCAAATGTCAAAATAATTCTGAAAATGGTAGCTTTTTACATTACTTAAGATCTGAAAAGTACTTAAAAGTATTCCATTATGTTGTGTTCAGTACTAGAACGATTAAAGCAAAATTTCAACCTGGTTACTTCAGAGCAGATGAAAGTAAATTTAAACAAGGATATAACGATCTGGGTCTTTAAGGAAAGTTGGATACAAAAAGTGGCGGTGCCTACCCAACATCTGGCTCGTAGTTTTGTATGTATAAACAAATACCGTTCAAATTGTATCACAAAGACTGAACTACTACACCTTTTAGGAATCAGCATTTATTTACTTTGAATTCAACATCTTGTAATGGTAAATTGAATTCTGCACCATTGCCTTGTTTGCTAGAGTAGCTAAGCTTAGGGTGTAAACCTCAGAACAGTTTTTGAAGCAGCATAGGAAGCACCGAGCCATTGGATCACTACATCAATTGTGTTTCTGGTGCATGATGGTAACAAAAAGTCCAGGCATCAGTACTGCCTACAGGATTCTTGGCTGTCATGGAAGTTTTGCCAATTGGCTTTGCCTTTTGATTCAAATAACTTTGCAAACCTGGGAAATTCTTTAAATCTTGCAACTAGCCTTGTGCAAGTTCTGCAGTTATCCATCCCACTACAGACATTTTCATAACCCAGTTTGGTGCTGAACCACCAACTCTGTCCTCTAGAGCTCATTGGGTGGTCACATCATAATATGGTAGCCAGAGTAAAAAGCACAATGTCAAAGCAGAAAAAGTCTAACCCTTATGTATTTTATCATTAGAAACAGTTACAAAATCCACACAATAGGATTTATATTCATGCAATACAGTCATAGTAATAATTTTATTTCTAACAATCTTACCTTGGAAGGAAGTGGACGGTCGCCCTCGGTCTCAATGATCATGCCACGCTGCTTGCCAGTGCGGTAGCGTTTGTACACATACTTGTAAAACAGCAGGCGTCGGTCGGCCACCCAGGCAAACACAACGCAGATGGGAAAGAACAGGAAAGTGAGCAGGCCCTCCCACACCTGCACTACGCCGGGAGAGATCACAGACAGGATCAGGTAGAGCCAAATGTAGGCAAAGATACTCCAGGTGGCCGTCACGAAGAAGACGCGCAGGTGCTTGACCTTCCTCGTCTCGCCATCAGGTACCACATACACGCAGAGTCCGATGATGACAAACATGTTGAAAGCTGCCGAACCCACGATGGTTGACGGGCCCAGAGTGCCAGCGTCAAAGCCGTGACCGATAACTTCTATGACGGAGAGAAGGATTTCAGGAGCAGAGGAACCCAGAGCCATGAGGGTGAGATTAGAGACCGTCTCATTCCAGATCCTTACTGTAGTAGTTGTGGTTTCTCCATTGGGCTTCTTAATTGTGATCTCCTTTTCCTGTGATGTGATGACCTCTATTGATGCCATAAAACGATCTGCAATGATGGACACACCCAGGAACATGTAGACCAGAGCCACAAAGTAGACTGTTGCTCGGGCGACCTTGTCACCAAATGATGGATTTTGGGGCTCCCAAATGGGTAGGAGCACCCCTTTTTCACACTGCTCAGCCTTGCTGCATTCAGTTTCATTTCTAGATTGCTCCGCAGGCAGAAAGCCACCTAAGCTCTGCTCAGGGGAGGCACCAGCTAATGATGGATTGAGTTTGAGGAGCAGGACCACAGCGACAACTGCAAGCCTCATGGCAGGGGAAAGGAGAGAGGAGTGATCCCAGCAGCCCATATCGACGAGATCAGGACTGTGATGAGGTGATCAGGAGCTTGAACCTGAGAGAAGGGGGAGGGAAGAAGAATTCAGTTCCATCATGAATCAAAAGGAATATTGAATGACAAACATTTGGTAGAAGAAAAATCCTACCATGAGCAACAGTAAAACAACAAATATGGTTTACATATTTTTTCAACTTTAGGTAACCCCCCCCCCCAAAAAAAAACCCACTAAAGATATGATCTGTCTGAACAGAGTTGACAGAGCTGAAACCAATGTCAACCGCAGACGCATTAGCGCCATATTTGCTTGCAAAAATCAAAATAGCTGCTAAATTTACCAGGAAACACTCAGCGCCCTGAAAACACCACACTGTAAAAGGGAAAATGTACATTTCCAGGTAAGATGTTTGCATAGCTGTTCAGAGGCCGCAAGTTCAAACCACCACACCAAAGATAAACCTCAACTCTTAAACTCTGCTATTAAGATTTCCAAGGTGGAGCTTTCAATACTGCAGCAACAACAATCTGCTCTTCCCATTATAACATCAGAAACGGTGTACTCTGATAAGTCTGACTTCTGTCCACCAATATTAGTCTGGAAATGGAGTTACTGAAGACATTTTCTTTTATAAGCCTATATACTGTAAAGAAAGCTTTCCAAATCTTAATATTCTTTTGATGACAAAAGGGGGTGGGGGCATCAGTTTAGAAACTGTTATTCTGAGTCCACTTTGATTTGTGACTTGTGATTTTAATTCTATTATAGTGGGTATAGTGGGCTATTCTTAAATGGGGGCATCACTAAAAGCCTCAACTCTGTGTCACAATGTTCATAAATCTTGCCAATGTAGACATACTATAATTACAAAGTCCTTTTAGATGCAGGCTTAAAAAGAAAAAAAAAAAAAAAAAAAAGGGGAGCAGTTACCAGAATTGAGAATTACAAATTAGGATTTGTTTTCCATTTAACAGATTTCACTGGAGGTAACACTGAAAGGAATACCACAAGTTGGCAAGAATAAACTGCAAAAAACAAAAGATGCTCCTATAGCCCAGTACAAATCCATACTTCTTGGGCCAGTATCCGGAAGGTTTTCAATAACCATATCTAAAGCATATTTAAACAAAAGGTATGCCTGCTTGCTCATCCCAGAATTAAATGCAAGCCTTTTCTGGAGTAGCTGTTGCTGCTGCACATTTCTTGTGAGATGGTGTGAAATGTGTGTTATTAGGATGTGGCTTTTCTGTTTTTTCAGTTAAAGCTCTTTTGATGTCCTCTTGCACAAGTAGCTTTAATGCAGAAAGAAAATAAAGTCAAGGTGACTGAACTAAATGATATATCATCACTGTCATTTACCATCATCAGAAACTGCTGCTTTTATTGCCCATGCTGAACGCTACACAGCACTGTAGAATGAGTGACATTGGTAAGGACTAGCAGACCTTTGACATGTTTAATTAGTCTAAGTGCAGAAAGCTAAGTGCTCCAATTTATTGAAAACAGACAAAAATTAAGTTAATGTAAAAGGCCACTTGCTCCCATCCTCTTCAGCAGCTCTCATTGACCTGCAACTATATAAATGTGTCTTAATGTTTGACAGTTTTCCTGAGAAACCGCGGCACTCGAGGGCAGCTGCGCAGTCTCTTCCAGTTTCCCTGATAGCCGTCATAGCGACCAGCAGCCATCACTGCTTTAGGCTGATTGTCAGAGACGCTAATCTCCTAAAATCATTAGCATGGCAAAGCAATGTTTCGTGGAGGGCACGACAGTGGTCTGGAGGCCATAGATTACACTGAAGCTTCTTTGTTCTTGGTCACATGTCAACTGTAGTGCGCAACTCTCCTCCCACGGTTTCCTACATCAGGCAACGTGATATAGGAAGCTCTCAAATCGGACAAAATTTGGCATGTATGACGCAGAATATGGTAAAAAGGCTCAGTGTCTGTCTTTAGCGTAGAGCAGGGCTACTTAATCCGGTCCAACGAGGGCACAGTCCTCCAGGTGTGATGTTTCCCTGCTCCAACACACTTAAGTCATTGTGCAGAGCTTCATAGGCTGTATAATCTACCGAGTTGTGTTGGAGCAGGAAAACATTGGAGACCTGCAGGACAAATCGAATAGCCCTGGTGTAGGGCATAAATGAGTCAAAACACCCAGTCACAGGGCAGAAAGAGTCAAATAAGGTGAAACTGATATGTTAAATATGTACAGTTTTGGTGACATCACTCATGTTTAACCAATACTGCTGTCCACAGGTGCAGCAGCTGATTTGCTTAGTATGTTTTCAGCCAGTGCAGATTAAAATAAAAATACAGACTAGAAAAAAAACTTTATAAAATCAGCCAACCAATTAATTAGTCAGACTGTTGGGCAATCATGTCCTTAGACTCATAATACTGAAATTGTATCCAGATGAGACAATTTAATTTAGTGAAATTTAGCAGCGCAAATTATTCTTGCTAATAAAATTTCAGTTAGACTCCAGAGTGCTTATTCTTGAATTCCAAAACCACACACACACACACACACACACGCAAATAAGAACATTAACTACATCAAACGGAGCAAGTGTGGCCTGGCGTAGTCTCAGCACAGCTTGCAGGCAGCATCCTACATGATGTTTTTACCTCATTCACATCTGTTCAGAAAAAAAAAAGAACAAATATTTAAACCACAGCTGCAGTATTGCCAGAGATCAAAACACCCTAAATAAATATCTTAAACAAGCCCCTTTCACCTTCCAGCACGCCAGCATCCACTTCCCAATAATTCACCTCTCTCATCCTTGCATGCGGGCAGCACAATTTAGCAGACATCAATAGTTGCATCAGTACTTTCCGTCTGCAAGGTTCATTATATGAATCTGCAAATTCACTAAATGAGTCATATTTTCCAACACATGTAATGAGGCTCAGAGGCAGTTGGACACTGATGCCATTTAAAACTAAACAGAAGGGGAAGGGCAGAGGACTCCACCAGGGGTGTAATCAATACATCAATTTTTATCAAACACTTTACACGGCTTATGTTTTCAGCTTCAAGCTATTGATGGACATCACCGTATAAATAACTCGTGGAATCAGTCCAACAACACTTTTAAATATTTGGGTTGAATAAACCAGGTGTGAGTAAAGTCCGCAGTTCTGACATGGCCGAGTGGGCTCAGCTGTCACGGAGCATTGTGCTCAGATGTTAAGATATTCAACTCAAACAAGATAAAACACACACAAAACCTCTCATTAATTTGCCAACATCACATTCTTTCCTGTTAACAGAATCCAGCAGCTCCTTTCCTTTTCTGCCGTCTTGTGTGGTCACATAAGACTTTGTGGCATTTTCAAGTGATAAATGATTCAGTTTGCTTTGGGATTTAGTTGTTCTCACTTAGGGATGTTATTTTTCTAACAGGCTCACAGCTATAGAAAATGCCCAAACCCGCTTATTATAGGATGGTTTGTAGAGCTTTACTCTAGTTCAGGTACAGGGTGGGGATGGGCACCAAAACACTGATCCAGCTACCAAACAAGCTTGGTTCACCTTATTTGCTTGGATATAAGACATGTTTTCTCATGAGACCGTTTTGCTATGTAAATGCCTTTGTTCACTTTTCATTGTAATCTTGAATTGAGAGATTTCCTTTTGTTTTCTGAAAGCTTTACAATTCTCAGGGTTACATTAGTGCTGCATTCAGGAGACAGATCCATCACTGTAGTAAAAAAAAAAAAAAAAAAAAAAAAAAAAAAAAAAAAAACCAACAGCTTATTCCTATTGTGCAAATTCACAAAGTCATTTTAAAGTCCTGCTCAGAAACTTCAAACTATAATCAAGTTAAAACAAAATCCATTATATGATCCACATAAGTTACTTAAAATTTGGGTTCATATTGGTCAACTCAAAACAGATAAATTGGTCAGAGTAAAAAGAAGTTTTAATAAATAAGATAACACTGTTTAATGATATACAATTTTCTGTCAGACCTCATATTTTGTTTTATACCGCACCATTAAAAAGACCCACAACACCTGTTTTGATGGCACACCAACATTCATTGTGCATTTTCTAGTTGCCACTGACCAGCAGCCGCCCTGAAGCTCAAACTGCATTATGTAGCTTTTGCATCCAAGACGCGACCGTGATGTTGCAGCCGGGTATAGTTGGGTTTCCCGTTTACAAACACTGGCAGCTGCGCGCACAACCAGGGGCAAAAAGCCTGTGTTTGCTCTGCAGTCTACGGCCAAACATGCACTCATATCATTCACAAAAATGTAAAGAAACCCGACCAAACAGAGATAGCATTTTAAATTTTATTGTATAAAACTTTATTTTGATGACTAACAAAAAATACCAACGCAGCGTTGCGGTTTTTGTGTTTCTATTACCATTATAACTTGGCAAGGGAGTCATCACCTGGAAACTGCATTTTTTTGTTAAAACATGGATATTATTAGAAAGAAAAAAAGGATGAGTTGAGGCACTCTGGATTTGCAGGTGAATTTATTCACGCACCCTACACCGCCTTCCTTTCATGGATATTAGTGTTGGACCTCATTTGAAATTTGCCTGAAAAACTTGAGTTAGAAAGTGGCTTAAACTTTCGTTTAGACTCTGTTAAAACCAAAATAGGCCACAGTCTGCTGTCTACAGCAGGTTCAGCTCCGGTCTCGTCTTTACCACCTCCACACAGGAGCAACCTTCACTAGTTGGGAATTAGACCAGGCAAAGCAAACAACACCACGTTTGGAAAAGAGGTGATTCCAACTGTGAGGGACTCACCTGCATTGCTGTCAGTGAGTCTCACCGCTTGTGTAATGTTATGCTTTGTGTATGAAATCCTGGTAGACAGCAGTTAGCTAGTCTGTCTACCAACTGTATAAACTCAAACACCAGCTGATTTACGACCCCCATACTTCGTATTAAATCTCCGGGATGCGTTCTGCAGCATGAATGTTTGAACGGCTCCACAATCACTTTTTCCTTCTTTTTATTTTCTGTGTCTGAGCAGAGGACGGCTGTCACACACAGCTAGTGTTTCCAGATTAGTGTTGTGATGCAGCCGACGTGAGCCGTGAACTGAAATGACTGATCGCGGCGGTGATACTGGTATTGATACAGTACCAGTCTCCCGACTACATCACGGGAATAATTTCTGCCACCACGGTGGTTTAATCTGACATGGTGAAAGTCTGAATAAATCTGAACCTGCATAAGTTATCTGAGAGGGTTTTCTGAAGACAGTCACCCCTACTGTCCTGTTATCACCATTTTCAACTGTTGCATTAACGTTTTGATTTTTGCAACCGAATAAATACCTGGACTCAAACATATCTCCGACACTTTCACGACAAATCATGGCCTCATCTGAATTAAAAGTCGAGTCTTGCATGTAAAACACGTCTTCTTATAGTTCAGTAATGCTTTTCCTGTGTTTTCTTGCCCCCTCGTTGCGCGTACATCCTGTGACATTGCTCGGAAACCCATCTATTGGTTGCACACTGTCACGTACGAGCAAACAAGTATGAACCAGACATGAACACAGCAGATGTTTTGAACCATGGTGGATTCCGCAGAGAAACAAGGAAACATTAACGGAGGAAGAGAAGAAAAGAAAGAGGAATGGACAGAACAAGAGTCAAGATAAGACTTTTACTGGCTGGACTGAGCTCACAGTACAGGTAGGATGAAGATGGATGCCAGTTTAGCCATCAATAGGGGCGAGTCACCGAGAAAACTGCTAAAAGTTGCATTGTGGGTCTTTAAATAATTGTATCAATTCATGCATAACAGATGAATGCCTCATTTTTGGGTTGGGGCAGGGGGCCATTACACTCATGAAAAGAAAAAAAAAAAAAAAAAAGACAAGTGGTTATCCTGTTCACAGCTTTAATGGAAGCTAGTTTGTCAACAGTGGTCGGTTTTTATTTCTATGCAAAAATGGTCTTCAGACCAATTGTGCATCAGTGAAAATGTGCCATTTGTGTTTACAAGTCAGATTTATTGCTTAGTTCCCCATTTTCAGAAATTAATCCACAGCTTTTGCTGACCCCTTAATGCCTAAATTTACCATTTTTAAAAACCCAAAATGAACACGGAGAAAAGGGGGGAAAAAAATACAGAACAAAGTAAAGAATGACAACATTAAATAAAAAAAAAATCAAAAGAATATAGAAAACTAAACAGGCCACATGGTGGTACAGTGGTAAGCAATGCAGCCTCACAGGAGGGTTGTTAGTTTGGGTGTCGGCTGGGGGGGTTCGGACAGTGGCCTTCCTGTGTATGTGTGCGTTCTCTCCAGGTATTCCAGCTTCCTCCCACCGTCCCACATGCCAGCAAGAGCGGATGTTTTTGTGTTGGGTCTGCATAGACTGGCGACCCGTCAGGGTGATAATTGCTGGGATTGGTTCCAGCAACTCTGCAACCATGTATTGGACTAAGTGCTACAGAAAATAAATGAGAATAGAAAAATTCATAAGGGTGAATAACAGATGAAAGAATAAAAAACAAAAAAGGCCAGAAGTTGTTTGATGCAAATTTGTGACCAAGCATTAAAGGGTTAAACCATTCAGAATTGCTACAGATGTCAGTATTAAAAACAGCCAACAGATATTTGACGGAACAGGTTGTCTGTAAAGGTTAGAGCTTAAAATGTAGCCTCACAATTGAAATACTCAGCATCAGCAGCATTGCTCATTTCATTCCATCCAGACGCAACGATGACGGAGCACAAATAGGAGGAGTACATAAGGAAACCACAGTAAAATGAGATGCAGGGCTGTCAAACAGTTATTTTGATAATTGATTAGTCACCGATTACATTGTCGATTAGTCATCTAATCTGATCATGCAAAAATTGCAGCACATTTACTGAACAAGCCAAAAGTTTGGACATTCTCATTGAATCTAATGGGAAAATGTGTCCAAACTTGGTGTGCGTTTATTTATGTTAAAATATTTAAGACAGGATGACCAGACGGAAAGACAGACAAGTCAGCAGAAGGTACAGTGGCAATTTTGAGGGGGAAAAAAAAAAGTTTAATCAATAGATGATTAGTCGATTATGAAATTAGTCACCGAGTATTTTGATAGTCAATGATTAGTTGATTAATTGACTAATCTTTACAGCCCTAATGAGATGTGATAGCATTTGGGCACCAAAAGTCTCTTTACAGTGTAGCCAGTTAAAAAGTGATTTTTAAAGTATTAGTTTAAAGCTTACTGTTCTCAGCACTATTCAAACAGAGGATCATGCAAAGACTACTGTATTTCCTCTATGAACAAGGAAGGAATAGTACATCCAAGGAATGATGCAACTTTATTTCCCACTTCCCCTCATGGTGAGCAAGACTCTGGAGCACTTGTATCTCAACTGAAGCTGGAGATCAGGAAGGCTTCTCGTCTCTCCCCCCCCCCTTCATTCTGTGGGTGAACTATTCATTTAACACAAACTACAGTATGCTCTGACTATAAAAGTATGTCAGAGTATCGCGCATTGATTTTCTATACGTGTCAATATTTAGATCATGAATCATGCATCTGTCTGCTGGTCATCTTTACCCAGCACCAAAACGAGAAGCAAGTAAGCTCAGCTCAAAACTGTGTCATCTATTTACATGCATAACAATGTATACACAGGCAAAAAAAAAAAAAAAAAATGATTAAAAGAAAAATTAGGGGTCTTTTTAAAAAAAAAAGACTGTCCATGTTGTGATTTAGAGGAATCTGAGCACTTTCATTTGATCATCACAAAGCTCCTCAAAACTATCTGCGAGGTTTAATTCTACCTTCTCTCCACTGCTGGAATCTAAAACCAATATATCACTTCAGGGTTGTCACGATACTAAAATTTCAAACTCAATATTGACGTCTAAAAAAATATTTGATACTCGATACCATTTGATACTACATGGGATAAAAAAAGAAATACTTAAAGCTTAAGAAATATATTTGTATGAACTTGAAAATCTCTTATCTAGTTGAATAAATGTGCAAATAAACGCAAAAAATTACACCCAAATATAATGTAATTTGACAATATTTTAAGGTTGTCTGGAGGTATTATTCAATATGCAAAACATCCTAAATCTAAAGGTAATAGTAAAAAATATCATTTTCTGGGGTAGTGAAAAAACAAAAACTGGTTTTGACCTTGTGCAAACTACAATAAGTCATTATTAATGATTTGATATTCTTATCATTATCATGAATAATAACGGTAACAATGACGCCATTTTTGGTTTGAGATAAAAAAAAATTAATTACAACATTGAGGTATTAAACTATACAAGTAGACAGCAACCAGTTCTGAACAGGACAACATTAGTCGTTCGTTCATTCTTGTGTGTGTGAGTGTGTGTGAGTGAGAGAGAGAGTGAGTGAGTGATGACCCATTACATTTTTTTTCCTTCAGCAGCCACTTAATTAAAAAGGGTGACTAGTTTTAATAATGCCCTTTTGATGGACCTGTGATCTTTGTCAGGATAAACAAATGTGGCAACACTCAACAGGCCAGAGTCCGAAAACAATTTAAGGGTGACACACCTTCAGAAACAGTATTCTGCATTTTTAAGATATTTTTCCCTGACCGGCTCGTTCAGTTTAACTAGCCATTCAGCAAATACAGGTCCATGTTATGCCAGTAAGCAAGCCAGTTAAAAACATGACACTTCTTAGTGTCATCCATTGTCTGAGCATGTTGCACCAGCGACTCAGATTCTTTCACCAACCCTTAGCATTAGCTTGGTTTTTCCTGCCCTCTGAATTGGCCACAAGTTCTTCCTCTGCAGTAACTCATGTCTTAGATGCTTCAAACTCTAGATTACATCTCAGATGCCTTAAAAATGGTTTTTGTTTGCAGTTGCAGACAGAAAAATACATCCTTCTGGGATTAATGGTGAGAAAAATATTAACAAACCTGAGCATGTGTTTCTATATTACAGATGTTTAAATTTCCCTGTGTGTAAACTGAACAGCAGTTTAGAAGTTGTAATTGATAAATCAGGTTTCAGAATATCCCCATTGTAGTTTTCTCAGGTGTCATGACCGCAGAAACCTGACTATTTTAAGAACAGAAGACATCAAGGAAAAAAAAAAAATTAAAAAAAAGATCTCCCTCACACACACAAAAACAGGACTGCTGAATCATAATCCCCAGAGGCTCAATCCAAAATCATAATGCATAAAGATGAACAAAAAGCATGTGCTGCAATGAGGAAAGCTGTTCCTTTGCTGTCCCAGTACTGTCATTCCCCTGACGCCTCTAAAGGCAGCACCCGAAGGTGCCAAAAACACAGCTGATAGGACTCGCAGCTAACAGAAAAAGAGGGGAGATGGTGATGGGCAGAACTCCTGCATAAACCACTGGTGTTCATGCGAAACCGAGTCATGCATGAAAATGGCCATCACTGCGAGTTATGTAGTGGTTAAATAACCTTAAGAAAGAGGATGCCGACCACGAGAATGCCAATGAAAATTAATGACATGCTGCAGAACACTAAGAAATGCTTCAGCATGCTGCTCTGAGGAACAGCCTGTCTGAAATGCATTTTCCTCCCAAAGGGACAGAGGATTATAAAATATTTAAAAAGTGCATGAAAGGAAAAGAAATATGGAAAACTGAAACAAAGGAACAGACTTGAGAGGGATGTAAGAGAAGAAATCAAGACTGAAATTAAAGAAAAAAGACCGGGCGATGGGAAAAAAAAAAAAAAAAAAAAAAAAAAAAAAAAAAATCACCCTTCCTTATGAATTACAACTGCTGGGATATTCGTCCTTTATGCAAGAGAGGCAGCACAACAAACACACACGATAGCCCCTGCAAACAACTGAAGATTAATGGACCACATTTGGCGTCATTAGAATGATGTGGAGTTCTTATAGCCTGGATCTGCCCAGCAGCTATTCCTCAAGCCAAGATGTCTTCTCATATCATTACACTTGGAGAAGAGGAAATGATCAAACTGGCACACTCACACAAATGATTTCCTACTGCATGTCTTTGTGTCCATCTATCCATTGACATTATCAGTATGCGTGTCTGTTTGGAAGCTGCGTGATAATGTGGGAGGACAATGATGAGCAAACAATAGGAAACAAGATTCCGTAAGAGCAGAGACGTCCACTTATTTCCCTCATCTACAGTTTGCTTGTCATTCAAGGGAGACAGTCACAGGCTAGTTGTTCTGGTGGTTCTCAACTGCAGCATGCCTTTTAATTAATTTAACATTTTGACAGGTAATCTATTCAGATTTTCCAAATCCAAACTGTACAACCCTGACCATTTCACCGTTTTCAGGTGAATAGTTTCAGTACTCATTTGTTCTATGCTGTCAAATCAAGCACACCCAATCAGAAACTCCATACTTCAGAAAGCTACTGAGCAAATGCTAAAAAGAGATAAAGGCACTTAAAAAAAAAAAAAAACTGCGGGGGGGGGGGGATACAGAGGTAGACTCAATGGGTACTTGAAAGTCGACATGTATGCAATGCCAGACCAAATGAGCGTGGATCATTAATTGAAAAATACTGACATGCCCAACATGGTGGACAGTTGGGGCACTGGTATGGGCTGCCATCATCACGGTCACTCAAGCTGACCATTTCTGAAGTGAACTGAAAACCAACTACCAGTAAAGAGGATACTTTTGAGCAGTGATGTACTGTAGGTCCATCACATGCAATCATGCAATGTTCTCCATGCAAGACAATTATTAATCACATGCATTCAAAATTAAAATCCTCATGCAAGTTAAATCCTCGAGACCCTGCAGTTCCTTCCGGATAGCAACATGCACTCAACTCCCGTAAAAGGAATTACTGGAAATAAGTTTTGACTCATTTATTGGAGGTATTACACAGAAGAGTCCGACAGCATTCATCTTTGACTTTGCATTTTTGTACTGAATGTCAGCAGTTGCTAGTAAAACTGGGCCACATGTATCTTTGACAAAATATTGCTGTTTTAGGGATGCACCAGTATCAGGTATTGGTCCAAAACTATGTGGATGTACTTTTACTCATCTGATAGTGTGAAAAAAAAAAAAAAAAAACAGCTCTCAATTAGGACTGCCACAAACAATTTTAATTATCAGTAAGTCAGCGATTATTATCAGATTATACATACATTATTGCATATTTACCAGTTTGGACACTCATTGAATCTAATGGAAAGATGTGTCCATACTTTTGGCTGGTAATGTGTGTGCTTATTTATGTCAATATAAAATTCAAGAAAAGCTGACCAGACAGGTGGACGAGGTGGTGAAAGGTACAGTGGCAATTTTGAGAGGAAAAACAAGGCTTAAACCATAAATGATTAGTCCATTATAAAATTAGTCGCAGGCTAATTTGATAGTCGACGTTTAGTCGATTGACCAATCATGGGAGCCCTAATCTCAATGAGAGAAGCTGACTTTGGACATGTTGGTGCCTTTTCACAGTTGTGAACAATGAACATCCATCTGTTTTCTAGCTTAGTCTAATTCAGGGTAGGGGGGAAGCTGGAGCCTATCCCAGCAAGTAGCAGGTGAGAGGCTGGCTACACTCTGGACAGGTCGCCAGTCCATCACAGGGCCAACAAAGATACAACTCACATCCACATCTAAGGAGCATTTAGAGTGACCAATCCCAACATGCATGTTGTTTTTGGACTGAGGACAGAAAGCTGGAGCACCGAGAAAACCCACGCATACACAGTGAAAACATGCAAACTCCACACAGACACTTCCCCAGCCGAGGCTCAAACCGGTGACCCTCAGCTATGTGGCACCACCATACCACTATGCAGCTCTCTCCCCATTTTCTTATTTATTTTTTTTTCTATCTTTTCTTTCTCTCTTTTCTTCTTCCCTCCTCCCCACTTCTTTTTTTTCTTTTCTTTATTTATTTTTTCTTTTTTCCCCTTTTTTTTTTTCTTTTTTAATATTCTTAAAAATATAAAAAAAATTCCCCCTATCTTCCCCTTGTCCTTTTTATCTTTTTTTATTTTTTCTTCCCCTTTTTTTTTTTTTTTTTTTCTTTTTTTATTTTTTTTTTTTATTTTTTTTTTCTCTTAATTTTTTTTTTAATTTTCATTTTTTTCTTTTTTTCTTCTTTTTTTTTTTTTTTTTTTTCTTTTAATTTTATTATATATTATTATAACTTTTCCATTATTTTTTTTTTTTTTTATTTTAATTTTCATTTTATTTTTTTTTTTTTTTATTTTTTTTCTTTTTTACTACTTTTTTTTTTTTTTTTTTTTTTTTTTTTTTATTTTTTTTTTTTTTTTTTTTTTCTTTTTTTTTTTTTTTTCTTATATATTAATTATTAATTTAAGTATTTTAAAAATTAGTTATATAAAAATAATAATAATAAAATGTGTATTATTATACTACAAACATTTTTTTTTTTTGTTTTTTTTTTTTCATTTTGTATTGTTAAATCTACTTATGATATCTAACGGTTTAAGCCTTATTTCATGGATGACCCATCTCACAAATCAACCACTGTCATCACTTCTGACATTCTGGTCTGCATTCCATTGAACTGTAATAGGATACATTAGTACACGTAGTGGTACTTATCAGAAAGTACCTTTTTTTTTTTTTTTTAAGTGGTATTAATACATCCCCACTCAGTTTAGCCTGGTGGGGCGGGGTAATTTGCTTTGGTGTTATAAAGGAGCAATTTCTGCCACCCAAACTGGACCCCCATCACGTAGTACACTAACTAAAAATGGCCAATTCATTTGCATAGTTTACGCAACTCACAAAGGATGAGAGTATGCAGTGTGCAACTTGCTCACCACATACTGGAAAAAATTAAATACAGATGACCCAATCTTGAGGTTTGTGCAGAAGAAACATTACTGAAGGATGAATTTGCCCCTACTCATGAATATGGATTGATTTTCTATACAAGAAACCTGCTTATGGGTTTGAAACAAGTATCAACCTATCAGCTTACTGAGCAGACAATTTTTTTTTAAAGGGTTTGATAAAGCATTTGACCACAGAATAAAAATTGAGACCCATGTTTGTTTTGATGAAATTATTTAAGCTATAAGTGCCTCAAAGTTTTTTTTTTTTTTTTTTTTATAGATTTTTTTTATTATATACATATATATATATATATATATATATATATATATATATATATATATATATATATATATATCTTCGTCAAAGCCTGATTTTAAAACAGTAGTGGTGGGAGGGTGGGATCAAAATTGCACTTTAGGTTGTTCACATAGCAAAACAAACGTTGCATTAGCATGAGCACTACCTGCCCTGTCCCTGTTAAGAGTTCTGTTTACAGTAAACTTTAAGTGAACAGGGTCCTTATTGGAGGATAAAGCAGAACTTTGATGTATGGGAACATAGATTGAACATTTTTCTACAATTATGCCAAGAGAGAACTAGATTTAGACTCAAAGGGAAAAAAAAGTGGCATAACCTCATAGGAAATCTAAAACGGAATCAAAAAGATAGGAAATCTTAGGTTATAATGGAAAGAAAATGGTAATACTACACACCATACAGTGCTGTTCACCTTCCAACCATGAAGCTCAGCCTCCTCTCGGCCATTTGCCACTGACTGACCCAGCATTGGTTACACTGCAGTGGCTACAACCTTCGCCAAAGTTCTTAGCGTGTGTGGTACATCCTCATCTAGGAAAATCCTAAATCACCGCTTGATGCAGACCCTCTTACGCCACCTGATTCTGATCTTAGATATGGCATAAATCAGTTCTCTCTTTTTTTAAATGCTGATCTAAACATCTTACGTGCAAACCCTAAAATTAAGCTTTAAAAGCTCTCAAATTTTAAAGCACACTTTAAAGACCCCTGGCAACGTCCCGCCCCCCGTCATACATATTTCATTCTCCACCGTGGATGTGCTACAGTTCCTCTGTCATGCCTATAAAGCCCCAAATGAAGTCAGCTGGAAAAGAACTGTCTAAAAGCCTTGATGGTACCTGCCTGATGTGCCAAGCTTTCCTCACAAGACGAAGCGTCTGAAGTGTCACATCAGGGAAATGAAAAGCTGCCGTCTGCCTGCTCCAATATTGTGCGTGCCAGATTTACAGCCTCTGAACTGATGTGCTCTGCGACTGGTATTTGCGTGTGTTCTACTCAACTGCACAAGGATACTATAAAAGGTTTTATTGTTGAATTTAGAGTTGGTCAGTTTCAAATTTTTTAGAAATGAATTTTAACTCCAAACTAGACTCCAGTCATCCAAACCTGTTCTTCTCTGAAGCGCAAAGGCACTCTGCCAATTCAACCGTACTGCACAGGTTGGCGCAAAGGATGGGAGGCCTGCAGAATTGCGCAAATGTGCTCCTTATTGCGTATTCACCCTTCACAAAAACACTGCTTAAAGGTAAAATTTTGCCGGGGCAGTGCATGTTTGGCACTTCCACACTGCACGCCTATAAAAAGGTGAGAGCTTGGGTATCTGAACGTGCTCTGAATCCTTAACAATTACTCCTCCGTAAATGAGAGGCAGGCGTTTTGGCTTGAATATGTAAGGAGGGGAGAATTGAGTGGAGGATGGAGATGAAGGGCGGAAAAAAGCTAAATGAAGCAGCCTCTCTTCTCCAGCTGCCCATTTTAAAATAAAATTTAATAAAAACGAGACACTTAGTATCCATTGATTTCTAAACCAGTGGTCCACTATGTGTCAAAGAGACAGAAGATGAAAAGCGCAGTGTGGAAAGCCTGGTGGGCGAAGATGGGATGAGGAAACGTCTCCACATCGCACCCAAACCCATCCGACGCATGGTGCCAAGTCTCCATTCGGGGTTCCGAAGGAAGAAACTGTCCCTCTTGCATCCCATTCATACCACATCCCCCCCGAAAAAAACTTGCTTGCACCACACAATGCAGCGAAAAGAGGCAAGGACCCCCGCAGTAATCACTGTTAACATTATAGGGGGAAAAAGAACCAAGGAAACTAGAGAATATCCTACCTTTTTAAAAAGCGCGAGTATCCTCAATCCAGAGATGACGGCCAGTAAAATCAGCACTATAGCTCTTCTTGTAATACGGGCAAGTAGAAAGAGTAGTAAGAGCAGGAGGCGGAGTGGTAGAGGTAAGCCAGTAGTGGGGAATGGTAATGGAGACGCAGGGAGCTCTTATACGCCAGCCAAGACGGCGTACCCACCGACCGAGACGCACAAAAGGGGGGAAGAGTAGTCCGGATTCCCATGCACAGACAGTTTTTTTTTTCCTATTGTTGCTATTATCTTCTGCTGTTGCCTACTCCTTGTTTCCATGCAGCGCGACCTGAGTGACCCGTATGATCGGATGACCGGAGCGGTGCTTCATCAGCAAACCCGCATTTGCTAAGACGAGGCGCGCAGCACAGCGGAGCTCTTCCTCATTCTTCCCTTCCCGGTTTCTCCCCCTCGCTCCCTGCAAGCGCAAAAGAGAAGGAAAGCAAGAGCGTACGCGGGTGGGAGTGTATGAGAGCCAGAGTGTCCGCGTGTGAGCAGGTCACTCCTTCGTCTGTTCCCTCACACACCGACTGAGGATCAGCTCGCCCTCCGCCCTCCTCCCTCTGCTGTGTGAGCGCGCGTCTCCCTCACTCCTCGGCTGTTTGCCCCCCTGAAACATGTCCCATCACACTTTTCTGGCTGTTCATTCGCTCCTCTGTCTTGGATAGTCATTACACAGCCAATACGTTGTTTGAAATAGCCATTCCCATGATTCTTTGGAAGGTGGCCATCCAAAATCCTGCTTTGCGATACCAAAACCTTTCCGAATAAGCTCTCAAAGCTGGGGTCGCATTCACAAACCAACCTACGGCTAAAAACAAGATAATTAAAAGGGCGTGTCAGAACACCAAGTACCAGATGACCGTACAAAAAAGAAGCTTCAAGAATAATCCAGACCACCAAAAACTTCTGTTCCATTAATTTTAGTTGGTTTTAAGTCTTAAGGTTCTTTCTAGTGTGTTGAAGTCCAACTCTTAAGAAATTCTTAAGAAAGTCGATTTGAAATACTTTCACCTTGTTTAATGAAGGTTTTTTTTTTTTTTTCTTTTCAAAGCCAAAGTATTTCAAATCGACTTTAACTATCCTGCTTAATTGCATTTGTAAGAAGGCTACAGCAAGTGTAGCTACTGCAATACGAGTCATCGGGCCCATGGTCAAAAACTTCTTTGCCTTGGTCTTGATGGAAAAACAGCAAGAGGAATGCATCTCATGGCATTAGTCAGGCTGGGATGCCAGGCAAGGAACCAACATTGGACTGAATTGTAGGCTACTATAGACTAACCGTGCAACCCAGAGAAAAGAGGGATGCTAGATTGATTCTGTATTAGCCGTCATTAAGGGACACTAAAGTCCACAAATCTAAAGTTCGGTAATGTCCCTTTATAGAACTAAAAAGGTAGCAATTTAAAGGGACAATGTGTAACAATTTCCTTGTTTTACATGCTGAAATCGATTAATGCATTTAAATGTATGTCATCATTGGCATATTACCATCTCCACTAATAATCAGATACATTTTCATAAGCAAAGAAATTTACATTTTATTATACATAAGGCGGGTCGCCCGTATGTAAGGCGCCATGACATCCTGCCATCTTGAGAATACAGATGCCGACAAGGGATAAAATAGTAGTAACACGCGCAACAACTACGGCCCCACGGAAAACTTCAAGAAGAAGAAGAAGAAGAAGAAGGACCGCCGGTTATGCGTTTCCGCTTCCTGTCGGCTCGGTTGGATTGAGAGGTGGCTGAGGAGAAAAGAAGATAGCGAAACAACTGAAAATTCACATTACAGAAGCACAATGCACGACCATACATACGCAACAGGAGCACAAGAAGCTGTTTCAGCATCTCCTAGAAAGCGAAAAAAAAGAAGTGAAAAGACAACGAGACCGGAGACACCAAAAAACGAGGATAAATATTGGTCAAGCTTTCCCCAGGTGGAAAGAGCTCATGAAGGAGAAGGATTTTGAAAGGGACGCTGACTTTGCCATGTTTCTTCTTGAAAAGTAAGTAAACTCTACTGCCTAAAGCTAACTTTTCACTTTTGGTTTAATTAGACAGTGTTGCTCGTTTCCATAGAAAGGATAACGATAGACCCCGCTAATGTTACGGGGCTCACCCCTGTCCAATGGTACGGTCCAGTTGTAGCCGCAGAGTGGTAACATTCTAACTGTCATTTGATACATTGTGAGAGACGTAACTAAAGATGGACTTGAATAACGAGCGCTTCTGTTGTCTTTGATTTCGACACAAACAGCTAACAAACACCAGCCGTTGGTACAGAACTGTAGGTTTACGTAGGTATAGTAGCTTTCAAAGCCGCAGCCGGGGTTAAACGTTGGCATTAGTCACAAAATATGCCAGCCGAACATTTCATGGTCTAAAAGACGTTGCCGAACAAACAGCTGATTCACGTAACGGCAGCACTGATAAGCGACAGCATAGAGCCCAAAGAAACTACTAACAGCTGAAGGAGACTACATCAAGAGATCAGTAGTTTTTCACGGAGGAAATGTCTTCTGTCAAACTCCAGCAGAAAGAGATCCCGGAGCTGGTTGAGGAGGTTGAAGCTCTCCTAATCCAGAAAGTTGAGAAAGATCAGTGTATAGTGTTCGAGCAGTACACCCGAATCAATTTTTCTACTGAAAAAGATAACATTTATATATCTCAAAATTGCCAATCATAAGTGTATGAAACTGGTTACTTTTCACCACACAGACTAGAATGCTCCGCTTTGGGTAAAATAACATAGATCCTGAAACTAATTACTTCTCCAATATCAAGAAATGTCAATAATACAGTCAGTTAGTTAGTTTGTTTGTTTCAAGCAAATATTGCTTAAATAAACTAACAACATGTATTATAAATCCATTAAAACTGTCAACAAATCAGCAATGCCATAGTGAAATTGTTTTTGAGCGTACCTGGCCAGTAGCCTAATCCTATTCTGATTTTCCAGCTATGACAGAAGTCTTTGAGTGGGACAACATCAACCCCTCACAAGCAAAAGCATTCTCAGGTTCCCTTTCCTCCTCTATCAAGTATTTCCAGCGGGACTGACAGGCAAGTTTTTGCATGAAAATGTTGTTATCGTTTGTGTGAGCAGAATTATCTAATAACTTGTATCTACTTCACTACTGTATGTCATTTCTGATTATTATTTACAGAGATGAAAAGCTCAGTGCAATAACAAAGGCCACGGAAATTGACAACCTTGAACAAAGGTAACCCATAAATTCTCATTGTGTATTGTGTACACAGTAATCAGTCTTTTTATATAACATTTATACATACAAGATGTGTATTTAACATATAAATAGTTCTTTTATACCATTTTATATATTTTTTCTCTTTTTAAGCCTCGATGAAATGAGCATTGTTGATGAGGAGGGGATGAAAACGTCTTCAATGACCCCATGAACAGTGTGTAAGTGGGCCTCAGTTCTTTTTTATCTTTGTTTGTTTTTACTATTTTGGGTTGTGTAGACATCTATCATGAAGTTGCTATCATCTGACCAAGTTATGTCTTGCAGAATTGATTGGGTAGAAGAGGGGGATACAGTTCATGAGGAGGACATGATGATGGTGATGACAACTCCGATGAGGAGTATCTTCCACCAATTCTTGAGGTGAGTCATAATTTTTTTGGTGACATTACTTTAAAAAATATCAAAATAATCACTTACTTGATACTTATTGCAAAAATAACTCATCAACAGAATTACTGCTTTATGAGTTATTATGGACTACATGCATGACTCCACACTTCCTCAACTTCAGACACACCTTTCTTCCTTCTTTCAAACTATTAATCCAGATTGTCTGGCCATTACTGAGGTCAAGCACATCTGGAACAATCAGTTTTCCAGTATGAAAGACAGGAAGCAAAGGTGCTGCTTGAGGTCAGGAAGTTGTGAAGTCGTGCATACAGCCCTTTCAGAAAAGTAGTTTATGTCAAAAAGTTCAAATATGTTCCCATAATGCCAAATTCATTCACATTTACACATTTCTGGGATATTAGAATATATTTCTTTCTATTTTGAGGCATGGAATTTGGCACAAATATAGAAAATCTTGATTGAAATGTAGTTGAAGATGGAAAAAGGAGGATTTGCACAGCTGGATTAGCTCCCACACATACACTACTCACAAAATTAATATTCAAATTTCATTTTTTGAGAACAGAATAAAAGCAGAAAAATATTTAACCATTGAAAAATGTACATTGCATTGAAATTTAGAGAAGTCAAGTTCAGGTCATCTAAAAGGGAATGGTTCAGATTCATCCTACATCAACAAAAACCAAATATTCTTGCTATTTTGAGTGAATTTATTTCACCAAATAATTTTTGGGCTCAACCCTTCTTATCTTGGTAGATATACTGTATTTAGCTTGCAATCCATACTTCTACACCTCTTCTTTGGTCCAGCACCAGTAGAAATTTTCTTGGATGGCTGATTTTGATTTTTTTCTTGAAATTAGTTGAACCCTTTCTTTTCAGAATGGGCGGTGCACTGAAGGGAGCTCTATTAATAGATGATCTCCCATCATTGGAATTATGAGACTGTGCACGACCTTCTTTGATGAAGTCCCTTCTGATGAGCCCCGTATTGAGCAGCCCATTTTACCAGAACCTAAAAGTCCTCAAAGAAGAAGACATCATTGGCATCAGAGCTGCGCTATTTATGAAAACTGCCTAAGCAACTCGTCTCCTTCTTAATTCTGCCTTGGACAGATGCATGGGTGTGCTAGGTCTGGTCAAATCTGTGACAGTACTGGCCCATTTCCAACAAACATCACTTCAGAGGCACTAATGAGCATCGGGTAAGCCTTGTGCACACTGCACATTACAATTTACTCTGTGCATTATATCATTTTTTATATGCTTCTCTTATCTACCATTAGACCCGCCCCAATGGACACTGTCTATGGGGAATTCACAGCCCATGTTAAGTTTGGCTTGCAGCCGAGACTTCCTCCTTTCCAGCAACATTTTTTGTCTGGCAACAATTATGCTAAAGTTTCTCTCCTGTTCAAATTCATAACATCAAAATGGTTAACCCCAACACATACTTCACCATTCAGGACACTTATTTGTTGGCATGATAAAAGATTTTGGAAGAAAAGAGGGCTGAAGCCATCAGCGAACTTCAAGGGAAAAATGTTGTGGTCCTCGGTGTGTACTGTCCATGAGGATCAGGAATTTGTCCCTTATTTTATAACACAGCAACTGGGATTACTCGTCTGTTGCCCTTCCTAAAGCGCCATGCTCCAGAAGATGTAGTGTCTATATGCTCATAACGTATTCCCTATTGTCATCCCCAGGCTCTCTTAGATTCCCAAATGCTTTATTTCCTCCCTTACTCCGATGTATTCGCAAATACCCCTCATCAAGCAGTAATGTCTAAATGGGGCAGGAGGCTGAACAGTGGGCTGGTCTTGCCACACATTTTTCTAGGTCTGAGGCATGTTTTGCAGTTATTCAGGACACCAAGGCACACTCCGATGGGGGCACCATGCCGCTCTCACGCTCTCCAGATATCAAAGAGCAGGCCTGGCTGTCTTTCTACACCTACTTCGTCTTCCAGCTCATTTTAAAATCTAGGAAAGGAAATAAATAGGGAGTGTTGTTTGTATCCAATAGGGAATTATCCTATGATATTCTTTTTTCACAACTGTAATGTCAAAATAGGCTTCAACCATCTATTACAAAAAAAGTCAACAGCCGGAACTAATTAGTTCAACACCCCCTCACATCTAGACTGAAATTTCACCTTCCAGAGACACCATTCAATGTTTTTTTTACAAGGATGATGCTCTATCCAAATTTCCCAAATAAATTTTTCTTAGGTACTAACAAACTATAGCAGATATTATTTTTATTTTTTATATTAAAAAAAAAAAATGTTTTTCTTTATTTATATCATTATTTATTATTTCTTATTATTTCATTTTTTTTTAAAATATATATATATTTTATTATTATTATATATATAGTTAAGAACTGAATTTGTGTATATGTATGTATATAAAGTGAAAAATATCGTGTACATCGTTGTTATATACAGAATATTATTACCAGTCAGAGTTTTCTATAAATGCATGACTATGTAAGCAGTATTTTTAGTTATTTTTTTCTTCTTTATTATTTATCATTCCTTTCTTTCTAATTTCTTTATTTTTTTATTTCCCCAGGAAAAAGCAACACATCTTCTGCAAGATCCACAAAACAAAACTTAGGTATTCTACTCTAAATCGCAGGATGCAAATTTCTCACAAAAGTGCTCCCAACACAATGGAAGCAATCTATATTTTAATTTTTTTACCCCTCCATTTACATTTACATTATCCTAACCAAGTTCTTCGTACACACATTCGAGTTCTAACTTATATTTCGCTTTTTAATCCTTCAGCTCTTCCTTTCAATCCTCTCCAACCCTTTACTGATAATTTTCCTTCACTTACAACAAACTTCCGTCCAGAAGCGGCATGAAAAAGCATTGAAATAAAAGCCCTTCATTAAAAACTTTTTAAATTCCAACAATATCTTTAGCATTTTAACTTTTTTCTCCTTAATTTTCTCGTTTTTTCCATTAATTAATTTACCATTTTAATGTTCACTAACATATACGTAGATGGCAGGGAGAAATTCATAGCAACTATTTATTTACTCAGCCAAATAATGGAGCACACCTCTTCGCCTCTCTTCTCTCCTTTAATCTTCAATTCTAGAACCTCTCACCAGGCCGGTCGTTACGTGACTGTGTTGTTTGCCCCCTTCTTCCACCCTCTTAACTATCCCCTCCTCTCCTCTTCCTCTTCCTCGCCCTCTTCCCCTCCCTCTCCGTTCAGTGTCTCTTCAGGTGCTACATCCGTCTATTTCTATTCCGCATATCAAAATGTAAACATAACCGCACTAATTAGTCCATCCTGTTTCTCAACTTGACAGTACAGTTAGTATTCGTTATAAAGTTAGCCTGTTCTCTCCACCAATTTTATTTTATTATTCTTATTTATTTTTGCCAACCAAAATCGTGCAGTTTAAACACGAACCTCTTCACCTAGGAAAACCACTAGTATCGATACATCGTCACACCTTCGTTCCAACGACCACGCGCTCCGAGCCGCAAACGGTGCGAGGCGTGCTGGGAGTGTCGATAGAGACCCAACTCCCCAAGGCCCCAATCCCTTAAGAAAAAAAAAAGAGGGGGGGGGGGGGGGGGGGGGCAAACTGAAAGAGTGTTAGGCTCATATACTCGCTGATCCTGTCTTAGTTACATGGATCCCACTAAGTACAGCTAATAAAGTGTAGCTTTGAGAAAATTGTGGACAGAACTGTCACGTCATAAAAAGGAAAATCAAGTGAAAAGAAATTATTATTACCACCAATAAAATCATTGAAGCTCCTTTTCTCAATTTAAGCCCAGATCAGACTACACAAATTTAGCCGGATTATGGCCCAATGGAGATGTCACAGACTGTCGCCCACTGTCCTGCTCGATTCTGCGTGGTCGGATCGCAGAATGTCGGGTCTTCGCTCCATGTCGTGTGATGTCATCAGCGATTGGAGATTTGGCATCTGCAATGCTTCACGACCACGATGCAGAAAGACTGTCAGAATTTTTCAGTCTTGTCCGCCTAGTGTGACATGTCCTGCGAAGTGTCCCCACATATCGACCAATAGAAGGACGGTTGTTTGTTTCGTGCCATTCTTGTAGTGACCACTCACAAGTAACAAGACACCGTCCGATTTTATGATACAATGTCTGTTAATTTGACAGAGTGACTGTTGTGAACGATGAAAAAAAAAATTGTGTAGTCTCATCCTGGCTTAAGGTGATTTAATCAGTCCTGACCAAACACTCCTCATGGATGTCACTTGTAAAACAACCTTGTTCAAATTTAACCATAATTCTGCTTCATAAAATGAGGCTTCTGGTCTTTATATTGCTCAAATCCAGGCCAGCACACATGCTTAAAATGTTCCAGCCTTTGCCAGAACTGGCTCAAATTCACAAACAATACTTTGCCAAAAATGACAGCCATCAGTTGGCTGATTTACCAAACAGTGAGCTGATGCCAAAAACATCTGAATGTGCTGACAACCAGCCCTTATTTCGCATCACTACCCAGGCTTGGTTGCCTTTAAAATACAGTGTAGCCAAAGTTTAATAGCTCAGAGATACATGGAAAGTTGAGGTGTGACCACTGGAAGGTTTTAAAGAGCTAGGGCAGATACAGCATTAGCCATACCAAAGAGGGCATTTAAATATAGTTGAAACTATGTGGCAGTTCCCTGGACTATTTTCTGCAAGATTGGATCACACCAGTAGTTTTTACACTCTGGTAATCCAGCTTAAGTTTATCCAAGACAGATATTTAATTAGATAAACTGCCAAGTAGTTCACAGGAGAACCCAACCGTTCTCTAAACAGTCTTCACAGGAGACTTAGATTCTGCATAACAAACCATCTAGTTCATCCGGTCAAAGAATAACCATTTGAATGCTGCCTTTGTTGTTCCCTGTAGCATAGGATAATGAACCAACCTTCGCCAAACAAAATGAGATAACGTCCCCCAAATATATTGACTCAAATACAGACATGGAGACTTACCTCATAAAAGGACCACTTCCTGAATACAAATGCTGGAATAGATTAAGGATGGGGAAAATGCCAGACTGTGCCAAATCTTAACTCTGTATCAACAACAGAAGTCCAACAACAGCCAAGCAGAACTGGTTCCGCCAGAGTAAAGTGGTACAGACATTCTAGTAAAACTTGCCTGAAAACTGGCCGGCTCTCTGGGGTTAATTGAGAATGAGGAACAGCTGTGTTGGCAGGTGTTTGAGTCATGTGACCTGGGAGAGAAGGAGGCTAACTCTGGCTGGGTTCACATTGTCCACTTGTTCACTCTCATTCACTCCAAGGTGTTTGCTGCACAGCGGTCTCAGTAGAGGATGAATGGAAACAGCTGTCCACGCATTTTGGACACCACTTGGATATTGCATTGCCACATAATTACGCACCAGATACTCGTAATTACTTTTGTCTCCTAAACAAATGGCAGAACATCTGCACTACATTTAATTCCTCTGACACCAGTGTTGCCATTTTTAGATAAGTGGTTGTAAAGGACATCATCTGCAACACTGAAATTAGTGTTCTAACACAACTATGCGTGCATGCAGTTTAATTTTTAACACATTTAAATGAGCCTGATAAGAAAGCCACAGTTTAAACTGAGGGAGAAAAGTCTGAAGTTTTGGTGATATCTTAGCAAACGTCTATAAAATCGAGCTTGTCCGGCACTGAGGAGAAGAGCCAGTTCAGACACATTACACTATCATCCCCTGGCTCGTTCAGTGGGTAAGACAATCAACTTTAACAGCAACTAGAGGGGTGAGACACGTTGCATAAGAACAGGCTATATATCAATCAGTAAACAGTTTCCTTTGACATGAATGATAGTTACAGTTCAAACATTTCAAAATGTCTTATGTACTTAAGCTGCATCATGAGTAAGTGGATTTTTTTTTTTTTTGAGAAAAAAAAGGCACAGTGAGCAAAATCAGGTGTACTGTAGAACTGCATGTGGTGGTTGGTGTCTTTGTGCTTTCTTCACTGCCAGCTCAGCTTCTTCTGGGAAGGATGTGATAGTTAGGAGAGGAAGGATGCACTTTCCTTTACTCGCTCTAAACTCCTCCACTGGTCCCACCTCCCACACTGCAAGATGAAGGGAGGATTTCCAGGTCGAGGCAGGAGACAGAACATGAGGAAGCATATATTTGCATTATGAAGCGCAGCATGACAGTGGGAAGTTCCTGAGCACATGCACTCAGAATGAGGAGCGCCACTCTGAGGGTGGTAATACCTGAGGAGGAGAGAAGAGACGGAGAAGAGAAGAGATAAGCTGCATGTAGAGAAGCACAGGAAACTCACATCAGGTCATTTGGGAAATTTGACAAGGCTGCCAAAGAACCCTAAAATCTGAAGTGTCAGGAGCAGCTATTTTAGTAATCCAACAGGATTGCTTAGGGTGATTATTGAACCAGAAGCATCAATCACTGAAACAGAATGAAATTTATCGGGGCGGGTTTGATCCTGGAGGGTTTTAGGCTGAGACCTGAGCAGTTGACAAAATTAGATGTTTAAGCAGGATGTTCTGTAGGGCTGGGACCATATGCTTTTCTCCCGATTTAGTTCTCTCACAATTTTGCCGATTTGATTTCATTTGGAATACTTTGATATTTCCAATTTTTTGAGTTTTCCACCATTCTCCGCCTTCTGTGTAAGTTTTGTCTGGAAATGGATATAACGTCATGTTACTGGATAGTCGAAGAAAAAAAAAATTTGTCCTCAGCTGAGGAAAAAGAAAAAACATTTTCCCCACCCAGCTGATTAATGTAGGCAATTTTTGTCTCCCACTCCAAATATTCTGCATACACCACTAAAAATAAATACATAAAGGGAACACTTAAACAACACATCTTAGATCCCAGTTAATGAAATATTGCAGTTGAAACTCTTTATTCATTATATAGAACAAAATGACCTAAAAACGATCAAAATTATTATCCTATGGAGGTCTGGATTCAGAACCACACATGAAATAAAAAAGGAATATCACATTGCAGGCTGATGCAACATCAATGAAAATTCATCACGACTGAGGATCAGTAGTGTGTGTGGCCCTCTACGTGCCTGTACGTATGACCTCCCAATGCTTGGCTATACTTCTGGTGATGTTCTTCTGAGGGATCGCCTCCCAGACTTGGATTAAAGCATCAGTCAACTCCTGGACTGTCTGTGGTGCAACATGGTGTTGGTGAATGGAATGAGACGTGAAGTCCTGGATGTGCAACTAGTATTTCTGCATCATTATCAAAAATAAATAATTATTATTATCAGAGAATGCACTGAACCTCATCCATGATCATTTCATAAATATATGAAGCAGCTGCAGAGTGGCTATTATGCCTCTGATAATAATAAAGTGTAGATTTTTAAAAAACTATCGCAATATGGTCTTGAATTTCTAGTTCAGATATGCAGGTCTTGTTACTTCTCTCCACTTTACCTCCAGTCACCGTACAAGGAATATTTCTTTGCCTAGATTTTTTTTCTTTAAAGAAAAAAATCCAAGCAAGGTCTCAGGATGCCGAAAAATACGTAACTGACAAGCTCATGTAAAATAAGATGCCAGGTTGAGACTCAAAAACTGACATGTTTGGAAAGAATGACAGGATAGCAACTGGAGGCTGCTATTTAATAGAAGAGTAAGGCTACCAAGCTGGGGAGAATGGAACAAACTTGTCAGAAGCATTAAAAACAGCAACAGTAGAAGAAGAGAGCAGCTGGAAATTGGTAGACTCAGGAAGTTAATGGCTGGTTTCTTTTCAGTCACTAAAAAAGTAATGCAGCATTTTGATGATGAGTGAGTATATATATATATATATATATATATATATATATATATATAAAATATGTATATAAAACTTTTTCACGATACATTTTTTCATATTGCCTAATTTCAAATTTTTAGACAATGTTTTTTAATACCGCCCTCTGTACTGAAAAAAAATGTAGAGATGAGTAAGGGTGGACACTATCACAAAAAAAAAAAAAGAATATAAAACAATTGCAATAACGATATCACTAAAGGCCACACAAGAAGTCCCAGCCACGGTAGAATCCTTCCTCTGTTTGCCCCAGCAAAAGACATACAACAAAATAAAGCCTCTGCAAATTCTATTTAATCTAATTTATTTAATTTCAATTGCCTTTTTAATTTGAATTATTTTAATAAACACTGTTTTTTGGTTGTTTGGAGCCGATACCCGCTGAGCTGCTTTGATCTACTTATGTTCCCTTGTTCACTCGTTCAGTGGAGTATCATATCATCACATTTCCCACTGATATCAAATAATATACCAGAATTATTACGATACGATACAAACGATACAATATAGCACACCCCTAAGTAGAATTATAGCATTAAATGATAAATGGACTGTATGTGTTCATGCCTTTTCCAGTCATATGCTGACCTCAAAGCGCTTTACACTACATGTCAGATTTACCCATTCACACAGACATTCACACCCTGATAGGCACGTCAGGAGGCAACATGGGGTTTATTGTCCAGCTCAAAGACACTTTAGCCTGGGAAGCCTGGAATCAATCCACCGACCCTTTGGTTGATGGACAACTGCTCTTCCACCTGAGCTGCAGCTTCTCCTTTCAGAAAAAAAAATTTGAAAATGCATTTTCAGATCACAGTATTTAATCTTAATGAATTAAATATGCAATTTGTCTTTAATATTTCTATTTTGAATGTGCATTTAAAAATGCTCTGCACATTTACACTGTAATTTATTTTAGTATTAATTGCTGAATTTGAAATGATATTTAACAAGCTTTATTTCTATTTCACAATTAATTACTCATCATCAAAATGCCGCATTTGGTTTTTCAATAACTCTCCTGGTAGGTCGCTGAGGTTATGAGAGCCTGATCCACCAAACAGAGGATTGTCAGAGTCAATGACAGACAGGGTGGCTGATAAGGGGCCAAGAAGTTACAAGGAACCTTCTTGGACCTGAGGGAACCATTAGTCGGTGTCTCTGAAAGATGTCAAGCCAAGATCCCACCGATCCTGCCTGCCGGTACAGACTGTTCACCAGCTGATTTGCTAAAGGCTCAGCAGGCTGATGGCACAGAATAGTGAAAAACTCCATGAATCTGACACATGAGATTCTTTTTTAAGAAAATTTAAAATTGTTGGCTGTATTTGGCGAGGAAGACCTTTGCACGTCTTCACACAGAAAGGTTAAAGTTTTATTCTGTTTCATTATTTACTAAACCTGCAGCAGGATGCATCCTCAGAGCATTACCATTCCTGCATCCAATCAAACAATGCTGCTGACACTACAGAAACTCTGAATAACATATGCAGGTGACATGAACTAAAAACATATGGTGGCCATTTAGCTGGAAACATTTAGTGCTGATGCAGCAGCTGTATGAGGACACCCATGTCAGGAAAACACTATCTTTACTAATTAATCATCTTGTGCCATATTTCCAAGAAACCTGGTTCGTAATGTTGTGGAGGTTCTCATTTTGAAACAGGAATATGTTAGGCTTAATGGTCGATGGGTTGGAGTGAGGCAAATAATTTAACGTTTTGCTCTTGCATTTCAGGAGGATTTTTCAGACTGGGTAATGTTGGTGTAAAGTCCTCAGAGACCAGACTGAGAGGCGTGTGGCTTCTCAGCAGGGATTCATTTTATTAGACTCTCACCATGATTATGATAATGTCAGACTGCTGTTTTGAGAAAGGGTGATTTACATTTTAGTGTAATTTGGATGTGGCAGTGTAAAATATGGGAAAGACCTTCTGCTAAAGATGGCAATCTATCATGCAGTTACAAAGAGTATGCTCTTGTGCACACACACAGAAACACAGAGATAATAGGAATAAGAAAGTTGCTCACACTACATGAGGGAACTCAGAGTTATAGGAGTATGCAAAAGTTATGGCACAATAATCAAAAATTTGAATCATCTGCAACTGGGTTTGCAGTGGTGCTGCATCAGATTTATTACCTTAATTCATGCCTGATGCTTGAAGATGGTGTGTGTGTGTGTGTGTGTGTGAGTCTGTGGGTGTCTCAGTCTTTGGTTCAGCGAAGAAGGGTCCCACTTCTCGCAGATCACTTGATGACTTCCAAGGATAAAGCTTTTTATTTGGGTTAACTGTAGCTCCACTTGGCCTCCAGTATGCAAGCATCTTTAGAGTTGAGAAATGTCTCAGATGTTCATGCCTGAATGTGTGAATGGAAGAGATGTCCAAAGGTACACTGTAGTTTTTAGTAGTAGAAGGTGAACAGATTTCCAAAAAACCTTTGGTTAATTAGTTGTAGAGCTCTTCACTCACAACCACTTTTGCTAGGTCCCCATAGTTGGTTGTTAGAGAGAATGGGATGGAAATCAGATCATACTCTATTCACTTAAGCTGGGTACACACTACAGGATTCCTGAGACCTTCATAGATGTAGAGACCACACACGTGATGATTACAAAAGACAAATCACGTAAGATTTCCCTCTTCTGATCATATAGTGTGGGGTATACAGTATGGAGAACACCCCACACTAACTGATTCGTCAGCAGAGAATCGGCTCCTACACTGTCACCATCCCAAATCTCGCAATATCAAATGAGACTTTGTGATGAGACTTCATGACACTGACGAGACTTTAGTGTAAACAAACGTAGTAAACTTTTCAGCCTCTTACATTGTGGGAAAAAAACACAAATGCATAGAAATAAACATTGTGGATAAAGTCATAAAGATAGCAGGGATGTGGGTCATATGGTCGCGAATAAAGAATGGCCACAAACAATACTGTAGATACAGTTGTGTGAGAAAGTGTTTGCCCCCTTCCTGATTTCTTTACATATTTGTCACACTTAAATGTTTCAGATCATCAAACAGGTTTAAATATTTGACAAAGATAACACAAGTAAATAGAAAATGCAGTTTTTAAATGAAGATTTTTATTCGTAAGGGGGGGGGGTTCCAAACCTCCATGGCCCTGTGTGAAAAAGTGTTTGCCCCCCCCCCCCCCCCCGTTAAAACAAATTGACTGTGGTTTATCACATCTTTGGAAAGCTGAGTTCAATTTCTCTAGCCACACCCAGGCCGGATTATTGCTGCACCTATTCTCAATTAAGAAATCACTTAAATGGGACCTGCCTGACAAAGTTAAAGGTTGAATATGGAATACGGACAGAACAGCGACATCACGTGTGTCTAGGTTGTAGTTGCAACGGCAGAAAAACAACTCCAGCCGCTGGGATGCCAGGCTCGCTGCTGATACGCAAGTGACCAACAGCCTGCAGCATGTTTAACAAGTAACGCAGAGGAGTTTATAACTGACAGCTAACGTTAGCCATGTTAGCAAACAAGCTAGCTTACCGATCCAGCAGGAAAGTCGCCATTTCAGTGTTTTACTCCGTGGAAAACGTTTATGTGGGTCCATTTAGTGAAGTCTTCACCTAAATTTACTCCAGGTTTTGCTCTTCTCAGGTCACTCCTCCTCAGAAACAGATAACAATATCTCCAGGGCTCTGAAGCAGCTGCTTCACTGGTCGTCTCTACGGTTTTCCCCTGTACAAGCCTGACTATGACCGAAATATTGTTTCCACACAGAGATCGTATATGGCAACCCGCAATGGCGGCGTGTATTGGCTTATAGACGTAAATAAAATGCCATTATCGAACCCGTAAAAAATTATTTTATAATTATTTTTAGGCTAAATATAATTTTTCTGGGAAATGTTGTACTTTCATTCTGTACACCCCCAAACGACCTGTGGAGGTATTATTTTTGAAAAAATATAGCTTTTAATAAAAATGTTCCATATTCAACCTTTAAGTAGATCAAAATGATCCTCAAAAACTATACATCATGCTGCGATCCAAAGAAATTCAGGAAAAAAATGAGAAACAAAGTAATTGAGATCTATTAGTCTGGAAAAGGTTACAAAGCCATTTCTAAAGCTTTGCAACTCCAGTGAACCACATTGAGAGCCATTATCCACAAATGGCAAAAGAATTGGAGCAGTGGTGAACCTTTCCTGGCCGGCCGACCAAAATTACCCCAAGAGCACAGCGACGACTCATCCAAGAGGTCACAAAAGACCCCAGAACAGCATCCAAAGAACTGCAGGCCTCACTTGCCTCAATTAAGGTCAGTATTCATGACTCCACCATAAGAAAGAGACTGGGCAAAAATGGCCTGCATGGCAGAGTTCCAAGATGAAAAACCACTGCTGAGCAAAAAGAACTTAAAGGCTCGTCTCAGTTTAGCCAAAAAGCATCTTGATGATATCCAAGACTTTTGGGAAAATACTCTGTGGACTGACAAGACAAAAGTTTAACTTTTTGGAAGGTGTAGGTCCCATTACATCTGGCGTCAAAGTAACACGGCATTTCAGAAAAGGAACATCATACCAAAAATAAAATAGGGTGGTGGTAGTGTGATGGTCTGGGGCTGTTTTGCTGCTTCAGGACCTGGAAGACTTGTCATGGAGCCATGAATTCTGCTGTCTACCAAAAAATCCTGAAGGAGAATGTCCGGCCATCTGTTCATGACCTCAAGCTGAAGCACACTTGGGTTCTGCAGCAGGACAATGATCCAAAATACACCAGCAAGTCCACCTCTGAATGGCTTAAGAACAACAAAATGAAGACTTTGGAGTGGCCTAGTCAAAGTCCCGACCTGAATCCAATAGGCTTTATGCACAGCTCCAGTACTTCCTGAACTTAGTACTGCACCTTTGTTTCCTGTCTTTCATGATTGGATGAACTGATTAATCCAGCTGTGTCTGATCTAAGCAAATGGTCAGACACACCTGGATTAATCAGCTCATCCAATCTTGAAAGACAGAAAACAAAGGTGCAGTATTAAGTTCAGGAAGTAGTGGAGCTGTGCATAAAGCCCATTGAGATGCTGTGGCATGACCTTAAAAAGGCGGTTCATGCTGGAAAACCCTCCAATGTGGCTAAATTACAACAATTCTGCAAAGATGAGTGGAACAAAATTCCTCCACAGCGCTGTAAAAGACTCATTGCCAGTTATCAGTTATCATTGCAGTTGTTGTTGCTAAGGGTGGCCCAACCAGTAATAAGGTTTAAGGGGCAATTACTTTTTCACACAAGGCCATGAAGGTTTGGATCCCCCCCCCACCGAAAATAAAAATCTTCATTTAAAAACTGCATTTTGTGTTTACTTGTGTTATCTTTGTCTAATATTTAAATTTGTTTGATGATCTGAAACATTAAAGTGTGACAAACATGCAAAAAAAAAAAAAAAAAAAATCAGGAAGGGAGCAAACACTTTTTCACACAACTATCTTGGAGAGCAGGGCTGTGAGCTAAGGCTGTGTGCTCTGTGTTTGTTTTTACTTCCTTTTCCATCTGTCAGCTGTTAGTCAGCTGTTAGCTCTTGCATCTTCATTGGCTGTTGTTTCGGGTGCCTACAGGAGATTTCCCAATGAGAGCAGCGTTTTTGATTTTGCACAGCTGTGAACACTGTGCGTGTTCGGGTCCTCTCGGAACACCACACACACCAGGATTTCTAATCGCAAATATTAAACATCTTCATTATCTACGATCTCTCCTTCCAAGGCCTTTTGAGCGGAAAATCACTCTTAACAATCATCAGACCATGGGAAGATCAGATGTGATGTTTTTTGCAAACATTTTGCAGACCTTTGCTGGCTTTGATCGTAAGGGGAAGATTGGGACATAAATCAGGCTGATTTTGTTGTAGTGTGTACCTGCCTTTAGCTGTCTGCAGTAACATTTAGATTTGTGCCCAAACTTATGCATCTCACTGACCAACAAGCACTCACACCTGTGTGCATTTTATCTAGAGGACTGAGATTCAAAATGACACACAAAAACCTGAGGGAGAAATATTTAGCCCTGTTGTACGCTCCCAAGTACAGCGTACAGCTCAGATTAAACCTGAAAGCTTTAATTCTTCCGGACACCCACAGTTAAGATAAAAAGCCACTAATGGCTTATTTGTCAAGCTGCTACATAACATCTTAGTGTTTGGTAAAGCAGAGTTAAAGCCAAATTACCATTAGAACAAAAGCACAGTGCTTCATTTAATTATGGGTAACAGGACACAATAACCTTTACAGATTGTTGTTGTTTTACTTTGAACTGAATCAGCCAAAGTCCTCCCAGTGCATTTAAGGTCAAAACCTTGTAATTTTATAAAGACAAAGAGAGCAAACACCTGGTAATTATGAAAAGAAAAAAATGTGGTTATGTATTTTCACTTACTGATGTTCTCAAAACATGTTACACAGTTTTCTGCTCACGCTTTTAAATGAATAAAACAATTGTGGTTTAATCCGTCTTTTTGTTGACACCTATACTTGAAAACACACCAATCTCCATCACTGTCAAATGTGGAGGCAGTTGGTGCTGCAGGACCAGAGCAAACAGATACACATAATTAAGGGTAGTGTCCCTTCCTAACTCCAACCAAACACCAGAGAGAAGCTTCTCATGATCTGCCAAACCAGAAGCCAGATGATTAAAATTCTTTGTTGTTTCATGGCTAAAGCAGAAATGTGCTTTTGCATTCTTTTTGCATTCTTTTCTTCATAATTCTGTGTTGTGGTTCATTTTTTAAATCTTGGTCATTATGAGCACCCAAGCCTATTTTCCACTCTCATTTTAGGCCATGATGAGAGAGGCCTTCATATAACAAACCAAAAAACAAAACAAGAAATGATCAACTCTGAGTACAGATTGATTGATGCTACATAAGGAAAATGGAAAGAATTGGATTACCCATGAAAGGCAAACAGTGCAACAGCATTAGAGCTACAACAAATTTAGTTCTTGTTGAAGCCTAAAGCAACATGAGTCAACTGTCGCATTTATTTTATCTAATTATTATTATTGCTATTTGCCTCTTTTTCGAATTTTTACAGTTTTGGGCCACCAGTGGTCTTTCAAAGAGTTACCAGACAAGAAGAGAAAAAGGGGGCTGACATGCAACTAAATTAGGTGTAAACCATATTATTCAAAGAAAAAAAAAAGATTTGGCATTTTTCATCTTTGATTTTGTTTAGAATTTTCTTTAAACATCAAGTGGACTTTATCCTGGTTTATCTTTCAGTTATGTTTCTGCCATTTCCTCTAAACCTATTTTTAGGGGCTAATCTTACAGTATGTCCATAAAGTCATCAGCTTTGGCTTGTGGGTTGCCAATAACAGTTTTTAAGTATAAGCCTAATTACCAAAAAAGCTAATCATTTTTCAAATACTTGTCTTATGCAGACACATAACTTAGAAAGAAAGCTAACTAACATTTGCTGAACAAATTAGCTTCGCCAAAGGAAGCTTTATGGAGGATAATGGCTCTCCTTGAAACTTGATCTTTGTTCTTTATTGTGGATGCTAACTTACAGGTGACACAAGGGCAGGGTGCATGTGAAGAGAAGAGAGAAGGAGGCAATGAAAAGAGGAAAAAATGAAACAGAGATGCAAAAGGCAACTGTTAGAACCGCACAACCAAAAAAGTGGCTCCACCAGCAACTTAAATTAAAGGCTTCTGAAAGAAAACAAACATACAATCAGCACCTACAAGAGGACAAACAGAGGAAAAACTCAAATAAGAGCAACATATATTTATCAGTATACCAAAAATACTATAATGACAATAAAGTTGTCCTCTGAAAAGTGGGGGTGGTGGTAGGCCAACCCCCCCCCCCCCAAAAAAAAAAAATGAAAAATGAAAAAAAGAAAAGAAGAGAAAAGAAAAGAAAAGAAATGGGGAAAAAAGGGGAGCAACATCAATAACAGTACCAACAATCAGACTGAAAAAAGCAGAACTGTAGCCGTTGGTATTATACCTACACAGAAAAAAGATTGACCTGGATGTTCCTGATGACTTCCATCATTACTGACAAGGAGATCCCACTGGAGACTTTTTTCTAACTGTCACATTGGAGGAGGCCCCAGCATGGTCTGGGTACATTTTCCTTCAATGGAAAGATGGAGCTTCAGGTTGTGCAAGGACTTCAAACTGCTGCTGGCTATGCTGAGATGTGCAGTGAGCATCCCTCTTGACTGACGACCCTCGCCTGTGTGGTAATGGCTGGCTCTTTCAAAAGGACAACGCTGCACTGTGCAGCACACAAAACTAAGGACGCCTTCCAGGAGAGCGATGTCAATCCTGCATGTTTCCCTGATTTAAATCCCACTGGGAATGTATGGCAATGGAAAATTACAAGAATGGGCATCAGTTCTAGACAGTAGATGCCCTTGGTGAAGGCATCTTCACCACATGAAACAACATTCCCACCACCCTCCTGGACACACCAATATCAAGCATGCCTGAATTAATTTTTGGTGTCAAAGAATGGTGGAGCTACTTTTCATGTACACAACAGTGCTCACCATTGAGTCCTTTAAAAAAAAAAAAAAAAAAAAAAGCATTTTTTCTTTTTAAAGGGGATAAAAATCCAAACCCACATGGCCCTGTGTGATAAAGGGATTCCCCACTTAATCTAATAACTGGTTGGGCCACCCTTTGCAACAACTGCTTTTCAACTGCAATGAGCAACCCCTTGGAGGATTTTTGGTCCATCTCTTTCAAATTTTTAATTTACCACATTGGGTTTTCCAGCATGAACCGCCTTTTTAAGGTCATGCCACAGCATCTCAATCGGATTCAGGTTGGGACTTTGACTAGGCCACTCCAAAATCTTCATTTTGTTTTTCTTCAGCCATTCAGAGGTGGACTTGCTGGTGTGTTCTGGATCACTGTTCTGCTGCAGAACCCAAGTGCGCTTCAACTTGAGGTCACCAACAGATGGCCAGACATTCTCCTTCAGGATTTTTTGGTAGACAGCAGAATTCATGGTTCCATTTACCACAGCAAGTCTTCCAGGTCCTGAAGCAGCAAAACAGCCCCAGACCATCACACTACCACCACCCTTTACTGTTGGTATAATGTTCCTTTTCTGAAATGCCGTGTTACTTTTACGTCAGATGTAATGGGAGCTACTAGACTGGTACACCAGCCTGACCATGTATGAAATACATGGCAAGTCAATCTGGGCTCCTCCACTGGGGACATTAACAGGAAAGTAAAACTCCTCCAACGTCTCCACTGAGACGAACTGAAACGAGCCTCTATGTTCTTTTTGGATGGAGGTTTGGAGGTTGGATGGATCCCCCCCCCCCCCCCCCCCCCCCCCCCACACACACACACACACACACACACACACACACACGCACACACACACACACACACACACCCACACACACTTACTACTGAAAATCTTCATTTAAAAACTGGATTTTATGTTTACTTGTGTTCTCTTTGTCTCACATTTAAATTTTTTTGATAAGTGTGACAAACATGCAAAAAAATAAGAAATCAGGAAGGGAGCAAACAATTTTTCACACAACTGTATGTCTTTATGTATGTTTGGAATCGATCCATTTTAGAGGAAAGTCAGCATGTACATGTACTATCACCTGTATGGAAAGGTGAGATCTATGACTGGAAATACAGTTTTATTTTCAGCTTAGTGTATCAATAATTCTTTAAATGCTGCAAAACTGTTATGTGTATCATAAAATAATGGAGGAAATAAGCAAATGCACACAAGACCAACACACATAAGTAGACTGGAGTATAGAATGGAGGTGAGTAATCTTGCCAAAGGGAATATCTGCAAAACAACGCTGAGTCATTCACCAGATCACACACACACCCACGCAGACACACACACACACACATACCTCCTCCCTATTCCTATCCCACAGCCTCACAGTTCAGACAATGTCATGTAAGTCGGTTGTCTAAGACAGAGCCCATAACATGCTTGACATGTTCACCCAACTTTGACCCTTAACACATCTCTTGCCCCGTCTGTCGCTTTAAGTGTTTTCTGCATCAGTGCACATTAAATATTGAAATATAGAGGTGGTGCATTGCTTTGAAATGAGCCAACACTGCAAAAAATCTAACCTTAGTTTGTTGGGATGAAAAAGTGCTTTAAGACTTGAAATTCTAAGTTTTACTCATTAGGTGTAGTCATTTAAGTTAGTCTGACAAACCCATGTACTTTGGTTGTGTGCTTGAACACTATTTAGTGAGTTGTCAGCACTTATGTGTTTAAGTTGGAGTTCATCACAGCATGCCAGAGTGCTGCTAACATTTGTGATTTTGTTCTGAAAGGTGGGAAAGTAAACTTATGAAGTTGGCTTTGGAGACTCAGTCTTCACTTTGGAGTCTCAGTGCGTTCCAGTTGTCTTGGAACTTGTTTTTCTTAGGTAAATTTCCGAGGAAGTGACGTCATGAGCTCATTTTTCCGAGATGCGAGCTCGTAATTTGCAGGAGACCCAGAGATTGTCGATTTAAAGATGGCTGCATCCAGCACCATTGTTGTGTTTATTAAACTTGTATATAAGATATTTTTTGTTCAAAAGTTTCAAGTGTAAACAGCACCGAGTTGTTATTTTTTAATTTTATGGTGTCTCAGTGATCTTTTTTTCTTTCAAACGCAGCGTGAATATGTGTTGTTTAATAAACACACACACTGAAATTGGCTGTTGTTGTCATTTCTATTTTTTTCCCAAAGTTGGTGGAACTGGAACGCCAAATACCTGGTAATGAGTCAGTCTCTCACTCTTAACCCTAATTTTGTTTGAATATAAACTTGTTAGTGAAGTTTAATTTCATGTTTTGTATAAGCAGTGTGTCATTGCTACAGTAAATCCATCAAGTTGTTTCAAATACTTTTTAACGTTGTGCAATGCAAAAATATTGACTAGCAAAGATAATTGAACATATTAAGTTTCTGTAAGAGGGGGCGGGGCTATTTACAAAAGGCAATGCATCTGGACCTCAAAAGCTCATGGGAAATGCAAATTCAGCAGGAATTGAACTTTTTATGGTTTTATAAATGTGAGTTCTGCTGTTGTGTTTGTTCAATTCTAATGTTAAAGTTGGCACCATGAATGTGAAAGACGGTGCAAGGAGATAAACTCACCACCATAGACTGATATATGTTAGAAACAAGCAGAGATAGAGCTAAATGACTGTTGAGGTAATTCTACTGTCTTTGACTCTTTGCATCCGTTCTGATGTGTTCTTTACTGAAGTATGTGTCATGAACTCATCTGAGTGTTGCTTTCATTAGACAAACTATAAAGCTAGTTGAAGACTGAAAATTTCATGATAGTTGGTAAGAAAAACATGGGATCAAAAGTTGGTAAAAAGGGAGATTTTAAGTTACTGCAACTTGCACTTGAGTTAGAAAGAGTCAAGATTCTGCCATAGTTTAAATTTTGAAGCATCTACAACTTATACTGTAAGTCAAAAATTATACTGTTCAGTCAGAAAAACTTGGAATTGAGGGCTAGGCAAACTCAAAAGCATAACTGAAAATGTTGAGTTTAGGTGCCTAATGTAAATTTTCCTGAGGTTTCTTGCCTTAAAATCTTAAAGGAGAACTCAGTAACTTTTTCCACCTCAATAAATGCTTTTCGGACTCCCTGTGGGGCTAAACAAAAAGTTTACGGAGTGATTTGATGTCCCCCCCCCCCCCCCCCCCCCCATCGGTGTCTCTGGCCTGCGAGCAGCACTTGCAAGTCTGCCTGAGCCGACCCGACACAGAACTCGTCTGTGTGCTGTGAGGGTGTAGGGGGTACAAACTTTATGACAGTGAAAGGACCCTACTAGGGGAGCCCCGAGCTGAAGTTACTGAGTTCTGCTTTAAGTTCTCCCAATTTTTTCTGTTTTTACAGTGAATTTACATATTGGACCAAAGTGATGAAACTGACCCTAAACACAAGTTCATAATAAGTTCAAAACTCAAGCTGTAATTAAAAAAAAAATGGACTCAACAAATAGCAGGGCAAACCAATGTAATGATACTTTCAGAGCAGCATGATATTGGCCATTTCACATCGCCTCCAATAACTTAATTAAATACAATTGTCACTTGATAATTTTGCCCACATAATTCAAACAGGACTGAACACCAGAAACTCTGAAACCCTTTCTGGCCAACATAAGGTCTTGGCTGGAAATAGTTCAGTACTGGCTGCAAATCTTAAATAAATGGCTCCGCATTTCAGTTACCGTAAATTCCAGGCTGTAAGCTGTTATTTTTTCACATGCTTTGAACACTGTGGCATGAACAATGATGCTGCTAATTGATTGATGTTATGGGCAAATGAGCTTTATGTAGAAAATCGGGAACACCCTACACATCAAACTTGCCCACAAACTGCGTTAAAACTGCTTCTGTGTGAGGGATCTGGATTTGGCAGTTACTGGCCAGAAAGGTTGATCTAGAGCAGCACAAAAACATCTGTGCCTTTATACTATGGAGATGAGCAAAGCCTTGAAGTTGGAATTTCAGGATCAGACGTCCAGAAGAAAAGTTAGGGCCAGTCTGTCCATCTGTGCCACCCTGTCATAATATAATGCTGTATTTATATCTCAATGAGTAGGATGAAATGTCAAAACACCGGCCAGAAGCGCTGGATGGAGCTACAGTACTGTGCGTAAGCTTGGAATCAGTGTTCAACTGTGAGACATTGAAGACGGCAGCATGAAGATTTCTCCTTTTTTTTTTTTTAACCAGCGCAGCCCTGTTATCGGCGCTGTTCAGAAAAAATAAAAAAAAATTATGATCGGTAGCCTATATATCTCATATTACACTGTGGATACCTGCAACCTCTTGACAAATGTGCAGCGGCCTGTATATGTACCTAACTTTCTAGTGAATGCGCTTTGTATCAGGGCTGCCACTAACAAATATTTTGATAATCGACTAGTCACCGATTATTTTGGCATTTAGTCGACTAATCAGATCATACAAAAATTGTAACATATTTACAGTACAAATCAAAAATTTGGTCTCATTGAATCAGATGGAAAAACATGTTCAAACTTTTGACTGGCATTATGTGTGTTTATTTATGCCAATATACAATTCAAGAAAAGCTGACCCCAATAGCTATGACCACGTACGTGCAGCAAGGACAGAAAGGCAGCGGAAGGTACACAGTGGCAATTTTGAGAGGAAAAACAAAGCTTAAAAACAATAAACGTTTAGTCAATTATGAAATTAAACGCCAACTACTTTGATAGTCAACATAATCATGATTAATCGGCTAATCATGGCAGCCCTATTTTGTATTCAAGTGCTCTCAATAGTATAGAAAGTTCGGTAGCTACAACACCATCATAGATGAACACAGGCATGGGTGGCGCTGAATTGTCCTTCCTCATGTGGCCAACATGCCCAAGGGTAACATGCCTACTTAACCCTGTGTCACCTTTGAAGTGCTCAATGGTGTAAGAGTCACTTTTAAGTCGCTTTTGATAAAAGCATTAATAAATGTAATGTAAATGATGACTATGACATCTATCTATTCTGTACACCCACTTTGTTCTGGTCAGGGTCACGAAAGGCTGGAGGCTGTCCAAACTGACATGAGGCATCAGACAAGAAGCAGGGTGTACCCTGGACAGGCTGCCAGTCCATCACAGGAGCTCAAAGAGAGACAGATAACCATGCTCCACTTGACCTAACATGAATGCTTTTTGACTGTGAAAGGAAGCACAAACATCAGAGGAAAACCCATGCATGCACATGGAGGACATGTATGCCCCACACAGAAAGGACAAGCTGACATTCAGACAATAAACATTCTTAGTCTAATGCAACAGTGCAAACCATTACACAACTTCACTGCCCATGAATATAGAAATCACATACAAAGATGAATTTAGACTTTTTTTTTTTATAAACTTGAATGGTGTTTGACAGTTCTAAACATGTATTATCATTGCCACGTGTTTAGTACGCTCTAATACATATCCTCAGATACGGGCAGATTTTCTGCTGCAGCCTCATTCTACTGGCGCCTGCTGCACAAAACCAAGACAAGAGATGGATATTTTAGTCATCCTGGCTCAACTCATCTGTGATCAAATTGCACAAAACTGGGATAGTGGAAAGCAAGATATGTCATGGAAGTTACTATGGAGATTTATTCTGTGGAGCTAACCTGCTCCAGACCAGGATAAGTTCCACAATCTATTTTATCTCATCCCTTATTACAGTCACACTGACTGCAAATGAAAACCAGTGTTTATTCCATCGCCGGCTGCGCAATAATATCATGTTTAATTTGACCCATTGTCATTATCTAAACATGTGTGATCATTAATTGCAATCGTTTATTTTGGTACATTGTAGATAATTTTGCAGTCATGAAATAATTGACACTTTCCAATAGACTAAAATGCATACTGTATTTCGTATAAATAGTAACATGAGTGACATGGGTCACATGATGTTCCTATTGAATAAGACTAAATAAAAGCATAAACCTTGAGCTTTGTTTAAAAGTGAATTCACACAGACGAGCGTCTCCTACTTGTTTAGAGACTGTCCTCCAGAATTAGGGTCACGTGTTAATGCAGGTAATTATATTCATGGTTTTACAAGAACATTGGATATGTACTGGTAATGGAGTAGTAATAGGTAATAGTATCTCTAGCTCTTGTTCACGAATGATGGAAGAATTGAACGGTAGATCGACAGGCAGATCGGTGAAAAGTGAGCAGAGCCAGAGGGCGAAGGTCTTGATTTACAGGTCAATTTATGTTCCTACCCTCACCTGTTGACCACAGGTGAGGGTAGGAACATAAATTGACATACATAAAGTGGCTGAAAGAACAAAATTGCGGGTACAAGTGGCCCAAATTAGTTTCCTCAGCAGGGTGGTTGGGTTTTCCCTCAGCGATAGGGTGAGAAGCCTGGTCATCTGTGAGAGGCTCAAAGTAGAGTCCCTGCTTCTCCGCATTGAGAGGAGCCAGGTGAGGTGCCTCAGGCACATCAGGATGCCCCCTGGATGCCTCCCTGGTGAGGTGTTCCGGGCACATCCCACTGAGATAAGACCCCCACGGAAAACCTAGGAAATGCTGGAGGGACTACGTCTCTCACCTGGCCTGGGAACATCTTAGGATCCTCCTGGATGAGCTGGATGTGGCCGGAGAAAGGGAAGTCTGGGCTTCCATGCTCAAGGCCCATTTATGCTCCCTATCATACGTAAATAGCGACATCTGTTCCAAACATCACCATGCATCACTGCCCTCATGCTTCCATGCACGTTTCACGTTGCCATGGTTGTTGAGCCAGTTCATCCACTAATCAACAGTGGTGAGTTCAGAGTTAACTAACCTGACCTGAGATCAGTTTCAAACTCCGGTTGGTATATTGGAACACTATGAAGTTGTTTACAATCACTCAACATGCCCGACACATTCACACAGCCTTTCTTATAAAACTACAACCATATATCTGTTTTCTTATCCTTCTTTTTCCCTGCTTTTTGCCCTACCATTTCCCCTCTCCTTCTCTGTTTTTTACTTTCGGTATTTGAATTTCGTGAAACACCCTACAGTTAACCTGTAGTTTCCAGTGGTATTACTTCGTGTTCTGTGTGGAATGACAGATCAGCAATGAGGCTGAAAATGCACCAAATTATGCACGTGACCGAAGCAGGACACAGACGAAACAGACGGTCCGTCTTCTGTCAGTGGGCCTTTAGGCAGCCCCCACAACCCCACATCTGATGCGAGACGTTAGTCCAAACTGCGACTGCTGTTGCCTCCGCCGAGGAGGTAATGTTGTTTTCGGTAGCGTTGGTTTGTCTGTTTGTCCGTCTGACAGCAACTTTACGGAAAAAGTACAGGACGGATTGACCTGAAATGATCACCAGCCGTGTGCCTCAGCCCAAGGACGAACCCATTAAATTTTGGTGGTGACCCGGATCACCTTCTGGATCCAGGACTGTTTTGAAGCATTCTTGATCATTGTGAGAATGGCCATGTTGGAAAGGCTGTTAATGAGGCGTGAGTGCCCCCTTGTGGCAGACGTGTGCAGCTGCACATGATGTCAGGATGCAGAAATGAAACTTATGAGCAGCAGTGAGCACGAGGAGAGAAAACTGTTGGACAGACTTCTAGCCAGTTGAATATGGTGAACTGTGTGCGTCTGTGCAGAACTGGAGGTAACGAATTGTATTTCTGCCTGAACAGGATGTTTATTTAGACTTTAATGTTATTTACAATAGCTGATTTGCTCATTCTGAAGTGTTCCTCCATTCACCATGTGCCTTTTTATGCTATTAAGCTAGCTGACCTGTTACATACCACTGTAACTGTTCGCCTTGGATACATATGCATGTTTAGTCCAAACTGTAAGGGATTTATTAGTAATAATTAACACTTTGAATTGAATGTGTTTATTTGCCGAATGAATGTTCCTCATGGCTTTGTATTTCTGTGTTTATAGACCACACTCACATCCATCCAGGCATTCACCTTAACTAGCCCTGGAATTCCTCACCTGTAAGCCTGTTGTTTGTTGCATCACTGTGCTGTTGTGATTAAGAGTGACCAGTAAAGACAGTTAACAGTACAAGCAAGTCCTGTGCGTTCTGACCGACACCCCATGGTGAACATCAAACCTCCATACCATTGCCTAAACAGTCTTACATGAACATCCCCCTAATAAGCCAATTTTTTTTTCTTTTTCCATATAACTCCATACAAATGGCCCAAGTGTTTGGTAAAAAATTACAAGAAAGGATCTCAATGAGTTCTATAATGTTTTAAAAGTTGATCCGGATCCAGAGAAAATTCTGGATTCTATGATCCAGAACACAAAAAATAAGGGAGTCGAGCTGCTTGGCGGAGGTCTGCGCTCTCCGAGTGCTTTCCTAGTTTTTAATTTGTCTTGTTAATCCCTAAATAGAAAAAAAAAATGATAATAAACTTTTGCTTGTTTGGATTATGTATTTACTTTAAATCACATGATATTGCTAAATAAACTTCTATCTTGTGTGCAAGAAACATACAAAAAAAAGCTCCGAAAAAGCACATTTCTGCTTTCAACCAGTATTTTCAAACATTTAAAGTAAATAAAGAATAATATGCTACATAAATGATAGACAATCACGACAGGAGACTATTTATTAAAGCATGGGATGTGTGAGAAGCCAAAAATGCAAAGCGCAGGAAACAAAAGTAATCCCACTAAGAACAAAGGGAGCCCATGAGAAAAATCAGTCGGCTTATTGAAAGGTTGTCCTTGCAGAGCTGAAAAGGTTTCTGCAGGGCAGCGATGATCAGACTGACGAACTGGATTAGTCTGAAATGTCAGGAGGGGGAAAACTGTAACAGAGGTGAAATAAAAGAGGGGAGAGTATCAGACATCAGCTGTGGGGACCAACCAGCCTGCAGTCGGCTGTGTCCTTAAATACCGACAGAGACCACACATAAATACACACACATGCACACACAAGTATGCGTGCAATGTACACTCATCCTTTTCCCTTCTCCTTGGAGGAAAGCTGCCAAGGCATGCAGCTGGTCAGCAGACATCCAACCATACATTTAAGACCAGACATAAAAGCATATCAGCTATATGACTCAGCAGGCTTCGGCTTCGGACTGACAGCACAGTCACCAGGGTCATTTAAGTGCATCCGACCGGGTGGTGAGAATAAATTATGTTTTAAGGATTTAACTTTCTTCTAGGTGAGACGACAAACAGAAATAGCAACAGTTATTTTCCATGTCCTTCTGCTTTACACCACAGCTATGTGATCAACAGAAGGTTTATTCTTCTTAAAACAACACTGTGGTCACATCCCCACACAGGGGTCTCCACACATTACATCACAGTAAGAGGTGTCTACCTTTCTTTGTGAAGAAGCTATATTTTACCATAATGATGTAGATCTTGCACTCAGTTTTAACTGTCATACACCATGTGAGCATAAAAATTAAATAGTTGTTTACTTTTGTACTAATATGTGGTTTCCTTGCATTTTAAAATGTTCTTAACATGATGATGTTGTGTGTCGATGACCAGGAAAGAACAGTCAAGTCCACCATTTCTCTCTCTCACACCTGCAGCCATTCTTCTGTTATTGGGGACAGCCTAAAATAAGGAAACTATTTTTGGGGGGGGTTAGGAGGGGGCTGTACTAGAAAAAAAAAATAGCCCTGGGCTCCTCTGTTTTTCCTCTTCTCCTTCCTTTCTCCTCTCGTCTCCTTTCCAGTAGCCCTGGGCTCCAGTAAAAACAGAGCAGTGCAAAACAAAATGGCTCTAATGTTCTACGTGCAACGCAGAACAAGCATGTCATGTACAGTACAACATCCTGATGCAGTAACACAGAAAAGATTTTATCAGTAAAGCAGATTAGACCAGATCCAGCATATTAACATCAGCATTGTTTTTTCCATCATCGTTTATAGATTTGCATAAGCATTGTTTTTTCCATTATTTACCAAATAAATATTACACTTAATAGAGTAAATATATATATATATATATATATATATATATATATATATATATATATATATATATATATATATATATATATATATACATATGTATATATATATATATATATATATATATATATATATTATTAGCAAAATTGCATTTTATTTTTTTTACAATTTCAAAAGACCTAATTAATTACTGTTTTAGTATTCAAACATTTGCTTGAAGATGCAATTACAAATATATAAAATAAGATTAGCAAACTGCTGAGATGTGATTCTCTGATGTAATAATTGGTGTTGGGGCATAGAGGGTCACGTTAAGCTGCTATTATGCTGGCTGCAACAAAGTGCCACTGGACTCACTGCAGTCTTTTAAACAGATGGGCATCAGTGCTGCAAAAATGGCACCGTACTGCAGGAACAGCACTAGAGGGAAACTAGCAGGGAGTGCATTATGGGGGGATAAATGTAACTACGCCAAAGGTGGGCCATGCATCTGGTACCTGGGCCTTCAGTGGGCCCTTCCCCGACTTAAATCTACTTCCTAATAGGGCTGCTATTATTATTTTGATTGAAATTGAGACCTCTATTTAAAATGATAACAACTTTAACGTGAAATTATTGAAAGTTAACAGTGGCTTTTAAAAAATCTTAACCTTTGGATGTCAGACATTTTAGAAATCATACTCATTTTTCCAGTTTCTCTAATATTTGATAAAATTTTTTATTTATTATCAAATAATGGGGGACTGGAAAATTATGTGCCTAATGGCTACAGTGGCCGTGATGTCCCTGCTTCGTCCTTCCTCTGCACAGTCTTCCTGCCATTCAGCCTACAGTTTTACAACCGGTGGTAGCTTTGATTCTGTTTGCATGAACAAGTCCCGCTCGTAGCACGGAGCTATGACACAAAGCATCAACAGCCAATATGAGTTACATCTAACGCATGCAGCAGCCTTTTGATCCAGAAGTTATCTTCTCTGAAAGAAGCTGTGATGCTGAACTGAATGTAGCTACAGTAATAAAGCAATTATATTTTAAATAAAGTATAATCTTGGATGCTGTCTGCGATGTTAGATCTCTGTACCAGCAGCTGACACAACAGTGGAATGCGCTGCTTTCCACTGTTGCTTCAGGATTTTTGTGTTGGCAGATTTGCCCAGGACTTTTTTATGGCTAAGTTTATAGATCGCTTCCTTTGGGTTACTTGGATTTCCATGATGAGTTGGCTTAAAACCAAAGATGCAATATGCACCCAGTGGGCTGTTAGCCCAGCTAGCCATCTGACCAACATGTAAACAGTTTTGAGCAGACACTGCGTGCTGCTGTTGCTGCTACTGGGAACTTGTGCAGCAGCAGCAGCTCAGTCGCATCACATCTGACATCTTCTTGAAACATCTCAGTTAGCGTTAGACTTTCAGATAGTAATACTAGACAAATATCTGCTTAATTTACGAGTCTACAGCAGGGCGCTGTGCAAGGGGTGCTGGATTTGCGATTTACAACAGAAAACAGCCCGAGAGTAAACTGCAAATGAGCAAAATAATCTGATCATTTTGTTTTATGATAGTTGAAAACCCAGACTAAACTGCAATTAAAGGAATAGTTCACCCACAGAATGATGTAGCTTTTTTTTTCCACTTACCCTCATGGTGAGCAAGACTCTGGAGCCCTTTTTTAATATGTCAAATGCAGCCGGAGATCAGAAAGGCTTCTTGTTTTCCCCCAACTTTCATATAATGGAGTTTGATTGTGCCTGAGCCAAAAAGGTCCATAAAAGTCCACAAAAACTTGTCAATATTCCTCCATACTGCTTGTCCAATGTAATCCAAGGGTCCTGAGTGGGTGGCGTCCAGAATTTACTCGAAACAACATCATTTACTATATTTTTAGAGCCTAAACAGTAGTGCATTGGTGACAAGATACTTATTTTCTGGTCCCAGTCATTCTCTGTCCTGGATTCCATATATGTTGGTTGTGGATTTAAATGAAAATTTATGATGCGAATGTGGCAAAGTACACAATGAGAGTCCAGGTGGGATTAAATCCCCTGACTCCCAGGTGAGAGTCATGTGTGCTTACCAGTCAGCCACAACAAAGTAAAAATAAAATACTGAAAAGAACTTTGATTATTTAAGTTTCTGCTTGAACAGTGGTGTCGCAAGCTGATTTTCCCGGGGCTTCAGCCCCGGATGTTTTGAGTCTAGCCCCTGGTATGAATTTACTGTTTAACCACCTTTTCCTGAAAAAAAAATCCGATGAAAATCTAAATGGCCCTGCTTTCTACCAGCACTTGAACGCACCATGACTGTGCCAAGGTCCAGCCAACTCCCGTTAGTGTGGTGTGTGCGTGAGCATGTGTGTGAAGTCTGACGTCCCATAAGCCCCCGTCTTTGATCTCAGATGAAGCTAACGTAAGTTTGTCAGCTCCGTGTGCGCATGTGCAGAGGAGAGCAGCACTCAAATTAAAGTATCAGCAGATGATGAGAGCGGAGATGGACAGAAAATCTGAGAGAAAGTAGCAGTTACATCCTCAGCTTTTCAGCAGGAAAGTAAAAGGTAAAATATCACAGTGTTGACGCTTATTTTCTCCTTAAAAACAATATGAAAAAGTCAACATGAAACCCCCCGACATAAAAAACGAGGCTGAAGTTAGCAGCAACTCCTTCCCAGCTTCTGTTTTGATTTTGGCCTAAAGGGCAATTCCACTCAAATAATTTTCTACTGACAACATTTAACGAGGTCCTGTGTAAAAACTACAATACGAAGACTTTTCAAACCTGGACTCAGATGTTCTTTAGGGACTGTGGATTATTTCAAGCACAGTTTCTGATTTGTGAAACCTATAAATGAATAAATGAGGAGAAAATGACAACAAATGAGGAGAAGAAGACAAATGAGTAGGAGAAAAGGAGAACAAGTGATGAGGAGAAGAGAACAAATAGGAGAGAGGAGAACAAATTAGGAAGAAAAAGGAGAGCAAATAATGAGATAAGAAGAGCAGGTGAGAAGAGAACATGTGATGATGAGGAGGGTCAGTGATGTGTCAAAGAGAAGACAAAAGGTGAATACTGAACTGTTCTGCATGAGTGCAGCAAATGTGTTTTAGCAACATAATGGTCAACATTTCATAGATGATTTTGTGGTTAACTCTTTGTTTTTATTAAAATGACAATTTATCCACTCGATTATGTCTATTATTGCCTTCTAAAACACATTTTTGTAGCAAAAGACTAGAGAAAAGCTTGTCTAATTTTTTCAAATTTACACCTGGTGCGACACCGGGCTAAGCCCAGGTTGTCTTTAAAGGCTGGAGACACCTTTAAAGACTTGTGCTTGAAACTGCTTTATGGACTAAAGCCCTTGTCGAGGGCAATATGTGTCATCAGCTGCCAAAGGTGTGCTACAAGCAGGACAATTTTACTCTGGCATTTGACCACTTTTTTCTGTCAGTGCTTTTCTCCCTGCACTTGAAAAAGAGCGGTTCTTCTTCAGTGGAACAAATTCTGAAACAGCTCTCACTTTGGATTGAGAAAGCACACTCACTCTAGATTAAGTAAACAACTTACATCATTTATTAAGTTAGGTTATTGGTGAACCTGTACTATCCCTTAGGTATGTAGTAAATGTCGCCCCCCCCCCCTCCCCACCACCACACACATCCATGTTTGTTTTTATATCCCTGTGGGGGTACATCCATTGACATAATGCATTCCCTAGCCCCTTACCCTAAACCTAACACCCATAACTGATTGCCTAAACCTAACCCTTGCCCTAATCCTAACCCAGGGGTCGGCAACCCGCGGCTCCGGAGCCGCATGCGGCTCTTTAGTCCCCCTGTTGCGGCTCCATGGCATTGGAAAATGAATTAATGACTATTCTACTAAAGTGTATTATATTTTGGTTGGTTCACTTTAATAATGTGATTCTAAAAGACCAAGACAAATGTCCCCTTGAGAGACAATAAAGTTTCTTATCTTTTTCTAAATTTGAGGATTATGATGATTCCTCTGAGGGATTCATGTACAGTTGCGCACTTTTCCCGAGTTCTCCGAGCACTGCAAATGCAGCACGTGAAATAAAATCCAACTCAACTATTGAAATAAAGATATAATTTATATTTTACCATTTTGCAAAGCAGCCCATTGAGTGTCAGGTGTAACAAGCAGGTAACTGCAGTGAAATGGCGAGTAACTGTCCAGCACGCTATTTTGCGTCTCACAAACCTTTACGCAGCCAATCAGTGTTAATAACTGCATGCTCACGTGCCACTCACGTGCCGCTATAGTGCAGCATAGCATGATACAGCCCTATTAATCAGCAATCACGAATTAAACATTAAAAACGGAATTAATTACAAACAAAAATATCACTGATGTGGACGTGCCGCGGAGCGCTGAACTTTCCTCCTGGCCACTATCCCACAACGCCCACAGCGGAGCCTCTGTTGCGCTGTCTGCAGTTCTGCATTTAAAGTGAATAATAAACGAGCTAAAGCTTATTTATCCACCCGACCCTGTCATGCTCCTTATCACTTCTCCACCGAGCCATGAGAGAGAAGAAAAGGTCTGATGCACTGAGCATGTTCAGCGCCGTGGGCAGATTCATTTGTTTTCACTCTACCAGATTATTTTGCGTAGCTATGATCATATTTTTGAAATAGTAATTTCATTTTTCGGTTAGCTTACTGCACCCCAGTAAAAGATGACGCACAGACAGGGCAGCGTGTTTGGTTTGCTGCTTAGATTATTAAAGCGTTTTTTCCATCCTACATAAATACAACTACTAAATAATTTTTTTTTTTAAAGTGACCTTCAACCCACGTCTTTTCTTTTTTTTTAGTTTAAAATGTTTTTTTGCTGATGCAGAAATGTGATTTCGTTTTCTCGTTTCATTTAAATCAACACATTTAACGTTAAATTTTATTTAATTATCAATTAAAGCGTATCTCCAGTGTTTTCTTTATTGTAGGAAACGGGTCAAAAAGGCTGTTTGGCTGAAACAGGTTGCCGACCGGCTTATTTAAACTTTACATTTTTCGCTCCAACAATTTTTTTCGGTTTTTTGTCCATATGGCTCTTTGAACATTTTGGTTCCGACCCCTTCCTAACCCAAACCTAATTGTAGCTTAATCTGTAAAACCTAATCTTGACCCTCAAAGCGGGGTTTGGACCCGTGGGGACCAGGAAAATGTCCCCACGAGGGCAAAATGTCCTCACAGTGATGGTAAAATATGGAAAATGGTCCCTATAATGTAGCATAAACGTGCCCACACATCTACACACACACACACACACACACGCACATACACCCACTCTTTTGTAGGTGCCTGCATGTTTCCAATGTTAAGTTTCTGACCTGACCAGTCTGCCCACTGTTTTTGTTTCTTGTCTCACTTTCTTTCTCACTGACTTCTCTTTGTTTGACATTTCCTCCCTGCAGTGTGCATTTTTGCTCAGGAGAGTTCTTCTGTTATCTGCACCGTTCAAGTGTTTGAGCAAAGAAAATGATTGGGTTCCCATGTGTGTAAAATGCTCAGGGACAACTTTAGCTGCAATGTGGTGACACATAGATAAAACAAATTGAACAGAATTAAATACAAAGAGGAATTATCAGTTGCATTTTCACTAGTAATGAATGACTGTACATTCAAATCAAGGTCCAAGAAAAATCTCCCCAAACGATCTCTTCTTTGAAGTGACACTCAGCAACCAACAAAGCGAAGAACTGCTTTGTTTTGTTCATAAAAACAAATAGGCTGCTGCATAACAAAGGCCTATTATCAACATGGTGCATGACAATTCAGTACACAGTGTAATCATTATTGTATGTTTTTCACTCAGGCCAAAACTAACAGAACAAGAGGAAAAATGCACCTACAGCATTTCCAAAAATCAAATAATCTCCTGAGAAAACAAACAGACCAACGCATGTTTGGATCAGGAGCAGCTGATGGTTTCTCAGTGTACTCTAATACAAATAACCACAGATAAAAAGCAGGAGAAAAAACATCACTGATGGTTTGAAAAGATCAGAGCTAGGCTGAACAAAATCAGAGGAAAAGGAGAGGAGTAGAAAAGAAAAGAAGGAAAGTGATTGATGCAATGCAGGTGTGCCATAGCCCAGTTAACAATAAAGCTGGTATGGGAGGTGGGGAAAAAAGGAAGCATGATTCAGCTACTGTGCAAGCAAAGCTCACTGGAATGTCTAATGTAAGTAAATATGAGCATAGTAAAGAAAGAGAAAGTAAATGGACTGAGAGAGAAAAAGGCATTGTTAGTGTAAAAATGGGAGGATATCCCTGTGGCCAAGTAGGCTAGCCAGGGCGCAGGATCACTTGGAGGCATAGTGACAAGACCGCCTACTGTCACATTTATGTAGGAGAAAAATCGAATTATTAACTGAAATATGTCAAATGCTGACACTAAACTGAGGGGAAAAAACTCTACTGCTTCAAACTTTCCATGTAAGATGACCCACATGTAAATGAGTTAAATGGGCTACTGTATATGCACAACTCTACTTTCTGAACTAAAGCCAGCTTTGTTTCCTGTCTGTCATCACTTAATAGATTGATTAACCCAAGTGTGCCTGACCTCAGAAACAATCACCACAATGGCCAGACACACCTGGACTAATCAGTTTGTCCAGACGAGACGCAAAGGAACTAGCTAAAGTTCAGGAAGTAGCGGAGTTCTGTATAGAGTCCATTACCTAAACACATGTGGCTTTTAAGTGACTGAATGGTGAGATTGTCAGATCACACTTCAGTTATGAAATCAGAATTTAATTAAACAAAAAGACAGCTGGAAAGCTTTATGCGTGGAGTTGATGTGGTATGATCTCTATGGGTGGAAAGGTGAATGAGAGCAGCTTTGTTGGGAATTCAGCTGCATTTACTGTATTTACTGTATATCCACCAGTCACTATGTTTTACAAAAGTTGAAAAAAGATGCAACTTTGGACATGTGCAGCACATGTGAGCCAGGTTTGAGTCTAGTTGAGTTTTATATGCAATGATTTGATCTGCACCTGCACTCTCTAGGTGTGAGTCTGATTTTGAGAACATTCATTTCATGTGAATTTGGTTAAACCACGTTTACGTGTACTTTAAATTGACTGGTCTGACTGATACAATAACATGCTGAATACTGAACGTATGTAATAAACTTACTGGGAGAAAGTGAAGAAGACAAATTTGTGTGGAATAGAGAAAAAAAGTTAAATGGATACTTAATACTTGGACATCTAAAGGACATACCAAATATTACTGGAAATAAATAGATAACAAAGTTTTGCCAAAATTTTTTTTTTTTAAAAATACATATTTTTCATTTTAATGTTTTCAATTTTCAATTGATCCTTTTTCTCTTTAACCCATTATGATGGTTTCAGTTTCATCTTCACCCCATCATCCTCTCCTCTAAACTCTCCTGTTTATTCCTGTCTGCATCTGTTCTTTCCTCCTGCTTCTTTTTGCACTTCTGTTTGCAGTTTTACACTCTAAGCCTATTTCTACACGCTCATCTCTGTGCTTTACTTCTCCTCTCCCTTTCATTCTGTAGCCCTCTGTTCATTACCTGTTCTGCAAACAAGCTTGACATTTACTCAAGTGCTAATCACTCTGAACACGTCTCTGTAATGTTTCCGGTCCATCTGAAAACACACACACATGCACACACGCTCTGCCTCAACTTTACACAGGTATCTTTGTGAGGACACACTATGATGTGTCACCTCGACTCACCACAACTGATTCCTTAAAGGAGTACAGCGCAAGTTCCAGGTTTTTTCCAGAATTTCACCCCTTCTGGCGACAAGTGGAATGATGCTAATGTCGTGCACATGCATGAGCTGCTTCGACTGCGTTGGTCTCTAATTTAACCCAAATTACAATCAGTCTGAGCCCAGAGTTAGAGCCATGATGTCTACTGAAGTAATAAAGTTATAAATCTGCAAGTTGTTTACGATTTGGTCATTTAGTAAACTGATGAACTGTATGCTAACGGTAACAACAGATTAACGCTGGCTTGTAGTTCATATATCTAAATTCACAGGCTGAGACCACGATTACCATATAAAATTACTGCATCAACTAAATTTAACAAGTTGACAAGAGTGTATCTCTTCCCCAGGAACAGACATATGGCTGTCATACTGCCACATTTCCATGCTAAAAACTTAGCATTGCAGTATTATGCATCCTTATTTCCATCATACATCACATTTACCTTGTTAGTAAGAAGAAAGCTACCTGTGAGTCCTGTTTTATTCCCAGACCAATTAAAAAAAAAAAAAAAAACTGCTCAGTTGTTTACTCCTGTCTTACTCTGGTGCTGCTGGTGTTGTGCCAAAAATCGGCCCCTACCGTGGGGACAGGTCAGACTCCAGTTTGGCTCTCTTCGTCTCACAAGACAAAACTTTTCTTCTTTGTCTTACTGGAGTCTGAGTTGGGGTTTGAGAGGCACTTGTTCTCTATGTTTTAGCAGCAATCAGTGTTGTCTCAACATGCGCGGACCTGCGGTGCACAACACCGATGCAGGTGCAAGTGCAGCCAGACAAATGAGTACGCGCAGCTCGTCTCCCCTACAAGCGCCCCCTTGATGCTTCGTACCGGAAACTTTTGCATTGAGCATTTAGAAACAGTATCAGAGACCACCGAAGAAAGATCAGCTCATTCTACACATCAGGCAATTGTAAGAACATCTGGAGGGAAAAAAAGAAAGAGAGAAAATATTTAACATTTAAACTTGCGCAATGCACCTTTAATATGAACCATTACCTTATCTGATAACCTAAACTTAACTTCAACCTTCAGACAGCCTTTTAAAATGCTAGGGTTCAAAACGTCCTAATTTATGCAATATGTCCTCACATCGATGGTTTAAAACAGTCAAGCTCTAATGAAGGAAGTTGGTCTCTCTCCCACACACACACACACACACATACTTGGCTCAGTGACTGGCACCTGGGATTAAAGCCTCGCAGCTTCCCTGAAATGTGTTGTGAGTCTGTAGAATTTCTCTTCAATTAAGCTTTCTGAGTCTGAATTTAAAGAAGCATTATAGGGTAGAATTTAGTGGCATCTAATGGCAAAGTTGTAAATTTCAACCCAGTGAACAATCAGCCACAACCCATCCAAGATGTCAGAGAACAAAGCTTGGATAAAAGGTCCTCTACGGGATCATTGTTGCACTGTCTGCTCCGACTGTGTGGGAGAGGTACATGGTACCTTTCAGCTGACAGAATGGCAAGATTGATGCAGGTAGAAAAGTTCTGCAGTGTTGAAGTCTGAGCCAGCGTAAGTGCAGTGGGGGAAAAAAAGAAGTTTAAAGGTCACACCACTACAAAGTCTGTCTCACAGAAATGGAGTTATAGCACCTACTGCACGCTGAAGACTTTAACTATTAAATTTGTTTGTTTTGTGGAAAAATGACATCAGCATAATGAAGGACAAGGTCAAGAATGACCAAGTTAAAATCATATCTGATGGTGGCATGCTGATGCCACACCTAGTAGTTGCAGTTGGGCAGCTCAGGCTGCATGTTGGTACATGATTTCCTCATGTTTTTCCATCACTTGTGAAGCATATCCATTCTTCAGTTTTTTTTACTCCTCTCTCAGGCAATACAGACAGCTACTTTATATGCATATTGTAAATGTGCATCAGAAAAATTTGATGGGAATGCAACTGATGACTCCAACCAGAATGAATCAATCTTTGAGCTTTTTATTATTATTATTATTTATTCCCAAAGTAATTATGAGCTTATACAACCATTAAATCTTTTGGTGCCCTAGTTTCTTTTGTTTTAGAAAGACATTTCCAGAATATAATTATGAAGAAAATGCCCAAAATAAGGCTGGAAAATTCACCAGACTATGAGAAAAGAAGTATTTGACATTAATTTCCAAGCTAATAAGAATCTCATGGACATTGGAAATTGTTTGTTTTTTTTTCCTTGTTATATTCCTGAAAGCATTATAAGCCTGTTAACTCAGTTTTCCCCTTTCTTACATTTTCTCCTTCACCCATATAAAAGTAAACCTTCTCCATTGTTAGCTGAAGAAACCTCATTCAGTGTCCAATCTAGTGCTCACAATGGAACTAATATTAAAAACAGCATTAATATGGTCTGGGAGGTTGGGCCCAGACATGGCATTTATTTATTCTCCCAGCGCAGAGGAAATCATTTAAGATTAGTTTTGCTTGAAGAGAAGGTAATCAAGTGCTAGTTTGAACTAGTTGAGCCAATTACAACACAAAAGGTCATGTGCTCCACTTCTGTCTTTTGAGAAAAAGGTAAATTAAAACTTATCCAGACATGAGTTGTACAGCATACCAAATGCTGAACTCTTAATTGCATTTGTCCAACTCCATTCATTCATACCTACCAAGCTCTTAAAACAATCACAGCTTTTTCATGCTGTTTACTGATGAAGTCCACTAAAAGAGTTAGGAATAAGCAGCTTTGGCCAAGTACCAACTGGGCTCCTCAGAGAGAAAAGAGGTCCTTGCAGTCCTTTTTCTTCCTTTTATCTACAGTCAAGGACCTAAGTGAATAATCTACCATGGAACAGTTTACAGACATGAATTAAAGGCTCTGTTTTGATATCAAGAGGTTATAACAGTCATTTAAAACACCATTTAAATGACTGTAGCCGATCCAAAAGTGGAGAATATACAGTAAGTAGAGACAGGTCACAGCAGCTGGTACAAACAGTATAAAATTATCTTTGGCTGAGATTGACAGGTTTCCATTGAAGTAACTCACATTTATGAAAACATGAACTGTATTATTTTCCACATCACTTTGTTCATATTTGGCCATAATGACAATAGCAGATGCTGAAAACTGTATGCAGCTAAAAAAAATGACTCCACAATAGAAAAAAAAAATCCCTTCAACACATTTCATCTTAAGCAAAAAGGTGCTGCAAGTAACTTTCAAAGTCACAATCCAACACAAAAGAGTCAAGAGTAGCACTTAGGCTGCTGGTGAGCACTGTTACATAATAAGAAATGTTCCCAATATAAGTCCTTTCCTTTCAAGTATGTACTTACATGTTTCTCCAAATGGATTTATTCACAGGCGATTTGCTGAGGAGTCCTCATGTTGTCATATGCATCTAATGGTGCATATCAGAGATAGAGGATGAGCCCACTTATAACGAAAAGGTGAAATAAAGATCAATGAGACGTGATGAAAATTTTCTTGTGTAAGAGCTGAAGTGCTTCCTGTGTGGCATTGTTCTTATTTGGGATGTGCAAGTGGGAGTAGCCCATAATTTGTGTTTTCCTGGTTTGGAATAAACACCATACTGTGTCATTTCACCATATTCTAATTAGCTTAATAACATGTAGTCGGTAAAGTTAGAAGTGAAAACATTTCCTTGGCTGCAGTAACTAGTTTTTTTTTCCCCACAAAAAAATGGCAATTACAGGGCATAGTCACAGTAGGAGACTGGCTGCTTTGTGTTACATTGGTGCAATGTCACAGCTTCACTGACTGCACCCACATTAAAGTAACCCCCCATCTCAGGTGCTGATGAGGGGACCTTGTTAAAAGAAACTCATTTTGCAGCATTAAAGACACACAGCAGAACTTTTTGCAATTTTCTCAAAGTTGCATAGTGCATTTTCTCAGCCTTGGGATGCTGCTGGGCAGTGACGACTCGAGAAATGCGAATAATGAATGTTGGTGTTCCATCAAAATGAGTTAGAAATGTATATTCTTAAGGTCGGAAAGTTACATTGTGTATCTTTAAAGTTCAGAGAAACATGACTTTTTGATATTGTCCATTAATGAACTCTGTCCATTGCCTGTGGTGTGCATTGATTGGATTAATAGTCAACATCTTATTATTTTAGATGGTCTGCAGTTCTGACTGACCAGCCAGTAATGTTTTGGCAAAGTGGTCTGGTTCTGGCCATGACTCCGGGTAATCTATCAACACCCGTCACAAGGTTAGCCACACAACCTCAGTTAATTATCACTTAATCAGTTAATCATGGCTGGGTCAAGAATGTCTCCCTCTTGACGAGGATGTGATGATGACATTTAGATGTGAATTCTCTGGTGTGTTACTGGTGGAATGAAGGTCTACAGTACCTGCCAGCCTTTTCTCTTCACACCATTTGCTGACCCTCAGGAAGCACAGCAGGCATATAATACCCGCGCCAGGACAAGGACATGAATAGAAATGACCTTTGGCCTCCTGAAGGCAGCTTTCAATGTCTTCACCACTTAAGGGTCAGTCCAGGCAGGACATGTGACATTATGGTGGCCTGTGCTGTCCTCCACAACGTGACCTACCTGAGGAAGGAAAGGACCACCAAGTCCCACCAAATGTGAACTGGGACGATGCTGCCATCTCAGATGAGGACGGTGGTGAGCTGGTCCAACATGTCTTAAATTATTTGAGTTATTATGCAGGCTTTCAATTCAAGTTAAATAAAACCTGTAATAGCAGAGGAATTAGTTTCATTTTAAACAGATTTAGCCTGTTATGATGTTTGTACTGTATATGTACAGGCCTGCAGGGAGGCCACTGCATCTGTTGGTCTGTTAATTTGTCATACATGGATCTGATATGGATTTATTTCAGCATGAGGGGTGTATTATATACAGACCTTAGTGAGCGTTAATCTATTCTCGTGTTGTATGATATGATTTGAGTCTGTGCTTTTTTTCTTGCAGAACTTTGTGTGAATTCAGTTTTGAATGGTTTTGATTCATCTTTATTCAATAAGGGAACACAGTGCTGCTCTTTATGTATTTATTTGGGTTGAGTATTTCATGTCTAGTCTATTGGAAAGTGTTAATTATCTAATGACTGCAAAATCATCTACTATCCATTCCACTGCAGCAGGCAGGCTAGCTCCACAGCCAACACATTGTCACTCCCAACTCGTCATCTGTTGACGCTTGGTCAGTCTCCCTCCGCGTCACCTGTCTACGTGCGGGGTATACCCATCTCGTACATATGTGACGCAGCGGGTCTCTCATTGATTGTTACGGAAATCCCTAATCAGTGGTATTTGATGACATGAGAGCATAAAAGAGGAACCTTTTCTGGTGATTTTGATTAGCATAAAATCTGCTGCGATCAATCCTCCAAAGTCATACGTACTATAGGGTCATTTGTGCACATCTGAAATTACGCTCTCTTTGAGCGTATTTCATGCTCCCTGTCACCTCTGGCAGCTGCAGGAGCAGAAATGACGGCGAGTCCAACTAAAGAGAAGGAAGTCGACTGAAGAAAGATATTTAACAACTGGCTGGAACACTTGAGGCAGTGTTTAGCTCGACTGGTTGGGAAGCTGCCACAGTATTCAGAGGCTGCAGTTCCTCCATGCAGCCGGTCTCAGTACGATTCCCAGCCTGGGACTCGCTGCAGCCCCCACTCTCTGCCCCCCTTTCCCTCTCCTCTCATCCTGTGATATAAAGGCTGTCAAAGCCTGAAGAAACACCTGATTACGATACGACAGTACACATCTATTATGTCACTTATTTGAATTCTGTTTATTAATGTTCACTGAGGAATGTGCACATATATGACATGAATAAAGTTACTGCCAGCCACCGCAACACCGTTTATCACTTCCTTCCGGCTGGTTGTTAATAGCATCCTTAGCAACCACTGTAGCAACAATCACAAAACCTGGAAGAATGTACGTCAACACAAAAAGAACTGTGGATCGTTTACATGAAACGAACGGACATTTTTAAAAACAAAGTGTATATCTGACGCTAGAAAAGTTTTTAGAACAAAGCTGAAGCCGCAATCTATCTTGAAAAATATTAATTTCTACTGAAGATTAAAGGGACACCCGCCATTTTTCTTTTGGTCACACCAGGGAGGAACTTGGCAGTCACGTAACCACCACCAGGAGTCGCTTTTGGATGATTGACTTCCATAACATTCAATGAGAGACCCGCTGTCTCACATACGTACGAGATGGGTATACCCTGCGCGTAGACAGGTGACACAGAGGGAGCCTGCCCAAGGGTCAACAGATGACGAGTTGGGAGTGACAATGTGTTGCCACAGCATCAATCTCCAACTTATACCATAACATCATACACTTTATATTATTTTGTTTTTGTGCAACCTGATCACGGATGAGTTAAGCCAGGATGACCAACAGATCCAACAACAACAGATCCTGTTTATTATCTACATCGTCCCTCTTGGCTATATCCTCCGTAAGCATCACATCAAATTCCACTGCTACGCAGACGACACCCAGCTATCTACTCAACCATCTGCCTCACTCCCACCAACCTCCCTCACCCTCTCTCTCCAAGAAATCCATTCTTGGTTTTTATCCAACTTCCTTAAACTGAACAGCTCTAAAACCGAAGTCCTCCTAGTAGGCACACCTTACACTCTTTCCAAAGCCAATAACTTCTTCATTGCCCTCTATGACTCAACTGTCCTCCCCTCCCCCTCAGGTTAAGAGTCTGGGTGTTGTCGTCGACAGCACACTCTCCTTCAAGTCTCACATTAACAACATCACCCGGTCTGCCTACTTCCACCTGTGTAACATCTCTCGTCTCCGTCCCTCTCTCACTCCCCAAACTACTGCCATCCTTGTTCTCACCACGTCTCGCATTGACTCCTGTAATTCACTTCTTTTTGGCCTCCCAAATAAGTCCCTCAAGAAACTGCAGCGCCTTCAAAACTCTGCAGCACGCCTGATTACACGGACCCCCATTTCTCATCATATCACTCCCATCCTGCAACAACTCCACTAACTCCCCATCAAACAAAGAATCATCTTCAGACTCCCCCTCACTACTTTCAAGGCCCTCCACAACATGGCTCCATCTTACATCTCTGATCTCCTTCACGTTAACACCCCTACCCGCTCCCTATGACCTTCCCACACCTTCCAGCTCTCCGTTCCCCCAGCCCGTCTTGTCTCAATGGGGAACCGGGCATTTAGTCGCTCTGCTCTTTCCTCTTTTCAAATCCAGACTCAAAACCTTCCTGTTCAGACAGTCTTATTCCACCTAAGTCCTTATGCATCACTCCGATGTTGTTTTTTCCCTGTTTTACTTCCTGTTGTTTTGTTTTCTGTGGTATTGCTTGTGTTTTTACTGTTTTAGCTTCCTGTTTTTAATGTTTTATCTGTATGTACAGTGTCCTTGGGTGTTTTGAAAAGGCACTTTCAAATAAAATGTATTATTGTTATTATTAAAAGTACTAGCGAGTTGCTTGCAGTATACAATTGTTACACAATGTCCCTTTAATGATGTCATAAGGGATGTGAGCAGGTCATATTTCAAAAAACTGTTTTCATTTGTTAGTAAGACTGTAGCAGTTTATGCCACTTTCAAAGAAAAAGTCTGTTAAATGAAAAATACTTTATTCAAGCTTTATTATTATTATTTTTTTTAAATAAAATGGTCAGCTTTTTAAAGAGGGGTTACTTGACAGAAATGAGTTCTTGTATCTTTCTGTTTAGATTTTTGAAGAAGCTTCTGACTGAACACACCCTGTTAATGTAGAAACGGGGGGTGTCCAGGTCTAGTCCTTGAGGACCACCATCCTGCAGATTTTCAGTGTTTCCCAGCTCCAACATACGTGACTCAAATGGATGAGTTATTATGCAGAACTATAAATAAATAAATGAAAGGATAAAAAAGGATCAACTTATAAAGGAATAAAATTAATTATAAGCTAAACCAAAAAGGTAGGTCTTGAGCCTTTTTAAAAAAACAAACAAACAAACAAAAAAAAACATGGACAGTCTCTGCATCCCTGAGGCCTCAGGCAGGCTGTTCCAGAGGGGAGGTCCATAATGGCAAAACGAGATCTCACCATAGGTTTTGGTCCAAACATTGGGAGCAACCAGACGGCCAGTACCTGAGGACCCTAAGGATCCGCGAGGGCTCATACCTTAAAACCAGGTCAAGAAAATAAGAAGGCCCAAGACCATTAAGACATTTATAAACCACTAGAAGAATCTTAAAATCAATCCTGAAACACACGGGGAGCCAGTGCAGCAATTTAAAGATTGGTGCAAGATTGGTGTACTGTGTTCCTGCCCTGTTCAGCTCAATGTTCAGACTGATCAAAGTTATAAGGATTTGTGTCCATAATCAAAACAGCAAACCTCAAATTTATCAAGCACTTAGAATGACAGTCTATTTAAGATTCCTGCAGTGATGGTGTTTATCATGTAAAAAGCATTTCAAACTATTTCAATAGATTTTTCTCAAGATTTTTTGTGGACATGCTAAAGTTGATGCATTCCTGCATCCTTGTGGAAGATTTCACCATAGGGGTTAACTGGCACGCCAACTAGAATTGAGATAATAATGCAGACTTGGCCGGCAGATTGTCTCATTCACTTTTTTCTGTTGTTCCATTGTCCTTCTACAACACACCCCTCTTACTCTTTCTGCAGTGTTCATGTGGAGCTGTCCTAGTTTTTAAAGCCGGAGAAGAAAAGAAAAACTGCAGCATAAAAAGTTAACGGGAGAGTTGCTGGAGCCAGGAGAGAAAATGAGAAATACACGATGGATTAAACTGCTACTTCTTGCTCATGTCTTTTTTTAAAAAAAAAAGAAAAAAAAAATCTTCATCTTTGACTTTGCTGGCTTGTTATGATTTCAACAGCTTTCACATTATTTTTTTTTCTGCTGCTACTGAAAATCAGCAGGTGAAGGTGTGCTTGCAAGATAAAGACCAGTCAGTAAATGTGTGTGGGTTGCATGCATAGAGGAGCAGGCTAGGATGTGTTTGGATAGCAGGAGAGAAACTGGCTTGCACATGCAGGGCTTATTTTCACGCACATTTTTATTTAATTATTTTATCAAAGCCTGGCAAACTACTGCTCTGTTCTCACAGCTGAACACACTTTTGTTTCCTCTTCAATCTAATCTTTAGATTGAAGAGTTAATAGCTTGTCAATCTCATTTATAACCCGCACCCCCAACTTTTTCTTTTACTATAACTCTATGTTCACAGGTACAAACACATTCTCAAGAGTAGACCAGTGCTGATGTCCTGTAGGCAGCTTCTTTTATGTTGCTGAGGAGGCAGAACACAGCCAACTGCTCCATCAATTTTATGTAGTTACAATAAGCAACAGAAAACTACTGTGCAAGAAAGACAGCAAAGTGAAGACAAAGGCAAAGCAGAAAAGCAAGGCAGTGTTGCCTTTCAGTCAAACTTGTTTTCTGCAAGGAAGTGGGGAACAAAAAGGAAAAGAGAGGTAGGGAAACATAAGTCAGAGATAATGGCCTAAGGTTTGTTCTTAGGACTTACATCCACATAGCACCTTTCTTTTGTAGAGAAGCACCAACAGGGCATGGGAGAACTTTTCTGGCAGTGTTTCAATAAAAAGGGCTGCAGAAAAGCACTAATGTTTTTTTTTTCTGTTTTAAAGACCACATCTTAATAGTATATCACCACTTTAACTGCTATTCATAACAAGTTGGGCTTTTTACTTTGCTGTATATTATGATTTTGTTGGTCTACAGTAACATATTTTTTCCCACTATGAGCACTATAGAGTAAGATGCCCTCACAGTGTCAATGGATGAGCCTGTCACAACTGGTTCTGACAGCTGCAGAGCAGGGAGAGGTCAGTGTATGACAGTCCAATGGAGACAGCAGTACAATGAATATCAATCATGTACAAGAGCTGCTATCAGAAAGAAACTAGTTCCAGGCTTGTTTAAGGATTTTTCTCTTTCTCTTTCTTTCTTTTTTTTTTTTTTTTTTTTTTTTTGAAGTTTTGTGAGTAGGAATCCTTTCAGAAGGTTTGGGAGCTTCTCTGTGATCTGGCATTTTCACTCTAGCAAAAGTTTTGGTGTCATTTAGTATTAATATTATCACTATCAACATTCAGGAGGTGACTAATCTGCTCTGACTAACCTGCATCTCTTTCTCTGTAATGTAATGATCTGCATCATAGCTTTTCTCTGGAGATGAACAAGGTAAGAATAAGTTTAACTTACATTTTCTTGGTTACAGGCATGACAATATCAGCTCTTATAGTTGCCTGAAACCAAGCGGCAAACTCCAGTGGAGAAAATTGAGGCGGATGTGTAAGTGCTGAAAAGTGCTGGTTGCTTTATTGTGTTGAACAGATTTGCTTTGCCAAGGGGAGCTTTATGAACACAAGGCTCTCCTTGATATCCTGTTTATTCATTTTATTTATTCAATTAAACATTTGTTTATAACAGCATTTTGCATGATATTGCTGGGCTTGACAAGAGAAAAATGAATCAATGATAGAAAGTGGAACAAAGAGAAAGGAGGAGGAAAAGAGAGAGCCAGAGAGAGAGAGAGAGAGAAAAAAAAACAGATACACTTACACGGTTCGCTGATGCTTCCATACAGAAACCCCTAAAACAACATTCCAAGGTCTTTGCTAGAAAACAAAACTAGCAATCCCTTACAGCAGGACCTGCAGGTGGCTTAAGTATCATCAAACAAGATCATATAAACACACGCAGAACTACGCAGAGAAGAGGTAAAACCTAGTCAGAGAAATGGGACGCAGAATCAAAGTGGGGGGATGGAGATGGGGTGGGGGGGGGGGGGGGGGTGTATAACTCATCTGTTTAGATGTTATATGGCATTAGCCGTGGTGGCTAGTGGCTAGCTCCCTGTTAGCTGGCTGAGCTGGAATCGAGTCTGAGCGTGCCTTTCCCTTTAGCTTGCCTATCTTCGTTAGCTTCTGTTTGCTCAAGGTTAGCTTGGTTAGCTATTAGCTGAGAGCTCGTTGGTTGTCGATCATTCCCTCCCATGCCCACAGGTCCCTGCTTTTTGCCTATTGTCGTTTTTTCCGGGACTGACAACACACGCAACGAGGCTAAGACGCCGACGGTGGGAACTGCCCAACTGGAATCACTTTAGCTCTTCAGAAACCAATAGGTCACGTGAGTGCATACTTGTCCATTCCTTTCAGTTGGCTTGGAGATGTTACCCTGGCTTTATACCAGGTCCTTGAATGCATCATTCTGTGCATGCTGCACCATGCGCAGCTTAAAGCAGAACTCAGTAACTTCAGCTTGGGGCTCCCCCTAGTGGCGTCCTTTCACTGTCGTGTTCAACCCCCCCTTACACCCCCACAGCACACAGACGGCTTCTCTACCTGTCTTTCTTCTATTTTGATCCCTGGATATATTTCTAAGCGTTTACTAGCTTGTTGATGCTACTTTGCTGCGTTGGTAGCAGCACAGCATCTCCCTCTGCTCAAAGCAAAGACCTGTCTCTTCTGAAACGGGACGTTTTACCCGCGATTTGCGGGTAAATATGCCGTGGATTATATTTTTCACTGGTGTTGGCGAGTAGCAGGTAAGAATACAAACTTTTATTTACTTTTTGCGGACGTGACAAGTGATTATTGAGCCTGAAGCAGTGATGCTTCACCCGGCGCCCAGGCAGCGCAGCTACGTGAATCACTCTGGTCCAGCAAAGAGTTGGTTATGAGAGCCAGGAGCCGTGTTTAGGTGGTGTGAAGCTAAAGAAATGTTTTCTTCGAATTAGCGCTGGTAGTCTGGTTCAAATCAGCGCTGGAAGCAGCTCGGTAGATAGGGGACCTGAGTACTGTACAGCGGTTTCTGTTGTCGCAAGTTCTGCTCGGGTCGGCGCAGGCAAAGTTGCATAGAGCTGCTCGCAGGCAAGAGGCCCCGGCGGGAGGGGGGGAAACATTGAATCGCTCCGTAAACACTTTGTTTAGCCCCACGGGGATTCCGAAAAGCATTTATTGAGGTAAAAAAGTTACTGAGTTTCCCCTTTAACACAGTTGAATTAGTCAATGGTTTGACTTACATCGAGTAAGCCAGGGATCCCCAATTCCAGTCCTCGAGGGCAGGTATTAGGAGCTCCCTTGCTGCAACATACCTGACTCCAATCAGTGGATAATTAGCAAACTTGTGCAGAGCTTGACATCAAGCTCTGCACATGTCACAAGGTGTGTTGCAGCCGGGCAGCTCATGATACCTGCAGGACTCCGGCCCTCGAGGACCGGAATTAGGGATCCCTGGAGTAAGCCACAGTGTGTGATCGATCTGTTGTAGCTCCTTCATGTTGCGCCACTGTTCTAAATATACGTGCATGCTCTATTTTTGACAGAGCACACACCAACATCGTGTCAATTTGAGCAGGAAGTCAGACACATGATTCAATGTAAATAACTTCCTAAAAAGATATCCACCGTGCAGAACTCTGTATTAACTAGATTTTAAGTTAACTTTCAGCTACATGAAAGTAATGGAACAGAAATATGTGGACAAAATTAACCTTTTGGTAAAAGCACGTACCCATGCTAGTTCCACAATACTGACAAAGATTAATCCAACAGACCCGAAGAGGAACCTTAGACAGACAGAGTGAGCTCGCAGGCGTGCAGTGAGCATTGTAAATGGTGGTGCAGTGAAGGTCGGGACAAAGCCTTGGTGAAGCCTTGATCTATGCTGTGCGCATGGGCCTGGTGTAAAGCCGGGGCTAGAAGGATAGATCAAGGCATTCCCTGCTGCAGGACACACTGTATGACAAGCTAGCAGAGGACTCATGACCGACTGGGTGTCCACATCTGCATTTCAAGGATGTCTGCAAGAAAGATATGAGCCTTTACGACATTAATGTTGCCACGAAGGAAAACTTTTAGCAGATCGTGTCGCTTGGCACCTACAGTAGCTGTTGAACAGGGTTATGCCTACCTCTGTCCACATGGGTGCCTTTGTGTGACTAACCTGTTGTCTTCCTCCTTAGTGGTTGACTGGTTACAATGCCAAGAGGGGGCAGTATCCTGGCAGCCATTAACTCTAGCTTTTCTAAACAACAGGTCTTGGTCCACGTGCAAGTGAACCAAGACTTCCTGTTTGCTTGCAGTGTGAAAGCAAATGAACCATCTGAAGAGAAAAGGTGACACATCTTAAGTACAACATGGTCAATATCTCACTGCCTCTCATGCTGCTCAAACCACAGATTCTTGTGAAAACCGTATTAGATTTGAACAACAAAGTAAAAATAGATTGTAGTGAATGAACTGTTTTCAGTTCTGGTCGATCAGATTTTCTTCTTCTGTCTTTTTGGCCAGTGGTTGTTTTGGGGATCTAAACAATGAATGAATGAAATGAATGAAACATACTTTATTTATCCCAGGGGAAATTGCAAAAAATACTACTATGTAGTGAGCAGTTTGTGTAGCTTCGTGATGTTTTCCCATTGTCTAGTTTGCAATCTGTTCCCATCATTGGCTTTTTTTGGCCAGGACTCCCCTCTCCCTTATGGCTTTGGTTGGTGAATATTTAGTTATATCTAAGTTATTTTGAAATGTTGATGCTTGGTGGTGGTTCCATAAGTTATGGTTCCTGTTTTGTCTTTTTTAGATCAGTTAGGGATCATAACAGTTGTGCATCTGCATCAGCTGCAGCAAAGACTGCCACGATGAACTGCAATCTCTTGCCATTGTAACTGCTGCCTCTTGGCCAGGACTCCCTTGGAAAAGAGGTTTTTAATCTCAATGGGACTTTCCTGGAAAAATAAAGGTTCAATATTAAATGAAAAAAAAATTGTGAGGGTGCAGATGATACTGCCCTCTTGGATGCTACACCATCATCTTCTGCAGACAGAAGGAAGCTTACGACTCTGAGGGTCATATGCATAGAATCATATGACCCATCTCCATGATATCTGGCTGTACCAACAATCTTTGCTGATTTAAACAGAACAACCTAAAATTCATTCAACTGTACATGTCAGAAACAGAATAAGCAGTAAAAAATGGTGTTTCACTGCAAAATCAACAAACACAATCCAAATTCACATACAGAAGTCCATAAACACCACACAAATACACTGATTTAGGTTTCTGTCACATACAATTGCACACAAAAACAGATTTCAGCCATCAAAAGAAATTCACATTAGGCAGTGGGCTGCATGTTGGAAAATTAGATTGCTCATTTGTCTGGAACATAAAAACCTCCGCTTCACGGGGGTTTTAAAAGAGCCATGAAATCAAACGTTCCAATGAGCATTTTTCTTGGTCACAAGTGTTTTGTGAGTGTGTGTTTATGCATGAATATTAAGTGCATTTACATACTGTGTGTTTCAAAGTCTGCTCTTTGTTGTTCATTGCCCCCTCCTACCTTTTGTCACCTACACTGTTTTTACACACACACACATACACACTAAACAAAAGCAAATGATTACCTTTTCTAAGAGTTTCAGAGCTTGCCTTGAAAAAGAAAAACAAAGCCAGTTTCATCAAATAATTTTAGACATAAATAATTTCAGCATGTAAAGATACAGAAGCTGTGAAGTGCAGCCAATAAGATTTGTGGCATAATTTGCTATGTTACTGCTGGACATGTGCTTCATAGAAGCTATCATAGTTCTTCTACAGATAATAAGCATAAAAATCCACAATCTTTAAAATGAAATCTTGAACTTAGCTTTGCTCGGCTGATTTCCATATAATCATTACTTTGGGGCACAAACATGAGAGATGTGCTTGGCCAACTGTCCTCAAGGAAGGAGGAATCTTGTTAGACCTGGCTGGGCTGAGTGTATGCTGGCCTCTCAGAATGAGTGTCCCAGCTTCCCTCGCCTGTTTCAAGATAAGCTCCCTTGTTGGATACTGATGGGCCTGAGCTACCAACAGATGTGGGAGTTATCTGCATGGGATGTTGACTCTGTCAGGCCCGATGAAGGAGTGGGAAAAGTTGTGTGTCTCCATATCTGCTCATATCAGCAAATAGTTTAGTTTCCAGAGAGCTGAGCAGAGCATTGCTCTAATATGGTCTTAAATTGACTCAAACAGTTTTTCTTTATCTGGGAGATGTAGTGGTGTTACGACCCGGCATAGGGAGCTGCAACAAAGGGAAACGTGAGGGATGGTGAAAAGGTGAATCACAAGCGGCATACTGCTTGCAATCTGGATACTCTTGCTAACGTTTGCAAGGATTCATTTAGGAATTTTTTTTGGTAGGTAGCTTGTTTGTCTGCAGTGTAAAATGGGCTCAGCTCCTTCCTTTTCTTGCCCATTTTTATCAGTCTTTTGGACTCTCTGCACTGGCTAACTAGAATGCTGTAGGTATGCAAGCTACTGCCGAGCTGTCAATCCGGTAGGCCTCCCACCATCTTTCAAAAACAGCCTTCTGGACATAATAATGGTGCTCACCGTCACCTTACTTCATGCAATAAGCACCCTAACCCTTTGCTAAGCCCTTGAGTCTCATGGACAAAGGGGTCCTATGCACAAAAACGTGGCGTACAATCATTGTCATGGCAAAGTTGAGATGTATCAAGAGTGAAATGACTATGAAAAGGGGTGTGCTTCATGTCAACTTCATGGCTGGCATATCAACGTTTCTACAGCTGTTGAGCCTTTGGCAACACTTAGAAGGGAAACTAAGCTAAAAATAAACTTTTGTATATGTGAACTGTGCTCTCTGCCTCATAACAAACGGACCTGTGTGCTAGTGGTGAATTTAACCCCCCTATTTATTTCCCTGGATGCAATTCCCAGGGTGGCGTTGTCTGCTGGCTTATGTAAACCCTCCCCTTATGTGACTTCATCACTTCTTACTACCACAGGTACAGTATGCTGAGAGCATGAATTCAGAGGCTGGGTGGATTTACTAACCAATGATGACTGGCTGGTCTGCCACTTTAGGTTCCCGAGGGCAATCTCTGAGGCCGGGCTTGGGGCAAAACATGGCCAGCTGGAGCCATGTGCAGCTGGCTCCAGCGAATACTGTAAATTCACTTATTCACCAATTTATTTATTAATCCACTTAATTTGTGAGGACATTTGGACAATCATTTATGACACCACAGCACGGGTGAGGACTAAGTTCAGCGGTCAGCAACAGCAGGTTGCTGCGTACTGGGATGATGGATTCATGTATCTCATATGTGGATTCATATAGATGGGATGAGTGAGGTTGAGAGATATGGCAAAGTTTTGGTGAAGGCAGCTCAGTTAATGAAACTCAGGATGGGGTAGATATTGACAAGAAAAAGGGAGGCTAAAGGGGGAGATCTTGAGAACTGGGAAAATCAGGAGACATTTGAGACCGATTTATGTTTCCTTCACTCACACAGTCTTTCTTCAAAAGCTCCCGCCATCTCTGCAGCTGCTGTCCTTGTCATCGTTGTCTTCTGCTGCTTCCTCATTTTCCTGACCTTCTCTTGTTTGTTCCTTCTGCTGGCTGCGTGTGAGCTATACTGTCAACACTGCCCCCACAGTTTCTGGTGGCATTGCTCCATGTGCTGCATCAAGTGATGAAGCTGCAAGTCCTCTGAAAATTGACCAAATTTTGTGCCTATTGATGCAGGAGATGGTTAAAAGTGACTCTGATTTGCTTGTGCATCTACTGCTCCAGCATAAATGGGCCTTAAGGATAAACATATAAAGGTGATGATGTAAGAGGTAGTCTTTTTTCCTGGTTTTTAGTTTTATACCTTCATTACACACAGTCCTTACATGCTTATTCAGTTGTCCGCTATTCAAGTGTTCCATTTCGAACAGGACAGAGGTTAAATACAAGGATTTTCAAAACGCTACTCTTCCAAATGCAGCACTGACATCTTTAAAGTCTGGTTCATTTAACTATAACAAAGCCAGGACATGACCATAAACATTTTATAATCCTTACATACTGTAAATCTATTGGATAGCAACTTAACATGTAACAGAAGTATCAGTGTTTTAATTTTTTTATTCTTTTTAAAGAAACAGTCAAGCAAATTTACTGAAATTTGTTCTAAGAAGCTTGAGTGATTTTCAATGTGACAAAAGTAGTTACTTAATGTTGTGGCCAAGACAACGACAGCAGGGTAACATATTACTTATCTTGGTGCCAAAACACAAATTAAGTCACAAAAATTAATTCCAGTACCCACACACACTCCTACACCACACTCAGGATTTTAAAACAAAGCCAATTACAATGAATCTGAAAAAAGTGTCCTATTACTCAACAAGAAACAAATGTGAAACAGTTAAACCCACAGCAAAGGGTTATAAAAGTCTGATGTTTGGGCTTCTCATTGGTGTGTGTGGGATAAAAAGGTGGAAAAAGAAGAGAAAGTTTAGCACAGTTTTGTCTGTTCACACGAAACCACTCAAAATTAAATTTAGGTCATTGCTTTATTAGTGAGTTAATAAAAGTGCACATTCAGCTATCTACAACAGCGCAGCCTGTAGACTTCATCTCAGTACTGAGAATGATAAGGTATCAGCCTTCACCATTTTGGACTCTTTTCTTAATAATATATTATTGAAATATTTCACATTAAATTACAGTACAATCAGAACTAAGATTAAAATTTAAAATTTTGTTAACCATCTATTGCATCATCATATTTTTTTAATACACATGTACACTGTACTGCACCCAAAGTAGGTCACAGGTCAATCACTGAACCAATGAGTATAGGCCTTTGTCTCCACATGTGACACAAAATATTACCAACAAGTGTGCTTTTAAAATTTATTTTAATTTTTATATGTCATTTAGCATGGATGATTTTACATTTAATAAGACAAATCCAAGTAATCGATAAAGTACAAAGTTTTGGCACAAAGGCTTGGCCTGCTTGTGGATGAGTGGAGGTGGGGGACAATAACGGAGAAATGCCACAATTCAGATGATTCGTCTCTCTTTTGGGGGAAAAAAGGTCCTCAGGGAAAATAGGTTGGGGAATCATTGTTCTAGGAAACAGTCTGACGTGAAACCCTTTAAATGTTTAAACATTTAAATTTGTATGCATTGTAAGTTATTGCAGCTATTGAATATTTTACATATTACTGATGCAAATGTTGATAAAAAAAAAAAAAAACAACCCAAAAACTCTTTTCTCTTCTGCATCATTATGGCACAATGTTGCTAACAAGTCACAAAATCCCCAAAAAATCTACAATGAATAAATAAATGAAACAAAATTATGTCATTATTTAGTTTATATCAGGACATAAAAACCTTCCAACCATCTTTTTCCTGACTGGCATCTTAATGTATGCCATAGAGGGTTAAAGTGTCAGTTCTATCTAGAAAAGTGATTGAATAAGGCAAACAGAAAAACAAACAAACAAACAAACAAAAAAACAGATAATTGTAGCCAACACCACACAGTGTTTTCTATGTAGTTAAAGACTGTTTTGGGACTGAACATAACAGTGAATTAATCAGTCGGCTGGCTGAGTTATCGTAGTGTAAGCTATTCGTAGAATTAATGAGTTTCATTGATGGTTTCGCCTCCAAGTGTGCTGATGGGAATCTGAAGAACTATTCTTTCTTTCAATGACCACTTGAGAATACAACCTCTGACAGTTTGCACTGTAAAGAATCAAGAACAGAAATATAGTCATTTGTCACATAATAACAGCCTACATAAATAAATCTTATCTTTTTCTAAATGAGTTGAGTTTTTTATATCTTCTTTTTCTGCGGTGCACGCTTGCCTTTATGTCAGTGCTACAGGAAAAATCACTCTCTTCATTTTTAGTGATGGCTTTCACTGTTATGATTGCCTTTCAATATGAGGTCACATGCCCAACAGTTTTACATTCACAAATACTGTACACACTTTCTATTTTTTGCAGAGCTGTGGCCATCTTGTCTATTGGATTTCCTGAGCCTTCTAGGGAGAATCTGAGTGGGTGGAGTGAATGTACAGCAACTGTAGTCAATAACTACTATTGACCTGCCCTTGGGCCAAGCGCCTAAACCCCAACAGCTTAGTAATCATTGGAGCAAGACAGTGCAAAGTTCAAATAACAGCAGCACCAAGGAAAAACAGATTGGATGTGTGCAGACGAGCCATCTTAAAAATATCCCCCCAAGGACGACAGTTCCAATAGAAAACATTCTCAGTCTCTTTTTGTTTGGCTGGAGCTGTTTACTATATCATATAAATATCCCATATCATGCAAGTCCTGTGACCAGATCCCATCATTAATCTAACGCGCATATACAGAAGAACAATAACAAAGTTATGGTATGCAGCCTACTGTACAGAAGTAATCACTGACGCAGCCACAGTTAGGATTAAAGAATTATACATTTTCCATCGGAAGCTGGAAAATTTGTGAGCAAATGATAAGAAGAATGAAGAAAGAGAATTTTTAATTATGGCTATTTGTGAAACTGTAGCTGCTTCTTTGGCAGCATACAGACAGGACAAGGTTCCTGGAAGTGTACAAAAAAAATATTTAGGGACAGCAAGGTAACTTCCCTTATCTGCAATCAAATTCAAAACTCAAAGCCGCTCTTCTCCCCTGAGTTGCATCTTTAGGGGCTGACAGCTGGGTTTATCCTCTAAAACATAGTTAAGCCCCTTGTAAATAGGAAGGTGATCCATCCATAAGTGGTTAAAGTCCTTTAAAGCTTTTAGATTCTTCACTATTCCTAGACACTGCATCCAGTTTGTGGCCCCTGGCTGATGAAATGTTAATTATACTTTAAAGCACAGACATATTAGAGCACTAGCTCTCAAGTTTGGCTTGCAATGAAGGATCAATCCCAAATCCTCAAGAGGTCAAAAACTACCCTTATTCCACTAACTGGCTCCATTGTACCCATGTTTGTATCTGCCTGCTCAGTGTTGCCCATGAAGGACAGATATCATTCCACCCAGAGAAATACATAGTTTGAACTGAGGTTGCCGTTTTTAGGATTTCAACCTGAATCTGATCCAAGATTCATTTGAGATTGGCACAATTTTGAACGTGGAAAATACCTGGCACAGAAACAGAAAATAAACCCCTTGAAAAGTATAAAATCATTATGGAAGAGAAATAAAAAGCAAAGCAACATAGCACTATCACCAGTCATCATCATCATCATCATTTAAGACTTTGCATTTACAAACAATTTTAACAGCATTTGTAGCTACAGTTAAAATGCAATGTGTGTGGTATTTCCAACTATAATTGATCAATTTTGTTGCAACAGAGCTGATTTAAGCACTGCATTAGCACTGCTAGTATCTACAAAACATTGTGATTCTATAATATTAAACAGGAGAAAAGGATGTCTTTTCTCCAAGGACGTCTGTAAAGAAACACTGTCATGAAAGAAAAATGAAACAGGCTTTGGAATGGACATAGCACCCAGTGCATAGAAAAAGGGTAAAAGACTTTAGATCAGGGCTACTCAGTTTCGTCCTATGAGGGCCATAATCCAGCAGGTTTTCTCTCCCTGCTCCAACACACCAGACTTACATGTAAATTTAATAGATCCAACAGCCAGTCAAGCTTCATTAATTTGGATTAGATCAGGGAGAAAAAAAAAAATCATTGTGTTTTTTGGGAAATGTTTTGATGGAGCCTTCTCCACTTGCTCTATACTGTGTTTCTTTTAACTTCTTACTGGCCAAACCCCAAAAATCACCTCCTGCCCCATTGACAGTGACAAAGTCTGTGATGCAGTGAATGCCACAATATCTTCATGTGTCTGTAGATTCTTGGAAAGTGGAGTATGCACAAAAATATAAAGGAATATTAGAGACAGACTCACTCAAGTTTAAAAATATAGCTTTGCTTTAACGCTAGCTGTCTCTTGTTTCCATCCACCTAGGGTAGGTTCAGTAGCAGGTCAACAAACAAAGCATCTTGGGGATAACCAAAACATCCAAGGACCTTGGTGAGAGCCTGGTTCTTAGCACCTATTGAGCATTATTCTGTGATGTTCGCCATCACTTGTCTCTTCCCACCTATGTGTAAGCTTGCATGACTCAGAGGAAAACAGCATCATTTTAAGCAATAAAAAGGGAGATGCACTTTCTATTTTACCTACCGTTGTGTATGCTCGCTCCAGATTTAGAATGTGTCCGTAAACACACACAAGTCCTTGTGGGAGACAGATGAATCCCAAATGCATCAGAGCTCAGAAATACACCTCGTCTCTGGACAAAGTTAGAGTAAAGCATGCTTTTACACTGTAGAGTTTTAAGTGGTATTTGTGAATGTAGCTCCATATTTTAGGATTCCTGCATTGGTGTGGTTTCATCAGTTATTGACGAATGCCAATTCTCCATTAAGTTGTGCCTGAGGTATTGTTGCTCTTTGCTTTGAAATTCCTCATCCTTCCTTTAGAAGGAGAAATAAGCTAATCTCTCACAATCTTTCTTTGAGGAAAAATCTTTTTGAACATATTAGTTTTGTCATGCATTTGTTCACACAGGAGACCCTCTTTGTATCTTTAACTCTCCAAGAGTCAACCTTTCATTGATAGTAGTGAAATCATAATAAAATCTTTTATTTATTTATTTTTTGCATCACCTGTTTGAAAAAGCTTTTATTTATTTATCAATTTTTTTTTAAGAACATCATTACTGGCTCTTAATTACCTCTGTTCCAATTTTTTGAAGTGAATGGGTATGTACATATATTTGACAAATGTGAAATATCTTTAGTTGGTATTAAATGAATTCAAACTAAATGTAAGAATGGCTGTTTTTTCAAGAGGTTAAACAAGATTCAGCCTTTTTTTTTTTTTATATATCAGATCATACAGATATATTATCCAGTAAAACTTTACAATAAGGGTCCTGTAATGTTAGTTATTGCATTGTTAAGCATTAATTAGCTGCTTTTTAATGTATTTACTAAAATGTTAACAAACGCTAAGTAATTCTTAATAATATTTTATATATTATTAAACAGTAGATTAATGCTTAATAATGCACTAATTAACATTAATAAAGGGACCCTTATTGTAAAGTGTTACCAGACATCCTCTCAGTATCTGCACCCGTATTGCAGCTAGTTTTGTGTAGTAGAGGTAATAAGAAGTTAATAGGTAAAGTAACTGCAGTCTATTAGTCAGTTTTTTGGCACTTTGCAGGGCAACAGGTTGAAAATGTGGCGACTGATAATTGGAGGACTCAAAATTGAGTTTAGAAAAAAATTAAGGCCCATGAGCTTAATCTACTGATACATTCAAGAGAGGGACTCTCTGGTGGTAACATCCAACTGATCTATTGCCATCTAAAGGCTCCAGTTTTACAGACAGAAGACTTGCCATTTTAAAGTTGACTGACTGTGATTGTTAAACGCAGTCTAGGAAATAGCTGTGAAGCCCAACAAGAAAGTTCTAGAATTTCCAATGTGGCACCTGAAGTTCTCAGGCAGAATACGGATGTGGTTTAAAATATAAAGATATAAAAACAGCAGCCAAAACCATGCTGGGCTGGTACCCGGTGTCCTGAAGTTCCTACAGTAGAGCAGAGGAGGGAGAGGAAGATGAAGGAAGTATTAGTGATTTGCTTTGGCTGCTGTTCTGCCAGATACTTAACATGAGGAGAGCAAATCCTCTTTCATAAATAAAGGCTCAGCTAACTGCTACTGTTGGCTCAGATCTCCTCAATACTACGCTGTGCTGGCAGACTGAAGGCACTTCAGGGACTCATCACCCACAAGCTTGGGACTTATATTGCCCGCAGTTTTCAACCTGTGGTCAGAAACACCAGCAGGAAATCTAATAAAAAAGTAGAAAAATAAAGCTCTTAGCAAAGTGCGTGGTATCTTTCCTGTTTTGGGGTGTTTCTGATATGTTAAGGGCCTCAGTGTTTCTTGGCATGGACGCTGGAGCAGCTGAGCATGGGAATTAAGTTCTTTCCTTTTAAAAAATCTGAATGGCAGCACTTTGGCCTCAAAAGAACTTGCTTTTGCCAAGTTAAATACAGCAGATAGATGTGTTTTATATTCAAAATGAAAATGCCACTGCACCAAAATGTGTGCTGAAGAAGAGTGAAGAGCTGACTTAGTGCCTCTCTGAACTTGTATCTGTGCCTACTGCCATTGCTTAGTTTTTTTTTCTTTAGTAGAAAAGTATGTCAAAATGTTAAAGCCGGTTTGAAAATTACAGCAGAAGGAGCAGGAGAAAGAAAGTGGACCACCTACGGAGGTTGAATCACAATGAAATTCCATCCATCCACCCATCCATGCTATCAGGAGAAACAAAGAGACAACATGAATCTATCCTCTGGACCAGCATTTCCCAAACTCTCTGTGCCAAGATAACATAAGTTGTTGTACCCCTCTACCCCGTGTGATGTCTGACTGCTAAATGTGTCACATAGGTCATCTAGCAGGCATCCTCTTAATGTAAGGCTTGAAAACTGTTACAATCTTCATAACTAAGGAAGATAGTATTTTTTGGTGGATTTTGTTAACAGCTGAAACAAAGCATACACAATCAAAGCTTCTCTTACTGAAATTATGCTAAATTCAAATTTTTAATAGCCTACTGCATAAGTAATAACTTTCTTGTTTATGCATTCATGCTTTGAAAAATTAAAAATTCCTATATTTATTTGATAAATGTAGGATAGTATACACACAAATGTTTAAAGACACACAACAGAACTTTTAGCAGTTTTCTCAGTGACGTGCCTCATATCGGCAGCTAAAATAGCATCCATCTTGCATCCTACCTGTACTGTAAGCTCACTCCAGCCAGTAAGGCAGTCTTATCTTGACCTTTGTTCTGTCCCTTCCTCTCTTTCTTTTCCGCTCTTCCTCCAGTAATGTCTCCTTGCGTTTCTTTACTGAATCTGACATGATGCGCGTTCAAAACAACGGTGGTGTTCATATCTGGTTCATATCCGTTTGCTAGAAAGTGACACAGTGCTGCAACCAATAGCTGGCTGCAACGCCACGGTCACATCCTGGATGGGAATCTTACATCCTGCTGTTTCTGAGGCCTTGCCGGGACACCTCAGGACAGTGACGGCTCAAAAATGCACATAATGAATGTTGGTATGCCATCAATACGAGTCAGAAACGCATATTTTAAGCTCTAAAAGTTACGTTGTGTGTCATTAAGATCAATTTCTCATTGAATTCAACGGAAAAGCAATCCCATCTTGGGAACCCTAATTTGATAAAGGCTGCTCCAGATTAGTTCTACTTACTACCACTCATTATATCAACTACATTTATAGACTGAGTAGGTGCAGTTACAGGGAGCTCATGAACACTTTCATAAAGTGATAGATGGATTAATTAACAAGCAGTACTGAAATATGTTGACCTGCTAATCTGGCCCTATATTTTTGCATGACTGTCAAACTAAACTTATTATAAAACACTCAGTGATGTGAACAGAAGTAGGTTTTCATTTCGTTTATTCTGTAAACAAATCCTATGTCTTGTTACAAAATATGTTTTTTTTTTTCCTTTTCAGTAGGCGGATATTCTAACAATAGGTCATGTCAAGTGGGTATGGAATGAAGTATATTAGACAAGCCTCAATATGTGCTTAAGAACACCTCTTTTTAATATTTGTATAAAGGTCGATTTAATCAAAAGACGGGCACTGTGCAAGCAGGATTCTCACAATGTGCAGTATAAACGAAACAAAAACCACACCGCAGCCTCACAGTAAGAAGGTCTGTTCAAGTCCCGGCTGGGGAGGGGTTCGAACAATTCCAACAGTGACCTTCCTGTGTGGAGTTTGCATGTTCTCCCCATGTATGCATAGGTTCTGTTTGGGTACTCCGACTTCCTCCCACCATCCACAGATATGCATGTTAGGTTAAATGATCATTCTAAATTGGCCCTAAGAATGAATGTGAGTGTGAATGGTTGTCTGTCTCTGTTCGACAGACTGGCGACCTGTCCATGGTGTACCCTCTTTGCCTGATAATAGCTGGGATAGGTTCCAGCAACCCCCATGACCCTGAACCGGATAAGCGGTACAGAAAATGAATGAAAAAAATGAATTCAGCAACGACACAATTTTTCAGGTCTTAGCCCTTCCAGCCTTGTGCCTGATTTTTAGGCACAGCTGGATGGTCTATTTGAATACTTTTGTAGTAAGATTTGTAGCCATATGTGTTAATGGTGAACAATAATTGAAGATGGCACTATTCGTAATAGGCTTCCCTAAAAAAAATACAGAACCAAAACAAGGTCCCACAGCGAGGAGGTCTAAGAACATTCAAATCCAGTTGAGTTAAGATTTAGAATCAACATCGCAAACAAAGGAAGTTAGTGAGAAGTATAACAATAAACTTGCAAAGGAAAAAGGAGAAACATGGTTGTGTTCAGACTGACATCTCAGTGTGTTCACAAATTCACTTAAACGACAGTGTTCAAATGACTAGCAAGTGGAGATGGATATGTCAACAAAGCAAACAAAGTAGTAAAAGTAAAGTAAATATATCAGAAAAGAGACTGTTAACAGATAGTATTTTGATTATAGTTTATTCAAACAAATATGTTGCAGGGGAAGTTTAAATCCGAAGAAGTGGGTGATAATAAGTGCCAGCTGTTATAATAGAGCAGGAAATTGCAGGACAATAAACCAAATGGTTAGAATGAAAGTGAAACACTTGACGGGCATTAGTGAGAAGCACAGAGGCACCTCAGACAACATGGCTTGTCATTGCTCAGCTGTGCACATCTTTTCCCTGTTGATGTCAGTTTTTATTGGTATCAGATCTGAGTTATTTCCTAGAACAGATGTGAACAGCCATGCAGAAAAATCTAATAGGAGCAGTTATTCAGGAATGAAGACCACACTGTGGGTCCAGCCTTTGTCTTCACATCAGACCAGATACTCTCATTAATGCTGACTTCAGCTGAAATGACGCTGTGAGGGGCTTAAAAAGAGAGCTATCGCTGCATGCTTTTCTTATGTGATAAGGATTACTGTGCTGATAACTGCATTCATGACATGCTCATTCATTTCTATGGTATCCAGTCTTATATATTGTACCCCATGGTTTAAAACAGAGGGAAAACTTTTATTTAAAAGTGCTTTTCAAGTTTCTCCAAAGTGGATTATTCCAAAATGTAACAAATTAACATATGAATTAGAAGTTAAAAGTTAAGATTTATCCTCAAATCAATAACAAATGCTTGCAAAATTAATGTAGCTGGAGTCATTGGCCTTCATTTATCAAACGACTGTACAATGAAAATCTGTACTGTACGTATGTCCATTTTCACGCAAGAGTGTAGGATATCACATCTCATAACAGCTCTGGGAGTGTATATACATGTTTGAGTCAGTGTGGATTTGCGGCGCAGCACAGCAGATCCTGAAAACATTTATTTAGGGTGTAACCATGGGCGCAACATTTAAATGACGATGGATTTCAGACGTTACATTTACCAAGACTCTGTTGTTCACATGATGAGATTGGTCAGATACGAAGATTTCATAAATCACTCATGGATCCAATCTGATCATTTTTACGATCAGATGTGCGCTCATTTTCCCAGCTTGTTTGATAAATGAGGGCCATTGAGTCTCTGCATGTGTGTGTCTGATGTAAAGCTTTGTGAGTTCTCAATGTTGCAGGCAAGCACCTCTAATTTTCACACAGTGATTCTAGAATTACTGTTCAACATTTACGTATAAATGGCACAGGACTTTTTTTTAAATGTTATACTGTCAGCTGATAATTTGACAGCAAAGTATCAGTTATTGATAATCTATTCAGGGAGTTAGAGTTCAGGAAGATATATCAGAAAATGCTTAAAGTTGGTCCTGTTATATTAACAGCCCATCAAATAAGAAAGATCGAAGATGTTTTTGTTGAGGTTTTATCTCCTCGGTATGGAAGCACGGTCATGGTTGCGTTTTTTATAACGCTGTTTTCGTGATAACAGAAAAGACAAACTTATATCTCTCGAGTTAAGATCACTGAAATGAGATCATTCATGTTGTTATCTTTGAATATTAATGACCATAGCCCCGTGATAACAAGATGAGTTATGTTGCCATATGTCTGTTTTCTTGAGCTTATGGATTATTTAAATGCAGGATCTTGAGGCATCACGTGTTTGGACTGTGGGAGGAAGCCAGGAGAAACAGCATGTACACACTGCACAGGCTCCTCGCAGAAACCTACCTGTTATATCTCACACAGTCTTCACCCTCTACTGGACTGTATTGGTACAACTCTCCTCCAATCGCATATACTTGATGGCCCACTGAAATTTTCATGTACGTAGCTGGCCAGTAGGACGTGTCCGCCCCTTTTCCCCCTTAGTGGGTTTAAAAGCAGGTGCATCGCCAGCTGCCCCCATTCCTTTTCTTGCAGTGTTGGTGAGTGCCCACTGACAGACCATCTCCTAGGATGGAGTCGCTGCTCCAAGAACTACATCATCTCTGCTTCGAGTGTCTCGGGAAGAAGCACGCCATTGCTGGACTGGAACATGCCCAGCCTGCTCGAGCTGCCGAGACATGTCCAATATCTGCCGCCAGCAGGGAGCTGACAACTTCACCAGCTGTGAAGCTCTTCTGACCATGTCTGCTGACGACAGTGAGGAGGAAGAGCTGGAATCTGAGGATGATGCCATGGGGGAGGAGATTGACACTCCAGCACTCCAGGTTTCGGCTGTTGACGGTTCCTCCATCAGAGCAGGACAACCTGCAGTATTGGGCATCCCCACAACATCTGTTGACTGGGACACCACTGATGATAGGACGAGTGACCCCTTACATTTCAGTGTTTACGGATGCCTCCCTGATGGGATGGGGAGGTACCTGCCCGGGGAGAGCGATAGGTGATGTGTGGTCTCCGGGGGACAACCATCACATCAACCTCCTTGAGTTACAGGCAGTGTTCATGGTTCTCCAACACTTCAGTTGCCTGTTAAGGGAGAGATGTGTTGGTGAGGACCGACAACTCCACCACAGTACATCCACAGACTGGGGGGGGGGGGGATTACATTCCGCGGTTCTGTTAGGAGAGAACCTGTGGTAATGGGCTTCAGAGCACCTGCTATCTCTGCAAGCCCTCCATGTTCCAGGAATCCAGAACAGGGAGGCCGACCTCATGTCAGGGTCGGCCCCCTGGAAGACGAATGGAGACTGCAACCAGAAGTGGTACAGCAGATCTGGACATGATTCGGGAAGGCAACAGTGGATCTGTTTGTCAACCGATTGTACACCCATTGCCCCCATTGGTTCTCTTTAGTCCGCAGGACCACCCACCCTTGGGGGTGGACATGTCTGCACACGCTCCATGGCCAAGAAGGCTACTTTATGCCTTCTCCCCCGCCGTCTCATCCCCCAGCTTCTGGAGAGAGTGAGAGTGGAGTGGCTGAGGGTCATTCTGGTGGCTTCCCACTGGTGGTCAGCTCATTGGTATGCGCAACTGACCACAATATTGATGGCTCCACCATGACCCGTTCCCCAGTACTGGGGGGCATTGTCACAGGAGGTAGGCATGGTTCAGGCACTGCCCATCCTGGGTCGGTCACTTCAAGCCTGGCCTCTAAAGAGACAGGCTAATATGGGCTGGGCTGACTGCTCAGGTGGGGAAAACTATCCAGGCAGCTAAGGCTGGATCTACCACTGCCTGTTACAGAGCTAACTGGGTGTGTTTTCAGCATTGGTGTGATGGGAGGAAAGTGGATCATCTGGCATGTTCAGTGGGGGACATTCTTTCCTTTCTACAGTTTGTGGTTGATAGAAGGCTGTCTCACATGACTGTTTGGTCATGTTGCAGCCATCTCATCATGCCACGAAGGGTTGAGCGGAGGTCCAGTCTTGCACCTCCGCACCTTCTTCTATACCTTCTAAAAAAAGGGGTAGTCATGCCCTACTGGCTGGCTACGTACATGAACATTTCAGTGGGCCATCGTGTGTACGCGATTGGGGGAGAGTTGTACCCATAGAGTCCAGTAGAGGGCTCCGCCTGTGTTAATACCTTAGTAATAAAAACTTGACAATAAATTTTAAAAAGTATGCACAATGATAAATTATATTGAGATATATTCAGTGTTTTTCTGGTCTACTGGGAGCAGTGCTGGTTTCCAGTCTAACTGCGGCGAAATTAAGGCCCCTTCACACTTTGAATGCAGCTGCCTGGAGCTGTTTTGCTCAGCTGTCAGAGGCGTGTGGGGCGGTGAAGAGGGAGGCTGTCCTCATGGATGAGAGATGTGGGCTCAACCTGACACATAAGTTGCAGGAATATAAACTGGCAGTCGAATTTTCTTTTCTCCCACCACAACTGGTGGGTTAAAGGGGCATCTGTACTGGGACGCCTACAGTAAATACAATCAGGTGAGCAATGGATGCAAGCTGATGTCAGATGGAGGAACATCTATCACTGATCAACACATCAGACTTTACTTCTATTAAGTTGATTAAAGCTGTAATTGCGATGAGTTCACCTAACACTCATTCACAGAATTACACATATTTGCCATGTTTTAGCCCCCCAGCTGTCATCGGGTCTATTTTGATCAATTAAATCAGGTGTAACGCAGCAACCAGGAACTTTGGAGCAAACCTTGTTATCCTGAGAAAAAAATCATAGTCCTTTTCATGGCACCCAAGGATGCTTTACATCGCAACAATAAAACACAAAGTACAATAAAAGGCAAGGATGAATAAGAACAACAAATTAAAAGCAATAAGAATGTGAGCAGATGGTGTTACAGATTATATGCAGTTTTAAACAGGTGGGTTTTGAGTCCATATTTGAAAAGGGAGAAGCTGTCGGTGTTTCTGAGGTCTGGGGGCAGAGAGTTCCAGAGTTTGGAAGCAGAGCAACTGAAAGCTCTGCTCTCCATCGTGCTGAGGCGGGCGGGAGGGATGGTGAGGTGAAGGGAGGAGGAGGACCTGAGAGAGCAGGAGGGAGTGGCAATATGGATGAGGTCAGACAGGTAGGGGGGGAGAGAGGTTGTGGATGGCTTTAAAAGTGTGGAGGAGGATCTTGAAGGTGGATCTGAATTTGACCGGAAGCCAGTGAAGCTGCTGCAGATCGGGGGTGATGTTGTGGAAGGAGGGGGTTCTGGTGATGATGCGGTGATGAAAAATATAATTCTCTCGAGATAACGAGAACTATCTCATTTTCATGAGAGAATGATTCTTGTTCTCCCAAGAAAATTAACTTGTCATCTTGAGAAAACTATGAAAAAAAAAAGATTTTTAGCCTGCCATGCAGGCGTGTTTTACCATTTAGAAATAAAATTTACAACAAATTTTGTTGGACAGGTGCGGATTCAGTTACTGGCAAAGGCTCTTTCTAGTCTGCTTCGTGTTTTGTCCATATCATTCAGAAATGTGAGAAGCATTTTGAAATAAGCAAGACTCAACACATTATTTTCAGTAGTAAAATAATAACAGTGGTCCATGTATAATTCGTTCGTTTATTACTCAATTTAAAATTGGAAATCAGAAGATAAATAATCAGCTTGTTTTTCATTATTCTTTCGTAATTCTAAAAAAAACCTAAAATCAACCCATTTTTGCACTTTTGATTTGAAGTTGATATTTGAAAATAAATGAATAAATGACTAAATAAAATAGACAAATGACCCATGGACTCAGAGAAATAGTTATGTGGTTCTCAAAGGTCTGGAGCCACAACCTCCGAGATAACAGGTCAACAGGTTTTCAGATTTCCTGGAGTTTAACAGGTCATCTCACTCTGGTCACAATCAGCTAATATATTGTATATAAAATGACTTTTTGTCTTTGTTGTTCTCTTGGCGGTAGGAACACATTTGATATTTTGGCAAAATATTGTTACTCTAGGCCTTAAAAAACTTTAACTTTGTCAAATCTCCTGGGATCTTAGATATGCACACAGTGTTTGGCATGGATGCTCTCATGAAAATGTTGCAACACTGTAAGATGCCAAGAGTATTCATTTTACTGTAGTCTAATTAGGAACAAAAAGGGAAAAAAAATGCTTAGAAGCTAAGATGCTGGTGGAGAGTCAAAGGACTTTAGAAAGTTTATGTGGTTTGAAAAGTTTAAAAACAATCTCTTTTTTTTCTTCTTCACTTACTGTTTGATTAAGTTCAGGCATCAAAACTGCTTAATGTTGTACAGTAGCTGGTGAGGTTTAAGAAGCAAATTATCCTTATGTGGGGTTAAAGAAGACAATGATACAGAAATCACAAGCTGAAGATGGGTGGGAGGTTATCAAATAAAAGACCTGATTGTCAAGAACAAACAAAAGACACTGCAGGTGATCTCAAGGCATTTCTATCAAAAACAAACAAATCTTATTACAGACAGGTGACTTAAACCAGCAAACAATGGAGTAAAGATGAATATCTGAGATCAGACTAAAAGAACTAAGGAGTATTTATTCAGAGGAAGCATCAGCGAAACAATAACAGAACAGAAACCCGGTGAACGACAAATGAGATCTGTTTTAAATTAAAGCAAGAGACCGTACAAAACAGAACAAAGTGGAGCCGGCAAGAATATAGAACATGGAAAAAGTCAGTAACAGGAGCAAGACCAAGACACTGAGATATTAACTACATAACAATACAAAAAAGCCAAAACAAAATCCAAAACAAACCTGAAAATCCATTAACAAGACATTAATCCATTAATCCAAGAGCCACAACATACAGTAACAAAAACACAGCCCACGCACCAGAGACGTCCAGCTCCAGTTCTTCAGGTTTGACATGTCCCCTACTAAATTACACCTGACTTAAATTTATGGATCATTAACAGGTTTGTGCAGAACTTGACAGCAAACTTTTAGGAGATCTATCTCTTTGGACCCTGCCACAGACCATAACAAGGTTTGCTGGAAAGACTCCTGAACAAAGCAAAAACTAACTGAACACAAGCAAGAACAATAAGCATACAACTGCTGACTACAAGATACAACAGAACAAAGTATGAATCCATGAGACTGGAAACACACAGACCCCAATGCAGGAGCCTGATTTATATAACTATATTATATCTACTCATCAGACCTTCCAGCTTTTAAATGAGAAATTTAACACAAACCTCCACCAGAACAACAACCTACATCCTCCTAAACCTTCGGGGCCTCTGGAGTGGTCAGAACTGTTAAGCTTACGAGCGTAAACTTCCACCCTGAGGCTTGAAAAGGAACTCTGAGCAGCTTGGAAGAGCCAACTCTGAAGGACCTTTCGGGGTCAGCACTTTAACTCTGAGGAAGAGGGAAAAAATACAGAAATACAAAGGCAAAGAGGGAAGAAGAAGAGAAGAAAGGCAAAAGGGGCATGAAAAGAGGGGCGTTGACAGTGGAGGGAAATTGTGTGGTTGTGCCTCTGGGACAGACTGTCAACAGTCAGTTGTCAGTGTTCGACAGACTTTTGGCCCTCGGGGACCCCTGTCACCGACCCTGAGCACCTCAGGGTGACGGTGTAGGGCAGAGGGAACCAATGGGAGCAAGGAGAGATGAAGAAAGAAAAAGAAAGGGCTTTGCTTGCATCCTGTCACTGACTGTAATCACCCCTTCGAGGGTGTGGGTGTGTGTGGGTGTGTGTATGTGAGCGAGAGAGCCAATATGAAGGAGGTTTGGCTCGAATTGGGCAAAACTGTCGCTAACCCTAAGTGCTAAGGGCTTTGTCTGTAGTAACTGTCAAAGATATTGGTGTGTGTGTTCTTTTTATCCTTGTGAGAACTGCACTGCCTGTTATACTGTATATAGGCCTCCAGGACCTCTGGTGCACTGTCTCTTGAAAATGATATACATCACACTTGACTAAAACAGAAAAACAGCAGATGGTAAACAGGAATTCACATTTGCAACTAAATATGAAAAACATCAGGTATCAGAGGAATGATTATTCTACGGTGTTACAAAAAGACAAATGACCTGGACCTGCATGGGAGGTTTTGGGATGCATGCTTTTCCCATGTTTTGCACTTTCTGCAGAGCACATCAGGCTGCAGGGGGTTGGGTTCCTCTTCTGAAGTCAGATAATCCAATATTAATTGCCCAACAGAATTTGGCAGCTGTAGCTCTCATAATTACAAGTCTTCAATATTGTACACAGATAAACATTAATGATCACTCACACACACACATACAGCTCTCATCATGAACGCTGAGAAATGGTGGGACAACATGCCGTGCAGGTACAACATAGAGAGGCATTCCAACCAGAATGAACCATTCAAAAACATAAACAATCACATAAATCAACATAAAAACATACATGCAGCTGCAATCTTGAAACATGCAGATTGTGCACAGTGTTTGATTAAGTGCTGGCATACTTGCTCAGTGCATTAAAGGATTTTAATGTGTGTTTTCCACAGTAGGACAGTTTAGTGTTGTGCTCCCTCATGGTTCATTTAGATGGGGGATGGTGTGTGCAACATCAGAGAGCTGCTGGTGTGATTGCCATGATATTATCCAGAATTAGCTTAAAGAGATAGAAATGAGAGAAAGAGAAGGTGTGTGTGCATTTGTGTGTAGAACCTTTACTTCCATATGCATCTGTCAAATGCAGATGGTCTTCTTAAAATGATGACAAAGACAAATGAGGAAGCAGAGTAATATGTGACAGTTTTTGCTCTCATAAATGTTTTATATGGTTTCTATAAGTCCAAGATCAAATTTTTAGCTTTAGTTCAGGTTAGACTCCAAGTAGGAAAAAGTGCCTCTGGTATAGTACACCCGCAGAATGATGTAACTTTATTTTCCACTTACCCTCATGGTGAGCAAGACTCTGGAGCACTTTTTAAATATCTCAAATGCAGCGGGCGATCAGGAAGGCTTCTTATTTCCACCCAACTTTCATATAATGGAGTTCGCCGGGGTCCGAGCCAAAAAGGTCCATAAAAATCCACACAAACTTGTCAATATTCCTCCATACTGCTCATCCAATGTAATCCAAGTGTCCTGAGTGGGTAGCATCCGTCATTTAGTATATTTTTAGAGCCTAAACAGTAGTACATCTCACTTCCAAAAAGCACGCATAAGCGCATTCATGAAACTACGGAAGCCTCGGCGTTCAGAGCCTCTGCCGATAATGCAAGCATAGAAGAAGAAATTCACTGTTTACATTGTGCGAAGAGCGCCAGAGCTGCAGACAAACCAGGACAAACGCATGTGGGTCCAAGAGGAGTTGGATATTGATTTAAAACAAAGAAAGAAAGAGAAAGAGAACGTGCGATCTCATCTGCCGTGGCTTCCGTAGTTTGGTGAATGCGCATCGGCGTGCTCACAGGAGATGCAATGTACGACTGTTCAGGCTCTAAAAATATACTAAATGACGTCATTTTGAGTAAATTATGGATGCTGGGGCGGTGATTAGCTCAGTTGGTTGAGCAGCCACCCCATGTACAGGGGCTACAGTTCCTCAGCGCAGTCAGCCCCGGTTCAATTCCCGGTCCAGGTCCCTTTGCTGCATGTCACTCCCAACTCTCTCTGCCCCTTTCTTGTCGCTATATACTGTCACATAAAGGCCACTAGTGCCCAAAAAATCCTTTAAAAAAAAAAAAAAAAAATTATGGATGCTACCCACTCAGGATACTTGGATTACATTGGACGAGCAGCATGGAGGAATATTGACAAGTTTTTGTGGACTTTTATGGACCTTTTTGACTCAGACCTACCTCTTCAGTAAAAGAGTTGGGTGCGGTAATGATATGCAGCTTTACCTGGGGACCAAGTTGACTTTATTTTGTTTGGCTACAACCTTATTTGGCTACAACCTTATTTAGAGAAAGTAGGTCTAGCTGCCCTAGCGAATGGACTTTGTATAAGCTATCTGTTAGCATCATGCGCACTGTGCAATGAGCCAATCAGAGTGCGTATAGCTGTCTTCATTCTCTGTATGGGTGCCCCTTAAGACAAATTAGACACTGCCAGCATTGCTGGCTTTCAGAAGGTTATTTCTGTGTGTTTTCAAGATAAAGAAAAAAGTAAAGCAGTGTGCATAGGTAATGCTACATGGACACAAGAGGATACATATATATTTTTACCCTTCCCTAAATCTGACAGATTGCTGCTTATTTTCCCCCCTTCCTTCATGGGCCCCTAATGGTAGTAGATGGTAGAGTGTAGTCGCACCTGTTGCACCGTTGATAGACCTCTGTGCTCGTGCTACAGTATCTTTGAAAAACCCTAAGGACAATTACCTGGCCTAAAACTAATGGTGTTTGGTGTGTGCTTTTCTTGAATGGAATCTCATCTGTAAAGGTACTTTTGTATTAATAAATCTCTTTGATTTAAAGGGTGCAGCATAATTTTGTCCCCCTGATTTCTGTGATAATTTACTGTGATGCAATAATGATGAATAAGTTGGAAAAAAGAAGGAAAGAGAAACAAGGCAGATGCCCAGATTAAACTGAAAAGAGCAAGACTATAACATAAACACTGAGTGCTTACAGATAATGCTTGTGAAGTGGATGAGGGTGGACAGCAGAGACATCAACAACGGAGTCTGGAAAATGTGCAGATAATCTGGTAAGGACTTTTTCTACAATTTCACTTCACAGACGCACACGTCACAGCAGGAAGTTGGAGATGTGCTCTCACAGCTGCAAAGAGTGCTGTTCAAATTGTGTGCTGTTCACGGCACATCCAGTGGGGCAGATGATGCCCCTTGATGATTATTACCTACAATATGAGAAAGCTGAGTGGAAAAAAACACAGGGCAGGAGAAACAGTATGAATCAGTAACTCTACCAGCTTAATTACTCTCGATTTTAACTCTGATGTTCACACATAACGTTACCCTGGAGGCAATGGGATTTTCTGGAGGAAAAATATTTCTGCAAAATATCTGGTGCATTTGTTGCAGTCATTTGTGTCCAAATGTGCCACCCACCACAGCCACCCAAAAAAAATCTAGAAAATGATAGGACAGAATATAACATATTCCAAAACACAACCATCACTAGAATACATCTTGTTTTGAATACATCCATCCAGCTCTATCCAAGGACAAGTACTACAAAATGCCCCATCCATATTCCTTCCAAGTAGTTGTGTGGCATTTGTCAATGCCTTTTTCTGACCTTGTTGCTCTCCATTTCTCTCTCCCATATAAGAAAGACAAAAGATATTTCAGCCAAAGTGAAAAAATGAAAGAGGAAATTGCTCTTTTCTCACAAACAATGTGTCTGTGATTGCTCTGTTGCTGAGCACTTGTTGATCTGTCTTGGATGTGTTCAGTTCAAGTCAGTGAGTCTACTGACCAGCTTTCTCTGTGACCTCTAAACCATGCAATGATGACAAGAGTTTATATCCATCACAAACACTAAAACAAAAATATGATAAGAGATCAGCAGCTGCAGGGGACAATATCAGTCAGTGACAAAGCAATTGGGGGCTGCTGTGTTTTTAAATCAGCAGAGAAAATGGTGCAGCAGGTTGCATTTCCTTGAAATAATATCACAGAGGTGACATGGTTTTGAAGAATGAGTTGGTATATCACCACTGTCAGATGTAACAGACTGTTTTACATTTAAAGCTGTTCTAGTATTGATTCTAACATCAATAATTTATAACTATATTGATTATTCACTGTGAAAATGTGATTATCACTGAGAGGACTGCTTGTCAATAATGGGCTTTACACTGCATTTTATCGTGTGAGCCACTTGGGAAATTTTTACGAGAAAATGACGTGAATCAATGCTGAATGGCACAAATTGACTCTGACATTCAAACAGAAGAGTTCTTCTTGCAACGCAGTATTTTAGCACAAACGAAGATTTTAAAAAAAGAAAACAATCTAAAATAAGTTGTTTAAGAACAAAAACAAAACAGAAATTACTACAGCATCACAGTTCGCCTGTAGGACAAGTACAGTAGCTTTTAGTAATTTTTCATTGTGTCTTTTCTAATAGCAATAGAAAAAAAAAAAAGATGAGAGACACAGGACATATGATAGGCAGATTAAGCCTCTGACAATTTCATGTTTTTGCCTGAAATTGGTAGAAAATTTCATCAAACAAAATGTGTGTAACAAATCTTGAATTTTGTTGAATACCTGTTTTGCTCCTGTACTGTACCTCACTGCAGTTTCAATGGTATCCGATCCGTCTGCAGTGTTTCATACTGTATGTCATAATATTTTGTTTTCAAAACTTAACAAATTCTTATCTAGGTGATTGTTTTCTGTCCATTTAGGGAAACATTCTACTTCTATTGCCCATCTCTCTCGTGGTATGCAACGTGGGTCCATTTTGGGGACAATGCTTTTAGTCTCTATTAGCTGCTTGTTAGATCTGTCTTTTTAAAAAAAAAAAAAAAAAAAAAATTCCATTTCATTGCTTTGCAGATGACATTTGGGTCTACTTGCTTATTAAACTAGGCAGTTCAGATTCACTAAATCCATTTATAATTATCTAAGTCAGTTGTTCCCAACCTGGAGTCTGGGACCCCCCAGGGTGGTCCCCAAAGCTTTGACTGTTTAGCACCAGTGTGATTAAAACCAAGGTCATGCCCACACAGAGATGAGTTGGGGAGTGTCAGCTTAAAGGTCGAGTTTCCCCCCGCTTCTGTTTGTAAACACTATTCAAACTGAGTGCCCCTCCCCCTCAGGCTAATGGCCAGAATGCTCGTCAGCCTTATCAGCCCAAGCCTCTCCATTAAAGCTTGAGAGCAGATGAAAGCCAAACCAATATTAACCCTGTAATATTAACCCTCTTTTTTTTTTTTTTTTCTTTTTTATTCTTTGAGAGTTTGAGTGACTGGTGTCTGCTCCAATCATGGGTTTATCCCCACACAGCGTTCTGCCCTTACCTCTGTTATTGGCTGGCAATATACTGTGTGCGCAAATCTCCGCCAGAAACATCCCTGGCACACCAAAACAAAGGAAAAAAAGTGAAATACAGTCGGAGGGGGAGTTGCAAACAAAGTCACCCCCACACGAGAGTAAAGGCTCAAAGTTGCGGACTGAGGTGGGTTCCACTTGCACAAGTCTCGCCTTTATTTTCAGGGGGAAAACTCTGGATTCTGCCTTTAAGTTTTGTTTTTTCTTTATTTCTGCTTTCATCTGTGGCAAGAAGCCAGCAAATGAAAGCCTAAAACCAAGTGTGGTTTCAGTAAAGGATGGCAAAGGGGGTCCACAGCTTTTTTGCATGAAGGGGTCTTCAGGGGAAATCAGTCGGAAACCACTGGTCTACGTGACCTTAACCCCCCCCCCCCTCCCTTTAGTTTCCCCCTTTTTTTCCCTTCTCTTCTCTCCCCCCCCCCCTCCTCCCCAAAAATAAAAAAAAGGCGAACCCCCCTCTCATTTATAGATCCCCCGGTTCCTTCCTCCCTTAAACCCCCCCCCCCCCAGAAAAACCCAAATTTTCCGGTGAGATTTTTTTTTTTTTGAACTTTTTTTGCCTTTCTTCTTTAAAATAGGGGGCCTCCTTCCTCACTGAGCACCCACCCAAAATTTATAGAGACCCAACCCCCTACCCCCCTCCTCCTCTTTTTAATTTCGTGATATAATACCAAAGGTTTTTTAAACAGAAACGATGCAGAATGCATTCAATAATATTGGTAAACACAGAAATATTAATGAAATGACCACGGAAGTACAACTTTAGTAGGCTACTAGCTAAAGTTTAAGTTTTTTAATTCAAATGAAAGTAAATGAAAGATTGAAATGATCTGGTTTAGGAGATCAGATTCACTTAACAGTGTCATTGGCCTTTTGGCTCCATACACACACTTTGGAGTCAGAAATAGGTGTGATTTTTGACGGCTTTTGAAATATTCATAAGCAGGTCAGTGCAGTTTTAAAAGCCAGAGTGATTCCCAAGGTGTAGCTGTACTTCCCTCTCAAAACCTTAGAGAAATTTGTTCATGTTTTAATTACATCTCAACTGGAATTTTGTACGGTAGTGGTTTGGAAAGATCCTGTTTATTTTGAATATTGTATGAAATAGTGCATGCAGCTTGTCTTTTAACTGGTATCAACAGGCATGAACATGCCATGGCATCCCTTCACCAGTTCCTCGTTCATTTCCAGATTGATTTTAAGTTTTTTTTTTTGTTGTTTTTTTTTTTTTTTTTTTTTCTTTTTAGTTTTGAAATTAAACCTTATTTACCAGATCTTCTTAACATCCATGCCCCCATTCCAGTTCTGCAGTCAACCAACCAGTTTTTCTTTGATGTTAGAAGATCCAAATTGAAACTAATACATGATCAAGCTTTTTCTGTGGTTGTCAAAAAACTGTGGAACACCTTCCATGAACACATCTAATTCCCCTCCCTCCTCTCCTTTTTACATCTAAATCTGAGAATGTGTTACAATCAAAAAATTTATCGTGTGTCTGTTTTTTTTTTTTATCTACTTTTATTTGGATCCATTGCTTTTGTTGTATTTTTCAAAATCTATTACCTTGATATTGGTTGTTAATCCCTATTGACCAAGAAGCTCTTCTAAACCACAAAACTTAACTGGAATCAATTTCACTGCTGAACTAAATAATTTCAAAAGCATTAGTCAAACCCTTAATGGAGAAAAAGAAAGCCTGATCAGTTTTAACAGACTGCCAGTTTGAAAGTGTAAGGAACACAGGTTAACAGATCCAAAAGAGACGTGATACAAGGCAGACTGGAACAAACGCTGAGCAAACTGGAAACTATGACAAGAATTCACAAATAGAAAGCATGTCATGGATCTTAGGTGAGATAAAGTAGATGTACTTTATGTGGAGAACTGGTTAGGAACATGTGCAAAGGCAAGCGGGGGAGTCAGGGGATGGCTTTGTGTCACAGGAAGAACTGGCCTTTTTATACCCTTATCATTGTAAGCGGAACATGCCTTACAGATAACATTATTTCATGCGGAAGTCTGATGGAGAGCCAGCATGTACAGTTATCATAACCCTGAAACCAAAGCAGCTAAATACAATCATCATACATCATTAATTTCATTATTAGTACCCCTCATTTCCACTCCTCCATGCTAATGACCTACAGTAATGACAGGAAGAGTTAATGACTGGTAAACTTACACCATCCCTGGACGAATATAGCTGGATGTTTCTTGTCAGCTCATGGTAGTCTAGAGCGCTAAAGATTTACTTTGAGGCTCTGTTCCAAACTGCACTAATGTGATTTATTCACTAGTCAAAAAGACACAATTGACATGAGTACAGAGTACGGATACTGAATGTGCCCAACCGGCTTCTCAACAGGAACCCATCTGCAATATGTCAGGCTTCAGAAGACTGTGTTTGTGCTGTGTTTGAGAGCTGTGTCAGCTTGTCAGTATACAGCAGTCACTGCTCAGATGGAAGCATATTTCTCTGAGTTTGTGTGTGCACGAGCTGCATGTGATTCGCTGTGGAGGGTGCATCCATTCATAATTAAACTGATATTTTGTGATGTTCAAATCGCTGCTTCTTCCCAACAAGAAGGAACATCCACTCACTGCAGCATTGAGCAGTTTAATGCACATGGACAAAAACAGATTTTCTCTTTCTGACACGTACACACAGCTTTAGACCATTTGTGAGCATTTCACATTTCACTGGAAGAAGCAACGATTTTATTTTTCCTCTGGGTTTAGAGGAAATTGTTTGACCAAGGCAAGACCTTTCAACTATTGATGGATGTTGTTATTAATCTCTACAGCTTGTTCACCATTTCCTTGGCTTAATTAATACGTATAATCTTTCTAGGAAGATGTCACCACTTTAATTTGTGGAGCAGATCTGCTTGATGACAACATCTTCAGTGTCATTACATTATGAAAAGGGTGATATTGGATGAGACAAGCTGCTGAAATGACTGAGTGTGAAGTTATGAGTAGAGCTGCAATTACTCTTCATGATCTAGCTGTCATCCATGAAATAAAAAGAGAAAGGGACAAAGATGACCAGCTGCCACTAGGAATCTGTGGGATGAAAAAAAGTAACCCTGTAAGTACTGTTAGTAAGATGTTGTGACCCACATGTTTTGACATATTTTCCTCTCTGAGTGGCCTGTCCACTCTGACCTGATCAAAGTAAAAACATCTTCTAAAATCATCTTTATTTGTACAATATTTCATAACAAAGTCATCACAATACACTTTAACTGACACAGTTCAACTTAGTACATTTCATTGTAGTCCAGTTATACTTCAAGTAAAAACACACGACACGTTACAGAGCAACATGCTGGATATCTTGCTGCTTCTCCTGCTGCTCATACTGAACAGATTCTTCTGAAAACCTTATTCGGTTCCAACACTAAAGTAAAAACAGTAACCCCAAGACTGAATAAACTTGGTGCTGCTCCATTGTTTACATGCTGTGAACCAGCCTGCTGCAGAGGCAGATCCATTCTCTATCCTGGCCAATCAAGGAGGCAGGTTTTCTTCTTTGTTTGGTTTATTTAGTGTTTGCTTCAGGTGATACCGGCCCTAGCGAGCAGTTGTAACTGTGTGACATTGTCCAGGCAGTTTGGTCAACCTGAGTAAAGTGCAGTGTGAAAGCAAATCAAATCAAAGGAAAGTGTGAAACTTTGCAGAATTCCCTGTCTGATCAAGCCACATCCTTGGACTATCCTGGTGTGAATGCGGTCAAAGTGAATGGCATTATGGCTAAAGGGATGACTAGAGTCGTCTGAATATGCCCTAAGCATTATCAGGAAAGACAGGTTAAAGCCTAATCTTAAAAGAGGTTGTTTGCTTCAGAATTAGAGATTTAATTTAATTCCAAAATTCAACATTACTGATATGAATGACCAAATCTTTAAGCACTAGTTTTATTTCAGCTCACTGTGAGAGTATCTGCTATTATTAAGCTTTAATCAATACCTAAGTCCCCCTTCCTTTTGTTAATAAAAAGAACAAATGTTTCTTACATTCAGTAAAATTAAATAATGCACACTGAGATAAGACCAAAAGAAGATTAGCTGCAGGTGAATCTAAAATAAGACATTGAAGACTGACAGAGAAGAAAGCTGCATTACAGTATTTGTCAAGAATGACATGTTTTCTTGGCCTACTTTTTTTTTCCTCTAGTGGAAAGCAGTGAAGAAGACAGATTGTAGGTAGGCAGACAGGCATGAAAAAGAAATTGGCAGGTAAAATACAAACGAGCCTTAGCAATACACAGTCAGGAAAGCAAACAGCCAGACAGCCATGCAGGCAGAAAGCCTTCAAATCTTAAATCCTGTCAAACAAGCTCCCAAAAAAAAAAGGAGAAAATAATTTGTTCTTTAGGGCCAGCAGACAAAGAGGGTAGTTCACTGTCAATTTTCTCACCTCAATGCAACATGGCCACTTCCTATGTGAAATGTGTGATTCCTCAAGTGTTTTATAGATACAATTGATGTCTAAAAATTAATCAAAGGGGAATGCTTTGTACAGTACCTTCAACAGAGAGTAGGTTTCCTCTAGTTTCTCATTTTTTCTCACATTCCTGCATCCATACTTATCATTATCTTTTGAATCTTTGACTCAATCTCCTGTCCTAAGCATGCTTGGGCTGTTAGATGACGGGGTTTAGGAAACTCTCTTTTAACAAGAAAAAAAGCTCCAGCAGAACCACTCTGAGGATGGGTGGCCATCTGCCCCAGCCAGCTGGAAGCTGAGGGGACAGGAAGGGAAGATTAAAAATGTTATCACAGCTTCAGGTCCGGGATACCTGCTGGGAAAGGAAAAAGAGAAAAACAAGTTAATCAATGAACGCCTCTCACTGAAAAAAGGCTATTTTTGGATTTTTCATTATGGTTTGGTAAAACTTCCCTGATTAATTTGATTCCAAAGTTAATGTTTGTAAATGATCATAAACATAACTAATAAGGATTGCAGATGATAGAATATCACTGTAACACTTTACACACTGGCCCTCATTTGCAGGGACAGAGTCAGAAGAAAAGATAGCTTGTATTAGCTAAGAACCAGTCTGACTGGGAACTTAGACCTTACACAACTTTAAGGTAGGCTAAAATGATGGATGCCTTTTCCATATCTCCGGGAAGCTGTGCAGGGCACGGTTCTCTGGGAACACACTTCTTTGCGCCGGGGCATCGAACAGCTCATATTAGCCAAACTAATGCTGGGCAGTACCGCAGGAATGTGTCACGGACTTTCTCTGAGCGTAAAGAAACCGTTTTCCCCATCCTGGTCTGACACATAGTCTATCTTTTCAGCAATCTGAAGCAGCGCTCCATCTTGACGTGTGTGTTTGCACACTGATGTGCTCCTGCTCTGAGGCAGGGTTTGCCAGCAGGGTGATGTGATGTTTCAAAAGTGTAGCCTTTAACACTTGTCACCTAGAACCACAACATGCTAATGACTTGAATACTTTGATTAGATAAATGAAGAAATATAATTCAGGTAGAGCTATTATTCAATTTGGCAATTCATTTATAGCTTATAATTTCACTCTTAATTAACTCTTGGTGCTGAATATGCAGCTGCTTATACTCAAATGACGGTTTTAGGTGTGTTTCAATATCTGCTGTGCTGCACTGCAAACCCTCACTCATTCAAATTTGCATACAAGAACTTAGAGCTGTTGTGAGATTTAATCATATCTCATGCTCGTGTCCAAATTGACATACGCTGAGCCTTGTTTGGAAATAGTCGTACTTAACGATTTTTGACATATGATCATTTGATAAATGAGGGCCATTGTGTTTGATTGAAGAAATTGCAGGGTATCATTTCAGTATCGAGGTTTAAATAACATTTAATCAAAATTCCCAATGTTTCATACTTAAATGATAGATTGTAAATGAACTGTACTTACATTAGCACTTTCCCAGTCACGTGTTGACCAGTCAAAGTACTTTACATAACAAGTCACAATCAACCACTCACACAATCATGCTGGTGATGCATTCCTTCGTGATCTTTCTTGAGGACCCATAGTCCTCAAGAAAGATCACAAAGGAATGCATCTGCGTCCTCCGGGCATCGAAATAAAGTGGATTTACCCTCTCTATCAGAGGGACATCATGAAAAAGCACAGATGTCAAAATCAGTCGTCCTGGATTTACATAAGAAATCTATACAGACAAAACACAAAGGATTCTGCTGTTGTAAAAGTCTTGTATTGAAAATATTCCAAACACTATTAACACAGTAATCCATGTTATTGCACTGATAAAAACCTAGTTTGATCACTTGAAAGTAACTGTGTGCAGTCTATTAAAAAAACTGATAATATATCCGATTTGCCTGTCAGAGCATAACCTTTGTCTCATGTTTCTGACCTTTAACCGTTTCAAGCCCAGCAGCTCTAAGTAAAAAAAGGACAAATCAATAAAAATGTGTTTGGAAAATTTAAATTTCTAACCTTTCAGTTTTTATCCCCTTCAGTGTAAATACAGAGGAGGATATTTAGCTGGAGGATGAGAAACAAGTAAAGAAAGACCACAGCAAATCAATCCCTAAGGGGAAAATGTGCTTTAGTAATTCACATCAACTCATATTTTTTTTAAGATGCTGTTTTTATTAAAAGAAAAACATGTCTCCCACAAACTTCTCTGATGTTGTCTTGGTTCCCCTTATGCTGCCAAAACAGTTGTGATTTGTTGAGAACTCGTTGAGTCCTGTGGTATCACAGGGTAAGCATAACATAGGGGACACAGGGGGGCTAAGCTAACAGCTACTCTGAACAGAGAGAGGAGTAAGCTTATTTTTGTCAGACCTTATATAAAAATCATAGCTCTCCACACTGTGTCCCCTTTGCATCAGTTAACCACTTAGTCACTGCAGTTTCTTAAAAAAAAAAAAAAGAAAGTAAAAAAAATGGTCTATGTTTCAACACCCAGTCAGAACATGCATGTTACACGTAAGGTCATGTGATTCTGTCATGCAAAATGGTGTAAAATATTGTGTTCATTTAAACCATAATGAAGTTTATTATTATCATTATTTTTTTTTTACAAAAATTGCTCTTCCTTTATACCTTTTTAAAAATGTATTTGTCCCAGATATGATTGAACACTGTAACAGAGCAGATTAGTGGTGCAGCACTCAAATTAAATATATGTTTTATTTATGGCAGGATAATGAACCAGTGGGTTGTACCTCTTTTAATCTCTAGTTTCAATTAGCATCAAAATGACCTTTTTCTCCCTTTGTCTATAATCGTTTCCCCCACCTAAATTCTTTTGATTCAGCATCTTTTTAATCAATAATGTCACATCAAGGGGATGTTAGACATCCGTATATTAGTTAGTAGGTGTAGCTTTCCCCCCTTTTCTCTTGATTTTATTCATACAGTAATACAGTAGAAAGGCAGCAGAGAAGATAATGGATGCATTCCCAGCTAGTAGACTGCCTGTTAGCAGTAAACCTGTGCTGTATCAGACTGTGAAGGAAGAATGGTAACCCCCCCTCCATACACACAAAAGACAGTGGGCTGAATCACTGCAGCCTTCCAAGGTCATCTCTTTGTTTTCCCACTTGGGATCAGGACTAAAAGAATGAGTAAATGCAATCATACATTCCTAACACAACAGCATAATAAGGGGACAGTGAAATAATGTAATTAAATTAACGCACTCATGTGTAAAAAGATTATCTACTTAGTTTTGGTTGAAGAAGAAGCTTGAGTGTAATCAACAGAGGCCTTACAGGAAAGTATAAATGTTTTCTTTACTGTGCACTTCCATCTAAAATTTTTTTGGGTGAATTTTATTCTTGCGACCTTTACAGAGAGATTTTTCTGTTTTGTTACAGGCAATGATGTAAAAACATCCTTGTTAGCTACGTGTTAGCACATAGAAATAAATATTTCATACTGGCAGTAAAGACACCATGCTAAAGTTACAAGCCTTCATTTTCTTAATATTTAAGAGCCCTCTTCTATTCATTATCCATTTTTTTCATATTGCAGTGACCTCTGAAATAAATCAGGGCTTAATTTTGCTGGAACCAGGAGTTCCTTAATACCATTTGAGATTAACATTAAGATGCTGCTGGTCTTCTCACCCTTTAGGAATTGGATATTGACTGGTCAAATGGAAGATGGTAGATCATCAGATGGCTTTTGACTTAAGGAATCCGATGGGAAAAGCAATTACAATACTCGTTCTCATTCATTCAAGATATCGTGCATCACAAGGTTGAATTTTCCATTCCCAGAAGGCAAATGCTGAGATTATCATGTCTTCAATGATCCTAAATGACAATCCAGTAAATATATGATAGAATATGTTGCAAGTTTATGTGACATTTTGCCACAAACCTTCATGACAAAAGACATAGGCTATAAATGTTTGAAATCTGTTCATTACTTTTTAGTTTGGATAATGTGGATGATATAATGGCTTCATTAAATTGAATCCTAGGGTCTTTATTTAACCTTTTTTATTGTGTTTGAGTCATTTTTTACTTGTTTTCAACTTTAGATGTAAAACGTGCCATTTACATTCTTTTGTTGGAATAAGATTTCACGATATCCTCATGAAACAGCTATTTTGACACAAGACATTTTAAAAATTTTCGTAAATTTTGAGGGTGTCTAAAATAAATAGTGACATTTGTGGTGTTCCAGGTCAAATTTCACTTGGCATAGTTTAATGGTTGTTGCATGCAAATTAAAAGCTATGGGTTGCTCTGTGGATCAAATACGACTAACTTTGCCAAATCGCACATACAGATCTGGGCATGAAAAAGTTCCCTTTTCAGCTGCCTTGCAGCCACTTCCCAGGCACTTGTCTGCTAATTCAATCGCACAGAGAAACACCTGTGTGCCCAGGGGAAACGATTTCAGAGCATAAATGAATGCTCGGAACAAGGATGTTTCCACACGCCAAGTTTGGACACCGTACGTGATGCCGTATTTGCGGGTCAAGTCGTTCAGCCAGTGCACCACTTCTGGCAGAAAAAAGGAGGAACTTTTTCATGCCCAGATCTGTACACTGACATGCGTGCTCACACGCGTGCACACACACACTTAAACACATAATCTCATCTGTCTTCCATGTAAACACAAATATTCTGCTGAATATTGATAAATTCTGGGTGAGATGTCATCAGTTTCATTCTGCTATAGCATCAGCCAACATCAGCTCAATTTTAGCATCTTTGACCTCATCGTTGGTCATGAAAATGATGCTGAGGACAAAAAAATTAACAAAACTGATGAGGACGTGTGTTGGAATTATGTTCCTTCCTGAACAAGAAGGTATATTTGATGAACAGGATGACTAAGATGACACTATGTTTAGAAATGTGACTTTTCATGGTCGTTCCGCACTTCTAAGACTTGATGCAGAGCACCATAAGAGAACATAATCAGAATGACCCCTGCTGAACCTGCTGAAAATGCTGTATCACATACCCAAGAAATAAAGACAACAGACCATCATCTCATGAGAAAGTCCTGCTGGAAATGACCAACATGGAGGGAGAAGGGTGTTCAGTAACAATTGGAGGAAGATTGACAAACCACAATTGCATGATTACATGAGACTGTTGCTTCTTGATGGGGTGTACAGACCTTATAAATGTGGCTGCTGCCAGCTTATGAAACGGTTTGTCGAGATACTCTTTCTTCTACTTTTCATGGTGTCATGTCACTTCAGACATTCATGTGCTGTCATGAATGAGCCACATTTACAGTTGGGAGAAACAAGCTACTTGGCAAGGAAATGCCAAACTTGCTGTCATAGGAAATGTTTGGAGGGAATATGGAGCAACCTTCATTCTTCAACTTTTATCACATATGATCAAATACTGGGATTCATGCATGTAAAAACACAGACAAATTCAGTTTTACAATTGTCAATTCACCATTATTTTCAATTTGCACACCCTAGTCTGAGTGAGATAAAATTGGTTTGACGAAAAAAAAGCACTTTTTTTTTTTTTTTTTTACCTTTTTTTCCTCCAATATAAATCTATACAGGTCATTTTTGACCCATAACACCACATATGTCACTATTGTTAATAACTTTACATTAAGAAAAATAATCAAACTGTTTTTTGAGGTTGTAGTCTCCAGCTGATCCAGAATGCTGCAGGAAGGGTTCTGACTAGAACCAGCAGGACGGATCATATTTCTCCAGTTCTAGCTTCTCTTCATTGGCTTCCTGTTAAATCCAGGATAGAATTGAAAATTCTTCTTCTCACATATAAAGCTCTCCATGACCAAGCTCCATTATATATTAGTGATCTCATAGCTCCATATATTCCAAGCAGAGCACTTCGGTCTCAGACTGCAGGTCTTCTGGTGGTTCCAAGAGTCTCTAAGAGAGAATGGGAGGCAGAGCATTTGGTTTTCAGGCCCCTCTATTATGGAACCAGCTACCAATTCCGGTTCAGGAGGCAGACACCCTCTCTACCTTTAAGATCAGGCTTAAAACCTTCCTTTTTAATAAGTCTTATAGTTAGGGGAGGTTAGCCATCCCTTACTTAAGCTGCTATAGGTTTAGACTGCTGCGGGACGTTCATGATGCACTGGGCTCTTCCTTTCCCACTCATCTCTGCGGTTTCCAGGTAGAAACTTATTGCATCATAAACTGTGTTTCTCCTCTCTCAGCAGGTCTGGCTGGATAAAAGTTACAGTATCTGTTGGTCTCTCTTTCTGTCTTTTCCACCCCAGCCAGTTGAGGCAGATGGCCGCCCAACCTGAGCTGGCTTCTGCCGGAGCTTTTCCCCTCCCTGTTAAAAGGGTGTTTTCCTTCCCACTGTTGCCACCACTCCGTGCTTGCTCAGGATGGGGGATTGGACCGGGTCAAGCCAAGATTTCGATCAAATCTGTTGGTTTCCTTAGCTCAGCTGTTATGAATTTGACTTGAATTTCTCTTTTATTTGTCTGTTAAGCGCCCTGAGATGACATTCTCATGAATTGACGCTATAGAAATAAAGCTGAATTGAACTGATAATAACTAACTAGAGCCAGAAAACTTCAAAGCCCCCGGAAAAAAGGTATTACTGTTTCTTAGCACTGTGAAATAAGTTAGGTCTATGTGGACAAAAATCTAATTTTTAAACATATTTAGGTGGCAACTGAGTAACTTTGGTGAAAACAGCATGTTAACCTGTTTTAGATTTTAGGTAAAGTTAGTTCTGGTCTTTTCCATTCAGCTGCACGGGCACGGACAGCACAGACAGCACCACCCAAAGATGACCAGGATGTTCCCACCTGTAGAAGCAGTATTCTACTACCTGGAAGTGGGTGGGGTAGACACGGTCGAGACTGCCTTGATGTCACAACTGTGGCACGCAATGGTCAGAAAGAAAAACAACAATGGAGGCATTGGATGATATTGAAATGTTACTGTTGTTGTTTTCTCTGCAGCTTGTCACCGAAACAGAGCCAGATATTTTAGAAGAGGCAGGCGAAACACGTATGACGCGATGACAACAATTTACTTTGACCAATCATTGGAAAGCCGTCAGGTACGTCACGTTTTGTGTAGGTTCAGCACAGCTAGCTCTGAAATGGGTGCGGAAAACCGTAACAGCTCGTAACGGGTTTTCCCAGAGGAAACACAAATAAAGCGTGCCGTGCCGTGCCGTGTGGAAGGGTTACAAAAATGTGCAGTGGAAAAGGCCCCTTAGATTCTGGGTAAAATTTCACCTGGCAACACTAAAAATATTGGCAGGTTTTGAACACAATACAAGGGTTAAGTTATCGTGTCAGACCAGCTTTGCTTTTCATAACTTATTCTTCTCTATAATTTCTTATTATCTAGCTGTTGTCAGACATGAAAAAGTCATGTAATCAATGATTTTATGTGCTTGCTTGGTCCAAAATATATATCTTTAGGTAGAAACTTGGAATACTGTGAAACACTAAATTAGAGCAAAATACTAACATTTTTTTTCTTATGTTCTTTTCGATTTTTTTCCCCCCTATCTTTCCATCTTTGAACTTTTAAATTCTTCTCTGCTTGCCTCAGGGACTGCAGATGGAAACTAGCTAGAAATGCATCTCTACTCAGTCTGGTCTGAGTTCAGTGCTTTAGTGTACAAGGTCCCCAACAAATAAACTATTACAGTTAATAAAATGAATAAAATAAACAGACTGTAATGATTTTTTTTAAAGGCAATATCCCGTTAAAACATTAGCTCCTGCATTTCTAAATCATCCCACAAAGAAATCTTCTGGACATTTTACTGCGACTGGATGGAAAATCTCAGCAAGAGGTCCAGAGTAAAAGCAGTGAACATTCTTTGAGGACGTTACTTTGGAACATTTCTCAAACATTTCAGGGCTACAGTGCATGTGAGAAAACAGTTTTTCTCTCATTCCATCCCAAAAAAATTTTTTGTTCATTTTGAATTTACATGCAGAGCAAAGCTAAGGACAAAGACTGCACAAATATCAGCTGACACTGTAAGGTTGATTAACATGTATATACATTATGGATACATTATGAACCAGTCTCTTCATTACAATTAAAGGCCAGCAAAGATTTCAGCTATCAACCCATTAAGATTCTCTGCAAACAGAGGATTTCTGTTATTGAAATTGTGACAAGAATTGATTTAAAGCTTAAGTGATTAATGGTTTCACTTTATTCTTTAAATCAGTAATGGAAATGTACAGTAAACCTGCATAATGACCATTGCCAGTGTTTCTCAAATCTGGTTCTCAGGGACCACTGTCTTGCATTTTTTGGTGTCCATACTTTACCGCACCTGACTCATATGAATGACATAGATATTGATCAGTTGTTGGGATGAAGCAAATCTCTGGTCTAGGCCTTTTGCATGCATTGTTGTCATGTGGCATTTGAGATGCATTGATTAAGTCCTGTCTCTGTTAGTTTAATCAGTGACCCTCATTGCATGTTAATTATCTGACATGTTCAATATTGCAAACAATGCAATGGAAATTCTAAAAAGGTAGTCAAATCTGCTTGTCTATTAAAGACATTGGAATGAATCCCTCACACAGCAGGTGACTGTTTTGCCAGTGCCTTTTGATGAGTGAGCTTATGTGTGCTTCCTAAATGTCTGTGATTCTGGTGTGCAGCAATACCTGCAGTGCCTTGGGATTAACTGCATGACTTTTGGTGTCACTAACAGCCAATTTCAATTTATGACCTGACTTTCATGTCACTACTCAGCACACAAGAGCTGCTGCCGTGAACACACAAAGGTGAAATTACTGGGGACTAAGAAGAAAAGGATACACAAAGGTATCCTTAGAATTGGTGACCTTGGAAACCACCTTTCACAAGGAGCTTGCACAGGGGGGAGTTGGTTAGGATGACAGAGTCTAGTCGTAGAAGGGCCAACCTGAGGGGAGAGATAAGGAGAAAAATCCAGTGAACAACAATTTGAGGGCTCGTTTCTTAAACCATTTCAGGAATTTTCCAGCTTTCTAATCATTCCCATCTCTATGGCTGTCAGAGTTACTGTTACCATGGTGCTGAGCAGGCAGGATAACCTGGTTTCAATTTGTTTTCTAAGTTTCCTCTAATTTCTTTCTCTCTACTGTACTGCAGATTCTTCTGAATTAAGAGAGAGAGAAAGCTTGCTTCCCATACATCTCAGAAACACAAACAGAAACATGCAGGCATAAGGACGGGAAGTTCGGAGGTAATAAGAGGTGGGGAAAGATTAGTAAAGAGAGTCAGGAGGAAGTCAAGGTCACTACTCTTATTAGACACAAACACAAAGAGGGGAAGCAACTGAACCAAGTTTTATTTTTGTTTAATTCTTTTGGGAAAGAAGGCTTGGAAGAAAATGTTGTACATGCATCTCATGACTGTACAAATCTGTTATCAGAAACACAGCATGCAAATGATGGGGAGATGATCACAGAAACATTTTCTTCTATCTATGCATGTCGTGCAGTTAGATGTAGAGTAAGTCCCAGTCAAATCTGCAAAATGAGGATAAAGGCTGAAAATGATGAGTAGATTTTCATTTGTTTTTGATTCATAATTATATCTATAGATCATTATAGATAATTAATACAACTGTATTGCTGATGAATGTGAACATATAGGAGCTTTAGGAGCAATAAGTAAACCAAATAATGTCGTGGTGGACCACTTTGGGTTGGTTTTCACAAGTTGCATCATTTAGGCAAAGAAGAAACCATCTTTGCAAGCTCAAAACTGGAAATGACTCAAGGCCCCCCCCCCCCCCCCCCCCCCCCCCCCCCCTATTGCAGTAGGAACCCGTCAGTTTTACAGGAAAAACAATATGTTTAGTATTACTTTCTATCCATACATAACACCACAGCAACAGCAACGCAGGCTAGCATACTGCATTTCTGCATTAATGCACACTGTGCACTGTTAAGCATATAGTGTGGGCGTGTGTTCAGGAAATTAAAACAGCATGGTTCATCCTGGTGTTACAAATACTTCAGATTATTTGAAATAATGCATATTTCTGTTTATGCATGCATTATTATGCAACTGTATGTTTGTGTTTTGACAGAAACACAAACTACTGTAAACAGATATTAGTGTACTTCTGGGCACATGTTTGTTTGACTATGTGTGTGTATATCTGAAAAGAAAGAAAAGAGAAGAAAAAATGGTGTTTAATGCTTATGTATTCCAATAAGAGTGCATAATCTAAGAGAGGGAGCAAACACTAAAGCTTTAACAGAATGAAATAATTTCCCCTGGGAAATAAGTCTCAGACAAATGCGACTTTCTTTTTTTCACCCTATTTTTTAAGGATATCATTAAACTACTTTACTTCCTGTTTATGCACCAAAATGACAAGTTTTACAATAAGCGCAAGCACAAAAAACATCTAAACTTAATAATAATAATTTTAAAAAATGATTTCACCTTTTTAAACAGGCAAACGTGGAGAAGCTTGCCATGCACCAAATATGTCATTTTACTAAGTTAGCATTAAAACATGGTTTGATGGGTATTTCAAGGCACACCAGGCTTGTTTTTGTTCATTTTGGTTTTTGGTTCTTGGTTAGAAAACAATGGAATCTGATAGGGCTGGACGATAATTCAATATCAATATGATAGAGGTTTTTCAATAAAAAAAAAGGGTCAAAAAAGTTCAATATAAAGCACAGCTCGCCATCAGGTGTAACACCCCCTCCCAACACCCATGAGCGGCAAGGCATCGAATTCAGTGTCCCCAACTCCAAGCGTATATTCAGACTGTCCTCTCACAACTCCCGGTCCCTTACTACGGACATGCCAGCTGTCTCATGTCACAAGAGCAAATGTTCGGCACTTCTTTTGGCTGAGACACAGAAAATGTTCTGGACAGAGTTGAAGGGAGAGCGGGGCTGTGCTGACTTTTCCTAAATATTTCCTATGTAAGCCTGGGACACACAAGTCTACAAGAGCAAATTAAAGACGAGTCTGTTTAAAGAGCAGTGGACTTACCGCTCATGTTCTCAATGCAAGTCTAAACGGCTTTACGATCTTATTATAGTAGTCATTCACAAAAGCTGAAATGGCCAGGGCCACCTAAAACTAATAAGCTTTTTTTTTGTTGTTTTTATAAATATCACATCGACATTTTTTTTTATCAAACCTTTTTATATCGTCCAGCAGAATCTGACAACAAAGAAACTTGAGGAGAGTAATCACCAAGAAGCACAGCTTTGTTTTCATACAACTTTTGCTGTTAGCTCTGCCATGGAGGTAATATAATTGTCTGTTTGTTTGTTTGACTTTTAGTTACTGTATCAAAATTACTTAAACAGTTAGAAATGGATTGGATTCAATTTTCCAGGGAATGTTAATAATGGCATGAGGAAGACCTTAGGAAATTTTGGTGTTGACCTGGATCAGGAAAGGATTCATTATTGAGAAATAGGGCCTTAAGGATGGAAGTGAGCTGCTTGGCAGAGGTCTGCACTCTCCCTGTGCTTTTTTAGTTTTTCTCCTTTTCTCACGTTAGTTTTTGTCTGTGCTCCTGATGAGCTCCCGCTTTTTTTTCTTATAGAAGCTGATATCCCCTGTCAAGTTTCTTTCGAGGTGTCAATTCTGAATAACAGCAAAACAAACTATGACTGAAAGAATTAAAAAAAAAAAAAAAAAAAAACCAGACAAGAAAATAGGCGGGGTGTTGAAATGACCCCCCTTTTTGTCCTAACCAGCTATGATGGGTGTAATGTGAGATTTGTGCTTGTTACAACAGTTTTAATTTAAAAAATCAATCCGTAAAATTAATCCGTGAATTTTAATTAGTATGGATTCCCGTGCTGCACAGGGTCAAATAGTGATACTGCTTCATGTAAATTTTTCATTGGTTTTGATGCGTAAAGCTGAGTGTAATGAGCTTCCAGACAATGTTTCCTGATGGTCCTGCTGTCCTGCACTGGATGCTGAAAACAGATGAAACTCAATAATTGTATAAATAAACATATGGAATTTTCCACACAAAGAAAGTTCCTATTTATTTTTTCTCAACAGAATACAGTGTGTATCTGTGAGAGCCGGGGTCCCCCCCCCCCTCTTTGTTTCAGATGCTAGGTCAGGAATTGTTGGGCTTGAAAGTTATTCTCACTTTTGCAATGCGTAAAATGCTAAATGCATTCTGTTGTGTATTAGGATATCCCATCATGATGCTTTCCTAACCTTTACTTTGAATGCAGACATTCACCAAAACAGCGCTAGCAAGACTTCCGATTCATAAGATGGAGGCGGAGTCGAGCAGACGGGCTCGATCATAACACCCCCACCATTAGCTCTTAATTTGAGATACAGTATTTACAGCTCTATATTTGCACTTCATTTTGCAATAAATTAATGGTTTATGTTAAAAACTTTTTTGAATTCAGTATTTTTATGAGTAGCCTTAAAACTCTGTGCATTTATTCTATCTAGAAACTTTTTGTTTATTTGACAGGGACAGTACATATTAATGAACATTTACCAACACAGGTAAACATGTTGGATTGTCATTAGCAAGCTAATTAGCATCAGTAGTCCCTTGGCAGGTAAAGACAACACACAATACAATAAAACAACAAATTTAAACTTTCAGGTGTCAGTGGTTATATTACAACACAACGCAATGCACTCTCATCACAGTCAGTCAGTCAGTCATTTTCTGTACCGCTTATCCAGTTCGGGTCGCGGGGGTTGCGAGCCATCCCAGCATCGGCAGAGGCGGGACCCCGACGCGCCAGTCTGTCGCAGGGCCACCTAAGGACAGACAACCATTCCCCCTTCTCCTAGGGGCATTTAGAGTGCACCCATGCTGTCTTGGGGAAGCCGGAGCGGAGAGAACCCACGCATACACTCATCACTAACTCCTGTTTTCTCTTGCAATGGAACATAAACTTTCTTTCTGTTTCCATATATTCGTACAAACCTATATGCTTTATTAATCGACTTTATAAATTAGCGTTTTTGTAAAATAAAATCTAGTCCTCTGATTGGCTGCTTAAAAAATTCAGCCTAGCAATTGGTCAGTTTTTTGCATAATTAGCTACCCAGACTCAGGACACAAACCATTTCAAAAGTGCTCGGTTGGAAGCAGCACTGTAAACACAGCTCAAATCAACTAGCTGTTTATTACTTCTATTGTTGTCAGCTGTGCGCTTTGATCAGTGTGCTACTCTACCGAACATTGTGTCTTAGTGCAATGTTTAATTGTGGTTGAGTTTATTTCTGATAGGAAAGTGTCTAGCAGTTTGCTAAAGCCACAATTGAGATAATTTCTAACTGATGGAGCTCAACTGTTCTCAGCTGTATGTTGCAATCAGCTTCCTGCACAGTCATTGTAAAAAGAGTAGCCTATCTGGGCTGTGGTGGATATGACAGACTATTCCACAATTCTCTAACTTAATTACTTTGGTTTGGTGATGAAATCTTGTTTTTGAATGAAATCTTTGTAAAAGTCACACTCTCTAGTCCGAAGTTTTTATTTTTAAAGAGTGCATGAACAGCAAAGGGGGCGGAGTCATTTTCAACAGTCAACATATTCACACAAAGCCTTATGGGAAACACAAAAATTTAGTAGGAATTTAACCCCTTCCTATGGTTATTCAATAAATTTAATGTCTTTACTTTACTGCCTTGGTTTTGTCCACAGTCAGTGAAAGTTTATGAGAAATTCTGTAATATTTTGACATTAAACTTGTGCCATTAGTGTGAAGGACATGTATGGAGATAAACTCCCAATCATTACTGGTTGGTGTTGGACATAGAATGTGACCGGCAGCATGGCCTCCAGAGTGGCAAGTCACAACAAAAGAGCCGGCTCCCATTGAGTGAGAGTGGTCATAATGTATTGAGTGTTCACCTGGTTGAGCTTAATTTGTGAGGTCCAGTCAGCAACATTCTAGTTTCAACTTAAAACATGTAATGCCATTTTCAGTCATTGTTTTATTCTTCAAGATGTTTTCGCATCTACCCATCCCAGTTTAACGGCTTCAGCATTGGTGCATTCACAGCGCTGTTATGTAATAACAGCAATTTTCTAGTTAAAAGTTACAGTTTTAACATAGAGTAAGGTAGCTGTGTGTCACTAGAGGCTAAACAAATATACCAGATAAACACTAGCAAGTCCCCTTGGTTGCCAAACATAGACGTATATAACACGGTCCTCTTTTAAAATTTTGTGAAGGTACAGACAGACACGAGTTTCTCAGTCCAGTAGCTGCTATCCTGATCAGATCCAATGTATTGATCAAACTCACAATGTGGGAACAACATCCTTGTCCACTGGAACCCAAAAGATAACATCTATCAACAGACTATAACATGTCAGATACCCAAAACTATCCGGAGTCATACATGACAGCTTTAAATTAAACAATATGGCAAGTTACTCTGCGAAGCAAGAACGTTGTTGTTCCTTTATACATTTTTTCTGGACATGAATCATCAAGACATGGGGTTGCTGAGTTTTTCTGTATGAACGCTGAGCCTTCGCTCCTATTTTAAAGGAATAGTACACCCACAGAATGATGTGCGTTCATTTTCTACTCACCTTCATGCTGAGCAAGACTGTGGAGCACTTTTTAATATCTCAAATGCAGCCTGAGATGGGACAGGTTTTCATTTTCTCCCAACTTTCATATAATGGAGTTCACCAGCGACTTAACCAAAAAGGTCCATAAAAGTCCGCAAAAACTTGGCAATATTCCTCCATACTGCTCATCCAATGTAATCGAAGTGTCCTGAGTGGGTAGCGTCCATAATCTACTCAAAACTACATCATTTAGTATATTTTCATAGCCTAAACAGTACATCTAGCTGCTGCAAAGCGCGCCCCTGTGAGTTCACGACACCACGGAAGCAGTGGCAGCTGTGTTCTCTTTCTCTTTCTTTGTTTTAAATCAATAGCCAGCCCTTCTTGTGTTTGTCCCGGTTTGTCCGCTGCTCATTCACTCTGTAAATTTGCAATGTAAACAGCAAATTTCTTCTTCTACGCTTGCATTATTGGCAAAGTAGGCTGAACGCTGCGGCTTCCGTAGTGTCGTGAACTTGCAGGGGCGCACCGTGGCCTACTCCTGTTTAGGCTATAAAAATATACTAAATGATGTTTTATCGAGTAAATTATGGACGCTACCCACTTAGGACACTTTAAATAAAATGAGCAGTATGGAAGAATATTGCCAAGTTTTTATGGACTTTTGTGGACCATTTCGTTTCGAGCCTCGGTCACTTCCATTACTGTATATGAAAGATGCAGATAACGAAAACCCCCTCCGGTTGCATTTGAGATATTAAAAAAAGTGCTCCACAGTCTTGCTCAGCATGGAGGCGAGTAGAAAATGAATGCACATCATTCTGTGGGTGTACTATTCCTTTAATATCCTCTACCTCTATCCTCTGACAAATGATGATGCATTCCTCAAACGCATTTTGCAGTCCTTTCTGTCTAGCTCCCTCTGATATTTCCCAACTATTACTTCAGAAATTTAGCACAATTTCCTTCACTGAAATTGCTGAGCAATCCATGTTAATACAGGGGGGGGGGGGTCATGCCTTTACTTTCTGTTATGTTTAAAAAGATTAAGACAGTGCTGATGTGCTGATCTTATAAACTGTATATGAATTTAGAAATAACTCGAAACGTTTCCACATATCAGTCATATGTTACAGTAATCTACTCAGTTTACCTGATGATCAGTGTAATGCATCACCAAGCAGGCATGCAAAGTCACCCTGTTATAGCACCACTGGCAGCTGCATGTTGAGTCAGACAACTGAATATTTAAACATGGAAGTTTGCCACATGCAGTCATTATTCACTCAGCATGTAAACTGCAACTGGCACGATGCTGGCAAGAGTTGCTCCATCCAGCTTGATACCATTCAGCTTTTGCCCCAAAACCCCCCAAAAAACAAAAACTGAAAAAGAAATGCCTCAGCAGATAAATTACTTTGGTTACGACACTTGGGCAATCACTAAAGATTTCTGGTGAAGGCACAAAAAGAAAAATGCAAGCTTCTCTTTATACTCCCTCTTCTCTATGCTATAGTATAATCCTCTATTCTTTGTGTTTCCATTTGGGTCATGGCTCAGCACTTCACATATCTGTCACAAGAGGGTTATGGCAAAAAGAAATGTCTGAGCTCTTCCACTAATGTCTGACATTATCTAAACTCTTAGGGAAAAGAGAGGAGAGAATGGAGCAGTAGAGAAAATGAAATAGACAGAAACAATGAAAACAGGGAATTTTAAGTTCTAAAAAGGCTCTATCTGCCAAGTTTACACCAGCATGTAATTTATATTGTATGAAACCATTTCCCCCCATTCTGCATTTATGGAGAAAACAAAAACAAAACAAAACAAAAAAACTTAATCATGTCAAAATAAGGAAAAGCATAAAATAACCAAGAATAGTGTTCAGATAAAGAGATGGATGGATAAATAAGTGACCAAAGAAACAAAAAAGATGAAATAAAGGTAATGGAGTAAGACAGTTTGATAACAAAAATTCAAATAAGACTTCCTTCATGCAATGATGAAACCACTCTCTCAAAGTAAAGAAAACAATCCTATCTGACAATAAGCTGCTTAATCCTCAAGACTGTCCCTATCTCCAGCTGTTTCTGGTGTTTTGATGCATTTCAGACGCTGGCTGCGACCAGTGGAAATGTGCCTTATATAGCAGATAAAGCTATTTGCTGCACTTAGTCTGCAAAAAGACAATGAAAAAAGAGAAACAACAGGAAGGAAATTGAGGACTATTGGGTGTCTAAAAACAAGATGGATAGCTGAGGGAGAAGGTGTGAATGACATATCATTGCTAAGCTTATTGTCTGTCCTTTTCTTAGCTGTCCTTTAATAGCACAACGGAGTTTCTTCCCCTTAGCAGACGGTCCAACAGGAGGGGGTCTTCTTCTCTGCCAGTGCTTTGCTTGAGGGGATAATGTGTGACATTTTTATATAATCAACTTTATGTCTTCTCTGTTGTAATTTTCTATGATTTTACTTCTCGCCCACATTTGTTTTTCTTCAGAAGTGAAATTTAGCTTTAAATAAATCAAGCTCTTCAGGTAAAACAGCAGAACCCTGGATGCTGTTGGAATACTTGAAATATGCACTTTAACTTTTACAGATTAAATCATGAGTTTTCCACAGCTTGTTTGCACTTTAGTTGAAGTTTTTGACCTGCCAAGGGACAACAGATGTGAATTAGCAGTAATTCTAACTCTTCAACTAACAATTTATTTATATCATGGTCATCAATGTCAAAATTGCAGAAGAGAGCGGTCATGGTTGCATTTTTTTTTTTACGCCATTTTCTTGAGATACATGATTTTCTCATTATCTCAAGAAAACATTTTCTAAACTTTTCTTGAGATAATGGATTATTTAGATACAGGGTGATGAGGCTGGAGCAGCTCCTGGTCCATCACAGAACCAACGCAGAGAGACAAACATTCAGTCAGGTTCACATACACATAGCCAGAATCTAGAGACTCAATCAGCCTAACATTGTGTGTTTGGACCATGGGAGGAATACGGTGGAGAATCCCTGCATAGTTGGAGAACATATAGACACCGTGCTGCAGCATTCCTACAGAAACCTCTGTTCTTAATATACTGTAGGTATTATAAAATAGATGTGAAATACGTACATTAATAAATTATATCCTTAAATCATTTTATTCAAATTTTATTAATAATGAACATATTGTTGAAAAAAAAAACCAGTTAAATTCCCAGCATAGATTCATAGATCTTATCAGCTGCTGAGGAAATCATGTTTTCTTTAAAATGTAATTTAACTTTCAGTGACATAAAAAACCAAACGTTAATATTTTATATTTACATGGACATTACTGGACATTGGCAGAAAACAAGAATGATTTAAAAAACTCCGTTTTGACAGAAAAGTAGATTCAACATCGGGCTGAGCATAGCTAAAACAACAAATCAAAGGGAAAAATGCGCTGATGACGGCTTTACGCTGGAATACGTAAGCAATTCAGTGTGATGTGAGCCAATAAACTCCATAAATGTGAGTACACTGACTTCTTTCATCTAATTCCGGATGTGCTTCCTTTTTTTTCAATTTTTTTGTAGACATACAAGTTGGGCAAGGCTCTCCCTCAAGGAATCACAAGTTGAAGTGCAATTTCTTCCCCTTATTTCAAACAATAAAGATGTTTGTGCAACTCGATTAACATAAATAGACTAAAAAATGATTTTAAATGAAACTGGCTTCTTACCCCTGCTGGTAACCACAAAATGTTAAATGTTCACAAAACAAGTAATTTCACATGTGCTTCACACAACAGCAGCCTCAGCTTACAATTGCACTACAAATCACAATTGCTAGTCCAGCTGGGACCCAGAGAAGGATACGAAGCCAGGTGGTGGCACCATCAGAAGACATTTTAAAGTCTACACCAGTAGTGTTTGTTCCAGTCACCAACACCTAAAAGAAATGCATCCACACATCTCAACATGATGACACCAAACTCCAACAGCAGACGGCCATAGCTCAGGATGAAGCGCAGTCATCCATCAACCAGAGGGATGGTAAGTCAAACCTAACCAATGTGTCTATCAGGAAGTGAATGTGTGTGATTGAAAAATAAGTGCTGCTCGACTGTATGTCTGATTGGGTGAATGTGGCATATAGTATGAAAGCGCTTTGGTTATAACTAGAAAAGAACTAAGTACGGTCCATTTACCAAGAGTGAGTGCAAAAAGCCAAAGTGCACACAACATGAACTGGTTCATGACAGTGTTATCGAAAGGGAAAAGGTAAATGAATATCTTAAATCATTTTAATTGAATAGCTTTAGTGTTAGGTTGTTTTTTTTTTATAATTTTTTTTATTCATGACAAGCCTGAACAGCCTATTCTTTAGACCCCACATATGGACAGGAATGTGCTGCCAACATGCAGAAACTAACTGTAAGTACAGCGGTTCAAGCTTTTCTAATTTATTCAGCATTTTCACACTGAGGCTTCTTCCAAAGAAAGTGTGGAAGAGAGAAAGAGAAAGATACTGATGCAAATTAGAGAAGGAAACGTGAAAAATATATATACAGTATATGAAGAGGGTACAGTAGTGATAACAGAACTGAGGAAGCACAGCGCTGTTTTCGCCCAAATGCTCATGTCAGCATACTAATATGAAGCCAAGGACAATTCTGTACAGCTGAAGGAGAGCAAAGATGAAATTAATCCCTTTCAAATACATGTCGTTTCTCAAGATAACTTCCCAGGCAGAGACACATTTTACAAATCACATGACTTCTTATATACAGAACAATATTCCTATAAATGGGGATTTTAATTCTACAATAAAAGCAGAAAAGAGATGTAGAAAAACCAACCAGTCATTTGTCCATGAAGTTAGTAATTCCATTGTGGTTGAACATTGTTTTATTACTTATGTACATGAGCTGACAGTAAGGGCCAGAAGTCAATCCCTGCAGACAATGGGACAAGAGTACACACTGTGCAGGTGTCCAGTCATTCATCAAAATGATTATACTGCCATAAACCTGCATCTCTCAGCAGATGTTACCGCATTATATTCACAACAGTTTGGGATACAAACATCTTTACTGATTCTTTGTGAAATGAATGAGTACTGAAAGCTTTAAAACAACACTTTCATCTCTGAAATGAAAGTGGGCGTATCATCTTTCTTCTGCCAAATAAACCAGCAAGCTCCACAGAGTGTTGATGAGTGGGTTCTCACGAGCATTTCATATTATTAATGATCTGTCTGGAAAAATAGCAGCAATAAGGCATTAGAGTCTTAACTGATTTTATTATATTGTAAAGATGATAAGGACACATATTCAGGACATCAGACACAGGAGGCTAAAGAGAGTTTAATCAAACTCCCAAGCAGAAGATGCTGCACAGGCAGGTAATAGAAAAGCTCCAAAAACATGAATCCAAATAAAAATGTGAAACCAATTGATCCACTAGATCACAAGAGGAAACAGAAAGCATCTTACAAACAGGAAAAGGAAATCAAGAATTATATAAACAGAAGATAATCACTAACAGGAGGTAGGTGAGGCAACCAGTATTATAACTCGGGCGTGAACCAGGCACAGGAATCAAAACACACATTCTGTATGTATACAGAGCCAGTCTGGTGGAAATGTAAAATAATTGTAGCCATGGTTTATCAATGTGTTGGAACAAGAAAATTAAGTCATGACCATGCATTTGACTCGTTTTGATGCAACATTCTTGGAGCTGTTGCGCTGCAGTATCCCTGAGCTGAAAACTTGCACTTCAAAACTTTTCTCCCAGCCTGGGGCATCACGAAACAGCTGCGTTTTAAATTACAGCATCATGCGCCAGCAACTGGATATCAACACAGTGGCCGTTTTAAAGTGCAATTTTTCAGCAAAATAAAGAAATGCAAGATGATTTTCTCAGAGGGAACAAGAAAAGAAGGAGAGATGTCACGAGTGTTCTTTGCCCATACTGGCGCCTGCGAGAGGAGGGGAAAGAAAGATTGCCGTTAAACATCATCGCGTCACTGCTGAGCTGCATTCAGAGTTTTTACATCTGTTTGGTTGAGCGTCACCGTACACTGCTGCAAGAATGAAGGTATATAAGAGCACTGACAGTTCTCACTAAAAACTACTATTTAAACAGAAATAACAGAAACAGAATAATTTCTTCTCATTTTAACTTATTACAACATCAGTTTTAGAAAGGATGGAGCACTACTAGGACGTAAATAAAAGCATTTAGGACCGGCATGCAGGAAAAACAAAGATTATCATTCTAAATATCGGTGTTACATCTGGTCTTTGTGCTTATCAGCTGAATGAGTGTAACAGGATTTCCACGTCCCTCCTTTAGGAGTTTATTTGGGTTACGCAACATCCCTCCGTTTTAGCCTAGCAGCTAACGTCAGCTCATTAGAATGACCGCGGGTGGCTGGTCGCCTCCATAGGACAACAAGTAACGCCAACACGTATACATGAGGTTTTATTTATGGACAAAACTTCGCTGATTATATACGGATGAATGTAGGTGTGGGCTTTACTGACCGTTGATGAAGTGTTCGCTGCTAGACCGTGTGGGTTCGGGGCTGGTGGAGGAGCTGCAGGGTTTACTGTACCTGGGACCGAGGTGTGTTTGATAGAACTGATCCACTGATCCATTTCTCCTCTCAGGGTGTCTTTATAGGACAGAATGCGTTAAAAACCAAGTAAAAACACAACCCCAGCTCTTCCCCCTCCTGGTGGTTTGTGCAAAACAATCGTCTGTTTTTTTTTCCAGCAGCGTAACTGTGTGTTTCTCAGGCTTGTTCTCAGCCTGTAGGTGGCGAGCTAGAGTGCCCCAGGGGGGCGTTCCCTACAGACCGTGACATCACAAAATAACTATCAACTAAGCCAGGGGAGGAGTACTTCTCCCCAGGTGCTGCCAATCAGTTAATTAAAAACTACCACTAGCTTGGGAATAAAAACAAGGTTAAAACCACACATAAACATAAAAAGCATGCTAAAAACCAAGCTAGTGGGCAGAGTCCAGTCTCTGGCAGCACCCGATTGTTCACCATGTGACAGAGATAAAGACAGGAGTCAACACTTGACTTGCTTTTACTGGCTGGAGTGAGCCCAGAGAAGAGACAGGATGTAAAGGTGTGGAATTTGCTTTTGTTAAAGGCTGCCAAAACGTGATAAATCTGCCAAAGTTCAGTGGTGCCACCGTAAGCCCCCAAATTATATGTCTCTTAATTAAGACACTGTCATTAATCACCAGAAATTGCAGCATTTTACTGTAGCAGATCATTTTGTTATCCAGTGTTTTGGATTTTTGAGATGTATGTCTTTCCACGATTGCCATAGAGTGGGCAGGGTTATGCCTTTTTTTCGGAAAACAATAAAGCGATTGAATTGATGTTGTACCTTGTGTGTTCAGTTAGGCTAGCAAGCTTGGTTACGTTATTAGTAGGGATGTCCCGATACTGATGCCAGTATCGGTACTCGCTCCGATACTGGCTTATTTTGCTGTACTCGTACTCGTGAAATGCTCGCTCCCGACAGCACCAGATACAGGATGTCATGTGATTCGCGATGTTTACGCTGCCATGTTGACGGGAAAATACTCTTCAATGTGAGCGGCGGCTTTGAGCTTACATCTTTTTTAAATTAGAGGAAGCTTTCCATTAAACTAGGATAGAAAATAAATCTGACCCGTATCATGTTCCTGGGATACTTTTCAAAACGTCTGTGACAGTGGGAGCGGACTTTTTTTTCCCTCTCTCCCCCCCCCCACCAGAGCTGCTGTACCCTCAGTTTCGGACATTTCATTCAGGATTCAGCTTGTCGGTGGTAAGTTGTTTCCTGCTAATTCTGTTTCCTACACTTTCCAAGTTTATGTTCGCTCAGCTGGTATGAGTTTAAACATGTAAAATAATGACGATGCATTGCTAAAATACAGCAAACTGCAGCTGCATCAGAGGCTGTATAAGCTTTTAACGACTTACTGTAAGCTTTCATTTATCTTATTTCTTATGAGGTCGTGTCGCGCTGATACAGTAGCTATGGCCACTTACAAAAGAAATAAATACTAAATCTTTTTTTTTTTAAAGTTAAAATTGTCGATGTTGGGACTTAGCTTGTGCCGTGGCCGGGGGGTGAGAGCTGTGAATCTAGCAGGTTAGTCTTGCACTTCCGCTTTATTCAAAAACTCACTAACAGTCTCTGCTTTCTGAATTGCCGAGAACATCTCCTGTGCTGCCTTTAATGTATGGCGATGGATCAATATATTTTCTATTATGTTGATATCACCAGATAGGCTCCCAAGAAATAAACAAGTGAGAAATGGTTTTTAAACCACACAGAAAATGATAGAAACCATAAAAAGGTACAAACCAACCACTAACTAACCAACCTAACAACTAACAAACCCACCACTTAAGGAACAAAAATGAGGAAGATGCTGGAATATAGAAAATGTCCAGCTAGGTATCCAAGCAAACACAAGCAACCACGACTGATTTGCATTGAATCAATCAAATATCTTTCTACATTGCAGGGCTGAAAGGAAAATAAAACATTCATTCACATGACTTTTGTGTGTTAAGCTTTTCTCATGGTCTGACGATAAGGTGAATATGTTACCAAAACATGTATAATACATTCTGACTCGACAAGAGCCCAAGACCTCAGGATGTGACTAGTCAGTGACCTTGAATCGAAGAATACAGTAAAAAACTGCAGCCTGAGAGAAAGGGAAGAATGAAAACAGCCTTCTGTTGGTCTTATGTCTCCTCTGGATAGTGTAGCTAAAGGGTCTGGGTTTGTCAGAGACAGCTGGCCTTGCAAATGCCTGCGGAGAAATGCCAAGGCGGATAAACAGTAAAGCAACTGAAAGCAGAGGAAGGCTTGTTCTGCACAAGAAAATTTCCATTTCTTTATACATTATAAGAATAAGTAGGTTGACTTGAAACGCAAAGAATTCACACAAAAATAAGTGCAGTGAGATGATTATTCACTTGGTAACGTCACAACCAAATCATCATGCACTGTCTTACCAAACATCTTTTAATCCACTTAGACACTCTTGATTTTGGCCCCAGACAGGAGGTTGACATCTAGCTCATCATTACAGTGACTACATGTCCCATATAGCCAACACAAGACCTGCAGGTTTCCATCATCATAATCATTTTATAATCTCTCAAAGACATCTTTATGCTGACCAACTAAACTAAAACAAGCTTTGTTCTTCCACTTACTCCCGTTTTCCCCTCAATCATCATGAAACACCAAACATACAGGATGTTTATCTTGTCAGCAAAATGTGGTTCTTCCATCAGAGCTGTTCCTAATCTCAGTGTACTCCTTATTTCCAGCTATGCCTTCCTCTTATTCACAAAGGAGGCATGAAACAATTTCCCCTCGATTTAAGCTTTTCATCTTTCAGCAAACTAGTATTATTGGACTAAATTGATCAGATATGAAATAATGATATAAAATACTTAAAAGTCTGTCACAGTTTGCATGATAACAACTTGTATAAGGTCTTTGAAGGGCTTGTACAATTCTTTTTATGATCTTTCTCCTTCCATTTGTATGAAATGTAGCTTTGCTATCTGTTGGTGAAAGCGGAGTATTGTTACACCACAAGAGAACATTGAAAGTTATCAACTTGCAGAAAATCTTAAATGTTCCATATTCATTTAGGACTTTTGTATTTTTCCAACCTTGTCTGTGCTCTACCAAGTGCTTTGTAATCATCTTCATTCACGCTAATTCTTAGTTTATTAACAATAATCACTCTATACAGCAGCCCTTCAGTGTCTCACAAAGGAGCACACTGAGGACAGTGAAGGGTTCAGCGTATTCTCCAAAGACAGTTGACTATCAAATAAATGACCTTCAGATTGGATGTTAACCACTCAACCTCCTGACCCACAACCACGCCATGGAACAGCACTGCTACCTAAAATCCCCTCGTTGGCATCATCACCATACTTGTAATTTGCCTGTGCACTGTTTTTTTTTTTTTTTTTTTTTTTCAACCAACTTCAAACCTCAAAGAATTAGGCAATTTGACCAGTCAAGTAACCAATGAGAGCAAGCTGGGCCTCATGAGACAGGAGTTTTGTAGTAATGTACATGGTAAAAATAGAAAGGTGTGGTTTATTCACTGCCATTTTTTATTGACATTTGAAGATGCAAATAAAGGTGAGCATCTTAAAAAACAGCCATTTTTTATTGACATTTGAAGATGCAAATAAAGGTGAGCATCTTAAAAAACAATAAACAAAACTAAAATAAAGTTTACATGTTGAGTTTTCCTGGGAACATCAGGTACACACACTTCTCACAACAGTTATGAGTTGACAGTGGTTAATGATATGTTAATGATGGCTGGGACCGGGGCCGCCTTAACCCACTGGTAGGCCTCTGGGCTGAGAAGTTTTGTAGGCCCTGTCCCGTCCTTCAAATTTACTTGATTTTTTTCCTAATTTTTTAGTAAGAGTCTCAATATCTAAGGCTATTCTGAGTGTTTTGTTTTTAGTTTGACATGATATTGATGTTTCAATAATGTGAGTAGTCAGTCATTTTCTGTACCGCTTATCCAGTTCAGGGTCGCGGGGGTTGCTGGAGCCTATCCCAGCTATTAACAGGCGAGAGGCGGGGTACACCCTGGACAGGTCGCCAGTCTGTCGCAGGGCCAACACAGAGAGACAGACAACCATGCACTCTCACATTCATACCTAGGGGCAATTTAGAGTGATCAGATCAGAGTGATCAGAGTGAGTAGAATAAATATAATGATAGTAATAATAATACAAAATCTGATGAATAAATAATAATAAAATAATAATAATAAAATATAAATAAATAATAGCGGCAACAAATAAAACTAGCCTTTAAGAAAGGATCAAACTGGCTGATTAGTTTCATGCTGCTCAAACAACTGCCATTGCTGATGTTTCCAAACCTGTGGTTCACTCCTGAAAGCTATGAAGTCCCCATTCAGCCAAATATTTCACACCTGCAACATCCCTCCATAGAACCTGTGTCCAGTATTCATATCAGTCATTGAACTGTTTCTCTAGTTTGGAGTCTACTGTCCCACAGTCAGCTGCTGGATTAATATAAGCAATCATGGTTTTTCTGTGGATGTCATTGTCATTCATTCATTTTCTTCTCCGCTGGTCCAGTTCAGGGTCGCAGGGGGCTGCTGGAGTCTACAGTATTATCAGGTAAAAGGCAGGTGCACCTGGACTGGTTGCCAGTCTGTCACTGTGGAAATCACTGCCTTCTGCAAAGTGATAAACATGATCACCCTCATGTTTGATGGAGAGTAACGCAGCCGTTCTGTGTTTACACACTCGCTGTTACTTTGCGGCCGAAATATGCGCTCTGACGCACTTTCATTTCGACAAGGCGTTGGCAAGGCAAGCCATTTTTACCGAGTGAGCGCGGACTTTGGATCGGTCAAAGTTTTCCTCAGAGGCCTGAATCACTGCAAATGCACCATCTCGTCCCCCCCACTTCATCTGTCTCTGATGCGCGTGTGCCCACCGCTTCTCCTCCGACTCCCCACCTCCATGTTCGTCTCCTGTGTCCGTTGCCTCTGGCATCAGCGGGGGCATCACTGCCTCCCTCCAGTGGGTTAGATGAGCTGCATCTCCGTTCTTATTTGTGTGAGGCTGAAAGAATCCCAAGAACTTCGGGATGCTCTTTAGTCATTATCTTGTGAAAACACCACTCTAAAACCGCCATTTTTGGCCGACATAGCCTACGCCGTCTCTCAGATTAAGTGATGGAGCGTCATCAGATTGCCACATGGCGATGGGCGGGGCTTGGTAGGAACAGGTTTATTTGGATCAATCAGCAGTTTCTAATTTTCATATAATGTGACTGACAGGAAAACTGACTAGTTGCATAACATTTTGACTTTTTATGCATTTTTTCCCCCCAAAATGAAAGGCCCCTGAACTTCATTGGCCCCTGGGCTTCGGCCCAGGTAAGCCCGTGCATTAAGGTGGCCTTGGCTGGGACAGGGTCAGATGCCCACTAACACTGCACTCTTCCAGCTTCAGTTAAAAAACAAAAAAACAAAACAAAAAAACAATTTGTTTTTCCTCCATAAACTTGTTTTGTCACACAGTTGCTGTGAAGCCTCTTTTAGCTGAAATTCATCTCACTGAGCCAACACAAAAGTCTGCCTTCCAAATGGAAAATCTGAGATTTAATAGAAACTTTTTGTGTCCCCACTTTTCAAGAGTATTGCACCATTTTCAGAAACCAGAATCACTTGCAGAGCAACAACCAAAACTTAATTTGAACCCTTCCAACAAGTTTGCAACCCATGAGAGAAATTGTTGTTTAGGTTTAGGTTAAGTTTTTTTTTTCTCCCTAATTTTCAACCTGCCTTATGGCCTCATTGAAATTAAAATCTATGATTGAGATGAAAAAACTGTCAAATTGAAGTGTTTGCAGTTCACTGTGACATATTGCACAATATCCTGGGTTTATTTGTGACATTCTTTTAAAATATTTTGACAGTGTTCAAGGATGTGTAGACAGGCAGATGTTGCTCTGTTTGTGTCCACATGTTTGTAGTCCATGACTACAAAACAGCCCTTTAGCCAAGACACAGCTGAACACAAAGTAAACTGGACTTACTGCTGCTTAGATTATACTTGTCAAACTTAAAGTTACATAAGAAAAAAAAGGTTCTTAAAAAAGAAAGAAAAAAAAACAGCTTATGCAATAGTAGCTGTAAGGCTCACGCCCTACGTCACCTCGATGACTGGCCAATGTCGTCATCTGTGGACTCTGTCCCTGTTAGCAGCACTGAAACAAACCCTGTCAGTATGTGTGGCTCGGAGTACTCCAGCTCAGCTTGAGATGGGCCCAGATGAACTGTGTGATGCATGATTTTAATTATTTACTGTCTTAACAGACACAAAACCCCCAAAGGTGTTGTGATATCAGAGCTGTTCTGCAGACATCTAAGCCAAATTTGTGATTTTCTATGAGGTTAGCATCTTAACCCTGTTTTCTTCAGGGTGTGCGGATGATGTTTCTGTTAAGCAGCTGTCAAATTAGTGTCCTCATATGTCCACGATGAGCCGTGCTTTTTATGTGATATGTGCTGTAAGGATTGCTGAAGGACATTTACATCATGGCCGCATGGCAAGAGTCTGAAAGGACCATGTCACAGATGCACTTATGAGTTTTTGAGTGGGTGGATAAAGATGCAGAGGCTTGAAAGATACAATCAAGGGAAACTGAGACAAAAAGAGGTACAAATTGAGAATAAATAAAGTAGGAAAATGGAATACATAAAGGAGTGAAAACGACAGGATGGGGAGGAACTAGAGGACACATCAAGAAACAACTGGAGGAGCAGAGTGTGAGCTGTGAGGAATCCAATGAATAATGTATGGCATTCTTCCAGCTCTCTCGCCAGCAGTTTGTTCTCTCTCTGTTCATCTGTAATAAGTTCTGGCCAACATAAATCTCTGCTAAGAGCTGCTGCACTGGCTTTCACTTGCTCCTCAACTGCCTCTTTCTTCCACTGTCATCCTGTCTCAGTCCATCTTTCTTTCATATATCTTTCCTCTCACTATCCATTTCTTCCTAATCACCATAGTCATGATGAGTCCCCTAAAAGAATAAGACAGAAAGGAAGAAAATCTGCTCATCATTTTTTCAGATTATGGATTTATTTCGTATTTCTATACCATAGAATTAGTCAGACCTGATAAACTTAGTGCTGATTTAAGTGGTGTTCTTCACACGCTCCAGCATGACTGTGAAGAAATTCTTTTGGACAAAATGTCTCCAGTTTAAAATATTGAGATAAACAAACATAATGTTCTAATTTCTTTTTCCTGTTAATAAAAAAAAAACTGCTCATTTGATATCTTAATATCACACTGTAAATTACAGTGTAAAAAGGTACATCTAAATGTAACATATTAATATTGATATATTAATATAACTGTAGATTCCTGCGTAGTATGTTTTATTACAGTATTACTATAGTTTACCATATCAGCAAGTATGTGACAGGTTTTAAAATGTCAGAGGTTATTAATTACTCTACCAATGGTGGCACCTGAAAGCAACATCAACAATGTGCATTGTGTTGTGAAATCAGGCATCATGCAGGAATAAAGAAGCGTTTCAAGGACCGCTACCTTAAACAGTGGGTACATTTACATAGAGACTTCTTTCCCTTTCAGAATGAAATCATTCTGATTGAGGATTTAAGGGCAGCTGTTTTCATGGGAACTAATTCATTCCAATCTGGTGTGTACGTACATGCACCAACATTAAAGCAAAACCAAATAATTTATTTGGAAAGAGGCGTTTACATGGATCATTTTCATTCCGATCGAGCTTTTAGACTGAAAGTGTGACACCCCTGGAAAGGGGAATAATGAACACAAGACATGAGGTGGTGTTACTTCCTTCATGTCCAGTGTTGTAATGCATTTCATTTACAACAACAGTATTCCAACAATACATCATATTAAAAAGAGATGGAAAAATATGAAAAAAAGCTAAATTACAACATGACATTAGCTGTTATAGTAGTGCAAAATACAAATGCATATAGGTACGGTAACCTTGATATGTGTAGCACACTGTATTATTCCTGTAATGTATCAGAGCTGCACGTATTCATAAACAAATAAAATTATTTTAAATTCAACATACAATAAACCTGCTGCTAGTTTACAAAGTGCAAGCATTCTTCTAAACTATACAAAATACTTAAACAGATCCCAGTAATTTATCATTAAACATGTCTACACTCTCTGCTGTATATCATACATTAACAGTGCGGTTATCTCAATTGCCATGCGCCACATGATGCAGCTAGCAAGAGAGCTACGGTGGAACTAACCTGAAGCAGCGCTTGCTTGAAGTTATACAGTAACAGTTACTACAGAGAGATTTTACTTTTTATTTCTGATACAACAGAGAACATAAATACAGACATACGGTATAATGCATTATTAGGAGGAGATTTTACCTGGAAAGGGGAATAATGAGCACAAGACGTGAGGTAGTGTTACTTCCTTCATGTCCAGTGTTGTAATGGACGAGCAGGAGCGACACGTTTCCCCTACGTGAACTCAGACATACAGTACTCAATCGATTCCCGATTAGAGGCCAAAAACTCTTGAAACATAAACTGTGAAGCAAACACTGTAAAAACAAGCAAAAATAATAAATGAACTGAAGAATATTTTAAACAATGGCATTTTTAACTCGTTATTGTGCTAATACATCATTTTATGACTTTTTAGATTGAAGACCAAAGTAATCAAAGTACCAAAGTAGCAGATCAATCAATCAGGAAATCACAATGCAATCACTTAGTTTTCTAAAGAAGAATTATGATATGTTCATTTTTTCCCTTTTTAAGTGCTAATATAAACTAAAGCAAATGACTTCTTTTTCTCTTTGTAAGCACAGAATTACATATTGTTTTCTTTGACTTTTAGACAGTTAACATTTTTATAGCCATTACAACATTGGTATCCTTGGATCCATGTAAATGCAGGTAGTGTTACCTGTAATGGCTGTAAAGTGATTATTTCCTGTAAGGGTGGAAACACAAACAACATGCTAAACATCTTGCTATTCAGCACAAGATCAGTGTTAAAGGGATACAACACCCACAGAAGTGCCTTCATTTTCTACTCGCCCTCATGCTGAGCAAGACTTTGGAGCACTTTTTTAAAATCTCAAATGCAGCAGGAGTTCGGGGGGGTTCGCTATCTGCTGACTTTACTATAATGCTGGTGACCGGCGCTCAAAACAAAAAGGTCCATAAACGTCCACAAAAATATGGCAATATTCTTCCATACTGCTCGTCCAATGTAATCCAAGTGTCCTGAGTGGGTACCGTCCGAAATGACATCATTTAGTATATTTTTACAGCCTAAACAGTTTAACATTGCACTTCCGCGATGCACGTTCATGCAAGTTCACGAAACTACGGAAGCTGCGGCATTCAGGGCCTATTCTGCCAATAATGCAAGCACAGAAGAAGAAATTAGCTGTTTACATTGTGCTAAGAGAGACCAAGCTGCAGACAAACACAAGAGGGGTTGGCTATTGATTTGAAAGAAAGAAAGAAAGAAAGAAAGAAAGAAAGAAAGAAAGAAAGAAAGAAAGAAAGAAAGAAAGAAAGAAAGAAAGAAAGAAAGAAAGAAAGAAAGAAAGAAAGAAAGAAAGAAAGAAAGAAAGAAAGAAAGAAAAAGAAAGAAAGAAAAAAAATGAAAGAAATAAATTGTGGCTTAGCAACGAAGCTAATATGCATAAGTCCAGCCAAGATCTTTTTCTCTTTATATCTGTCCTTCTTATCCGGAGTTTAAGCGTTTCATCCTACTGCACTCTTCCACATTCATCCTCTCATGCTGTCTATCCTTTCCCCTCCCTTTATCGATGTCACACAGCTCCCCTTAGATGGAGCCGAGAACAACTTAGACCAATATATTTTTGTTGTTCATCTTTTCAGTTAACCTGCCATTATTAAACCAATGTGAATGTGGAACATCAGAACAGGCAGATGCTCAAACATACCGTGTATCAGAATGTAAAGTAAAAGGGGAATAATATGGAGTCAGTGATGAATGAAATGAAAAACCTCTAGCAAGTGAACAGTGACAAAACCAAGCTAATGTCTGATGGTAATTTAACAGACTGGAAGTACGGGTGTGTGTAAGGGGGGTTTACCTTGGATTATGAGAGCTATGGTTGACTGAGGTGGCTCAGATGCAGCATGAAGGTGATGCAAAAGCTCAGATTGCATGTTTGCATGCATTGTTTGCGTTTACATGTCCGTGTACATTAGTTTATTTGTTCTGTTTGCACATGTGTGCATCCAGACTGACTAGCCAATTGTATAAAAATAAAATAAAGTGACAGGACAAAAAGCTGCTTAACCTGCTTTGCAGTGCGACACACACATTCACACATCTATTGTTTGCAGGGTAAAGACAGAGGGTTGATCTGGGAGGGGCATGGATCACCCCTAAAAACTGATTGGGGGGGGGCATCACTCCTGACTTAAATCAAGTCTGAGTCAGGTGTGTTGTTGTGGGGAAACTAAATGTTTAGTGGTTACTAAACTAACCACTAAATGAAGTGAGACTGAATACTTCATTAACAATAATCATGGATCTTTTCTGAGGACCAAATCACTCGATGAAAAGTGGAAAATGGTTTAGTCCACACCTGCACTGTTTGATTCCGTACAAGATAGTGATGGGACAGCCAAAAAAAAGGAGGAAGGAAAAAGTTGTGTGTCCCCAAGAAAGGAAAATCAGGGTTCCAAAAAAGAAAATAAACAGAGGGAGAAAAATGAAATAAGGATGAGCTGCCTCCTCATGTCTTTCAAAGAGAGGTGAACAGTACAACGAAATTAACACAGCAGCAGAGTGCAGGCAGCATGTTAAGCTTCATTAAAGACACATTACAGAACTTTTACAATTTTCCCATGATGCACCCCCCGTGGATGTCTAAGTTGGCATCTTGCATCCTACCTGTGGTGTGTGTTCACTCCAGCCATTAAGACAGTCTCCTCTCTTTTCCTCTCTCTGGCTCTGTTCTGTCCTCTCTTTCTTTTCCTCCTATAATGACTTCTTGCTTTTCTTTGCTGAAATCTGCCACCGTGTGTATAAACAATGCTTGGTGCAAAACTGAAACTTGGCTGCAACATCACACAGTGTCTCGGATAGAAAAGTTGCAGCAGAGTTTCTCAGCATCGGGATGCTGCTGGGCTGCATCGGCTTGAGAAATGCACATAATGATTGCTGGTGTAATATCAAAACGAGTCAGAAACTTATATGAGCGAAATGGACTACCACCATCTTACAGAGGGTTAAACTGAAAACAACAGGGAGAATATCAGAAATGTAAATAGCCCATTTTATTCAAACTGACTTTTCTAAGTGCTTGAAATGATCTTCTGAGGTGTTTTAACTTACAACAAGACCAAATGTGCCTTTAAAAAATTAATTTATGGTTATTGAAGCATTATCAGCCTGATGTCAGCATTTTATCCATACGTCACTGGCTGGTCACTCCAGTCTTGAACACCGTCCACTTCAATACCTGATTTAGACCCTTAATTAAAATGGTTTCATTCAAATGGACCGTCCATTTTCCTGTACAGTATGTGCCCGGACCTTCCCCCGTACATAATGTATGACCCACCACTGATTGTTTGCTCTGTATTGAGAAGAACACAAACTTGTCTCGACTTCTTTTTATTTTAAAGTGACTGTATGTTTGCTGTGTGTCTTTTTGAGTTATAAGACTCTAGAATGAGGAACATTTTGGAACATAAGACATTTTGCCCAATCTCCTTATAGCTCAATAAGAGCTGTCTGACTTGATTTAAGCTTAATATTACAGTTGAGACAAAGTTTGGTTTGCCTGAAGACATCTACACCAGTGCATGCAGATAAAGAGGCTGGCAGCTCCCTGATATTTTAATACATGTTTTCTTTAATGCCCTTTTTTCTCCTTTTTCACTGAAGCATGGATTACTTATTACTTTAAGTGATGTGCCGTGATCAGTGAAAAAGGAAGCAATGGGATTTTAGTCAGTGCACTAAACACTCAGACTATATAACCCAGAATACTCTATCATCTGCACCTAAAGTCACCCAAATCGTAAGAAACAGAAAATCAGAGACTGTTGTGCCCTCATCTCTGTGGAGACCTGAGGTAAAGCTGATAATTGTCTAACTTGTGCCTCTTTATCTCCTCTCTCCTCCTGATGTATTCACTACCTACATTTAAAAGGCTGTCTCTTTTCCTAAGATGCACTTGGAGTGGAGAGGACTGTAGAGAAGAGGTTTGCTGGAGGAGCCATGAGCAAAGTTATATGAATGTTTCCTTTGTTTCTTTTTTTCAGTTCTGTAATGTTTGAATTGGGCGTGGTGTTATTCCATATGCAAATTTCCAGCAACAGGTTTATTCTCACATGACAAAATTAATTACATGCTAGCAGGCTGCAGCAAAACAATAGTCACATGATGCTGCTGTTTCAGTTGTTATCTTTTATTGAAATTTGTTTAAAATGACACTGATGTCACATTAAAGTCTTCCACATGGTGTCTGAATTTGCCTCGTCTGCTTGCATCTCTGAGCAGAGAAATTAAGTCAACTTGAGTGCAATTTGGGAAATGTGATAAAAATCTGGCCTCATCACAAATTGATGGCCTGTTTCTGCTCCACACTGATGTCAAACAACAGTCTGGGACATTCTCTGTTTCTTTATTATTGTCTTTTTTTATTGTAGTCAGAATGAAGGCAGGGTGGTTCTTGGCTGTTTTGCCACAGAATTCTCCAGTTCAACTGCTGCTACTGTTATGGACACTAAAAAAAAGACACTAAAATGTTACAGACATCACAAGAGTTGTGTATTGAAAGAAATGATTGCAAACTATGTGAGTAGAAACTCCTCTGTATTACTTTGCTTTATAGATGCAGCAAAAGCGGTAGCAGAACACCTCTACTCTGTAGAGGCAACGTACACTGATGACCTGGTAGTATTGAGCCCTTACAGTGTCGGGTTGCAGAAACTGTTAAATGTGTGCTCACAATACGGAAGAGAGGCTGAATATAACTAGCAAGAGTAACATCAGGACCAGGGAGGACAGAAGACTCATTTTCCCTGTTTTCCATCTGAGGGGCAAGTCTCTGAAAACCTGAACCTGGGGCTTTTTATCACTGAGGATCTGAGTGACAACAGAGATTTATACAGACAGTGCTGCAAATTATATGGTCAAGCAAACATGTTGTTGCCAACGTTCAGTAAGTGCTCACCAAGTGTTAAATGTTTTTTATTTGGGACCTATTGTACTCCTACTGTATGTACACAGCTCATCTGTGCTGGCATTGTAGGAGCCGTACCCTACAATGATGCAAGTGCAAGTCAGCTTTTTGTGAACTCTGGTGTTCTCACTTGTGGAGCCCTACCAGGACTATTGATGTATAAATTCATGTCCCCTTTGGATAAATCCCATAATGGCATCATGCTGGCTCTAATTAGCCCTAAGAGCAGAAGCGTTAGATATATGTCTAGACTGGAAACACTGGCATTCTAACCTCCTATAAAATTTTACCGTATGCTATTTATTGTACTGTTTTTAAAAATATATATTTTTCCCATTTAACATTATTATAATTTTTTTTATTATTATTATTCTATGGACCATATTTCTTGTACCTGAAAAAAGTTTGAATTGAATTGTAAGAGATCATGAGCAGTCATGTAACCAAACAAATGCGGTATTTTTTTAAACACCCACTTGATATGATCCAGATTTGATCTTGGTATGATCCACACCAGAGGAAACATACCTGGCAGCAACAGAAAACACATATTAATTTATGTCTGGCTGTATTTGACAATGATCTGTTTGTGCAGCTTTACAGGGAGACAGGTTGACAATGAACATGATTATTTGTTTTAAAGAATAAACAAACTGCAGAGTCAAGAGACTTCAAAAGGTAAATCTAAAGCACAAATCAAAAAGATTCAAACAATATGAAAGGAAGTGATGATGACTGAGCAGAGAACAAAGAAAACCAAGGACAGTATATACAGGGAGGAGCTGCCAATTAATGAAACACAGCTTTAATTAGCCAACTAAACACAGGTGAGAAACAAAAGGCAGAAAAAAAATTATGAAACAAAACAGACATTAAACTAAACATATTGAACATCTCTAAATAAAACACAAAAAACATCTGAATAATGGAAACCCCCACCAAAAGAACCCACAAACTATGGCAAACCGTCCTTCTCTTAGTAAATTAATCCAAGCTGATGACACAGAGCTTATTTTTGTTCAAGTGCTTTAGTTTGTTCCAAAAAAAACAAATCAAACATGTTGTTTCTGCACATTTATACGTACAGCATACAATTAGCAATGTGGAAAATATGTTAATAAACAATGCTTGTACACACTGTTGATAGAAAGCACAAGGCAGCATGCTTTTTCCTCCACAACATTTCTGCTGTTTCAGATTAGCAGCATGTAACAATAATTTCTAGGACACAGCTTTGCCTTTGATCTGAGAGTGAAATCAGAGGCGTATGGCTCCAACAGATGCAGGCCATGCGAAAGAATCAACACAAAGACACAAACAAAGCATTTTCAATCACCGTTGTGCCATGTGGTTGGGAGAACCGGGAAGCTTAATCACTCTCATGTTAAAGCTGCTGATGTACGATAGCAAAATGTATTTATATGAAGATACGGCTAAGCCCTACATTGGCTCTCTGAATTGGATGCCTTTGTGTTGAGAGGATTTTTAAGAGAGAAAATCTGTACTGAGCTCTGAGCAGCCATCACGTCCTTGACTTACCTCTAGTGTTGAAATAAATAATGTATCCTGTTTCAGGCAATTAATCCCACTATGGATGGAAAAAGACTTTATGATCACTGCCATTGGGGTGAAAGAAGGAGGGGGTGCATTAGTTAAAAGCAGCCAAGGTGAGGTACTGATTACACTGATGTAGAATAAATGTACAACTAGAGTAATATGAGAAAAAAGTTGGAATAAAGTCAAACAGAGATGGAGATGCTACTGAAGATGCTGCTTCAGCTGAGCTGAATGAAACCGATGCGACAGACGGACATGAAAAATTAAAGCAAAGTGGGATTATATGCTAGAATTAATAATTTGATCGAGGAATGAAAGAGGAGAAAAACATAATGCCTGTAATTCCTCTGGCAATAGATGGGATTAAGATGCAGCTGCTGTCAGGTGCAGCTGATCAGTAACAGAGTCACATACAGGAGGAGCGCAGGATTTGTGAATGAGTACACACATATACACACCCACTAGCTGAGCACAGCAAAATGTGACAAGTGAGTCACTGGAGAACAATGAATGAATTTAGACACGGATATGAAGAGAAAAGAAGAAAGAGAGAAGTGGCAGGAAAAAGAGGGATTTTTCAGTTCTTTGTAGCTCACGCAGTTTTCATTTGTGACCGTGACAACTAATGTTTTTATAAAAATGCAGAAAATTAATGGAACTAAAAAGTATTTCAAATGACTGTGTCATCCAGATGATAGGTTTTACAGTCAAAGATGTTTTGATCTGTTTAAAAACTGAGATTTTAGAAGTACTGTACCAGCTTCTACCAGCTTCACTGCGCTTCCTTTTGGTGACATGAGCTATAATGCTAACCCTGCAGTTTTCTGTGGTATTTTTCTGTTTATTATGTCAAAGTATGCATCCTTAAGCTTTCTAAGAATGGACTGAAATGCATAAAGGACAGATAGAGACACACAGAAAGCTCCGTCTGTATTTGTTTGGCCACCACAGCGTTCAGTAGTAGCTGATGATGTGTTCTAAAAATGTATAGATTTCCAACCAAACAAAGGAAAATCAAATCATTTCGGGAGACGAAGTGCTTCAACAAGGTTGCAAAAATGGTACAAGCCATACAAGATTGATAAAAATGACATGCTTTGTATTTTGTGCTGATAAGTAAGAACACACTTATGTTTTGGTTGACTTTTTTGTGTTTTGTGGTTAAAGGGATAGTCCTTTTGCCTTACAATCTCACTTTAGGATGTGAAATGAAGTTAGCTCATCAGAGGTGGATAGAGTAGCCAAAAATTATACTCAAGTATAAGTACTGTTACTTTCGAAAAATATGACTCAAGTACAAGTAAAAAGTAGTCATCCAAATAATTATGAGGAATGATTTGGAACATACTGTAAGTGATGGATGGATGGATAGATAGATGGATGGATGGGAGGGATAAACAGATGAGGAAGGATGAATAAGGATAGGGATAGAGGTGATGAGGGAAGGAGATGAAAAACACTGAGTGTGTGTGACCCTGGTATAAAAAGGATGACCAGGTGATCAGAGGTGTGTCCTTGCTTCTCATCCTAAACTAATAGGTTCATTTGCGAGCTTCTTTGAATGTTTTCAGATTATATTGAGTTAAGTAATCTGACTGTGGAAGGATTTTTTTTAAAAATTTCTCCCATACTGGTCTCCTGCTGCACCAGCAACGAAGAAGTTCCATGAAAATTAACAATTTTTTTCAATAATTCTCTTCTCTCTCACACACGCACACGTCCAAATGAAACTTAAATATTGCAAACTCCCACTTTAGTGAAACTTCAGCGCTTTGATCCTCTTTGCACATCCCACTTTAGACAAGATCCTTGTTCCTCATTAGCACTCATGTCCATCCCTACTCAACATACCAGACTGTTATTAGCCACGGTGTCATGTCGGCCCTCCTCCTCACTGTGGCTCAGACCAATTAAAGTGTCACTTCAAGAAAAGGTTTTGTGTGTGTGTGTGTTGATGGGTGGAACAGTCAACCCACATGAGGTTGTCTCATTTTAGCAGCTATTCATCATATTTATTACCCACTTGATCATTTAAAAGAACGGTTCATTTGTTGCTCATTACACACACCTCTTTGTAATGAGAGGTATAGACGTTGGAAAACTCAGCATTAATCAAAGGATATTATTAAAAAAAGAAAAAAATGCTTAATTTATCCGCCTCACACTTTGGACTTTTCCACATATTTGTTCTTCAAAGTCTGGGCTAACTGGAGTCCTTGCTAATTCTAATCCCACTGTTCTACTTGTACTCCTTTATGAGCAACTCTAAGCTTTGGTATCATAAAAGGGTATGCATTTACCACTAATGACAGGAAACCACTTGGCAATGGTTCAAACAAAGAGCATGTATTTGTAATGTGAAGCGTAATTGGCACATTTGAATTCATTTTCACATATTTCGGCGAAACTGCATGTAAAAAGAGGTGGATCAACAGCAAGCAATAAGAGAGCTATTTAGAGAACAATGTCTAAATGACATCAGTTTAAACACAAGAATGAGACTCTTACTGAAGTGCAACAAATTCAAGGCTTTACTTTCTGAGAGTCATTGATCATCTCACCAGTCCAAATTACTTGAAAAGGGAACTCAGAAACTGTATGGGGTGGCCACACATGATGAATCTTCAGACAATGACTGGAAATCAGCTTTAGAGCACTCCTATTTTATTTTTAAGGACTGAGGGACTTTAATTCCTTTATTTTCTATTGTCTCACCTTTTGTGCAAATAGCAGGAAGACATGATTTTTAGGATAGTTAGAAATGGCAGAACCCGTTAAACTGTTTTGAAAGGAGATTATTATGACAATGAGCTGGCTTTGACAAGTGAGGTGAACAACTGCTTGGGGATTGAACAAGGCAGGCTGCAGAGGAGAAGCCAAGCGGCAAATCATCAGGTGGGTAAAGACTCCAAGACTAAAGACTGACAGATTGCTACTGACGGGTGGGTTTTCCTTGTGGGTTTGGAATAACAACCCTCCTGTAAAGCCGGTAGTGGAAGTGCAGAGTGGCTGGAAGCAGGTGAGTGAATCAAAGCTGGCTGAAGACAGGTGTCTGCTTATCTGTAAAGCACTGAGGCTCTGGGTGAGGCTCTGCTAGGAACTGGAAGATCTAAAAGGATCATCAGGTGAGGGCAATAAATCTCTGAGAATAGATAAAAACAAACTTTCTGAAGTAATCTTCTTGAGAACATGAGACATACTTGGACCACAGTACAAGTATGTAAGCAACCTGCTAACTGGAGAGCAGACTCAGGCTAATCTGCATATGACAATTAGTCCAGACAGGGGAATCAGATGAGCCACCCGGGAGCCGTGCCCAGAAGGTACGAGCTGAAGTGTGGCTCCTTCAGTGCAAACTTCAGAGCATAAAACACTTTTAATTAAAGAACTGACAAAACACACCAAATGTATTTTTTAAAAGGTTATTACTTTTTAATTTAACCAAACTCACTTTTTCCATTTCCTTTTCACACAGGACCCATTAAGGTTGACCTAACTGGGATTTGGTACCAAGCATGGCGTGACTGGGTCTTTGTGAACACGTCACTTGCGTTTGTAGTCAATGTAACTTGCACGCTCTTGGACTGGCTTTACAGGGTGGTTTTGGAGTGGCTTTAGCTCGGCCTAAATCCCAGATACTCCTCCTTCTTTAACTAAACAGGTATCCGTAGGCAGCTGTACTGTTGGGATATCCTTCTTATTGACAGTGTTATATTACAAATAGGGTTACACGGCATGCCTAAATGTAACGTTTAGTATCATCTTGTGTCTGCTAGCTACTAATGTATGTCAAATGTTAACATCAATAGGGCATTCACAAACACCGGACAAATTACCAACAACGGCTTAGCAGGCATTAATGCTCATGTTTACTTCTCACCAGTACCTGGCTGTTTGTCAATACATGCGTATGCTCAGGACTTCGTGGTTCAGCAGAATCAATCTGCGTCTTGCTCTGGTTTGTCTGGAAATCCGCCGCCTCCAATGCACAACAACATTGTTCTCCACACGCAACTGTTTCTCGTCTTCAACATGCTCCATCATTCACGTGTGTTTTATTTACAACACAGCCACGCTTTACAGCTGGAACGCGTCTACTTCTGCCTGGTTGCCATGGATACACAATGCTCCAGTCTGAAGAACAATTACTGGCCACAGTGATTAAAAAGCATATGTGAAACGGAGCTTTATTAGTTGAAAAATGAAACTTTTAAACCTTTTCACTGCTGCAGCAGCGCATGGCTCCGCCCAAATATGTCTGAAAACAACCTTACATCTAATATGCTGCCTTTCAACCTTAAAGGTTGAATATGGAACATTTTTATTAAAAGCTCAATTTAAAAAAAAAAAAAACCTCCACGGGTCGTGGCCTGAAAATAATTATGAAATAAATTTTAATGGGTTTGACAATGGCATTATGTTTACACCTGCAAGCCAATACACGCCGCCATTGCAGGTTGCCAAATGCGATCTCTGTGTGGCAACAGTATGTTGGGCACAGTTAGGCTGGCACAGGGGGAAACAGTGGAGACGCCGAGTCAAGCAGCTGTTTCAGAGCCCCAGAGATATTATCTGTTTCTGAAGAGGAGTGATCTAAGAAGAGCAAAACTGGAGTAAATTTAGGTGAAGACTACTCTAAATGAACCCACATAAATGTTTTCCACGGCATCAAAACACGGAAATGGCTATTTTTTTTCTCTAAGCTAACTTGTTTGCTAACATGGCTAATGTTAAATATATATGACACAGTGGACCAACACCAACAGATGACACGGCAGCCCATGTCATCACTGACTGTGGAAACTCTTTATTTCAAGCAACATGGATTCTGTGCTTCTCTAATCTTCCTCCAGACTCTGGGACCTTGATCTCCAAAAGATATGCAAAATTTACCTTTATCTGAAAAGAGGATTTGGACCCCCGAACAACAGTCGCAACCAGTCCAGATCTTTTCTTCACAGCCTATGGAAGACACAACATTTGTAGCCCATGTTGGTCTGTGCATAGTGGCTCTTCATGTGCCTTTTGAGTTCATCCTCAGTCCACGCTTTGTGAATCTACCCCTAACTCTTGAAAGGATTTTGCCTGACAATTCTCTCAAGGCTCCAGTTAACCCTGGTGCACCTTTTCATACCACACTTTCTTTGGAGATGCTTGGATACCAGATACAGCACTCTGTGAACAACAAGCTATGAACTTTTGTGGCTTACCCTCATTGTGGAGGGTGTCAGTGACTGTCTTCTGGACATCTGTCAAGTCAGCAGTCTTCCCCATGAATGTGTATCCTACTGACCTAGACTGAGATCCCTTTTAAAAGCTCAGGAAACTTCTGCTGGTCTTATGTACTAATTAGCTTGTTAGGGTGTGACACCATGACTTTCCAAAATAGAACTTTTTCAGAATATTCTCAATTTCTGAGACACTGAATTCTGTTCTTCATTTTATGTATGTCATAACCATCACAATTTCAAGAAATAAAGACCCAATGTGTCATTTCACTTTCTAAAATGAGGGCAAAAAATATTGACTTTTTTCATGATATCATATATATTTATTTTAGATGTAGCCTGCTGTACCTGTATGCCGCCAGTCAAACAGGGCAATGATACAGGCACCATTAGCTTCTATGATGAAGCAACATATGTTAAAAGTAGCTACAGTTTACAAACGTCTGCACATATACAGCCAAATGACGGAAAGCAATTATGATAAAGGTTAACACAAAACATACTGAAAAACAAAATACTCACAGGAGTTTTTGAAGAGAAAGAATATAAATATTCTGTAATAGTTGATTCCTAAATCCTTCATCCAATTTGGAAGCGAACAGCCTCACATCAAAGCAGACTCAGCTTAACAGGGCAATATTCAATACATAACTAACTTTAATGTGTTTTTCTGAGCAACTGAAATAACAAATTGTGAAAGTGTTAAAATATTTCCAGACCAAGTTGCAGGCTGCTTAACCCCTTAGTCAGATTCAGCCCAACCACTTCAAATAAGTACAGAGATAGAGAATGAAGTACATGAGGTCAATTGTCAATGAAGCAGGATAAAAACAAGTTATAGTTCCAGAAAGGAATAAGAACCTGAAAGTTAGAATCTGAGCTTTGTAAGTTTTAGATTATATAGAAACGCCTCTAACCTGGTGATGTGTTTTGAAGGCCGGGTGAGCTTCCAAATGAAAGTCTGCCTTGTTGCAGCAGAGGTTGAGGGCAGGAGAAAATAAAGATGTTGGCTGATGGCAGATTGGAAGAGATGCCATGACTGCAGGCTTTTCTTATCGCATCAATAACACTCTTCCAAAATGCTGCATAAACATGTAGACATGACTGTCAAAGGGTTTGCACCTGTTATAGGCCTCGGTAGCCTCAGCAAAGATTCTGGCTTATTTAGGATTTATATGGTGGATTCTGTGGAGGACTGCACTGGGTCAAGATATGACATAAGGATGAAAAATGAACCAGTTTAAGTTAGCATAATATTGCTGATCATTTGATGTCATGTTCAGATCACACTCCTGTCTTTATTAGAGTGAGAGGTTTTGACATACCACACCATAAATCATTTTTTTCCCTCAACAGATAGATGTATTTCTTTCATATGGGGTCCATTTCTTAAAGGGTTCTGCTCAAGTATCCACACAGCTCATGGATACTCGCTTCACTTCCTCAAGTCTTTTCCTTGTTTTCTTTCCCGTTTTTCTTCTCACCTTCCATTCACCTTACCTGTCACATTCCTTTGCTCTGCTTTTGTCTAGCATTACCCTCTCCTGCTTGCCTTTCTCCTCATCTCTTTATTACTCCTCCTCTCGGGCCATTTTTGTCATCATTTTCTTTATCCTCTTCCTCCTGCCATTGACATGTATCCATATTTCCTCTATCTTTTTTTTTTTCCTTTCTCCAGAATGAATCTCTACCTTTACTGTTTCTCTTAGCCTATGCTTGTTCCTTCCTTTACTCCCCTGGGAGTCTGGGGATTGAATCCTGCCTGGGTTCTCCTCGTGTACCTGCCACAATCAGACAAACCGAGACGACACCCCCATTTTGAGTATCCCACACCCAGCTTATCACAACAAATGTCACACTTACAAAGTTGTGGCACGGTCCTTGCAGTCACCAACAGCTAGACAATTATAGGACTGGAGCTACCATTTGGTCCAACCCTCACATTCCAAAACTGAACACAGCAGAAGAGAATCAAGAATGGATGGGTAGATGACTAAATCATAGAAACAACAACTCTCGCTGGAGTGATTTGCAGCCGAGTGTGAAGCGGCCGGGATGAAAATCAACACCTCCAAATGCGAGACCATGGTCCTCACATGGAAAAGGGAGGAGTCTCCTCACCCGGTCGGGAGCGAGGTCCCGTCACAGGTGGAAGAATTCAAGCACATCAGGGTCTTGTTCACGAGTGAGAGAAAAATGGAGCGGGAGGTGGACAGACGGATCGGTGCGGCGTCTGCAGTGATGCAGACTCTGCATTGGTGAAGAAGAAGCTGAGCCAGAGGGCGAAGCTCTCGATGTACCGGTCGATCTATGTTCCTACCCTCAACTATGGCCATGAGCTGTGGGCCATGACCGAAAGAACGAGATTACGGGTAAAAGCGGCTGAAATGAGTTTCCTCCGCTGGGTGGCCGGGCTTTCCCTTAGAGATAGGGTGAGGAGCTCGGTCATCCGGGAGGGGCTCAAAATAGAGCCGCTGCTTCTCCATATAGAGAGGAGCCAGATGAGGTGGCTCGGGCATCTGGTCAGGATGCCTCTTGGATGCCTCCCTGGTGAGGTGTTCTAGGCACGTCCCACCGGGACAAGGCCCCTGGGGAGACCCAGGACACGCTGGAGGGACTACGTCTCCCAGCTGGCCTGGGAACGCCTCAGGATCCCCTTGGATGAGCTGGTGGCTGTGGCCGGGGAAAGGGAAGTCTGGGCTTCCCTGCTTAGGCAGCTGCCCCTGCGACCCGATCCTGGATAAGCGGCAGAAGACCGTATGGTACGGTATTGTCTCTTAGATTCATTTCCATACTTCAGTCATTGTTTTCAGAGTGCATATGCTAGTGATGTGAAATATTGATACTTCCGATACCAGCTTTTAATGTTGTAGAATCGATTTTCATGTCAGAATGTCAATATTTTAGTACTTTTTTGTAAATATGGAGTTTTCCCAAACTAGATTTGAGTCAAATGTAACTATAATATCAGAATGTTGTCTAAATTTTACCCATTTGGTAGAAACTAGTTTTTCTTCCGCCTGCCATTGTCATATGTGCAATGAGGTTCAGCACAGCAGCCACGGCACAGCAAAGCAGCACCGTAATGATCCCTCACTCAGGTCGTAGCAGTCACGTGTGGAACAATAACGGTGTGCTACAGTATATAATGTATGTAAGAAGACAGATGTATAGCAACACCACAGACCTGATTCAATTATGTAAGGGATAATGCCCATAACATGGAGCTTAAAACTGATGGAGAACAACAACAACGGTCTGAAGTGTGATTGCTTTTTTTATTCTTTTTTCACTTAGTGAAGCCCAAAGGATCGGTATCGGATTGGTATCGCCTATACTGGCTTGAATTTTGCTTGGTATCGGATTGGAAGGAAATTCAGTGGTATCACACATCACGAGCATATGCCTTTCAAATCTTTATTAAATGTAATATTTTGGTGTGAAACTTTTTTTTTTCTTTATCTGGAAACCAGATAGTCACAATTAACTTTGCAAAAGGCACAAAGAAGGAGCAGGAAAGATGCAATGAAAGGTAAAGATTTCAATTAATTCAACTCTGAGAGTAAATTACATTTTCAGGCCATTTGTGGATGTTTGTAGTCATCTTGAAACATCAGACTGTGATGATGAGATCAAACACCTCTGATAGGCAGATGGTATGAGACATGCAGCTGACACAAAAGTAAAAAACTTAAAAAGGACATTAAACATGCATCTGCACATCTGCTTCTTAGATTCTTCACTTCTTTGTTTGCCATTGATGACGGTTTTGAGTCTGCATGTCTTTCCTCCACCTCCATTTCTCTTGAAATTTTTCTTTACCTTCATAAGTTTCAGTACTGACCACTCAAACTAAATATTGTTCAGTTTTTTTCTCTCTCTCTCTATATATATATATATTATCTCTCTCTCTCTCTCTCTATATATATATATATATATATATATATACACGCTCTATGTATGGATTTAATAATTCACTTTCTCAGTTTCCATTCTCACTGCTTTTGTTCTCAATTCCCTCCCTCCCTCTCTGGTTTATCTACCCTCGAGGTCCTCCAACTGACTTTATTTGTAACAGTATTCATTTCATTTTCATGCCTCAGTCTCCCCACATCCAGGATTTTTTTTTTTTTACCTCCTCATTCTACCTTTTGGTGTTGTGTTGTTATCAATAGACATTAGTTTAAAGTGTTTGGTGTCAGTAACAGATTAAAACCGAGAGGTGTACAGCTCAGAAAGCTATTGATCTGTGGAGTGGAGGCAGATCTGCTCTGCTCAGCACTCAAATGCATGCTCTCCCCAGGCCTGTAAGTTGGATTCAGTGGTGCTTGTTAAAAGCAAAGAAATACAGCAGTGCAACACCTTTTGAACAAACTGATTTTTCTTGGTCTTAAGTAAAAAATCTTTAAACTGAGTAATTTCTAAAAATATTCTACTGGAAATTTAAAACCAAATAAAGGTTTGGATGGATCAGAACTAACATAATTTTAAAGAAAAACTTCAAGTTAGATACATATTGACGAACTTTCTGGCCTTTAAAAAAACAACTTACCTTTCTACCCTATATATCTTTCTTTCTCGCTTCGTTTTAATACCCCCCCTCCTTCCTTTCTCCTCTTTTCCTGCCTGCCCTCCCCCGGCCCCGCCCCGACTTTATCTCCCCCCCGGCCCCTGCTTCCCCCCTTTGTCCCCCCTCCCTCCTACCCGATTACCAGGATCCCCGTTTTAATCCCATCGAATCGAAGAACCAAGGAACATCCCGAGGAAGGAGGAAAAGAAACGAGGAAGGACAGAACAAGAGCGATAGACTTTTTTCCGGGTCCAGCAGTATGAATATTGTTTCCCCCAGGGCGCGCCCGAAACCTAGTTCTTTTTTTAAACTCTGTGTTTGGACTTGCTTAATGGCATGGTCACATTTATTATGTGCATTTCTGGAGCTGTTGCTGCCCAGCAGTATCCTAAGGCTGAGAAGCTGCACTATTCAACTTTTTCTGAGTCATCATCTGAGTTTCACTTTACCCACATGTCAAATGCTAGCAAATGGAAATTAATGTACTGGTATTTTTGAGCATTTACAGTGGATGATTCAAGAAAGAAACACAAGAAGAAGACATTTTCAGAGGAAGAGGGGAAAGAAAAAGAGAGAAATAGAGCAAGTGATAAGACGGAAGTCAAGATAAGACTTGTATGTTCTACTGGCTGGAGAGAGCTCAGAGTACAGTTCGGATGCAAGATGGAGGCCAAATTATCCGCGATAGGGGCACATTACTGAGAAAACTGCAATGCATGTTTAAAGGTTTTGCTACTTTTTCATTGAAACAATAAATTTTTCCAAAATGATGTATCCACAGAATGTCTAGGGGTGCAGAATAAAAGTATTAATTTTACTGAAAAAAATTTAAGTAACGGTTTTATCAATTTTGACAGGTCCGAAATAGGCTATATAAATATTTACATCTGATAACCATGCCAAAGTGTACACTAAAGGATTCTGAACTATTAGCTTAGGAGTTGCTAGCTCCATTGTTCTGTGTAGAAATAGCATCTTACATTTCTCAAATTGAAATGGACAAAAAAAGGCGATTGTTGCTGCTTCTATGCAGGACATGTAAGTTAAATATCTGGTCATGCTTATTAATGATTAGCTGGTTCTGTAATGCTGCTAATGCTAACTGAGTAGGGGAGTGTGAGTGTGAGAAAATAAAACTGCTTCATAGCGTTTCAGGTAAAAGAAAAAGAAACAAAATGCCATGGGGGTCTAAATAAATATAGTGGGGTTTAAATATTTAAGTTAATAAAGGCTGGAGTTGGACTGAAACAATGGGAATATACCTGAGCCTGAAAAAGAAAGAGTGGAGGTGTTTCCCTTCAGGGTCACAGAGCATGAATAGTATGGGAGTATGGATGAGTACTGTGACTATATCAGGTCAGATCTATAAAGTGGAAGAGGAGGGAGTTGAGAGAAATGTGTGGATTTTTCTGCCTGTAAGGAAAGAGGAAGTACATTAGAGAGATGAGAATATCAGAAAAAAAAGCCTTTAGCAGTTCTGCCTTTATGAGAAAAAAAAGATCAATCTTTATTCTTTCTCACTTCACCTGTTTCCTTTTTATTGCCTTATTTTTATCTTTTCTATTGGCTGTTTTATATTCTACCTGTCCCTCTTCCTTATATCTCAACTAACTCATTTACACCACAGTTACAGTAGTTGTATTTTTGTCTTTGACAAAAGACAAAAATGCTTGCTGTCTTTTTTGCTTGTTCAGGGGCACTTGTGAATCAACTATGCTCCCTCATGCTAACTCTGTACTATTGCCCATAACACCTCATCAGTCTGTGCTTGAAAGGTGTATATGAAGACTCCTGACTCAAGGACTTTGACCAAGTCTGAATTTTTCCCCTTCACATTTAAAAATAGAGGTACAAGACAGGAACAAGACCTGCTAATTATTCATAGCAAGAAAAGGATTTGATGTTCAACTTCAGTAGCAAGGTATAGACAGACACTAATACGAAGAAAAACAAGTATGTAGAGCTCACAAATTAATATTCTATTTAAATATGAATGGAAAACATGACTCATCTTGAACATGACTCATTTTGGCAGTAACATACAGTTAGTCATTATTTGTAATTTACTTTGCAAAGCCAAACATAAATTGTCTTCATTATCCTAGATTTATATATTTTTTAAAAAATTAAAAAAACAACAACGACCTTTCTCTTGCAAAATTGTCTCAAAATTACTAAAATGCATGAGAAACATCAACAGTTCACATGAACTGCAACATGACATTGAGGTCATCTATTTGTAGGTTTATTATCTCATTCGTATAACATTTTTCTCATAGAAGTTGAAAGGCTACAAGTATGTTTTTAAATGTTATCTGGAATTATTGGGCTCAGTTTAATCCAAAACATCTCAGCTGAGCAACTAACAAAATATGTTCTTTAATGGAGAGGAGTCGAAGGAAAGTAGCTGAGGAAGAAATTCTGAGAGAGGAGGAGGGCCATTTTTGCTGAGTGTAAATATAAAATGTCAAAACAAAAAGAGAGGGGAAAACAGAGAGAAAAGAAAAGAAAACAACACTTATAGATCCAAACCATGCCTTTATCTTACACATAAAGCCAAGCAGGATTTGTTTAGTGGCATTAATGTGTTGGTCTTCAACTCTACGTGACTTTCATCACAGTGATGTTAAAAACTTAAAGAATGCTTTATTTGAAGCAAATTGTGTTTTATTGCAAAAAATAAAGTTCGTCAACATAAATTAAAAATAATTCATATTAACAAAGTGACATACAGAGACCAGAAAATAATTTTTGCCTAGTACTATGTTTCGGTTCATTTTGAAATATGTAGAAAATAGACTTGCCAGTCATGTTGATTCACCTCCTCAACTGCTAGTTAGCACAAAAAGCTAATCAGCTAATAAAACGGCAACAAATCAATGTATTTTGGTATATAAACATTGTCAAGACAACTTGCTGAAGATCAAACTGAGCACCAGAATGGCAAAGAAAGAGGATTTGAGACTTCGAGAGTGGTATGGTTGCTGGTGCCAGATGAGCTGGTCTAATTATTTCAGAAACTGCTGATCTACTGGCATTTTCACACACAATTATCTCCGGAGTTTATAGGGAATGGTCCAATGAAAAGAAAATATCCAGTGAGCAGTTGTCTGGACAAAAACGCCTTGTTGATGTCAGAGGAGAGTATTGGTTGTAAATTATATGAAGAAAACAGTCACTTAAATCACCACATATTAGCTGCAACCATGGATGCAGAACATCTCTGAAAACACAACATGTCCGACTTTGAGGCAGATTGGCACCAGCAGCAGAAGACCTGAGTCAGCTAAAAACAGGAAACTGTGGCCAAAATTCACACAAACTCACCAAAACTGGATAATATGGAGATAGACAAATGTTCTCTGGTCTGATGAGTTTCTAATTCAGCTGAAACATTGAGATAATAAGATCAGAATTTGACAACATGGAAGTATTAGTCCATCCTGCCTTGTATCAATGGTTCAAACTTGTGCTGGCATAATGGTGTGGGGGATAGTTTCTTGGCAGACTTTGGGCTCCTCATTATCAACTAGGCATAGTTTAAAGTTTTCATAGCCTGGTATTTCACATACACAATCCTTCTGAAATTATTTTCAAATGAATTTTTAATCATAGTTGGATGGGAGGAAAATTTAATAAGCTCATTTTTACCTCTTTTCATCCCCCCACTTTTTTTTTTTTCTCGCGAGGGTAAGCACAAGGATTGGACTTGCCTGTAGGCATGTTCATGAGGCAAGTATTACAGACCAGAACAAAATTTTCCCCAGGATGGACCGTGCGAAGGAAACTGATGCCCCAACAGAGAAAATGATAATATAACTGTAACAATATGGTTGATCGAGAGAATACGATGCATAAAAGGGCTGGAGTCTAATGAATATAAGGAGCGGACGTCTGATGTGAAGTCACTCCAACAAGAAATGCGTAGCTTGTTTAGTTATGTTAGCAGCTTGTCACTGTTCATCTACCATCGTTTTCTGGTTTCTTACACAAAAGAAAAGTTACACAAGCAGCAACACTTACCAACTGCACATCCCCACTGAATAAATATACATTGGTCCCTGCTAGTTTGGTCTGCTGTTGCAGCACTGAAAATTCTGTTGCAGTTACTTCACCAGCAGGTAATCAGCTGATTTCAGGTGCTGGAAAAGAGGCAAGCTTATGTTAGCAGCTCTCCATGGAGGACGTCGACCCCAGAGGAGGAGCAAAATCGTGTTTTGTGGAGTGCACACTCCTTTGGCCAATTCTAGTGTGAACAAAGAGGCCACACTCAAAAATGAAGCCACTTTCACACTCCAGAGTTTACGGCACATTTTAACTGAGGCCCTATTCCAACACTCATGTTTTAGCATAAAAAGTGTGATTTCCGGGTGATGACACCATTAAACACCACAGCCCACCTAAATATTGTCGCTAACCATCCCTTAATGACCACAGTGCACCATCTTCTGATGGCTCCAGCACAACAAAACACCATGTCACAAAGCTCATACTGTACCATCTCCAACTGGGTTCTTGAACATGGCAATGAGGCCACGTGGCCTCCACAGACACCAGATCTCAATCCAACAGAGCATCTTTGGGATGTGGTGGAGCAGGGAGAATCTCATCATGGATGTGCAGCGACTGTGTGATGCTATCATCCCAATATGGAACAAAATCTCTGAGGAATGTTTCCAACACCTTGTTGAATCTAGGCCACCAATAATTATGGCAATTCTGGGGGCAAAATTACATCATATGTAAGACACCGGTATTTTGAACAAAACCCTTCTGTTCAACAAATATGTGGATTGTTTGGTATTCAGAGAGCACAGAAATGGGCAGGAAAATGAACCCAAACAGAGCAACAGAAAAGCACAATAAGTTATAATCCGGTCAATCAGTTCATCTTTGGCCAATTTAGCTAATAGATAAGACATGAATTTGTTTGTGTGCATGTATACTTCTTCCTGATTTGGATCTCCTATCTATCCGATGAGTCAGCTTCAGTCTTTCCAGAGCAGAAACTGTCAAGGTCCTCAACCCTGCACAGAGTTTATCTCTGTCTTTCCATGCCTGTTGTCATTATAGCTCCGGGTCAAATTTGGAGTCATAATGGTTTGGACAGCTGCCAGGATGAAGAGATTTAAAATAGACAGATTTTTTTTCTGTGGAGTTTATATCAGCACAACAAATGGACACAGCAGGAGAGATATATTCTAATGAGAAATTAAATTACATGACAAAATACTTAACTTATTCCCAAAGGGAAATTCAAAATTATTCTAATGGTTTTATAATCACATTTTTATAATTAAGTTGCTTTCACCAGCCTTTCCACTCATGTTTATCTGTCTGAATCTGAGCCAGCATCAGCACATTTGAAGAATCATGTGAAAAACATAAATGCACCAACTTATGCTGATCAAGCATTCAAGTGTGGACTGTCAGGTTGAAATTTGCCCTTCATGAGTCATACGAATGCATCTGAAACTATGAAATCGTTTAGTGGGAAGTTTGATCTTTCTGCACATTTAAAAACTTGAAATAGGTAAGATATTTTGCTTAACATTTTCCCATTTAAAGTTTTCATTGCTTCTTAAGTTGCTGTAAAAACCCAACCAAAGGAAGAAAGCAAAGAGTCAGGAATGCAGCACCTCTACAATATTCCTGTGACCCTCCAGAGATCATGCAAAGGAAGAGATTGGAAAATAACAGCTGCGTGAGGTTAAAGTCGTTCAGACTTTTCTTTATTGTCTGTCGTGAATTATTAGACCGATGTGAAATAAGATGTGGTGACATTTTCAGAGTCGTGTCAGGGTCACCACTGGCCCCTTCAGGATTGTGAAGCATTTCAAACAGCTCTGATATTAAACATGAAAAAAGTTTAAAGTCAGAAAAAGTTGTTTTGACTGAACTTGGACAAAATGCAACAACAAAAAAAAAAAAAACACCTGCAACTCGTAACAGAATCAATAAAACTTTGATCACAGTGGTGCTACAGATTTTTTGGAGCACATTTGTTAGGAATTAATCACTGTGTAAAATGCTTTGCCAGATTTCAAAAGGCTGGTTCTTATTAGGAGATTATCCACTTTATAACATGGAGTTTGTTCACAGCTGATAAAGCCAGAAGCAGTGTTTTCAGTCACTGAAGTGGGAAAGAAAAAATTCTCTTGGAGTGAACAAACAGAAAGTTTGTTGATTCCATTTCTTGCAGCAATGACCTCTGATCATCTGTTTTAAACTTCCTACAGCACTGTGCAAAAGTCTTGAGCCACTCATATCTTTATCATCTGTAATAAAAATAGGAAATGGGTGCAGAAATTCATTAAGACGTGTGCAAACATCAACTGACATGAAACAAAGGCAAACAGTGATCTTTGTATAATTTCAATGAGCTTGAATTCTGTATTTTATCCTTTAACACTCTTTTTAAGCTTTCATTTAACTTGTTCCAGTAGTCTTCAGGAATGGTTCTCCAGACTTCTTGAAGGGCTTTCCAAAGCTCTGCTTTGTATGTTGGCAGCCTTTTGTTCTGTTCTCTATCGTTGAGGTCCAGGTTTTGAGGAGGAAACATCACTTCCTAAGACCTGCTACCACTGATTTTCAGACCAGTTCTTGTGTCATCTGGCACAACCCTGCCTTTTCTCCCTCTTTTCCTTCTTCAAGAATCACTTTTTGAAAGTCACATTTCCATGTAAACAATTTCTGATGCGGCGTCAGTAGCCTGTTGATGGATCAGCTGATGACCCTAATGAATCTATTTGGTCCTATGTCGGGTCTTTGCTGGACTATTTTTTTCCCATTTCTAAAGAGCATCACTCTTAAATTTTTTCTTTTCATCTCCACTTGTCCCTGCTGAGATAGCCTATGCCAAGTTTTGTGCTAATAGCTATATGAGAATCTCCGCTATGGTGCAAAAGTACTGTTTAATGTCTGTCAAACTATATTATCTTTGGCAATTTGTAACTTAGACAAAACACATGGAAGAAACTGACGTGTCTTTGAGACAGGCTGCTCGTAACAGAACAGCTGAAGATACAAGTTCAAATTGTTCTTTGTTAAGTCGTCTCTTATGTGTCAACACAACATTCCTTCATTCTTTGAGATAGGTGCTTTCTTCTTGTTTTATTATTTTAATAAGTCAGTATTGAGAAGCTATTCAAACTGAAACACAGCTCTACAAATGGTCAGGGGCTGCAGGAAAAGGGAAGAAAAGCAGCCAATGTCCAAACAAAAAATTTTAAGACCTTCAGAAAGCTTAAAGGGATATTGTGTAAGTTCTCCTGTGTTTTATTCACAAAAACTGATTATTTGGTTCAAAAGTGTTTTTTCATTAATCAGTAATCACTCCCATCAACAAACTGAAGTGCTCCTCTAAGTTCTAAATTTGCCGTTCGTATCATTCATTTACACATCGAGCGGGTCGGCTCGGTGGAGGCTGCCATGTCGTATCGCCATGTTTTTGCGTTCGGGAGAAGCGTGACGGTAGGAAAACAGAAACTCACCGGACACACCGGAGTTTTCAGCTCAGTTCGAGGTAATGCCTTTGAAAAGTCACCGCGCTGCAGAGGGGGAGAGACTAGCGTCTCACTGACGCTGGGTTCACGTGCAGTCGGGCAGACGGCCGTTGGTAACAAACCAGATGTCATTTTAATTAATGAAGCCGAGCAAAAGACGGTAAAACATGGGTCAGGGAAAACAATACGACATCGCCATGACAACCGAACAGATGTGGACTGATGTCACTGTAACTGACGGACCACGTCTTCACATAGAGGCCGGTGATAACTTTACATGCAGCGGATGTCGTCGGTCTGCCCGGTTTCACGCGAATGCAGCATGAAAAGTACGAGGGAGCTGCTCCCGATTACACAGTGTCCCTTTAAGAAACTATTACTTTAGCAAATGATAGCAACATTTAGAGCCTTAAAAACACTATATTGAATGGGATCTATATTGAGCAGCAGGTTAATTTTACTGCTGTGAATTTGGTTGGCCCTGTTGGCCTCGGTTTGCCCTGTGCACAGAAGCACAAACAGCCCTGCCCCCAACAACTCCAGTACAGTGATGCATGTTTGTTTTTGAGACCTTTTTTTTGTTGTTTTTTTGACAGAGAAGTCTTTAATGTACTTGATATATAAATGTCACGCATACATGTCAACTAAGAGGTTTCACAGGTCTTCAAAAGAGTTGTTTTTCAAGGTGAATAAATTCATCCTCTTAAGCAGAGTTACATCTTTGCCTCTCCTAAATACCTAAATACCCGCAGCCAGTCATTCATCCAAAGAAAGAGAAAGTCTGAATGAAAATTAATGCATAATTAATATAGGTTACATTGCAAGAGAACTTAACTGGGATTTGCATACAAATGAAGTAAGAGTATTACACAAGTAGAACTGACCTGAACTTTCAGGGAGAACTCTTCAGTATGGTATGTTGTTATCATATGAAAGCAAAGGATGATGGCTGATCTTATGGAAATCCTGTGTGGTTGAGGAATTCACAGGAAACATCACTTGGCTGAAGATGCAGTTGAATCATGTGTGCGAGGACGAAATAGAAGATAATAGAGCTTGCCAGACCACGTGATGAAGACACAATGCATTGTGGGAAGAAGAGGTAATCTGTTCAAAGCAGCTGGCAAAAGCACAACAAACTAAAGAGTGGTTTTGTGGAACAAGTAAAGTCAAGAACACAAAATGGAGCGGCACATGGAGAATGTAGCGGGTCTGTAGCCTACTGCGACAAGTTAAATGGAAAGACGAAGGCGCGGTATTTGGAGAAAATAAAAAGGAGTTACAGTAAAGGGCTGGATCCATATGAGCACAACGAGTGGACAGCTGATTTTAACATCCTGCCCATCTTCAAGCATGCATTTATATAATTAGGCCTATATGATTCTGAATGTGAGTGCCCACACTCACAAAGTGTTCAGTAACTTCAGATCTCTGCCGCAGGCACACGTTCAGTTCACTGACGGATGGGTGCACGAGCTGGAAATCTTAAAAGTTGACCAGAAAACTGTTGTACGCACCCCACTAGCGTAGCATTCAGAAATATATTAGGTGTACACCAGCAAATACTGGGTGTGCCAAATTTATTTTTAAGTGTTACATCTCCACTAACACTCAGAAGAATGTATCTCTCTCCAGTACGTTATTAACACAAAACATCTCCACATGATGTGTTTTATCAGTAAAAGTCAACGGTAGTTTACAGCAGGTCACACAAGTAGCCGAATAGAAAGAGCACACTCCCCGATCTGAAATAAACTAACAGTCATTGCCGCCCAACAACATTGTGAAATAGAACACATTCATGCGTGTACAGCCATAACTTATCCATTTCACATGACTAACAGCTATTTAACCATCTGAACACAGCTGCCGGGCTTAGCAGCAGTAAAAGACGCAACCACATCGCTGTTTACCTGTGCGCACTGCAGCTCTCAGTTTAAAGGGATGACAGCGGCTTGGCCATTTATTATTTCATCAGTCCAGTTCCTCCGTGAGCTCTTTTTCAAAGATGAACAAGAGTTGCTGTCCAGTCTCTGTGAGCATCGGAGCTCTGCTAGTGGATTTAATCCTGTTCCAACGCAACTTGGAACAGGCAGTGTTACCAGACTACCAGTAAACAGTCCATGTTAGGAAAAACATTTGTCAGTTGACATGAGTCCAACACTTCAATAACCCAGCCAGCATTTCCATGTAGGGCCCATATGGGTAAAATTTTGGCTGTGTATGTGGGCCCAAAGTGGGTTTGTCCACGGTTTGCCCATATAGCCCATAGGCATTGGCTTGAATTAGGCAAATTTGCAGATCTCATATGGTTAAGTTACAAGGGCCCCATATGTGGAAACTCACATGGGAAAACACAGGTGGGGCCACCATGGAAACCGTGGACAAACCCACTTTTGTCCCTCATATGTGGCCAAAATCTAACCCATATGGGCCACACATGGAAATGCTGGCTGGGAATGGACGGAAACCGATGGCCCCCGTCCACTTTCCATCTGAGCAGTTGCACAGACAATTCAGCGGCCTCCAAACCAAGTCCTTGAAGCCAGAGTTGGTTATCCTGCTCAGAAACACTTTTTGTTATACTGGATGAAATAGTCCTTCCATCCTGACAGTAGTCAATACATCATGTATTCATAAAACGGAAGGAAAAAAGTCAGACCTCTGTGAGAGCTGCAGGTCTGTAAAAACTCTGAACAACCCCTGCTATTCACACCAAAAGGCAGGAATTGGTAATTCACAACTTACAGAAAGAACAAATCGATGCCTTTATGTCTTGTCTCTGTCCCTCCCCTCTCTTCGTCACCCGCGTGGTCCTCAGTGTAAACAAATATAGCTAACTGACTGCTAACTACTACTGCACAAAAAAAAAACAAAAAAACAAACCAAAACAACACATAAGGATTATGTCTCGGAGGCGTTGATGTTTGCAGTGTGGACTTTTTACACTGCAGAAGGAGTTGGAGGTGAGTGGATTACAGCTTTTAAAAACATGGTTTGTCAGTTGTTTACTATCAAGCTAACGAGCTATCCACTCGGCTGTTATCATTAACCTGTTTGTAAAACATCGGAGTGCACATCCCTGCACTCTGAAGGCGTGGTTTTGGGTGGTATGTTTTTTTTAAACTGTTGCTTGCTCATTCCATTTTTCCAACATTGCCAACCCTAGCTTTAATGCCTGCTCGGCACACGCAATGCGCCAAGCAGGTCAAACGTGTCTGATATAGACAGCAGGGAGGCAGGAGCATCACTACTCTATGAGAATCATTCTGAAAACAGTTGTTCAGGCTGACCAGCTGATGGTCAAGAAACAGGGAACTGTCTCATCGCTGTTAGCAGCAGTTTAGCGCTCCTGCAATGCTTGCTGGGCGGGTATGACCTACAGTCAGGTTAGTATGTTGCAGGTGTGCCAGCTGCCTCTGTGAGTGCCACCGGCACACCCATATGCCATTGGTACGCACAAAGGTAATGTTTCAAGCAAATCCCCACATACTTCTTCTCTGCATGAGCTCAAAACCTCATTGAACAACTTCCTTTAGCAAGGAAAACACAGCATTCACAATGTAAATGTAAAAATAGGGAAAATTTGATTAGTTTAACAGCTGCTGCTGAGTGTGTTTGCAGTGGTGATACCTGAATTACAGTTTTTTTTTCTTTCCCTAATCTTTTTCAATCCTAAAGCTCAAAATGTATTTCCATTGTGATGAAATTCTGCTGAAGTAACTGTAAAATAACAGCTTAAAAAAGCTATTGCATGTAAAAGCATTAATGTCCCATTGTAGCTAAGTGTTAGTGTCAATAAAAAAGTGATTGAAGAGTTTTCTCTCTTTTTTTGGCTTGTGCCGTTTTGCTTCCAATCTGGAAAACGATAAACGCTTATTCCTTTATTTATCTGTTTCCCATGGTGGTCGTAAGATTAGCTATAGCAGTTTATAATACAGTAACTCCTAGCCATTTCTTTGTTGAACGCTATGTCCATGAGAGAGCAAGTTTCAAAACAACCACGCAGCGCCGCTTTCTCAACTGCCGCTGCTTCCCACAATACATTGCGTTTCACTGTGGTACTTATGTCACCTTAGCGGTCTCTATACAACTCTGCTGCATGGGTCCTCCTTAAACAGATCATACATACTGTACACACATGTAAAACTAATAATGAGAACCTTTTCCCACTCATGGTGATAATTTTTCCTCCATCCAGTCAGTTAAGTAAGTTAATCAAATGTAAACCGTGACTGGCTTTAATGCTCACTGGCCTCAGTGGCATCGCGACCCATAGAGGGGCCCTCCACAATCACAGTGAAGCAAATGCAGTTGTTATAGTCTGATCCAGACTCAGACAAACTCTTTTCAGCAGACTGAAGTTCAGCTCTTTAGTCTGGACTTTGAATCAAGGGGAGATTTCACACCTCTTCTGTTGCCCGCACTTTCAAGCTAATACCATTAGGAATGAAAAGAGTCTCATTTAGATTAACTGTAATGGAGTGTCACACCTATTTTTACATTTAAAACCTTCATATTTAATACACATCTGGCACAATAATGATGGTTAACAACATTAAATTAATATGATTTAGTTATTTGTCTCTGCTTCATGGCTTTTTAAGAGCACACGCAGAGCCGTTTCTACATGCCACAGTGCCCTGAGGGAAATGTCCACCTGAGCTCAGTATGAGCTTTATGTTTTCAAGCCAAGTAGCATCTTTTTTTTTTTTTTTTTGATATTTCCAAATGTGTCTGTGCGCACGGTGTGTGTGGATGCAACTTGAGTCCCACAAGGAGGCCTTGCTGGCAGAGTTGCCCAGTTGTTGCCACTATGCCTGAGGCTGCCTCTGGGACAATCTGAGCTTTCTGAAAGATCCTCCGTTGGAATGACATCAGAGCTGGCACAAGGAGGAAAAAAACCAAAGAGAGGATGAAGCTTTGGAAACAGCTAAAGCTGTTAAAACGAGACACAGCACAGCAATGAAAAGGGATGCTGTGCATCCTGATGGAGGACACATGAATTCAGCTACCTCAAACACTTGATGCAGTCAAATATGTGCTCAAATGATAAATCTGTGTTTTACTGTCTATCAAACAACTGTGTTTAACTGTCTATCAAACAAAACAGTGACAAAAAAAGTCAAGTTAGTCAGCCACATTTATCCAGGTTTCATATTTAAAACCTTTGGTGATGATAGAAAATGTCCTTGAGGATGATCACTGTGATCATCCCAAAAGTGCTGTAATCTGTTTGTGTATTATGATGATGAAGATTATAATGATAAACAATGTCTCAGGTGTCACTCTAAGAAAAAAACTACCACAAACCATTACAAAATTAATTTCCATTACATTTACAAGATTAAAATGTTTCAAGGTTGACATTGAAATGTTGTCATTCTTTAGAGATGCTCCACACAAATACATGAAGACTGACAAAAGGAATTTCATATCCTTATCTCATCAATATGACCAAGACCTCTGGGAAATAACCAGACTCATAAGGCCATCTGTTTGTGTTTCCTGTCACCAGCCATTTAATGAGATGTGGTAAATCTGCTCATCATTATTCTCTCATTACTGACTCAGAAAGAGGCTGCCGGAAAGTTTCTGTAATGGCTTGAAACCGAAGAGCTCCTGCAAAGTAAGCAGTTTCACGTCTTTTAGAAAATTCACATTTTTCTGTGCTTGTGAGAATACATTATATTTTGGTGCCTTAAGTCACTACTGACTGAAAAACTGGCATCGTGTTTTGGACCCCCTTTATCTGCAAATTTGCCGTTCAGTTAGCTGACCTTGTTTCCAGGGAAAAGTTATTTGACAGAGTATTCCAGCATCTTCCCTCTTTCTTCAGCAAACTTAGGCTTCAAATGAGGCTTTACTTACTGTATCTTGGATGTAGGCAATTTAAACTCTTTTGCAGTAACTTTGTTTTGCTGTTATTGTCAAATCTCATCATTAGCTAAACGAAATTAGCTAATTACGCTAAATTCATATTTCCATTAATAAATATGATTTCAAACTGATAGCCTTTGAAGTTCTGTGACACTCTTGGGTTGTCTTGCATGTTTATCTCTTCTGAGGCAGCCATGTTTATCAATTAAACATATTATGAACATTTGCCCAGTTGTGAATAGTGTACAGTAGTAGTATCATAGTTGAAGTTATAAACTGCATAATAGTGAAGTATTACATGCTACGGTACCATGTTGTATAAGGCATGTCAGCATCATGTAATTGTCTCAAACCACGAGTATTAAGGATGTCAAAATCTCACGTTTTTAAACTTAACCCAAGTATTTTGAGCAAGGATGGGATTGAGAACTGGTTCTACTTGAGAACTGGTTTTCCAAAGCACCTGAATGATACTCCTCTGAGCTGGCTAATTCCTCTCTTGATGCGGCCCATGAGGACAACCTGTACCTCATTCCCACCTTGTGCTGTGTACAGTATAAATTAGGCATCATGGCAGAGAAAAAGAAACTGTGGAAAGCATGGTCACATTTCACAGAAAAATGATGTCTGTAAAGTGATTATTACCAGTAAGGGAGGAAGCACAAATCCTTAAATATCTTGCTACTTGGCAGAAGATAAAATTTTTAAGTTGAGTACTTCTCAGTAGTGTCACCAAAGTAGGGAAAAGAGTCACCAAACATAACTACAAATTTCAAGCCTCAATTATGGATCTCGTTTTGTGGCCCAGCGTGGCCGTTGCATGTTTTATCATGAGACTGCTTTGAGTTCTTCCCACACAGTCATACTGGTGGCATGATAGGCACATTAACAACAAAACCTTGACAACATCCATTGTGGATTGTGAGATCTCCTTTAATTTTTTTCAATGATGTTTGCCTTCAGAATTGACTGGTTTTCCATCATTTCCTCTACCAGAGACATCTTCTTTGTATTCGTGGCTCTAACAAAAGCTCAGATCATGATCAATACCCCCTGCTCAGCATTCAGAGGAGTTGTGTTCTTGAAATTCTGCAGCCCTTCTTTTCTCCATGGTGTATCGTCACCAGAAAGTCTTATCTCAACTTTATCAGTACACATGACATGCTTTCAAAATTCACAAGGCTTGTTTTGATGTGTCTTTTTCAAACTCCTGATGCTCTATACTGTGGTGAGAATGCAGCAGGGGTTTTCTTTGGTGACACTTCCATAAAATCCTTATTTGTGCAGGTGTCCTTGCAGAACGAGTCAGTGCACCACCACTGCTGAATGTTTCTGAAGGTCTCTTGCAGCCAAACATGGGGGTTTTAATTTGCCTTCCAAGCAATACTGCGAGCAGTCGTCTCCAGACATCCAATTACACCCCTGTCCCATTTATTGAAAAGTGTGTTTTATCTTTGACTCCAGGCATTGTGGAGGCTTTCCCCTCCTAATTTCTATTCACAGTAACAAAAACCATTTCCTGACACTGTACTTACAGCTTTGGAAGAGGCATCATTGTTTACATCCAATAATCACATTTAGTGTTTTATCTATAATCTTTATTTTATACAAATATCTCAAATTGATAATTCAAGAGGAGTTTTGTTGGATGAATTTTGTAGTAAAGGCTTTTCTGTTGGCATCTTTCATTCTGTGAGGGGGAAAAGAGGAGACTTTCCCACAAAGTGACCTCTGGCTTTTTCTCTGCTTTTTCATTTCAAGGCTGACCTCCCGGGCTTAAGTGTTTCTTTTAGTTCCTATCACTGTCACACTCTGTGCAGTATCTCTATTCTATTGTCTTTGGCATTCACACCTATCCCTACCCACACCTACAGTATGTCTGCTAGGAAGTGAATGTATCACAGCTCAGCAGCACTCATTTGACCCAGCTGGCCTCATGCGGTTGGAGCGATGATGGTTAAAAGGTAAAAGGATAAAGGTGAAACAGAGGGAGGGTGTTATGTGGAGGATGTCTTAAAGACAACACCGAAAGGTTTGTGTGTCAAGAAAACACAAGAAGGAGATGAAGAGTCAATGTGGCAAGAAAGCAAATGAAAATTTACAGTGTAGACTGTAACTTCAACTAAATTTTGTCTAGCAAGCTTGCTCTTTGTGTTGCAAAACAACAGCGAACAATAAGTGAGCCAAACTGAATGGAAGTGTGATGAAAGAAACATCTTCTAAGAAGTGGGATGAATTGTGGTGATTAAAATCTGCATCTGTCAGACGGATGAGATGGAGGATTTATGTGGGAAATGACACACCGTTCCCTGAGTCACTGCTCTGGGTCAAGCCCCTCCCCCGACTGTTGCACCTCAGCACTCACACACATACATAAAAACATTTGAGCTGAATGCATCTGGCGTGTCACAGTTGCTGCTAGCCTAAGCAGAGAGAGAAGCTACACACACACACACACACACAGTATATGCTACAGATTGCATGACAGTGGTGTTAACAATGGTGTCAAATGGTGGGAGTGCATATGCGTGTGTAGTGGAGAGCTTTCAGGTTTTATCACAGTATACACGACAAATCACACTGGCAAGAGACAATGATGATGATGGGGTTAGAGTGTATGGCCACATACACTTTGAGTCATCTCCTTCGCTCCCTGCTAAAGAATACATTCATATTTCCAAATGTACACCACACTTTACTACATATCCAACAGTTCATATGATATATTTGGTCCCATAGTGCTGACATACAAGGTGAAATTTTAAAAGTTTTAAAACAGATGTGGACATGTAGACAATAAGCAAAATTGACCCTCAAAGTTAACTGTAAAAAGATACAGATGTATTGATGATTGATGATTTTGGCATAATTTCAGTAGCATAGAGGGGGAAAAAAGCACAAAATCAAATGAATATGTGGATTTTCAAATTTCTTCTTCAAAATGAAAACATTTGACAAAAACTCATTCCCAATTTCTGCTTTTCTGTCTCTCAGTTTCAAAGCTTCTAGAAAAAAAAAAAAAAAAGATCCAAATGTCAGGTTACACCAGTACAGATCCATCCTAATCAGTCCATCTGTGTTGGATATTGTGAAAGTGTCATTTATTTTTGCTCGACTGAAATGAAACGTCTCTCACTTTGCTGACAGTGATAGCATGCACTTTGCTTTGCTAATGTGGCTACTCCTGTGGCTGACCCACTGATGCTAAAACATTACTGCCAAAAATTTAGTCCACAATAAATCTGTGCAGTCGCAGTACAGCTGCATGCACTATGATTTAACATTTACACTCAGACAGTTTGGGGTGAAGGCACATATTGTTACACCATCACTTGTCACTCATTTGACATGATGTTGCATGACTCATGTTTGCTGTGCTCAGTTTAATCATTGCTGTCAGTTAAAAATGTTACTGCTGCATGTTTTTCAGTCTCAATCACCATTACCCCCATCACTCCTCTACATTCTGATTATTCATGAAGTTCGATATTGCATCTTCTCCCATCATCCATTTAATAGGTTAAACATAAAATTGCCTGAGAAAACTGTCCAGATGTGAGACTCACCACTAGAGCTTTTTTTTTTGTTCTGTAAAATCCTGCTTTAATCTCCATCTTAACATTAATAACTTGACTATCGCGGTTAAAGGTAAGGTAATGTCAGAGTCTGTCACACTAAGACCCGAACTTTAGTTTTTACTGCCTGCGGCAAAGTTAGAATCTCCAGCTAGATTTGCAGCAGGTCACACGGGACCTCGAACCGCATCTAGACCTGTGTTCTTGTGTGTCTGACATCCTCTATGCTTGCAAGTGTTCAAAAAGCTGTTGTGCAAGCCCTGAAGGTGACAATGAAAGACATCCACTGAGAGTCAGAGAAAAGCCAACCCTGGAAGGTAGCAGGATATAAACAACACTGTGACACTAATTTGTTTTGTAACATGTGTTTTGTCAGTTTCTGGTTGTGATTAAGTGTTGCTTTTGAAAGTCTGTATGATAGTTTATCTCTTAGATAAAAACAAAAATTTATCTTTAGGTCTTTAAACCTTTTTTTGTATGAATTTCATATAATCTTAAAAGTAATCTTGTTTAACTTATAGAACTGCACAAGGCAACTGAACCCTTTTCAGAGGATTTGACATCTTTTACTTGTATGGGCATGTGTTTGGTATAAAGCTTGTTACATACTCCACGAGAAGCAAGAACTTTGTTCTTGCCCGTGAGGCTGCAAGAACAAGAAAAAAGTTTATTTTCATCAAGTCATTTCATACTCAACAAGAAAAATTAGGGGGGACAACGGTGTTCACCCAGTGATTATACATTTACAATAAACTTCTTCCTGGCAGGACGGAGTTGGCACACAGTGGTGTCCGTGTATTTAAATGCCACGTGTGTAGTTTACATTTTCGTACTTTGTCACCACCTCAATCAGCCGTTTATTAAAACTATCCGTTCAACATCGTATCTGCAGAGATGGGGAGGGGACACCTCTCTGCTTCGAGCGTCTGTGTTAACCCCGCCTGCCTCAAATGTCCAACCAATCACACAATACTTCTCGGCGCTCCCCAAGAAGAAAGTGCTGCTCAGCCGAGGGGTCGAGAACAAGCCCCAAGCCATCCTCAAACACATCCCAAGAACAAAATGACGTTATTTTGTTCTTGTGGCCCCGAGCACAAGAAGAAAGTTCTCGCTTCTCCCGGAGTATGTAGCAGCCTTAAAGGCAGGGTGGGTGATGTTTTCCAGGAACATTTTTTACTATATTGCTTAAAATCTCCTTCACACTGCAATTGCAGACAATTAATTAAATGTTCTGACACAAAAATTAAAAAATGTCACCCATGGACCATACAGGACTGAAAAAACCCAATCCAATTGTTTTGAATGGCCCATGCTTATTAAATGAATGATGATATGTCTATCAAACTCAGAGGCCGTTTGTCTCTCCACCCCCCCTCCCCACGTGCTCGCTCACTCGCTATCAATGCTCGCTGCTGTTAGGCTGTGTAGCTGTTTGCTCTTAAAATGCACCGAAAAAAAATAAAATAAAATAACTCAAGTCATGGAGGTGTTAACGTTTGCAGTGTGGGTGTTTTAGACAGCAAAAGGAGTTGGAGGTGAGCAAATTAAAACTTAACACACAGCGTGGTTTCTCTGTTTACTAGCAGGCTAACTAGCTATCCACTCGGCTGTTAACAGTCGTCTTCACTTGCAGTGGTGTCGCCAGCCGATTTTCCTGGGGTTTCAGCCCCGGATGTCTTGAGTCTAGCCCCGGGTGTTCATTTACTGTTTAACCACTTTTTTCTGAAAAAAATCCGACGAAAATCCAGATGACCCAGCTTTCCACCAGCACTTAAACGCACCATTAATGCGCAAAGCCCAACCTAGCTCCTGTTGGTGTGGCATTGTGAGTGAGCATGTGTGTGTGAACACATAGACTTTTCAAACCTGGACTCAGATTTTCTTTAGGGACTGTAGATTAATTCAAGCACAGTTTCTGATTTGTGAAACCTGTATTCTATTTGTGAAAATGAAAAATACCCACATTTTATGGCTTAATTATCATATAGATCACTTTAGACCAGGTCCCAATCAAATACTAAATCTGCAAACCTGGTCTCAACTGTTCCCTGATTAATTAAAGCACAGTTTCTGATTTGTGAAATCTATTAATGAATAAATGAGGAGAAAAAGAGAGCAAATGAGGAGGAGAGAACTAATGAGTAAGAGAAAATGAGAACAAGTGATGAGGGTCAATGATGACTCAAAGAGAAGACAAAAGGTGAATATTGTATGAACTGTTATGCGTGACTGCAGTGCACGTGTTTTAATGGTCAACATTTCATTGTTGATTTTGTGGTTTATTAATTCCTTAATTAAAATGACAATTTATCTACTCCATTATGTCTATTATTGCCTTCTTAAAGACATTTTTGTAGGGAAATACGAGAGAAAAGCTCCTCTAATTTTTTCAAATTTACACCTGGTGATTCCGGGCTAAGCCCAGCTTGTCCTCAAAGGCTGGAGACGCCCCTGTTCACCTGTAAACCATCCGAGCACACGCTCCTGCGCTCTGGGGGCCTGGTTTCGGGGGCTGTGTCTTTTAAAGTGTAGCTTGCTCGAACTGTTTTTCTAGGATCCCCTACCCTGCCTTTAAATGTGACTGTAATATTATTCATACAAGGATACAAGTCCATATCTTACTCGTTACATGAATTAAAATGGAGCTGCTTTAAGAATTTGCATAAGTTCACAGAAAAAGAAAGGCTACAGGTAAACTGGAGCCAATGTAATGAAGCAAATACTGCTGTGGTTGTGGATCATTTCAGCAACTCGAAAATGTGCAAGAGAAAACCAAATTGTCACCTCAAAATGGCAATTTAGCTACCATGCAGGTGGGTTATGATAGCAGAATAACACTGCCACAACAACTTCTTCCCACTGTGAAAAAGATTTCCAGTTTATGAGCTCCTTACCCAGGAGGAATTTAAAATAGAGAAATATATATTTGAAGGAGCAAAGGCCACAGACATTTCTCAGACAACATGGGCAGGCTGACCTCGGAAAATAGAAATCTGACTAATGCAGTTGGGTTTGCGCTGATGTTTGTCAAAGAAGTTTCATATAGTGCAGCATCAGATTACCTCCCACACAAGCCCCCACGGTCACTTTAACCTAAGCCTGTTAGCTGTAGCATTAAATCCCCTGGAACAGGAGTAAAAGACTGTTCAGCTGACATCCACATAAAAGTTTCTACTCTTTCCAAATGTCAGATTTTATCTGCAGCTAAAATATTTAAAGTAAAGTACATTTTGGAAAATGTGCATATTCACTGTCTTGCTGAGTAAGATAGCACTCCATCAATCCTGAAGTTAGAGGAAAAAATGTTTAAAATCATACCAACCAAAACAACGGGCAGCTTGACATTAAACCTCCTATTCACTTTGGCATTAACAACCCAAAAATAATTAATTTCAATAAAAAGTAGAACTTAATAAAGACTAATGCACTCTGTATTTTGTCTCTCCTACTTCCCCTTCATTTTTATCCTCATCAAATAAGTCATAAACATTCACATTCTTTGCTTCAATGTCATTTAGTCTGTGTGTATAGTAGGCTTAAAACATAATCAGGGTTGCATTTGAGCAGTAAAATTGGCGTTAACTGTTGCAACTAGGATTAACCCTGCAAAGGGGAGAGCTAATTACACTTTATTCTTTACACTTCTGTAATTAGGTTTGCTGGTAACAACCAGAAGCAGCAAATATAGTCACATCTTTAGCAGCATATTGAAGTGATACATTCAAAAGGAATTTACTGTCCTGGAGCATCATGATAGACCTGGTGTCAAAGTTTTTTAGATTTTGTGTCTTTATTAAGTTGGAAATATGTTAGCTTTCATGGTAATGTTATGTTTGGCTACAAATATGACCATTATCATCTGAATATCACTAAAAGGCAGCTGCGTCTCCCCGGAGCTTCAGACGGAAACTATCCATCTGGTTGTGATCTGTCCAAAGTGGTTATAATAAGAACTTTTAAACCCGAGTGTCTACCAAGACCAGGGGTCTGTTGCACTTTTTTTTTTATTTTATTTTGAAGCAGGTTTAATGAAAACCCTGAGTTGTTTTACCCCGAAATTCGGGAAACTCTGAGTTTTTCGTAACACAAAGGTAGGTAACTCAACCCAGGGAAAGAGGAGTAACTCTAGCCTGTTGCACGAAGAGGGGTAACTTAAACCCTCGGTCAGTTACCATGGTAACAGACTCTCTGAAACTAACCTGGTCGGGAGCAGGTTAGTGTGGAGAAACCTTGAGTTTCTCGCTGTCTTCACCCACTTTTAGTCACACTCGCCGTTTCCTTTCCTCATTCATTCATTAAGTCAGCGGTGAGTTTTGGCTGCTGCCGTCTCAAATAAAACATGTTAAAAAATAAATCAGAGTCGGTAGGTTACATCCTTATCTTTTGATAAGGATTTTATGGATTAAGATGCTGCATGAAGGGTTAAATATTCAGAGATCGTTATCAGACCACGGATAGAAGTTTAATTTCCCGACAGTTGTAATTTCTGACATTACAGTTACACATCACGGTCAGTTATCTACATACACGAGCTGATCCGTCCGTACATTTATAATATTTTTTTTTTTTTTTTTTTTTCACCAGCAATACGTGATAATTGGAGGTCCTGTCTCTTTTTTTTTTTTTTTTTTTTTTTTTTTTTTTTTTTTTTTTTTTTTTTTCCGTTTACAAGAGATGATATAACATGATCATTTGACTATCTAGCCGTCTCTGGTTCTGGCTAAATCGATAAAGTGTTTGTCTACAACTGCGGTTCAATTCTTGTTGAGGCTTTTTTTATGTTGCCATACGCTTTTCTCTCGAAGCATATTGTCTACTACCCTGCATTTTTTCGCAAATAGATTTTTTATTTCTTTCATTGTAGACGCAGGGCATTTGAGAAATGCGACGGTTATATTTAATCTTAATGCTGCCGACAAGAGCGCTTCTCCCTGAGGGATTTCACTCAAGTTAAATAAATAAAAAGACTGTGGTAAAAGTACAAAGCTGGATTCGAACACCCCCCCCCTTCAAGTGGCAGGCAAGCGCGCAGACCATTAGACCAACCAGATAGCCTATTCATATTCAGTCACCTGGAACCATAGTGAAATTATACGAGACTGTCGCGTTACCATTAAACAGTTCTACTCTATAACATCGTTGTGATTGTAAAGGACAGCATTTGAACTTAAATCTTCTCCCATGCCGTCTTTCTTTCTTTCTTTTTTTTTTTTTTTTTTTTTTTTTGCTTGCAGCAGCAGTTTAAACTCGCCCTATGAGGCTTTAAAAGTTATATCTCCATTCAATGGCGAGCGCAGCCCCGCCTTCGCGTCTACGTTACCATGGTGACTCGTCGAATCGGTGCTCAATTGATGTTGGCTTTTTATCTTGGTAGCGCCGGGTTAAAACCCCGGGTCGAACTACTCTGAGTTGATTAAACCAACTCAAATCAGCTGTTATGGGACTGAAAACTCAGAGTTTCCGATCTCCGAGTAGGTCAACTCAGAGTTCAGAGTTACTCTCGGAGTTTGTTGAACCTGCTTCGTGCAACAGACCCCAGAAAAAGAGGATTGTTTCCACCTAGTCAACATGCAACATCTGAAATAGATTTTTAAAATACTTGTTTTAAGTACCTTTTGGTTTGCCACCACTGTGAAGATTTGACATATGGATTTTATATGAGGCAATACACCTCTTATAGCCAGGATTTCTGAGCTGTTGAAATAGCAAAGATAAAAAATATCTTTGGTCAAGGAACGCTTTTACAGTATACTTGTCTATGAGTTTCTTTTACTTCTGAGATGGAACACGTGGGGAAAAGTCCAAAGAAGTCTGAATACTTTTAGAACAACTTTACTGTTATTTATTCGTGTGTTTTGGGTCCTCTGACAAGCAAAACTCTTTGCATCTTTATTTGTGATGACTACTGTTTATCATTATAAAGTTAACCTTTCTCTTAACCTTTAAAACTCTAAGCCATTTCTTGCTACTTCTAGTCTGGTTGTTTTTTTAAGTGTAAAAAAAACATATAAGATGCTCAACCTTTATCAGTACAGTAAACATACAGACATTATTTTTCAGGACAGTCCACGTATGAGGCAAAAATTATGTGAAATGAATATATCAATTGATATCAAGGGTGCAGATAGGATTTTTGAACTGGGGGGGACCAAGCTGTCAGCAAATTATTTCACCTCAATAAGTTATTGTTGCGTAATTTGGGCTTTAACTAGGGTCACAATCTCACATAGCTACCATTCCCAGGCTTTCACATACAGTCCGATCACTCTGCAATATGATACAAAAATACAGATATCATGACCATGTATGTGATCACAGCCCTACGTTGTACATGCTTCCCTGTAATTCACTCACTCTGTCAGCTACTGAGCTCAGACCGTGACCAGCAGAGACAACCAGATTTGGTTTCAAATATACTCTTTTTATTTGATTAAACGACAAAGAAACAAAATTCTCTCCATAGATAACTACAACAGGCACACATGCAGGTAGAAATTTCTCCTTAGCACCCTGAGGTATTAACCTTGTGGTGCGTTCAATTGAAGAGGGTGTGTGTCAGAAGTGGGAGCTCAGATCATCGTAATCGTACGGTGGAGTGCTCCCAGCACTATGGAGCCTTATACAACAAAACAGGGAACTACTGTTTAAGCAGCAGACAGCATAAATTCTATGTCGGGTTGGTGAGATGAATCAGACTTTCTGAGCTGAAGATCTGATTTCACAGAGGATTATGACTACAGATCTGACTTGGAGTTAGGAAATTCCGACATTAGTGTGTAACTTAAACGCACCATTAGTTCGAACACAAACATTGGGCTCTCAGTGCGCACTGCTATGACTTTAACTGTCTGCCGACGTCTAGAAAAGTGTTTGTTTGCAGGGATGGATCGGGTGATGTTAGTTGTCATTTATTATGCTCACTTACGTACGTAAATGGCGACGTCCGTTTCATGCGTTGCCCTGCATGGCTGCCTTCATACTTCCTTGCATCTTCTGCGTTTCCATGGTTCATAAATCAGTTTGTCCACTGCCTGTCCTCATGTCCCAGCGATGTGATGTCGTAGAGTGTTTTTTTTTTTCGGACACACAGCCTCACCTGTAAAGCTCCAGCCATGTCTACAGATGCTCCTCTGTTTGTTTGGGGTCTTTTTTCTCTGGTGCTTTTATTGGGCTATTGACCCTGGCTGTTTTGTATTGTTATTCTTCCGGTTCCTGTTCTTCTTCTCTGGTTTGTGTCAGCTACACAGCTCAACACTGGCCCCGCGGTTTCCGGTGGTATTGCTCTGTCTTCTGTGTCGAGCATAAATTGACCTTTATTCAGGGAAAGTGGGGGGGGGCAGATCGGCGTCATCAAAAAACTGAGGGGACACATCCCCTCTGTCCCCAGTGCCATCTGCACCCTTAATAGATATAACACCATAAAAGTCACCAAAACAACAAGATGGAATGTATTACAAACAGTATTGTAGAAATAACACTCAGCTCAAGCCTTTTCTCCTCTGCATATTATTCTATAAAGTCTTGGCATTAGGAGAAGAAATCTTGTGCTTGAAACAAACACAACGGAAATTATTTACATACTTACACATTTTCCTCCGGATGTTCCTTTTTTTTTTTCTATCTACAGTTAGTTATGCCACAACTATTTACCTATCCTCACAAAACCAGCTCCAACTCGGCTCATTTGCTGCACATTTGTGCATCAGAAACTTGCAGCTTTAGACCAGGTATACTGGACCTTTTCAGACTGACAGATTATTTTCTTGTCACTTGTTGATCTTTGGCTGCTTCAAATTGGACATTGCTGTCAATAAGCTAATTGTTCAAAAGTTTGACAGGAAGTGACACTATCATAACTTTTGGGGCCAAACAGACACACTCAGCAACATGGTAGTGATACAGTAGCAATATTTTTTCCATTATGACATGTGTTAATGTGGATCACTCAGTGTGGATTTGCTATAAACTCTCCAAATGAACACTACATTTTGCTGCTGGATTGTAAACCCCCTGGACAGGATCTAAACCCCTGGGAAACTTCTGCAAATCACCTAAAGGGTAAACCATTGATCACAATTTACCCCACAGAGTTCCCCACTACCGCTCCTGAGAAATTAACGATCTGCATTGGTCTAACATGGTGTAGAAGAAGCTGAGCCAAAAGGCAAAACTCTGGCTTGATCCGCATTCTTATCCTCACCTATGGTCACAAACCGTGGGTAGTGACTGAAGGAACAAGAGGACCTAAGCAGACTAAATGAGTTTCCTCTGCAGGGTGTCTGAGCTCTTTCTTAGAGATAGGGCAAGAAACTCAGTCATCCAGATTTTTAGAGTAGAACTGCTGCTCCTACACATGGAGACAGATGACGTGGCTCAGGCAGCTGGTCAGGATGCTTCCTGGATACATCCCTATGGCAACAGCCTCTAGGGAAGATCCAGGACAGACTGCAGGGACCGTTTCTCTTGGCAGGCTTGGGAATGCATCAAGATCCCCTGGACAAGTTGGAAAAAGTGGCTTGGGGAGGGAGAGGGAAGTCTGGGCTTCCCTGCTTTTGCTGCTGCCCCTACAACACAACTATAGATACTGTAAGTCAGGGTTTCCCAACCCTGTCCTCAGGCCCCCCCTCTATCCATTCCCTCCACCCCCTACACCTCCTCCACCTCTCACCCACCCCTAGCGTGTAGGACTCCACAGGGGTGGCCCAGGACCAGGGTAAACCCTCGAAGTGGTAGAAAATGGATGGATGGATTCAGTCTAGTCAACGTTTTACTTCATTTATCAGTTGTCCAGTTCAGATAATTCTTCTGGTAATCAGAAATATGTGTTCAAATTGAAATGCAAATTAAGTTTGATTATGTCGATCAGGCTATTACAACTTCATGTCATATATGTTCAAACTCAGAAGACACGGAGAGCAAAGACAAAGACCCGGTGTCATCTGTCTCACATGAAGTAAAGCTCAATGCTAAAGCAATGTCATTGTCACGCTACTTAATAAGGATCATCAGAGCAAACAGAGCATGATTACCATAAGCAGATGTGTGTTAAGTATGTGTATCAGTAGTGTTATAATAAGGTCAGAAGATGTCAAGCAAAAAGGGAATTGTCTGATGTGTGTGTTTTACTGTGTGTTGATCAAAGAGGCTGACAGGCTGTCTGACTATTACTGTGTGATGTATGAGAGGGAAAGTGATTTTCTCAGCTGTGAAAATAAATGTAAGGTTTGTTCTCTCGATCTTCCTGTCATGCATAAAGCAAAAAGCAAAATTGGCCAATGTGATGTATGTCAGTGTGTTTTTCAGTGTGTAAGCGGTGCATGAATTGCGTACATAAGAAGTATTATACATCATGTGCGCAGCAGAACTGCCTACTCTGAGCTAAATGTATGTGTGTATTGTCTGACTGGTGCATTTGTTACCATTCATTCTCAGTGTGGACTCAGTGTTTGTGTTTGTGTCATTTGTTCACATTTCCATATAAAGAGCTTGGGCTACACATGATAAGTGAGGTTATGCCTCTAAAGCATGCAGTGCTGAAACATTACAGAGAAGTATTGACAAATCCAACAAACTCCATAATCAGAGACCCATAAACTGTAGCTTAACATCGTGGAATGTTTTTATTAAGAATGCAGTGTTTTTAAAAAACGTTCTGCATCTTTTATATCAACTTCTATTAAATTTAGCAATGTTCAGATAATGTTAGTTGTGTTTAGAGTTGGCCAAGGGGCTGATGGAGTAATAGGCTTAAAGATCTAGTTGGAAAACATTAAGGTATTTTCTCCTGCCTTCATCATGTCTTACTGCCTAAATCCTGACACTGACGGAGGGTTGTAGGTAAGTACTCCATGATGTGGCCAGACAGATTTAGGAAAAGGTCATTTAATCCCAGTTTAAGCCTTTTCTAACTTTTGCTTCTGAGGAAATGGGTGTATCTGAAAAAGGAGCTATGGAAGCTGGTTTGTGTGTGAGAACAGCTGGTGGGGGGGGGGGGGGGGGTGTCTATCTTTTCTGGTATGGGGTGATTTGTTTCCAGAGCTGCTCGGTTTTGTCTGTGTTGACAAAATTAGCCTAAATATGACTAACATGCCAGATTTCATGAAACTCGGTAAAGATCTTGATGCTCCCCGGTAACTTATGCTGAACGCCTAACCTGGTCCGGACCAGGTTAAGTTCTGGATAAGAGATCACAGGGTATAAAAGCACCACCCCCTGACCAATTAGCGCTCTTGGAAAATGGCCTGCCCATTTTTAGAAGATTCTGTCGACACTGGTGCGCAGATCGTGAGAGGAGTTCTTAGACGAGAGAGAATATTCAGACATGGTGCAACCTTTTTGATTTGTCAGTTGACGTTTTATATGAAAGATATAAGTTTTCCTCTGCTGGACTCCATTACATGTCAGCTGTTGGAGCCGTACGTCACAAATGTAACACATCGCAGAAGGACACCGACAACACCACAGATGCTCTGCATCACACTGAGGTTTTATTAACGTTAGACTAATTAAATTAATTTTGATAAAGACCAACGCCTCACTTCGAGTGAAAAAAAATTAGTGCTGTACTGATGTAGCTGAATAGCTTAATTTTTGTAGCCGAATCATGCTCATGGTCCCACTCAGTAAAATGTCATTCCCATTGGTAGTTTAATACACCCTGTTGGTGATCCTGAAAATGTATGTAAAAAATTTTCTTTTTAAAACCTCCTTTTTTCCTGTGGGCTGCACAAATATTAAATGAAATTCCGTTCATACGAAAGAGTTTGGTGACATAGAATCTCAACACTGGCCGGTTTGGATTTTATATTTTTGTATGCGTTTACTTGTTCTCATGATCGTCTTGTGCCGCTGGGGTTGCATCTGAAATAATGTGATTAAGAGGTCACTCATGCAGAAAACATGAATTTATGGAGCACACACCCACCCATCACAGTGAAGGGTTACAACATGTGCATGATATGAGCCTGAAATGTCTATTTGTACAGAGTATGAGAAGCAAATACACTGAGGAAGCATATTCTCACGAATTCTTCCTATATTTTAGAAAATTTTTCTAATATTTCTGTTTTTTTCCCAAACTGCAGATGGAGTAATGATCACACTGTCACAGCATTATCATGATTTAGCTCATGTGGCAGCTGCAATTACATTTTGAGCCCAGCTAAATGAAAAAGAAAATGGTAAATTTAGTGAGCAACATTTTAAAGCACAAGAAAAGAAATACAGCCAAAAAAATCCTTGATCCCACAATAATAACGGGCTGTAGTTTGCAGATGTTTCTATTTACGCAGATATTATGCTGATAGCTTCGCTATTCTGAGGTGAGAAGGAAGAGGCTTATTTTTAAGCTGTCAAACACAGACGGCTGTAGAGGATGTAGCAGCATCAGGACTTGAAGGCTGTAACAATATAACATACAGTCAAGATAGACACAAAAAAGTAGTTAAATCCCTACAGGTATTACTACATGTAAGCAATACACATAGTTACAGACATGTTATCTCACAAGTAAAATTCAGGTTATTTTTAACTAATTTTAATGTTTACATTTGTTATTGGTAGATTTATTAAATCGAGGATGCACTGCATTGATCCAGACATTGATCTTTTTAATTGATGTTTTCGCCGTCACGATCAGTTAACTGAGCCTTTGCTCTCAGGTGTATCAGAGTAATTATTTTCTGCTGATTGGTGATCACATGATGCATCCTTTGTGTGCCCTAAAGGGAGAGCTCAGTACTGGAGGCTTTAGGCCAAACTGGGTCAGTCAATTTGTTATGCTACTGATAGTAAATAAAATCTTTTTAAAAAAGGACCAGTACATAAGCAGATTATTTTTAATGGTTTTTGGTAAAACATGTATGTATACCCTTCCTTATTTTAAATACAACACTCTCCATGACTAAAGTTACACTACTAATCAGATTTAGCTAAGCTCTTCTTTTCTAATAAAAAATACACAAAAATACAAAGCACATTATGATAACATACAGTTGAGCCCAGGAATATTTGGACACTAAATGCAATTTGTATGATTATAGCAGGTAGAAAATAGTCATGTTGCAAACTGGAAAAAGCAGACAGACAGTCAGTTTTGCTCCAAGTCTGAGGAAGTGTTTCGGAGCTTTTTTGGTGATCTACATGCAAGGAAGCTCTCAATGTCCAAACAGGCCACGATTACACTGTAAAAATAAATTACAAACATCACATAGAAAGCAATAGTAGCCAACCAACATGTTGATGCATTCTTGAAAAGAAAAAAAATGTTGCAATGAGCTCAAAAGTCCCAGATTCCATGGAAGACAAGCGGTCGTAGACTCCTTTTCATAATAAAACTCTTTTTTTCCTAACTTGGCAAACCTGACTAGTGCCATGTATGAGATCGCTACATGGCAAGTCAGTCTGGCCACCCTCGACTCAAGGCTGATTTCAAACTCGGTAAAAAGTTGACTGCACCAATCACAGCACAGAAGGAAGGACGTTGCAATACGTCCTTTTCAGCAACTCATTCTCTAACTGTAACAGTCAAGCTGGCAGCCGCACAGGAGCAATGATTTAACAACACCCTTTTTGATGTCTTAAAGCCAGAGTTGGTAATCCTGCTCAGAAACACTTTTTGTTATACTGGGTGAAATGATACTTCCATACTGACAGTAGTCAATACATCATGTATTCATAAAAAGGAAGGGGAAAAAGTCAGACCTCTGTGAGAGCTGCAGTTCTGTAAAAACTCTGACCAACCCTTGCTATTCACACCAAAAGGCAGGAATTGGTCATTTTGCAACTTATAAAAAGAACGAATCGATGCCTTTATGTCTCGTCTCTGTCCCTCCCCTGGCTCCGTCCCCCACATGACCCTCCTGTGCTCCTCTCACTGTAAACAAATATAGCTAATGGACTGCTAACTGCTGCTGCGCCAAAAACAAAACAAAACAGATAAGGATTAAGTCTTGGAGGCATTGACATTTGCAGTGTGGACTTTTTACCCACAGAAGGAGTTGGAGGTGAGTGGATTAAAGCTTTTAAAAATACCAGCTTTTTACTATCAGCTGTTTACTATCAAGATAACGAGCTATCCACCCGGCTGTTATCGTTAACCTGCTCGTAAAACATCGACGCATACATCCCTGCGCTCTGAAGGCATGGTTTCGGGTTTTTTAAACTGTCGCTTGCTCAAACCGTTTTTCCAACATTGCCAACCCTAGTTTTAAATGGGCTAAGTCCTTAAAACTGCAACGACTTGCTGCTCTTAGGGCTTTCCTCTTACAAAACATTCTCTCTGGTTGGCCCCGCCTCTTGTCTCAATTTTAAATCGGCCTCCAACTGGGGGTGGCCAGACTGACTTGTATCTCATACACGCCATTAGTGGCATGCCAGGTAACTTTTTTTCCAGTAGCTTGGCATGTACAGTAGCTTATTTTTTTTATTTTATTTTTTTTACCATAAAAGGAAAGATTTCATTAATTTAACAAGATCAAATACAGACAGACACTTAATGGATAGGTTTCTAATGCCAGTTTTGATTTGCATCTTGACAATAAAAATGAAAACATCCCACATCAGAAAAAAACTTCCACTTATGCACGTAAAAGGGATAATAGACTGGAAATGGAAATAACTTCCCAAACTGCATTTACCTTGGTAAAGATTACATTTGTATCACTTTCCAGCTACTTCTAATGTAAGCTCAGCATGAGATGTGTTAATAGGGGCTCCTCCTTAGTAATTCCTGAATACCCCCCCCCCCCCCCCACCACATTCTCCTCCTGCGATTGTTTAGCACAGTTGTTTTATTGCTGCTTTTTTCTCCTCAAGGTTAGAGCTTAATTTGGCGCCCCTCTCTTTTCCTCTCCCCCCGCCCCCCACCCCCATTTTTTCCCCCCCTCTTTTTTATGTCCCTCCCCCCCCCCCCTTTTCTTCTTTTTTTTTCTCCCCCCCTTTTTTCTTCTTTCTCCCTCCTCTTTTTTAATATATCTTCTTTTTTCCCCCCCCCCCCCCCCCCCCGCCCCCACTCACCCTTTTTTTCCCCCCCCCCCCGGTTTTTTTCAAATCTCCATGTTAAACCCCCTTTTCCCGGGATTTTTTTTTTTTCCCCCTTTCCCCCTCTCCCCCAACCCAAAAAAATTGCGATTCCACATTGCAACCCTCCCCCACCCCCCCCCCCATTTTTAAATGAATTTATAAAACGGAATTTTTAAATTTTAGAGGAGCTTTTCTTTTTTTTGTTGAAAGTGTTTCTTGTTAATTAAAAAAACCTTTTTAACCAAATAATCATTTTTTTTAAAAAAAAACAAAAAAAACTTACCAAATCCCCCTTTAAGTTTCCGGTTTGGACAGATTACAACCAGCAACATCACTTTATCACCCTCCGGTGACACTTTGCACTAACTTCAAACCATTCAGGAAACACTTCTGATTCAAATTTCTTTATTGTGGCAGCTCAAGAGATTGCTTCCAAATTGCTTTGCTTGTAGATATACAATGGAGATTTCTTTTTGTTCTGGTCAAAATGGGAGAGAGAATCACATCAACATAAACCGAGTACATAAATGGCCTCAGCAGTTTTATCCATATTTATATATAGTAACAGCAAAGCCACTTGGAAATCAGCTTTGTTGTCCTTATCTCCATTATCTAGTCTTTTCTTGTGTCCTTCATGCCTCGTTCTTTCCTCTTTCATTTTTTCTTTTCTTATCTTCCTTTTAATATTGTTTTTGCAGATATAACTTGTGATGCAATTCAATAGTACCTCCATTACAGGAAGCAGAAACCGTTTAGTCCATGTATTCGCCACCAAGATGAAAGCATACAGTAGCTGCTGCAGAGGTCAAATGCTTGCTTCTATAACATTCTGCCCTACAGCACATAAACAACAGTGGCATGTCGTATGTCAAGACCAATGCTGCACAGTGTGGGGTAGGTCATGTGTTGGGGAGGTAGCGAAGTAGACATGATGAATGCAAAGGCAGAAAAAAATATTCACCTGCAACCTTGACTATTTCTGCAAAGTCACAACATTTACTCCCACAAATAAGAGCAGGTGCAGAAAATAAAGGTAAAACCACAAAATGTAACATGCACCTATAAGTTACTCTGAAGAATGCATCAAACTGTTTATGTCAAGACATTTTAAAAACTTAAGTGCATATCACTGTTGCTGCTAAAAGCTTAGTTACTCAATAAGAACCACAGTTCAGCTGTTTCAGTGTCTTCAAGACTCTGACCAGGGTGTACAAAAGCTGCTTGGTTTCCAAGCAACCACCAACACATCCAGACATCATGCAGGCACATTGTGCAACCCTTGGTGAGCAAGCATCGAGCAACAGAGCTTTGTCAACAGCAGGTTTTATCTGATGTTCTCACACTTTTCTTTGGTGGAAATAGGAGAGAGCAATGTGGATCTCAAAAGTGAAATTTCATCCACGAACCAGAATCCTTGAGATGCTGAAGTTGAGCTGAGCAAACCTCCTTACAAAGTGAAACAACATCAGCCATCCTTGGTGACTATTTGCTGCTGAGAAAGCCACAGCTGTATTTTACAGAGAAAAATACTGACAAGAGGAGAGGAAGAATACTTCTCGTTAACTGTCCACTCAAAAGACAATGTTCATATTTATTCTGGAATTCTAAAGAACAAAAGAACACCCAGCATTCCTTGACACTTAAAATCTGAGTTGTCATATTCTAAAGGTTTATTTTTTTAACAACAGAACAATTTATTAACTATCAACCAAAATTTGAAAGCATAAAAGAAATCACTAAAAATGTTTGAATAAAAGGTTAAGGCACTGAATGACCACTTTTACATGAAGGAAATTTATTAATTTAGTATTAAATTAGAACGTGTATTCTAACTTTATTCTGTTTTGAGGAGTAGTAAGAGCTCTTGAAAACACTTGATAAATTTTGCCGGACAGATTTAAAAGATTTGATTTATCAGCTGTTTCTAGTATGGAATAACACAATTACATCTCGTGATATGAAAACACAAATGTTGCCAAAAAATTAAAGTAACCCCTTATGCAGAGCTCTGATTTCCTCTCGTGGATTTCAAACATATTTGTTGCATTTTTCATTATCAAGGTTTGTCTGTAGGCTACTAATTCCACTGAATTACATACATGAATAGCTCAGCATATACCACCACCCTTAATACAATCAACCTAGTTTACTATGTGGCAAAGTGTCTTCTCTTTTTCTGACAGTTTTCTATAGATTTATTTCTGTAGTGAATAAAAAACCTGACCTGCAAACAAAGAGTGTTTAACCAAAAACATGTTTTGCAAGTTAAAAAATGAGGATGTTTTGACAGTTTGACCCTCTTCTTAAATAAATAGCACCAGAGCAGTTCTGGATTACAGTCCAATCTAAAATTCTTTATGATATGAGAGAGATGCCCTTAGCAAACCCTACAGGGAGGAAGAGAGTTAAATGGTCTGAAAGGTGCAGTAGCCCATCCTTGCCAAGAAACAGAATGTGAGGTGACAAAGCTTCCTGGTTTAACATGAATTTAGGAAAATATGAGGATGTTTTTATGGGTGGACATTTTTATAATGTTGGCCCTGCGACAGACAACCTGTCCAGGGTGTACCCTGCCTCTCGCCCGATAATAGTTGGGTTAGACTCCAGCAACCCCCCCGACCCTAAACTGGATAAGCAGTACAGAAAATGAATTTTTATATGGGCTGGAGGGAAGGAAGACATATTACAGCGGGAAACCTGACTTTATTGAAAGGACTTTGCTTTAAAGACCCATCCTGATGAAAATCATGTTTTTCATGTTGCTTATATGTTTTTGTGAGATATTTCTGATTGTAAAGGACATACGTCGAGAAAACTAAACTCAAAATTGCATTTCTGAGTAGTTCTGCATTCAAATCATCATGAACCATTGGCAGGCCCTAAAAGGCAGGCTCAGACGAACTGGGTTTCATATGTCACAAACCCAGTGGCCAATCCCAAAGCTTCTACCCCGCTTAGCCCCCTCCGCCCATTCAGAACAATGCTTACAGTATGGTTTCCTAGCAATGGCAATATAACAAACCACATCATGTCAATGTCATGAACCTGATCAAAACCTTCTTTATCCTCATTTATGAAGTTTCTGTCATGATCAAAGGCAGAGAAGGAGCACCCAAAAGCAGATGTAAACTTACAATGTATCATTGGGTCCAGAAATTAGCGGGTTGCAAGCTAGCAGGAAGAGCTAGCTAGCACACTGTAAACCCAAACAGTATTACTAACTCAAAGTCATTAAGGTTAGATTACTCAAAATCAAGGTTTCAGTTAAAAAACTATAAATTAATGAGTTTTCTGATTGAGTAATGCTCTTTTAATTTAAGTAGATTAATACTTTTGAGTTGATGGCTGTCATTCAATTAAATCTTTTAAGTAAATGCAAACGCTGCGCCTTATCATGGCCGTCATTCGTCCCTCATTCATATTCCTATTTAGTGACACCTAGTGTCCAAATGGTCCACATCAGCCCAAACAAAAATCACTCAAACCTTCTCAGTAGTGCCCATACCAAAAAAAAGATTTATCAAAAAATTAGCAGCATCCAACAAATACTATGTGAAATCCGTGCCTAAGTATTTACAGTTTACAATAAAATGTTTTGCAAACTTAACTTTCCCAATGTTTAATCAAAGAGTATACCTTAAAAAAACGTGAACTAAAAAATGGAAGTGTGTTTCTATTTACACAAAAAAATAAAGACGTTGTGAGCCAAAGAAAAAAGTGTATATATGTTGCACTGCTGTAGCTTTAGCTCAGGTGGAAGAGACTTCATCATTCAACCAGATGATCGAGATCAATTCCAGGCTTCCCCAGACTACATCCTTGTCCTTGTCAAGACACTAACCCCAAGTTGCCTACCATAATATGACTTGTAATTGGTGAATGTGATGTCAATTAACACACTTTAGTGGAGTTTACTGGAAAACGCAAAAAATTAAAATTTAGTGTCAACTAAAAAAATTAAATACAACAAAAAGCATTAGAAACTAAGTATATTTTTAATCGTGAAACCATTTAATTTATTCCACACTAAAAACTTACGAACGGACCAAATATTTTAGATTTCAACTTTCGGTTACAGTGCATGTACAGCCATCTCTGAGTTACAGAGGGGAGAATCTGCCCACAACTCAGAGGGTATTTGGAAATTTTCTAAAGAACTACTGGTGCTTTGCAGAAGCAGAGTCTTAGAAAATGGCACATCTGTGATTTTGGCTTGAAACATCAAAATCACAATTCTAAAACCACTGAGAGGGTTAAGTAACTAAAAGAAGAATTGGAGTAGGTCTACAGTACACAGGATATACTGGCAGTAATTGATTGTAGGCTGTATCCCTGCACTGGCACAAGTCGAACATTCGATCAATGGGACAAACACTTCATTCGCTACCTGGCAGAGCCAGCATTTCACCACCCCATTAGCCCAGGGCACTTTTGCTGTCATGTACAAAATACTCTTTTTAAAACACTCAGATTTGCTGTTCTGCAGCAACAACCAACAAAGTGAAATTAACCGACACCCCCCCCCTCAGAATTACCTTTGGTAAGTAAAGAAAGTGGGTTTTGGTGTACTTGATTTAACCTTTAGGTGCAGTAGCCAATATTCAGGGTCCTTTGAAAAAGAAAGACGACATGAATAACATAAATCCAGGAATGCATATAAATGCATTTAAATTTGAAGAGACTGCATCATAGTAAGACAAAAATGACTAATTTTATGAAGTGTAACTAAAACTTGTGCAAACATAACAGGTCTCTACAGCATACATTACAAACTGTCTCCAAATAAAAGCTCCCGGGACCTAAATTTGAATGCAAAGATATCTTATGAAGTTATGGCTTAAAGTCATGGATGATCTATCAATCTGTAAAATCAGCATCAAAATGCATTTATTCCAATAAAGGCTAAATTTTTATATCTAGCCTGTAGATGTGTCAAAAAAAATCTCAGAGATGCTTATTATCTCTCTATAAGTTTAATATTAAGCTCCATCATGTCCAGACAATTGTGCTGGACCATGAGAGGAAAAATAAATTATGCAGGGGACGCCACGACATCATGTTTCCATGGAGGTAAAATGAAATATCTGGAAACATAACTCATTCACAACTGTTTCTTCTGATTAATGGTTAACCATTAATGGTTCTTAATGGTACTGGATTGATATTGGCAACTTGTGCGTGATATTTGCTTGTTCACTACATTACACAGTATCCATAATAGATAAGGTCAAAATGGACAATAAAATATCCAGATAAACTGCCAAAGACTTAATATAGATACTGTACGCTCAGGTAGAAGCACTTAGATGGACAACAACCAACTTTTGCCAACACATTTGCAAACTAATAAATCCAGAGGACTGACGTCATGTGTTAGATGTTTCCAGCAGATTGTAGCACTGCTTCTTTTCCTGTGTTGCCAGTAAGAGATTCATTCATCCGGATCCAAGACTTGCTTCTTCTTAAAAGAAAAAAAAAAGTTAGATTGTAGAAATGATTGAAAACAAGCTCTTTCTTACACTTCCTACTTCTCTTATGTACCTGTTCCCACATCTGTGGCTTCTGGATCTGAAATGACCTCCTATTGTACTCCCAGGGAAATAAACTGTTCTTGAATTTATGCATAGAAAAGAGTGTGTAGGGATGGAGATGGGGTTGAGAGGCAGTAATAAAGAAGCAAACCTCAAGGCTTACTAGACCAGAAAATACACACCCCTGCTGGACTTGCACAGATATCCTCCTGCCACTAAACATTATTATAGCTTCTCTTTTAGAAAGCCTGCACTGTGATTTAAATAAATGGGCCATTAACAATAAAACCTTTTTTTTTCCAAGAAAAAGAGAGCAGGGTTCAACCAGGAAATCTGGTGTGAGATCTGCAGCCATAGTAAGAATATGAGGGAATGGTTTTGACTGTAAACATTACACATTGCTGCATAGACACATGGGGTTGTTTACATTTACAGAGAAAAACTACAAAGACACGAACAAGCCTACAGTACAACATACAAAATCACAGAGTCATGATTTTCCCACGATATTTTGGAATTATTGATAACACTGTGTGGTGATAGCATCTCGGTGCAAGGAGAGATGAGTAACCTTTTCTTTCCAACTCCAAAGACGAGAATCATTTGCTACGTTGCTTCATGAATGGCTGATATTTGACTCTCAGCACTTCAGGATTAAGAGATATCTTTATCTATTTTGTAAACAAAGCTTTGGTAAGGTGTAAGGGGCTATTTGTAAATAGGGGGATTATATCAGAAATTATTGATGTGAATAATCATAGTTACTGCATTTACCGCATGGGTAATATGCGGGGATGGGAATTCAATCTGATTTTGCCTGAAAATCCAGTTCCAAGCTTTTTTTTTTTTTTTTTTAATTATCATAATTGTACACCTGTGATTATTAAGTGCCAGAAATAACACTAATAAGGAGTAAATGGATAAACAAACCAGTAAATATTTTAAGTTTATCCATTTTCCAAAGTTTTCTGTATTTCTTTGCTGTATTGGGTGTTTTTGTAACCTAGTTCAAAAACAGAATTGGTCATGTGCACTCACTCATAAATGAAATGTAGAAAATGTAGAAAACAAAAATAAAATAGATGTAAAATTAAATAAATGTGCAAATTAAAGAACATTTTGGATCAATTTAATTAATGATATCTTAGGGAAAAAAATGAAAGTTTTCATTCTGTGTCCTTTTGGGTCCTCCAAGACATAACCCACAGCAGCATGCCCTGGCTATCTGTATGTGTTTTCCTGTAAAGAGGGAGTCCTGGCACAGGGAAGAAGTGCTCCAAAGCACAGCTATATCATGAAGAAGGCTGATTGGAGAGCTACTTCCAGTGATTGCAAACTGATTAATTCACCAGCAACATGATGAAACATCTCTATACAACATAGGATTCCCTTCTGGGAGAGCTATGTGCTTGATTTTCTGTTTGTGCAGCACAAATGTTGCTGCTTCCTTTTTTCTCTCTTTTTTTCTAGAAAATATAAAATAATCCTGTTCATTTGTGTGGCGTTTTTCTCCTCTTTTACATTTATTGTACAGTACTTTGGTCAGCTGCTATGATTTTTTTTTAAAGTGTATATATCTATAATGTATAGTAACTTTGTTTTAAAATATTACATCATGTTAAACTTCATTTATCAGACAAAACATTTCCTGTATGTTTTATCTTCTCAATACTTAAAGTTGTGTACCTTTTGGCCACTAGGAGCGCTAAACCTGTAACGGTGCCAACGTCTCACAGGCCTCAAGACAATGACGCAAATTTAAACATCCTTTGCCTTGTTTGGATATTGAAATAAACCGAGTCCATCGCTACTGTTTCTAATTATATATGTTTACATTTTCCCCCCCCCCCCCCCGCTTGTGGAATGTCATTGAATCAACTACGTAGCTGAATAGGAAACATCGCACTCACAAACGCACAATGCAAAGATATGTAAATGTGCAATCAAAACTGGCCACGAAACCAAGTTTAAGTTTTGTGCACTGGATCGTAACTTTGACAAAACTCATGTTTGTTATGAGAACGTCTGGATGAGCTCAGCTTATGGGACATTACAGTGGCACTGCTTCCTTCTGAACAGCGTATGAAAACCACACAACTAAACCAAGCAAACTGCCAATCGTTCTGTTACTTCTTTGATATTTAATCACAGAGAACGCATTTATTGCTGCAAACCGGCCACAATTGCACAAAATGTTTAGGGAGTCACGTTAGTTTTGGTCTATAGCAATTATCTTCTAGCCGTGTTTCGCTAACGGGAAACTATAGATAGCAATTTACCAGATAGCAAAGCTTATACGGCCCTTACTGACGTTGTTTTGAATAAACGCTGACTGAAAAAAAAAAATAAAGCATCAAATTTCCATGTGTATACACAACAGCCAAACTTACTTACCAGTCTAATAATACTGTGGCAAACAGAGTGGGTTTTGCTTCCGCACTGCTGTTTCAGAAATCTCCAATGACTGAATTCTTTTCCAGTGTCCACTCGTGTTTTTGATCTGCCATGATCCCTTTGCCTCTTCTTTTTCTGACCTCCTCAGACATCACTTTCACCTTTTTACTTTCCTCTGCCATGACAAAGCTTCGAGTAATGAGAGAAAGTAGCACAAGTAGAGCTTTCTGTGTTTACAGAAGAGGAGCCATAAAGCAACTTGCTTTACGGCACTTTCATTGACGGCCTGCCTCTCCAAAGTTACAATGTCTGGTTTCTGCAGAGGGCAGCCTGCTCAAAGTGCTGACACGAGTCAGTCACTATAAATTGGCCCCAAAAAAATCATCTAATACTGCTCATTTTAGGCTTAATATCAGTCAAAAGTTGCATGGTATAACTTTAACAACCAGATACTTGTTCATTCAACTCATGAAAATGACATTTTCACCTTAACTTAGAGAACTTACTCTGATTTTGAACACAAATGGCCACAAACCACAAAAGTGATTAAACTGGTGATAAGAAGCTTAAGCTAAAGGAATAAACTTGAAAAAGGAGAGCCACCAGCAAAAAGCCTTCACAGTCCAAACACTTAGTGAGACTGAGCATTGCCCACCTAAACACTAATGACAAAATGAAGCTGAAGCTCAGGGTAAACCAGGCTTTTAAGACTTGGCACAGCTGATGCCACTTCCCTAAACAAGACACCCCACCCACCAGCCAACAGGCCTCCTGAGTCAAGTCTCCAAAGCTTAATTTAGAAGCACTAAAAGAATTATTCCTACTCCGACAAACACACACTAACCATTATGTATCTGAGGTCACTGATAGGTTTGTTGGCCGGTAGCGGTGATGCTAACATTATTTAATTGGGCTGCCAACATAAAATGCCATTTATAAGTCAGTGTGAAACACCACCAGTGAAAAAATGTGCCTCCACTGTATATATGAAATGGCAATGCAGGATATTTTAGATATTAAAAAAAGGGTGTAAATAGCAATTTTAATTGTTTTAATGTTGTCACTGCTCGAATGATTTAGTGCAAATTGAGTCATTTGTTTGTGTTTCTAGTATTCTCTCAATGTTTGGTGGGTGTTCTGCATGAAAAACACACCAGTATGGTGTATATCTGTGGAGAATTAAAATAATGTCATCAGTTGTTATAAACTGTATGGCCATAGCAGTAACAGTGCATTTCAATATCTTTAATGATCTTAAATGGGTGTTTTATGAATTATTCAGTATGCACAAACAAACTCCTCAGCTTGATCTTGTGGCTACATGTGCACAAATGTGTTTATCCTGACATTTAAAGCTTTTCTGGTAATGAAGCATAGATGGTGCACTACATTTTTTACATAGTGGGAGATGAGGAAATGCTATTAGCTGGAAGGAAATTTGAAAAAGGGAAGGAAAAAAAGCAAATATAACTTTCAGACCATAACATAAAAGAGACATAACAAAGCACTCTATGTCAATTTTTTTGTATGAAACGTCCCACAATAACATAGGACTGTGTTGTTCATAGCCTCAACTTAAATCACAGAACCGGGAACTATGCCTTTATGTTGCATTGACATTAATAAGAATCTAGTTATGAATCACATGAAAAGTCTATAAAAGAAGCAGATTTAAGCAGATTTGTCTTGAAAAAAATGTGTCCTCCCTTGCTGAATAACGTGTGTATTGTTAGCTGTGCTGGGTCATGCAACATCTCACAGATGACAGTTTTATTTCCTTGTGACACAGCCTAACTGTAACTAGCACTACTTGTGTTATTTTCACCCCCTACTCAAACTCTAAACCAGCCTTAAGCCTCATTAATGATCCCTTTGTATACAAAAATATGTCAAACATCACCGTCACATGCCAGTTACATTGACATGGTAGTTAGGTAATAAATCCAGGAGGGCAGTGAAGAGTTCAGAGATCACCTCTGACTTTCGACATTAACAAACATTGCGATGGTGGATGGGATTGTGATAATGCACATTCCCAGAAAGAGACAAAATGAGGCAGTGGTCTTGTGTGGCTATCAAATACAACTGTTCTTTTTTGTTCCTTTTGCTAGTCACATGTGAGCTAAAGTGTGCTGCACTGCCCCTATTGTCATGTTACCACGTCTGGGTAAACATCTGCAAGCCGTCTGAAAATGGACAGACAAACCTAAATGATATGGAAGAGGACAAAAGCCTTTTTCTGAACACATGTTTAACAAAAGCATAAATATAACTTTAAAACTTGCAAAGACCCTGAAACCAATAATTTATTTTGATTAACTTAAAGGCCTCCTTCCACTGAAAACCCATTTAACTTGCTCCTTCTGAAATACGGAGGGTTTCCCCTTCTTTACTTACACATGCTGACTTGCTAGCGTTGCGTTCCCCCCAGTCGGCTGTGCTTTCTCATCAGAGAAACAGTATGAAGAAAAGAGCGAATCGGGAACAGCCTTGCACTTCTACGTCACATTGCAAATAGCGTATCCCACGTGGGGTTTCTATCTGTCCATTGGAAGGCAGGCAACCCTCCACTACACACTAGAAGTAAAGATGCCACGACTGTAGCTTCGGAGTTGAGAAGCTAATTAGCTAACTGTTTGTTAGCATGGCGGAACAAACTTGTTTGTCGGCTCTATTTCCTGTCTGTAACAAAATAAGAGCGGAGGGCGGAGCTTCCTTCATACACTGATGGGAGCCAGCCAATCAGACGGAAATTCATGAGAAGGACCCGGAAAAGCCTGCCGTTGGACCACAAGCCTCTCTTCTAGTATACAAATACAGCTGGATACAAAGATACCAGAAGGTTTTTTTAAACAGAAACAATGCAGAATGCATTTAATAATAATGGAGAACACAGAAATATTAATGAAATGACCATGGAAGTACAACTTTAAAGCAGGGGTCCCAAGTCTGGTCCTCGAGAGCTACTATACTACAATTTTTAGAACATACCCTCCCCAACACACCTTAATCAAGTGGATAATTCCCTCATGTGCATGTCATTCAGCTCTGCTGAGCCCTTGTAACGAGCCATTCATTTGATTCAGGTGTGTTGGAGAAGAGTAGCAACCAAAATGTGCAGGATAGCAGCTCTCGAGGACTGGACTTGGGCACCCCTGACTTAAAGGATAACTTTCTTTTTTTTCAACCTGGACCTTTTTTCTAGGAGATTAAACGTGCATTAAACTTACAGGTAAATTTTCTGTATAACTTTGACTCCTTCAGAAGATATTTCATTGAGTCGCCCTTTGGCGTACATCCATATAATGGGAGAGACGAGGCAGCCTCTCTATCATGGATGTAGTTTTAGGGGGGAACACAGGGGACATGTCCCCTGCACTTTTTCAACAGGCCGTTTTGGTCCCCTCCACTTTTTTACTGTTCTAAACTATTTTCTCCAAGCCGTCTTTTAACGCACCGTGAGCGCATGCATGCTAGCGCCAGTGTGTATCATGGGAGAGAGCGGTAGGGTGGCCATTTCCAACCCAGGAGGACATTTTAGACTCAGCAAACAGGAGAAAAACTAAAAATAAATCAAAGTCACACGGAACTCTTTACCCCAATTGAGGTCTACTTTTTATATTTACCTTCCTCTCTTCAACAGTTTTTTTTTAAATTTCCTTACATGTCTTGCACCCGATTAAGTTACACAAATCTCATTCTCCTTACACTTTCCACATCACATTTCCTCATTTCCCATCTAGCATCATTAAAGACACGTTCTGATGCTTCTGCATAATGGAGAAGATGTAGGCGCTGACTTTCCTCAGGTCACCAGTGGGACATCTCTTTAAAACACTCAAACCGCCTTCACTGTGGCAACCTTCCATTTCTGGAGCGAAATAGTTTCCACCATACTTATTCCTCATAATCCATCCATATCAATTTTTTCATTTGCAGCCTGACTCATCACTACTCTTCATAAACACAGCAGTTTGGCTGACTTTAGTTTTCTGTGACGTTCTCAGAGAAGCATACCTTTCCTCACATATTTCTTTCTCTTTCATAAACTGAATGAAATCACCCACATTTTTTCGAGATCAGGAGTAGCTGCAAGTCTTTTTCACAGCAAAGCCAAAAAATGTCCTTCAGTCTCCTCTCAAGTTTTCCTTTAAGTTCAGTCATCACCTTAAACACAGAGGTTATGCTGAATGATTTTCCTCAAGTGCCTCAATGCAGTCCGAAACACCTTCAGAATGTGACTGAGGAAGAGGAGACACCAAACCGCCTTCCTCTCCAAAGCACCTCCACAAAATCTTAACATTCCTCGTCTCCCAGGCTCTAAAATACTGGCAGCTCCAGAACTTCAGCATTCGTCGATAGAGGCAGCAAGAGAGCCATCTTGTGATGACGTGCCGCAGCAGGTTGCACTCATCCACCTCCACAAACTCGCAGAACTCCCTCAGCTTGCTTTCTACTGCTATATCTAAAATGCTACACCTTTAACACCACATTTTCAATTCCAGATCATTTCCAGCTCATATCTTTGCATTTGCAGAAATGAGCTAAACAGTTTCAGCAGCACGTCTTTTAGCAAGTTTTAGCTTCTATAAACACTGTTGTGTTTTCCATAGTTACGCTGCGTTGTCTCTTTATGCTACATTTTTTCAAATCCAACCAACAACTCAGTTTTCCAACAGCTATTTTTATAGCTTCTATGTTTCGTTACTGTCACTTAAAATGACAAGCATGCTCACGCCCTCCACAAAGTAAAATATCTCAAGACAATAGAAACACTTGTCGTACCTTTTTTACGCATCAGTCGCCAGAATAATTCAGTTCTTTTCTTTTATTTCCACATCCCTGATGGGTAGGTGCTAGGACATTTTCGCACAAAGCTTTGCTTTAGTTTTTCCACACGTTACTCCTTTAGCTATTCTAGTCGTTAATCTCCCGGTCAACTTTTATTCCACAGTCTACACTCCTTATACTGTATCTACGCTAAAACTTTACAACTCTCCCTATATTTTTCATCCTGGCATGTGCTCCACAAAAGGAAAAAAGTAAAGGTGCCCGCGCTTTGATTGTTGCCCTTGTGCTTGTCTGTGCTAGCATGTCGATCGATGGCACCTCTCCTTTGCTCTACGTCCACATCACAACACACAGCGACAATATCATACATTCATCCTTCCTACTTTGAGATGAATCCGATTCCTTTGTCCATTCAATTAAATTAGTTTTTCGTTTAGCATTTTGCGGCTGCAGGTGAACTGTCTGCCGAGTGGCTTGTCTACCTAGCTACTACTTACGTCAATTACGTCCATTTAGTGCATTAACCAATAAAATGTCTTATATTTATTTACACCAATTTCATCCAATAACCTCCACAAATGCATCTTAAGGGAGCATCTCTTTATATTTTCCTCTTCCCAATTGAAGGAAATGTCAAAAGGAGGACAAATGGGCATCCGCCTCAAGGCTGCGCCGGATGGCGGACAGGCCTGTTAAAACCGGACTGTCCGTCTTAAACCGACGTATGGCCACCCTACTGAACGGTGTGTAACAGGAAAGTTCAGCAAACCAGTCAGAGCCAACAAAAAACTTCACAGTTTTTTCCCCCAAACAAACCGTGTAAGTAGAAGCTGTTCCATGCAGATAATGTTAGCTACATAATGATTAACACAGGCCAATACATCGTGTTAAGCTAGTTAGGAATACTGTTGTTGTTACCTACATCCCTTGCTATTTAGTTCATGCTAGGAATAAAGCCAATCCTCCTTCATTTCTATGGAGGACTTGTGCTCATTATTGCTTCCTTATATTTAAAATAAATCTTCATTACCACATTATATGGAGCCGGTCAAGCCCTGACCTGTTGTTGATAAATATAATATAAGGGGGAAATGTAATATACAAACAGGATTTTATACATCCAAACTCATGATAATTGTGAAACTACATATTTATCCCTCTCTATATAGAAATTTATGATTGTTGCACCACAAATTGTCCAACTGTTGATGTCAAGCATGATTATTGTCAGGTGAAGGATAGTAGGGATGCAGGAGAGGCTGAAGGAGGTGGAGGAGAAAAGGCTGGAGGCTCACAGGTGAGATTGAAAGAATAAACTGTTAAGTCATGAGATAAAGCATTGTGACAAATGTTAGGCGATAATCTGTATCAGAGCTTTCAAAGTTCAAACCATTTTTTTTTTCCTTTTTTAATTTTAGGGTATGAATATTTTTGAGGACGACTGCACATATTTAGTCAGATGAAAGAAGCAAACTGGCAGGTAGTGTTTTTACTGAAGCTGTTAAACAAAAGTCTGTAAACATGTGAATGCATGATTTTACTGGTCAGAAATAGTAGTGAGCGACTAGCAGTGACTTCATGAGCTGGTCAGGAACTCACAGGAGGAATATGAACTAGTTTATTTGGCAGTATTTTTGTCATTATTGTAATTACTCAAATTAGAAGTTGCTCATAAATATTCCACCTTTTGTTACGTTTATCTTAACTTGTTCGGCCGCCGCCAGGTTTACTAATAATACTTGTGTCCCCCCCACCTTTGAAATCAAAATTTCGTCCCTGCTCTCTATAAGGCATTATCTGCAGCAAAACTCCTTTATTTCACCAATACTTTAAATTGAATGAATGAAGGAACGAGTATTTTTGTCCTGTGAGTGCAGAGTTAACTCTCCATTAGGTATTAGAAGTTCCTCTGCACTCTTTTGGCCTCGTGCCCCCAATGCACGCCGCTGCAGTACAGCTGAGAAAAGCAGCTTGATTCCTAGACACCAACAAACTGCTAATCACGAAACTCTGAACTCACAGGACGATAGTACTAATTCCTTTGTTCATTCTACTTAATGTATTGATGAAATGAAGGAGTTTTTACTGCAGATAATGCCTTATAGGCTGCCCCGTCTCTCCCATTATATGGATGTACACTGAAGGGTGACTCAACGTAATATCTTCCGAAGGAGTCAAAGTGATAAAGAAATTTTACCGGTGAGTAAATGCATGTATAAACTCCCAGAAATAAGGTCCAGGTCTAAAAAAAAGAAGAGAGTTATCTTTAAATGTAACTTGCTTTTTGTCACCATCATGGAGGAATAAGTGCTGTCATGAATATACTATATTTCATGTTGCTTTATTTTAAGAATGTAATACAGTCAACAGACCTAAAGGAAAACTCTTTGATTTTTTTTTAAGCTGAGCCTCATTTTCCATTGTATTTTATGGGTACTTAAATATATAGATCCAATGTAACAGAGTAGAGACAACATTGATTTATCCATCAATTGTATACACCCAGGACAGCTTACCAGTTCATCACTGTCCAAAACAGACAGACAAACACTCGTGCTAACACTCACAGAGAAAACATCTGCTATGATTTTGATATTGCAACTGATACTGTATGTAAGTGTGGTAACACTTCTACAACACTTTGTAAAGAAATAAATGTTACAAAAACAACTTGTCTCAATCAGAGAATGCAGTCTGTGTATTGATTGTGATAAGGTTTAATCATAAAACTGCGTTTTTTCATCTCTGTAAAATATGCAACAGGCATTGTTTTTCAGTCCTACCTTCATATCATTAATAATGCATCAGACTCAGTACAATACCATACCAAATAGAGTCAGAGAGATGATGTACTGTTGTAAAATGCAGACAGTAAAGTTGACTGCACGCTTGTGTCGTTCATCCCTCCTTCCTTGTCTCCCTTCTGATTTGTCTGCCTTTTATCTTTCAGCCTGCTCCTTCCTCTGTGTCTCTTCTGATGCTCAGTTTTTTTAAACCGTAGAAGTACCACCTCCCAGCCACACCACAGACTTCCAGTGTGGCTGCTGCTGAGTCAGCATATTCCAGATGAATCAGGGTGTAAAGATTTAACAGGACATGGATGGTCCATTGAAATCAGTGTCATGACATACAGTATTCTTTCATCATTTATCCCTCTTTCATCATGACAAGCTTTTTCTATTAGGTTATTGATTCCTGCTGGTAGCCATGAGGATAATGATCAGTTGATTAATGGATTACTTTGAAGACAGCGAGCCAGCAACACACAGCTAATACGTCTACCATTCATGTCATTCCCAAGGTTCTAAGAGTCGTACAGTTTTTATTTAATTTCTATTCTTAAGGCTCTCCAGCGTCTATGGGACCATAATTAAACTTCAAGTTTACTTCATAAACTAAAGGATTTCTGGAGTGTCTCCTTCTGACTTGTTACGCTACTTAATCCTCTTGCCTTTCCTTCTGTTTTCCCTGCGCACAGCAAATTCAGGCTGTTAGAATAAACTCACTGCAAGTTAGAATTTCAATTAAAAGAATATATAAATAAAAACAGGGCACTTTGGACCATGAAATATACTCCACTTTAGAATTACATAACTTTGCTGTGTTGCTTATCTTGCCCTTTTTTTAGTTGAAATGAAACTATGGTCTGCATCAGGGGTGTCCAAGTTCAGTTCTCGAGAGCTATTCCGGCATAATTTGATTGCAGCCCATCTCCAACACACCTGAATCAAATGAAGTGCTCGTTACCAGGCCCCTGCAGAGCTGAATGGCCCTGTCCCAATACCTGGGCCGTTTCTCAACTCCTAGTTTGTGTACTGCATACTCGTGTACTTGTGAGTACAGACTTGTGGGTACGTACTGGAAGTCTGCACTTGTCTATAATCTATAACTATCGCTTACAGTGTTCGAATTTACCGCTACCATCTTCTTCCTGTATCAAAACTGTTGGGGATGCGGATACAGCATCATTTGACGTCACATCCGAGGGGCAGCGCGGGAAATTCGGCCACCGAATTGCAGCTCATTTTGCAGCACACAGCCTGTTCAAGGCAACGGAGAGAGATGTGGGTGGAAACGTTCTTTTAGGTATTTAGCGCTTCATCACCCATTAAAAAATGGACATGCATGTTTGTTTGTTTTTTAAATTCCTGCCTCTAGTCCCTTTAATCATCTCTTTCAATATAATTATGATTACTTTTTTATTCCAGTGCTTAGCTGTTATCAGGGTCTGTGCTAGGCCTATTTTCCCAGAGAGCAGCTCTGACTGGCTCTGGTAGTTGGTTTAAATCTGGCCACGGGGACATCACATTACTGAGGCTCCTTCGACAATATGTACAGATGGCAAATCTAACAACTCTACAGCGACTCTTCATGGCTCCTCCTACATACAGGTTCAAACATTAACTTTTTGCTGCGTAAGTACTCCTGGAAATCTTTTGTTATTTGAATTCTTATGCCAGTGTTGTCCTTTTAAGAGGGAATTTTACAAAGAAACAAAAAAATGTGCTCATATTGCTTTGGCACCTCTCAAATAAAATGCTTTTTGGAGCATGAACACAGGGCCTCTGGGAAGTGAACTGCAGTATTTGAACTGGAGCATTTAGACCCTTTTGAGCCCTGGAGTCTCTTCAGATCTCATTCATTCCTGAATTTTCCCAAATGCTGAATTACACTGGGGTCTGGTGAGTTTGGAAGTCATGTCAGCGCTTGTCAGAAGTGTTTTTACCACCAGGCATGCTCCAGTTGTCTCTAAAGGTGATTAGGAAAGCTGTGTATGTGACAAAGCAATATTCACTTAAATGTAGGAGAACCTTGTAGACAATCAATGTCCTTCACTTTAATGATCAAGTATAAATCAACATTCATACTTATTTTATTTGCTCTTGAATTACATTTAAAAGCAACTTTTTCAATGTGGTTTTATTTGTTGGCTGCAGTTTTAATAATTTCCTCCCTGTCTGTGTCACACACTCTATTACACTCCTCCACCCGCTCACTATAACATCAGGGAAAGTGATGTGCCTGGTGAGAAGGGATAATTGATGACAGGAGACAAACGACAAGCAGAGTGAATAGGTGAGAGCTCTGAGCAGCCCACATGGAACCACTCTCGGCCCAGTGAAGAGGTTTGTTTGTCCTGATGCTTGCTGCTATATTGCTGGGGGCTTTAGTTTAGGGGCTTTCTTCGAGTCTCCCATGGCAAATAAGTCCCCGGTGAGAGGAAGGAATTGTGGTAAGATTTATTTGGGAATGCAATAGTACAAGCCCTCACCCTGTGGGGATAAATGATCTCTTTACCTGAGCCAGAACCAGGAGACTGTGTGAGATATCAAGCTGAACAGATACTGTATGCTACTGCTAGGTTTACAAATTGCAAAGTCTATTCTGGGATTCTTGTTGGGTTTTGCAGCATACCCTTTTGGGGGCCACTGTAGAGTTTGGCACAGCAATCTTGAGCAGTTTTGTATAATGTGGACAACAAAAAAGTATCATATGTGGTGAATTAGGCAGACGGACAACAATCAAAGCATCCAAAATTGGAAGAAAGCTTGCAAAATATAGCATCGTCAGCATTTACAGTATGACAAAAAAACTGATCTACCTTTTCTGGGAAGCATTTTTGGAACATCAATGAACTGCAAAATTAAAATTTCAACATTCTTCAACTGTCTTGGCAAATCTACAGTAAGCGAAAACAAACAACCAGAGCCATGTTTTCTTTATCACACAACTGAAGACATGAACCGATACTGATGTGCCCTCGTTATTTTTTCCCCAAGATATTCTTTTATTTAGCAACAGTATCAAAGTCCACGAAATGCCAACAGTTCAGGCTCATTTTACACAAAAAGATCGATAAAATAAAGACAAGCATAAACCTCATGTAATTTTTAACCCAAATGAAATCAAAATCAGTTATACAGTAGCTACCTCACAGCAATACACACCATGCTTAAAGTACTGTATGTCACATTTTGTCTAAATATTGACCATGTTTAGATATTTTCAGGTTTTCATTTAAAAGTGTGCAGAAACAGAAGGCACAAAGGAAGATAGCATCCAGCAAAGAGCCACACTGGGAATCAAAACCAGGTCCTCAACAATGAAAACTTTAGCCTTCTATGGGAGCAAAAATATTTTAATGATGCTATTCTGCTTTGAAATGATAAGTTGTAATAATCACAAAGCAGCCGAAATATTTCCAGCATTAACATGGCGCTTTCAGGAGTTCTTAAGCTTTTTCTGGTCATGAACAGTTTGTATTTTTTACCCTTTTATTTTTTTTTTTTTTTTTTATTTATAATAAATATTTTTAAAAAAAAAAAAATAAAATAGGATAATTAATATAACTTTGGAATAATGCAGCTACTGTAAAGGTCTATATTTCTCAAATCATAGTTCAAAATGTAAACAGTATCTCCGGTAAGGCCAGTTCTGATAAAAGGAAGCAGAAAAGAAATGACAGAGGTTTTAGTACAGACAGTTCAGGCAAAGTCTCCATATTCTATTTTGGAGTTTTGCCCAACCCGTTTCAAAAGTTCCCCATTTGGGGGACTTCAGGTTTAAAAAGATTAAAATTATTTCTAAGAGTCATATGACTGGTATAAAGGAATGTTCTTTTTTATCAGTGATTTTAGATGCAATAATCACACATCAGCAATTTCATTTAAATTTGGAAAGGAAGCCAACAACTTTTTTTTTTACAATCATCTCACATTTTCTCTGCAGTGACAGAGAAGCTTAGAAAACTGAACTCCATCTTAACTGGAGCAAGTTTACACTGGCTTTGAAGCAGTTAGTGCAGTTAGCTCTGCTACCAAAGATGTCATGAAAAGTGTCACTAAAATGGATTATCCCAGAAACCACATGGATGTACTCTAAACAGTGCAAATAACAAAACCCTGACACCTTTTGTAAAGTTTGATCTCTCAAACAGAAGGCACTCTAAAATCTTAAGTGGAAAGCATTGAAGAGGACAGCAACTCCAAAGAAACTGAGCAGTCAGGCCAACAGAACAGTCAGTAGTACAGTACTTAAAAAAAGAATAAAAACATATTCAGTTCTTTCTTTCTTTTCTTTTTTTTGTTCAGTTTTTAAAGCATCTGTTATTTGCTTGTCTCTGAATAAAGAAAACACTCCAAACAGGTGAAGTGATGATATAGGATCCAGCTCCTTTGAGAGCTGCTCTTCATTATGCAGACACCTACAGGCTGCCTGTACCTGCCAGTATAAATCACTGATGCTCTGATGGCTGGAAGTTGAATCCTCTTGTGATTAAGATTGCAAATGTCACGAGAATCCAGCTGCCTCTCAAGGTAACCTGTTCTGGTGAAATCTTAAGAGTAAAAATAAATAAACAGATAAAAATCCTTGAAAGGGTTTGAGAAAAAAAAAAACAGTTTGAGAAGAAAGTTTCAACTTTGAATTGCATTTATTTCAGGACAGAAGTGAAACATTTTGTGGATGAATAAAGGGATGAGATGTGGGTTGTAGCAGGAGTTGGCAGGAGTGTGTGCATTTGGGTGTGTGTGAGCTACGATTTCCAATTCCACTAAGTGCTGCTAGTTGGACCTGCGTTCTCATCTGAAGACTAATGAGGCAGGAGGAGAAGAAGACAGATTACTGCCTAAATGAGCTTAGAACACACACACACAATTGGAATCTGAATAAGTAGAACTTTACATTTTAAAAGTAAACATACTTACAATGCAGTGTGTCTGTGAGATAATAACATCGTTCTTGTTTGGTTGGTTTTGCATTTCCTGTTCATTTTCAAGCAGCAGCATTTGGGTTAAAGGACGTAGTCTGCAACAACATGGTCTACAAACACCACTGACCATTGGTCAAGGTGCATTTCTAATTATGCATAATGTATCCTATAAATGTATTTTCATTCCAGATTTCTTGAGCAGAACCTTCTTACATCTATTTGACAGTGCAGAAAGCTGCCTTATTTTAAACTACTCTTTGATATTGACAAATTTGTACACATTGCAATACACAAGATGCCTTTTCTGTGAACGGTTGAGGTAAAATGATCAAACACATAAGAAAGATCTCCCTAATACAGAACACAGTAACATCTGTACGGGGAGATCAAACTATAACCTTCCAGATAGAAGTGATACAACGGAAATCCAAGATTTTGCCTCATTATGTCGCTCCATGCTGCTTCTTCAAACTGTCACATTGATTAGAGCGTCTGCAGACTTTTTATCAACACGCTCAGAAAATATGCAGGCATTCATATTTTTTCTGAGGAGGAGAATCCGTTATGTGCAGGAATTTAGCAAACTTGGCTTGAAAAATATTTACTGCAAATCCTCAATATGTTATGCTGATTTGGCCATTTATTTATCTTATTTCTATTCATTCTGCTTTAAAATTTTCAGGAATACACACAAAATCTTAAAATAAGTGTAACTGTATTTCTAACTGTTGCTGATTTGATGGTTATCTTTTCAAGCTGAACGTAATACATACAGACTATATCGAATAGATGACTCTTTTTAATCACTGCACTTTTGTTCAGGAAATCTATAAACCTGCATTGGAAAACACTAAATCTGTACAATATGGGTAAAATAACATTCACAGGTAACAGTAAGCTGATAGATGAATTTACAAACAATCTTTGGGATTATTTACCTGCCTTTACCCCTCTCTTCATACTGTTTAGACTTACCAGCTTTATTTGGTGCACCTTGCTAATACCGGATTAGACCCCTTTTGCCTTCAGAACTTAACCTTAAAACGGATAGCTATAAGTTTACAGTACTTTCTTCCCACCAGTAGACATCACACTCATACTTATTCTCTCTTGGTCAAACCTTCAGTTGTACCAGTTTCCAGGTAGGCTACGGTTATCCCCCACATGGAGAGAACATGCAAAATCCATACAGGAAAGCCACTGTTTAAGCCCCCAGCCGAGGATCAAACCAACCTTATTACTGTGACGCTGTGGTGCTAACCACCACACCATCATGCAGCCCAGTATTTATCAACTATCATATTTTTTAGGTAAATGAATACTATTGTTCTGCACCCCCTCTCAATGTTCTGTGCATGTATTATTTTTAAAAATTTTGTTTTGATGTTTAAAGTGCTGATGACATGATTTTGACATTTTTCACCATGTTTTAGAACAAAATGTCCCTCATGATGATCTTTGTAACAAAAACAGGCACCTGCATGAATGATTTTTTAGAAAACATCGCTGTATTTCAGCACATCTGACCAGACTGTGGTTCCCAGAAACTGGACATGACATTGCGAGTAGGGGCTCTACACTGCTGTCAGTATGGATTTTAATGGGTTTATTGTTGTTTTTAAGTTCCTTGTCCAGTTTTACAGATGGACAGTAACGGCTTAGCTTTCTGTTGTATTGGTAGTAAAAGCTCATAAGGACGGCATGCTCTTACCGGTGTTTAGCTGTAGAAGCCTTCTGCAGCCTTCTCTGCCAGAAAAACTCCCGTCTGCAGACACCATCTACTGGACATGAAGAGACTTTAACACATGGGACTGTCGTCACTTCTGCCTGATTATTCTTCATTCATCAGTGTTTGCTTCACAAAGCTTTGATGTCCAGCTGTGATCAGAGAGACAGCTGCACCTCAGGACTTCACAGGACTTCTGCGGTCATCATGTAAGTTGTTATCTTCTCGTTTTTAAAGGCTAGTTATTTACCGTGAGTTTGTGTGCTAGCGGTTAATGTTAGCCTCGAGCTAATAGCCATGCTCCATCTGCACACTTACTCCTGACTCTGCCTTGTACCGTGCTGGTCATGGCCCGCTTGGTGACGGTCTAAGCAGCTCTTTAACAGTTGTGGGTCTGCGTGGTCCTGGTCTGGGTCGCTCCTTACAGTTCTCAGTTCACTCTGTGGGGGTCTCTTGCATGCTGGAGCTGAACCAGCACACCGGGCTCTGCGAGAAGGTCTTGGAGTTGACTACAGTTCTAAGTCCGGTTCTAACCTGTTGTCCCAATCTTGGTCTGCATCATCACACTCTTCTGAACTGGCTGATGATCCCATCACACGAACCAGTTCCGATGTAGCTGTTCTGGAACCATCTTTTATGTTATCCACTGTTTTGATTTTACATGTAAATCAATGAGCGGACCACGACTGTTTCATCTCGTGACATAGTGTCATAGAGAGGCTAAAATGCTAGTGGCTAGCGAGTTTTGGCTTTTTAACATCGGATATTTACGTGAATATACTGTAAGTCTGATTGACTCCTAACTGCACAGAAGTACTTACAGTATTTTGTTTTGTTGTATTGTTCTATTGCTAAATTACTTGAAGGTAAGGTCGTGCCATCAGCACTTTAAGTTACAGCTAAAGTATAACCTTTAATTCTGACTTAAATTCAAAGCATTGGAAATATTCCTCAGAAATTTGGAGATTCCTTAGAAAAAGTTGGAGATGATTTGAGCTTTGTGTAGCCTCAGAAGATGCTACACTGTGGTCATAAGAGATGATGGTCAACAACAATACTCAGGAAGCAAAATTGTTTTTTTTAAAGTGTGTTTTAATTTCAGTTTCAACATTCTTATAGGAGAAAAAAGCAGAAAAGTGAATGGTATAAAAAAAAAGTTGCTTCTCTGCTTGTAGAAATACAGGTAAGCAATAATGGAATGCATACAGTTTACTTCTTTTTTAATGTATTTTCCCTCACGCAGAATTTTCTCCAAGCTGTGAGGGAGGCATTGCTTTTCTGTCTCTATTTGGGATCAGATCAAGCTGTTGTACAAAAGCAATGACTTATTCAAGGTTGTTCTGCCAGAATTGCCTCTTGCATAGCAAAAATGCAGAATAAGAACTTCCTGTTTAGTAATGAATTCTCTCTGATCTGGAGTTACAAGAAGAAGAGTTTCCTCCTGCAGCTTTTATGCTGAACAACACTGCAAAGTTAAATGCCATGTCAGGATAATTGTCAATCAGGCTGACAGCTACTCTGACATTTTAAAATGCCACTAATGGGTTTCAGTTTGTCGCTTCAGCTATGCAATTTTTTTACTAAGGTTTTTAGCTCCGGTTCAGTACATTTGAATTCAAATTAAATTTAGTGTTTACACAGATCTCTGTGTCCTTCCCTGTCCCCCCACCCCCCGTTTCTACGTCAGTCTTATTTTCAGTTTCAATCGCTGCCTGTGCCTTATTCCTCCCCCTCACTGGCTCTTCATTTCCTTTTCACCTCTTTGTTCACTTTCTCTCTGCATCCGTTTCTAACTCATCACACCACAGTGCAGGAGAGAAAAGAGAAAACGCAGAAAGAGAACCTGAAAGCTTTTCATCCTGCAATGCAGCCATTCCAATCACAAAGACTTTCTACTGACATCTTCAAAAACTGGGTAAAAAAAATGTTCTTTCACTTCCTTGGCAAAGGAAAGAGTGCTAATTATTCAACTGACATCTCTGGATTCACCTAGTCTTATTGAACATCTCAGTTTTTATTCTATCCCCTTTAAAATATAGAAAACATTTTAGTGTCTCACCACAGTCTAATTAGTCTTTAATTAAGAATTCACTGAATTTGAACTGGATGATGACACCACTTCTTGGCTGATGTCCCAATTACCTGTGTAGCCCTACAAGAAAAAATGAACAAACTGAATTTTCTGCAGCACAAAAAAACTAAATATTGTACAATGACACAAAAACTCAGGTGAAAAGAAATACCTGTGACCTCGGCCCTAAATATAAAATTTATTTTGAATTTCAAATTATAGTTTCAAAAGTATTACTACAGCAATTCAGAGCTATGTTCAAAGTGACTGGATGAGAATCAATACTTTCAAATCCAAGCCAATGGTCCTTCACCAAAGGAAGGAGTATCCTCTTTGTGTTGGGAATGAGATCCTGCCTCAAGGAGGAGTCTGAGGAATTTATGAGTTTAAGAATTCATGTTCTTGCTGAGAAGTGAGAGAAGAATGGAGTGGGAGGTTGGCAGGCAAATCAGCTGTCAGCATCTATTGTGATGCGGACTCTGCACCTGAGTCATATTGATAGTTTTTAGTCACGTGACCTGCCAGGAACCCTGGCAGGCAAAAGATGATGGGGCACAGCAACTCTCAGCAGACGGACTACAGAAAAGTTGTGTATATCAACTGTCAATCGCCAAGAAGGAAAGATACAGAGAGAAAATGGAAGTATTGGATACTGATTACCCGTCTCGAGAAGTGACTGCTGTATACAGTACAACCTGTTAAACATTGCCATGTTCCTGCTGAGCCTGCATTCAGTGATATTTACATCTGTCTGGTTGAGAAGCCGTCATTGTACACTGCTGCCAGAATGAACATATATAAGAGCACTGAGAGTTCTCACTTAAAATTACTATTCAAGGGGGTACAGCGCAAATTCCAGCTTTTTACCAGAAGTTCATCCCTTCTGGCAACAAGTGGAAGTGACGCTAATGTTGTGCACACGCATGCGCTGCTTCAACTGTGTTGGTCTTCATTAGTTTAACCCGCATTACACTCAGTTTGAGCCCAGAGTTAGAGTCACGATGTCTACTGAAGTAATAATAGTCATAAATCTACAAGTTGTTTATGGTTTGATCATTGAGTAAACTGACAGACTGTATGCGGTAACAACAGGCTAACGCTGGCTTGTAGTTCAAATATCTAAATTCACAGGCTGAGACCACGATTACCTAAAATTACCGCATGAACTAAATTTAACATGTTGACAAGAGTGTATCTCTTTCCCAGGAACAGTTATATGGCTGTCATATTGCCACATGTCCATGCTAAAAACTTAGCATTGCAATATTATGCATCCTTATTTCCGTCATACATCACATTAACCTTGTTAGTAAGAAGAAAGCCAACTGTGAGTCCCGTTTTATTTCTGGACTGGATTGGAGCTCCCTCCACTTAAAAAAAAAAAAAAAAAAGCTGCTTGGTTGTTTACTCCCGTCTTACTTGCCACCGGTGTTGTGACGAAAAATGCCCCCCTGCAAAGGGGACAGGTCAGACTCCAGTTTGGTTCTCTTCGTCTCCCGAGACAAAACTTTTCTTCTTGGTCTTACTGGAGTCTGAGTTGGGGTTTGAGAGGCACTTGCTCTTCATCTTTTAGCAGCAGTCAGTGTTGTCTCAACAAGCGCGGACCTGTGGTGGCGGAATACACAACACAGATGCAGCCAGACGGACAAGAATGCGCAGCTCGTGTCCCCCACAAGCGCCCCCTTGAGGCTTCGTAGCCGAAACTCTCGAATTGAGCATTCAGAAACAGTAAAACACGGTAAAAACCAGGTAAAAACACAACCTCAGCTGTTCTTTTACCCCGGTGGTGTGTGCACCCAATCGCAAAACAAACGTCTGGTATTTTCCACCAGCACTGTGTTTCTCTGGCTCATTGTTGCCAACTTAGCGACTTTGCCGCTATATTTAGCGACTTTTCAGACCCATCTAGCTACTCATTTTCAAAAAAGTGCCTAGTGACAAATCTTGGGACTTTTTCTAGTGTTCATGAAGACAGATAAAGTGTCATATCGCTCCACCCGTTCATCGGGTGCTCCCTGCCGTCGGCCCCTCCCTCCCTGTTTCCCTGCATTCACTCACTGTTCACGCTGTCCCTTTGCAAGCAGCAGCCCTTCTGAGTTGCTGTGAGGTGGCCACACCTCCTCATCCAGATTATTTCCCATGATGCCTTGTGGAACAACTTGGTCTTCTTTGCACCATGACTCAAATGTGTATGCCACCCTTTCAGTATCCTTGGGAATCGAGACCTTGGTGTGTCAAACAATAATTATACTAGGGACCATTATTTGTAACTACGCATGCGCAACTGTGATTGACTGTCACAATGATGTCATGTAGTGACATCTAGCAACTTTTGGGTCAGCCAATAGCAACTTCTCTCCTGAAGAGTTGGCAACAGTGCTCTAGCTTGTTCTAGCCTGCATGTGGTGGGCAAGAGTGTTTTTGCCTGCATGGGGGCATTCCCAACAGACCACAATGTCACAAAATAACTATCAATGAAAGATTAGTTCATATTGAATGAACTGCTCGCGAACGACACATCACTAGAACCTGTGTGAAGGTGGCATCCAGTCCTGATCCTGCCCAAGCCCAAGGCTCAGCTGCCTGACACTAACCTGCAAGCGTATGATTTAGGTGTTGATCCACTGAGCTATTTGAATTGCTTTAGTATTTCAAATACCTTTAACAACACATCCTCATGATCATGGGGGTAGTCAAACCCCTCCATCACTTCAAGGTGGTGATTCTATGGAGGGAAATGGAAACAGTTATGAATGAAGTGCTACCTTCTTGCATTTCTACAAGTAGATTGCACTTAACCAAATCAGTCCCATGACAGAACTTGATATAGCTGCAATCAGTCTACAGAGAAAAATGTTGCAGTTTCACTAAAGAACACTTGAAAGTTGTGCAATAAACATTTGTACTTTGTACTCTGTGTCCTACACAGACAGCTTTTTACTCATCAGCATGTTGACATCCTGCAACTCCACAGATGTCCCAGCTTTACAATGTCGCTTTTTTACATTGTGATGATATTTATGGGTGGATGAACTAGCCATCAGACATCTTGGTATGGGCCACTGTTTGTTGGAGACATGTCCTGAACAATGTTTTAAATAGTTATATTTTTCTGCTTCCCTCCCTTCTGGGCAATTAATTCAACCTCTCTCCTCTCTCACCAGTGAACTGTTAAATGTAAAAATGAAACAGTTCAGTCAGAATAAATGTATTTGTTTCGGTCTAATGGTACAAAAATTTCTGCCTTTCATGCTCATCTGATACAAAACTCTTATCAGTTAATCCCATATGTTGCTGTTTCCCCTGAAAAACCATAGGAGAGGAACATGAATAAGGAATAATCACATTAGAAAACAACATACTGTAGAAAAACATTGATTTCAGTAAGTACAGTGTATAGAAGTATAGAAAGGGAAAAAAAAACTGAATTACATATGAGGGAGTATTTTAGAGATAAAAAAAAAAGAAGATGGAAAATGGGGAGAGGTGGTAGGGAAGAATGTCATTCATGAATAACTCCTGTGATTTAAAGTGCTGATAACACGACCTTAAATTCAAGTAACTTTGCTATACAACAACACACAAAGACAAAATAAGTAGTTCTGTGCAGTCAGACGTGTATTTACGTAAAGATCTGATGTTTAGGAGGCTAAATGCTAATAGTTTTTCAGTTGCAAACCTAGCCGCCATGATGTTTCCTCAGCGACATACAGAGTTACGGTCCGCCCATTCAGTTACATGTATAATCTAAGCCATGGAAAACATGAAAGATGGCTCCAGAAAAGCTAGATTGGAACTGGTTTGTGTGTGATCAGCCAGTTCAGAAAATTGTGATAATGCTGAGGAATTTGGGGAAATCACATTTTACAAGCTAGAACCGGAGTAGAACTGTAGCCAACTGCCTACAGTCCGTCTCCCAGCCTCAGGTCCACCGGTTCAGCCAAAAGCCTGCAAGACCACACCGAGGGAACCAGAACTGTAAGGAGCGACCTGGAACAACACAAGCAGACCCACAACTCATAAGGAGCTGCACCTGTTTGACATAGAGCTAGGCGAGACAGAGACAAGGCACTCGTTCCCTGCGTTAGCTCGCAGCTAGCGGCTAGCTGTGAGCCAGCTGCAGTAAATAATCAGCCTCTAAAAAATGAGAAGATAACAACTTACATGGTTCCAGTTGAGTTTTAAATAGTTCCCGTTTATAAGGATGAGGATGGAGGGAAGGATGCATCTTTGGAAGCACCTGGAGGAGATCTGATGACCGGAGACATCCTCATATAACCGAGCCGCAGCTGTCTGCTGATACAGTAGCTGTATGACTGATGTGATGAAGCAACGGAGGTTAAAAAAGAATATGTCAGAGGACATGATCGCAGTCTCATTGTGTTAGAAGTCTCAACACGTTGGTTCCTGAAGCTCCAGTAAACAGACGCTGTAGACAGGAGAGATGTGCAGATGCTCCTACTGCTGCCTACTGTTTCCCGGTAAGTCCGACTCCGACCTGCTTCTTTATCCTCTTCAAAATAAAATTGTAAATCTGTAGGAAACCTAAATAAACTAACGCTGTACTTACGAGCTTTTAACCATTCACTGTCAATACAATTTGAAGGCTGAGTCGTTACTGTTTGTCTGTAAACCTGGAAAAGGAACTTAAAAACCGCAATGAAGCCATTGACTTCAATGTTAAATAAGCTGCAATGACTCTCTGGCAGACGTCATATCCGATTTCAGCTCACAGCGCCACAGTCTGGCCAGATATGCTGAAAAGCAGCGATGTTTTCTGATAACTCATTTATGCAGCTGCGCTTGTTTCTGTTACATAGATCATCATGAAGAATGTTTTGGTTGATAAAACATGGCAAAAAATGTCAAAAACATGTCATCAGCACTTTAAAGCATTCAATAATAAAACTGAATTTCAGAAGAAGCCCAGAGTCACCTTAACCTTTTTGACAGGCGCACACTCTCTCATTTACCCATAATAGGTAAATACTGTACACACAACTTTTGGCCTTGTATGATATCTGTGAAGTAACAGCCAGACACAGAGAGACTGGCAGCGTACTCGCTTTGGAAACCTGAAAGCAATTAAAACCTGCTATTATTAGCTCAATACAAGTAGGTTTATTACTCTGGAGTGGAACAGTCTTTTGTGTGTATGGACATTAAGTGTGTGTTTTGGACATGTGAATATACAGTATATATTTTCATTTCCATTCATTTCCATGATAATTGTCCTCAAAGGGAAATACATGTTCACTATATGGAACATGAAGCCTAAACACTGTTGTTGTACACCTCACAACAATATAAATGAATCTACAGTTTAGACACAGTATCAGATATCTCTTGGTATTTTCTGTCCAGAGAAGGGAAACTGATGATATTAAAAGCAATGTACATCATCTATGAATCACAGTTTGAGAAATAGCTGCATCCTTTTTCCTGTTCATTGTTGCCCAGTGAAGATTTCAGTCTTTCAGTCACATGAACATTGTAGTTCAGTTTCAGCTGCACAACACTTCACTCAGTCTGGTTTGGCTAGCATAAAGGAGATCTTGATTTTATCATACTCTTGGACATTAATTACTTCTAAAAATAACCCCCTAATAAGAATATTATGGATGAACACAGCCATCTGATTCCAGGGATGATTTTGTTGTTGTTTTGAATTGTAAGCTGAAATAGGTTTGGTTTCCTTCCTGGACATGGAGAGAGGAAATGAAGTGAATGATGTGGACTACGGGCTGTGGGTGCTTTCTGATTGAAGGCTTTGGTGATGAGGTCAGGCTGGCAGGAAGCAAAGAGGCCAATTATATTTGATGTTGTGGTAGGAGGTTTTAATGAAACTGTTCCTCTCGGAAACTGAGAGCACAGCAGGGAAACAGAAGGGGCAAAAGAAAAGGGCAGAGTTCATTACTCTTAAGTATTTCTTCTTTCATTAAATAATTGTGTCCTGGTGAGATATCTGATTTTAAACTTTTTTTTGATTTGTTTCAGACGAGTAAGTTCTCCAACATGAACAATCTTAAAGGTCATGAGAATATGACCTTCAAGCAGTAAAATAAAGAACAGGAATATGTTTCAGAGCAGTTTGATACTGTCTCAAACCATCCATCCACGCTGCCCTCAGTGCCATGTGGACTCTGAGATTCTGTACAAAATCACATGTTCTGTGAGACATACAGTTCTGAGACATACAGCAAAAGTTTAGGGGTTGTGATAAAATGCTGTGTCAAGCAACACATGGATCTTTTCCACATTTTTATTAGTTTCCAACTTAAAATATCTAACAAGAGTCCATACACAGAAAAGTCTGTTTGAGAAAAAGTTGAAGTGTAAACCTCAAAGTCAGGTTAAATAAACAAATCGGGTCAAAAGTATATTTTGTCATATGTTGCAATGGGCCAGTTTCAAAGACAAGGCTGGTCCCAGACTAAAATGCCTGTTTAAGCTGACTTAACTTGGCTTAAATGAGTCAAAGTTTTAGCCTATTCTGGACTGAAATACAGTAAAACCAGAAACGGTGATTAAAAGTAATCAAAGATTTGAGTTGATTCTGAAACTATTCCTTCAAAGGGGAAGGTTTAACTTCTGTTTATAAATGTTTTCTTGGGAGAAGTTTCTGGATTATTTAAATGAAGACCAATATGCAGCATGAAGGCCTGCGGGCAGGAGGAATATACTCTACTATCTTGATTGAATAACTTTTTGAGACCACTTTTATATGTGCAAAGGAAATGCTGTAGAACGATACCACTGCTTGGGCATTGCGAAGGACCTACACTGAGAGATGCTTTCATAATACAGCAATTCAGTTATATCGGCAGGATTTAGATATGGAAGGTATTGTTTGTTTTTTATTGGTTATGCTTGTATTTATTATGTACAAAACAGAAACTGTGTGATGGGAGGGTCAATCAAGGCTTGTTTTAAATTGAGTTTGTAGTTATGGAGACACACTGAAAAGGTGTTTACTTTTTATGATCAATCATGATGGATCATAAAAACATTATACAATAGACTAATACAAAGCTCTCATTAGTCTTTCTGTTCTGCATCACGCTCTCTCTTTGAACTTCCTATTTAATCCAACTTGGCAAATTTATTTTCATTTTATGTTCTACTTTCAAAAATTGAATTTTTTGCTCATAAAAAATTTTGGCTAACCTCTCATGGATGGTCATCTTTTTGGGTCTCTGCCAAGAGGTGATAGTGATGCTGTTGCAGGAAAGGAGGGAACACATTCACTTTGGGCTGTGTCTTGTTACCCGGTCAATGGGCTATATGCACGGTTCCACTACTTCCTGAACTTCAGACAGCACCTTTGCTTCCTGTCTTTCATTAGTGGACAAACTGATTACTCCAGGTGTGTTTGGCCAGTTAATGAGATCAGACACACCTGGATTAATCAGTTTGTCCAATAATGAGAGACAGGAAGCAAAAGTGCTGTCTGAAGTTCAGGAAGTAGTGGAACAGTGCATATAGCCCATTATCTTTCTTCAGGGGGAAATAAATTGCATTGTTAGATGTACAAATAACTCAATTCCCCAAATTTCAAATACTTATTACAGTAGTTATATTAATAATTTAAAAATGAAACAATTAATTTTAAAAAGGAAATAAATATCTCTCCATTTTTGGTATAATTTTCCTGTGCTGGGTTCTTTATCTGCATACCATGCAAACAGTCATCATCAGCAAGTTGCTGGTTTGCTTTACAATTTCAGACAGGAAGTCCGTCAATTAGTCTTATCTCTGCTATTTATTATAACCTCATTAGCACTTTTCCTCAGTGTCTATTAGTTTTTATTTCAGCTTTTAATTGAATATCTTTCAGTCTTACATATAATACCTGGCTGCTAATTTAGTTAATTTGCTCATTTTGAGAGTCAATGTTCCAGCTCCATGCATCAAACAGCAGTAAAGTTACAGTCATTTTAACTCTCATTCTCTCCTTGTCTGAGTTATACTTGGGAGCATGAGACATTAAACAGTTTACATTAAACAGAACCCTTGCCATTCGCACTGAAAGGTAGGAATTGGTAATTCGTAACTTACAGAAAGAACGAATCAATGCCTTTATAGTGCTCGTCTCTGTCCCTCCCCTATCTCCCCTGTGCACTGCTCAGTGTAAACAAATATAGCTAACGGACTGCTAACTGCAGCTGTACCAAAAAAAAAAAACAGAACAAAACATAACAACAGATAAAGATTAAGTCTCTGAGGTGTTGACATTTGCAGTGTGGACTTTTTAAACCACAGAAGGAGTTGAGGGTGAGTGGATTAAAGCTTTTAAAAACGTGGTGTGTCAGGTGTTTACTATCAAGCTAATGAGCTATTCACTCAGTTGTTATCGTTAACCTGCTCGTAAAACATTGGCACCATAGACCGTTAATAGAGAGATTGCTTGCTTAAACCGTTTTTCCAACATTGCCAACCCTAGCTTTAAGCATTTACTGTACTATTGCCAGTATCATCCTAGGATGGTGATGTCTGAATTGTTCATAAATCTGTTAGATTATTGTGAAGAGCTGCTGCATTTGCAAACCATGTATAACTGCTCTGAAGGGTTTCTATTCAATTAAATTCAGAGCGAAGCCTGAATTTTGAAGTGTGTATGCAGTGACAGCTTTAAGCATAGGAAGTTTCAGCATACCTCTATAATTTTCTTTGAAAAGACAGACTATTTTCCTTTCAGCTCAACATAGTCAATTTCTTTGTGAATGAATGAAAATTTCACTGCAGCACCAGGAAAGACTAATTTTCCTGTCTGGTATGGAGAAGTTCTGTTTGGTTGAGATAAGAATGCTGCATGGGGGTTGGTTAGTTTGGAGAAATGGATGGAGTTTCTACGCTGGAGAGTGATCAGGTCCAGCATATTTTGCTCATTTGTGTTAGAGGCAGGTGTTTTGTTTCTGTTCATGTTGCAGATTTTGTTAAAGCAGTTGTAAATGTTGTTCCAAGCTGTTAGATAATATGTTCCAGTTTTGTAGTGGGGTCAGAGGTTTTGATGAGTATGACATTTTGACAAGTTATAAAGTTTAAGTAGTAATAATGAATGAAATGTTTTGGTTAAGCTCTGTAGTGTAGCAGAAGATGCCACCATCATTAATCACATACTGTCCCTCAAAAGTTGCCCAGCAGCATCTGAGGTCCTATTACAGAATATGTGAGGGGAATTCAAAAGAATGAGACCAATGATACAACAGGAAAAGGAAATTAGTAGCTGCTTCATCTGTTGCATGATGTTACCAGTCCACATCCAATGTCCCCAAACTGTAGTATAGAGGACTTTGATTTAAATGTTTTACTCTTTTGCTGGTAACTTGCTCCCATGCAGATGAAATTCGCAAGGAGTGCAGGAGTGGAGATGCTGCTATCACATTGCAACACAATTTATTTCTCTCGAGAGGGAGCAAACAAAATTTACAGCTGTGTGTTAAGTGTCATTATTAAAATTACAGCCAAATTAACAGAGTTGGCTGGAGGTCACCGGTTGGCTGGGAAGCCACATTTCCCCTTTACCTCTTTCTCACTGGCCAAAAAAACAGATTAAACCCGTGAACCGTTGGCTTTTAGTGGCAGTGGGAAAGGCACATCGACCTGCGTCGACCCACATCAAAAGACTCGGCAAGCGACGAGGGTTAAAATCGCCTTCAAGCGACTCGGCTCCGATCAGCATGCAGTGGGAACACCAGACCCAGGTTGACCTACAAATTTACATGATGTTAGGCTGTACATGGCTACATTGTGACATTGCGCCAGTCTCATATCATATAATGAAATGAAATGAAATGAATGAATGAAAAATAATTTATTTGTACCATAAGGGAAATTCAACATTACAAGAAGCTCACTTTTTTTTTTAATTAATATAACATTTACATGAAGTAATAAAATCACAATAATAAGTCAGTTAGTCTTGTTCTTTAGGGTGATGGCTGCTGGTAGGAATGGATTTCTGTATCTCTCCGTCCTACAGCGAACCTGACGCAGCCTCCCACTGAACACACTGTTGATTCTTCACCGTGTTGTGGAGAGGATGGGAAGAGTCCTCCATCATCTTCATCAGCTTGTGCAGCATTGTTTTTTGAACGATCAGCTCCAGCGGCTCCAGAGTTTTTCCCAGCACAGAACAAGCTTTCTTCATCAGCTTGTTTAGTTTCTTCAAGTCTCTGGTTCTGATGCTGCTGCCCCAGCAGATGGCTGCAAAGCTAATTGCACTTTCCACAACAGACTTGTCGAAGATCTGCAACATCTTGGTGCAGACGTTGAATGATCTCAGCTTCTTTAAGAAGTACAGTCTGCTCTGATCTTTCTTGTAGATGTAGTCAAGTGTTGCATTTCCAGTCGAATCTGTTGTCCAGCTGAACTCCAAGGTATTTGTAATTCTCCACCACCTCAACCTCCTCTTCCAGGATGAAGACAGGACTATGCTGCTTATTCTTGCTCCTCCTAAAGTCAACAATCATCTCTTTAGTCTTGCTGGTATTCAAGATGAGCTGATTGTTACCGCACCATTTCACAAACTGGTTGACCAGTTCCCTGTACTCGAAACAACCGAAACAACTCTGCTTCGGCCACAAATTCACGGCGCCTGCATTCCATCTACACAAGGAAATCATCTGCTGGTTTTCCTCCATTTTGATGACGGACAAAGGTGCGCAACAAGCAGCAGGGGGACGGAGGGCACGCAGCTTGCCAGCAGGTGATCAGACCCAGCTTTTTTTGTCAATGGGAAAGGAGTGAAATGCTGATTATGAGCAGGTCAATGTGTGTTTGAAAATGCGCTAATTTCAGTGGGAATATATAGAAAAGACAATTATGATCCCATGCTCTTTCACCCCTATTTTAAAAGGGGAATGTTTTTCCAGTGTCCAAAGTCAGTTTTGTAAAAGACGCTGAAATATTAAACAACAATGCAATGGACTCTATGTTATACAGCTTCCCATAATTTCAACACCAGTTTTACGAATCCACAGATAAAACTGTTTTTGAATTTGCTTTAAGAACCACAATGCAATTTTTAGCAATTTTTTTAGTGTCGAAAATTTGCTCAGTCATAAAACTTTTATAGTCATTTATTACTTGTGGCAACAACGCCACCTCATCGTCAGCCTAAATGAAAAAAGATCTTGTTTTCTCTGGCCAGCATTACTTCGCTAGTCCCAGAAATGAACTTCCTGTTTACATACTGATGCAATACACGTGCGTCCCCCCCGTGATGTGGTGCATGCTCAGTGTGTGCAAATGAGCATCAAACCTTAAACAATTCTTAAACAACAGTATGGATGCAGATAAGATGGGAAGTTAAACGTCCGCGTATAACATTAACTGCTTAGTGGAGATGTAGATTTTTATTCATGTATGTACTGTAGACATAGAGCGGCGATGTGCATGGGAAAAATGATGTCACTGATTCATCCATTTGGCACCCCCCCATAGTTAAAACATCTCCCTGCGCGCATGCCAACAGTCTGCAACATCACGGCCACATCCCAGAGATGATGTGACAAAGTTACATTGTGCGATTTCTGAGCCTCGGGACACCGCTGGGCAGTGACGGCTGAGAAACATGCATAATCACTGTTGGTGTCCCATCAAAACGAGTCAGAGATGCATATTTTTAAGGTTGAAAAGTTCCATTGCGGATCTTTAAACATCCTGACCAGGGTGATTTTTGAACTAGTGGCTTGTTATTTGTTCACTAAGATTTTTTTTTTTTCAAAATCCACAGCAAAAACTCCAGTGGAACAAAACAAAGCAAAAAATAAACAATAATAGAAAAATAATTAATACCAGTCTTTTATAAAGGCCTTGTACCTTAAGCAGTTTAAGTTCATAAAGGCTGTTCGTGATGTGGTACTCAAACAAGCCCAATTATGTTGGAAACCTTCCACTGGTTTAGCTTTTTGTGGAAAAAAGATGAACATTCCCCCACTTTCTTTTTTTGAAGGGGACCTCAATAATTCATTTCCTTGCTTTGTTGGAGCGCCCCTCCCCTCGATGGGCCTCCTTCTATTAAGAATCTATAATAAAAGAGACCATACAGGGACAACCCTTTCTTCCTCCCCTCCTCTTCTTCCGCCGCCCCCCCCTCTTTTTCGCCCCCCCCCCCGTATGAATGCACCCCTCCCCGCCCCGGAACCCCTCCCCCCGTTCCCTGAAGTCCAGTCCCTTTCAGGAATTGCCCCGCCCCAACTCACCTCCCCCTTTGTGCAGTGCTCAGGGTTGGATGTTTTTTACTTTAAAACGATTAAAAAAAAATTTAAAATAAATTATTATTAAATATAAAATTTTTTGAAAAAAAATAATTTTTTAAATTTTTATTTCTAGTTTTTCATGGTTCAAATTATATTATTTTTTTTTTTTTTTATATTTCTTCTGGAATGAAAATGATCCATTTAAATCTTTCCTTCCGAATGAAAAGCACCCAACCGAATGAATTTTCATTTTGTTTCATGTGGGAAGAATTTTTCTTTCCCCCACCCCAACCGGGGTGTTTTTTAAACCCTGAATCGAAAATTTTTGAGTTTGCCTCTTCCCCCCCTGCTTCTCCCGAAAAGTAAAAATCCGCCAAAATGCCATTTCTCCCTTTTTCAAAAATCTCTTGAAAAAACTAATTTAATTGAAAAAAAAAAAAAATTTTTTTTTTTTTCCCAAACCCTTTCTCCCCCTTTTCCTCTTGGTTGTCTGCAGTAGGAGTGCATGAGGATCAGCTGCTGATTCACACATTCATGGGAGGGAGCCAATCAGAGACAACTCATTTACGCGTCACGGATATTCATGAGCAATACCGGAAAAGCCTGTCGTTTGAGCCCAAGCCACTCTTCAGCTTACAAAACAGCTTGAAACGAGCAGCCAGAAGGTTTTTTTTACAGAAACGATGCATAATGACTTCAATAATTATAGAGAACACTGCAATATTAATGAAAGACCATGAAAGACTCTTAACAAAACTTTGAGCAGCTCACATATCTCATCATCTTGGACTTCTTAAAAAAATATAACATGAGCTTTCCACACATCGCCGTTCTGCATTTAATCTGATGGTTTTCAATCTGCTCAAATCAACAACACGTTCTCAACACTGTGCAATTTTTTCACATTAATTTGCGCATGCAGAAAGTATGCCAAAGAAGCTAACTAGCTACAAGCTGCTCCATCTACTGGAAGACTTGCAGCCATCTGTACGCATGTTTGTGAATGTGTTTCATTCATCACATCATCCTTTCCATTCCAGTTACATCTCCCTTTCTCATTTGTTCCCCTTCATTTTTTTCAGTGAACCAGCGATCCCTTCCCTTCCCTCTCACCATCCCCCCTCCCCCCTTTTGCATTTCCCTCATTCATCATTGTAAGCTCCAGTGACAAGGGAGCGCTGCTTGGTGGCAGTCCGCTTAGTGGTGCCTGACGCACACAGCCTTGAAGACAGCCTCGCGAAGTGAAAGTGAGAGAGAGGTATGGAAATTAAGGAGGTAAAACAAAAGCGACAGCAAGAACAGGGAAGGAAGACAGAGGTCACATGTTCTCCCAGTGGAGCTGTCATTGGCCAACAGGCTCCAGTCTGAGTGGGTTTGTTCTGTGGATGACCTTGGGAGCAGTGTACTTAAATCTGTGTGTGTGGTTGGTTGGTGCTCCAGTAAACATTTTATTATTTAAATGTGAATATTTATTAATATGTTTTTAGCTTTATGTAAGATTTTGTTGATTCTTCTGGGCAAAGAATGGTCATAATGCTTTGTCTGATCCTGAACGAACAAGCAAATGAGGAAGAAAACAACTGGGAATGCTTTATTATAGGTTTTAAGAGTCAAATGAATGCCACTAAAAGCCCAAGTCATAATGATGTACAGCTACAGTATAGGGTTACTGCATTTAGAACATATTAAGCGGGGACTGATACTTTTTTTTCTAACTTCTTCTTCATACTTTTTCATTTGTTTGTCTTTTGAAAATATTTTCTATTTGTTCAATTTAAAGGGATCATTTGGAATTTTTGATATAGGACCTCTTTTTTTCAGTTCATTAGGGTTTCATCATATTTCATTCTGTTATCCTAGTTGCAGAAGGTTGCCAACGCTTCAGCTAGTAAAAGCCAATCAGATCTTCTAGCCTGTCATTAAAAACAATCTTATCCACTACACTGAACACTCAGGCCAAATCAGTTATAACGCAAGACCATCTATGTTAATACCTGTGAAATTACACACAGGACAGAAGGGTGGGATCATCAACCTGAACGGATGTAACAGAGGGTACTTCACTCTCATTAGATGTTAGCCTTTAAGTGGCCATTTGAAGTCCTTGACCCATCTTGTGACTTATAGACTTATAGATAGTCCATCATTTTGAGAAGGTCCCTCTTAGTCCCGTGAAGACGAGTCAGTTTTGAAGTGTATTTCTTTCACTATTCTAGCCACTGATATGTCCTTAAGGTATTTTCTTTCAACCAATTCCCTGCAGTGGCCATTTTACATACATAAGTTTTCAAGATTATAAATAGATACGTGTCCCTGCTTGGAACTATGTAATTGGGTATTAAACCTTGAATCTAGGGTCTGACAATCTTATAACCTGATATGTCTGCCTTAATTAAAAGTATATCATTGCAGTTCCTATTTACTCCAGTTTAAATTTATCCAGATCAATTTTAATAAATATGAGCCAATTTATATTCCATATAATTTTAATAAATAATAAATATATAATATATAATATATATAATAATATATATATACATATATACACATACACACATATACACACACACACATACATACCAAAATAAAAAAATATAAAAAATTTAAAATATAAATAATTTATAAAATATTAAAAAAAAAAATAAATACACAATATTAAAAACAAATTTAAAAATAATTTTAATTATAAAATTATATTAATTAATCTTCCAAAGCATTTTAATTTCTGAGCCTCAACCCCTCCTATCTGGCCCCCCCACCAGATAACCCCCCCTTTTTTTTATTTCGGTGACTTTTTTTATTTAAAGAATTAACAGAACTATTTTTTTAACTGTAACAAACATTTTTAAATGTCCGAATATTAAGGGAACCAAAACCAACCAATAAACTAATAAAAAAAAAATATAATCTTTATCTAGATTCTTGAAGAGAAAGAAAACCGGGGGAAAAAACCAGAACAGGGTAATATAGTCTCACCTCCTCCCTCATATTAGACCCACCCCTCTTTTGCCCCTACCCCCCCATTGAAAAAACTGTCCACCCCAAAATTATAAAAATTAAAAAAATAATATTTTAAAAAAAAAATAAATATGATAAAAAGTTATATAAACCTTCATATATTTTAAATTCTCCCCCCTAAAAAACACCTCACAAAAAAAATATATTTTTCAAAACAAAATAAATTTTTTTGTCATATTAAAAATCTCTGTCAAAAAATTCAGAGTTCTTTCATTAATCACAATAAATAATTCACGGAACCACCACACTTTCAACCCCCAGGTTAATAGAATGACCAAATAAAATTATTTCTTTTTTCTCATCATTTAAACTTATAAAAATTTAACCCCCCTTAAATTTTTTACCTATCCAAACCTTTTTTTCATGTTCTTCCTGCATCATGTACTCCAACCACGAGGGATATTTTTAGGGAAATAATCAAAAAAATATTAAAAAAAAATATTATTTTCCTTAAATTTACCCATTAAAACCAAATTAAATAAAATAAAATTAAACCTAATATAAATCCTTCATGCACCACCCCAATATGAAGGTTGGTGTTATAGAGATATAAATAGATCTAAATACAACTTACAGACCCCTAAATAAAAGTAAGAAGACCATTTGTTTGAGCCCCACCCCAACCCCCCCACACCTCCCCCCCAAAAAAATAAACTCGTTCCATCCCAGACCGAAAAATCCTATTAACACCCTTAAAAGAAGAGGGCAACCAGATTAACAAAATCCACTTTTAAAAAAATCTCATTAAAAATTTTTATAAAACCATTTTTTCATTTCTGCGCCCCTTTTTCCCCCCTTGAAATTTTTTAAAAATTCTTTTTTTTTCAATATAAAACTGTATCTACATATAGACAACTTTCTTTAAAACCTTTATAAAAAAAAAAAATTTTAAAATAAGCCTATAATTAAACAGGAAATTTTGATCCAGGTTTTTTTTTTTATTTAAATGTTGTATAACAACCTGTTTAAAAACAAAAAAAAAAAAACAAAAAAGAAAAAAAAAAAAAAATAATTCTTTATTTATTGTTTCTATAATCCTCAGATCATAGATACTATGACTTCCTACTATGGTCCTTGTCTTTAGAGATTCTAAATGACCCTTGGAGTCATGATCTCCTAACAATGATCAGAAACTGCATACCCCTTTCTGTGTGACATTTTGAATGCATTTTCCAATTGTGCTATAGCATTTTATATTGTGAAAATACTCATGCTGAATGGTTAAGGTTGAAAACCATGGATGGATCTTATCCTTTTGATGTATATTGCATATGTTACACATGCAAATAACATTTTTTATTAAAATGAGAATAGGCTGTAGGAGTGTCAATCTGCATGGGTTTTTGTCTGTGAAATGGCTCTGTTTATGCTGTTGACCTGTTTACGGTGTATCCTGCCTTTTACCTGATCACTTCTGGCACATAATCTAGCCCTTCCATGACCCCGAATTGGATGAAACAGATGTAGAAAATGACTGGATAGGTGACCAGTTTGTACATCAATAGAGTACTGCTGTTTTACCTCTTTCAGTAATTTGTTAAACAGCTGCTCATGTAGGGAAAAAACTATTTCCAACCTTCGAAGCAATAAATACAACCTAGATGTTTAGTTTTGTCAAAACAGCATGTTAGAAAGGTATTAATTCAACTGTGTTAGCTTTGAGGACAGGGTGATGATGAATTACATTGCAGTGTACATGAAGGTGTTTGTATTACTGTCTACATCATTTGTGTGATAGTTGTCTCAAAAACAGAAAACTCCACTCTATGTACAGTAAGGCAAAGAGAGAGAGATAATGCCCACGAATAAACTGTCAGATTCAAACGAAAGAGGCAAACCCCACAAAAATCAATGGTTTCAAATCAATTGCAACCAAATAAGATAGAATTGCAAATGGATTTTTTATAGATTAATCTCAGTCTGGCTACTCTACAGCCAAAATCAAATTCTATCTAAGATCGAGACAAGTGTACAATTCTGACCAATGAGAGCTGAGAGTAATTAATGAATTCACTGGCAGGAGATGTAGGGACATGTCCATGGCCAGATACTGAAATAAAATGTTTGCTCTTACCTTTAAGTAGAGTTTCTGTGTAGGCAACGTGACAGGACATACTAAAAATAGATTTTACACTCTAAGAATAGATAGATTGATGGACCGATCTATTCAGCAAGATTGGTTGAATTCAACCAATCTTGGTAGTTATGTGTCTGACCAATCTTTTGGTTGTTTTAGCCAAAAAGATTGGTTGGATTACCAATATTTTGGTCAAAGTGACTTGGTTAAAAATATTGGTTATGTGTCCAACCAACTGTTTGGTTGTTTTAGCTACCAATAAGCTTGGTCAAATTAACCAATCTGTTTTTAGGGTGTATTTTCAAATTTATCAAAATTTGTGATTAAGATGAGAATGTTCCTCATCTTAAGTTTCAGGGTTCAGTAATTATAAACAATCTATGCAATTAAAGTTTATTTTTAAATGGTACGTAAATCCATGAATTCTGTTTTACATATATTTTCATTTCCAAAAAGGGTTATTACGTATACTAATGTGTATCAAGGTTGCTCAGGGATGGCTAAGCATCATCATTATCTGCTTGTCACACTCCATAAGTCTATCTCATATGTAATGTCCTTTAGTATAATGTACAGTAAAGAATAGGTCGTTTCAAGCCAGATGCAACATGCTGTCACAGTGAGTTACAGTTGCTGCAATCAGATGCAGATTGTTGTGTCACTGTTGTCACAGAGCAGCTCTGATCATACATTCTTAGTGAGCCTGTTTTGTCAGTGAAGCCAAGGTCATCTTAGTGGATTTAGTAATTGCCATTTTTCATCCTTATGCTGAATCACCTGTGGCACAAAAGAAATGTCTCAGCTGGTGGTTTTCCTTGTGGCTGGTCATATGGATATGAGACTAAAAAAAAAAATCACTGTTATATAATGGATAAGCTGTTACAATGTTTGCATGACTGTTCCCTCATTTTTGACTTCTAGGATCATTTCATCTCTGCAAATATTTCTTTTGGTTTGACAGGTCTTATACAGACAGCCTGCATGCACACAGACAGATTCTTATAGAATAAATCTTCCAATTAAGACTAAGTGCCGGATCCACTAAGATTCAAATTTACATGTAGTAATTTGCCCAAGCAATCTACAATTTTGCACAAGGGGCTGAACCACGGTTTATGAGGGCGACTTACACAAAATGAACACGCAATGGCAGCGGGAGCAAACGTGTTGGAAACACCCCTATATAAATTAGGTTTTGCATGTTTGGAGGTCTGCAGCATGGCGAATTGCAAGAGACGACAGCGCAAAAGAAAATTCAACCCACAGAGGCATATAATGGAGGAGGGAGATGAAAATATAATTCAGAATAAGTATGATAAATATAAAAATCTACAACAGGTATCCATGTAGAGTTTCAGAGGGGGCCATTTTATGAGGACATGAATCAGGAGTTGCTGAACAAATGAAAGTGTCTGCAGCTCCCACATGGTCTCTATTACGCGCGAGGTGCGCACTTGGGCACAATGCCAACGGCTTCAGAGGCTCGCGCTGCCAAGTGACTGTGCTCCTGTCCACCCGCTAAAATCCAAAGTAAAATGTAAAGTTGGCAAAAAGGGGAAATAACAAGACACAATTAATGCAATTAAATTAAACTGAACAAACAGACCAAAAATCTCAGCCTACCTGTAGCAGTGTTAATTGATGGGACAAACCTTATACACCTGTACTTAGAATTAGAGGATCACGTAATTATTGCTGTAAAAAAAGAAAAAAAATGCATTAAATATACAGAGCCCATCTGTTGATATAGGAAGCAACACATGTCATATGTCATAACCAAGTGCTTTTGACTGTTTGTAATGTGATTTGTAGACTTTGGGGTCCAGCAAAGAGCTTGAGTTGTTATTGACAAATCTGTTATTTGTCTTTGCTGTTTTGTAGCAAAAGATTCAGCTAGGCAAACCATGCAGAAAGCTTGGTTACATCATTGTAATTCATCCCAAGATTAGAATAAAATATAATTAAATCAAAGTGATTCATATTGCGTGTGCTATTGCTATTAAGGGATTAACCTATTATCTTGTGGCCACAGTTTTGTTATCACTTCCCATGCATAACAAACATGTGGCCATGAATTAATTGTCTCGTTCCCACGTATAATCCATGGCCTCGACTCAGTAATGCGTGGCCACAGATAAATATATTTTCTTTCCAATGCTACCACACTGCCTCCATACAAATCCTCCTGAGCTTACTTGCTATCTTTAGCCAGAGTGGGTTAAAAGGACAAATAATGCAGTTTAGTCATATTTGGATGGTGCAGTATAGAAAAGTGTGAATTTATCACCCTTAATGAACATCTTTGCTTTTTATTGAATGGTGGGAGCCATGTACCAAATACACTGCCTGGCCAAAAAAAAAAAGTTGCCACCTGGATTTAACTAAGCAAATAGGTACGAGCCTCCTATTGGATAATTACTGCATGGGCGATTATCTTTCAGCTGGCAACAAGTTATTAAACACCAACTAGTGCAATGACTTGCTTCTCATTTCCTAAACAACCATGTGGAAAGACACATCCGTGGTCTCGGAAAAGATGCTAGTCTGTCTGAGAAGGGTCAAATCATTGACATCAAGAGGTGAAAACATCTAAGGAGATGCAGAAACTACTAAAACTGGGTTCAGAACAGTCCAACGCATTATGAAAAACTGGAAGGATAGTGACCATCGTCTTCCAGGAAGAAATGTGGCCGGAAAGGCAGATGAAGTGATGCAGCATCATGCCTAGTGCTACTGTATGAGCCTGTGGGGGCGGTGTTATGATCTGGGGTTGCTGCAGTTGCTCAGGTCTAGGCTCAGCAACAGTATGAGCTCAGATAATAAGGTCAGCTGATACCTGAATATACTGAATGACCAGGTTATTCCTTCAATGGATGTTTCTTTCCTGATGGCACGGCCATGTTCCAAGATGACCGTGCCAGAATTTATCGGGCTCAGATTGTGAAAGATGGTTCAGGGATCATCAGACATCATTTTCACACATGGACTGGCCACCACAGAGTCCAGACCTGAACCCCATTGAGAATCTTTGGGATGTACTGTGGTCAGACTCTACAATCATCATCAAGATCTTGGTGAAAAATTGATGCAACAGGATGCAAATAAATCTTGTGACATTGCAGAAGCTTCTGGAAACACAGCGAGTGCTGCCGCAATCAAAGCTAAAGGCCGTCCAACGAAATATTAAATGTTTGACCTTTTTTTGTTGGTGACTTTTTTTGGCCGGGCAGTGTATTAGCAAGAAGAAAAAAAATATGTTCACACAATGAAGTTGTAGCTTGCTAGTTAATTTAGCTGACAGTGGCAGAAGGTTTATCAGGCTTTGATGAGTTGTGTAATTTTTTTTTGTAAATTCATGTCAAATTAATCTCAATTCAGGCATTTTATTAAGTTTGTGATCAGGCTCAATTCTTTGCAAATATCTTTTAAATTGCTTGGAAAAGCCATTTTCCAGCAGGTGTCCAACTTGCTGTGCTCGTACCAGAAGTGGCATTTCCAAAATTCAAGCAATAATAAACCACAGTGCACACAACCCCAATGCAACTCTCGTGTGATCAAATGCCAGAAACTTCCCTGTGGTTGCTGCAGTGACAAAAACTTTATTGCTATCCCAGAATTATTAACAATATTCATTATTGTACAAATCCAAAGCTATAGTTCAGTCAGTACGACTAGGGGCAGAATGTATGTTGCTTATTAGTGTGCATCCAAAGACGTTTTTTCTTCTTTTTAACTTGTACTTTGTTTTATTTCGTAAAATTGCTTTTATTTGCGTGCAAGTGAGCCAACTACACCTACATTTCTAACTGTAGCTTTGCTAGCCCTGGGGTGAATGCAGACTTGTGCAAATACAAATGCTTTGGTGCCTTTTTTTTTTTTTTTTTTTTTTTTTTTGTATCTCTGCTTAAATTTGTTGTAATATTATTGCAGCACATTTTTTAGGTGGTTTTAAATAGTGTGTTGAATTAGGATGAAGCAAATCTTGTGAGTGGGCAATAATAATAATCTAACAGGAAGATTAATAAAATAGTCATGTGCATGGTTCTAACACATGCAATAAAGGTGTGCTGATAAAAGTTTCAGAAATATGATGTTTCTCAACTCCAGGAACTATGCAAGCCCACATGGCGACATATTGTATAATATGAATAAATGGTGGTAGCAATGAATAGCTTGTCACAGGTTCCCATGTTGTTTGTCGAATGCAGATTTTTCATGGGTGATATAATTCTCATTTATGCCTATAGTGGCATATTTCTCAGAAAGGCACAGTGGGAGTCATGTGCCAAAATATGTGGCAATGTTCATTTCTTAAAAAATATAAATACAATCATTAGAAATTTTTCTAAATGTTAAGCTGAGACGCTGTTTGTCAGTGTATTTACAGGAAAATTCCATCTTTGAAAAGGTAATGCTTTTTATTTATTTATTTATTTATTTATTTATTTATTTGTGTTTTCAATTTATAGTGCCTTTGTGCATGTAAAGGTCTTGAAATTAACAAAGCATAAAGTCTGATTGTAAATGCACAAAATGTTCCGACTCCAAATAAACTCAAAGTTTTTCTTTTCTGGGGACTTTGCTTCCTTTCTTTTGTTTACTAAAACAAACAGTAAAATAAACAATAATGGCTGTGATGACGATTTTAAGAAAGCACTTATTCACCTAAAGGTGAAAACTTGGTGCAAAATATGGCAGAGTCAAAAAAAAAAAAAAAAAAAAACACGTGCCCAAGTACATGTTCTGTATGTTCAGTGTGTGTGTGTGTGTGTGTGCGTGTGTGGGGGTGTGTGTGTGTGTGTTTATGAGAGGTGGTGTTTTGTGGGTGTAATTATTTATTTAAAATGCAAAACAGTCTTAATTCATGGGAAAAAGGAAAGCGGCAACAATGGCGCATTACATTGCTGCATCCCAGGGGTGTCAGTTATAACCGTTATAACGGGCCTGAAAGTGGCGTGGAAGGTGGAAAGCAATTAGTCTTACTGCTACAAACATGAATACTGCGACCACTCCCATGCGTAGTGCTTAGGATGGATGCACTGGTGTTGCTTGAGGATTCTACAAATTACAGAACTAGGAAGTAATGTGTTATAGGGATAATGATATTTTCCTGACCATGATGATGACTGGATGATTGCTGGTTGAGAATCTCTGAAACAATTCTCAGATATTCTACATCGGCAATCAGCCAGTTCTCGTACTAACATCTAAGATGTCACATCTCGCACAATTCACCACCGCAACACCACCACCACCACCACTCACCAGCCTTTTGTTTAGATGTGGTTCCACCTGTGACCCCCCCCCCCCACACACACACACACACACACACACACACCCGCACGCACGCACGCACACACATGCACGCACACAAATAAAATGTTTTTGCTAGCCTCTGTCTCACCAGTAAGCACCTCAACTTCAGTCTCCATGTACAGTAATACATTTTCCTGTCGTCTTGGTGGCCATGATTAAGCTTAAAATGTCACAGGTCAACTGGTTTATTAATGCAAAAATATCCATAAGGTACTTTGCATTGACCATTTATAATACTGTAGAATGTGGGTGTGTATTCGTTCCTTTTTTTTTTTTTTTTTTTTTTTTTTTTTTGAGGGGGGGGGGAATATAAGCCCAATTGACCTGTGCAAACTTCCAGGTAGTCCCAGGCCCCTTATTGAGGGGCCTCTTCGCCCTCCCTTCAGAGGAAAATTGAAAAGAGAAATGTCTGTTTTGTGTTTTCATTCTTCCACACATTTCACCTGTTTTGCAAGTCAGTACTGTGTCGAAACTACAAATAACTGTCTCTGGAAGTTGGACTTGTATGCATTGAGAGGACTGCAGTGCTAAATGACATGTTAAAATACAGTATATAAATAAAAGAGGACATGCTGTAAAAGACTGTTGTCATGTGATGGGCTTTAAGCTACATTAACACTCCAGTAAACCACTGGGCCTATCCCAGCAGCCACCAGACACAGGATACACCCTGGACACGTTAGTTCGTGTGAAGACCAAAACATGGAAAATGTGATTGACAGTGCGATTATTCTCCAGTTTTTGCATAATGGATAAAATTCTGGAAAGAAAGATGGAAGTAAATCAGACTTTAAAAGACCCATCAGCAGCAAGTGAAGGCGAAGGATTGGATGCTTTAAGGATATCTGAGAAAAAGCAGCTTGGGGGAATTGGAGCTTCCAGTACAGAGAGATTTATCAACTGGAGGAAGAGGGCACGAATGAGAAGGAAAAAAAAGCAAAGGGAAAATGTTAGCTGGAAAAAAATAACCTATAGTGAGAGATTGAAATATAAAAATGAATTCACACAGGGCTGCAGAGGGGGAGGAATGAACATGTAGAAGTGGCCACAGGCAAATTGAAATTACAGAGTTGCTGTCTCTGCAAGAAGGAATGTGTGAAAGGTATGAGCTGAGGCCAGCGGGAGAGGTAATAAAATGGGTAGAGAAGGAAAGATGGAGATGCAGAGAGGACAGTCAGACTCTAAATTTAATGTTTTTCAGAAAGGATTCATCAAGAAACAGTCAACATCTGCAAGATTTTTTGTGATTACTGATGTGAGTGGGTATTAGTCTGGAGTGCTGAGTTTGCAACTGTTTAAAATACAACTTGACATTTGTCTCCTCTATTTACTTTTCTCCTTATGAATTATTCCACAAACCACTGTGACTAACTGGCAGCGACTTGACAGAAAAAAGCTGTTGGCTTTACTGAGCTTTACTGGTGAGTGTCTGCTGGATAAAGATGGAGCTTTGGTTTGTTTTTATATATCTTTTTTTTCGGGGGGAGAGGGGGTTTAGGATCAATAATCTTATCTTCTGATTCACTGGCCTGCAACTTCATCGACATTTGTACATGGATGAATAAAACCAAGATACTGTGCAGAGCAGTGAGTAAAAAAATAAAATAGTTCTAAATTAAGTAAATGTTAAATAAAGTTACTTGGTTAGGTTGACAGGTAGGAAGCCCTAAAATGTGTTGCGGCACAGTAGGGAAAATTGTGTAAAATTTTTGCCAATTTTTCAAAATGACTGCAAACACCTGTATTGGGTTTATTGGCTGGATTAGCAATCTGATATGGCTAATTCACACAAAAGAATACAGTCAACTAACAGCCTTAAAATAAGGCTTAGGACAAAAACTGCAATGCAAAATGCAAAGCTGCTATCGACTATGACAATGGCTTTGTCAATTGTCAGTTTGTCAAAAAAAGCAATTGTCCGTGATTACTTGACCCAGCACACCCAAGAAATTGGCTTCTAAGCACTGTGGCATACATGACAAGTCTGTGCATGCTGCATATCAAGATGAGGATGGAGGGAAGGATGCATCTTTGGAAGCAGCCGAAGAAGATCTGTGATGACCGGATAAGTCCTGTGAAGACTCAGGGGGAACTGTCTGTCCGTAGCTGTATGACCAATCTGATTAAGTAATGATGGTGGAGAAAGTCTATTTCAGCGGACATAACAGCAGTTCCATGTGTTAGAAGTCTCAACACATTGGTGGCTGAAGCTCCAGTAAACAGAAGCTGCAGACTGCAGCGAGCAGGAGGGCTCCCACTGGTACTCAAAGTCCGATCTGCTTCTTTGTCCTCTTCCAATGTGATTCTGGATCTGTAGGACACTTAAATAAACGAACACCTTCCTTATGAGCTTTTAAACATTAACTGGCAATACAACCTCGAAGGCTGAGTCGTTACTGTTCATCTGTAAACCTGGAAAAGGAACTGAAAAACTACTATGAGCCCTTTGACTTCAATCTTAAATGATCAGAAGAAGTTCTTTGACTGACGTCACTTTCTGTTTCAGGGGACAGTGCCATAGTCTGGTCAGATGTGCTGAAATGCAGTGATGTTTTCTAATAACTCATTTATGCAGGCGTACCTGTTTCTGTTACACAGATCATCATGAAGAATGTTTTGGTCTATAAAACATGGCAAAAAATGTCAAAAACATGTCATCAGCACTTCAAAGTGACATGTCCAGACTGAAACCGTCTGTTGTTGACGAGAACTGTAATACGTCCTCTACCTTTAGTTTTCTGCTCTCTTTTATGTCTTGATATGTTTGTCAGAAGGCAGTGCATACAGTACATACATCAGAGTTCCAGATATGTTCTTGCAGTCACTGTGAATTACAAAAAACTGCATTCTCTATATTCCTTCTGTGCCCCTGCACTTCAAGCTCACCCATTTTGTTATTACTTTATTACTCCATCATCAACACCACACCACCAGTCTTCTTGTTGTGTTCTTAACCCCTATCAGAGCTGAGACGTAACAAATGAGCTCCTGATTATGGCACCACCTGTATCTGCCTTGGACAAGTGCTGTTTTATACCCTGACAGGATGTGTACCAAGGTACCCCTCTCTCCATCAAGCTTGCACAAAAGGTCCTGTCTCATACCCCACTTGTGCAAGTTTTTCGGGGTAGGGAGTGTGTCATACACCGACCTTAGCATGAATGAGATGCGGAAAGTCTCCAATCTGCATAGATCTCTCCATGTGATCTTCCACTTGGGTAGGCCCCATCTGGTCCATGCACCCTGGGACATGAGCTCCACTGTCCTTGCCCCTTGTCCTTCCTCCTCCAGGTTCCTCTGGGATCATGGCTCTGTTCGCTGCTGTCGGGTGCAAGTCTCCTATGTCCAAAACACTTATTTTTCAGGAAGTGACAAACATGTGGTTTTGTAAAACCTGGACACATCATCAAACTTTGGATTGAGTTTTTTTTTTTTTTTACATTAGTTACAATGTATATTTGATTGTATTAATTTATTTGTTTACTTTTTGAATATTTTTACCAAATCAAGCTCACATGAAGTAGAGGGTTTTTTAATGATGTAAAATGGAGGTAGGAGGTTTGTACCTGACAGCAACGTTTTGTTCTTGAATCCTGCCTCCCCCCACAGCTGGACATGGGAGATTCCAAGCCCCTGTATACCTGTGCATGGGATTCCAATAATTTCACAAAGCTTCAAATACTGTATACTTTTAGCTTGTGCAACAAACAAATCAGCTGCCCTCTTGCATCCTGATCTTGTGAGGATACCTGCATGTCTGACTTTCTCATCTCATCTCTGAAACAGTTCTCTCAGTTGCCACCTTAGCTAGCTAGTATCTGCCTCCTCAAAGGCAGGCGGAGGTGTTTGGATGCATCTGGGAGCAGTCTGCTGTACCATCCAAAAGTGAGGGTATATTATATTTTTTGTGTTTCCCTAATAACAGTAATGATTACCTTTCTTTTTTGCCCCCTCTTTTTTTCTTCCCACCCCTCTTCTGAAATTTCACCTCCCCCTTAATTCCCCCCCCCCCCTCCCCCCCCTTTTGTTTAGTTGTGATTTCAACTATCTCATCATGACTGTGACTTTGCTACCTTAAATTCCTCCACCACAGATGAAAGATGAAGTTGGGGCTGCTTTGATCTTATGCAGAGGCCTACTGAAGTGAAGCTTGGTGGGATTCCCAGCCATCTTTGGCGGTACTTGTTGATCTTCCTCTCCATTCCCTCAATGCTTATCATAGGGACTTCATACACTATCAACAGCCATGTGAGTCTTGGCAGAAATCCATGTTGGTAAAGCCATGCTTTGCACTTCTCTGGGAGCCCTGATTTTTCTATCCTCCTTAGCATACCTCTGTCTGCTTTTCTATACTGCTGATGTCATCCCTGTTAGGAAGTGAGTCGTCGAGGCACTTGATTGGATTTTCCTTTATCAATGGAATCGTTTCACCTTGCACATGCAACGTAACCCTGTTTGTCAACTTTCTTTTCCTGATCACCATGCACCTGAATATCTTTGGCTTAAACTTCATTCTAGCCTATGTTGCCATGCGGTCCAGAGCTGTTAGCACCCATCTTACCTCCACATGGGTTGTGGTTGTCACAGTAAGGTCATCCATGTAAAGTCTTGTTGGGGGTTATCAGATGCGCAATTGCATTTTTGGGCCTTGGGCTTCCTTCTCAGCAGCTGTTATCAGGAGATTCATTTCCATGATGAAGAAGATGGGGGAGATTGTACAGCCAGTTGCGACCCCCTTTTTCCGGGTTTTTCCACTGGGTGGTGAAGTGGGCCATTTCAGATCGCAGCTGGAGTCAGTCAAAGTAGCTGAGGATTAGTCCCTTGATGTGCTGAGGGATGAGGTAATGGTATAGCGCTGCATGGATAAGGGCGTGAGGGATTGATCTAGCACATTGTAAAGCAACACGCTGGATAGCTCGTTGCCTCTCCTGCTGCTCATGCAAACAGAAACCCAAGATTTAGTAAATTTGGTGTTGTTCCAATGTCTGCTTGTAAAGAATGAGCCAGCAGAAGCAGATTTTTCAGTCCTGTCCAATCAATGAACCAAGATTTTTTTCCTTTCTCTTAATTACTGATTAGTCAATGGTCATTTGGTGCAATACTGCTCCCAGACAAGCAGTAGTAGTTTTATCCAGGTGGTTTGATCTGCTTGAATATTCCTTTATTCCTATATTAAATGGGACAGTGTATATTAATGAACAGAGTTTCTCTGTGAATATACCAGATTTAGCAAAATGCTACTTTCCATCTGTAGTCCCACCTCACCCCTCCAAAAAAAAAAAAACAGCAATACATTAATACATTGCAATTACAATAAAAACAACAATAACCAAATGAGTAAAGTGCAATGTAAAGACTAAATAAAGTTGCAACATTTCTCCCATTCCTTACCCAATTAACTGAGCCAGGCTATCCTGGCCAGCCTGAATGCATCCTGAAAGGTGTCTCCTTACTGACAATTACATTTTTCAGAATCCAAAGATACAGCAGTCTCCTTATATCTCCTTATGCACTGTCAAATATTTAAAAGAGGATGTGCCTAAATAATGTTAAAATATTTTATACACAAAGCATTAGCAGAAAGAGCTGTGACATAAAGAGATTCTTGAAAACACACACAAAGAAACACTTTTTTTCATTCTGATTATTTTTGCAGCTTGCAGCCGTCATTTGTTTGTCATTTCAGATAAACCGGAACAGACACAAAGCCGACACACTCGTCTGACTCAAATGCTGTCACTGGTGAACAGTCCTTTTTTTTTTTACTCTTGCTTTGTCTGACAAAACCACTTTGCTTGCAGACACCTGGAAAGAAGACAGAGAATGTATTCATTTCTGAATCTGTGCAGTGTATTTAAACAGACATACTAAAATCTCCTCTATCACTATTACTTTATTACCTTTACTTTGATTGATTATAAAGAAAAAAGCAGAGAGATTCTGATCATGGTCACTCAGTGTAACATATCTAAAATTAATGTTTCATGACAAGCTGACACATTTAAAATTCAAAAGATGTAGTAAATGAAGGGTAATGATGTGAATTTCATTGAATGAATTTCAATATCTATACAGTTTAACATCCAGTATGTTTACATTAAAGGTTTGGGAGAGATCAAACCCATCTCCAGACTTCTCTGGCAGCATTTTCACACAGTTTGTGTTAAATACTTAAGTTTAAATAGCTACCTTCAGGGCAGGGACCTCTTCCAGTAAGCAGAGCAAATCTACTGTAAGTCAGTTAGAATGAGGCTCTCTAAGTCGAAGAGTTTCAGTAATTTAAGACTGAGTTCCTCCAGCAACATGTTGGAGCTTAAAGAAGTCACAGCAAATGAAACCAATTCTCAGTTTGCTTTGCAGTTAAGAGCAAAAAGCAGAAAAGAGACGCGGGCAAATAATGACGGAACAGTTTAAGCTGCAACAAGGTCTACTCACATGCAGCATGTGATTCTTTTGTCTCAAGTTAAGCATTTTTGTTAACTGACCCTGTGCGGCATATCGATTCACATTTAAATTAATGAGGGAGTTGCATTTTCATGCAGGGCAAAAGTCACTCTGACAAGGCCTTTGGGTCATAGATTGTCAAGACCTTACCATTATTATTCACACTTATTCATGATTGTTTGGGGACCTCATTAGTTTTACCACATGACCTTCTCCTTTTTCTTGTTTTTTTTTTTTTTTTTTTTTTTTATCTTTTTTAATAAGCACATTTAGTTTTCTTCAACACAAGTTGATACAATATGCTACCCCAACTTATTACTCAAATCAAGTCAGTTTTGATCATCAGACAAGTAATACTGAAAGAAAAATCTGCAGCTGTAGCTACAGAGTTTTGAATAAAAATGAATGACAAACTGTATGAATATGGGGGTTTCATGCACATGCTGTAAAAACCTCAGACCCTCATTCAAAGGAAATTTTCCTTAATTAATGGCTCTTGAGCCTTTCGTAGTTACACCAGGCAGATCTGCTCTTAACTAAATTACTAATAAATTCTAATTTTTTATGCTCCAACATAGATGTTTTTAATACCAAGACCTCTCTGCATGCCTGCATAGAAGCACCACATGTTTAACTCCATGGGGATGGCCTTTGAGGTCACACAGATTAAATAGTAATTAAGAAAGAAATATTGACCTCAGACTTGCTGAGCCAGACGTGTAACTAGAGTACAGATACTGTAGTTATTTGCCCTAATGCTATATGAAGAAGTAGGAAAGCGAGACACAATGTTTGGTAATTTTGGAAGAAGTGACTTTTAAAAGCAGCAATGTTCCAAGTGCTGCACGAAAAATACTTGTCAGTTCATAAAGCACACCTCAGTGCACTGGAAGGAACACACACCACCTGTCTGAGTACATTTACCCACATGCACAAGCAAACAAACAAATGTACCCTTCAGTCCAAGTGGCCTTCTACCTTTGCAGCAGTAAAGTGCATCTGTCAGAAAATGTTCACACACACACACACACACACATGCACACACTGCAAGCAAAGAAGGTGGACACTTAATGGTAAGAGGGATTAACTGGTTGTAGCCATTCAACCAGACATCGGCACATTGAAGCTGGCTCACTTAAGTACATTGCAACAACACGGAATGCAGTTGTTTGACTTCAACACAAGTGAAAACACACCTCCATCCAGATGTACATCAAAGTATCTGCATCCATGTAAAGGACACACACAAAGACAGTTTGACCAGCCATTCTGAGCATCAGATTACCCTCTTGTGGCTGGTGGTGTACAGAATAATAATGATTGCAAGAAGGCAGAGGAGGGGGAGAAGATGCAGAGCAGGAGGAGGCAGGGAATCACTGGCATAAAGACAAATGGGAAAATGATGATGAGAAAAGTATGAGAGATGAGAGATTACTAAAAATGATTGAAAGAAAGCGGAAAAGAAAAAAAAGATGAGAAGGAATTGTGAAAAAAAAAAAAGCAAAAGAATCCCATAAGTAATCTCAGTCTGGAGGTACTGTACAAACTGCAGCTCAGCATCAAAAGTCCTTTGATATGTGAAGAGCAGGACTTTTTCTATTTTCTAACAATCTTTTGCATACATATTGCAAACATCTACCCAAAAACATTTGGTGATGGTCAAAAATCTGCAATACGCACAACACGATGAATAGCTGGGATGTGGAGACAGAGTCATATATGGCCGGGAGATATCAATTTTAAAAATATAAATTACAGGGGAAAAAAGACAAAGTTAAACAAATTAACAGTTTGTTTGTTATAGTTAATCCAAACGCCACTCTGTTTGAATATTCATTTCAATATCCCCCCTCATTCTCTCAAAACATGCTTGTTATGTTTGAATATTTCACTTTGTGGACTCATAACTACCTTTTAAATGCACAGATGTTTCCAAACTTTCCAATATCATTTGTTTTTATGCTGCTTTCAGCAAAGTGACAGCTGTGAAAAAAGTAGTGAGTTACTGCAGTACAACACAGTCAACAATCCTCCCTTCTGGCTCACACAGAGTTCACGGAGCTTTGATTTCTAGCACACACGCAAAAAAATGAGTTTTTCTATATTTGTGCTGATTCCCATTGACATAATGCATTCCTCAGTTTCCCTACCCTAAGCATCACTACAAAATGCCTAGCCCCTAACTCTAAATCTAACCTTAATCTTGATTTGATCGAATTAAATTTTATTTATAAAGCACTGCATGCAAAAAGCAGCATAAAGTGCTTCATATAATAAAAACAATCATTTATACAGATCAAAAATAAAACATAAGCCTTCATACACCAAAGTATATAGCATTGCAAATCTCTTTTTGATCCCAGTCATAAAACCAGTAAAACCAAGTTTTACTGCTCAAAAAGCTACCTTAAAACCACATGGGGAGCCTGTAAATTGTTCCTTTGAAAACCTGCCAGACCTCACAAGTATGTAGAAAGCTCTTAGACTCTAAACAAGAACACTGGAATAAGTACAAACACACACATACACATACCAATGTTTAAAATCGAAAAGGGACTCGGTTGATGCAAACAGGAGTCAGCAGCAATATTACATCAAGAAAACCTGACAGTGGAAAACTGGAAAAAAAAAATGTTCCTTTCCAACCATCAGTGACTTTTGAGCAGATGTGTGTGTTTGTGCATCAGAAATACAGAGTGTATACAGTACATCACAAAGCATGTTCTGCACAAAATACATCTACTTCAACACCCGCAGCAGCAGAAACAAACCTAATATTTGGCTGAAAAAGGTTCTGAATTTGTTTTTGTTTGTTTTTTTTTTTCCAAGCTGGAAGAAATGACTTTTTTTAGTTGGTGCATAAAAATGAGACCCAATTCCTTTGAACGTTCCCCTGGTTGAATTTCAGAAGCAAATACAAATTCATAGAGGTAAATTAAACTAAAGTTATTAAAACCAATTTCAGGTAACAGGCGCATGTATAACCTACTTCAGTCAGGTCCAGGCCTGCTACATGAATGCAGCATACATCATCATACATCACAGGTCACAAGTCCTTTCTGTCTAGTCATCTTCGATTTTAGTCCATCATGCCCAATTAGAAGGCTTAATGAACAAGGCAGTGTGCTTTCATTCTGAATGTTCAGTTCATTTACTGCACTCGCCCTTTTTTTAAGCCATTCTTCCCAATTTCTGTCCACATCAGTTACTGAGTTTGTTCAAATGCACTGAATTAAAAGCAATAAGGTATCCACTTTTTCAGGTTTAAAGCAGGTTAAGAATAGTCAGTGCAAAGACAGGTCAAATCTGATGTGTACTGACTAAAATTATATACATACAAAGTCAATATGTAGGTGTGTCTGTATATGGATAACTGTATCTTACAAGGTTTGGTAAATTGCCTGCCCCTGCCAGCAAGATGCTTCGCTTTGTTTTGTTTTTTTATGATGGATAGACATCTGCTTTCTTGTAATCAGTGATGCCATTCATAAATGATAAAAGAATGTTGCTATTCAAACAAAAGTGAGGTGCTTGTGAGATTCTGCCTATAATCTCTATTGTTCTTGAGCAGCACAAGAACAATAGAGAACATTGGTAGCAGAAAACTAATGCCTGATTAAGAAAAGCACAGAAATAAAATTTATAACTCTGTCTTGCAAAAGACACCGATCAATGACAAGTCAAGCTCTTCCTTTTTAAAGTCAAAGATGTGATGTCATGAGCATCAGTGCCTCTTTAGCAGGTCACAGATGAACTCAGGTGGAAAATTATCAAGAGACAAGCTAAAGACAGCCAGGCAAATACAGGTAATTTGATGAATTATACAATGAATATCATACGAGTCAGATTATAGCAAAAATAATTCAAAACAAAGAAAAAAAGATGGGAATAGAGGAGAATTTGTTTGTCAAGAGGCAAAGTGTCTGGCGTGGCATGTGACAGCAAAATAGGAGGAACATGGATTCAAAATCTGACCTTTCCACAGGATTGAGTGTTGCTAACTTGCCTGGGGAGGCATTTTGGTTACAGATACAGTGAAGGAAAAGCTTTCCATGGTCCCAGCAAATAACTCCAACACATTACATGCTTCCACCGCGTAATGTATTGTTAAAACATTGTGTTAGTTTCATATTTCTGTGGGAGCAGACTAAGCTGAGGCCTGATTGTGGCACTGCCTGATGCTTCTTCACCTTATTTGTCAAATTCAGAAATAGGTTTTGTTTTCAGCTACATGTGAATAAATGGAATTGCCTGAAATAGTCAAAGTACTGCTACCTCAATCTAAAACCGGAATGAAACAGGTGAAATTGAGTGAATACATGTGGTTACTCTTCACCACCAATGCTGACACCATGGCCGATCGGCGTTGCAAATGTGCTGAAAGTAATCATAAAGCTGCTGAACTGTGCGGTCACAGCTGGTGGAGGCTGTGGATGTGTTTATGCCCAAGGGCCAGCCATCCGATAATTCAACTCTGAATAAAGTGGAAGTGGTCAAAGAAGGTTAGGTGAAAGTGGAAATAAATAAATAAATAAATCATATAATATAGCACCTATCACAGGCAAATCACCATCTGACAGAGTAAAAGAATGTAGATTGGGTTTTCATCATATCATAAATTATACATGAAATAGACAATTGAAGACTTCCAAGTAAAACATTATAATAGTTTTCTGTCTGCACTTGGGTGCTCTTTCAGATCTTTTTTATTTTTTTATTTTTTTTTATATATTTTTTTTTCTCTCTTTCAGATCTGAGAGTGTTGGCCTTCACTGTTTACTCATTTGAACCCAGTGTGTTGTGCTTTTCCCCACTTTTTCTTCTTGGCATAGTCATGTTCACCTTGACAACCATTTTTAGATGCATTTTTTTTTACTGTCTTTTCAGTTTGGTAAATTTGTATGCAGCACAGATGCGCCACATGACACTCACCATTAGCAGTTTCCCATCATCCGGTCAAATTTATTTACATTTTTCCAACTTTATGGGGTTGAAAATAATATCTCAAATTGATAATTAATTGCCAGAAACAACTCTTTGAGAGAACATTTACAAATTTAGAAATCAGTGTTTTACAGATGTTTCCAGTCTAATCTATCCAAAGCTGTCTAACTGTAACTTCTTTGCTTCGGTTATCTTGTTGGCAAACTAAATAGATTCGGCACAGTTTAAAAAAGCAGGTACATATTTTTCCATTCTGAATTTTAGCAATATATAGCAAAATAAAAACCTATAGGAAACGATTCATGGCGTAGAGGAGTTTTTCTTATTGCTGAGATGGAACTGGACTTGGTAAAAACCCCTAGTGCCTCGCAGCCCAACACTACTGTATGCTAACCCTTTCATTAAAACCCAGTAGTGGCAAAGTGCATACTGATATTAATGTGTTGGTCTTTTTACCCCCCCCCCCCCTCTCTCTCCCCTTCCCCCCCCCCCCCCCCTTTTAATCCGGGGTTTTTTTTTTTTTTTATTTCCTCAATAGAAAACCCCCTTCCCCTTTACCCAAATTTTTTCTTTGTTTCTTTTTAATTTTTTTCCTTTGATTTTTATATTTTAGTAATTTAATTCTCTCATCCTGATTTTGAAATGAGGTTATCCATCCAGAAAAAAATACTTTGAAATAATACTGAAAACCTGAAAAGTGAGAGGTGAAAAGACGTCTTTTCTATAATGTAGAAAACAGATTTATAGATGCATACATCCAGATTTGATGTCTTTCTTATAATAATAAATGTCCTCCTCAGAATGTTACAGCAACCTAGCATGATCACAAAATGCAGTTGAAAACATTGACAATTAACGACATTGATGACACGAACATATTAGCATGTTGTACAAAACTAGATTTAACACATCTAAACTTGTGGAAAAGCCCTACCTTCCTTCCTTTTGTGATTTATTTTCTGAAAATTTGCCATGCTGCAAACCTCAAAACGTGTGCTTGTGGACTCATGAAATGTCATCACCCACGGCTTAAATCAAGTCCCATTTCAAAGTTTGTTTCTCACAAAGTCCCCAGATTAGAACTTCCTCTGCCCATTTTACTGACCATGCATCAGAAGAGATGATCAGATATAAATCCCAGCATGCACCTTGCACACGTACAGCATTTAACAGCCTCCTCCTCCATATGGTACAGGGCTGATACAGGACAATATCCTCACCCTGAGTCTTCCTCCCGGCTCATCAGTGCCTACCCAGATGCACATTTAACATCACCTTTCATCTATTAAATCGTTGTATTGTTGTGGTGTGGTCCTTGCTAGTGAATTTATATTTGTTTTAGTACAATTAATACACCCCCAAACAATAACTAGCCAACAGTTGTGGAATAATACATAATTTCGTAGATGGTGATGGGCAGCTCATGCTCTGCACTGCTGTTCACCATGGGTTGTGATGTCACAGAGTTTGTGTTGTCCTAAACCAAGAAGGCGGAGTTTGCATTTGTGAACTTGGCAAGTGCAGACTCCAAGTCCGTACCCACAGGTCCATACCAACGAGTTTATGAGTATGGACTACACCAACTGGAAATTGAGAAATAGCCCTTGCTTCAACTCAGCTTCCCCTTCCCCTAGCGGTCACCATTTCCCTCCCTGCAACATACCGTGATTAAGCTAGTCACTAAGTTGCCCCCAGAAGCCTGGCTTCATTCTCAGTCAACGAATCACTCACTCGCTTACCGCGGGGAGCATCGTTACCCCACCTGAGCTGAAATTCTATCAGTTTCAAATAAGTGGTTTTAGCAGTATCATAAGTAGAATGTGGGAGCAGGCGGAGCTCGTGCATGCTAACGGTTTCTGACACTGGGTGACTCAGTGACTCAAATGACTCTGGAATTGAAGCAGTCTATGTCATTTGTAAAATGGATATTTTTTATGCTCTAACCAACGCCCCAAATTCCACAATCAGTTGAACAAGCTCAGATATTTTTTGAAGCCTTGCTTAGGTTAGACAGTGAAAGTGAGCTGACATGTCACACACTAATCATTGATGTAAACGGCCATTGACACCATGAATTATTCAAACTGATCGAGCTTTTAATCCTATTGTCCCCTGGCGCCAGTCAGACTTCTCCCACATAAACCTCATCATGCACTCATAAGCCTGAAGATTATTGACATCACATCTCACGGTGGCACAGACTTGTTTAGAGGTGCTTATTGAACACAACCATATTGGTATATTTAAAGTAAAAGGAAGATTATACGTTTAATTTGCATTATTTTGAAAATCCACAACTGTTTTCAGCCACCCTGGGTGTTGTCTGTAATCATACAGACATCAAATAGTGTGATTTTGTGATTTAGCTATTTGGTTATCTGTCACCATGGACATGTTTGTCTGCTTCATTCCTCTGTGGCCTGAAGAAACATGCTGCTCCAAATATGCTGCTTAAAAAAATGTATTTTAAAAAAGGAGAAGAAGAAGATGTGACTGCAGGCAAGATGTTTCGACAGAATGGGGCTGCTAATAGTACAGTTCACACTGAGCCCCCTTTGCTGACAGCAGGGGAATAGATTATTGCTCATCCCATCAGCAGTATACGGACACACATAATAACACAGCCAGGTCAAACTTATTCATCTCTGGTATATTGTATATTGGGGAATGGACAAAATCTTAAATTATGCCAAACAACTGAAATGGAGAACAATTTTTAAAATGCTTGACAGAAAAATTATAATAAATGAGCAAATGTGACAAAAAGCTGTTTAGTCTGTTTACTCAGCAATTATGTGTGACGCATCAAACTGGCTTTTTCCATCTTCTTTCAGTACAACTTTTATTTAACTGTCAATTATAAATAGTTGTTCATACCTACAATACACTGTTATTTCTATTATACTGTACATGTAGCCTACATGTTGTTAAACATAGTATTTCACAAAATACAATAGGCCTCGAGCTTGTGAGCTTGAGCAACATTTTTTAGAAAGTTGTTTTGTGGGTAGAGCTGTGTAATACATAAAAACTTCATCTTCAAAAGGAATTGTCTTCAAATTATAAAAACATTGACATATAAAAAAAAGATCATTATCAAAATCGTTTTGTCATTTTAATGCTCTGCAACTTACAGGTAAGTTCTATCTAGCCACTGAATCATTCCAATCAGCACAGTGAAATACTCGTAGAGTATACACATATATAGGGATGGTCCGATCCACTGGATCGGTATTGGCTCCAACCCAAGCCAACATGACTGGATCAGGATTTTCATCAGTATAGGGATTTTATCATTTTTCCACAAGATCTTCTTCCAAGTTTGATAAATACTGTCACCACATATTGCACTCAATTAATTTTATTACTGTAAATAGGTTTTAGGAGGAGCCTTACTTTTTGATGTGCATGACCTCACAAGTCAGGTTTGTGCAAATTTATTAGTAAGCGGCAGCAGAGTCGAACACATGAATACTACCAAACATATTCTGCCACGACTGTATGCAGCAAATACATTCAGAAACATCTCATATAAGGATGGAGAGTTATTTTAACGACTACAAAAACAAACAGATGAAGTGGTCACTGTTTGGATGGCTCTCAGTTCACAAACAAACAATCAATGCTGCTGTCCACAGTAATGACAAAAATTAAACAGGTCACATGCATCATTCAGATTTTTAAATGTATTGAATTAATTAAAGCAGCGCTGACAAATTAATGCTATTCTTTAATTTTAGAGACAGAAAACCTCATGGAAAATAAAATAGAACCTGAAAGTGACTATTTTTAGAGCTCCCCCTCAATGTCTCAGGTGAGCCAAGCTCCCCCATAATTTGAACCCATCTGCTCACATTAAATCCTCCACTCTTCAATATCAATTTTGACAGACAGAAACAGTGTGAATATTTCAAATTGGAAAATGCTTTTCAGTACAGAATAGTGTGAATGCTGAGTGCTGAATTCTGTCAGCTGAATGAGCTTGGCAGGACTGAGATGAATGTTGTATTTAAGTGGTTCTACTGCCTTTGTAATATTTATATAAAGAAAAAAAAAACAATCTGGGAAACTCATCAGCATAAAATGTGCAGATGTAGCAGCTGTCCGACACACACAACACACACTTTCTACAAAACTCAGCAGGAGACCATTATTTCCCCTGGAGATGAAGGAAATGACTGCATTTCACATGACTGGGTGGTCATCAGCACCAGCTGTTCTTATGAGACAGAAGAGCAGGTGAAAGCAGGTGGAAGCTATGATCCCTTGTTGGTCACAGACAACAAACACTGATAAGAGGAAGACTGAAGGTTGAAGATGGGTTTCTGAACTTTGACAGGGTTCAACACGAGGCTGCGTGTGTTATCTGTATTTGTATCTGAAAAGGTGTGTAGCTGATATCTCTGTGAGGACCAATGATGCACAGTTTTTAGACAGCAGACAGATGGAAGATGTTCCTCTGATAATTGGCCAAATGTGTATAACAACACGCTTCATGTGTGTATACTGTACAGTCATATGGGTGTGTTTGTGCTTACTTTTGTTCCCATGTCAAATTTAAAAGAAAGAAATCCAACAAAGACCAATTACTAGCATGCAGTATAGCTCAAACACAGATGTCCACACACACTCTACAACATACACACAGCACAATCTCTTTCCAGAAATAAAATAATCATGAATGTACTTAGTGTATCACACAAGTGGGGGAGTGGGTGGCAGCATCGTGGGCTTTGGCGCGGAAGACCCGGGTTCGAGTCCCCGACACGACTCCTGGGTTAAACACTGTGGATCCCTGAGCAAGGTCCTTAACCCTCCAAATGCTCCCCAGGCACTTTAAGTAGCAGCCCTCTGCTCTCTGATACTCGTACAGAGATGGGTGAAATGCAGAGCCCTAATTTCCCCTCGGGGATCTTACAAGTATAACAAAAAAAAAATAAATAAATAAATACTTCAGCACACTACAGCTTATACAGTACTCTCCCCACTGTCTGTTTTCCCTGATTTTCAAGCATATTTTTTGACACATGATGGAGAGACAAATGGGCTAAATGCTTCCATCAAATTTTACTGTTTAATAACATTATTAATGAAATAAATAAACAGCAATGACAGTTAACTATTCAGATATCACAGAATTTAAGTTACATTAACTTAAAAAAATACATTTATTTTAATTAAAACTGGCTTTTTTCATTTCCTTGGAGGGAAAAAGAACAAAATCAGTTCAAATATATGAAAACTTCGACCAACTGAGTCTTACCCAGTCTTACTGAGATTTTGTTGATGAGATTGCTCATCTGCAAACATTTTTAGCATCAAAGAAAAATAACTAAAAGAATCCAAAAGTAAATAAATACATTTTTGTGTGATCAAAGGACACACTCTTTCACCTAGACAGGCCATACACACAGTTTCAGGTTTTTCTTTCAGTCCGCAGTATGTGAATGATGAGACAGCTTTCATCACCACTAACAGTAAAACAAGTTTGTCACAGCCTGCCTCATGCATCTTACCTGACAGCTCAAGGTGACTGTTTTTATTCAAGGAAAGGTGTGACAGATTGTTATGGAAATGCCTCCAGCTATAAGTTTGGAGTTTGTTAATTTTAATGTTTGTGTGTGCAAGTAGAATAATAAATCAAGAAAAAACTTAAAATTTGTTAAACTTGACAATATGGAAATGACAGCAAAACAGCTTTACCCATCACTATTTTCTTTCTTTCAAAGGACAAAAGACAAAACATGATGGCATTCAACTAGTCAGGAGGATTAAAGTACACTACACTGACAGACTAGCATCCCACTGTGGCCTTTGGTAAAACTTGAACCTCTGTGTACACAGTAAAGTTCACGTGCTGCAGGGTGTAAGTGGAGGGCAGGAATGTGAACTGAATTAAGCTTCACACGGGAGAGAAACCACTAATTTAACCACACACTTTACCTTCCCTTGTTAGAGCTGAATATATTCACCACTTAGTGTGCAAGAGTCTTCGAGGAATATCCACTTCTATTCAAGCTGACTTACTGAGCCCCAGTGGTGGTATGCGTGGATGGTAGAGAAGCAGAAAAAATGTGATCATTATGTTGGAACAATGTCAGTGTGATAATTCAAACCCTGCAGTAGTAAAAATAAGGTACAGATACAAAACCTTTTCTCAGCTTGAATCCATTTTTTTTGACTTGTTCATCAGCTTGTCAGAACAAAGTGAAGAGAACAAAAACGAAAACATGACTTAGAGCCTTTCAGTAGTTTGTAGGGCTGCTGAGTACCTTCTTTTCTTCCTTTGTCTTTTTTTCCTTTGTCTTTAGCTGTTTAGCTAAAGACATCAGCTCAGATGATTCATGGAGAAACATGCACAATACACAGTAACCAGCATACATGGGAAACAGAGATGGAGCTAGACGGATGTCCAGGATGGCCCTAGCCACCCCCGAAATCTGATGTGACACCAGGTGCCACCTTAGTTGACTGGCAGATCACTGGAGGAGGACAGAAGTGTCTATGAAGACATACAAAGATTCCCAGTGACACTGCCAGTTTGAAGTATATCTTAAAGTGGTTTCCTAAGTCATCCTTTAAAAATATTTACAGTACATCCAGCTTAATATTTCTAAAGGATATTTTATCGCTGTGCAACTACTATTATTACTATATTATTACTATACTATCAGGACCACACATCAACTCAGATAATCAAAATTTTCACATTATGACAATAAACTACAGTATAAAGATGCTCAAAGAGTACCACAGTATCCAAGTTACTTTGCACTGTCACAGTAAGTGCTACATTATTCAGTTTAATTTCATTCGAAGGCTAGCAAGACTGCGGCCTCATTTTCAAGTAAGCAACAGCATGAAAATGTGGAGAATGTAGCATGAAACTATAGTATGATTCTTTAAAAGAAAAGATATGGAAATGAGGAGAACAAGGGACATTTCCGATTTACCTGAAGAGGAAGAACAGAGATCAGGCTGAGATAGAAACCAGCCCCAATACCATCAGCTTGACAATGTGGAGCTATTACGCAAATCCACATGTTCAGACATGAGAATCCAATCTACCGCCACCACCACCAGAACTGCAAGAGGCAGAAGCCACTGATCCCCGGACTACCACATCAAGTTCCACATACTGCACCCCAAGCATACAGACTTACCTTTACACCTTCCAGAACCTGTTGCAAATATTTCCACTTAGATTATTAATGTAAAGTTGTTTTATTTTTCATGTGTCTCTAATGTGACCACAGTTATCACATACTCTATAAGCGTGTACATTAGAGAGAGAAAAACAATCATTTCCTTTCTTAGAACATGACCTCCCTGATAAAGTCTTGCCCACTCTCTGGTTCATATACGTATAAAAGTTTAGCTTTCACACTGATGGAAACATAGAGGCATTACTGAAAAATCCTAGGTTCAAATATGGGCACTTTTTTGTGTCCCCCCTTTAAAAAATGTGCCAAAGGACTGATGAATTAAAAAAAAAAAAAAAAAAAAAAGTTAAATTACAATAAAAATGGACTGAAGAACCATAAAGACACAATAAATGACTGTAAAGAAAGATGCATTTATTCTATATGGATATGATTTGGCTAGAATGACAAAGAAATACAACATATTGGCATTATTGCAATCAAGAGACAAAATGGCTATAAAGATCCGCTCACTGACTACAAAGAAGAAAAAAAACAATCCTGAAGAAATGCATAATTACTACAAAAATTGGAAGTAACCGTGCCAACTCTGGAGGAAGGTCTTAGGCATATCAGAGCAGGTTTGAAACAAGACATGACTGACACCTCACACTCATAGGCCTTGGTCAGCAACTTCTGCTCTCAAATGTAACAAACATTGCAAAGTTCATGACAGATCAACCAGCAGAAAAAATGACAACTCTCCATGCTACATTAGTATTCAATGAATCATGTGGTCTTAAAACCCTTTAGAGAGCTGAACTCTAATATCCAAGAATATCAGACTGAAATATCACAAACAATCCTGCAGCACTTAAAGAGCCACAGGAGCCACCAATAAGCTGAGCTAAAATGACTAATCAAGGCCAGGGGATGTTGGTCATCCATGTAACCAGCAACACAAAGGGCATAAGGACTAAAAGCCAAACGGGAAAACAATGCAGCACTCCTCTCATCAAGCCTATATGGTGGGGTGGTCAGACAGAAATTATTCCAGCCCACTTGGAGTTCGTTAAAAGTTTGCAAAAATATTCCAAATGAGAAGTAAAATTTGATCCAGTGAGGGAAACTATGGGCTGTTGTCATTACAATAGTCAGCAGTGTGTTTGGAGGAGACCAAATATACAGTTTTTGAATTGGAAAAAAAAATCCTCAGTAGCAGAAATGCATGATGCAATTTCTTTACATACTGTCCCCATGAGCAATTTTGCTTTTATAAGTTAACTTTTTATTTGTAATATTTTTGTTCAACCGTAGGTTGGAAAAAAAAATTGCAAACTGCATTAAAATTGTAAATACTAATGAGATAATGTAATGGATCTCATCATTAGGGCGGGCATAAAAATTTGTTTAAACTCATCATGAATAACCGGGTGCTTTTTCCCCCTGACCCCCAGGAAGTTACAGGTATGTAAAGTACCTGATAGGTTTAATAATCATTAAACCATTTTTCTCTTATTTGATGGCTTTCATCCTGGCGTTAGTGGTGAGGACCAGTAAGGCCATCTAACTGTAATTACAGGTAGAAAAAAATCTTTGAGGGTGCACCTTGTAAAATTGGCATCACAAAATTACCCGTAATCACAGGAAGATTACAGCCGTGAGCTTTACAGCTTTTTGCACAGCACAGGATTGTCTGCAATGTCCCCCACACAGCAGTGTGTCAGTCACACACACACACATACACGCACACACACACAAAACTTAAGTAAAAGCTCTCTGAAGAAGCATAATGCGCTTTATGTCTGCCATCATGATGAAGCATTACTGCTGGGCAAGTTTATGTCAAAAATGTGTCTCAATCTGCCTTTTTATGTATAATGGTGTAAAGAGACAGTTTGAGGCAAATATAGAAACGTCTGTCATCTTCACAGGCATCGCAATGCAGGCTTAACCAGGCATGAGTGACACTCGTAAAATATGCACATGTGCCATCAATTTTTTTTCCCCAAATATCAAATAAGCACAGATCCTTCTACATGCACACAAACCCATAAAAAAAGAGGAATCATAGATAGCACACTGTATATTGACAGTGGTGAATTTGCCATCTGGAAAAGTTTGGAGGAAATATGTTTAATGATGTGCTTTAATGTTACACTATACAGCTCTCATAATATGAGTCATATATCATTTAATAGAAAAAATGAAGAAGGATGGGATTCAACACTTTTGTTTTTTGTAGGTTTTGGCCCATTTTTGTAAAAGAAAAAAAAAGAAAGAAAAAAAACCACTGAAAATAAGCTGAAACTTTATTTTTAAAAAACAAAAAAAAAACACTGTCATTATGATATTAATATTTCATTCTTTTAATATCATTGTCATCTTTATTAATGGCTTAATCAGTTCATCCCTAATTTAGCTTAAATTTACAAAATCATTTAAAAGAGTTGAGACACTTTCCCATTGGATTTAATGCACAGCCTAAGTGTGTCCAAACTTTTGACTGGTACAGTTAATCTCTTTTATTATATCAGTGGTGCCTTTAAAAAATGTCTTTAAAGATTTTATAGTTTAAACTGGATGGAGAAAAGTGTTCACACAAATGGCATCTCAATATTAAAGTTTTTTACAGTGTACACCAAAATATTTGAAGCCGGGATCCTGCTTGTGCTTTATAAAACAGAAAGAAAATACAACTGAAAGTCTGACCTGTCTTGAAACCCACATGGAATAATGTATAAATAATGGAAGAAATGAAAGGATGAATGGCTGATGAAACAAACTGTAATCAACACTTTTACATCTACGATGCAGGAATGGAAAAAAGCTGATCCAGCTGTGCTATAAATTCTCCCTACCACATTTTTCTAAAGGGAAAGTGAAAGTTCAGTGGCTTAATATGACACTTGTGATCACCTAGAGGCCTTATATACTGTAAATGCAAACACACATACAAACACACAGAGGCAGCACAATCCTCACCACTTTAGTGCCCACCCATGGGAGGCTTAAATCACACACACTAATGAGTCACTGTTTGACCTTGGCTAAAGCCACACTGCTGACAGTGGAAATCTCCTAGTTCCCTGATGGCAAAACAGTTTCTGAACCAGTGGATCACAGCACTATCTGACTCTTCATATGGTGAGAAATGCGGTTGGTTTGGTCTGCTGCTCCGTTACACACTTACACACATGCTCAAGCAACCATTTGGCTGGTTGCACATTGGTAACACATTTCCATTTGCTTATCCTGCAGATGGAGTCTCGTTGTATTTCAGGATGTTCCGATGAAAAGTTATTCTTTTTATTAAAAATATTTGGCCTATTTATACATTAGCAGGGAAACTGGTGACACAGTATGATTTATTTGAAGCAACTGACAGAGGCTGAAATAATAACTATTGGCTTGAGCACAAAGTGCTTGGTGTAATATTACTATATCAGATCCCGCACTGACCGAGTCTAAAGTTTAACTAACACAAATTTAGCAATTTGTCGACAAGTTACAGTATACGGGTCAGTGGTTGTGTTAAACATGTTAGAAATCAAAACAAATCCAATGATGTTGTGGGATTATGTTTATAAAGGGACCAAAAGCAACCCTACCCCGAAACGGTTCATCGTTTTAAATTGTCCCCTTCTGTGAAGCGTTAACCTTAGACTAGCAAATACCCAGCTAACGGTTTCAACTTTGCCATTGAAATGCATTTTATCTGGATGCCAAAATTAGCTGAACTTGGGTTGTTGACTGAAACTGTAGGAGAACAATAAAACAAGAATATGGGATTCATTTTATAAAGTGAAGTTAAAATGTGGCACCACTGCAGACCTGGCAACACACCAACAGAACCAGCAGCATTATGAAGGTTGAAGGGAAATACACTTCTCAAAGAACCAAAGTGTCAGGTTTATTTACATAGCCTGGTACGCGAGCCTGACTATCGCCATGTATGAGATTCACGACAAGTCAGTCTGGGTTCCCTCCATTGAGAAGTGATTTCCACTCTGCTAAAAAATTGACTGGACCAATCACAGCACTGGACTTAATGACTTAATGACGTAAAAGACTTAATGACACGTCTTTTACGGCGACTCAGTTCTCTAACCATAAACTGTCAGAATGGCGGCCGCAGAGGACTGACTGTATAACGATGCCCTTTCTGATTTCTTAAATGAGCTGCACGTCTTTTTCCTCTTACAAAAAGATGTTTGTGTCACTTCCAGGTTTCTCTGATTGGTTCTCTCCAATTCAATTTGTTCTTGTTTGTCCCGCCTCTCGTCCCGCATTGGAAACCAGCTTCTAAAGTAGGGAACCTAGACTGACTTGCCGTGTATCTCATACATGGCGTTGGTCAGGCTGGTGTACCAGGCTAATATTTAGTCAGAAATGCATTCATTTTATGCAAAGCTGAGAGCTCAGATTTACCTTTAAAAGTGGAAATGAAACAGTCAACCAACTTAACTTTATCTACTACTGAGTGGTCTTATCAATAATTATATACCAAATGTGAAAAATATGAGCATATAAAAGAAAAACAGCAAAGTTTGATGTTTTTAGGACAAGAGCGCCGCCATGTTGCAGTTCTCTAAGCTCTGACGTCACCAGGTTGGTTAGTGCTGCAGTCGTGAATGAGAGTCCTCGAGTCCACACCACAGTTAGAAAGATGTGAATGATGGAGACCGGTGAGCCAAAGGAAAGAAAAAACAAAAGGGAGACCACTACTGTATTCCTCCTGGGTCTAAAAAAAGGTTTTCCAAAGTTTAGGCTGAAGACAGGACAGTTCACAACCTTCAGATGAACCAGAAACCGGTCCTGCTGCTGCTGCTGGCTCTGAGGGAACCACCCTGACTCCAGACCATAAAGTGCGAATTTTCTCGAAAAAAATTAGGAAAATCATCAGAAGGCTTGGAGTCTGGAAAGCTAGAGGTCTGCAGACAAAAGCCTGAAGCTGCTCTGTGTATGTCTAATATCACCACCTGAGCTCCACTAACCTGCGGGTTCGCGGCATCAGTCCGTACCAACATCAGTACGTAGCTCTCCGACTTTATTCCTCTTTGAGCTGCTTATTGAACGTGTCAAATGGCAACACTCATAAATCCTCCCCACAGCCTGATAATGAACAGAACACCTCTGCAGCAGGTACCAGTACAGTAATCCATACGTGTAATCCAAATTGTTAAACAAAATTCTCCATGCATGACATGGTCCACGTCAACCTCCTGACAGCAGACAGCCTCCAGCAATCACTGAACAGCAGCCACACCTACAGGTGCTGCCAACCCACCCCTCCCCGACACCAGCATCGGCTTAAAGGCAGTGTAGGGGATCCTGGAAAAACGGTTCAAGCAAGCTACATTTGAAAAAAATACTCCTGGAAAACATCATCCACCCTGTCTTTACCGTCCTCCCTCCTCAGCCACACGGTGTAATGGTCTGCAAAGCATCGACGACAGGGATCTGGATGCTGGACTGGCCTTCCAGCTTAGCTTTCCATTATATTAATCCTCTAAAATGTGTTGCAGCTTGTTAATTATAGTGCAGCGTAGCTGGTGATTCCTGTTGTTTTAATGCGGAGTCAGAGCGCAAACCAACCTGGTGACATCAGAGCTTAGAGTACTGCAACATGGCGGCGCTCTTGTGCTAAAAACAGAAAACTTTGCTATGTTTTTCTTTTATATGCTTATATTTTTCGCATTTGGTATATAATTATTGATAAGAGCAGGACTCAGTCTGGTAAATAAAGTTCAGGTGGTTGATCGTTTCATTTCCGCTTTAAGGTTGCTTCATTATCAACCAAGTACTTTGCAATATTTCACAATACTAGAGCTGAGAATACTGGCAAATGCTGTCTGAGTCATGTTGGTTTAAGCTAAATGGGACACAATTTTGTTTTTCAACAGAACAATGACCTAAAGTAAACCTTTAAGGGCATGTAAGAGCTTTGACCAAGAACAAAAGTGAAGGCATGCTACGTCAGATGACCTGACCTCCCCTTACCCAGTTCAGGCAGTGTGGGAATCCAGAGTGATAAACTTTTAACATTTTAAGCACTGTACACTGTTTTTATTCTGATTTGTGTAATTCAAATACCTGACTAAAATTCTCCTGAACTTTGTAGTATAGTTTATTTCCAGAAATCCTGGTCCTCGTAGATAGATTTTTCAACACAAATTGCTTGACTGATGCAAACTTACAAAATACAATATTAAAATCTATTCTGCAGTCTGGTAATATGGAAATGTCATCTTTTGTGATATATAGTTTTTTGATGCTTTATTAAAAATATTGGTACTGAAAGCAAATAAAAACATAAAACAAGCACCATGTTTCATATTCTGAGTTCACAGAATGCTACTTGTAGCCTACAACCTCCCACCCAGTGCTAGGTTGCAGCTGGACATGAACACTGATGCCTGCACTCCCCCTATGGTAATTTTCTCATTCAAAATATTAGCAAACCTCATTTGAAAGGTTGTTCTTGGACCTCAAGACCCACAAGGAAGGTTGTGGGTGTGTGGATTTATGAGTTTAGTGGAACCCTTGTGTAATATTTTCACCCCAGTCAGGCATCTATGTTTTATCATCGAGGCCAGAAGTCAGTGGTGCAGTCTGCTGGAGCAAACAAGCAACATGAGGATCAATTATGTGACCTTCCATTCCTCTGTCAGTCTGATTGTCCATTAAGTCACTGATGTTTGTGGCTCCTATAGGAGCTTAACACACAGCTCATCACCATCATTCATTAGAGTGTATGGTACAATATTTATAGAGGTGTAATTATTCTGACTCTTTCACAATCACTCGGTCAATCTGAGACCACACTGCTGTCCTTAAGAGCTTTATTGATTTGCATGCACACACAGTCAGTGTAAAGATCACTTTCCCATTTTCTTTGGCTGCTTTTAATACACAAGAATGAATTATTAAAGCTAAAGGGCGAAACACACACGGTATATGTGAGTGAAATAAAATAAATATCATGTCAGTCATACTTATATAATATAGTTTGTTCACATCTTCAGTCGAATTCAGATTTATGTTGACCTCTGCGATGAGCATTAAAATAATTAAATTTCAGATAGAGAGAATTAATAGTTTCAGTCATTTTATGTGCAAAAGAAATAATGTTGTTTGTGTAATGATTGGTTAATAAAGCTATTTTTCTAATTGCTTAACTATAGCCTCAGTTGATATTTCTACTGTCCCTGAACCTCTTATTCCCAGAATAATTTGAAAATCTACGAAGTCAATTTACTCAAAGAAAACCAAATTAAGCGTATAGAAATATACAGATTAAAGGTGAAGGATACTAAAACACAATTTCAGTGTCTGTTAAAACACAAGAATCACTAATATTTCACTTAAATTATTTTTTCTCTTCAGCTAATTGTTGTGATTTAGTTAACCAGATGAAGGCATTTCCTCTCTTTATGAACGTGAGTTAATAACAGTATGATGGACTTTCTCTGACATTTGCATTCATGGACATTACTATAAAGTATCTCTGCTGGCACATTAAGATTGGTGGGTATAGGGGACGGAAAGAGCTGACACGATGCACCCACCCACACACAATCCTGCAGCATATGCAATGCAGGTAAACCCAACAGATAGTGTATTAGATAATAACAAAGGTCCATGCTGACAGACATTTTTTTTCTGCCTCTCTCATGAATATAAAGACATACAAACACATAATAGATATAAGATGAACTACATTAGAGGACAGGTTTTCACAGGTCCTCACAAACAGACATGCAGTCATTTATTTTTACTTCTTTTTCTCAGCTCTCATATTACCATGATGCAACAGAGCCCTCACTGGTTGTTAATAACTTCCAGGACAATATGATGCCATTACCTCCACTGGAATAGCATTGAGCTGAATAACGATAGATAGATAGATAGATAGATAGATAGATAGATAGATAGATAGATAGATAGATAGATAGATAGATAGATAGATAGATAGATAGATAGATAGATAGATAGATAGATAGATAGATAGATAGACAGATAGACAGATAGACAGAAGAGACAGACAGACAGACAGATAGATAGATAGATAGATATGTAATGATCTCAAGCCCAAAGGTCTCAGCAAAAGGATACACACATCTTACCAAATATACTTTGGAACACACACTGATTGATAAAGGCCACATTTGGATGTAAAACAGACATCCCAAGGAGGAATTTTGCTCAGAGAAGGACCTTCTCTGAGTAATCACTAATTTACGGTCCTGAGAGCAACTCAGGAGAGGACCTGCATTTTGGTAAAACAAACAAAGGCCAATGTTGAACTTTGAACCCAGCCTCCAAGCTTGGAGATACTCCTTCACAGTATTTACGACCTGCTATAAATTGGTTCCGTAAAGCCAATTTTGTAATGTGTTCTGAACATCCAAGAACTGTTTTATATTGTTAGGAAAGTAAGCTCATGTTAATCTCATGATGAAGACTTTTCTTTTGATATGCAACATGACATACTTTGGTGATTAGAAACTACATGTTTCTTCCCTAAATTCACATCACATGCATTCCAGGATTTGCTGCATAAAGGTGAAGAAAGAGACACTTTACCCAACTGCTGAAATCCACTTTTATGTTAGAAATGGACTTCCTCGTATCAAATGATGTCTAACACATGTATTTTCTTTACAGGAATCTTAAGGCATCAAGATTAATCCTGTTTTATCTGTTTAGCTGATTTGTTTATTCAATGTCTTTCTTTATTCATATAATTCAGATCTTTGCTTTATTTTATTTTATTGTGTTCATTTTATTTCATCATGTCTGAATAATTGATCCATTTTACACATGCCTCACTTAGAATTCACAGATGCTTATAACCATTAAGCTCAACTGATAATCAAATGATCATTTGAGATGTGTCTGACTATACAGTAGGATGAAGCCTGACTCTATCAGCTTCCTATTGGCTGACAAGCTGCAAGCCACATTCCACTGCCAGGCAGAGCGCGAAGCTCTGAGCGGAGAGAATCAGAATTGGGGAGATCGGAAAGAGAACTGATCTGGGAGAACTGGAAGGAGCAGGGGCAGAACTGAAGAAACTTGGAACAATGGGGAAAGAATGAGACGACACCTGCTCTGAACTCAGCAGAGTTCAGAACCACGGATCACTCAGGAAGGAGTGATGGAGAGAAGAAGACTTTAACCCAAATCATCTTTACTATCAACCATCCCGTGACATCAGTCCTGAAGCTGCACGTCTCTGGGGAGACGGATGAGAGAGAGAGGACGAACCACAACCACCACTGAGCTGACAGCCCGCAGAGAGCCGGACGAACTTCCAGGAGATCGGGAAGATTTTTGGGGGCCATCCACCCGACAATCTTCCAAAGGATTTGAGGAACAGTCCAGCAGAACCAGGGCGTGAGTGAAGCACCTCAGTCAGACGGAACCTCTGAGGAGAATCCTGATCATTTGCTATGAAATATGATCTGATGTCACAAGAAGTTGGTGATAGTGAATTAATCCAGGCCTACGGTTTACCAGACCCAGATTAACTTTGTTTAGTTGGATTAAGAAATCCTTCCTTCTTTTTCTTTGAACATTTATTAATTAACTGAGGTTAAATTAATTTATGTTTCATCTTCATACCATCTCACATTTCTTTCACAAGATAACTTTTGGTTGATCATCATGCTCACATATTTCTTGTATATATCTTGTACATACATTATCTCATGTAGTTTGTAGACTAGTTAATAAATACTCCGTATTATCTTAACTAGTCGTTGTTTGTGGTTTTTCTGATGTATCATGAAAGGTCACTTCAAGCGAGAACTCATGAAAGCGTCCTGAGACTGATCACTTAATCAAATCAATCTAAGAGTTGATTTAAGACTTTAATGGTTTTCCTTGCTTCCATTACATATCAAATAAGTAAGGTGGTGCTCCGAGGCTGTATTAGTATTGATATTAATAGAAATATTAATATTAATATTAATATCATACATAGTGACGCTATATATATTGTGGTTGCCCAAGCTAAATCACAACAGATAGATAGATAGATAGATAGATAGATAGATAGATAGATAGATAGATAGATAGATAGATAGATAGATAGATAGATAGATAGATAGATAGATAGATAGATAGATAGATAGATAGATAGATAGATAGATAGATAGATAGATAGATAGATAGATCATTGCTGCTGACATCAATTAAAAAAGTTACACCAATGATGTAAAATTTGAACACCCACAATACATCAATGCCAGACATACACATAAAAGGTTCACATAATTACTGTAATAATTTACAATAGGCCACCAAATCCAACAATAACCTTAGCAACACTTAAAAGTTATCAGATTTATTTGAGCAGCTACTGGTGCATCATAAGACCCAATATAGATAGAGAAACATTTTTTTCACTCGTTACACCAACATTTCCACTTATATGTACAATAATAAATGATCTTATCTTTTATTGAGTATATTTCTGTGGGGGTTTTTTGGAGGGGGATGGGTGGGTTGTTTCTGCAGTGTAGTTAGAAGTTTTGCCATTGTCCTTTCTCCCATTACCTCACCAGGATCCACAGGGCATCCCAGTAAAGAGCTGTGCTATACTGGCTTGCAGCAGAAGCAAGCTGAAAATGTCAGATGGAGGAACATTTATCACTGATCGATGCATTCAAATTTGCTTCTATCAAGTCTGACATAGCCTGAATTTGCAATGTATCTAGAAATCATGTTTTAGTGATAACTCATTCACAAAATCACCCATACACTTCAAGACTTGTGCGCCCTCCACAGCTGTCAATTTGATCAATGAAACTAGGTATAGTAACCACTCGCTTTTGAGCCCACTTTTTTCTTCTGCTGATCTCAAGAAAATAAATTTTATAATCTAGAGATTATGAGATAAATTATCCTGTTATCAAGAGAAAGTGGTCCTCATTAATCTTGAGGCAATGAGGAAATTAACTTGTAATTTTGAGATTTAAAAAAAGAAGAATAATTGAGCAGGGACGGTCTCAACTTCTGTAAAAGATGTGAAGAGAGATCAAAGAAGATGACGATACAACAGATGAATTCTTTTGAACAAATTGGACAAACTCACATCTAACAATTTAACATCTGGGTTGGAGATCAATTCTTTTACAGTAATGTCTTAGATTTGACCATCTTTTGTCAACAGAAATGCAGTAACCTCTTGGATCTTGCCACATTGTCTGCAGTCTCTGTTTGTAGATGAGAAGAATAGAAAGTGTCTGGAATATGTTGCTGAAGCCATGTCTAAGTATATATACCGTATACATATATATATATATATATAAAGTGAGGGAAAAAAGTATTGAACACATCAACATTTTTCTCAGAAAATATATTTCTAGTTGAGCTACTGACATGAAATTTTCACCAGGTGTCGTCAACAACCAAAGTAATGCGCACATACAAAGAAATTGCTATGTCCATAAATTATGTTATGTGTAATATAGTGAAATGACATGGGGAATAAGTATTACCCGGCCTTTGTTGGTGATTCCAGCCTCAAGACGCCTCCTGTATGGAGAAACCAGTGGAATACTTTGCTCAGGTGTGATTTTGGCCCATTCTTCCACATGGACTGCCTACAAATCTTCAAGGTTCCGGGGGTCTCTTCTGTGAACTCGGATCTTCAGTTATTTAAAAAAATGTTCAATTGGCTGGGCCATTCTAGCAGCTTTATTTTCTTTTTCTTAAACCAGTTGAGTGTTTCTTTGGCTATGTTCTTGGGATGGTTGTCTTGCTGAAAAATCCAGCCTCTTTTCATCTTCAGCAGCTGGCAGATGGCAGCAGATTCTGGTCCAGAATGTCTCTCTACTTTTCTCCATTCATTCTTCTTTCAATGATATGAAGTCTGCCAGTACCACATTCTGAAAAACAGCCCCCACCATGATGTTCCCACCTCCAAACTTTACTGTTGCTATGGTGTTTTTGGGTTTAAGTACAGTGCCATTTCTCCTCCAAACATGTTGTGTTATCTGACATCCGAAGAGTTCAGTTTTGGTCTCATCTGACCAGACTACAGTGTGTTTTCCAGGATGTCATGGGTTTGTCCAGACGTTGTGTTGCAAACTTCAAAAAAAAACATCAAAATGCTTTTTCTTCAGAAATGGAGTCTTGCGTGGTGTGTGTGCATGAAGATTGAGTGCATTACTTCTTGTTTTCTCTGAAACAACTGTTCCTGCTGATTCCAGGTCTTTCTGAAGCTCTCCATGAGTGGTCCTGGGCAGTTGGAGAACCTTTCTTATTATTGTTCTGACTCCTCTGTCTGAAATCTTGCAAGGAGCACCTGCCGTGGCCAGTTTATGACGATGCTGTGTCCTTCCCACTTCCGGATGATGGCTCCAATGGTGCTCACTGGAACTTTCAGAAGTTTAGAGATGCACCTGGAACCAATGCTTTTACCCATCATGGAATGCTTCTTGTCTGACACCTTGGTGATGAGAAACCTTTTTAAAGGCATCAACTAAACCAGCTGATATTAGTTTGCACTGATAGAGGACAGAATTACTTTCTAAATACTAACAAACTCCAGCTGTTTTCTTTGCTTATAAGCAAGCACCTCCATTTCTTCATGTCTTCTTTTTCCCTTCTTTTTTTCTGAATACATCATGTATTGGCTACTGTCAGAATGGAGTGGTCATTTCCCCCAGTATAACAAAAAAGTGCTTCTGAACAGGGTTTCCAACTCTGGCTCTAAAGGTTGAATTTAGAACATCTTTATAATAAGCTTTATTGTTTGAAAAATAATACCTCCGCGAGTCTTTTGAAAGGGTGAAGAATGAAAGTACAGCATTTCCTTAAAAAATTATTTTATATAGAATAAATTTTAACAGGTTTGACAAAGGCATTATGTTTACATCTACAAGCCAATACAAGCCGCCATTGCGGGTTGCATGATCTCTGTGTGGCAACAATATGTTCGGCACAGTTAGGCTGGTACTGGGAAAACTGGTGGAGTTGGCAAGTCCAGCAGCTGCTCAAGAGCCCCAGAGATATTGTTATCCATATCTAAAGAAGAGTGACCTGAGAAGAGCAAAAAATAGAGTAAATTTAAGTGAAGCCTACACTGAATGGATCCACAACATTTTCCACGACATTAAAATGCAGAAATGGCAACTTTTCTGCTGGATTGGTTACTTAACTCGCTTGCTAATGTGGCTAACTTTAGCTGTCAGTTAAACTCCACTGCAGTACTTGTTAGACATGGTGCAGGCTGCTGGTCACTTGATGTATCGGCAGCGAGCGGGTGCAACTACAACCTAAACACATGTATGTGATGATGTCGCTGCCGTGTCCATATTCCATATCCAACCTTTAACCTTTTTCAATTTTTTTTTACCCCTATTTAAAAATCATGTTAGCTTAATGTTGTTTGCTCCCTGCTGTTTCTTTGTGCTCACTGTCCTCCACTTTGATTGTACTTCTCAAATTGTTGTTGCTGAAATATGCCTGTAAAGCTGTTCTCTATAATGTTGTTTACTTTAGGGGGGCGGATTTTTGACACGGACAATGGATAAGCCCAAGCCAGACACTGAACTGAGGGGAGGTTGGAGAGAAATCTAATTTCTGGGGACACGGGACATTGCTTGTCACTATCTGTCAGTGTTTTATATGTTTGGCCTTGGAGAAAGCAGCAGCTGAATGTGTGTCCTCCAGGCAGCACCGGTGGAGCTTTTATTTTAACTTCATACCAGTCTGATGGTGATACAGAGAGATAAAAAAGAAGGATAGAACAGAGAGAGGGAACCAGCTGTAAAAGGGAGTGGAAGACAAAGACGCATTATCATGTGACAGGAGTTTATAACTGTTTGTGGAAGGGGCTGAGCAGTAGTCTTTTTGTCTGGCAGCACTATTTTGACTGATTAATAGCAGCATTTACTGACAGAAGTAGAAACTGTATTTGAAAATAATTTAAACAAGCACAGCTCCAAAGCAAATTGATGAAACTCTGTTTAACAAGAAGCCATTAGCCATAATTAAATGCTAGTTTGCATTGATGGCCTTGCAAGCTTATGTAATGACCATAAAATGATATTAACACACACACACTGAAGAGATGAAAGAATTGCATCCTGAGTCCAGAGAGGAGAACTAAAACTGTAGAAAACAATGGGGGCTCATTAAGATAATAACCTACAGCCACTCTTAGAAACTGCATTTCAATCAGCTAATAATTACAACATAAATATGCTGTACAGCATCCTTTTGTGGACACTTTATAGAAATCATTAACAGTTGTCCTCAAAATTATTCATACCCTCCAATTAAAGACAAGGCTAAATTCACAATGCAAATATCAAGAAACAAAAGAAACTAATAAAAAAATAGAATTGACAAAATTATAATTTAGTGAAATAAAATACTGGTTTTGAGTCATGGTTGGAAACAATAATTGGAATTTTAAAAAAAAATCAAACAAACAATCAAAACTGTCCCAGACACATTAAAGCATCTTTCCCATTAACAGTGGACCAACATACCTGTCAACACGTATAGAAGTCTTTTTGAACATTATAGAAAACACCTGATTGCAGTGATCGTCTAAAAATTTTAGCTTTGGAGCCCCATCATGCTTGTTTACTTGTTTTATTTTTCATGTGCTTGTTTTTAATATTTCTTTCAAACCATAATTCACAATCAGTGTCATGATTTTCTTAGAATTTTTATTTATTATGACTTTAATCAATTTCATTTAATTTCACTGACAGCTACAGCTTTTTCCTTCTTTAATTTGAGGGTATGAATAATTTTGAGGATGACTGTAGCTATAGCTAATGCAAGCAAATGTGAACTTTTTTTTTTTTTTTAAATGGGATAGTAAGGTATTACAGAGAATGTTATTAGATACAATTCATGTAAAAAAATCCTCAAAGCAAATCATTTGCTTTTATGCTTTATTTTATTCACTTGGGTATATTTTCTTTTACCTTATCACAATAGAACATGCTTATGTTCTGCATCACGTTTGCAGCAGGTTGGTTTGACTTGAGGAAACCCAGAGCAAATGAGCAAAATAAGAGAAAAAAAAAAGCAATACCTGATGAAAATACAGTATTGTGTGTCCACTGTAAAACTGACTTATTTGACCATGGTAACATAACAAGCATATCTGCAGAAATGAGTTACCACATCCAGTCCTCAGACACAAACTAACATTAGCATCTTAATTTAGCATGCTAGCTAGCACCAGCAGTTCTCTAAGGTCAGTGGAGTTTTTGTTTTGAGTGGTTAAATAAAATTAAAAAGTGTTTTACAAGTACAGCTGGCTCATCATCTAATGTAAAATCAATTGATAGTTGTAATGGATGCTAGTTAAGAACATTCATTAGCTGAGCTTAGGTTGGATCATGGTATCAACTGTATTTGTTTCCTGTTATTTCCTTTTAGTTTGTTTGGGTTTTTGTGTTTTACCACAAACAAGTTTAACTTTAGTTAATTGGATTAGACAAGTAATACAGAACAGAATTTTGTTGCTAACTCAAGCACTGATGTTTTCCTGTCTGTCTTTGCCTTTAATCCAGAGATGTCCACTTCATGTCCTCAGGGGCCACGATTCAGAAAATTTGTAATTGTTTTTTTCTGCTCTAACATCCCCCCTGATTCAAATGAAGTGAACAGCTTGTCCAGTTCTGCACAAGCTCATTAACGATCAGTTAATTTCAATCAGGTGTTTAGTTTCAGCGATATATCTGGTTTGTTCAAGCCATTTACATGAACAGCCAACTAAAACAAAACACTTTCATTGCCAAAAGGGATTTTACGTGATGACAGTTTAAATTGACTTTATTTCTAGTACATTTAGCTTTGAATAGAAATGTTTCTAGGAAAAAAGCTATTTTAATAAAGCACTTTATAGACTGGTTTTGTTCTTCTAACAAAGAGTGCAATTGTAAAATTTTTGCATTAAAAAAAATGGAAAAGAGAAACAAATAATTGCTTTATGTTGAGATACATATCTATGAATAGTTTTCTTTTTCTCTAAGGTAGGCAACTCTGGTCCTCGAGGGCCGGTGTCCTGCAGGTATTAGGACTTTTCCTGCTGCAACACACCTGACTTCAATCAATGGGTAATTAGCAGACTTGTGCAGCCAAGCTCTGGACATCAGGTGGTGTGTTGAAGCAGGGAAGCCCTGAAGACCTGCAGGATGCCGGCCCTCAAGGACTGGAGTTGCCTATCCCTGCTCTAAAGGGATAGCAAAATTGTTTCTTATCTAACAAATACATCAATTGACTGAACAATTGTTAGATACTGCATTGGCTAAATGTTTTTGAAGCCCTAATATTTAATCATTTGAGTACTAAAATCAGCAGGGCATGAATATGTTGCCCTCTAACAAAGTCCAGACTAGATTTACAGTATTATCCATCTAAAAATCAGTTTAAAACAGATTCAAAGCAGAAATTTGCTTCATAGTTTATTATGTATTAAATAAATTAGCAAATAAAGGCAAAATTGTTCAAATATGAACATACTGAGTAATGTTTAATAATCCATTGTCTGATCTTGTAATTTTCCAAATTGATGATGCAGCCAAACTGTACACCTCTAACACTATAATGTGATACTTTAGCTCATTAGCATTTAGCTCAGTGGTGGGAAACCTTGGCCTTCACCCTGCAGGGTTTCCATGTGTCCCTACTCCTGATCTAGATTCATCAAGTTATGTATTTGTCATGTATGATACCGGCCTGCGTACCTACAGTTTGCTGCCTTAATCATGGAAGAGCTGTATTTCAAAGAGTCAAGGTTTTGCATCTACAAAACCAGATATACATTGTCAAGAACTGTTGTGATGATTGAACCACAATACAGACATTAAGCTGGTTTACTGGAGGATTCATTGTAATTCAGAGGCTTTTGGAGGTTTGGTATTTAAAAGCTGGCAGCATGAGCAGCAGATGATAAGTCCAAGGATCTGAGAGACAGAAGTTAACTGAGGTAAAGAGCAAAAATATCCTTAATAAGACTAAAACACCTCTGACAGGTGTAACAAAATCCATGACCTGGCAGTAGAGGAGGCAGATTGGTATGAGCAGCAGAGCTGACTATGGCTGAGTGGCACACCAGGGTGCATTTGTAATGAAATGGACTGATTTTAAAAGTGAACAGTTATAAACTTTATTTTCATCAACATGAAAGCCAAAGGTCGAATGGATAACAATAATTTCTTTTTTTCTTTTTTTTTTGGGGGGGGGGGGGGGTGTTGTTAATTAACTTACTTTCACTACAGTGTGACCTTTCTTGTTGCAATGCAGTCATTAATGATACACATGAATATCCAGGAATGGATAAATGTTGGGGTTTGACTTATTGCTGGAAGCATAGTTTGCTACACATAGACTTTTTATCTCAAGGCATAAAGTTACATACTGCCACACCCAGAGCATAAGTGTCCAGTGCAGCATTAGTCCAAGCAGCCATGATAGTTTAATTACATATTTTCTAAATGAATAGTATCAAATACTTAAGTTAAAGGAAATGATAATATGGTGAAATATGAAGCCAGAGAACTGGTTACATGCAGTCAGCAGACCAGCATGAACACGACAAATGGAGGCTGCTGTTTGATTCCCCCTGGACCATCAACATCCACCGCTCAGAGGAAATGGACCTGTCAGATTCACCTGACAGATTAAAGTAGCCTCTATATACATGTATGCATTTATTGAGACACACTTCCATTTTGATAGCTGCCAGACATCGAGGTAATGGCAGAGTGCACGTTTGCACAAACATACATATGAGTGTCACGTAAGTGTGCAGCTCTTACTGTAAGGTACAGGCAGCTGTGTGTTTGTGAGGAAGCATGCTTAACAACAACACTTTGATTTACTGCAGACCCGGGCATGCTCACACTTTACAAACTATTCATGCATTTACAGAGAAAGGAATGGTTTCAGGGAACTGGTAGGAAAACAACACTAGATGGGACTTTTATATGAATTTTGAACTGCTGGAGGAGCATTTGCAGGTAATGTTTCTGAGCCCTAACAGTATACAATATGCAGGGAAAAAAATAGAGAACGTCTCAAATGAAAGGTTTGGCAAAAATACAGCAAAGTTATGGGGGCTGAGTTTTTAAGATGGCTATAAGCATTAACGGATGACAGACAAAGGAGATTTGGGGGCACAAAAGAAAAACAGATGCATTAAAGCTATAACCTGCATCTTTAACACAAGCCATATGGACAAGAGAATAAATGTTGGTATACAGTACACCATTAGGAGCTCTGGGAGTCTGTGGATTTGTCTTGCAGTACAATTGATCCGCCTCAATAGTGTAATTCATTCAAGCAAAGACAAAGGTGGAAGTTTGAAAAACAGCAACCACCTCATAAGTTGTAGCGATTTGCACTTAAAGGGAAGAACTACTGTTTTACCTATAGAGAAATCTGCAGTCTCAGCCCTCAGGGATCAAGCATAATGACATTATTTAAAAAAACAAAACAAAAAAAAAAAAAAGTGCTAGCTGAGTTCCCCTGTTTACACTTGTTTATCCAAAGTAGGGCAACCCACTTTGAATGTGTTATAAATCAAGCATGGGTGCCATGAGAAGCAAGCAAATTACACAAAGCCTCGTTCAGAGGGGGATTCTGCATCTGACGAAAAACAAGACTTCATTTGTGCTTACGCAGTAAGTATCATACAGCACTTGAGACTGCAAATGAGAGTTAATTTGTGAAAGAGAGCAAAAGAGAGGAGCGGGGTTGATGAAGGAAAGGCAATGAATGGCAGGGATCCACCGCCAGGGATCAAGAGCAACCAGAAAAAAATCGATATCTAATTTTGTAGGCAAACATTCTCACAAACTGTTGAATCTCAAGAGTGATTTGTTTCAGCGTTCCATTCTGCATGCGAGAGTGTGTGATTATTCTGCCCCATGCTTTCCAGTCTTCCCAGAGATGAAAACTGTGAGATGGATTCATTTTTACCTGCACCAAAGTGTCTCTGAGTGTTCTGCTTTTTTCTTTGCTGTTAGTTGATTAAAATCTGTTGGTGACATGTAGTAATCAGTGAAACCCCCCTCAACATGAGTTATGAACTAATCACTGTTCCATCACCAGCCTGAATTCACTGATGTTTGTTTTTGTGCTTCATCTTGTGAAGGAAGGGGAAAACAGGAAGAGTTGGTTTCACAATGTTTATGTATGTGAGGAAAGCCCCTTTAAAGACAACAAGCTATCGTTCATTAGCATCTGGAAAAGGGTACAAGCAGCATTCAGTCCTGCATCAAATCACTTTGCTGCAGTTGGGATTTATTGGCTCCAGCTCTGCTCAGCAGTGTTGTAAACATGACACCCTAGTGGAAATGCTAATTTCTACAGCTGTGCTCAGGGCTGAAAGTAACTCGATTTCATGATGTCATGCACAGTATAATAACTATGCTGGTCCACAGTCTCACAAAAACAAAGCTCCAATGGTGACCCCATCACTCTATAGCCACTTAAATATCCTAAATGTATTGACACGCACATCACTATTTATCTGTTTTATTTACTTACTTTAAAGAAAAAAAAACATGTTTTCTCATACACATTTATGATCTACTGTTTTATGTGTGCATGTGAATGTGTAGAGTTGTATATGTATGCAGTAATGTAATGTATACAGTATACAGTTCTCCTTGAAAGACACCACCATAGATGCAATGGCAATAAAAAGATTGTATTCTAAACAAATTGTATCATGACTCCACTTTCTGAACTTGTTTCTATTTGTTTTTACGAGAGGATTAATTCATTCAATGTCTACCCAGTGCTCTATTGGCCCTCATTCATAAGAACTTGGCTCGTCTGTTCTCAAGTGGAGTTTTAGGGGTTTCCATTAGGTAGTGGTACCTGCTATCAGGAACTTTAGCTGCAGGTTTACCATTGCCTTGATGTGTCACTTACCATGTAAAGAAGAGAAGATGAGATATGAATCTGTACTCCAGTGTTTCTCATTCAACACATTGAGACTTGCCCTACACAAGAACCCCCCCCTTTTTTTGTGTGTGATTTGATATGATAGGGAGTGCTTGCGTCAGAGTAAGCATCTGATATCTCCTCATATGATCACTGGCTCCTGATTCGATGGAATCAAACATGCAGTGGGGCAGAATTTGAGAAACTGAAGTTGAAATTATGTAATATTATATCATGAACAAACTTGCATTCATTGTGTATAGCTGGCTTTTGTTTGAAGTTTACTGTACTGCAGGCAATAGTCTTCAGAGAGCTCAGTTTGGAGGAACGTAAGCTTTCATGATAGTTAAAGTCTACCAAAGGGGGCCATCAGAAGATAAATACTTTTATAAGGATTTTAAGAAGAGGTGAATAAGAACAAATTTCTATGGCAGAAGAGTTAACTCTGACTGTACATTGATGCTGCAAAGGTTCACATGTACTCGCTGCAAGTTAACTTTATAAAAGTGAAATTCATTCCGCAGCTGTTTCTTAAATCCCTGCTGATCATCTGCCAGCTTAAAACATTAAAATGCAAATGCAAATCTTTCCCCTCTGGAAACTGTTGAAGCAAAGTCTAAGAGAGAAAAATAATAATGAGGTTCTCTGTCAGAAATTAATCACCGTGAAACATGTCCGAGGTCACAGATTCCACCTCAATGATCTTTGTTTCTGTACAACAACAACAAATCAAGAGAAATGTGTATGTGCACACACACACACGCACACACACAAAGTGTGTTCATTTGCATGAAATTCATATGAGCATTTATATATATTTAACCCAACATACTCGTATGTATGCATGAACTAATTGAAATTTTATGCACAAGTGCACAGTCAAAACATTATGGTCATATGTTTGAATGAAAAGGATGCTTACACGCATTGTCATTCTTCCCCCTCAACTGCTCACACAGTGTGATATTTATGAAGATCTTTATGGACATTGCCCTGGCTTTTATCCACTCATGCATACTAATAAACATGCATATTTTAAAATTAAAACATTTAATCCTCACGTGCATCTAGAACCATATGCATATAGATAATTGCAACATGTCTTGCAATTGTTTGAAGAGGACCCAAATGCAAGCAAGACTCCGACGGGAGGCAGGTGTAAAATAGATAAACTTTTATCTAGCAAAAGGCGCTGCGTAAGCAGGGAGTCCAGAGAAACATGAGTCAATAAAAATCTGAGTATGGGGAGAGCCAAATTTACTTGATAGGGGGAGAAACACACAATACAGCTGAGACAAAGATCTGGCACGGAAGAAAGTAAATACTGAGGGGAAGTAACAACTGAAGTAATGCAAGTGAAGGATCTGGTGTGAGAAGCTCACAAGGCAGCATCTTCTACGATCAATCACAGGAAATAATGTTCGGCATGATGCAAAATGTAAAGCAATGGCAAGCTAGAAAATACAGAAGATGGAGAAGTAAAAACAACAAAGAAACAAAGAACAGAATAAAACCTACAGAATTGTGTATATGTCACTAGGGGGCTGGGGGAAAGGGGGCTGCTAACTGGTGAGAGTTAAAGGTTTTGTTGACCAAACAGTGAATTAATACAGTAGGCACTCTTATTGCTACTTATACAGAACTAACTCATTCCTGGGCTTCCTACCTTTCTTCTAGGAGGTATGCTTGCAGTCCTTCCTAAGGAGATATGCAGTATGAAGAACAGGGTACTGTGTAATCACAACCTGGAGAATATCTAATTGCCTTTGTTTAGAGGAAAAACTGTTCAATACACTGCTCACTGTGATGCTAACCTACCACAAGATGGAATTGCAGTTTGTATTCCAGAGGCCGCACAGTCTCTAAACTGCCACTTTTCATGAATGGTTGGATTACCTTAATGTTGTTGCTTCAGTTGTGTTTGACCTTCGGTTTTTGTATTCTGTTTTCTGTAACTGTTTCCATGGAGAAAGTGTGGAATTAAATAAGCATCCGCTTCTTTCCACTCCTTTTGAGCAAGGACGTGTTTGCTATTTTTTGGTTTCAGTTCTGTTTTTGCCTTTAAATTCGAAAAATTTCAATCTCAATTTTCAACCATTCCTACAATGAAGTCTTATAAATACGTACATTGGTCCACATAGTTGTGTAAAATTGAAAAAATGTAAATAGTTTCCATCTTCAGCATTCCACTGATATACAGCCCCCGTCACACCAATCATGAGTTCTACTTGCAGAAGAAAGACAGGCTGGTGGATGGCGCAAAACTCCAGCTGATAAAGGGAGAAATTATTCAGGACAATTTTGTCCAAATCCCTTCCAAATTTTTACTTTCTTTGTAATTTTGAGATTATGTTCTTTTCTACTGTACTTCCTCAAGCTGATGGTTGTGATTAGTACTTAAGGGTTCAAATCCATGAATACATAGTGTAATGCTCATTAGTTGAATTTCCTGTCATGTGATACAATGCTTCCTCAACAGAAAACAACATAGCTACCAAAACTCTGACATCTCACAATTTTAAAGCTTGGATAATAAAACTACATATTATGTCGAAGAATAAATATCCCTGTTTAATAATTTATTCTGAGACTGAGCTCGTCCTAACACCTGTAACATATGGTTGCCGTATTTTTATCAGGCTTTGGTGCAATCCTACAGGAGGTTCATCCTCTCCTTCTGGATCATTGTGTACCTTCCTGCATAATTTCTAACAGCACATTAAAAAGTTATGAACTCTGGATAAAAGTGCCGTATATCCTTTTAAAGTCCTTTTACAGAATTGATGGAGCTGGTTGATTAAATAAACACAATAAGTGTGGTCAGTGTAATAGCTCTCAAATAAAAGTGTAAGCCTTGTTTGGAGATGTGTTTGTAGAGAGGAGGGGATGCTGCACTCTTCAAGCGGACATGCACACAGTCAATCAGGGCGCTTAGCTGTGAAATGAGTTGATTCTACTGTGACAGAAGCGAGCAGCCGCATGAAGTGGAGAGCATCCAGCTTGAGCGCCCTGACTCTCTTTTTCATTTGCTCTGGTATAAATAAGATGGTAAATACGTCTGCCAGCTGCAGCTCTGGGCCTGTAGCTTTATGAGTGTGAGTGGTGGCATGAGTAGGATCACTAGTTCTAAAGAAGCTGGGGAAACAATTGAGGTGTGTGTGGGCTGGGCCTGCAGTTTGATAATAAATCTTTATGTAAGTGCGTGTTTACATTTATGTGTTTGTTTCATTCTATTTTGCAGATGTATTCGGCCCTGTACTGATTGCAAAACCCATCTCCAATCCCATCTGAGGAGCGATATGGTAGATAAGGGAAGATGGGCTGCACAGAAAATTGCATCCAAGTCCAAACTCAAAACTTAATTGGGCAAATAGTTTGCTCAGTACTCAGCTATCGATTTGCTACAGCAGGCTTTCCATCATGTCTTGGGAATATTTTGAAAAATGAAAACTTCAATCACATCTCTACACACACAAAAAAGCCCCAAAATCGGTCAGTGATTGTACAGACTCAGACTGGAGATGGTCCAACTTTATGAAAAGATGAATGCCTTAATGTTTTTTCTTGTTTGTGGAGAATTCGATTGGGGTAGTGAGCCTTTGTGTGTCCATCTTGGTGAGGTACGTCTTGGTTGTTATTCATGGACAGGAGTGCTGGAGTTTTGACCTACAAAAATTTGGGGACTAAACTTGGTCATTTCCATCATGATATTGGTTGAGTATCAAACCAGCACTTACCTTAGAAAAGACATCTGAATCAAAATTTTGGAGGGAAAAAAAGATAGTAATTTAAAAGTTAAGGCTAAAGTAGTCAAGAAATGTTCAACAGAAAACAATATAAAAATTTTAGAATGACCCAGAAAGAGACTGGAAGAGAACTAAACTCTGAAATGACAGCATGGAACTTTTCCAACCTCAGGCACTGAGAACAAAGGTTAAATTCACAATAATAATTTGAATAATAAGAAAGTCAAAAAAGTGATAATAAATAAAAATCTACTAAATCATAATTTAATAAAATAAAATATTTATTTTAAATTGTGGTTTGAAAAAATATTTTTAAAAAAATAACTAAAAAACCCTGTCCCAAACAAATTAGAGAACCTTGCTTGTGAACAGTGGGCCAAAATACCTGTCACCAGGTCTCACTGAACATGACAGAAAACACTTGATTGCAATGATTGCCTCAAAGTTTGGTCAACAACATTTTAGTTCAGAAGACCCATCATGCTTGTTTGCTTGTTTTATTTTTAGTTTGTTTGTTTTTAATCTATCTGTTGAACCACAATTCAAAATCAATGTAATGATTTTCATTAAGAAATATATTAAAGCTTTAGTCAATTTCAGCTTATTTCACCAGCAACTGATTGTTTTTTACGTCTTTAATGGAAGGGTATGGAAACTTTCAAGTGTAAATTTACAAACTCTCTAACATAGTACAAGCATAAAGCCAGAATAAGAAAGCAACATAACTTTCTGAGTCACATGTACAAGAGGTACTGTAAATAACGGCAATCAGTAAACAAAACCAGACATCATTTTAAGGTAACCTAACAATAAAATTACACCTAACATCATACCTAATTAAGGAATACTCATCATCTAAAGAAAAAAAAAAATCAAATTTGAAGGGACCCATACAGTACACTGCAGTTTAAAAGGTGAGAATAATCCACCAATAAGCTGGTCAGCAATAGCCATTGTAAAAGAGGAAGGAGAAGATGTGTAACATGAATGAAGGAGTCAAAACAACCCCCTTATTTTTGTTCTGTTCATTTCTTAGTCAGACTCAGTTCATTTTTTTGTACCATGAAGTCCTGTTCAGCCATTTTCTTGAAACAATATATATTTATTCCAACAAAGTGGTTAAAACTAGACGAATACTGAGTTTTGGACCCAAAGGGCATTTTCTGACAGCACAGATCCTGCCAGCAGCAATGTTATAACTTCCCATTCCTGTTAATTTTATCTTGTCCTGGGGGATCTTATCCCAGCGCAGACCTGAATTCTGAGTCCCAGGTGTTGCTTCCTGTTTTACATTTGTAGACTATGTTCCCTTATCACTAATTCCAGTTAATTTTGCTGTCTGCCACCTGGTCTCAGTTTCTGGAAACCATTATTTGTAATTTTTTTTTTTTTAATCAACATGTATTTTCTTTGTTGTGTTTTGGTTTTCCTGTTTCTATAGAACCTTTTTTTTCAGAAATGTATAAATTGTTCCTTCAAATTCTGCCTCTTATCTGTCATTCTTGTTTACTTCAAAAGACACAGTGACAGAAAACATTTTTAAATATCTTAGAGCACACGCTCTGACAACCAGATAATATACCAAACTAGATTGAATTAGAGAAGTATTTTATGTACTAACATTGACCAAATGTAATATACAAAATCCATACAACTTACACCACAGCCTCATGAGTGGTCAAGCACAATGTTTACTTGTCTTGCTGCGTACAGAAACACACTATAAGGGAAATCATTTAAAGACACACAACGTAACTTTTAGACCATAAAAATGTGCATTTCTACCTCATTTTGATGGCACACCAACATTCATTATGCGCATTTTCAAGCCATCACTGCCCACAGGCGTCCCAGTGCTCAGAAACAGCACTGTGTAAGTTTTCCATCCAGGACGCGGCTGTGATGTTGCAGCTGACTATTGGTTTTGCACCACGTCACTTACTAGCAAACAGATGTGAACCAGATATGAACACAGCGGGAGTCAAAATAAGACTGTCTTTTACTGGCTGGAGTGAATCACAATACAGGTATGATGCAAGATGGATGCTAGTGTAGCCGCCGACAGGGGGCGCGTCACTGTGAAAACTGCTAGAAGTTCTGTTGTGTGTCTTTAATATGGTAATGTTGATAGATGAGACCAAACCACAGATGACCAATAAAGCTACGATAGTTCATCTCTCACATTTGATAGGAAAAATATACCATGTGAACCTGACAGTTGGAAAGTTTAGACACCATCGTAGGTTTATTTAGAACAGCAGCTTCAGAGGACAAAGCAAAGTGGTTTCAGAGACATAATTCAGACAACAGCAAGTCCACAGAGCATTCTGCAACTGGAATGTTCATCATCAGGAAATACTTAGCTGTAAAGGTGCTTTGGGGCTAATGTTGATATCCTTTTCCTTTAGAATTTGCACACGAAAGGTTGCAGCACAGCATGATTCAGGGTGAATAATGCTAAACAAGAAGTACAATAGGCAAGGACACTTACCAGGTTCACGGCCTCCATCATTTGCTAAATATCTTTTTAAACTTTTCCCTTGAAAATACAGAGATAAGCAAGGACTTTGGTGGCTGTTTTATACAATTTGCTAACATGCACAGCTCAGCCTTTAAAATACAAAACACCTTTTTTGGAAAAACCTTTGGTAAAAAATGGATCTTGGGAAAAACAAATAAAATGAGGGAGAAAAAGAATGTCAAATCAATGTTTGTTATGTTGAATGCTGATAAACCGGATCTTGATTTAATGTCACTGACATAATCACCTTTTGAATTTCACTCAACAAGGGCATTCTGTGCAGATCAAAAGGAACATAACAGTCCAAAAACCATTTACTGTGATCCGTTAAGCATAATATGGTGCGTTCTTTCCATTACACTCGTTCATAACCAGTCATTATGGTCCCGATTAGTCTTTTTCTAATGTACCTTTGACTTCTCTCACTTTACATCTGCTCTGGTTTGTTGCCAGATCTTCATGTTGTTCATGTTTTATATATTGTTGCATTTTTACCTGTATTATGTCTGTTTTGCTCTAAAACTTGCAACTGGAAACTGCCTCTAAATGGTAAGTTTAAATGTTTCTTTAAAAGGACATTAAATTGATATTATCAGGATATTAAATTATCTTGTTATTGGATTCTTTTAGCTGCCATCACTTTGATAATAATACAGGGAAACTTTAATTTTCTGTAAAGTAAAATCAGCAGATTTGTAGGCCTATTTGGAAAGATATTTTGGGAGGCATCCAAGCATCCAAACACAACTATTCTTGAAGTTTCAACCAAATCCCCTAAAAAAGATTTTTGGTCTTCAGTTCACCACGTTGCAATATACTGTAGCTTTTCAAGACTGGCGGTTTTTAACTGAATAACTACTTGTCTGTTGCTGAGAGGAGAAAAACACATCATGTTCATACAAATTGCCAACTCAAATAGCTGGATGCAAAGGTGGTCTTCCACTCTGATCGTGTTTCATACATCATTCTGAACTATTCTGCAGCTTCAACTTCATTGTCTATGCTGTCAAACTGAACAAGCAGGCACCTAAAGCCATTGTCCTCTGCCATGCAGATTAGAAATAATAGACCTGATGTCATTAGGCAAACAGTGAGTCTGTTCCTCAGATGGCTGTCAGGGCTTTATTTTTTCTTCTCAGCTGAGCTGTCAACATAAAAGACAAATGACTTCAGAAAACTGAGAGGAAAAAAGACAGGAAAACTTTGAGCTCAAGATCCCCGCATCCATATGCAACCAAGTAGGAGACAGATGGGATTATGTACTTTTTGAAAAAGATGGATGGGCAAAGCGACAAGGTGATAGACAGAAGAAAGTAGAAGAGAGTAATTGGAGGTAAAGATAACGAGACAAAGGAAAAAGTGAAACTCAGAAAAGGGGAATTTGAGAAAATGTATTAAGTATTCATTTGCAGATATGTGTATTTGATTGTGCTCAACAAACGGACTTACAGGAGGAATGGAAATCCAAATTTTTACCTGATATATCACTTAGTGTTTCACCATTTGTTATTTATCACTTTCCTCAAGTCCAGGTACTTTTTCTTATTTCTGGAAATCTTACAAAGTGTTTCCCCTCAGTAAGTATGAATCCATGAACAGCAGTGCTGCCTTTATAGCTGCATAAATATGAATAAATAAGAATATTGGTTGATGACGGTGGCTAATTGACCAGTCACCTCTAACCAAAGATATTATTAAATAAAATAACCTTTACTTTGTCTTGAAGGTAAGAGTTTGTAAAAGAATAGAAGTGGAGCGCGTACAGAATCAGAGAAGCATCCCAGTAAATGAATCTTGCTGTGTGGGGATATTGAACCCTGCAGGTGTAAAGAACTGTGGTCTAATCATAGACGGCTACATTTATTCAGCTTCATGTGAGACCAGGCGACGCATTTCTCATTAAATAGGTGCAAAGACAACGAAGTAGGCTTTATTTTTCATTTACTTTGTGAAGTCAAATACCTCAGCTGGATAATCTCTGAAGTTAAAGGAAAATTCCACTATTTTTATACTGGGTGCTCATATCAGTGTTTTGTCTTCCTTTAGGCAAGCCTGAAACATTTCTAATTTTTGCAATCTGTGCCATCTTCATGTATTCTTTCCAAGTAACACATTTTTACACATTTTAACAAATCTAACAAGGGTTCATTTTGCTATGACTTCAAAAGTACTCAAATAGACTTGCAGAGATAAACTGATATTGTTATTGGAGAAATAGGATGTGATTTATGAAAAAATACTGTTCCTTTAAGTTACTGTAATTGGTATGTAATTAATTAATTCATCACTTAATCTGCTAGCTTATGTAATTTAGTGATGCAGTTTGCCCACCAAAGTGCAGCTGATATTTTTCTCTTAACTCTTCTGCCTTTTAAACTGAAAAATCTTGAAAAACAGAATAATTTATTGTAAAGTATTGAATGTCTTGCAGACTATCAAGCTTAATAACCTGTTTTATTTTGCTCTGTGTAAACAAATGTCTGATGTTTCTGGACAGCCATTCAAACCCATTAACTCTCAGTCACTCAGGAAATTGGGGCTTGGCAGTCTCAGTAGGTGTGAGATGAACTTCACTGAAGTTTTGAGCTATAAATGATCACTAAAGCCTCGTTTCCACCCGCGGGTCTGGGTCAGGTCGGGCCAGGCCAGGCCGGATCGGGTGGGTTTGGGTACGGATGTGTTGATTTCACGCTGTGTCCCCACAGCAACCTGTACCCTTATTCTGGAGGCGGAGAATTAGCTGGACAGCGCTGCTACGTGATTGTGTGACATCATCGCCGTGTAACGCCGTTTAACCAAAAACACCGCACCACACATGACAGAAACAGAAAGGAGTCACCCCGGCTTTGTTTTTACGCTGGGTCACGCGGGATGTGGCGGATTTTTCAATGAATCAGCTGATTGCTGTGTATTAGCTCCACCTCTTTGGTCCGGATCGGTTAGATCAGTACCCCTACCGAAGGGTGCCAAAAAAGTAGTCCGGGTCGGGTCGGATATAAGGGTACCCGTCCCAGTTTTTATCTGTGGAGACGCAAAAAAACGTGGACCGATCCGGCCCGACCCGACCCAGGCCCACTGGTGGAAACGGGGCTTTAGACTTATATTATAGTTGCCAGGAATGCATTTAAACCAGGCTGATGGTTTCCGTAACTGGCTTAAATGCTTTTCTGACATGTTTCCGGTATTTTATTTTTGCTGCAAAGTAAACTTATATAAAAGGTCTTTGGTCTGTGTGTGCCGTGATTTCCCTCTATCATTCAGCCTAGATGTTACTGTATGCAGCTACCTTCAACGAGGAGTTCAAACAACAACATTGCAGTCACTCCAGGTTTATGATATTTAAAGAGACAGAAAGAAAGACAAAACCCAAAAATTAGGCAAATTTTCTAAGAAGTCCACAAAACAAGAGTAAGTTAATGAAAAGTGTCTTCTTGTTTGGATCTGGATGCCAGCTGATGCTGCTTTTTCCTGTGCTTCATGAACTAAAGCAGGGCTACTCAATTTGGTCCTATGAGGGCAGCAATCTAACAGGTTTCCATCTCTTCTTGCTCATAACACACCTGACTTAAATTAAGTAGATCCAATAGCTTATCAAGCACTGCACAATGACCCATTAACTTTTGAAGGAGCACAAAGACATGGAAAATCTGCTGGATTGTGGCCTTCGAATTGAAGAATTAAGTTTTCCGTGTCCGTACCATCATCCGCTACCATGATGCTGCAGAATTTTGCTGCTTCTACACTCAGCTGCTGTTCAGACTGAGAGGTAAGGCCAAGTCCTTCAATGTCTGCACCACTATGATGTGTATTTTCTATAATTCTGTTGTGGAAAGCTGTTCAGCCATCTGCTGTAGCAGCAACAGCAACTGATGTTCTGCTCCAGGCCTTTGATTGTCATTGTGATGTAGTGTGGTAATCCTGAACCTTTTATTTACAGCAGACCAGTGTCATAATGACAGTTAGTATCCAAGAGGTAATCAGCAGATCAATGTAGGTGTTTACTATCAAAGCTATTTCTCAGCCATTGCAGCTAAATTAATTGATCTGTCTCAAGTCTAATATAAATATTCCCAGAAGAACAGTGAAATGGTTTTGATGTAACTAGCCCTGAATCACCAGTGACCCGAAAAGCAGTAAAAGATGAAGACAGGTTGATGTTGAAACAATGCAAAAACAGCCTAAAACACGGATTATAGAGAGCAAGGAGGAATACAAGAAAAAGTAGTAAGGTGTTATGTGCTATACAGCCATCCGTTTGGGCAGCAGAGTCTCTGAGACTTAAAGAAACTAAACTAAATGACCAAAAAGGCTATTGTGTGCTGGGTATAACTCTGGAGCTGCTGCAGCTGATTGCTCAGAGAAGAATGCTCCATAAGTTGATGAAAATTATTGACAATTCTTCACTCTCTACACAAAACAGTGAGGAGACAACGGAAAATTTACTGAGGGTTTTTCTCAGGTCGACTGTAACACAGAAAGGTACAGGAGGCCATTCCTGCCAGCAGCCATCATCTTAACAAGCACTTAAAGATCTCCTTCCACTGAAAACCAGTTTAACTTGCTCCTTTTGAAATACGGAGGGTCACCCCTAGTTACATACACATGCTGCGCTTGCAAGTGGTGCGTGACCCCCACTGGCTGTGTTTCCTATTCAACAATACAGAGAAGGGAGTGAATCAGGAAAAGTCTTTCGCTTCTACGTCACATTGAAAAGGGCGTCGCCCACGTGGGTTTATACCCGCCCATGGGAAGGCAGGTAACCCTCCCCTGAAATATAAAGAACCCGCCTGGTGGCAATAGTGAAAATAATGCATATGGCAGAGTAAACTGAGTTTGTTCTTTTATTGCATCCCCTGGACCCTGCCGTAATGCTTCTAATGCTTTATGTAAAGCTCTTCGAATAGTCTTGCATGAAATGTGCATTTCTGACTAAAAATTGTCTATTTACATATAGTTTGGGGTTTTTTTTTTTTTAAGAAAAAAAAACAACCCCACAAAAACATAGTCATTTTCTTTCGGTGAAAAACAACATATTTTTATATGTAATTTGATTTCATTGCATTTCATGTAAAAGAAGACAAGTTTGTTCTCCATTCATTTCCAAAGATGTTAACCAAACAGCTGAATTAGGCCCAGGCCAGCAGTGCCCCAGAGAGACCTACAGACCAAGCGTGTCTTAAAACATGACAAAACTATAGCTTTACTTTTGCAAAACACCAAATGTGTTCTTTGCTTATATGATGGTGAGAAAAGGGCTAAAATATATTGTTATTCTAGAAAGTAATTCCTCACTTTTATTTTATTTTAAACTTGGACAAGTACATCTTCCATCGCCCTCAATTGGGAAAAAGCAGAATAGAAAATGAACAAAAGGGTACGTATATATGTTCTTTATCTAGAAGGGTTACTCATGTATGCATTCCTCTGTACTTACTGAAACATTTTTGTTTCTTCTCTTTTTTACAGTCTGACTTGTCTTCTCACTTGTCTTTCTCTTTGACCTGGTTACTATTCTTTGCTGGCAGATGGAAATGATGAGACCTTGAAGCAATTTTCCTGCTCCATCACCTTGTTCATTACAGCATGATAATGACAAGATGTCACATACCATACTCTTAACAGATGAAAAAAATTATTCTGTTTTATACATGTGAAAATATGTAGTCTGTCTATCTATCTATCTATCTATCTATCTATCTATCTATCTATCTATCTATCTATCTATCTATCTATCTATCTATCTATCTATCTATCTATCTATCTATCTATCTATCTATCTATCTATGAAAGACAAATGCAGATCAATACTGTAGGTTGGGTGCATTAAACAATGGAGGCTTAAATAATTGACATTGGCATTGACTGCACTGGAGTTACTTTAAAGTTGTTGAAGTTGTTTTGTTCGAAAACTTCTACTTTGGTGTTGACATTTGTGCAATCAGAGAGAAACTAATATTTTCTTATATATTTCACTAAAGAAGCTGGAGTTCATTACAAATTAGAACAGTACCAGTAAGGACTACAACAAGGGTAGATGTTTACCCTCACAAGATCTGGTGTTTTAGAGTCAAAGAGAGAAAATTTGTCATCAGACTACAATTAGTAATTGATAAGGACATGAAGGCTAATGGAGCTTAATAAGAAGGGACATAAAATATCACAAATACTTGACCATTTACAGAAACTAACTTAAACTTAAAGTGACTTTCTCCTCTGGTCAGCAAGGGATTGTTCTAGCATTGCAGTATACCGAATCATCTTTTCCCCCTGCCAGGGAACTGTGGCTGTGCACAAAGGAAGCTAACGGCAGGTTATATAATGGATGGGTCATAGGAATGTCAGTCAGTCACTGTGGAAAAATCACATTATGCCTATTACTCCTATGCTAATTAACTTTATGCTAATCCTCTCAAAGCACACTGGCTTAACCTCGACCCAAGATCAGCTCAGAATGAGTGGGAGTGGGATCAGGTGTGTCTCCGAAATCATGTATGCACTGAACATTTTGGTTTCTCAGCAATATAAATATGAGTATGTGTCTATAAGCACTGCTCTGGGATCAGCTCACCTGTGTCTCCAGTTAATCTGCAGTCTATACACTGAACCAGATCGGCTAATCCTGCTCCTTGGATTTTATTTTTGTGGCAATCCCATGTGTGGGGACTTCAGGTATCTGTGGCTTGAAAATTAAAGGGGTCATCAGCTCACTGGAGCGCCAGTAGTTCTATCTGTGGCGTCTCAGCTCACCAGTTGAAGTGTCATAGGTCAAGGCATTGAACTCCTTGTTGTCCATTATGCTTGAGTCAGTTTAATAGACAAGAGCACTAAGAAATGCTATGACTTTGGACTATAATGTAGAGATACTGCCCAGATGTTTATGCCATAGATCACGGGTGCCCAAGTCCAGTCTTCAAGAGCTTTTACAGTTGGATTTTGATGTGTACTATCCTGCAACTTTCAGAACATACCCTCTTCAACACACCTGAATCAAATGACTACAGATTCGGGCATGAAAAAGTTCCGGTGCAGTGGTGCAGTGATAGTGCACTAATACTGCACTATCACTGGCTGAACGATTTGTCCCGCGAATACATCATCACGCACGGTGTCCAAACTTGGCGTGTGGAAACGTCCGTGCTCCGGGCATTCATTTACGCTCTGAAATCGTTTCCCCTGGGCACACAGGCGTTTCTCTGTGCGACTGAATTAGCAGACAAGTCGCTGGTAAGTGACTGGCAGTCGGCAGAAAGGGGAACTTTTTCATGCCCGCATCCGTAATTCCCTCATGCACACGTCATTCAGTTCTGCAGAGGCCTGGTAACGAGCCATTCGTTTGATTCAGATGTGTTGGGGAAGGGATGCAACCAAAATGTACGGGATAGTGGCTTGGGCATCCCTGCCAAAGACTATATCGATTTCACCTGCCTGCATTTATGAGATAAATAGCTGTGATGTCATTCTTTATATTTTATTACAAAAGCGTGGCTTAAGGGTATTTTGTATTTGAATTATGCAACTTGTAGTCATGGTTGAGGTAAAGGAAAGTCTTCAAGATACTCACTGATATGGAAGTAAAAATATGTCCAGAAGATAGTACTGTAACCCTTTTTCTTACAAGGTAGCGTTCTCCAGTCTCTCTGGCTGTGGATTGAGGCGGGCTACAGTTGAGTTTTCATCAAGTTTATTGCCAACTTACGGCAGGACAGTATTAAACACTCCAGAGTACATGTCGGTTCCGAACACCTGTGTCCCCTCTCTTTCCTTCCCCCCAAAACAAGAGTTGGTAGGAACTAAGATACTGAAAGGTCAGTACAGTAAATGAAATAGATCATTCTGTGAGTATTGAAGTAATGCCAAAAATATTCAAATAACTCAAACATCTAAAGTATCAAAATACTGTTAGATAAGATGACAATCTTGTTTACTTGTACAAATTAAAATAAGACAAAATGTTCAAATAATACTAAGGTTACAGTCGTTCCTTGCTGCAGAAGAAATGTCCACATTTCCACAAACCGTACAGGAAAACAAACAAAGCACAGACTGTAAATAGAAATAAGGCAGAAGGCCCACCAAACAGCTATGCCAACATGGTAGCACTGTGCATACAACTAACCAGCAAATGCACTAAAAGAAACACAACTGAACATGTTAACAGAACACCTAAGATGCTGTACAGAAATGTATTGCAACAATCAGGCTCCCCCCCCTTCTTTTTCTTCCCTTTTCTCGTTTTGTGTTGTCTTTCGTTTCTTTTTTTTTTTTTTTTTTTTTTTTTTTTTGGTTGTCGTTTTCAGACAACTATATGCGAAGGTCAAACCCTGATCACTTTAAGACAAAGTCATTAAATCTCCAGGGCGGCCGAATCTGGCGACCACTGCGGGACGTGACATGTGCAGGTCCCTGCAGAGATGGTTGCAGCCCACTGGATGCAAGGGGGTCGACAGTCACAGAAGAAGATGGGGTGGGAAGATGTGGAGAAGGCGGGGAGGTCTGCTGAGCGGCAGTCCTGGCAGGCGATGGCTGCGTCCCAGTTCCAGTAGGCACATGCGGAGGAGTGGGAGGGCGAAAAGGCAAAGCTCCTGACAAAGCCGTGAGACCTGGTGAAGGTGGAGGTGAGGAGCTTAACCGAGCAGACAGTGAGGGTGTCTGTTTGTCAACAGGAGGAGGAGGTAGAGGCCCTTTAAAAGCTTTCAGTCTGTTATGATGCACAACCCATGAGCGCGAGTGCACACTCCTTGGATCCGTAATCCTGTAAGTAACACCCGGACATCCATTTCTCTCCAATCTTTGCTGGATCACAAAGGGCCCCTTCCACCTTGGAGCCAGCTTATTCATGCGTTGTGCTGGGTCATCTAGGAGAACAAGGTCACCCGGCTGATGTGGGTGAAACACAGCTCTTTTGTCATACTGAGACTTTTGATGCTCTTTGGTTGCAGCTGAGTTGTTGCCTGCATCTTGGAAAGCATAAGATAAACGAGAAGTCAGATCTGTGGCATAAGCAGCTGGCGTCCCTGGTGTGGACGTGATGACAGCAGAACCACAGTTCAACATGACATGAAGCGGCAAGTTAGGCTCCCTCCCATGAACAAGAAAGAAGGGAGAGAACCCAGTGCTTGAATGAATACTGGAGTTATAAGCAAGTTCAATTTGTGGCAAGTACTGGTCCCATTCACCACCACTCTGCGACATGTACTTGGCAAGCTGGTCCTTCAGTGTCCTGTTCAGTCTTTCAACCATGCCATCTGATTGGGCATGATACGGTGAGGTGCGCGTTTTAGTGATGCCAAGGGAAGTGCAGAGATGCTTGATGAGGTCTGATTCGAACTGCCGCCCTTGGTCTGTGTGAATGGACTCCGGCAGACCATGCTGTCTGATATAATCCTCAAAGATGCACTTTGCCACAGTGGTGGCACGCTGGTCCTGCAGAGGAAAGAGATTGACATAGCGTGTAAAATAGTCCATCACCACCAAAACATACCTGTTCCCTTGTGAAGTTACAGGTAGCTCTGTGATGTCTGCTGCAACCATCTGGAATGGTCTATCTGCTTGGATCGGCTGCAGCGGAGCTCTTTCTCGAGGAGTGGGGGAAGCCCGTTTTTGACATGGCAAGCACTCAGCACAAAACTTGGTGATGTCACGGGTCATATATGGCCAGTAGCAGGTACGCCTAGCTCTCTGGATTGTGCGCTCTGCACTCAGATGACCACTGAACTGATTTCCATGCAGGGCAGTCAATGCGGTGGGAATAAGAGCTGCTGGCAGGACAACTTGAAAGGTTGGGGGTGAGTGGGGGCTTGTTTTAAAAGTTCTGCAAAGGATCCCATGGCGAATGGTCAGTTTGGGATACTCGTACCACAGTTTCCTAAGCATGGGTGGGAAATGTTTCAACTGACCAATGGGTGGCCTATGTGCATTGTCCTCTATCCATGAAAAAACTTCAGTGAGACATTCATCCTCACGTTGTTGTTGCTGCAGTCTGTCTAGATCCACTGACAGTGTGCGGCTGATTTCAGGAGAAATGGCGCTAATGTCATTTGTATCACCATTAGCTGAGGTGCATCTATCTGGGGTGGTAATGACAGAAATAAGACACTGAACCGCTTTATCCTGGGTCCCAGCTGTGGGACGCCTAGACATGGCATCCGCATTGGAGTGCTGTCTTCCTTCTCTGTGTGTGATGTTGTAGTCATACACGTCCAGCTCCAATATCCATCGACTGCGTCTGCCAGTAGGATCATTATCCACCGGAGCTCTCTTCAGACTCAAGAGGGGTTTATGATCAGTGACCACGATGAATGAGCCGCCGGAGAGGAAATGTTTAAAATGTCTCACAGCCCAAACAACTGCCCAAAGCTCACGATCAAAAGTAGACCACTTCTTTTCAGATGAACTGAGTGAGTGGCTGGCATAAGCAATAACATGTTCCTTGTTGTCCTGACGCTGTGCAAGCACTGCACCAATGCCTTCTTGTGATGCATCAGTGTACAGTAAGAAAGGTTGTGTGAAGATGGGATGAGCCACAACAGGTGGATTCGTGAGTGCATGTTTCAGTGACTGAAATGCATCTTCACATTCAACAGTCCATGTGAATATGGCTCCCTTGTGTGTGAGAGCATGCAGTGGAGCCGCAATGACAGAAAAGTTTTTAACAAACCTACGATAGTAGGAGCACAGTCCGATGAATGCCCTCACTTCTGTGGCTGTTCTTGGAATCGGCCATCCACGCACCTTTTCAAGGTTCTTTGCATCCGGCTGGAGGCCATGACTGGAAACCACGTGTCCAAGGAAGGTCACTTGCGTTTGTGCAAGCTGGCATTTCCTGGCTTTCAACTTGAGACCAGCTGAGCGAAATCTGCTGAACACCTCTCCCAGACTCCGGAGGTGATCTGAAAAAGAGCGACTGAAGACAAGAACATCATCCAGATAAATCAAACAGTCTCTCCAGTGCAGGCCATGGAGCACAAGCTCCATCAGTCTTTGAAAAGTTGGGGGAGCATTTGTCAAACCCATTGGCATGACCTTGAACTGATAAAGGCCACTGCCGGTGGTGAATGCTGTTTTTTCTCTGTCCTGTGGCTCAAGTTCAACCTGCCAATACCCACTGGATAAGTCCATTGTGCTGAACCAGCAAGCACCAGACAGGCTGTCAAGGGCATCTGCAGGGCGTGGGAGAGGATATGAATCTTTTATGGTCACCGCATTTAATTTTCTATAGTCAATGCAGAATCTGTAGCTCCCATCTTTTTTCCGCACAAGAACCACAGGTGACGACCAGGGGCTACTACTTTCTTCGATGATGTCTTGTGAAAGGAGCGTCTTTACTTGTCTGTCTATCTCTGTTCTGATGTTGGGTGAGGTTCTGTATGCTCTTTGTTTGATGGGTAGAGCAGAGTCGGTTCTGATACTGTGTCTGACTACATCCGTACGTCCGTAGTCATGGTCATGAAGACTAAAAACATCACTGTACGATAGCAGTAAAGTCTCCAGTTGTTGTCTTTGTTCGTCCGTGAGAGCTGAGTGATCAAGTTCAACATCTGGTAATGACTGTGGTGGGGGAGGTATAACTGTCGTTCCAACTGTGGCAACATTAGTCTCCACAATACAATAGTCACCCTCACCATCCCTGCCTATGGGACGAAAGTCGCCTAGCCTGGTGTCAGAAGGAACTTGGAGATCAGAGTTGGTCGGGTTCATCACTCTCACATAAGTCAACCCTGCCTGAACTTGAGCAAGCGTACGTGCTGCTAACAGACCTTGACAGCTAAGCAGACCAGGCTCCAAGACACCTGTGTAGTCGGCTTCAAAATCAGGCACACCAACAGTGGGCTGAACCTTAGCTAGAACAGTCATCTGTGACATTGCAGGAACAACCACTGGAGATAAGGTAACAGCATTACAGCTCAAAGGAGCAGACTCAGTGGCACACAGAAGGGGAACATTAGCACGATTCCCTACCTTAAGAATGCCTTCTTTCAGATCCAAAACTGCGTGATGTAAAAGCAGAAAGTCCCAACCTAAGATTACTGGCTGCATAACATTTCTGACCACCTGAACTGTGTGGGTGAAAACATCATTACCCAACCTGATGGAGACAGGCAATGTTCCAAGGTTGTCCAGATAGTCACCAGTCACAGACCTAGGGAAAAGCTGAGCACGCTGCAGTGCTTTTGTGCGCAAAGAAGGAACAGACATCCTGAAAGCCTCGCTAATCAATGATATGTCTGACCCTGTGTCTAGATAAACTTTAGTTGCAATGTTATCAATAACGGCAATCACATAGCGTGTGGGTGTGTCGGATGTGGGTGATGTCACCTGTGGTTGGGCCCCTTCAGTGGAAGCAGACACTTGGCCCTCAGTATCTGCTACCACACTTTTCCCTGGTCAGAATAGTCATCAGTGAAGCTGACATGGGGACGGTCTCTGTCATGTGGACGTCTGTCCCGAGTAGAACGTGAAGGGGGTGAGTCATGTCTTGAACTACCTGAGTTGTGAGCAGCAGAGTGGGGGGGTTGTCTGTATGAGTCGTGGCTGTGAGGACATCGTGCACTGGAATGGTCAGGTGAGCGGTGTCTGTCCGGGCTGTAATGTCTGGAACGCTCGTGACTGTAGACAGAGGGATGGTTGTGGCGACAAGGTGGGGATGATGAAGTAGGTGAGATGTGTCTGTCCCAGTTACCAGGAGAATATCTTGGCCGGAAGTGCTCACTATGAGTCCTGAATGAACCTTGTTGGCTGGATGAGGAATGGTAGGCACGACGGTCAGGAGACATAGATGGAGAGCGGCGATATCTGTCTCTGCCACGTTCACCTCTCAGTTCCTCTGCATGTGAGTATCCCTGTTTGAAAGTTCCAGAATCAGTAGTCTTATGACGAGTGGAGTGATCATATCCCCCGCTTTAGCTGTGAAACTTCCAGCCTGAGGTCATGAACATCCTTTGAGAGCTGTTTAACGGCGTTGATCAGACCAGCAGATGGATCAGAGTGAGGCTTGTCAGGCTTGGTAGACACCATAGCAGAGAGTGGCTCATCATGTACGGCTGGAGGGGCAGCATGTGACATAAGGGCAGGTGAAGACACAAGCGGAGGAAGAAGTTTCATAGCTTCCTGGGCACGCTCCCATTTACATGCAACAGCCAAAGCATCCTCCAGTGTAGCTGCTCCATGCTCATGACATTTAGCTTGAAGGATGGGATCCAGACCAGCCACAAACCGTCTGAAGCGTTCCATTGCAATGGCTGGTTCACCATAATTAGGAAATGCCTCTAGCACCAATCTTGTAATTTCTGCAGCATAAACCTCCAAAGGTTCCTTTGGCAAGCGCTGTCTAGCATTGACAAATGTCTGAAAGTGAAGCAAAAATTGTTTCCTGCCAAAAACATCATTTAACTTGGCCACACATGCCTCATAGTCTTGCTGCACTTCCGGTGATAAAGACAGCCAGAACGCCAGTGCATCTCCACTAAGACGTGTGGGAAGTATGGTGGCGATATCAAGCTGCTGTGTGTCTGCACACGCCTTCACTGCGAGCTCCAATGTGGTTTTCCACAGTGAAAAACTTTCTTTATCTTTACCATCACCATGGAAATATGGAGGCAAATCTACTCGGTAGTGCACTACAGTCTTCGGTTGATCCCTTTGTGTCGCGGCATGTGCACCCGCGTCATCAGGAGATTCGTCGTCTTCTCCAAACAGTGACCGCAGCGACATTCTTGGAGAAAATACTGTCCAACTTAAACGGCCCAGTGAAAACACGCGGTCTGCTTTCTTATCGTTGCAACTGTCCGTAAACTGGTGAGACCGCGTGAGGAAACAGGCAACTCACAGACTGCAATTGAAGAGAGCAGATGTCCGACAGGTTCCGCCGGCGTAGCTAGTTGACTGCCTTGGCTAAAGCTCGAAAACAACCGAGACACCGCTGCCACCAGTCTGTAACCCTTTTTCTTACAAGGTAGCGTTCTCCAGTCTCTCTGGCTGTGGATTGAGGCGGGCTACAGTTGAGTTTTCATCAAGTTTATTGCCAACTTACGGCAGGACAGTATTAAACACTCCAGAGTACATGTCGGTTCCGAACACCTGTGTCCCCTCTCTTTCCTTCCCCCCAAAACAAGAGTTGGTAGGAACTAAGATACTGAAAGGTCAGTACAGTAAATGAAATAGATCATTCTGTGAGTATTGAAGTAATGCCAAAAATATTCAAATAACTCAAACATCTAAAGTATCAAAATACTGTTAGATAAGATGACAATCTTGTTTACTTGTACAAATTAAAATAAGACAAAATGTTCAAATAATACTAAGGTTACAGTACTATGAGTGTACTGCATGTTTAGTTTGAACTGAAATATTGTCTTTTACAGCCAAAAATCCTTGTATTAAAGGACAAAGTCCTCCCAGAAAGTAGATGGGCTTGATTTAAGATGCCTCATCTTTTGTCAAGTGATGAACATTCAGAGCCATTTCAATGCAAAATAAATACTGATTTAACTCTTCATTCTGAATGCATGTAAAGGATTCAAGAAAAACTGCAAGCTCTAAGATCTGATGTTCTGCATTTACTCAAATTCTTCTGTATAAAAGCTTCATGTGGCCTTCTGTGCAGAGCTGCCCACAGTAGTTCCACTTATCATGGAGGTGACAGGCACATAATAACATGGCTCTATGGCTAATGGCTCCCACACAGACAGGGCTTAAAAAATGCATTTCTCCCTGACGACGGTATATTACCCTTGCCCTCCCTCTCAAACACAATGGGATAATATATCCAATAAAAGCAATGATTCAGGGATAATGACTTAGGCATATGGACTTGTTTTAAGCTTCCAGCTAAAACCTTTATAAAAGTAGTTTCATTCTTTCGTTTGTATAAAAAAAAAATTGTTTCACTTGCACCCTGATTGGTTTTATTGATTGTTTATTACGCGGAACTTTTTTTTGCACCATTGTTGTATTACAAAGATTTCACGTATAAAGATAGATTTTTTTAAGACATATCAAAATGAATTGGTCATAGCTGAAATGAGAAATGCTCCAACTTTTCACTCATTTAGTGGTGTCTATGTGATGATATAGCAAGAAAGCTCTGTGTGATAAGATGATTTTCATATAAAATTTTACTCTGAAAGACAGAGATTACCAAGTAACTATGAATTCAGACAGAAAAAAGTTGACTGTTATGCATCACCTGTCAATAAAATGATAAATGGAAATAAACTAAACTAACCTAATTAAGGGGGCCGTCCCCACAACGCTGAATTCATCCATTGAAATTTATTTAATTGGAAGAGGTTTTTCCAGGCCTGTCTTTTCCACAGGCGATTATTTTTTTTTTGTTTTTGTGTCAGAACATTTAATTAATTGGCTGCAATCGGGGTGTGAAGAAGACTTTAAGCAATATAGTAAAAAATGCTTCTGGAAAGGAAAACATCATCCACCCTGCCTTTAACCTCTCACTGACACAAACTCCAGTTTTGCTGATGGGACTAGCATCTGATGCTCCCAGAAATAAATCCATATTGATGCGAATGGACTACAAAATTATTTCAAATAGCCTTGGTATTTCATATTGAAATTAGACGAATGTTTACAAAACCAGAACAGGATACTTGGCTGCTTTAACAAAGTAACACAAAATGTGTTGTAGCTCATAAGTTATCTTACTCAGATGAATATGAACTGTAGGTAATGCCAACAAACAGGCAAAAATTTCACAAAACCTCTTAATAACTTGGATTTTATTCAAAGACACTGGACTTATTGGTGTATATCCATGATTCTTCAATGCCACCTTTGCCCCCCCCCCATGTTATACATGACTGCATCCCCTCATTATTATAAACAACAGCAATACATTGCATTTATATCCTCAACACATATAAATAAACAATTAGGAGTAAGAATTAAATGAAAAAAAGAGTGAGAACCCACAACGTTTATTTGAAATTGTCAGGCAGAAGCTGGATGCCATTGCAAGTCAGTGTAGCAAATTTAATACACAGCTGGTTGACACAAAGAATACAAGATGATAGGGAAGACGTAGCCCCGGGTTAAATAGAGGGGTATACACATGTGACTGATGAAGGTAACAATGACCAGGTGGAATCTATAATAAAAAGGACAGATGGATTGTGGGAGTTGTAGTGAGAACCGGTGATCAGTAGGCAGGTGAAGCTGAACGCAGAAGTGGAGGAGGAGCAAGCATGACAGAAATAACCATCTTCCATCCTGTGCAAGGACAGATTTGATGGGTAGGTTGTAGCCATATTTATTTATACCCCCATCTGAATTTTTTTTTTAAATATTTCTATTTCTTTTAGTTGTTTTGAATGGGCTACTATATGGACAACTCCACTACTTCCTGAACTTAGTAGTGCTCCTCTGTTTCCTGTCTTTCATTACTGGACAAATTGATTAATATGTGTGCTTGATATCAGTTACCACAACAATAATGGCCAGACACACCTGGATTAATCAGTTAATTACTCTCACTTTGCGTGAGACTTGAGAGCCCTGGTAAGAACCATTGGTGAATGAGCCCCATTGAGTGGATTGCAACTTATCACCAAACTGAGCAGGGCATCCCTTAAAAACGAATTAAAATATATGACATATAAAAATGATCAGAGTCTACCATGGACAAACTTCAGACCCATACAAGTATCTCTCTCACTTGATGGATGTGTGCAGCGGTGCATTTTTCTGTACAGTGGTGTATTTAACGGTACGATCCTCTGCCTATATTTTCCTGATTCAACTGTATTCGGGGTGTTTTTAGTAGTGAGTGCAGACAAAAACTTTAGATTAAGGTCATGAAGTTCTGTGTAAACCAAAGCACAATCTTTTCCCAATCCCAGCACTAACCACATAGTTTTGATGCATGAATCTCAACTCCCAGCTGGATAAGATGGGTTATCCAGATTAGCTGGGGTGAATAAGCATTCAGATTTAAATCAGGAAAGCTTTGTTTTCTGTGAACAAACCTTGAGTCACTGGTTTATCAAATGTTTTGCTGCCGTGGTGGATAATTAAAAATGATCCGCTGTCACGAGCACAAATGTTTATCTTGGGGGTCGTGGTTCAAAAAGTTTGGGAACCACTGCTCTAGAGATCCCTTTCAGGACAGAAACTAATTACATCTTTCAGGGGAACTGACAGGAGAAGACTGCTGAAAAAGGCCTCAGTAAATTCACATGACACAGGCAACAGCTGCTGCATTAGTCTGCAGCCAGAAAGGTGATGCAGTGCAATGAGGGTGCACGTAAATGAAGCAGACCCTGCAAATTGCTTCAGGCAGACTAACCCCACTTTCCAGCTGCACTTTGCATGGTATAGGCCTACAGGCTGCTCCTCTCACGGCATTGTCACAGGTGGAAGTGTTCAGAGCGCTGAGTGTGTCCCGTGCTCTGATGAATGTGCTTGAAGGTGTTGCATCTGATCACAATGCAGTCTGTGTGGTTGGTGGGTTCTTTAACATTGGAACTTACTGTAGCATATCAGAGCAGGATCTGGTGCTTGGTGTGGCTCTGCTATTCTGGTAGTTAATTGCAATCACCCGCAGGTAATAATTTCATTCCGATAAGTCTAAATATCCACACTTTAAGGCCTGCCTAAAGAAAAGAAAAAAAAAACTTACTTTCAGGATGAATATTCATTTGAAAAAATGCATTTTAGCTCTTAACATTGGTTGAATCATAGAAGAATATGTGAACTTTATTTGCAAAGGCCAACCCTGCAGAGCAAAATTGGAGAGGCTTTAATACAGGCAGCTCAGACCAGGGCTCCAAAATGGCCATTTGACATTTTGGCACCATCTGTCCTTCAGTTGGGGACTTAAGGTTTAAAGTTTAATCACTTATTTGCCTTTTTAAAAAGTAATTAGTGAATACTAGTAATACATTTAGAGCTTCATTTTTTTTTTCTAGTATGCTGCTGCACCCTGGTGTCTTGCAAGTTGGCCCATGTTTATAGTAGCTCACACACAAACACAATGAATCAATGAACTCAAATCAAATCAAAATCAAATCAAAATCAACTGTGGACCCCTGAGCAAGGTCCTTAACCCCCCACCATCTGCTCCCCGGGCGCTTTAAGTAGCAGCCCACTGCTCTCTGATACTCACCATGTATTGGGGAGTGGATAGCCCAGTGGTAGCGTCATGGGCTTGGGCGCAGAGGACCTGGGTTCGATTCCCCGACACGACTCCTGGGTGAACCACTGTGGACCCCTGAGCAAGGTCCTTAACCCCCCACCATCTGCTCCCCGGGCGCTTTAAGTAGCAGCCCACTGCTCTCTGATACTCACCATGTACAGAGATGGGTAAAATGCAGAGCCCTAATTTCCCCTCGGGGATCATACCAGTATAACAAAAAAAAAAAAAAAAAAAAAAAAAAACTCAACCTGGACTTGACATTTTGATCAGATCACAGCCAAATGCCAAATGAATGAAATGGTTAATCAGCCAATATTAACTAAGAATGGGATGGCTGTGATTACTTGTCAAAAATGAAAAACAAATATCACTATCAGGACAATAATTGGTGAACCATTAGCAAAGCAAAAGTCACTTTCAGTCTTTTTCAAATCCAATCAGTTAAATTTCAGGTCATGGAAGTCTTTATGCTACAGCCAAACTTTCCTGTACATGTCCCCCTATTTTCTTTAAAATATATTACTTTGCTCTTTGCAAGCCTGCAAGTGTTTTCTTTATCTGTCTTAGCTTAAGTCTGTCCCTGAAAACATGTTGCCTCTGCACCTACTGTATGGGTGTTTGTTTGTGTGTGTGTGTGATAAAACTGGCAAATCGCAGCCTAGTTGATCGTCTGGATGCCTGTCTGATCAGTCAGGCGTGTTGCTGAGAGCCCTGTAAGCCATAAAAATCTGGGGAAGAGACTATACACCGTCAAATGAGCAAGGTTTGACACTCTGACATGAAAGATGCATGTTTGTGAGGAGCAACATAAGCAGAGTGTGATTTGCTGGAGGGTATCAGAAGAGAATGAGATGCCCCTCGAAAAATTCAATTGGAGGCGAGTAAAAACCCCATTGTGTTCCAGTCAATCTTCTTTCATGCTGTAAAGTTTCAGGCTTCGCGCTGCTGTAGACACGAGAGCGATACGGTATGAGAATATAAAAAAAAGAAAATCTGAAATTGAGCATATCTCTGTGAGAAAACGATAATTCAGAAAAGAAGATTATGCGTCATGTGGGTCACCAGAGCACCACGCGAACAAAATTAGAGGTCAGAAGGAAGAAGTTATTGCCTCTGAATTTTCTGGCCTTAACAATTCTAATGAAGAAAATGAGGAGAGAAACCACCTGCTGCTCCTCATTAATGATGTATGAGCATTTTGATTTCCACTCCAAGTTCAAAACATAAAGGCATGTTTAGAATAAAAACCTCACCAACACAAGTCATAATAGTACAAAACAGCATGGTGTAATGCGGTGAGAAATGTTCCTAATGTAAACAAAATAAAGATTAAGTACAAATATACCACCATCACTACAGATTTGAGCTGAAGGAAAGGTCAGGTACATCTTAAAGGTTGGACACGGACACAACAGCGACATCATGTGTGTCTAGGTTGTAGTTGCAATGGCAGAAAAATTGTTGGGTTGTCGCTGGGTTGCCAGGCTCGCTGCCGATACGTCAGGTGACCAGCAGCCTGCACCATGTTCAACAAGTATTGCAGAGGAGTTTTTTAACTTTAGCTCCTGTTAACCACGCTAGCTTACTGATCCAGGAGAAAAGTCAGCATTTCTGCATCTTGATGCCGTGGAAAATGTTTATTTGGGTCCATTTAGTGTAGGCTTCACCTAAATTTACTCTTATTTTTTGCTCTTCTCAAGTCACTCCTTTTCTGAGATAGATAACAACATCCCAGGACTCTGAAGCAGCTGCTTGACTTACCAATTCCACCAGTTGTCCCAGTGCCAGCCAAACTGTGCTGTACTGTTGCCACGAAGAGATGGTATTTGGCAGCTTGTACTGACTTGTAGATGTAAACATAGTGCCATTGTCGAACCTGTTAAAATTTGTTTTATATTTATTTTCAGGCTAAATATAATTTTTTAAGAAAATGCTGTACTTTCATTCTACACCTCTCCAAACATCTCATGGAGGTATTTTTTAAAGAAATTGCTCTTAATATAAATGTTCTATATTCAACCTTTAGTTTTTTAATCATCTGAAGCTCACAAACAAAACCGCTTTTATTGAGAGGGACCCAACTGCAGTCACGGTACGTGGCCATATATCCAATCCACGCCGGAAGCCCTAAGCGGAAGTTTCTTTTTCATGTAACTTACTAAAATCTAACCCTACCCCTAACCCTTCTCCTAACCCTACACACCCGCCTACACCATACACATCTGTTTGCAAGCCGCAGATAGATACTCTTAGTGATATTTAACTAACTTCCGCATGAGACTTCCTGTATGGATTGGATGTATGGCGGCACCCTTGTCGTTCATTGCAACTGCAGTTAGGTACTCTTGGCTTTTATCTGAAGAATCTGAATTTGAGCAAAACTCAGCAAGAGAACACAAACACGGAACAAAAGCTTCTGTGTGAAAGGTATGAACATGCTGGGCAGCAGCACGCAGATTACCTTATTTGGAACAACTTTCATATAGCCTGTTATACTGTTAGCCCACTGCTATCATAATTTTTCCAAATAAAAATGTTTCTTAAAATCCCCCCCCCCTTTCCTTTTTTAATACAAATCGCACCCTGAACAAAAGCGAATGTGTCTGGTTTTCACAAACATTTGAGAGGGTTAAGAGAATGAAATGGATATTGTAATGAAAGGATCTGATGTAGAAACATTTGCTGCAGATGTAACGTGTATTCCAGTTGCGTGCCTGCTCCCGTATGTGTACGTGTGGTCATGTGCACGCATATACTAAGTGTTACGGTCCACTAAATTTGCCATGACTGCAACATGAACATGCACTGTAAGCTGGAGTGTGTGGCTTCTGTGTGTGTGTATGCACGTGAATATAAAGGACATCTTGCCATTTTCATGCTGCACTGAGCTGTGGCAGAGCTCAACATGGCTCAAAGGTCAAATTAGTTCCATTTGAAAATAATAAGAAAGACAAAAGGTTTTATGAGTGTGAGTGTGTGTGTGTGTATGAGTGTGAAAGGGAACCGAGGGGATTTTATCATGTTACTTTTAGCTTGAGATGTTTTATTGCATCTATAGAGCCTCAGCAGATGGCATAATGGCAGTCTTCCCTTCAGTTTGTTGTTTACTGCCCTGTTGCTGAAAATGACTCACAACATGATGGTGATGATGGTTGTTAACTGAGTGTAACAGTGTGTGAGTGTTTGTGTGTTTAATCGTAGCTACCTTTTCAGAATCATGATTTTCCTCTCAGATAGTCTATAAAACTTTCCCTCTTTCAGCAATGTTACTGTCATCTGCAGTGTGTTTTTCTTTCATAAAAGGAGCGTAACTACTCTAATCCTCATCGACAAACTAAAATACAACCAACTTCAACTGCTGAAAGAGTTTAAGATCGATACTGCACCAAGCTACTTAAAGACGGAACGGATTTGCCAGAAATATGAAAGGCTGAATCACCCTGCTTCCACATCTTCACCTCATACTTCTTTGAGGCCCTTTTAGTAACCCCAAGCCTCTATTCGGAATGATCCTGCAAATCATGCACATCTTTCCCCTGGAAGTTATTTCAAATCCATCAATGGAGGCCATAAGGTTTTCATTTAGGATTGTTAAAGTTTTCAGCATCTTTTAACTCTCCTGACTCTCTTCGTGGTTTCCTCTTTGAAACTTTGCTTTTATCGCATGAGATGATTTTATAGAGTCAGTGACACTGTGAGGCGTGCACCACTGCCAAGAGCAGTTGAAATCTGAGACATCAGTCTTGTACGATATGATGATTTCTCATTGGACAAACCATGAGGCTAAGCTGCTGTTTCCAAGGTGAAAGTAAAAAAAAAAAAAAAAAAACGACCTCAGTTTTACTCTACAGTCGAACTTGAGATTCCCAGTAAATGTTGGATGTCCATTCCTCCAAAGAGTCATGTTGTTTAATTGTTTTTCTTCAGTTTCTGCAAGCTTTCTGTCCACTTCCTGTTTATCTTTGCTCTTTGGTGCTTTTGCTTCCTGTATTTTCTCCATGTTTTATATTTAGCAGACTACCAAACACACACAGCTGTTCATCATTGCTTGCATTGTGTAAGTACTCCCCTGATTTCAGTCGTGTTAGCTTCATTACCCGTGATCTATTCAGATTTTTATTTACCTGTAAGTGTATGCCCTGCACGTATTCTTGCTTTTTGCCTTCATTCATTGCTCCTGGATCTGTTCTTTTTTTTTTTCCTTTTTTAAATTCATCGACTCTGCCTTTCTCCAACCTTTCCAAGATAATGCCAACCCATCTGGGCCTGGTCCGGGCTACTTTTGGTACTTATGGTTCAGTTACAGCACTGGTAAGGTTTTTGTGGGCTGCATCTGGATCAGGTGTCATTTTTTTGGCTTAAACATGGATTACAGCAAGTTCCTTATGGGCCTAAAGTGGTGGTCATGTGACTGAGTTTGGGCAGCCACACTTCCATGGAGTCAACACCTAAATCAAGGTCTGATTTGGGCCAAAGTAATCTTCAGATGAGGGCCATGATTAGCCAAACTCTTTTTTTTTTTTTTCTATGTGGGAATTGTCTGTAAAGTTTGCTGCATGGACTGACAACGCTGTGTTATTGATGGGTCTGGAGAATATACAGTGGACAACTGCTGAGATTCAGTTTAACAGTTTGCTTCATTTGTGGTCTGCATATGAGACACGATGACATCACAAAGCTACAGTGTGATGTTGTTAAAGGCAGGTTGCCATAATACTGACTAGTGTGTCATATGATGTCATGATGTTGTCGTCCACAACACAAATAAATGATCAAGTTTTACTTTTCTTCCTTTTTTCATTTATTGTCTTGTCTCTTAACCTTAAACTGATCCCATTAATTGCATTCCATGGGGGGAAGTATTGTTTTGCTTTGCCTTGTAGCAAGTGATGCTTGTCAAGTCTAGTTTGGAGAATATGGGGTAAATTGAAGATGACAAGCAGAAATAGGCATGGTACTGTAAGTTTATTTGTATAACACATTTGATGTACATGACAATTCAAAGTGATTTACATAAAATGTTAAAAGCATTACAGCAGGATGGAGAAGAAAAGAAAGAATTAAAAGTATTTGAAGTAAAAAAAAAAAAAAGGGAGAAAATTAAAGGAGTTTTAGAGGAGGTCTTGCAGATTTGAACTCCTGAATAGAAACTATTTAAATGCAGCGGAGAACAGGTGGGTCTTTGACCTGAATTGAAATAAACTGAATGTTTCAGCTGATCTGAGGCTTTCTGAGAGTTTGTTCCAGACATGTGGAGCATAGAAGCTGAACGCAGCTTCTCCATGTCTGGTTCAGCCTCTGGAAACTGATGACCTGAGGGGTCTCGTCGGTTCATACAGGGTCAGGAAGTCACTGATCTATTTTGGTCCACCTGAACCATTCAGAGCTTTATGGACCAGCAACAGGCCTTTAAAATCTATTCTCTTCTCTGACAGACAGGCAGTGTAAAGACCAAAGAACTGGACTGATGTGGTCCACTTTTCTGGTCTTAATGAGAACTCGGGTAGCAGAGTTCTGAATGAGCTGCACCTGTCTAATTGATTATTTAAGTAGACCATCTAAACACAGTGCTACAACAATCAAACCAACTGAGGATGAACGCATGGACTAGTTTTTCCAGATCTTACTGAGACATTAGGGTCGATCAAATCCTGAAATCATTGTATGCACAGACGTTTTCAGATGTACGAATCTTTGCACATGCCTGGATCCAAGGAAATTTCTTTTTTCCCAGACAACGCATAAAAACACATTCATGCATATTCAACGCCCCCCCCCCCCCCCACACACACACACACACACACACACACACACACACACACACACACACACACACACACACATTTAACATTTGAAGCCCACTAAGTTAGTAGAGAAGGAATCTGTAATACAGCTGAACACATAAGAGAAGCTATTAAATTTAATATCATCTGATGAGACTCATTTGTCAACTTCTGCTCATTTAAATGGGAAACGACTCATAAAACTATTGCTGTGAGAACTAACCAACTTTAAGTAAAATACTGAATCCTCCAGCACTGAAAATAGTTGCTCCTAGCGTCCACATATAGCTTTGTAATAAATATATAACTGTGAGCCAAATTAAAATCATCATGTCAGGAGATACATGACACATATTCAGCTCTTTGTATCCGCCCCGGAGTTTGTTTTAATGATAGGCTGTAAAGCATTAGCACTGAGGGAGTGTTAAAATCCCGCCCAGGGCTGGAAGAACTCCTCTGCGATGGGAGGGAGGATATGAATAATGACTCTTGTCATCTTTGTATAAAAAAAAAGATGCAAGAATAGCAGAATAAGCCAGTCTTACAAAATTGTTGACAAAAAGCCAGCACCTTTTTGCTCATAACCAAAGTAAACTGTCAAAAAACTAATAAGGAATAATCTAAGGTGGCTAGAAGGCAAGAAAAAAAGATTAACATTAACAAATGCAATCAATAGATAAACATCAAACGTAGGAGAACAAACAGGGACTGCTTGGATGAATACAAAAACTCCTCCTCTCATTTCTCCATTTGTACGTCCTCGTTTCTGTAGCAGCTGTATATCTGTTTAAAAACAAAAGGAAATGTTATTGTGATGTACTGTATAGATGGATGGAGAGGTTAGATGGAGGGATGATAGATAAAACAAAAAATCCTAATATAATGTAAAGAATGGCCTCATAGGCAGCAGAGCTGAAGAAGCATCCTTCTGCTCAGACTTTGCTGTTTAATCATTGCATGCAGGGGCTGTTCCAACATCCTGCACAATCAGCTCCAGGGATTCCAGAGCACCCACACACACACACACACACACCCCTACACACACACACACACACACCATACACTCAGAGCCAGCCTTGTTAATCAGTTTGCTTTTGTGAATAAAACTTTTCCCTCCAATCTTCCACCAATGAAACGTCTTTACATAACAAACAGCTGACACACAACAGCCCTCATTAATTGAACGAGCGTGGAAATAAGCGCATACTTGATCATAGAAATGATCCTACAATTAGATCCACGTGATTTATGAAACGTTCGTATCTAACCAATCTCATCATTCGTATCTGACCAATGAGCTGGTCTTGATAAATGCGGCAGCTAAAGTCCATGGTCATTTACATGTTACGGCCATGGTGGCACCCTTGAATGTTCATGGTCCAGAGGCTTCGCCCAGCAAAGTTAAACCACAGAGAGGAAAGATTCTGCCATAAAAAAGGAAAAGAGATGCAAAATGCTACACAGAAGAGCATCAGCCGCCCTCACCGGTGTTGAACTGACTTCTGGCTGAGGTATAAATAAAATTCTTAATAAGTAGACCTAACTTATGTGATTTATTAGTTTTATTCAATTAAGGTTGACATTAGCCCATATATGTAACAACATCACAATTTTTTTAGTTTATAGGTCAAGAAAAAAAAAAGGTCAAAAAAACTTTCCTCCAAAAGTGTGTTTCTTCCCTGAAGCATAGCAGTGCACTGACAGATGGGCGCCGGTCAGATCCGAGTTTGACTCTGAACGAGACAGATGACGAGATATCTTGCATTAGGTAAGCTAAGAAACAGTCAACTGACTGAGCATTAGTACAACTTTAAGGTGTAGACTACTTATTAGCTGTGGTGTTAAAAGTAGAAGTAAAAGTTTTTGGGGGTTTTTTCGAGTCGAAACCCTGCCATGTTTTTAGATCTGCCAGTTCAGGTGTTTTCACTAACAGGTTCATCTAACTGGCAGAGGAGCTAATTAAACCCAGCTGGTTCAGTGATTGGTTGGAAAAACAGGATTTCTTTCTATTTTTTAGCCTATTTTTGACACCTCTGCTTAGTAAAAGCGACGGATCAGTTCCTGTCTTCTCTATAGTCCCAGTGGAGGCCTTGCTGGTCACGGTTCTCTGGACATCTGCTCCGATGGCTGCGCCGGGCTCCATTACCCAAAGCAATGCCGTGCAGGATCGCACAGGACAGGACTGTGCTGCAGACTTTCTCCAAGTGTAAGGCAGCGTTTTCCCCTCACTGGTCCAAGACATACTGCATCCATCTGCCTTTCAGCAACCTGAAGCAGCGCTCCACCGTGGCATGTGTGCGTGTGTGGGGCCTGATGAACCTGCTCTGTGGCAGGGTTTGCCAGTGGGGCGATTTGATGCTCAGAGAGTGCATAACACTTGTCACCAACTATAACATGTTAATTATTTGAACATCCTCTTTTAAGATAATGAATAAGTACAATTCAGTTACAGCTTCATTTATTAATTTTGGGAGTCCACACTGGTGAAAAAATAAAAACAAGTACCAGGCTGAAGAGCTAAACTTCTGCCTTCTCTTCCACAACCCAGCTAAACCTTTACAGACTCATTTAACTGTTTTAATAGGAAACCAGAACTAGTAGGGGAAATCCCCTGATTGCCACATCAAGCTCCACATACTCGCTGAACTTGTGACAAATATTTCCAATTGATGATTCAGATTGATGATGCAGTGTTTACAAAGTAAAGATGTTTAATTTATTATGTCTCTTTTATGTGGCCGCAGTTATCACAATAGTGCATGTTGGAGCATGTGTTGGAGAGGAAAACAATTTCTTTTTCTTATATGCCCCCTCCCCCTGGATAAAGTCTTGCCCATCCTCTGACCACCCCACGTATAAAAGTCTGGCTCCACCACTGGTTTTCAAACTTGTTTTAAATTTTTATCTTCGTTTGAATAGAAATATACTGCTTTTTGTTCCGTATGATTCCGTAAATCAAAAAGAGGAACAAAATTAACTTTGTTTAATAACATTGTCATATGGAATCTATTGCCAGATCTGTATGAATAGTTTTTGTCATGTGCAGTTTCCACTTGATAAATTGGGTCAAATTGGTGTTGTGCGAGAGCAGCTCCGTGATTATAAGCAGAGCCTTTTCGAGAATATTAAACAGATTGTTGTTGAAAAGGAGTAAACATGTTCAGTGAACCTTTTCTTTGCAAAGTGCCTTTTCAATTGTTTACACAGATTGTCTTTCTCACAGACGTCACTATCTAATTTAAGCCCAGAAGTCACAAGTACCCCCAGCAGAAAGTTATATAAGCTCAGCACTTTGCAAATTTGGCAGCGCTTGAAGCTAATTCTGCCAAGACATGCAGTTTTTCATCGTTATGCCTCTGTACCTCATAAACAAATGTGTAGTTCACACTGCACTTTTCTAGTCCTTACTTACTTACAGCACATTGCCAAGCTCACTTGTTTGAAAATATTGCTGGTGGTGAATGACCCTTCACTGTCCCTGACCCTTGGTGAGGAAAACGAGGGCTCCCAGTCAGGCTGATGGACAGAACGAGAGAAAGAGAGGGAGTGCACAACAGGATTATTTCATGGTTGTTGCAGTCCACTGATCTTAATTGTAGTGTACATGGTGCAGCTCACAGCTACATCTCTCCATGTCAATGTAAATTAAAGTTACAAGAGTTCAAAGTAACTTCAGTGTTTGGCTGGGATGCCTTCAGCTCTGCACTTTAATCTGCCTGTTAACTTTCCTCAGCTTGGCCTCCGCTGAAGGCTACAGATTAGTCATTACGCTGTTTACTATTAGAGGGTCAACATTTTTCCAAAACATCTCCTGATGCACAGGTGCCTCTGAGCAAAGAACCGACCTCCCACCTGTTTGATGCTCAATGGAAAAATGAACACATAAATGCGTTACTGTGAAAGAGGAACAGGGGAAAAGCTCATTTTAGATTGAACAAAAACTAATTCATCTTGCAAGTAAAAATACTGTAACAGAAACCATGAATGCATGTTAAAATTGCTCACTTACATGATAGCAAAAACTGTTTGCCCCACACCTTTAGAGGGTACTGTAGACCTACATTTGTCCTCACGACCAAATTGTTGTGATGTTGTGATAAAGGTGCAGAAATTCTAAGATGACAATGATTTTCTTTGTATGTTGCAATCTTGGTATTTTACAACTAATATTTTTTTTCTCATCCTCAATCCTAACCATATTCAAAGGAAACTACAGTATGTATTTTCTATGTCTAACTCTAAATAATTGCTACTAACAGTGAAGCTGAACATTTAAAATGTAAAGGACAACATGACATTTTATGAGACATCTTTCTACAATAACAATCTGACACACTTAACCCAAGATGGAAATTATTGTAAGCAATCAAGACCACATTTGAAAAAATACTGACTCAGTATTACTGCACCACCGGGGAAGAATCCTTTTTTTTTTTTTTTTTTGACAATCCCTGCTTTTATGCCACCATCCATCCCCTCTTTTCTCCTTATACTGTAAGCATTCCTAAATGATACAGTGCCCACAGAGACAAACTCCTTTATTAACAAGATATCAGTAGGTTATAATGACATCTGGTGAGTTACCACATCCCTACACTGAAGTGGGTGAATACCAGAATTACTGTCTGCTCCTTTTTAACCACCTTGAGCCAGGAAACTCAAGCTCTGGAAACATACACTGATTTCCAATTTTCTCAAACATTTGGAAGCCTGGTTTTAGTCAGATAACATAATGATGATGCACTAAATGTAATTTCAGTTCTGGTTGGACCTGAGTTCAAGTGTCAGTTCTTGCCAGAGTTCTTTGAAGCTTGCTCTTGTAATAGGAATACAGAGATTACATGCCTTGTCTACATTGTTCACATTGGTGGAAGTTGAGTTTGTTTTCTGGGGGAAGATTTAACAAATAATCTAGGTCGCGATTTAGATGCAATCTAGCTGCCAAAATCATCTTCAATCACCAACTTTTCTCACACACAAATTCATACTAAGTCCAACTCACAAACTTTTTACAAATATTGAAGCATTCACAAAAATGTTCAAATATTTGATTTGAGAGGTGCACTTACAGTACAAACATTTTAGTGCCGACATGTTTGGGAAAAAAGCCGGGATTTGTCTTGTTCTCTGCTGATCAGTTCATTAAAATACAAAAATAAAATTGCAGTAATGTTTTAAAATAACTTTTAGTAATTTACAAAACAGGAAGTAGTGGAGTTGTGTGTACAAAACAAAGCTGTGGCTCCACGCGTACCATCACCAAGTATGAATTAGGAGTGAATGAATAATGGCTCTACTGTGAGCGCTTTGAGTGCCCTGAAAGAAAAAATGCAAAATAAATCTAATCCATTATTATTATTTTAGAGGAGAGGTTGTGAGAGTTTTTGCAAAGTAGCTAATTCATCCTATCAGCTTATGCAGAGGTTGTTATTCAACAGTATAAGAGGAAAGATATGAATGATTGAACAAAAAATATACTAACAATTTTGTGGTCTACAAATATGTTTGTGAATTTCAGGGAGGATTTTCATAAATAGAAAAAATAAAAAAAAAAAAATAAATGCAATTTAAGAAGATTGAAAAGAATATATTGGTGAATGAGACCCATTCAGCATTATGTGATTCCACATTGGTTTTGGTCTCAGTTTCCTGAAATTATACAGTACCAAGGGGGAAGGAGAAAAGTGAAGTCCTGGAAGTAACCTTAAAAATTGTAGGTCACTCCTCATCCGCTAGGGGCTGCCTCCAAAGCAGAGCAAATCCTCATAGACTCCCATGTTAAAAAGGCCAATTCACAGCAGAAATAAACATGTTTACAGCCTGGTTCAAAAAATCATTTTAGATAAAATAGGTCAAGTTACCTTCATCTCAACTGTGAGGGGTTGAATTGTTTTCTAGCTCATCTGTTTTGATGTTATTAATCTTGAAATTACACATAATTAGGGGCTTATCCTTTTGATTGACAGGCGGAAGACCAAGTGCCGGTTCTAGCCGCGGTGGCTAAAAGTTATGGTGCATTCCAGTTGTCTTAGGATTCCGAAAGGATGAGAGTTGGTGATGTCATTACCAGGTATTTGCCATTACAGTTGCACCAACTCGAGAAAAAATAGACTATTTGTGAGCATCTGCAACTGCAGTACAAGGTTATTAGTTAACTAAAACTAACGAAAAAACGAAAAATACAATAAAAAAACATTTCCGTTAAGTGAAATAAAAATAAAAATGACAGTTTTTTAAAAAACGATAACTAACTGAAACTGTATTGTGTCTTTAAAATCATTGCAAAAGCATCGTTGGTTTTAGTCTTTGTAAATTTGATAAGTCTTTTGGATTGATATGAAATCTATTTCTATTTAATCTATTTGCTTTCCTCAACCGGTTTTACTCTGAGTGACTTTCTGATGATTTTGAATGTCACACCAGATAAATATATAATTTACAAAAACAAAATTCCCAAAAACTAAAACTAACATTGAAACTAATAAAAACTAAACTAAAACTATAGCATTTTCCAAAAAATAAAAGCTAATAAAAACTAGCAAACCTTCTCAAAAAACTAACTGAATTGAAAAACAAAAAGTCAAAACTAAATAAAAACTGAAACTAATTAAAACTCCAAAACTATTATAACTTTGCTGCAGTACAAGCTAGAAAAATAACACATATAACAATATTACTGTGACAACAGCAGACGATTTTAGTGTGTGTTCAATCAACAACACATATTAATGCAGCATTTTTTTTTAAAAAAAAAAAAGGCTTTGAGAACACAAAATTCAATGACAACTCGGTGCTGTTTACACTAGAAACTAATGAACAGAAAATATCTTATAGGCTATAGAAGTTTAATAAACACAACAATGGTACTGGACAACTGGAACGCACAATTATCTCCCTGCTTGCTTCCAGGAAGGCCGTGGTTTTTAGCTGGTTAACAGCAAGTCTGAGCGTGCTGGACACTATACGTCCATTTATTTTACTCTCTTTGGGTTATACTGAAACTAAACTAATAGTCTTTAGAGGGACAACTCATATTCACTGAATGAACCCCCCCCCCCCCCAAAAAAAAAAAATCACACATTTCTTTTTCATTTCCTTTTATCGCCTTCTGTCTAATTTCCTGCCTTTTAAAGCCTTCTTCACACAGTTATCTGATGAACTAACCTCCATGGCCTTCATTTTCTTGAAAGGCTTTCACATGCTACAGTTAAATTTACAAGACTTGCCAATTACCCTGCCACACCAGTGGGCACGGAGGTCAAGGGCTTTACACTTGTTCAAACAAGCTGCTGAAAAATTTGTCAATTTGACTGTATGAATCTTAAAATGAACCCTATTTGAAAAAGTAGAGGAGAAAAATCAAGGAAGCAAACCAGATTGTGGCTTAGATGATCTTTATCTACCTTAATTTTCAGAGGATTAGTGCAATCAAAGGAAAAATACACCCTTCACAAACTACCTTCCATATTTTAGTGAGGACAGCAGAATCTGTTTTATGGCAGATTTTTGGATGGTTTTGCAGCAGACTGTATAGCTGTCAGAGCTGAGAGTTGTGGAATTGCTCAAGGGTTAAAAGCAGTTGAGCTGCAGAGGAGAGAAAATGGGAAGGAGTTTATGAAACGTGACATCTCAAGTAGAGCACTCCCATAAAGTTAGCCCGATGGCTACAGTAGAGGTGTGTTTATGTGTGTTTGTGATATCCCTGCTGACATTACAAGCTATTGAGACTCCCCCTTCCACTGCACAGATGAGAGATTATTTTCTCACAAGATGTATTAGCTCATATCTCTTTTATCATTCAAGATCTTGACAGTTTGGATGAAGCTAATACAGAGAGAGAGATTTGATAAGTGCTCCCTCTGCAGTGATGGCAACACCTGAAGATGTGATGTAATTTGGACCAATAATAGAGCAATTGAGACTTAAACTGGGACACATAATGTTTCAATCAAGAGTTTATATCTGATACATTTATTCCTCTAACACAAAGATCTGAAAAGGAGACATTTGTAGGTCTTATAATACATCAATATTTTAAAGAGTTCATCTAAATCAAACAGTTAGAGCTCATTCATAAAACTAAGATTGAATGTCTTTGAACACACTACAAAATATTCATGGAAAGGCAGAGATCCTCAAATTGGTCAACTGCTTATTTGTCTGCCACTTGTAGAAATTTTAACATGGCCGAGTGGCTCAACAACACATGCATAGCCTACTTTCAAACTAACAGCTGTATGTGTCCACCTTATGTAGGTGGCACGCATGGTTGAAACCAGGACACATATAGCAAGGCCAGAAGGGGAGAAGAGAGGCTGAATGTGTGGCTCTTTGGATACCTGATTGTGTGAAAATCCAGGGCCCTTCTAACCTACATTCGATAAAAAAGTTGTTGTGGTGCCCAGTTACTGAATGGGGTCAGGCTTCACTGACAAGGTTTTAGCAGTAAACGTTAACATATCAGAGCTCAGTGCTATTGTTATCATCAAGCGGATTGTCATTATTAGAAGTTATGTTGCTCAGCTTGGGCTGGTCGGACAAAAATCTATACTCAAAAGTTTTTATCATATCATTTATTCATTATTTCCCTCATTGAAAGAGCTAGGGAGTGCTAAGTTCTATAAGCCCAATTATACCAGCTGTCCCTCATCCCCCATCACAGAGACCCAGAATTTAATAAAGCAAGTGTAGTGGATGGATGGACGGATGGATTTTTGTGACAATCATAGGATCACTGACAAATAAATGAGTTTACAAAAACACAACACCTCAGTCTATCCAGAGCAATCTCTGCACTGCAAAAACTCAAATCTTACTAATATTTTTCTAACTTCTAGTGAAAATATCTCATCACACTTAAAACAAGACAAAATTACCAAAAGAGAAACATATCAGTGAGATAAAGGCACTTGTTTTAAGTCAATGCATCTTATTTCAACAAATCTTATCAAGAAAATTTTATTTGTTCTATTGGCAGAATTTTTTGCTTATTAAAAGCAAAAAAATAAATAAAAATAAATAAATGAATAAATAAATCTTTTTCTTTTTTTTTTCTTATTTCAAGAACAGCCAAGAATTTTTTTTTCTTGGAATAAGCAAAAAATTCTGCCAATGGAACAAGTGAAATTTAAGATTTGAGTTTTTGCAGTGTGGACCTCTCTCTTTACTCCACTTTAAAAATGCAGTCAACTATTTTTTTTTTTTACTTTAACTTTCTATTGATATTGTATACAGCAATATTATAATTTGTTTTATTTAATAAAATATTTAGTTAAATTCTAATTAAAGAATGGAGCATGTTTTTATTCATAGTCACAAGATGTGCTAGTCTGATACTCACAGTGACTATTTGACATTATTGATATTTGGCAGCTTGGTTGTGAATTGAACAAAAACTGAAGTTACAGTAAAAGTCAAACTTATTTAGATGCAAGATGAAAGGGAGAAAGAAAAAAACGTCTCTATTTAGACATTAATGGTAATCTGTAATCCACAAAACAGTTTTTGAGGACACAATTTCAACTTCCACAATGAGAACAATGTGAGTGTTTAAAAAATGAGTTAAGTCCAAAGGTTTGGGTTGGTTTAGGCACAAACAGCATCATTAGCTTGAGCGAATTATTTTGGTTTCATTGGAATTCTTGAACAGGGTTCAAAGTTGTGGTTTGGGTCGACACTGCTTTTTACATGTTACAAGATTGTCATTGTCATAATTACAGTACCAACCATGTGGTTCAAGTTTTGGGACAATTGGGGTCAGTAGAAATCGCCCCCTTACGTCATTTTTACAAAAATTAATAATTCACCTCAAAAGTTGACTTTCTAATTTTTAAAAAGGATGTCAGGAAATCTAAGGTCCGTAGGCTTTATCATCAATTAACTCTGTCTGTCATTGTAATTGTTGTTAAATTCAAACAAGAAGCATTATTATATCATAAATAAATTTGTAACGTAACAATCAGGAGAGGGACTGTTTAATACTTATTACCACCTTTGAACCGTTACTCTTACGGCTTAAAACAACTGCTGTGATTTTAGAAAGCACAGTACTGAAGTTGAAGGGATGATAAGAAGGAGGCAGTGTGTTCTCAGAGGGCAAAACGCTCCAGCTGAACATGGAAAATGTTTCTGCTGAAGGAAATTATGACTGGTGTAAAACATTCTCTCCTACATCTCTGTGGCCATTAAGCGCTGGATTAAAGCTGTCCACTGCACACCAGATGCTTGAAAAGACTGCTGGTCTATGCTGCATGACTCATTCTGGAAGGAGAGAAAAGCACAACATATCTGTGTTTAGTATTGATTAGATTTGGCCATGACCAGATTAAAAATATCTGCTGGATACAGCATGGGTTTTGGGTTATGGGTGCTGTGAGTATGTGGGATGAAATAGAAAAGTGTGTGTATGTGTGTCCAAGGACTCTGTGGATCTCTTTATTCTTATTCCACTGTGGGATTTTAAAATATACGTAATTATCTGTTCTCCCATCATAATGCTAAAATACCATGTGGGTAATGATAATGGTTTGTTTTGAATGTAGATGTAGAACATCTGAAAGAGTGTATGTTAACACCTTAAAGCTTGTAAGATGTACAAGAGCTGCAATGGGGTTTTGGCTTCCTCCGAAGGCCTGCATGTTAGGCTAATTGGTCACAATGAATTGTCCTAAGGAGTGAATGTGAGTGTGAATGGTTGTTTGTCTCTCTGTGTTGGCCCTGTGACAGACTGGAGACCTGTCCAGGGTGTACCCTGCCTCTTGCCTGATAATTGCAGGGATAGGCTTCAGCGACCTTGAATTGGACAAGCGGTATAGAAAATGAATGAATAAACAAATGTACCAGCAGGATTAACTAATTAGACTCCCCAGAGTCGAATTAATTGGTGAAATAACATACCAAATCCCACACAAGTTGACAGAGCCGTTTCTTGCTACATGCTGACTATGCAACAGGACTCTACAAGTCACTAGGGGGACCCAAAGCTGAATGTCCAGCCTCATCTGAAAATTCAAAGGAATGGGCTCTATGCAGAACTCCACTACTTCCTGAACTTAAGGTAGTTCCTTTCTTCCCTTTGTATATTAATCCAGGTGTGCCTGACCTCAGAAACCACAACAATGGCCAGACACACCTGGATTAATCAGTATGTCCAGTAATGAAAGACAGGAAACAGACAACAGGAACAAAGGAGCTGGCTTTAGTTCAGGAAGTAGTGGAGTTGGGCATATTGTCTATTCGTAAGGGCACGGTCTCCTGTTTTTTTCAAACAAACTAGGCATGAATGATCTGGATTCTCACTGCAGGGGTCCGACAACTCTGCGCAGTGTCATGGTTGTTTTCTGAAACATTTTGAGCACGAAACCGTCGTCACCACGTCGTGACGCAAATAGACAACGCACATATAACTCCAGTCTTTTCCAGTCCTTTCCCAACCCTCAACCCCACCTCATCCATTGCGTCTAACTGTTCCGGACTTTGCAATCGTGTAGTCAACCTCTCCCAACCGTTCCATTCTGACAACTGCTCCAAATTTTTGGTGTAGTCACATGGCGCATAAAAAATAGATCTAATCCTTTTTCTAGACTTGAGAACAGTTAATCATGACAATAATGTCTATGAAAGACCAGACAACCCCCATAGATACAACTTGGTAGATTCTGATAAATAACTGCACGGTACAACAGCAGAACTTTTGAGAGTACTACACCGGTGACAAGCCTTTGCACCCCTAAAGGTACAATTTGGTACTTCATTTTTTGAAGGTGTGGCTGCATGAAGACACTCTGTGTCTGTACTGTACATGTTTTAAGATATTAAGGGCAGAATGAGACAACAGTGATAGCAGACCGCTATCGCGGGTCCTGCTGTATGCTTTTCAACTTGGACATGACATCTGGGCACTGAAATGTTGGCAGTGAGTTTTTGTCTTTATTCTCTTTCAAGAATCAAGATTAAGGAGACTGGCTCTGTGCCGTGGAAACAGGAGCAAGGAAGGAGCAGTGTTAAAATAGAAGCTTTGGGTAGCTGCAAGACAGAAAGATAACAGCTACTGCCCTCCAGAACAAAATGCCGGATAATCGTTTCAGAAAAGAAGAAAAACAAAAATAGTTTTTGTAATATTGTAATTTCCACGCAGGGGATTAATATTCTTTTCTATTTTCATTCAAATTAATTGACTTGTAATTATGTCAAACATAATAAATTCTGAAAATGCTAAATATAACATGACATTACATTTTCCCACATGCTGCGCTCTCTGAAACACATCCTACAGTACAAGGCAGCGGGTATAAATAAGTGTGTTTAAATAGCCGCCTTGTTGTTTTTCATTGTTAAAGCCTTGTTTTACAAGCACATTGTCAAGTTAATATCTCTGACTGTTGCTCTCTTCACTTCCCCCTCAGCTAATTGTCAGCCTGCGGTCATAACAGGAGCCATTTTTATCTCTTGGTAAATTATTTATCAGCTTACATAATTCAGCGAGTGTAATAAGTGCAAAATACTGCTTAAATGAATAATGGAATTGCAGTCATTTAAAAAAGCACATCTCTCAATATGTTTCTCTGACAAGCCCTTTCGCATGACCTTAGGGTGTTGAGACTTCCCTCCACAACACCGATTTGCATTTATGATTTCTTGGAATGTTGCAAACATAAACCACAAACAAAAGTGATGCATATATGTGTTTTCTTATGAATTCAGACTTACAGTTGACAGTTTTGTGTACAGAGCATTTGTTTATTGATGTATTTCTGATTATGCTAAGCACTGAGTAGCTTGGACTGTGGTGAACTATAGTCAATGAAAGATTACATGTGATCCAATAAGCAAGCGTACAGGAAGGAAATGGTGGAATAAAACAGAAAATTAGCATATTTCCTGTTTGGCTATTGGAAGTGGCCTCAACCGGCCTTAAATTTAAACCATGGCTCAGGGTATATAATATTGTCTGGTTAGAAAGTCTTGAGGTGGGTAGGTTGCCATTTGCAAAATTACATTCTGGAAACACAGAAAAATGGGTAAATTTCATGATCTGATGCTGCGTTCCATTTGAACTCGGAAGTCGGAAATTCCCAATTCCGAGTAGGAAGTTTCAACTGGAACACCCCCTGAAGTCGGATTTCCCACTCGGAAAGTCGGACAACTCTCGCAGCTCCGAGTTCAGTTTTAAAGATGGCCGCGCCCTGTGTTAGCAGTTTTAGAAGCTCCTGCAATGTTACATTTATTTACACTTCTTACTAATATTTTGTTGCATAAATCAGTCGTATACGTAGTATTGGTTTATACAGATGTAGGGGGAAGCTGCTGTAGTGTAATTTACATTTTCATGTGGTATATGTGAACTACAACGCCAGCTGTGCCAACAACGGCTAATACCAATAGCCTTAGCAAACACATTGTTTTGCTAGGCTGCTAACTGGTTTTCTGACCAGTGAGCTGGAACGCAAGTTGGTCGGGTGTGACGTCACCCCCCAGTTCCCACTTCCCAGTTCCGATGAAAATGGAACGCAGCATGAGTAACATGATGAAGGGTGTTTCTGGTATGCTGAATGTTATTTTCCAAAAGTGATAAGAAAGAAGGGACAAACACTTGACATGTCACAGGATTGTGGATACACACAGCTCATCAATGACTGAGGGGAAGAATCTGCTGCATGTGGAGCTGTGCAGCTGCAATCATGCACAAAGTGACAATGACCACAAAGGGACATGAGCCCTCAGAACTAAATGATAAAGCAATGAAAGATAGTGGCCTACTGTAATAAATCCCATTTTCTTTAACATCATGTAAGTGAATCATTTTTCTGAGGACGAGAGAGCAGCAGGATGCACAGGAGGAAGAAAGCAGCTATTGGAGTTTCATGCTTTGGGAAATGTTCTGCTGGGAAACCTTTGATCCAATGTGTCTTTTTCTTCACGTGTACCTAGCTGAACATTCGCATGCAGACCACAAACACTCAGATTATTTCTAGGCAGTAGCCCCTTTAGAAAAAGATAATGTGGTGTGACACGATGTAAATAATCTGTGAGATCTGTGGAATCGGCTTTACAGGACTGAATGGATCTGTATGACGCAAGAAACCCCTCACAGGTACTAATATGGCACTAATGCGGATCAGCACAAGAACACAGTTTTGTTTTTTCATCTTTTTGAGATGTTAAGACAATACAAAAACATTTCCTTCCCCTGGATCTTATCTTTCTGTTTCTTAAAACAAGTCAGCTGAATGACGTTTATAAAGTTCAAATTACACATGTACAGCCTATAACGGCAGATGGATGATGAATCAGTCAAAGGTGTGAAAATTAAGTCATATCTCAGCCTGTAAAAAGGATTGGAGGAAGAAAAATGAATAATCTCCATGTTCTGCAATGTACAAATAATCCAAACCTAGAGTACTGTGACATAACTGAGACAAGACCTTTCAGATGGGCCCAGTGTCTCACTGTGTCACCGATGTGTCAGACAAAATGAGTAATCATTAATAATCATGTTCGTGGTCCAGCTCATCATCGCTGCAGGTGAAAATGTGATGCTGTCTCCAGGTTTGGCTCCTTGTCCCCTCTCCCTGTGCACTGCAAGAGATGACACACTGCCTGACCTTAAGATGAGAAGACAGACAGGGACAAATAAGACATGATAAATGGATGTCCAGAGGGAAGTAACAGAGTGGTGTTCGGTGAGGTTAAATGTGCTTTTTATATGAATGTCAGCTTTTATACCGTCAATGCATTTTACACATCTTACATTGAAGACAATGGTAGTTGAATGTTACAGTCCTGCGGTAAAATTCTAACAAATGTGTCCCTCAAATACTTTATATTATATCTGAAATTGTGCTATTTAAAAAAGGAGACAATGAACTAATGGCCTTAAAACGCCTTAGGGTAAATGAATATCTTAATTTGTTTCCACCCACCAAAAAATAGTCTTGTTTACTCCAACTCTGATTACACTGTCAGGCTTCTTTAATCTAGCCATAACTCTTTAAACTAGAAAGCGATTCTCAGGGAAAAAAAAGAAAGCTAAAATTAAAGTTGCAAACAAATGAAAGCGCTACAATGTACTGTGCTTATACTCTCCTTTGCTTTTTATGTTTTTTTAGATACCCCCCCCCCAGCAAGTTTGGCACAGCCTGCAACATTTCCAGTTTCCTCCACTGCAGAGAGCTAGTGTGCCTTGCTTCTGCCAACTTCGCCAACTTTTATCACAGCAGATCCTGGGAGGCAGTCAGAGTTAACTCCTGGAGTTTTCTATGTAGAATGTAAAGGGTGTCTAAAAGCCCTGTTTCTACTAAGCAGTTGGGTCCGGTATGGTCTGGGATGGTACGGTTTGGAAGTGTTAGAATGCTTCAGCCCATTCACTGCAAGTTCATCTTCCACTGGGCATCTTTCAGGAGTTAAACCAAATCCCCAGTGTAGCCATATGACTAGCTGCGACTCGTGGCAATGTGTCACTAAAGCCGCTTTCAGACTTGCATTGCGGAACATGTGCAGTCAAGTCCATCCGCTCTTTAACCGGACTTGTCTTTTCAAATATGTCGCTTCCTTGTGGACTTATTGTGTCCCGGGCACTTTCAGACATCAGGAAATGCTGCAGATAAGTCAACACAGCCATGCTCTCCCTTCAACCCTGTCTGGAACATTTTCTTGTGCATTCAGCCAAAATGACGAACCGCAACTTTTCCGCTTCTATGACATGGGGACAAGCCGGTTCATGTCCGCTACATCTCCAAGGTAAAAGATCGGTACGCATGTCTGAATGCAAGCGTTATAAAGGAGAAAGTCAGTACCATTACCGCTTTCCAGCGCAAGTCTGGAAGGGGTGTAAGGGACGGCCATGCATTACTAAATTGTAGCAACAAATAATTAACATGTGGTAACAAGATAGCTGAGTCGTGGCCATGTGTTACAAATGTGTGGAAACGACATAAATAACTTGTGGCCAGTGGTTACTAATACATTAAGAACTGAAACCATATCTGCATGTTGTCCACAAATTAACTCAATACGACGATTTTGGAATTTTTCATATAGGGATCACCAACTGTAATCCTTGAGGACCAGTATCCTGCAGGTTTTAGGCGCTTCCCTGCTGCAGCACACCTTGTGACTAGTACAGAGCTTGGTGTCAAGCTCCCTGCAGGATACTGGCCCTCGATCACGGGAGGTGGTGATCCCTGATATAGGCCTATATGTGACTGATAGAACTTCCCCCCATCACTCATATTCCAAAGTTAATGCTTGTAAATGATCATAAACATCATAATTAATGAAAACTGGTTTTTGCCACTGTATGTCACATCCCATGGCGTGTAAATGCAAAAAAAAGTTAGTGACTTTATGCGTTATCATGTTTATTATGTAATTGTAACCTAGACCTAACCTAGATATTAAACCAGTAACTGATGTAACTGATATTTGATTGATATTAACGGCACCGCGGGATGTTGAAGCTTTTCTCTCCGGCAATGTGATGCACGTAGCCCCCCCTAAAGTGTACCGTACCATTTGTGGACCCTCTTTGAAAGGGGGTCCGTAAATGGTACAGTATGGTTCGGTTATATGTGCCCATTTTATACTGTAATGAAAACACACAAAGTAGCTTACCGGACCAGACTGACCCGTACCGTACCGCTCAGTGGTAATGGGGCTAAATGGATCCATCCAACTTAGTCCAATGTAAGGTCACAGGGGGGCTGTTTTCAGGTGAGAGGCAGGGTAAACACTGGATGGGTCACCAGTGTATTACATGGCCAACGCAGAGAGACAGACAACCATTCATGCTTACAGTCGTTAGGATCAATTTTGAAACGCCACTTAACTAAACATGCATGTTTTGGACTGTGGGAGAAGCCAAAGTGCCTGGAAAAACTTGCATACATGGGGAAAACATGCAAACTTCACACCGAAAAGCTCCAGCTCAGGTTTGAACCAGGAAGCTTCTTGCTTCCCACACACACACACACACACATAAAGCATCTTATGAGCACGTTAGCAAGGCTTAAAACTAAAGGGAAGGCTGTTCAGGCATTTGCTTACCCAGGATCTAATTATTTCCCCATGTAGAGACGGCATAACCTCACTGTTAGAATCAGTGGCATCCAAATCTGGCTGCTTTATCCAGGACAAGAAGCTTCAGCCTGGTGACTGTGACTGAATGCAGAATCCACACAGTGATTGTGCTGCATCCTTCTCTGCAGAAAGCAACACCTCATCACTCCATCACGCTGACTGCACACAGCCAAATCGACAGGGCTTCGGGCTAAATGATGTGATCACACTGATCTGATATGGAGAAGGAAAGAGGACGACCCTCAACAGCAAATTAAGGAAACTCACTACCCATAAGGTTTGCGTGCAGTACGCCTGGTTTAACAGAGGTCTCACTCTTTCCTATTCCCAGACTTCCTCACCCCAGTTGCCATCTGTTCTGAAAGAGAGAAAGGTGGCATATCCCCTGCAACAGAGAAAAATGAGTTCTTTTTCCTGAACTGAGGTGACTGTTGAACTAAGCCTTGCATCAATCTTTGTAGAAAAAAAAAAGTTCAGATATGAGACATAATCCACTACATTGAGTCAAATGTTTCCCTTCATTTCTCTTTCTTAAGTTGTTCCTTTATCTTTTATCTTAGCAATGATTTAAACATTATGTTGCAGTTTCCCCATGCTCCTCTGTTGACATTCTCACCTTCTGCCCTTCTTTGTCTCATTAACTTGCTGTTCTGCTGCCTGACACACTCCTAGTTTTCTGTTTTTCTCTTCATCACCCACTGATTTATCCTCTCTTCTGTTTTTGAAAAAGATCTGATTAATCTCCTCCACTGGGTGGTCAGGGCTCCTGTGCTGTTAGCTCTTGACAATTTCAAGGTTTCACTTTTACACTCTATCGCTCTCTCCTCAGTTTTTTCTTCTTTCGCATTCTCATCTTTCTCATTTCTTTGCTTTCTGAACTTCTTCCCATTCATTTATTCTTTTATCAACTCTATATATATTCTATACAATTACCTTTTCTTTTTCCTTCATCCTGCTTTCATGCTTTGTTCCTGCTTTGGTTTTCTTCACTCTTCTCAACAGCTGCCTGCTTTTGTGTCATTTCTTTCCTGCTTTCCACTCCATAGTTTCCCCATTCCTTGCTTTCCATTAAATTTCTCTGCCTCTCATCTGCTTTCCCTCCACCTCATGCTCCTCCAGTCACTTCTTATTTTCATTCCATTAATTTGTTTCCCACAAATTTCCATTATTTTGTTGACTTTCTGTATACCTCCCCCAGCTATCTGCTTGCTCAACCCAGATCTTTATCTAATCTGAGCAAAAAGTGAAAAGAGAAAACATTTAAAAGGAAACATGTAAAGAAGACGGCAGCAATAAAAAAAATTAAAACCATGATATGAGTTGTTTGCAAAGGAAAAGAACAGTGTGGAAAGGTTTTTTTTGAGAGAGAGAGCATATTTAATTGTTTTCATACTCAAATATTTGTTTTCGTACTTAAGTTTTGGACTCGTCTCTGAAAACTTTACTCAGATTCAAAGAATCTCTGTTTGTGAAGTTGTTGTGCTTCACCCCAACCTGTGATTTTAATCCTAAATATGAAGCGGGGTACAGAATTGGACTCAGAGTTTCTCCGTTCCATCACTGCCTCCTTGTGGGTGCGTTTGTTTTACATTACACTTCTTTAATGGGTTAAGCAGATCACTGCCAACACTGAACCCCCGGTAGAAATACAAATATGTTCATATCTTTATATTTGTGGACAAGTACAGCTGGCTTATCGTAGTTGTTAGGAAGCAATCCTCTACCTGTGTCATAGAGCAAACTCTCACCTGGACAAATCAGACAGGATTCATTGATTTCTCCCGTTCCTTTACCACAGTTCAGATTCAGGTCTGTCACAGATCACATTTCTGCTGTGTGTGGCTCATATGATTTATCAGATAATATCTGCTGGAAATGATGTGTTCTTCTGTGTTGTATTATTGATCACAGAATACAGCCTAGCTAAATAAATATACATAAATCTGACTTATTAAAAAGGTGAATATTATGTAAATACAAATAGTACAGTACAAAATCATTCAGTGCAACATTTAACAGTGACAGCCCTGCATGATATCCATAAAATAAAAGGAATTATTTTCATATTTTGGTGCCCTCAGTATTGTAGAAAAATGTTGCATTACTTAAAGCAAAACTGACCTGAAGATTCTGCTTCTGACTCGATTTTTGGCACCCTGGTATTCATTATGAATATTCCTGCCGGCATCGTTGCCCTGCAGCATCGTGAGGTGTGCTGAGAACCTTCATTTAACATTCATTCATTCATTCATTCATTTTCTGTACCGCTTATCCAGTTCAGGGTCGCGGGGTTGCTGGAGCCTATCCCAGCTATTATCAGGCGAGAGGCGGGGTACACCCTGGACAGGTCGCCAGTCTGTTGCCTTCATTAAACAACTTTTTAAAATTTTTTTTGGACAATCATATTATAAATACAGCATGTTTTGCTTCGTGGTCCTGCATCACATGCCTGTGGAAACCAGTACACTGTCTGTTTCTGAACAGAAACCAAAAAAGACATCCTCAGTGGAAAAAGTGGAAAGACTCACATCACACTGACTTTTACTGGCTGGAAAGAGCTTAGAGAAGAGAAAGAAAGCAAGACTGAGGTCAACTTGGCCTTCGTTAGTGGGCGTCACACTTAACATTACTAAAGTTCAGTGGTGGAGATTTAGATTCCTTTTCTCCTTGATCAGAATGCTAAACTCATAAGCCCATAAACAATGTAGCATTGGTGTTACTGATAGTGTGTTTTGTATTCATAGACTGCAAATTCTAACACTCTTTTTTTTTTTTTTTATAACCAAACTGTAGAATCAGCATCTAAAATTGCATTTCAGTTTATTTTCTATTCCAAACACTAAATATATTATTCCACTGAAGTGAAACTAAAAAAAAGTTCAGAATTAGAATCCATCTCTTTTTGTCAATATACTGGCTCATAAAACCCATTTTCTACCATACTGTACAATTAAATCAACTGCTGAATACATTTGGAGTTGTTATAATTCATTTACTTAAATGAATTATGTGGGTTGGGTTTTGCTGTGGGATCAGATTAAGAACACCAGCGTGTAAATTAGCAGATCGTGTTCAGCAGAACAGTTCAGCTTTTGCAGCTACGGCCCATTTCTCCTTCTTCCTTTCTGCGACTCATCCCCCTTTCCCTAAATATTACAATATCGGGCTGAAAATATTGTGCATCATGGCTGCTTATTGCCAAAGCAACAAAAAAACTAACCAGGTAACAGTGGTAGAATGCAGAAGCAACAGAACAGGAATTTTTACAAGATGGTGCGCCTGCCGTGCATCAGACTCAGCATTACATCCATTTTATTAATATACTATGTAGGGCCTTGCAGTAACCAGTATAGTCACTGCTTTAGCACTTGCAACAAAACACCATGCATTGGTCAAAGTTAGTTGTATTTCTGAATTTGTATTTAATTCTTATACTGTATTTCACAGGAACTGGGAAGCTGAGTTAAAGCTTTTCTGTGATTGTGTAACACTGAGCTATCAGAGACTACGTTAGGGGCCAAGAGCAGAATAAATGAAAATATCTCAAAATTATGTAAGCGTGTTTGCTTTTTTTTTTTTTTTTTTCTTTTTTTTTTAATCAGGAAGAGGATTTTTCTGCCTTGGATTTAGCTTTTCTTTTCTAGAATGGAGCCAGCAGCCCAGAGACTGTTTTGTCAGTTTTGTTCCTGTCAGCCATCATTTGCCTTTCTTCAAGCCACTCTGCACCAGCACATTTAATCTATTTCCAATAAATGTCATAAGTCAACTGAGTCTGTTTCAGAGTCTTGTCAGATAAGAAATCTGAACAGCACGTGTTAAGGCCCACTTATGCTCTACACTAAAGACATGTACATAGCATCCTGTCCATCTCCTGCATCCTTCAGGTCTGTACTTTGCTTGAGCCTTGGATATGGAGCACAGTATGCATCCCTGATAGAGCAATACCACTGAAAACCAAGGGGTGGTGTGTTGTACAACATAGCTGACCAGTGAAAGGAACAAAGAAGATGCTACATGTATTTAATGGCCACGCAGACCACCACTGCCTCCTGCCCTGCCTCTTTTTACATCTCGTTCAGAGAAATACTTTACCATGATCTCCTCAGCCACCATGTTTGCAATCATCTGAAACCGATGTCTGAAGTTGGAGATGAACTCTGAACTCTGTGCTACCCTCTGGCGGATGTATTGCCTTTCAGTGGAGCCAATGGAAAGGACGACTGAATGAGAGCAGTGATGAGTAAAACAGACCTACCTATTTACATGCATAAAGGGAGCGTAAATAAGCCTTTATTTTACTCCGTTTACATCGTGATGATTGCCTTCCTGAACTCTGACAAAGATCCCTTTTATTTTATATCGTTTTCGTCAGATTTTTTTTGTTTGTTTGTTTTTTGTCTTTCTAAATCTCTAACAATAAGTTAACTATCTCATCATGGTAGTAAACTTTTAACCCTGGGAGCTCCCAGCTTTCATACAAAACTGAGATAAAAGGTCAGCAAATATTTCTGTACATTTACTTTACAGACTGAAAAACTGCAGCCCACAGCACTGCTTATTGAACCAGTGAAGTCTGTTGCCTTTCAGCTTCTGAAAAAGTTAAGCTGTTTTTTTTAAAATAAAGTTTTACAAGAAAAGTTTCTGTCTCTGTCTCAGTTCAGTTATTTGATATGATGGAGCTTCTGAATCAGTGGTCTCTGACAGACATAATGCTGCAGGGATGTATATATACATATATATATATATATATATATATATATATATATATATGGTATATAAAAAAAAGGGGGGAGGGGGGCAGCAGTCTTGAGGTTCAGGAAACAGCAGCAGCCTTTTCTTTGCTGTAGGCTGACGCTTGTTTAATTTGTTTAATTCCTGTGCAGGAATTTCGTTTTGAGAGCAATTAAGATAATTGCCCTCATTAAACTTAAAACGTATCAATCTCCTCATGTACAACTAAAACTTTCCCACTAGTCTTTATGGTTTAAAAGAAATCATGTTTAGAAATTCTAATCTAAATCCTGAATAATGCAAGCACCAAAGTTTAAGATAAAAAAAAATGCACATGAAAAATTATATAATATCAATTGTCGTTATAGTTGGGAAGCTTTGTTGTGCGAACATGAGAGTAAGAGGAAGAATATTACAGAGAAAAAGTATGCAAACAGGGAATTTAGTTAGATAAGAGGGGGAGATCATCTAACTAAAATATATGAGAAAACTTACGAGAATGAATATATTTATTCACAACCATATCCTGTCCTGTTTCACTTTGTCTCCATCAGAAAGTTTTCACTCTTTTGATGCAAAGCAGGTTCTGTTAAACTCTCTTACTTCAGCATTTCTGTTGATGTTGGCTCTCCAGGAAGCCTATGGCATGAATAGATCCCTTTTTTATTCTCACATATAAATTTATTTATCTTTGTGAGGACAGTAAGAAACAATCTGGTCAACTGTGGACAAAGGGATCGGTGCACTTATCCTACTGAAGCACCCCCTTGCAGGCAGACATCAAAGGAAGATGGGGAAGCTGCATACTCACAGCTCTGATGCAACTGTACAGTATATTTCAGCTTACAGAGAAAGATTAAAGATGCTTTACTCTGCATGCTTTAGGATGTTTTTCCTTGTTTACTTGAGGACAAAAAATGTAGGATAACACAACTATATAAAAGTGATGAAGTGAAACATGAAATTTCCACTGCACAGAAACTAACTCTCTAAATGTTCAAGGTTTTACTGTCAAAAAGCAAGTTTACATAAAAAACATAATGAGTTATTTTGTTCTCAATTGGGCTTTGAAATGTACCTGTAACCAAATCATACGAAACTGAAGCAATCCAACTTGGATTTACTCAACCATATGATGCTGTTTGGTGTCAAATCAGATCTTGCATGCACATATTTAAGTTGACTCAAATGGGCCGAGGTGCTCCACACATGCTCTTATCCATTAAATTTACATAAAAAGGGAATTCTTCAACATCTGGAGTTGTAGAAGCCTAAATACGAAATAAAGAAGCCTAGGTTGACTTGTATTTGTTGGTTCACAAACAAACCATCTTCACTGACCGTTGTGGTCAGAGGTGTTCCTGATCCTTTGCAGTAAACTCCAAAACAAAATGTCTGATTTTAATTCTCCCTGAAGAGAAGACACAAAATAATGGCCAATCAACCAATCATTATCATTAAACTTTCACACAGCTTGAAGAAGAAAAAAAAAAAAAAAGGTGCCAGGATTGGTTGATAGGATTTCTGACAGCTGCTTTGGTTTGCCCTGAGTCAGGAGTGTTGTCACTGGCCCTCACCTTACCTTGCCTTCACAGAGGAGGAGGAGGAGGAGGAGGAGGAGGAGGAGGAGCTGGAGGTGACAAAAAAGGTGTCAGAGAGACGACAGCAGAGAGTGCAGAATCGATCCATGTCCTGTTAGGATGACCGAGACACAAGTCAGCTGGGAGAAACCTTCACGTCGCCCTAAGCACCTTTGTCTTCTGATTCCTGTTGGTTTCTCTCACTCAGCTGGCCACTTCTTTTCATTACAACTTATAAGCCTAAACATCAGGTATGAATACAATCAGTTTAGTTAGTTGTTTAAAATTTTTTTCAAAGTTTGAAAATGATAGCATTCTTAACACTCAGAAAAATAAGTACCAAATTGCACTTTCAAGGGTACAATGGCTTGTAACTGGAGTGGTACCCTCAAGGGTACTGCTGGTGTAACCCTAACAGTGGGTACTTCATGCTTTGGAACATAATTGTACCTTTCAGGCTCCCAAAAAGGTACACATAGGTGGCTTAAAGTCCACTTATGACCCTTACGGGGTACATAAATTCAAATTGTACCTCAAGAGACAGAAATGTACCTGTGCAGTACCCTTATTTCTGACAGTGTTTAGTGTATGTAGATATGGCTTATACTGTACATGGCCAACATTGGTCTGTCCGAAACATGCTGCAAACGTTGAGCAACATGAAGCAACATACTACTGGATCTCAAGAAGAACTTGGCCTTCATTTCACAGCAAATGTTGATTAGATTTAGTTGACTACTCTGTTTCCACAAACGGGTCCAGCCAGGTATGGGACATGATGGTAAGCATTTTTTTTGTGTGTTTACACAGGTAAAAACTGGGAAAGGTGGCAGAATATTCAATCTGAGCTGTCTCACATTTTGGAGACTCTTCTGTTAGGGTCCTAATCTTACTGATTTGACCCTAAAGGGTGGAGCTTGGAACAGTTCAGTCCACTGTTCAGTTTAGTCAAAAGAATCGTCACTTCCTGTGCAACTCCAATAAGAACAGAGCAGGAGAAGCACCATGTTTAAATAAACTAAGGTAGGTTTTGCTATTTAAAAGTTTCCCTTGAATGGAAGCATTATCTTAAAGTGAAAGTCTTACAAAAGTACCTGGAGCTCATGGCATAAACTTTAGCATGATCACTGCACTCTAAAAAGAATATTTGAGCTTAGTTTTTGAAATTGTTTAAAAATTGTTCTTGGTCAAAAAAAAAGTTACACAAAAACTACAAAATGAATGTTCCCTGTTGTCCACATCTGTACAGCCTGCTTGAAACAACACTGAAAGCTTACAGAAAGCAGTGAAACGGTTCTGGTGGTTTACGACCATGACTATTTTGCAGTGAAAATGCAGTCAAAATCTTTTGAATATTTTCTTTAAAAAAGAGAGAAAATATAAAAGTCATGCTATGTAGATCATCACTGAAACAAAACACAAGTGTTCAAACTTGTCTGAGTCATTTTTTTGTTGTTAAATTACATTGTCCTATTTACTACCATATGGGTGATGTTTTAACTTCATAAACTGCACCAGTATTGCAGCTGTTAAATATTCTGCAATGAAGGCTTAAAACAATCCTGTGCATTCGCTCTTTTAGCTAAGGCATTATGGAGTTGCCACCTCCTCAGGTCACCCAAGTCACTCCTTCACTTTCAAAAGCTCTTTCAAACTACATGAATAGACAGTTGATTTACCGCTTTGCATCCCTTGTGTATTCTGCATTGTTCTATTTTATTGTTGCTGAAAATTCATGGTCTTCTAATCAGCTGCTGTTATATTCCTCTATGCTTTAAAGGTGAATATAGTTTACTCTGATATTTACTTTCTAACTCGCTCTCTCTCACACACACACATAGACTCAGAGAAACTGAAATCACTAGCACAATCATTGTTCAAGTCCTCGCTGCCTGCCTGTCAGAGATAGATGTCTCTGAGAGGCAGTGTGATAGTCGTCTAATCTCTAAAGCCACCTGGAGAAGGCTGATGATTGAAGGCTTTTTTCTGTCTCTCTTGCCATGTCTCTTTCTAATTGCGTCTGTCATCCTTCATCCACCACCTTTTATTGTTCCTGTTGTATTTGCAATAGAGGAGTTCTGAGTGTGGGTTGGTATTTGACTGCTCACCAAAAGCTCACAGAGGTAAGAGACCAAAGGTAACCAGGAGACAGAAAGCTCCACAACAAAGACTGCATCTGTCCTGGACCATTGTGAGCTGTACTCGCCGAAGAGCTGCACTTAATGGAAGAATTAGCCAAATGTCATGTGGGAGATTAAACACAGGAGCAAGAATCACTAAAGAAGCTCATAGAGAAGCTATAATTGACCTCACAGGGCATCATGGGGCATTTTACTTAGGATGTATTGTTGTTTCCATATGTTTGATTCAAGGTCAATCTTGAATTATTTAAAGGTTGAATATGGAATACGGACAGAACAGCGACGTCACGTGTGTCTAGGTTGTAGTTGCAATGGCAGAAAAACAACTCCAGCCGCTGGGATGCCAGGCTCACTGCAGATACGCAAGTGACCAACAGTCTGCAGCATGTCCAACAAGTAACGCAGAGGAGTTTAGGACTGACAGCTAACGTTAGCCACGTTAGCAAACAAGCTAGCTTACCGATCCAGCAGGAAAGTCACCATTTCCGTGTTTTGACTACGGGAAAAACGTTTATGTGGATCCATTTAGTGAAGTCTTCACCTAAATTTACTCCAGGCTTTGCTCCTCTCAGGTCACTCCTCCTCAGAAACAGATAACAATATCTCCAGGGCTCTGAAGCAGCTGCTTCACTCGTCATCTTCACAGTTTTCCCCTGCACCAGCCTGACTGTGCCCAAAATACTGTTTCCACACAGAGATCGTATTTGGCAACCCGCAATAGCAGCGTGTATTGGCTTACAAACGTAAATATAATGCCATTATCGAACCTGTTAAAAAAAAAATGTATAATTATTTTTAGGCTAAATATAATTTTTCTAGGAAATGTTGTACTTTTATATGTACACCCCCGAACGACCTGTGGAGGTTTTTTTTTTTTTTTTTTTTTTTTTTTAAATATAGCTTTTAATAAAAATGTTACATATTTAACCTTTAAGGTGTATTGATAAATGAAACCTTAACTGCCCAAATAATGAACTGAATGAAATAAAAAATACTTTATTCATCCCAGAAGGGAAATTCAGCATTGTAAAAGCTCACTCTTTTTTTTTTTATTATAACATTATATTAAATTACAATACAACAAAAATCAGTCAGTCAGTCTTGTTCTTTAGGGAACAACACCTTGAAAGGTAGTCCACCTGCTGATCATGTCTCGCCTGGACCACTGCAACTACCAGGGCTTAAATAAGCACTCCCTCTGTCTGTCTGTCTGTCCCTCTGTCTCCAGATAGCTCAAAATGCTGTGGCTCGCATGCTTACTGGCGCACGGCGACACGCTCTCATATCGCCCATTCTGGCTCAGACTCACTGGCTCCCTGTTGCTTTTAGAATTCAATTCAAAATCCTGCTCCTGGTCTTTGAAGCCCTCAATGGCCTCTCACCTGCCTATCTAGCCAAGCTCCTCACCAGTTACACTCCCCCCAGATGACTGAGATCGTCCTCCTCGCTTTTCCTGGACGTTCCCAGGTTCAGATGAGACTAAGGGTGGCAGAGCCTTTTCTGTGGCGGCGCCATGACTGTGGAACGAACTGCCTCTGAGTATCAGAGCTGCTCAGTCACTTCCTGCTTTCAAAAACCTGCTCAAAACCTTCCTCTTTACCCAGGCCTTTCCATTAAAATAAGCCTCCCTCCCTATTCTCTCCTGTCCCATCTTCCATCCACATATTATCATTCCTCTTATTGTGTTTTTAGCTCTGGGTCATTACGACCGTTTTATCATGACTGGTGTCATATGAATTTTATTTTATGTTATATGTATATTTTTTCCTCTCTGTTAGTTTTTTATTTGATCTTTTATTGTGATTTGTTTTAATTAAGTATCCAATTGTTTAGGAGGGTTGTACAACACCTCGGGCTCCAAAAGGATGTTGTTAGTGTGCTCAATAAATTGAACTTGAACCTGAACATTACAATAATAAAAACTGAAATTTGCAAAGATAAACTTGCACAGGTCCATTTGCACTAATTCCAAGTTTTGGGTCATTTTCACACAAGACCTATTTAGGTCGACCTAACTGGATTTTGGTACCGCGTAAGTATCTGTGTGAACACACCAGTCGTGCTTGTAGTCGACCTAACCTCCCCACCTCTCGGAACAGTTGTACAGGATGGTTTCAGAGCGGCGTGTGTCGACCCAGGGCCGGTTCTAGCCACTTAGGTGCCCTAGGCGAGATTATGGTTTGGTGCCCCACTGTAATCACACATAATCAGTTTCTTGATTACGGGTGTCCAGCTCCAGTCCGTGACAATCCTGCAGGTTTTCTATGCATCTTCGCTCCAACACACCTGACTCCAACTAACGAGAACTTCATAGGCTGTTGGATCTATTTAGTATCAGTCAGGTGTGTTGAAGCAGAGAAACAGTGAAAACCTGCAGGACAGGGGTACTCAAGGACCAACTGGACATCTTGATCTAGATGAACAGACCAGAATGAGCTGCATGTGTGTCTGATAATTAGAAACACAACTGCTGCTGTACTAATAACAGAAGTCAGCAGCTGCTTGTTGGCTGACTGGTGGCTGGATTTGGACACAACAATCCACAGATATGCCAGCACTCAGTCTGTTGTCTTTCTACAGTACTTCATGTATAATAGACATTGTTTAGATAAATTTTATCATTTACATTTACTGTTTTACATCACCAAGATTAACTGAAACATTCAGTAATAATTTAGTGATAAAATTAACTAATAATAGTGATGACTACATACATACAGTAGCAGTGATGATGAAGCTCCACATCTGCAGCAGCTTCTAGAGCAGGAGTCTACAACCTGCAGCTACACAGCTGCAAGTGGCTCTTTGGACCCTCCACAATGGCTCTCAATAACTTTGACTAAAGATAATAAAGAACCAGCAAATACTTTAAAATACCGGAATATACATATTGGCATTTTTAATAACAGGTTTTAGCAGTTTTTTTCTGGAATAATTATGTTGAATTTCCACAACATTATGACTCTAAAAGTAGCAGTAACAGTTTTTAGATATATTTTTCTTGTCATTAGCTTGGAAATTAGGGGTTTTTCCTATATTGTTTCCCACAAATAAACATTTTTATCTATTCAATTTTTTTATACAGTTGAGTTCAATTGAGGAAAATGTATCTATCTTCTTTTTTCCCCCCAAGTTTTTTATTTCAAAACCTACAAGTAGAATGAAAACTGAATTCTTTAAAATGACAGCAGTTTTTCTAAAGCAAAGTTATTAAAATTGTAAACTGCCTTTTTCCAAAAGGACATGCAGTTTAGAGCAAATATTTCTTTTTCATGTTTAAAATCAGCTTGGAGAACCCATTGTCTCCCACTTTTAAGCTTTTCTCACTAAGATATTGCAATTGGGGAATGAAAGCTGCTGCTTTGAAGGAGAGACGCAAAACTGCTTCCAAACCACTTTCCTTTCTTATTTTAGACACTAAACAATATGTTTGCAAAGATATTCAGGGCCTGATTTACAAAGACTCCAAATTGCGAGTCTAATGTTTTTGCCTCGCAAAAAAAATAGCGTGCGCTGTCATTTTAGCGTTTGCGGGTGATCTACAAAGATTACACGCGCAATCTGTAACAGGCGCAAACAGCAGGATTTAAATGAGGATTTAGCGTGCGCTCCGACTGTGCCACGGAAAGTTCAGAAGAGCGTGTGGTAAAAGCAAAATGAAATTCATCCTGATAGAGAGATGTTAGTTTCAGAGATATAATGAGGCAAATAAAAAACAGAATATAAGATAAATATGAAGAGTTCATTTGCAAAAAAAGACAAACGCCCTTTAGAAAAAACGGAGTTAACTGCTTTTGCAAATAAACTCTTCATTTACTTTTTGAATATTTTCAGAAAATCAAGCTCACATGAAGTAGAGGGTTTTAATGATGTAAAATGGAGATAGGACGTTTGTACCCGACAGCAACAAAAGCAGTTAACTCCGTTTTTCCACAGTGGCGTTTGTCTGTTTTTGCAAATGAACTCCTCATAATAACTATAAATAAAAATAATGCAGCAGGTTTCCCTGTGGATCGTAAGAAGAGGCCAGTTTAAGGACATGGATAAGGACACGCTGTTGAAGATGATCTTATTTTACGCACAGACTGCGCGCTCTTTGGCACAATGCCAGGCGCGGGACCTGCGTAATTGCCCCCCACCCCATGCAAAACTCAGTAAAAAAAATAGTATCATTAGTTTGTGCGACGTTACTGGTTATTTTCACTGAGTTTTTTGTGGGGTGGGGGCCAACTTCACGCAGGAAAGCAACCTCAGAGCAGCAGCAGTTGCTGGGGTGTGGAGGAGCAGGAGATGATTTTAATTTAAAAATATGCCATTGGCAAAAAGTAAAAGAAAATAAAAAGACATAATTAATATCAGCTTTAACTATACCATGATGCTGCAGCTGCAGATGTTCTGCTTCATGTCTAGAATAATCCGTGTTTAACAGTGATGTTGATTGTTATTTAATTAAATAATGAAAACTTGACGTGTCGCCTGAACACATCATGAAAAATGATTCTGACCCGATGTCTGCAGTCCTGTGTGCAGCATTCTTTCAGCCATCAGTGCGTAAAGCTGCCAGTTATACCTGCTTTTCAGACGTGCTAAATTACACGCAATTTTTTGCCCTCGCTTTCCTTTGAACAGTTGATAGATCACATTGCGCGTGTTAAACTGATGTTTTGCATAGTCTCCTCCCAATATTTTGCGCCTTCTGGCAGAAACGCCCAGTTTTGCATATTCATCTGCAGCAGATGCGCAAAATGGACAGCGGCGCTATTTTGCCCCTTGACAGGCGCAAACCTCCTTTTGCCCTGCTTTGTAAATCAGCTCTGGCGGATTATTGCGTGCGTAATGAAGATAGCGCCTGTTTTAACAAGCGCAAACCTTTCGTAAATCGGGCCCTCAGTGTCTAGAAGCAAACTAAAAAAAGAACCCTAAAACTTCTGACTTGGAGCTGGAAATTCCGACTTTAGTGTTTAACGTAAATGCACCATTAGCCGAAACACACAAACACTTGTCTCACAAAACTCCTGCAATGACATTAATGCTTTGTTTTACCAGCGATGTTTGAAACCTTGTGCTGGGACAGTGAGGGTTTAATCGGTTTCACTATGAAACTGGGGGGGGGGCACGTTCCCTCCATCTCCAGTGCCTTCTGCACTCATGAACTAAACTACAGTATGAAGCAGGCTAACAGTGGAAGGTAGCTACTGTAGCAGCAACAGCTGGGCGGCAGGCAGCCTTATTTTATATACAATACTATTTAATATTATACAGTACAATGACTGAGATGACTTACCTCTACACTGCGCTCTCTGTCTTTTCTACATTTCCACCAACGTCGTAATGTTACAGCCTGCCCCCCCCCTCTCTACCTCCCTCTTGCAAACGGTGAGAGGGCACTGTCAAGTATTTATTGGTGCATGTTTTACATTGCTGTGTTGTTTGCCACCGGATCTGTGGAAAATTTACTTAAACACACCAGAAGTGGGCGCCCTCAGCGCATTTGTCGCCCTAGGCGATCGCCTAGGTCGCCTTTAGCAATCGCGGCCCTGTGTCGACCTGAAATGCAGCGCGAGTGATGTGTGGACCAACTTTAGCCCTGGATACTCCACCTTTTTGAACTAAACAGGTATCCGTAGGCAGCTGTACTATTGGGATATCCTTCTTATTGACAGTGTTCTATTACAAATAACAGGGTTACGGCATGTCACCTGTAACTTTAGTATCAACTTGTGTTTGCTAGCAACTAATGTATTCAAATGTTAAGATCAATGGGGCGTTCACAAACACTGGACAAATTACCAACAAGGGCTAGCAGGCTAAGTGTTAATGCTTATGTTTAACTCACCGGTACCTGATGTTCGCCGATAATATCTGCGTATGGTCGGACTTCATGATTCAACAGAATCATTCTGCGCCTTGCTCTTGTCTCGTAATCCGCTTTCTCCAGTACATGACAACATTGTTCTCCACACGCAACCGCGTCTCGTCTTCAACACACCATCACTCACATGTGTTTTGTTTACAACACAGCCACGCGGGACGCCTCTACTTCCGTCTGGTTGCCATGGATACACAACGCTTCAGTCTGTAGAGCGACTGCTGGGCTCGGTGATAAAAAAGGATATGGGAAACAGAGTTATATTAGTTGAAAATTGAAACATTGTAAGCCTTTCACTGCTGCGGCAGCGCCTGGCTCCACCCAAATATGTGTGAAAACAACCTTAAACCACTGCTGCAGGTTCAGTCATGAAGTAATGTGAATGGAGTTTAGTTTGAAGCCAGCCTCAAGCAGAGCAAAGGCTCTATTCTTTTGTTCAGTAAATCACGACATTCAGTGGACTTTAAAGAAAGATGTCAAGTCCTTTTATTGAACTGAAACAAACAGGCTTCAGGAGCACTTAAAAGGTTTGTGAACTCATTTAAAGCATGAGCACCGCTCAGCGAGGGACAAGATGATATAAATTTCCTCTCAGAACAGGAAGAACATGAGATATTACAGAGAAACCTTATTTCCTTTCTTTAAGAAGTATGATTGGTGTGAGTTTGAATTTCACAACTATGATGATGAACCTTGGACGCTAAAGGAGCTATACAGTAGGTGAGCTGTAGCAAAGTCCATAATGCTTTGCATAATGTAGTTGGAAACAAAACACAGCCTCATTGTTACAAAAAAAAAAAAAAAACTAGATCTAATTAGAAATCTGAACTTTGTAATATCAATTAGCAGCTAGTTAGCATGTTAACAGCTTTAAGTAAGGTGAACTTTGTATCTGCAAACCATCAGCATGCACAACTGTCAAGGCTCCCATTTTAGCCAGGAAACTACCTAATCCTTTTTCCAACAAACTTCCAATATTTTCATTTTCCCATAATTTTCCCCCATTATAATATATTCAGAAAAAAAAACCCTCTGCCTCTCCAAACATGCTCCTTAACGATCCATCCTTCATATTTATGAAATTTCTCATATCTATAAAGCCTCATGGGCAAATCACACCAGGTTCATGTGTGCCGCTTTCCGTCAGCTCACACCGGGATTGTCTCAGACATCTAATTAGGTTTAGTTAAGCCTTGCTTCTCTGCATGCTGTGTTCATGTGCAGAACAGATGTCTGATGGCAGAGGATCCTACTGCTGCTGCGTTTCTGGATTTTGATGTTGTCCATGTAAAACAATTTAACTCTCCACATTTTGAAGGCGTGACGCTAATAATATAGCTGTTGTGTTTATGTAAGCAGGTTGTCTACCCACACACAAAAACATCTCCCGTAACATTTGCGGATTACACTTGGCCTTCACCAGCCAAGCTCATAAAACCTGGACCTGTTATGGATAAATGCTCATTCTTTCTTATGTGAATGTTTATTTTCACAATTCTGAAAGCAAAAATAAAAAGACATTTTCCATGTTAAGGAGACTTTCTTGTGCTGTCAAGAACAATTTCTGGTGTAAAAGTGAACAATACTGTGTTTGCCCAGAGAAAAGAAAAGGGGGGAAAGCGCTCTTCATTCCTCTGCTCTCTACAAAGCTAAGAAAAGTGACTCACTCTTTTGCATAAAACCCAGAATGATGCTGTTATAACAGGGCAATTATTTTAGAGAAAAGTTACCACACAATAATCTCTGATTCTTTCAGCAGCGACTCTCACCTCCTGCTGTCACACAGCTGGAAGACTGTCCTTTCTTCAACAGCTCTCTGATTACAGATATAAACTGTACAGGGAGACAGGGCTGTAATATTGAAGAAATTACCCTGAATAAGGTGAAATTGAGAAGAATAATTACCAGTCACTCTGCGAAATGGCAATCACATGAGCTGTCAATGGGCAATTGTGTCCAAATGCAAAAGGTGCTGATTGGTGGCCGGCTGCCCACACTTGGACACAGAACTGTGTGACTGGGAACACAGTAGGGACCCTTCTCATACATATAAACACACCAATGGCCCACATGCTTTTGATGAAATGGAGAAATTCTTTTTTTAGATAAACACATAGCTATTTGGTTCTCAAAACTATATATTCCTCTTCAGAAGAACAAAAGGAATTTTTTCCACAACCACAACCTCATTTCTAAATTTTAAAAAGTTGTGTAAAATGTAAATCGAAATCAGAATGCAATGATTTGCAAGTCTTATGAACCAATATTTGATTCAATCGCATAGAAAGTGTGATATTTTATACCTATTCACTGAAAATACACATCTTTAATTTGGCATGAAGATGTCTAAAAAAAGATGGGATGGGGTGAAGGAAACCTTGAAACAGAAACTGGCGCTAAAAACGTTGCAACTAATAAAGATAAGTTGGTGTACCAGAAACATGAGCAGCACCATGTTCTTGTTCATACAGCAGTGGTTCATACAACAGCGTGCATGGGTGTTTATATTTCTCCGTCCATACAGTTTACATGTTATAAAGTGGCTTTAAAAGTTATCAATCCATCAGAAAATTATGCAAAGTTAAATTGCAGAGAATGTTGAAAAAAACTCAAAACAACTTGTGATTCGGCCCAAAGCAAGTTTTGCTCATTATCAAGTATCAGTGTTTGTATAGTAGTGGTTAAAGTTTCTTTAAGAGGAAAAATTTTTCAAATATTTATTTTTATTTTTCTTTTTTTTACATCTTTAAATTCTCCCAAATCCCCACAAAAACAGTAATATCCACCACAAAAATCAAATTATGTTTCCAAATAAACTAAAAGGTGTGCATACAAAGCAGTCCATGATGAGGCTGTATAGAAACTGAGAGCGGCTTTGTACGATTCTTATTGTTTTCTTAATCATCCCCAGCAGGGGCTGACAAATTAGCCCATCTCATTTATCTTTTAACAACTCTAACAAACTCATAGCAGCTCCGTTATAACAAAAACCTTTATCTCACTTCGCTATCCTGTCCCCCCACCCCTTACCTTTATTTATACCTGTCACTGAAATTCTATGTCAACTGGCAGTCAACTCATTTTTCACGGCGAGTTAAATCACTCTCATATCATTCCGCTACGGAATGACATCAGGCAGGGTGGAGGTGCTTTCTAGGAGCATTTTTTACTATACTGCTTAAATCTCCTTCACCCCCATTCAGACAACTAATTAAATGCTCTACACAAAAATTAAAAAATTTAGTCACCTGTGGAACAGACAGGACTGAAAAACATCCAATTGTTTTGAACGGCCCGTGCTTATTGATTGAATGATTATATGTCCATCAAACTCAAAAGCCCTTTGTCGTCCGTCCCGTCCCATTCCTCCCCACCCTCGTACTCGCAACTCGCTTAAGCTTGCTCTGTTAGACTATCTGTGCACTGAAAAGAAAAAAAGGGATGTGGATCAAGTCATAGAGTGTTGCAGTGTGGCTTTTTACATCGCAGAGGGGGAGCCCCACTACAAGCACACACCACTCACTTTACCTTATCTCGCGTCCTGAGGCGGTCAGGTGGTGTATCTTTTTAATTAGCTTGCTCAAACTGTTTTCCATCCCCTACCCTCCAAAGAAGTCCAGCCCAGCTAAAAAAACATAACGGATAACTGTCTCAATCCGCGCCTTGGGCTCACTTCATTGCGTCAGTTTGTTTGCAACTCCCTCCCCCCTCTTATTCGTCTTTCCTTTGTAGTCAGGCGTCTCTTTCTTATACCCACCAAACAACAAAGGCTATGCTGACCCAGCAACCCACACTCAACTCAAGGAAAAAAAAAACAGGGGCGCAGGAGAAAAGGAAGTAGCCTACTTTGCGGTAAACATTAGGTCGTTCACACTTACCACGGACTCGTCTATTGGGACTGAAAGTTGCAACATTGTTGCTTATCATCTTTCGTTCGGCTTTCATACTGTGATTTATGATGCGCTCCGACTTTCTGAGCAGCATTACGTGGTTGAAAGGGGCACTCGTTGATTTGACAAAAGAGGAGCAAATCCCTCCCCCCAAACATAGTCTTTAACTGCAATGAGTGTTTTGGCAAAGGCGTTTCTGTTTGTACTGCAAATGCACATGGCTCGGCAAGCGGTGCAGTATGACCGGCTGGTAAGGCAGCGAGGCATGGAGCTGTTCATAGTGTTTCAAATAAAACAGAGACGGCACCGGAGGAGACTGAGGAGCGGCACAGCTACGAGGTGGCGACACACCGGGATGAACCGCACAGAACAACGGCGGGGCAGTCGTCTGTATTGCGTCACCATATTTAGGCGCACAACAGACGCCTCCTTGATGCTAGCATAGCTGGTCAGGGATTGAATTTGTTCATTTTCTAACATTGACATTCTAACACGTGACAACATCTGAGCTCAGAGTTTAAGGACTGCGACTGTTTGGGAGTTGTGATTTGATTTTGTTTTAATCTGCCCAATTGCCAATATATGGATTATTGTTGTTAATACAATTGAGCTAAGCTAGCTAGCAACTGCTAATGTCAGCAGTCACTTGTTGCCATCCAACAGTAAACATCACGTAAGGACTAATGGGCTGTAGAGATGCAGAATCAAGCTATACTATATATAGATTAGATATACGTTGTAATATTGTTCCGAATACATGACTTTAGTAGGGGATGAGTTGAGTGGATGTCAGCAGTTGGTTTATCCGGTCATCTGACATTTTCAAGAGAGCTTTCAGCTCTTCATCTGTCCTCTCGCCATGTTTATTTTGGTTTGGAGTGCGTGCTTCACCTCCTCTACCCTAGATACACTACGTTTGCATTGCTTGTAGCGTCACCACGTGCATTTGGTCCTGTGTTTGGTCCGGTTAGCTTCACACTGCACACGAACCGGACCAGGATTCGCTTGCAAGCAAACCGAGACCCACGTTTTCAGGCTGACCAGAGTTCACTTGTTTGGTCCGCACCAGAGTTCGGATGGGCTGGATGGAACGAATTCTGGTCCATCTAAAGTGGACCAAACAGCCCTGGTGTGAAAGCGACCATAGGTAGTGCACATTGGAAAACCACGGTTAATATTGGTTTGACTTTCACCCGCTTACAAGTTTTGAAGGAGAGGCTTGAACTGAATAGGCTAAAGAGCGAGACGGCCATTAGCCCGAGGGGAGTGGCGCTCAGTTTCAATAGTGTTGTTTTACAAACAGATACGGTGGGGGGACTCCGGACTCTACCTTTAAACCAGCTGTCAGCATAAAATAGTTCCTATACTTAAACATATTTAGCGAGTTTAATAAAATGAATAAAAATTTGTCCGAAAATGTTTACTCTGTAGAACCATGGTATAAGCGTATTAAACAACTTGGATCTGATCCGTCCATTACACAGTTTTAATGCACTTAGCGGAGGAACACAGTCTGCTGTGCTTCATGGTGTTCTAGACTGGCATCATGCATAAAAATCGTATAATGCACAGCTCCACATTGTTTCATCCTTTCTTAAAGGGTCTAGAGGCAAGATTAAGAAAAGAAACTTGCGACTGCCGCGACCGCTTCAGGTAACTGCAGCCAATAGCCAAGCCGAGCGTGCACAAACTGAAGCTATAATATTATTTACTACACTTTTTCTTCATAGTTGCACTTTTTAGTGGTCTTTCGGTTGATCTGGATCGTTTGCTGACGGCAGAAGAATCCATAGCTAACACTTACAGTGTTTGAATTTACCGCAACCATCTTCTTCCTGTTTTGTCTTCTTCCTGTCATTTGACGTCACATTTGCAGGCAGCGTGGGCAATTCTGCAACCGAATTGCGGCACATTTTGCCAACAGAACCTAACTGCAGTTACAATGACTGACAAGGGTGCCGCCATACATCCAATCCATAGCCCACAGGAAGTCTCTTGTGGAAGTTAGTTAAATACCGCCAAGAGTTACTATCTTCACCTTGCAAATAGATGCATACAGTGTAGTCGGGTGGTTAGGGTTAGAAGGGTCAGGGGTAGGGTTAGATTTTTGTAAGTTACATGAAAAAGAAACTTCCAATTAGGACTTCCGGCATGGATTGGATATATGTCGACATACCATGACTGCAGTTGGGTCCCTCTCCATTTTGCAGCACACAGCCTGTTCAAGGCAACGGAGAGAGATGTAGGTGGAAACGTTTTTTTTGGTATTTAGCGCTTCATCACCCATTAGAATTAAAGGTTGAATATGGAATACGGACAGAACAGCGACATCACGTGTGTCTAGGTTGTAGTTGCAACGGCAGAAAAACAACTCCAGCCGCTGGGATGCCAGGCTCACTGCCGATACGCAAGTGACCAACAGTTTGCAGCATGTTCAACAAGTAACGCAGAGGAGTTTATAACCGACAGCTAACGTTAGCCACATTAGCAAACAAGCTAGCTTACCGATCCAGCAGGAAAGTCGCCAATTCCGTGTTTTACTCCGTGGAAAACGTTTATGTGGGTCCATTTAGTGAAGTCTTCACCTAAATTGACTCCAGGTTTTGCTCTTCTCAGGTCACTCCTCCTAAGAAACAGATAACAACATCTCCAGGGCTCTGAAGCAGCTGCTTCACTGGTCGTCTCTACGGTTTCCCCTGTACGAGCCTGACTATGACCAAAATATTGTTTCCACACAGAGATCGTATTTGGCAACCTGCAATGGCGGCGTGTATTGGCTTATAGACGTAAATAAAATGCCATTATCGAACCCGTAAAAAATTATTTTATAATTATTTTTAGGCTGAATATAATTTTTCTAGGAAATGTTGTACTTTCATTCTGTACACCCCCAAACGACCTGTGGAGGTATTATTTTTGAAAAAATATAGCTTTTAATAAAAATGTTCCATATTCAACCTTTAAGAAAAATGGACGTGTATGTTTGTTTTGTTTTTTTAAATTCCTGCCTCTAGCCCCTTTCACTTACCAAGCTGTCAGTTACTATACCTTTACCACTGACAATTTGCATTATTTGCACCATTTTTTGTCTGTTTTGTACTAATAGTATCAGATATATTAGTCCAAGAATACTATAATAGTACAGTACTGTTATAGTATTCTTGCACTAATATATTACATTCTGTGCTGCTTATACGTCCCCCTCTCCCTCCCCCCGACTCCCTTCATATTTAGCATATTATTTTTTCATAACTGTCAATATACATACCATTCACCATCTGGCTCTTTTGCACCTCTGGTTGGATGCTAACTGCATTTTGTCGAACGTGCGCGTGAATCTAATCTAATCTAATCTAATCTAATCTAATCTAATCTAATCTAATCTAATCATTACTCTGTTTTTTATGAATTTCTTTCGAATTTTCAACTGGCACTGTTTAGTCGCCTTGTTGTACTCTGAAGGACCTTTCATAAGTCCAACATGGCGGCGTCCGTACGGGTGTGCAGTGCCCTCCGCATCACGATCGGAGGTGAATTGTTTGTCTTTACAATGTTCAACGGTTTCGTTTTCATGGTGACTTATTAAAGCTAAAGTTCATTTGCAATATTTGTATTTACGAACTGTTTTGCGTTCTTTTCCGGTGTGTTGTGTGCATTTGTCCAGGAGCAGCCCGGCACTGCTAACCAGGCTGCTCGGAAATAAAACTTACTGTCTTACTGTCGGATCATCGCTTTGCATGCTGATAACAGTGTCATTCGGGTCCTTTGGTTGTAGACTTTGTTAGGCTTATTAAACTCGCCAGCATCAGATTTTAAGATGAGAGCTTGTCACGTGTGTCAGTGCTGCTAATTATCGTACATCACCATCATCATATAATATACGCGATCATGTAATCATGATCATGAGGTGTTTAAGTTGAAAATATGACACTTTATAGGAATTAAAACCCACCTCTTGTTTTTGTAAAGAAAAAAAAAGAGGCACTATTTAAACATTTTTTTCACCATTTCAAACATACAAAGTTGTCTCGGTGAGAGCTGATAACTCACTAGTTTGTTGTTACCTTTACTGTAAGCAGTTTCTTTTCGGTGCAGCAGAATTTTTTCCATCACGATCACTATAACCTTTAATTTAGTCTGGCTTTGTTATAAATGTGCAATTCAAAAACACGTTTGTATCAGTGTACAGTTGCTTCACTCCAAACAAGTGTGAAGCAAAATGATGACAAATTGATGATAAAATCTTTAGGAAGCTAAAGAGAACGCCATACTTACAAAACAATGAAATATACTGGAAACATCCCTTGATTTTCAGCACATCGTAAAATGTACCAAGAAGACAATTAAACCCTTAAAAGGAGGCTTGACAACAAGCTTAGATCCATTTAATTTGAACCAGGTTTTGTGATGATGCTTTACATCACATCATACCTGAGCTCCAATCACGTTTCAAGGCCTGTGTTTTATATTGTCTTGGCTCTAACATTAACTTATATTAAACAAAAAACGAAATGCATCGTAAAGTATGCAAGCTAAGCTGAAATATATCATTTAAGATTTAATTTGATCAAAATATTAAGTCTAAATGGGTGCGTGAAAATCCTTCCTAGAAACTATGAAGAAGTAAAAGAAAGGAAAATAGAGAGAAATGTATCTGCTGGGTAGATCAGATGTGTTTTTCATTATGGCAAGGAAGAATAATTGGGCAATCTTAGCGTGGCCTTCTTTGTTTGTTGAACACAATGCACACAGTTTTGATGCAGCTATTTTCTTGCACTGCCTGTTTCTCTTTCAGGTGCAGCATCAGTCCGTACAGCTGTGGGCGCCGTTCATATGTCTCATCTGGCTAGTCGAGCCTCAACTGCTTCTCTCCAGAGACATCCTACGTTCCCACCGATCCCAGCAATGACATGGCAGCAGACCAGACAAGGCAGCTTCTTTAACAAGTGTAAGTTTGTAGTTTCTTATCTTTTCTCCTCTTTTTTTTTTTTCCAACTGCAATTCAAAAAATCAACTCTCTCCTGATTGTATTATTGATGTTTGTTTTTGTTTTATATACTGGTAAGATCCCCGAGGGGAAATTAGGGCTCTGCATTTTACCCATCTCTGTACTGTGAGTATCAGAGAGCAGTGGGCTGCTACTTAAAGCGCCCGGGGAGCAGTGGGTGGGGGTTAAGGACCTTGCTCAGGGGTCCACAGTGGTTCACCTAGCAGTCGCTGTGTGTTTTAATGTCTTGTCAAAGTTGCAGTGATTACTGGCTTTACTATTTTTATGTTTGTGAAATGATACCCACGACTAGAGCAAAATATCTTAACTGCAAAATCTATTGGATCTTTTGTTATTTTCACATAAAATACAACAAAACAAGGAACACATTTTCAAAAATGCATAGATATTTAGGTACATGTTGACAAATAACAGGATGAAAGGAAAATTATAACAGCAAACAGAAAACATCAAAAATCACCTAAAAGAATACTAAATTAATTAAACAGTTATAAGATGCACAATACCATAGAAGAATATGTAAAAATGACATGACCAAATGTAAATCACAAATATTGTAAACATGACATAAAGCAGCATTGAAAGAAATCAGCTTGGACAAAAACAGTGAACTGCGAGAAAATAAAATGAGCAAGTGAAATAAACAGTAATACTCGACAAAAACTGTCAAGTAAAAAATAGAAATAATGAAGAAAATAAATGTCTTGACAAATTTTTTTGTATTTTTTCATGAAAACTGTATTGTTTAAAGCAGAACTCAGTAACTTCACCTCAATAAATGCTTTTCAGAATCCTTGTGGAGCTAAAGAAAGTCTTTACAGAGCGATTTGATGTTTCCTAGCCTCCCCCCGGTGTCTCTGGCCTGTAAGCGGCACTTGCAAGTCTGCCTGAGCAGACCCCACACAGATGTTGCGACAACAGAAACCGCTGTATGGCACACGAGTCCCCTATCCACCAAGTTGCTTCCAGCGCTGGTTCGCACCAAAACCAGACTAAAAACCGGTTCTTTAGCTTCCCACCACCTAAACACCGGCTCCTGGCTTTCAAAACCAACTCTTTGCTGGACCATAGTGAAACTTCGGTTCACTTAGCTTGCGCTGCCTGGGCGCCGGGTAAAGCATCACTAAGCCTTACGGCCAAGTAGGCTCAACTTGTCATGTCCACAAAAAGTATATAAAAAAGTTTGTATTCTTACCTGTGACCCGCCAACACCAGAGAAAAATATAATCCACGGCATATTTACCCACAAAACGCAGGTGCTGTGGGTGGTGTAGGGGGTACGAACTTTACGATAGTGAAAGGACGCCACTAGAGGGAGCCCCGAGCTGAAGTTACTGAGTTCTGCTTTAAATTTACAAGATACACTATATTGCTAAAAGTATTCGCTCACCTGCCTTGACTCACATATAAGCTAGAGTGACATCTTGTTCCTAATCCATGGGGTTCAATATGATGTTGCTCCACCCTTTGCAGCTAGAACAGGTTCAACTTTTCTGGGAAGGCTGTCCACAAGGTTTAGGAGTGTGTTTATTGGAATTTTTGACCATTCTTCCAGAAGCGCATTTGTGAGGTCACACACTGATGTTGGACGAGAAAGCCTGGCTCTCAGTCTCCGCTCTAATTCATCCCAAAGGTGTTCTGTCGGGTTGAGGTCAGGACTCTGCGCAGGCCACTCAAGTTCATCCACACCAGATTCTGCATCCATGTCTTTATGGACCTGCTTTGTGCACTGGTGCACAGTCATGTTGGAAGAGAAAGGGGCCAGCACCAAACTGTTCCACAAAGTTGGGAGCATGGAGTTGTCCAGAATGTCTTGGTATGCTGAAGCATTCAGAGTTCTTTTCACTGGAACGAAGGGGCCAACCCCAACTCAGTAGGCCAGTATTTTTGTGTTTATTTGTGTTCCAGTTCAACATGTTAACTGAGCACATAAAGTAAGAAAATTTGTGTTTGCTTAAATATTTCTGTTGTTGGATTATACATATTTGGAAAGCCTGATTAGTTGCCTTTCTAAAGAGGTTGAACTTGTCAGGATGATGCTTCTGTGGAATGAGCAGCACAGCTAATCATGTAGGCTGTGCCCCAGAAAAATGTGCCAAAATCCTCAGCAATATTCCTGTTCAGGTGTTCACTTTGGTTTTGGGAAGTGACAGATCCCAAATCCCCAGAACCTGGGAGCAAACTCTGTCTTCCAGGATGACAACGCCATCTTCCACAGAGCCAGGATCATCAGGATCTTCAGAGTGCCTCCAGAATTTAAGGATGGAGAAGATAGAATGACCTGCTGTGATCCAACAGAACACTGATGGGATGAGCTCGGGTGTTTTATTCATGCCAGAGTGACCAATACATCCATGCTGATTTACCTGCTGTGCATCCTACACCAATAGCATGATCCTTACAAGTTATACCTCATTGTAAATCATTGTAAAGGTAACAAATTGGACTTCCCACCAATATACAACACCAGTTAGTATTATCAAAGGGAAGAACTGTTTAACCAAACACAAATTTTATTCCTCTTTGTGTTAATCTTACTGTTCCAGTGACTTACAGACGTTCAGTATTGATGATTCCTCTCTTTGATAAACATCTTCAGATAGAAGTGGAAGGAAGTAAATCCCATTAGGAGCGTTTAGGAAAGCAAAAGCTTTTACAGCAGCACTTATCAAATATCCACATGTTTTTGGTGATATATTGTTTGTGTGAAGTGATTTTTCTTGTTAGTAAAATCAGGTGCGTGCAAGTTGATTGATGACAGTTTTAACCCCCAGCCCCCCATGGGGGCCTCACCTCTCCCCAAAAACACCCTTTTTCCTTTTTTTTATACCATCCCATATATATTTTACAGAGAAACTCTCCTCTACATTATATATGTCTTTTTAACATACACCAAGTATATTTTTTTTTATATTTAAAATTTTAATTATGTCAGCTCCCCCCCCCCTCCCCTTTTCCCCCCTCCCCCTCTTTACTTCTTGGTAGACAAACAAACAGTATATCTTATGAAAGCTAAGATCCTGCGATTTCATCATTACCACTTTTTTTCTTCCCACAACTAATCAATCAACCAGCAGCAAATAAAAATAATCAACAACCCCTATTTTGAATTATCAAAATTATTTTCTTTCTACCAAAAAAATTCCCCATGTTTCCCTTTTTTTTTAACCAAAAATTCCCCAAATAATCCTTTTTGATGCAAAATTTTCCCTCTTTTTTTTTGGCATTTTTTTTTTAAAAAAAAACCTTAAAAAGAGCTATAGAGCTTAAGAGGTTAAATGAGCATATATGAGGCTGTCAAACATCTTTCATATCAGGGTTTCCTGCTGTGTCCCAGCTGCGCATCCTGACCACCATCACTTCAGAACTGCACTTTATTTCTCACTTTTACTCACGCACAGACGTTGCCTTGGATGCTTTGCGCCTGTCGTCACGTCTGACTCACAGGTTGCGTCGTGATCAGGGAGAAAGCACAAACACCAACAACATGTCGCGTCACATCCACTGTTTCTGGGATCATATTTTACCATGAAAAAACTGATTTTTCTTGAAGTAGAAATGCACAGCAGGCTTTAAACTGGATCTGCTGGTCTGTAGATCCTCTTCTAGAGCAACAGTTCAAGTCTTTTGTATTTTATTTACAGTCCCAAGGCCAGACCGTATGCCACTTACTGGACATCTTTATTTGTGCTTCCCATTCCTCAAGATTCATACATTCTTAACCTGCTGTAGTATTACCAGTAGATTGGGAAATTACTGTTGAAAACATCCAGCTATAAAATATTTTCATGTGCGGTGGAAGGCTGCAGAGAACAGACTCATTTCTACCGATAGTCTGATGCCGGCGTTTTTTGAGTTGAGCTAAACAAAAAAGTGAAAATGTTGTTGGGGAGAAAATGGACTGAAACTAAACAAATCCCTTCAAGTTTTCAATCGTATTCATCTCTAGCAGAAGTGATTCAGTCAGTCAGCAGAGATGGTAGATTTAGACACGATTTTAAAGCAAATTTTCTCTCGTGTCTTTTTCTGTTACTGCAGTCTTGTTTAATTTATGCAGTTTCTAGCTGTATCAATTAGTATCAGTTATTAAGATGTTGATTCAGCCACGGATTTTAAAAAAAATAGTTGTGTTCTTTGTCAGATTAGCAATTGAGAAAACACCCCAAAATTATATTTATTATTATGATGTTAAACCAAGAATAGAGGTAATATTTCTCATGATTTTGGAGTTGTAAAGTAACCCGATGACTTTTTCGTAGGAAATGTTTTTCAAAATGAGTCTGTGATTATGATAATTGCAGTTTATGTTTTCTTTTTTCTGAGCAACCAACCTGTAATCAGTGTAGCTCTATTGTAATATAAAAATTAGGCTTTGATTTCTAAATGATAAATGTAAAAAAAAAAGGCCAAATCAGTCAAATCAATCATAGTTATTGTTTAAAACGCTCCATGAGGCCCTATTCTGTGTGAACTTGAAGTTTGCATGACTTATAGAGTTTCAACAGACACATTAAGAAGAAAAACTGCATGAAAAAATGGACTTAATTCACCTTTAAAAAAAAGAAAAAGACGTAAATCATGACATAGTTATGCATACTAGTTTACTTTGCTCCTCTTGCTGGTTTTGTTTGAACTGCGATGGTAGTTTAGCGCCAGTCTGTCGGCCGTACTTCTCATTTTCATTCCTTTTCCCTTTGTGTTTCTTTTTCAGGCAAATAAGACAAGATGCACATTTGACATGTTAATGTTTTATTGCTCTTGTGTGTTGACAGTGACCGCGGAGGAGCTGTGGAAAGGTGTCCTGGCTGAATCCGGAGCTGGAGCCAGGAAGGGGCGAGGAAAGCGAACCAAACGCAAACTGAAGAGAGACCTGAACCGAGGACAGATTATCGGAGAAGGTGAGACGTCTTCTGTTTCAGTTGATTTTATCCTTTTTGTAGGGGACACAGATCAAACAACTTATCCCTAAAACCTCTTATATGCCCTAAATAAGACTGTTTACGATATTTTCTCTAAAAAAAGAAAAATACTCCAGTTTCCTCTCCTCTGCTGATAACTTGAACGCTGCTGCTCAGAAGTTGGAGCTTGTGTGTCTAGCTAATGCCAATAAGCTGCTGATGGACTTGGCACACTAGAATATTCATAAGTGTTTATTAATTTATTGCACTGCTCTGCTAAAGAGAGGAATTACTCATCATTCACTCCGTCTGCCCTCTTTTTCCGAGTTGGAGTCATTTTATCCACTTTTCTTTCATTCAGTCTCACGGTGTGCCGCTCTGCTTTGCCTTCACTTTAACTCGGCGTGACTTGTTCATCTGTCTCCTCTCATGTCTGTCCCGGTATGAAAATCTGAAATTTTTCCAATGTCTGTAGAGAATGAGCAACAACATCACGCCATCTTGCGTGTTAGATGCGGTCGCTGTGTTCAGTGTCACGCTTATCAAGCAAACAACCAAAGCAAATGCGTGTCAGCGCTGTTGTCGTCAGAGAGGTTGAGAAGAAAAAATATTGTGATGGGGAAAAAAAATGCAACAGCTGCTTAAGAACGTTTACTTTCCAGCTGAAGGATACTTGTGCCGATAAGTGCACAGATTGCGCAAAAGACTGGAAGCCTGTGGACTGTTTCATCTGCAGAAGATATTGTTGTAACTAAAAGTCCATCCCCTCTGCTACATGATAAATTACCTCTGCATGATGTTGGATACAGGACCCTGCATCCACTCGTTGGTGCAGTTGTAAAGAATGAAACTGTCTGCTGTGGATGACATTTTCAGTGAAAGGGCTCTGTTAATAGATTGAAGCGTAGATGTGCTATTCATCAAATTATTTAATCACCTGCGGCTCCATGAAACACGCAGCCAATGAAATCAATGTCATGCTCAGGAAACCAGTTGGAGATAATTTAAGCTTTGAGACGTGGTTCATTATTCTGCTGGAAGTAGCCATCAGAAGATGCTGCACTGTGGCCATAAAGGGATGGACATGGTCAGCAGCAATACTCAGGTAGGCTGTGGGGGTTAAACCATGCTCAGATGGTGCTAAGGGTGCATTCACACCTAATAGTCAGCTGGAGTCGGTACGATTTTCCTGAGTTTGCTTTCACACTGCACTCACTCGAGCGAACCTGACCTTTTGGAATAATGTATTCACTTCTTAGCAGAGGCAGCGCTACATTTAGACCATAGACTGTATATAATTACTGGACGTAGCTTCCGGTCTCTTCTGAATAGAGAAATGTGAAGCCAGTTGGGCGTGTCTTACCGTCGCCATCTTGCCGTGTCACGTACGTCGTCACTCCAGGAAAATCCTAAAATGGGCACAGCGCGGCCGCGGGACAAATGATTGACAGCTGACGTACTGTGGGCTAAACGCTAACTGAGCTAACACGAAACTAAGAGGAGCTAACAAAGATAAGCCCCCTAAGCGGCATGGTTAAGGTAAGACATGCTTAGACTTGCAATCGCTGACTAAACACCGCCGTTGGCGACTCTGTAACAAACTAGACCTTATTAAACAAAGAAGGAGCTAACTAGGAGCCTCGGTCGGCAGGCGGAGCTTCCGGTCTGCCGCATGTCAATCATAAGGATACGCCCTTAATTATGTGTAATTTGAAGAATAAAAACATCTAAACAATAGTTATAAAAATTCACCCCCTCACATTGACATGAAGGTAAACTGACCTAATAAACCTAAAATATTTTTTAACCAGGCTGTAAACCTGTTTATTTCTGCTTGAAGTCGGCGTTAACATGGGAGTCTATGGGTTCTCGCTCTTGACCAGCCCCTAGCGAGAAGGAGGAACACTAAAACAATGCGGAAGAGAGCCACTGTTCTAGGCGGAGTTTCCCTTGATTTAGACTTACTGAAGAAGAGGACAAGAGAAACAACGAAGAAGTAAACTGACTCATCTATTATCCTCCACATCAGAGGAAAACATGGGGCTGTGTCAGGGATGGGTGATGCAGAAATATTTCATGTCGATACGATACCAGTAGTTTATGGGACTTTTTCAGCGATACCGATATTGATACCGATACTTTTTGTCCTTTAAAAGAAAATCACATGGTTGTACATTTTGCATTAATAGATTGCAATAGATTAAAAACATAGATTATAGATTAAAAACATCTTTCAATTATCAAATAACATAATATATACTAACTAAAATAATCAGATTTATTAAGTGGAAAATTTTAAAATAGAAAATGTAATAGTAATGTTGCAAATTTACCAAAACATAATGTAAAATAACCTGCATTAAACCACTGGAAGACAACAACACATCATCATCACCATCACTAACAGAAGCAGCATCATCATGACATCTGGCTTCCGCCATCATGTGATTTAGAAGTAAGAAGAGCTCATCAGAGCTCATTTGCACGTTCACATCTCCCCAAATCAAGTGGACTTTCCTGGTAAACAAACTAAGCCCCTTCCCCAGCTCTGTCGGTCGGGCCGATCCGCCTTTTTTTCTCCCAAATAAAAAATTGGAGGACCCCTTTATTCCCCCCCCCCCCCCTCTTTTTTCCCTCCTGGTATATTATTTATCAACCCACCAAAAATAGAGCTAACACACACCAATCAAATTATTTTTTTAAAAAACCCCCCCTTCCCCCCTACCCACCGTAAAAACAAACCCGGGTGGCCCCTTTCTTTTTCTTTCCTTTGGCCCGTGTTTTGTTAAACGCGTTACATGGCGATGATTTTACACAATCATTTACCAGCGCTTTCACCTAATTCTCCCCTCCAAATAAGGGTACAGGTTGCTGTGGGGACACACGTCAAAAAACCACACCCCACCCCAAACCCCCCCCCCCCCCCTCCGCCCCCCCCCCCCCAACCCCCCCCAGGTGGAAGCAGGGCTTAAGAATCAGATTGAAAAGGCTGGTGTGAATGTGTCCAGAGAGCCCAGAGGTTAAACAAAAAAAACAATCATACCTCCACCACCAACCTGGACCGCTGACACAGACAAGATGGATCAATGCTTTCATGTTGTTTACATGTAATTCAGCAAATAGGCTCATGGTTTTAGTGGAAAATCATGATGCTGCTTGTGTACAAACTGCTGCCAGTGAGCGCACGCATCATTTGCCTCCTTTGGGTTTTCATAACAGAAAGAAAAGGTGTTTAAATGTGAAAAATTAGCAGCACTAAATACTGTATTTTCCTCTCATACTGTATGTATATTTATGTTTTTTTCCTTTCCTGTCTTTACTCATCAGGCCGCGGCGGTTTTCTGTGGCCTGGTCTGAACGCTCCTGTACTGAGGGACGGCAACGTGCAGAGCGTGAGCCAAAGAGGAGAGGCCGAGCAGCAGGAGGTCCGAGCTGAGCTAGGTACACAAACACACACAATTAGGTTTCTGCAGAAAGCAAACAGCACACAACAAACCTCTATAAGACTGACTGAGTACCCAGCTGCTGAGATTAGATCTCACAGCTGTCAATCAATCGTCTGAGAGCTCTAAACAAAGCGGAGCAGAAATAATTCACTGGAGAAGAAACTGTTTTTATGAGTCGCTAGGAAGAAACAGCAGGAAGAAGGTGAGGCCTTAATTTTGAGAAATCGAAGCACCGCTGGTGTGAGAAGTTGCAAATTTATCTCGACTGTGATCTCATTTGTTCACATTAATTACACGGTTAGTTTGAAAGTGAAAGCAGAACCTTTAAAGTTTCCCGTGTTGTGCTTCTCCAGTCAGCAGTTTTCTCACTGTGTCTTTCTGCAGTGCGTCAGAGGGATGAGTGGGAGAGGAAGAGGAAGATGAAGGTAAAGAGGGAGAGAGGCTGGACCGGAAACTCATGGGGGGGTATCAGCCTGGGACCTCCTGACCCCGGACCCAATGGAGGTAAATTACACTGAACACTAACAGAAATCAGTCATATAGTTGTCAAACTGGAAACGACCACAACAGCTAAAACTGTTTCATCGGAGTTGTTTAAATAAAAAGAAGGAGAGCTTCTTCATCACAGTCTGAGGCAGCCAGGAGGAGCGAAACAGGACTCAAAGCAAAGCTCACTCTCAGACTGATAACTGGTGACACCAGAGAACATAATGATGGCTGCAGTGATGGAAAAAGAAGAGATGGACGGAGCTACGGAGTTAAATGGGGTGTGTGGGAGAGGAAGAGTGACGGGTCAGTATGGGAGCCCATTAGCACTGATGAAGATGAGCCTTCGACTAAAGTGTCAAGTGGGACAATTTCCTTATTTAGAAAGACATCTTTTTCTTTCTCTGTTCGCCTTCACCGCTTCTCGCCTCTGCTTTTGTGTTTAGCTTTTATTCACTTTCTTTTACTGTCAGTCGTTTTCTCTATTGACAAAGTTTTGTGGATTAAACTGGGCTTTGTTTTGCAGCCAGGAACAAAGATGTGCAATGTTTCTTTCCTTCTGTGCTGGTTTTTAGGGGTTTATTTACATTCATGTTCAAAATTTCCTGAGGAATGGATTGGGGACGTTGTGCTGCATAACAGGACAAAGCAGACTCACACTCCTTCATTGCAGCTGTGTGACTCTTAGATGGCCTTCTCTGAACAGATCCGTCAGATGTTCATAGTGTGGGCTCAGTGTTGCACTGCTTTTTTATGCTCCTTAATGAAGAAAATAGCTTAAAAAATCATCACCTTACATCTTAACACTGTTGTCTTTATACAGCAGCTCTAAGAGCGAGGTGTATCTGTTTTATGTAGTTTTATAACTGAATGATTGAGTCGGGACGGCTCTTATTTAGGCAGTACCAGGTCTAGATGCCCCAAAGTCTTCGTCTTCTTCTTTTCTTTAAACCCTCTGTTTTGTTTTGTTTTTTTATGCATAAGCGTTTAGATTATCTTTTATGATTAAACTTGTTAGTGCTGCCATCTTGACCAGGGTTTTCTGAATGAAAAGATCTTGTACCTTAATGGGATTTCCTGGTTTAATAAAGGAAACAAAGGGAGTGTTGTAGTCAAGACCACACCACCAAGACCAAGACATTATTGAGACAAATTACCAAGACCAATACATTACCTAGACTTTACCAAGATCAAGATATTACCGAGACCAGAGACCCAGACCAAAACATTACCCAGTCTTGTACAATGTCTTGGTCTTGGCCCCTGGTCTCGGAAAGGTCTTCCGATCGGTCTTGTTTTGATTCCTGGTCTTGGAAATCTCTTGGTCTTGGTACTTGGTCTCAGTATTGTCTTGATCTTGACTATAACACTAAATAAATCTGGAATATGGAACAGACACACATGGGCTGGCAAACAGAACCTGACACACTTTGATAATCCAGTTTCTGTTAGGCTACAAGTCATTTGATATGATTATGAAGCATTGCCTAGCTTAAGCTTATCTATCCCTGCTTGTAGACCAGAGGTCCCCATTCCATACCATTCACTTTTACAGAAATCTGTATGATTAATAATGAACTAAAAGCATAAGTGATGGGAATTTATACAAGCACTCTGTGATAGATGTTGTTAATTGTGCAGTTTATCTGCCAGAGAGTTGTCACTCTTGTCAGTATATCTACTTTTTCTTTTTCCCTCTTTTTCTACTTATAATCTGCTTTTCATATTTCTGCCAGCTTCATCTCAGAGTGCCCTTCAGGGACAATAAAGACCTGCTGCTGTGTAATTACTCCAGGTTTCAATTGAGGCTTTTATTATAGGCAATGAAAAGGTCACGTTTGAGTGATATTGGAAAAATTTCATCAACTCATGCAACAGTAGGGGTTTAGATCAGGACTTGGGGTTGAAGGCTGAATGTAATATTTTACTGTGGACTGTGTGCGAAGTCCCCAGTGAGCGGACCCCAGCCTAAGCTGCTGTATTTGATAAACCCTGAGGAGCACCGTCCGCTAATTCCATCTGATTAACTGATGGAGCCGCATCTGGCCTCCTCCATCCAGCCTCATTATATGTTTAATTCAAGTTTTAGCAGAAATTGGGTTGAGCATGTTTACCTCAAACCTCTTAGGTCTCAGTCTCCATTTCTCGTTACACCATATTTGGTTCTGAACTCTTTTATCCAACATGTACATTAATGCCGATGCACACACACAACACACTCTGTCGCTGTCTCGCACACAAACACTGTCTCCGAGCAGGTTGGGTTTCATGCAGATGGTGGCTTAATGTCCCAGCTGAGACATGGCTCTGTGTGTGTGTGTGTGTTTTCTCCTCAGAGCCTGTGTGTTAGTTCTGCTGATGTTTCTTGGTAATTTGTTCGAAGAGAGGCTGCAACCTTCAGAGGTCACTGACGATGAAAAGTGCAGGCTTGTTACGCTGCTGCTAGGGCTTTTGGGTATTTGTTACACCAACAGGAGCCTGGTTTAATCTGTTTATGGTATGTGTGTGTGGTGTGTGCGTGTGTGTGTGGTTCTCACTGTATTTGTATTGTAAAGCCTTTTTAACCTAAACTTCTTTCTTTCCTTCTCTCTTTCAACAGAAACATATGAAGACTTTGACTCCCGTGTCATCGAGGTGAGTGTTTTCCTCCCCGACAAACTCACACTCCACCTACAAGCCTAAATGCCATCTCATTAATGTTGTTCATTTCTTTACACAGAAAACTGGATTTTCAAATAAAAAAGGAATATTTTACATCAGTCTTAATTATTAAGCAGATTTGTTTGACAGCTGAAATAAAACCCTGATTCATTTTAACGGATTGAAAATCACTTTTATCACCTTATTATCACCCCAAAGACTCCAGTGTAATAGAGCCTGTCACAGCTCTCGTTATCTGATGTTTTAGTCTTCATGATATTCCTATTAAAAGGTTGATATTCAGCTTCTTGTTGGATGTTATCGTACTGTATCAGCATGTTTGGGTGTGTGAAAGCAAGTACAAGTAAAAGTTAAATTCATATGTTTGCAGTTTGAGAAATACAGATGAATTCCTCAAGCTTTCATCCCGCCTGTTACAGGCCTGTTCTTGAAGACACGACTTCAACTTGTAAATTTAATCTGTACTTCCAGGCTCATAGAGTGATGGGGAAAGTGTGTGGTTTTTGTTGTAACTTCTAACTCTGTTAGACTGAACAGAGAAGTGCTGCAGTATTTCTCTGTAGTATTGCAGTATTTTAAGTATTTGATTAAAAATGGGTTCTTGGTTCAAACTTATTTAATTCAGTTCAAAGAAGCAATAATTTCAAAATCATCTCAGGTCCACTGTGTGCATAGAAAATAGTGGTTAGCTTTCAGTCAAGTGAATATGTTGGTTTAAGCTATGAGCTGCCTTGTGTTACTCTGTATATTCATGAAATATGTAAGATGGAGGATTTTTTTTTTTCACGTGAATAAGGAAATGGATGTTTCCTTTTTGCCTGTTTATAATTCACCATGAGTTTGGCTATGTGCATTGGTCTACAGCTGGATTTTTAAATTAAGTTTCCAGGGCTGGAAATACATTCTTAAGTAAAGGTGGGAAAAAAAACAGAAATATTGTTGTGCACCAAGAGATCATTTTAGTGCACAACCTGAATTTGTGAAATATTAACTTCAGATTTAATGTACAAAATCTTATGAAAACTTAAACACACAATTTTTTGTTTGTTTGTTTGTTTAGTTTTTTAAAAATCTGGTTTGGTTTTTAAATTTCACATTGTTTGTCAAAACTGCTTAATTGAAACTTGTATATTAACTCAGTAACGAGGCGATGACATTGCTGGGCCCAGACAAAAGTTGTTAAACAGCTTTTAAAACTTAAAATCTTAAAATAAGAATATCTAAACTTTCCTAAGTAGCTCCTTGAAGCGATCACAGTACATCAAGGATGAGTTTTCATCAAGTGCCTGCTTGTTGTCTCATGTGGGGGCATCAGCAGACCTCTGCAGGTGATGCTGCACACAGGTGGTCTCCATGGCTGAGATGCTAAAGGACGTCCTCCCCAGCCAGGACCACCTGGGTTTGTCTGTGTGTTAAAGCCAGTGAGCAACAGACTACTACATGATATAGTAATTGTTGGCACCAATTAATAAATGCATTAAGGCAATAATTACGCACCAATATGCCCAGTCATGTTTTGATAGAGCCTGCGATGTTACAGTACGGCATTTTTTAACTCTTTATATGTTCTTGTCAACAGTATGATGTAAACTCTGAACACAGGACTGGCTGCATTTGTTAAACAATTTCTTGCAGCTCCATATTAATTACTACTAATCTGAAATCTCATTTTTAGTAGCAGCTATTTTGCATTCTGATGCATCTTGATTAAAGAATGTCAATAAGTCCTAGTAGACATTCAGCAACCCAGCTTTATTAAAGGTTGAATATGGAACATTTTTATTGAAAGCTATATTTTTTTTAGAAATAATACCTCCACAGGTTGTTTGGGGGGGTACAGAATGAAATTACATTTCCTATAAAAATTATATTTAGCCTAAAAATAATTATAAAATAAATTTTTACAGGTTCGATAATGGCATTATATTTATCTCTGTATGGAAACAGTATTTTGGGCACAGTCAGCCTGGTACAGGGGAAAACGAGGTTTTCTATGCAATGACGAGTGAAGCAGCTGCTTCAGAGCCCTGGAGATATTGTTATCTGTTTCTGAGGAGGAGTGACCTGAGAAGAGCAAAACCTGGAGTAAATTTAGTTGAAGACTTCACTAAATGGACCCACATAAACGTTTTCCACAGAGTCAAAACATGGAAATGGTGACTTTTCTCCTGGATTGGTGAGCCAACTTGTTTGCTAACATGGCTAACGTTAGCTGTCAGTTATAAACTCCTCTTGTGTTACTTGTTGGACATGCTGCAGACTGTTGGTCACTTGCGTATCGGCAGCGAGCCTGGCATCCCAGCGGCTGGAGTTGTTTTTCTACCGTTGCAACTACAACCTAGACACACATGATGTCGCTGTTCTGTCCGTATTCCATATTCAACCTTTAAACAGAAAAAAAGTGTAAAATGATTCTTTTTTTTTCCTGTGTAATTTGTGAAACAATAATAATGAATCAGATAACCCGCTTTGCTAACCTCTGCCACAAATGCATTTAAAACAAAATGCACATATCAAACATCCCTCCTAAAGCAGCATCGCCTCCATTCACATCCTGTTTCACGCAACTGCATCATCTCCCGAGGTGTCTTCTGTAAACAACGCAAACGTGATTACACATGACTTCATTGACTCTGAAAGTGTGAATGGCATCAGAAAAGTATAGATGCCTGTAACTCATAGCCAGTTAAATGGAAATGATGATGCCTCTGGGATGAATGACCTGTAAAACTTTAAGCATTGACGTTGAAAAATATGATATTCCTCTTAGTTTCACGCAGAAAAGCGACTTCTCGGCTTATAAGAATTGGAACAGATTTTAACTAACAAAGGGTTGTCGACCAAAGACTAAATCTACTAACTACATCATTGTGGAACCAGCAGTCCTCAACAATGTCAAATCTCAAGCAGCTGTGCTAAAATATTGAAGATTAAAGTTGCTCTGCATGTGTGTGTGTGTGTGTATGTGAGGAAAAAATAAGATAGTTTGTGCGGACAGTTCATTTAGATTCTCTGTCTGTCATGTTGTATCTCACCTTAATTCAATTAGCACTAATGGATCCAACTGAACTAATGGAAGGAATGCAGCAAGGTCACATGTGCATACAGAATACCAAACTGTGTGTGTGTGCCCCTCGCTCACACACATTATCATGCAAAGAGATCAGTTCATAAAAGAAGAAACCTGCATGTTATTAATGAGACTAGAAACCTGATTTTCATTTAAACACATATTTTACATGTTGGTGTTTATTGTGTGCTTTTCTGTTTCCTGATGTGAAACCACATTTGTAGGGTGCGTGTTAGCATGTGTGTCACATTGGTAGTCTTCCCCAGCACTCCTGTCTGCATAAATAAGAGTGGTGTCACAGACATTAGACTTCCCCCTGGAAACCAACAGACACTTTTATGGTGCCATTGCCTTCTATAAATACACCCTCTATGGGTGAGTGTGTGTGTGTGCGTGCTGCTATAAATTCAGGCCTAATGAAATGGAAGAGGCTTACTGGAATAAAAGGCTTGTCTCCCAAGGACGATGAGCCTGCATTAGTGAACACATCCAGCTGGAGGGAGGAAGAGGATGGAGGGAGGAAGAGCTGAAGACAAAGGAGGGGGGAAGCAAAAGTTGTGAGAATTACTTGGGAAATGTGAGGAGAGAGTATGGTAAAGTCATGAACATCAGAGAATCTCTGCAGCTCTTTAGCATCCATTGGGAACTCAGGATGGAAAAATGCAAACATGTTTTATTCATTTGTTCATCCGACACAAATAACCAATTACAGCAAACATAGAAAGTCAAGGAGTAGTGATTCATTTGATATGGATCAAAACATTTTAGACTCAAACTAGAAACCATTTAAAGACCCACTCCAATGATAATCATGTTTTTCATGTTGTTCCTATGTTCTTGTGACACATTTCTTATGGTTAAGGACATATGTTGAGAAAACTAAACTCAAAATTGCATTCAAATCATCATGAACCAAAGGCAGGCTCATACAAACTGGGTTAATGATGTCACTAGCCCAGTGGCCAATCACAAGCTTCTACCCTGCTTAGCCCCCTCCACCCATTCAGAACAATGCTTATGGTTTCCTAGCAACATCAATATAACAAACCACACATGTAAATTTGTCAGTGTCATGAACCTGATCAAAACCCAATTTATCCCCCGTATTTATGAAGTTTCTGATATGATCGAAGGCAGAGAAGGAGCACCCAAAGTGGAGGATTTTTTTTTTGTTCAAAATTTTATTTTTTTTCTTGGATGGCTTGCGGCTTGTTCTGGACCCCTCGGCTGAGCAGAAGTTTCTTCTTGGGGAGCTTCGAGAAGTATTGTGTGATTGGTCGGTAGGGATGGGCGATATGGACTAAAAGATCACGATAATTTATCTTATTTATCACAGTAAAATTATTTTTCTTTTTTTTTTTTTTTTTTTTTTTTTTTTTTTTTTTTTTTGCTTTTTTTTCTTCTTTTTTTTTTTTTTTTTTTCTTTTTTTTCTTTTTTTTTTTCTTGTCTTTTTTTTTTTTTTTCTCTTTTTTTTCTCCTTTTTTTCTTTTTTTTTTTTTTTTTTTTTTTTTTCTTTTTTTTTTGTCTTTTTTTGGGGGAGAGTCTCCCCCCGTCCTCCTCCTTGTTGTGGGCGGCCGCTTGTGCCCGCCCCCCGCCCCGCCGTCCGTTCTTCTTTTTCTGCCCCCGTCGGCGGTTGGGGGGAGGAGGTCTCTCATGTCTCTGTGGGGGATGGGGGCTGTGTTCGGCCTGCTGGGTCTGGTGGGGTGGGGGGAGGGTGTTCTTGGTGTTTGTTTGTTTTGTGCGGTGGTTGGATGTCCCCCCCCCCCCCCCCCCCCCCCCCCCCCTTTTTCCCCCCCCCTTTTTTTGTCGTTTTTGGGACCCTTTTCCCGCCCCCTTCGTGCCCACCCCCCCCCCCCGCCCCCCCAGCCCGCTTGTGGGTGGAGCCGGCCCCGGGGCGGGCGGGCTTAAAACGCGAATGCCGGGGTTACCCCCCCTTGTTCCCCCCCCCCCGCAATAAGATAAAAACCATCAGAAAAATATTTTGAATTATAAATCTGTCACTAAATTCTGTCTTGAAAGCCCTACAAAATACTAGAAGCCACTAAACTATATCAATTAAGTTCAAGTAGTGCACCTGTATTGTAAAACTGTAGTGACACCAATCAAACAAGTCTGAAATATGAGAGACCAAATTCCACGTTTATTCAAACGATGCAAACAACAAAACTAACTTGGCTTATTAAAAAAAACAAAGTAGTGTAACTGCAAACATAACCTGATAAATTGTCATCTCACGATAAAAACGATAAATTCAAATTGTTGTTGTGGGGAATTTCTTTGACAATATATCACACACGATAAAATATCGCCCATCCCTATTGGTTGGACATTTGAGGCGGGCGGGGTTAACACAGATGCTTTAAGCAGAGAGTTGTCACCTCTGCATTTCTGCAGATGCGACGCTGAACGGATAGTTCTAAAAAACAGCTGATTGAGGAGGTGAGAAAGTACGAAAATGTAAACTACACACATGGCATATATAGACGGACACCACTGCGTGCACAACTCCATCCTGTCACAGACGAAATTTATTGTAAATGTATATTTATTGTAAATGTATACAGTATTTATTGTAAATGTAAATGTATTGCTCTGCCCACGGGGACAAATAGAGACAGAGCAGCATTTCCTACTACACTGTGATAAATATAAAGAAATTAGACAAATGTACTTCCCCAGATTTAAAAACCTCTGTACAGAATTTAAGTCATTCCCAGATGAGAAGAAATTAAAATATATCTTAGGTGAGAAACCAAAGTGCTGCAGACTAGCAGCTGAGTATGTGTCCTCCTGCCACAGACTGAGGGAAGACCACGGAAATGCCACATAACTGTATAACCCTGTAAATACGTATGTTGTGATCAAAACGGTCCTTTTTTGAATATTATTTGTATATTATTGATTGATTTTGTCGTCATCACAATTTAAAGACCACTGAGAAGGTTTTAAAGTAGCTAAAAGAAGGACTGGAGTGGGTCGTTAAAACTTTAAACCTCCAGCTTTAATTGGTTAAAAATGGCACCTAAGTCCATGGCATTGGCTTCCTTTTCTTTTTTTTTCTTCTTTTTTTTTTGCTCCTTGTGGTTTTACTAGAAGTTTTTCTGGTGTAGTGACTTTCTCATTGGTCCATGCTTGGTGGGCAACTTTATTAAGATAGATGGTATTTGTCATTTTTATGGCTTGTTCAAGACAGCACTTAGTTATCCATCTGCGTCAATCCCATCCTCACGCAGAGCGAAAGATTGTAGGTATTCAGCTAATGCAGACTGACTGGTGTGTGTGTTTCTTCAGAATTTCTGTAAAAGACCAGTGCACACCAGACACAGTGCAGGGACACAGGTGATCTTCACAGAAACACTAGATTATGTTGTTTGACTCATTTTCCAAGCAAATTAATGTCTTAATATCATCAGTTTAGTTTTGTATCACTGTCTTAAACATCAAGCGTTTCCAAATGATATCCAGAATAAACATTTGTACAAACTTGATTTATACATGCTGTTTCAAGCGGGATATAAAAACGCAGCCTGACCCTATTAAAAAACCCCATAATAATACCAACATAGCTGTAAACACTGTTTAAAAATTCAGCTGTAAATGTTGATTGTGAGTCCAGCTCTTTATGACACATTGGGCAGCATTCACAAATGTTACTGTTGATTCATAAAACAGATGAGAGGAACATGGTCCTTCTCTATGGCTTCCAAATCACATCTAAGTTGTAGCTCAATTTTTTATAGCTACCCTTTCAATATTAAATGCTGTAGTGGATCAAGACTTTGAAACATGGTGGTCCTAAGATTTGGAAGTTCCTTCCTTTGGCCCTGCAAAGAGTTGTCTCCAATGTAGCACTGGGGTTTTCTTCATTTTGGTGCTGGAGCCACAGCTTTGGAGATCCAAGCAGACAGAAAAACATGGTTTCAGGTTAGGCCCTGGTTCCAAACCAGCACTACAGCTGGTATCATGGACAGATCACTTTGCAGGATCATGATGATATCAGATAGATAAGATCTACCAGAATGAAGATTTGCTGCAGAGCAACAATCAATATTATTAAAATGAACTTTGGTCCACTTGCACAGAAAGTCTGGTCTTCTTTCTCCTATAGTCTGGTCCGCTTGCAGGGATAGTCTGGTCCACTTTCTTTGAAAGTCTGGTCCTCTTGTCCATGAGAAATGTTATTTCTCATGTCATATGTCGTCTGAATTTGGCATTGGGAGAATCTGAATATGGACATATGGGTGCCTTGTTACAGCAGTGAACACAATCTGCCAAAATCCACTTTATTGTCTTTATTTATGAAGATACTGTTTTCCAGCCTTGCTATATTTAGAACAGAGCTGTCCTGCTCTGGTCCTTAGGGCCCGCAATCCTGCAGGTTTTAGATGTCTTCCTGATCCAACACATGTGATTCAAATCGAGCTGCATTTCCTCAACAGGTTATTTTTAAATTCTGCCTAAAGATGTTGACCAGCAGTCTGATTCAGGTGTGCTGGAGCAGGAAACAGTCAAATCACACGGAACAGCTGCCCCCGAGGGGACTGACTTTGGACACCCCTGATTTAGAGGATGGCCCGATTGATATATCAAATCACTTTGTTTTCATCTGCTTGTAAGTTGTGCTGATATGTGGTTATGGATCAGACATTTGGTTCCCTTCAGTTAAGTCGTTAAGTGCAGTGTGAAACCAAACAAAGATGCAGAAAATTTTCTAACACCTCTCCCAGTTGAAGCGAGTTCCCGGACTATCTTGGTGCGTGTGATTATGCCACATTTTCACTTGTGTGAACAGATAGTTATTCATGCATATCATCGATCTAATGATCACATTTGGGACTTTCAGTCTGAATCTGATCATCTTTTCACACTTTGTACCTTTTTTACCTTTTTTTCCATTACATATCAACGTGGCGCTCTTTTCAGCCCTGTTTCCAGAGGCTTCCTGCTTCTTGAACAAATAGCTCCTTTAAATCTCACCATGAACTGCCTGAAAAGAGTAGAATACAAAAGAAAGCAGAAATGCAGCCATGTAATACACAGAAAAATGTCCACCAAGATGTGCCATTTAATCCAGGACAAAGACATCACACACAGCATTTCCATCAAGTTAAATTGCACACGTCTGGCGCTCTCACAAAGAATGGAGAGAATGGAATGACAGAGAGCTGATGTAACATTGAAAGCAGGGAGGAGAGTCGGGGAGTGAAACGAGACGAAAGTGATGTTCATGGCCTCGCTCCAGGTTCAGCAGCCACTTGGGCAAGACTCAGTGATTTCATTAACAGAGATGGAGGGTTGTCAGTGTCAGTTTTTTTTTTTCTTTTTAACATTTTTTTTTCCTCCTCTTCCTGAAGTCAACAACCTTGAAACTTTTGCTGAAAGTAAACAGACAGAAGGCGGGATGAGAGCAAGTTTGCAAGAACTTTCAATTGGATTAGACAAGTGGAAGCAGCTGAGTGGAGCTCAGCCAAACTGTTTGCTGAGATTACAGTTTACAGAAAGGCTTTATTGATGTTTAGATCATTCTCATTTTTGTGATACAGGTAGAAGTTCAGTTTTACTTTTTTATCTATATACAATTTTGACAGATATAATTTTGATGCTTCATAATAGTAAGAATAGAGCTGGAGGACAAGACAGGAGTGTCTTCTGTCCTTGTATCCTTGCAGCTTCAGAACATGCAGTAATCCTCATAGTTGATCTCGGAGCTTGTAAATATTTATTTGGAAGCACAGCGCTCATTAAAAATGACGCAGGAACTTGCATCCAGATGGCTGGTTATTGGCCCGTTATTTAGGAAAAATTCATGTTCATCAAAATTTCTTTTGTACCTTGCATTCTTAACGATGGTAAACAAAATTTATTTGATTAGAAGTGCAGATTTCAGCTGGCTTGTAGCTGTGTCAGCCATGAAGCCAAATTACACACAAATATTACATAATTCTTTGCACGGTACATTTAAGATGGAAGTAATTTGTTCAGATTATTAGAGAAGCTCATTTATCATCATCTCTGTATTTCCATAAATGTAAAACTAAACATCAGTGAGAAATTTAATCGCTCTCTCGCAACATGGTGAGTAATGCCTGTAGCTCTAATCATTAAGACAGAAAATTCACATCAGCTAAAGGTTTCTTTCACCTTGTTTTCTCTTTTCACTCACACAGTCACGCACATGTTCACATGTGAGTCATTTGCATGACTGATGTACGCTTCCTTGAGCCAACACGATGATTGTTTTCCTGCTTATCAGCTTCTTTTGGCTAACAGCTTGTCAAATGATACAGAAATGTCTTTCATTTCTTCTTCTCTTCAACTTAATCAGATATGATCACACAATTTTTAGTTAATTCAAGGCGTTCAGAGTGATCAAAATTCCAGAAATATGTGGCTCCTTTCAAGTAGATGCTCAGAGAATTGAATTTTAAGCTTTATGTTCTGCTTACATAAATAAACAGACTAAAACTGTTGATGAATTGGAGTTGAAATGTCATCAGTAAAAGGGTTGGCTGTGCTGCTCTAAAACTGGACTTTATTCACATTTTCACTTATGTTAGGGAGTCCTGTACACCATGCTGATAATGAGGCACATCTGGAATATCAGTGAACATCTGTTTTGCTTGTATTTTCAGTGTGTTCAGTGATGGTATTGTCAGAGTCAGTTAATTGATTCAACTCGTTAAATCAGCATCATTTAAAGGGGTTTGATACAATTTCTTATTTGTCATCTTTTTTCTTAAAATAAATAGCTGCACGTAATGCATGTAATGATGTGAACATGTTGACAGAAGAAACCGAAGACCAACAGAGGGTTATGACTAGAGAGAGATGAGCTTTGCTCTTTTTAATCTATCCAGTCTTATTTTTCTATCATTTTTCAATATTTGTAAGCATCATGTCCATTTTCTGTCTTGGCCAGCAGCTGGAAGTCATCTTTGTGTTGTGTTTGAGTGCAGTTATTGTTCATCTAGATACTGGTGATGTGGGCATTTATACCCCCCACCCACCACCGTGCATCGTGCAGTCAGAGGCAATCGGATTTTTTAATGCATTTATCTGCATTTCTTAAGATTCTACGGATCCTAACCAGATCCCCGACCCCCTCATCTGGCTCCTCTGGGTGTTGAGGAGCAGCAGTTCTAGTCTGAGCCCCTCTCGGATAACCGAGCTTCTCATCCTATCTCTGAGGGAGAGCCCAGACTTCCAGCGTGGAAAAAGTCATTACCCGCGATCTCATTCTTTCGGTCACTACCCAGAGCTCGTGACCAGAGGTGAGGGTAGGAATGTCGATTGACCGGTAAATCAAGAGGTTCACCTTTCGGCTCAGCTCCTTCCTCACTGCGACAGACTAATACAGAGGCCGCATCACTGCAAATGCCACACCGATCCCACTTTCAGTCCATTTTTCCCACACTTGTGAGCGAGACCTCCGAGATATTTCAAATACTCCAATTGGTGGGGCCAAATTCCTGCCCCAGGGAAGGCACGCCACCTATTTCTGCCCTTTCTGTAAATATCCAGAAGATAATTAAAACTGGATGAGACTTAAAACTTGGTTACTAATATGAAAAAAATCAGTATCTAGTAGAATTTTAGTGAAATTCTGAACAAGTTATGACATCGACAGTCAACAAACCCCAAAACTCCTGAGTCAAGATGGTGCGGTCATCTGGCATTTAGACTCTTGTCTTGACGCTGATCATAGATTAATCACAACCAGTTTGACAAACATAGTAATCAGTTATATTTGGACCACAGAAGCTAAATATTAAGTTTGACTGAATGAATAATAAAGATGTGAACACAAAAGCTTTATAGCCATGCAGATGTTAGCTACACTTGGTTGTTGAAACCAGCAAATCATTAACAAAAATATCAGTGCATAACATATGGACGCTCAGTATGTCTGCAACATCTTTTAGCTGTAGCTTAAACTCTTTATTAACTATGCAGTGTTTTTGCAGCTTCAAGAAAACGTCAAATCCAAATCTCACAAATGATGTGTGGTCATGCAACAGCAAGTCAGAGTCTAAAGCTTCGACAGTGTTCAGCACCTTCTGGTTTCATGCGGTGAAAACTCCCTCCCTGCACTGCAGCATATAGACAGATACAGACAGGGAGACACGCGGTAACAGATTGAGAAAATAACAGATTAAACCGAAGCGAGAGCGAGCTAGAAGCATCCTCCCACTGCCGTTCTGTCGCTCATCCGGCTGAGATAAACTCGGCCCATCTGCTCTGCTGCTGACGCTCCGCCAAAACTGCTGCATCCTCACCTAAAATGACAAATGCAGCTCGGAGCCCGCCATTACCAGAGGCGCCTGCTACAGCAGCCACAAGCCACGCTGAAACATGAGACTTAATAAGTTCTTGGACTTTGATTTACAGAAACGGTGTCTGAGATGCCATCTGGTGTGAGTCTTTGCAGAGGCGGAGAGTTTCGTTATCCTCAAGTACACACACAAATGTGAGGAGGAAAGAGATGGTGCAACTCCTCTTCACAGGCCTGCAGATGTAAAACTGCAAACTAAGCTATAAAAACACCTAGAAAAGATTTCTTTAGCTATTAACAAAAAGATGTTTATGCATGTTTATTTAAGATAGCTTAAAGTAAGCATTTATGGAGATTCACAGAGAACATGGAAGAAAATATGCAAAAAAGGAGAGCTATGTTTTGTGTGTGTGTGTGTGTGTGTGTGTGTGTGTGTGTGTGTCTTGCAGGGTTGTCTCTTTAGCGTTTTGGTGTTTGCTGCTGCCCTGACCCCAATCCTTCCTCACTGGCCCCACAGTCAAATTATAAACTCTTAACTGAAATGTGTGTGTTGCATAACTAGTGAAGCCGAAGGCAGATGTAGACTTTGAAGTTCTCTCAGCTGAAATTCAGCGCCGCTCTGTCACTTGCGCTCTCTGATGGGGATGAAAGCGTCAAAGCAAACTAGGATTTGTGACCCAGATAAGGGTCACAAATCCCCCCCACCCACCCCCCCCCCCCCAAAAAAGGCAGATGGTGCTCATAGAGAGACGTAAGGCATTAGATGGAATCGGACAAACAGCACACTCACACCAAATTTACAGGGTTTTGTCCAAGAGGTTCGATCAGAAAACAAGTAGTTGTGGGCGTTTCTTCCTCAGGGCCAGGCAGCACCCTACCTCAAGAGTTTTATGCCTCCTTCATCTAACAGTGGACATCACTGTCCATCCATAAAGACTCTTTGGGATAACGTGTCTGTGACAGATGATGGAGGGTTTACTTTCTAAGTTCTGAGCTTTTAGTGTCAACTTGCCTCTTTCATTAGTGATGTGGGAAACATGCAGTGCCAAGCATTGCTTTGATTTTAAGTTATTTGTTATCAATATTGGTTTTTGAATGACTGATAATGCTTATTTAGAAAGTAGGATGCCTGTTATATCATGCTTATCTCAAGTTCTTTGGGGTCTGTTGTGCAATGTTAAAAAATACAACACTTAAATAAGACAAACTGAAAATTCCTGAATCTAAGTTATCATTTATTGAATTGGTATGAATTAAACTGTAATCGATAACACAGTTCTCTTCGTGAAAGTGTATTGTTTCGCTATTAATTATAAAAAATTGAATACAGTACAGGCCAAAAGTTTGGACGCACCTCCTCATTGACATTGAATGAGAAGGCGTGTCCAAACTTTTGGCCTGCACCATAGAAGAAAATGTAAATAAAACTACAAACAAAAAGCCGTTTAAAGGTACAATACATAAGAATAACTGCCATCTGGTGGTAAAGCTAGGTAAAGAAATACATTAACTTCAGCTACCAAACATCGTAGCGAATGTACGGGGGCTGTCGGTGGTCAAAACTCTTCTGAACATAAACGTCATCTGTGAGGGGATCCAGTGGCCTCAGAAGAAGCACTGACTGCATAACAGGTAGCTACCTAAGAAAAGTGTGCGTGTTTCCTTCCTTCGTCCTTCTGCATTGTAAGCCATTACTTGTAGCGAGTTCGATTTGACTCTGAGTTCAGATGTTCGAATTTTGTGATATGCGAGTTGAGTTCGTTCCTGTTGTTGAAGTCAGGAATCAACAACAGTCGGTCCACATCCGGCCCGCGCAATAATTTTATCCTATTTGGGCTGACAACGATCGCGCTATTTCCCAGCTGTCTTGAACGCAGCACAACTCTGAGATGCGTCTTAGGTTTGGTTTCTCTGTCCTGTTCGTGGCCGCCGGCCGGTTTAAATTGTCTTCTCCGGTGTGAGAAACAACATCAGTTTTTGGAGGTCTACAGGTCTATTTTAGTTTAATTAGTGAGATGGAGGAGGAAGCAGTCGCTCCTCAATGAGCAGCCGGAGGTTTTCCTCTTTCAGAGAATACACATCGCGGTAGCTTAAAATGGATCAGCTGTAGGTGTTTATTCCAGCATGTTATCTGAGATGTGAACTTTAAGGATATTAAACACGACTCCACTGCATGAAACGGTTTCATTAGCACTTTAAAGAAAAATTAACTTTTTTTGTCATCAGTGGGGTTTTTTTAATCACCATGTTTCAGTCATTTATTGATGATTATTCTTGATTATTCTGTGATGAATCCACAAATTTAACGTGCCTTCACAGCATTCAGCTGTCACATGATGATTAATATGATTGATTATATCATGTGCCATATAAACACTGATGCTGTTAGTGGGAGGTCTGCTTCATGAACACGTCATGAAGCAGAGCTGATTTTAAGGTTGTCAGTGCGGTCTAGCCTGGATGGAAGTTGAAAGTATTAAAGTATAATAGCTGCTATTACATAATATAATTTGACATTTTATTAATCATACAGTACATGTAATATCATACTTATTACAAAGCCATGTCACAGGAGTTACCGCTGGTATTAATCCTTAAATTGGTGAAGTTGTAGCTGGTGAGTGTTCTCTGACTTTCCAAGTTGGAAATCTAACTTCAAGGGCTTTATTGTTGTATGTCCATCTGGGAACTTGGAAAATCCAACTTAAGAGTACAAATCAAACCATTATCTCAAATGGTGCTCTGTCACCTATCAAAAAAAGCTGGTACTGCAGGTTTAAAACACAGAGGGTTCTCACATCACACACAGAGATGTTTTTCCATTCAGAGACACCATAGACAAATATGGCCGCTGCAATGTATGTAGAGCCATGGCAAGTAGATGTAAATAGCTCATTCTAAGAGACTTAATACATATCAGTTACTCTAGGTTGGGCGACGTGACCTGGACTTGCTTCCACTCACTCAGAAGCAAATCCAGTCGATTATTCGTCCTGTACTAGATCTGCCTGTATTCAGATTGTCAATATTCCTGCAGTGTGTGAAGGCTGCGGCGTGCTAATCCTGCACTTTAAAATGAGTTACAAGTAAATTTCTACTTTATTGCAAACACATTTAATACTCATCTGACATAAATGATTAAATAAAGTGGTAATCTGCAACTTAACATTAGATGAGTCATGTATAGTTTACGATGGTTTGAAATGATGCTCAGAGGAAAGGATGTCTCATTTTGTTAAATGCCTCTCACCTCGCTTCCTCTCTCCTCGTGTCTGTTCTTGACTTGTCTGCTCTCATCCCTGGTGGGAAGGACTAAGACTCAAAAACAGGATTTGAGACAAGTTGAGACCTTAATGTGGCTCTAATTCAAACTACACTGCAACTATCATTATCTGACGTTTGTCCTGTGCCTAATAAGGATGTTTTCCACTTCGGTTCTTACTCATTCATCCTTTTTTCCCCTTACTTTCTCTGTCATTCACACACAACATCGGTAGTAGAAGCTTTGATATCTGCTATGTAATGAAAATCATGTTTTGGTTTGTTCTCTTCGCTGCAGAACAGATAAATATTTGATAGATTTATTACTGATCCTCAGGGCTCACATAGAAAGCAGCTGGACTTCTTTGTGATATATTGCTGAATGCAATACCATTTCCTCACTTCTATTCCAGCTTCAGCCACAGCTTTTTTATTATTATTTCTTGAGAATAATCCGCTGTGCTGTCTGATGAATGCTGCTAGCACAACATCTGACATTGGGGGTGAAGCAGTGACATTCCTGAAGTAATCACTTTTAGGTTTTTTACTTTCCCCACTATGATATGTAAAAAAACAGATTATACCCAAGTACAGCAGAGACATATTTGCTATACATATGCACAAGTGATAGAATCAAAGTAAATCATCACAAAGTAAACATTTAGCATAGAGCTATTTAATCCAGTTATATCCTCTACAGAAATGCATCATGGAGGAGGGGTAGCTAACAAAGTCACCGCCACTCTAGAGTAGAGGCCCAAAGGCGCGGATTGAGACGGGTTTCACTTGCACAAGTCTAGTTTTTATTTTCAGGGGAAAAACTCCAGATTTGAGATACGCCACTTCCTGCCTTTTATTATCGTTATTATTATTATTGTATTATTCTTTTCATCTGATTTATTCATGTATTTGCTTCTATTTTGCTTTTATTCAGTTGTTTATGTATTTATTTTCATCTTTTTTATTCATTTATATTTATTCATTGTTGTTGATTTATTTACTGTTTAATTGTATTGAGTTTCATTCCAGTCTTTTTTTCTGTTTTTTGTTTTTGGGGGGGGGGTTTGTTTGTTTGTTTTTTTGTGACACTGTCTTGTGTTATTTTCTGTTTCATTCTGATATAATTTTGAATAAGTTCAGGTATTAACGGGTTTAAAAAGGTCTCATTTAAACGTGACATCTTTTTCCTGTTCTATGCCTCTACGGTGAAACCCCCACCCCCACCCCACCCCATCAAAACTTTTCCAGGCTTGCCCCTGTGCATCATAAGTACTATACAATGGTCTAATGTACTGTAAAAAATGTATTATGTAATAAAGTGTTATAGAATTCATGTTAAATCCTATGAAATGATACAGCAATGCCACCTGCTGGTATAAAACTATTGGGCTTCCTGTGTTGTCATGTCGATAGGAAGCTGCGAAATTTAGTAATACTATAGTTCATTTAGGCTCTCTTTAGTCAGTAAATGGATGATGTATGGCAGCCTGCTGTACTGCTGTTGTTCATTGTATCACTGATCAAAACATGCATTTTTCCATTCCAGCTCACAATCTGTGCGGTCAGCTGCATCCCAACGCTTCCTGCTGGCCTCACCAAAAGCTCATTATTGCAGCTTAACATACAAAACCTAATGATCCCAAATGTTTAGGACTAAAAATGATGGAATTAATCAAATCTAAAATGTTAAAAAAAAAAAAAGTATATATATTCTTTTCTGTGCTGTCATATCCTAATGAACTCCCCCGAGATGAGCTCATGTGTATAAGTGGGAGTGTTTTATGTCTCACCGTGACTCCGAGCTTCTCTCCTGACTTGGTGCTGAACAGATCCGTCGGCATCTCTTCACACTGTGTGTGTATATTGTGTAGTTCCTGAAGTTTTTTGGCGGAGTCAGCAGTTTGTTCATCTGTTATTGAGGCGCTACACACATTCATATTTGCACACCACCATCTTGTTTTCTTTCACCCTTGTATTTGCATGTGAAGTCACACACACACACTCAGTTCCTTCCTTTGATGTTGGCTATTATCGCCTTTGAGACAGACGTTGAAAAGCCAGACCTTTTACAATCTGCTCCTCTTTTCTTTGCTTCTGTCGTTTTTTGTTTACCCATGACTTTGCATCTCCTTTTCTTTCTCTACATCTTGTTTGTCCACTCAATCAGATTAATCACTTCACCTCCAAATCCTTTCATGTGTGAAGAGGCAGAACATGCTCTTTTTCTCTCTCATCCACTCTTCCCTTATTCTCTTTCCATCTTTAATCTGTCTCTTCTATCCCCTCCAACTCTTACCATTTTCTTCTCTTTTCTCATCTCTTCCTCTCCTCCAGCCTGTCTTCCCTCTCCTTTTCTCTTTTTTTCCTCCCTCTCTCCTCTGTTGTGTTTATGGTGTATCAATGCTGCCCTCCGCTGTTTCAGTGTCACATTGCAGAAGGTTTATCAGTTATCCAGTGGAGAGAAAGTGTGTGAGAGACACGATTCCTGTTTAAAACAGATAAATGAAAGAAAACCGTTCAATTTCTGATTAAATATAGACTTTAAATGATTTACAAATAACTGTATTATATTATGTATGTATCACAGTATATAGCATCCTAAGCCTGTGATGTATCTGTGATTGATTTGTAGGTGAAGAGTGTTTTCAACATGACTGCTAAGGAGGGCAGGAAGAGGTCCATCAGCTGTTTGGTTGCCGTGGGAAATGGCAACGGAGCTGCAGGTCTGAATCTTTATAAAACAGAGATATAAACAACACAAACAGCTTTACGTTACACAATACATCACAGAAAGAGAAAAGATGTTGAACCGTTTACCAGAGCTGAATGGCTTCATCTCTGACATTATACATACCTCTGTAGATGAGGGGATGTGCTTAAAACGGCTTGGCAGTTTTTACACTCCTCATAAGTGAGTGGAAACATGAGAAGAAAGTGCAGAGAAAACTCTTCACACTCCTGAGGCGCCGCCTTCAGCCTCTCCTGGATGTTAGTCGAGCCTCACCGGTGCTCATTAGCTGATAATCACACGTTTAACAACACTGAAAGCTGTGATTTTTGCCTCCAGTTGTTACATTGCGGGAGTGTGATGTTAATTTATTAAAGGACTATACTGTAAATTCCCCTTCTCTTTAAATTGACCCTCTTCCCTCCCTCCCACCAGGTTTTGCGCTGGGTAAAGCAGCTGACAGAACCACAGCTCTGAGGAAGGTAAGAGCACAAGCTAAAAGTCAGTTTTGGGTCTGCGCTGTCATGAGTTGGTGTGTTTTATTAAGACTGAGAAAAACATAACATTGAACTTAACATTGTGACCCAAACGTGTTACTTTTAATCAGAATGAATTTGAGTTAGCGTGGATCAATTAACTGATGTGTGTGATAAAAATAATCTCATAAGCAGAATAACCCTGAGCCATCTTTGTGTTGCTGGTGTGGATTCACCAGAGATGGACACATACTGATGCAAGAAAGTATGTGTCAGATAGATAAGGCTCATTTCAGATGAAGATCCAGAGGCTTGTATCATTCTCCCAGAAGTCACGATCAGTGATGAATGAAGTTTCACTCTCAATACTCTTGTCATGGGATTGGTTCATTAAGTAAATCACTCATACATCTGCATTTCTGGAGTTTTCTTCAAATTGTAGTTTGAACAGCTGCTGTAAATTTAGCCTTATTTAATAGGAGCATAATAGGGATGCACAATATTGGGGGAGTGGGTAGTGTAGTGGTCAACGTCACGGGCTGGGGCATAGCAGACCTGGGTTCAAGTCCCGACACAACACTCAGGTGAACCACCATGGACCCTTGAGCAAGGTCCTTCACCCCTACCAACTCCTCCCCGGGTACCTCAAATAGCAGCCAACCTGAGATGGGATGCAGAGAATGAATTTCCTAATTGGCTCTCTAATTGGGATTAATAAAGTGTATCTTAAAATTGGCCCCCCAATATCGGCCTATATCAGTATAAAAAAAACGTTCTTCTTCAAAAACTTCTTTTTTACAGATTTTAAAACTTCTAAAGACTAGGGGTGGGGAAAAATATCTATACACTGAAATATTGGGATTTTTTTATATGCTGATATCATATTGACATTTAATAACGCAGTATCGATCTATTTTACTAACGAAATCTTGTGATATTTCATCGTTCTTTTACGAAATCTCACGAGAATTCACAAAAATTTAGCTATATTTTCATATGCTGATATCATATTGTAATATGGACATTCAAAAATGCTGTATTGATCTATTTTTCTAATGAAATCTTGTGATATTTCATTGTTCTACGAAATCTCGCAGGAATTCACAAAATATCTTGAGATGTTACAGAACAATGAAATCTCGTGAGATTTTGTAAGTAAAATAGATCGATTGCCGCATTTTTAAAAATCGATTGGATATCGGCATTTGAAAATATTGCAATATCTTAGCGTATCAATATTTTTTCCCGCCCTTATATTTTAGTGTTGGAAATGGATAACAAAACTGCTATTTGCAATGACTGCTTATTTTTTTCAGCTTTAATATCTGTAACGACATTGGTTATTGGCTACATGAGTTTTAAAATATCGGCATACGGGATATCGGTCAAAATTCCTATATCGTACATTCCTAGAGCGTATGAATAGTTTTAAGGGTGGTTGTATAAATTCTTTTTGGTAATAAATCTTGCTGACAAATGCTTGTTGAAAAATTGGCTGCATGACCATGGCTTACCCTACTATTCAAATAAAGGCTTTATTTTGTGTTTTGTCAAAAAATATAAGCATCTAACAGTCTGTCTTTGGGTGTTTGTGTCATGTGATCTGCAGGCTAAGAACCGGGCCATCCACTACTTGTACTACATCGAACGTTACAACAACCAAACCAGTAAGTTTCTCCTCTTTCCGCTCCTCATGTATCCTTTCTTTTTGGTTCTCTCATCCACGTTTTTAAATTCCCTTCTATATCTTTTTAGGTAATTTCTGCTCACTCCACTGGTATTACAAACCGAATAGGCTGCTTAATATATTTCTGAGCACCTTCCTGCAGATTTTGAATATCAATGAGGAAACGACCATTGAGGATAAACATGGTGGTGGGATGTTTATGAGCTTATTTCCACCTGAGCTCAAAAGAAAAACCCTTGTAAACGTCACAGGTGTGTCGGTAGAGGATTAAACTGAAAAAGAGAGTTTTGAAATGACTCGTATGGAGGCGATTGGATTTTTGTTCTAATATTTGTAAGATGCAGCCTCCAACCTTTTCAGTCGAAGTCCATTTCTGTTTATTTATGGAAAAATAGATTTTTTTTTCTTCTGTTTATGTTGAACAGAATCGATCATCTTCACTTATTTTTTTTTTAAATGCATATCCAAGTCTTAAACGTTTTCCTGCAGTGACGCATGCAGCATCTATTTAGGGGGAAACTTGAGTGGCAATTTATCTTCTGAACCAAGAGCCCCTAAAATATCCCTTCCTACTTTAAACCTTCTTTTTCCTTTTTTCTTTTCTTTTACTTTCACTCACCCTGATTTCGTACAGTCCATCTATTTCACTCCACCTCCCCACGACTCCTCAACTGTCCCCTCGTATCTACTCATACTCACACAGGGACATAATCTGAAGGATGTCTTTGTGAAAAAAAAAAAAAAGAGAGAGATTTAAATGCACCTCGTGTACATTTCTTTGTTGTAAAGCTCCATTTGGCTTCTAGTGCCGCTGCTGGAGAGCAGTGTCAGAAAGATTAATTTGTGGGAGTCATCGGCCTCCGCCGCGCCCACCGAAGGAGAAAGTTAGCTTCCTGCTTTGGCCTGAAACCAGATTAGAGGCGTGTGTGTGTGTGTGTGTGTATCTGCTTCTCTGTCTCCACCCAGCTTAAGATTGGTGGCACTTTTCATTTTTGTAGGTTCAGCTCTCACTGCGCGACCTTCTGCAACCTGTCTGTTTGATTGTTTTCTTCTTTGTCTCAGTGTCACAAGCATATTTCAGTTTTGATGGCTTTTAAATCATTTTTACTCACCGTGACATAATTGTGGCTCCACCACTGCAGCTTTTTATACTTGCTGAAAAGTTTGCTGTAGTTTAAGCAAAACGGCTGGTTTTACGTTTTGTGACATGGCTGTAAAAGTGACTTGTTCTGCTCGGAAATTTGTTTTTGACTTTGTTCTTCATGCGGCTTCACTGGTTTTCAGCAGGAACAACTAAGCCATATAAAGTTTAATCAGAAAAAAATAAATCTGAATGTTGATGTTGGCTTTTTATTTTTGAATATCTCGTTTGTGGAAAACCAAAAGTGCCCTATTTAGATTTGAAATAAACTTAGAAATATTCTTATTATACATTAATGAATTGATGTTCTTAATACAGTCATCTGTGTATGTAATTATTCTCAGTTTATTTATGTGTTGCTGTAGTTACTTGTTCTAAAATTTATTTTAGAACTACTTTTGCAATTATTTTTCACAATTTCCGGTATCTTTACTGTTATTTACTGTGTACATTTTTTGCTTCAACGTGTATTTCTTTGCGTCCTAAATACATTCAGTTATTGGCATTTTTGTTTTTTTCTACATTATTTCCTTTTTTTTTTTTTTATGTGGATGCTGGTTCTAATGCAGGATTGATCACCTAAAAAAAACCCACAGAAACTTCTCGCAGGTGAATCCTGCCTTAGGACGAGGTTAAAACTTCCTCTTTATCACAGTACACCAAAGAAAACACAAATAAATACATTCAGAAATAGATTAATGTAAGAATACATAAGTAAATAGATTAAAAATTAAAAACTGCAAAATAACTCAAGCACATAAATAAAAGCAGAAATGAAGAAATGCAAAAAAAAAAAATCAAAATATATATATATATATTTTTGTTTGGCACAAATGGTGCTCCATAGATAGAAGACATTGGACAGTGTGATATTAGGTGAAATAATTTAAAGCGTTTCATGGTTAAAGTCAGTGTTATTTTGATTTCAGAATAACTTGAATATAAAATGGTTCTTACCCTCTTCCCATCATTTTCTGTCTAATCACTGTCAAATGAAGCTGGACCTCCTGCAGTCTGAACAAATGTCCAGTTCTTCTGTGCACATGAATCAGCCTGGCCAACATGAATTTGACATCAAATTTCAAACTAGAGCTTTTGTCAGTCAGCAGGATGTATCAGCCAAATATATCGAATTCTTCTAAATAGATTTTTTTTTCCTTCATCTCATCCAAACTAGTTTCACCCTGTTGTGGTATTTTCCCCACCTTAATTTTCTCAATGTGTTACATTCACATTGGATGTCCAAAGGGTGTAGAAATAGCCTCAGAGTGACATATTTCAAAGCGGTGGGACACAAGAACAAGATTTTAACCCGAAGCCATGAAGCCGGCAGCACTTGGCTCCCACTGGGGAGCTGAGTGCGTCTGAATAAGTGATCAGCCACAGCTGTTGCAGTGAGGGGGAAACTCTCGCACATGGGGAGGGCATCTGCTGGGCAGGTAGAGAAACACGAGACCTGGGAGAAAGCAGGAGAAAGGGCGCAAAACAAAATACAAGAGCCTCCAATTGGAAATGGCACAAACACGTGAAGCCTGTTAAACTTTCTGGATTCATTTTATTATTTATTGCTGTCGCTGCTCCTTCCATCTGTTTGAGCTCTGCAGGCTGAGTGATGCTGCTGCTGTGCTCTCTCTCCCAACAGTTTACCATGATATTGAGTCCAGGTTCAAGAGGACAACATTGCGCATGAGGAAACAAAACGAAGGTAAGTTTATATGTTTGGTTTGGATTTTTAGAACAAATTATGTGGAAAAGTTTGACCCCGGTGATATCTTTCTCCTTGCTACAGGCTACGGTCTGCACTGCCACCGTGCGGTCATCACGCTCTGCAAGCTGATCGGCATCAAGGACATGTACTGTAAAGTGGAGGGGTCAGTCAACCTCCTCAACATCACGCGAGCCCTCTTCACTGGATTGGCCAATCAGGTGAGGCCATGGTGTGGTGGGAAGGATTTTATGCGGGTTCTTAAAAATCTGTTTTCCTGGTAGACCCTTAATTAAAGTTCAGTGTCTTGCCAGGCAATGAAAATAAGTTTTACTGTGATTCTTTGTGAAATTTTAGTCATTTTCTGTAAGAAGACAAAAAATCTGAAAACTGAAAATGTTACATTCAAGAGTATATGTTTTGCATCCAGTAAAACATTCCACTCATGAAGCCCAGCAGAGCTAATGTATGATGGTGGGTGGTGTCTGATGGGGCTACTGGAGCTGACCAATGACAGCAGGCAGGCTTTTAGGAACAGACAGCATCTATAGTTTCTAATTCAGCAAGAAAAAAAGTGAATATACACAAGCATATATAACACGCTGTAAGACAAAAATCTGCCTTTTTGTTCTGTGAGTTCTGGATCATTTTTAGATGTAGATGACATCCTTTCCTCTGAGAACGGAACTATGCGGTGAAGTTGTCTGTGGAGAGCAAATGATTTTTCTAAACGTTTGCTTTAACCAGAAAAGCAGGACGGCTGTCAGAGGTTACCCTATAAAATAAAGAAGCTCAAAAGTATTTAAAAAGAAGAGGAGGAGATCATCATTTTGTGGTGCACTTTGTACCACAACTTGTACGTGATGTGTTGTTACTCCACAGTAGCTAGTTAGGAGCTCACTCCTGTGTCTGGGATTTAAAGTTTTTACTTAAGGAGCTGCAAATTACTCTTTACTGCCTGCTCCCACCCACAGAAATGTGAGCCTCAACTTTACCTGCACACCATGCTTTATTTTTCTCTCTGATTTAACCCTCGTATCTCCCTAAGCTTTCTGAAGGGGTAGTTAATGGCCTTTTATGTTGTTACTTTTTTTTTTTTTTTTTACTAATGCAAGTAGCATAAAACTTGGTCAAGGTGTGTATTTTGGCTTGCCTCATGATACTCTAGAAGATCTAGCTCTTTTTCTCAGGTCTCTAAAAAAAACCACACCTCATTTACTCCTCAGTGCCAATCCGTGCCACACTGACTTGCATTGAAAAGGGCCTTTCTATAATTTTATCATAAAATTTTTTTCACTTTACACACTTGCTCTACACTTCAGTGGTGTAGTTTGAACTGTTTTACATGACATGAGACCATTTACTCAAAAGGGGCCCTACTTTTTATCTTAGTGATGAAAAAACACATAGACTTAAATGTTATTTCAGCAAATCAGTGTCCTTCAAAAACTCAAAAATGCTTAACACATCCAGTGAATTATAAAATCTTTTTCTTCTTTCAGGTGAGGTTATTTGAGCATGAAAGGGTCTCAGATTTGCAATTTTGGTGGGTTTTTTGTTTTGTTTTGTTTTTTTCCAAGCATTTTGATCAGTCAGATCACTTGCTAATTATTTAGTTTAGTCTTTTGCAGGGAATTGAGTTCCTTCTCTGTGATGCACTGCCATTCCAGTCCAAATTGGAATTTTTACCACACTTTTTTGCATTTTATCTTGAAACAACTTCTCATTGAGTTTTTTTTAATTGCGGTTGCTATAATCTAATGTGTTGTATACCTAATAATGGCCTGCCCCCTACAGGCTATTTTTTTAAATTACTTAACCCACTTCTCAGTTTTAGGCAGTGGGAACATTGTGTGTACTGGAATTTAAAGGTTAAAATTTTACTGTCTGTAAAGGGTCAGAAAATCCTTTTGTGTGATTTATTCTACACACACACGAACACACTCATGGTATTCATTGTTATTGTTACAGTAAAGATTTATTTCACTGACTTTATCTTAAGATAAAACAGCTTTGAAGGGAAAAGAGTTTTTTTTTTTTTAAATCATGAAATTAAAGATGTTATGCTTTATACACCCTTCCCTGTTTTCTTCTCCTCCATCAGATACAGTAACGTTGCAAAAATAGTCCCTTCATCTGAATTCATACATCTTCCTTTTCCTCACCATGTCCGCTTCTTCTGCCTCCGTGTAGGAAACCCACCAGTCGCTGGCTGAAAAGAAGAAGCTCCACGTCGTAGAGTTTCAGACGCATCGTGGCCCGCTGCCGGTGGTGGTGGCGAGTCCTAAAGACGGAGTGCGTCCCAAACCGGAATCTGAGGACGAAATCCCCAACACCAGGCTGCACTGGGACGACGTGCGGGCCGCGCAGGGAATTAAGCGCTCGATCTGGGCTGGTGTCAAGCGCACCATCTGGTAGATCAGACAGCGGGACAGATGGCTGAACTGACTGAAGCCAAGAAAGTCAACTTTCAGGAAAGCTGGAAATACTTGTGGAGCAAGAGAAATTATCTGTTTTTGATCTCCACATAGACTGGGTTAAGTTTGGAAAATGTCTTTCTTTCGTGAACCAAACTAAAGTCAATAAATGTTTCTCAAAGTGAACAACTCTTATTTGATAGTCCTCTAGATACACCATGAAAAGAGGCAGAATGAATCATGAGGGTCCCCCCCTTGATGTATATAGACAGAGCTGGTTCAAAGAGCTTTGCAAAGCTTGGATATGCTCCAGGTGAGGCTCGAACTCACAACCTCAGCATTGCTCTGCAGCATACTGACTTGAAAGTACCACGCGCTGACCGATTGCACCACTGGAGCTATTTCTTGATACAGCTACACTTCAGTTTCACTAGTTGATCACTGGAATCAGCGATCAACAAGAGTGGCTACTTATGTACTTCAAGTCCAGCATTATCTTGACTGGCTGTTGTTGGAGGTCCAGTGGCACGATTAGTCAAAGTGCAGCACTTTTAAGTCAGTACACTACAGAACATTGCTGAGGTTGTAAGTTCAAGACTCACCTGAAGCACTTTTTAATCTTACATTGGAATGTTATTGAAGTGTTTCCAGCACTGAAAGCTAAAGAAGCCAAAGTAATGCAACGACATTAAATTCACGCTTTGGTTTACTACACTGCACAGCAATGCTGAGGGTGTGAGTTTGAGCCTCACCTGCAGCACTTTTTAAACTTACAATGTTATTGAAGTGTTTCCAGCACTTAAAGCTAAACCCAAGTGCTGCAGTTATGACTCGCTAGATTGTTTGCATCTTACCAGATTTGAAGTAGTGCAAAGACATTAAATTCACTCTTTGGGTAAAATTTACATGTACTCCGGCTGCTTGGTGTGTGTTCAAGATGTCATATTGCAGAGCAGGAATCACAATCTGCCCTCCTTGTCACAAATAGTGGTAGTTGCTGTTCAGACTGCTGAAGAGAGATTAAGTACAAACATCACAAGTGATTAAAGGTCCGAGATGCTCCAGGTGAGGCTCGAACTCACAACCTCGGCATTGCTCTGCAGTGTACTGACTTATAAGTACCGCGCGCTGACCGATTGCGCCACTGGAGCTGTTTCTTGGTGCCGCTACACTTCAGTTTTGAGCTATCACTGGAATCAGCGATCAACTAGAGTGGCTACTTACATACTTTAAGTGCATCATTATCTTGAATGGTTCTCATTGTTGGAGCTCCAGTGGTGCAATCGGTCAGGGTGCGGTACTTATAGGCAAGTACACTTTAGAGCAATGCTGAGGTTGTGAGTTTGAGACTCACCTGGAGCACTTTTTAATCTTACATTGGAATGTTATTGAAGTGTTTCCAGCACTGAAAGCTAAAGATGCCAAAGTAATGCAAGGACATTAAATTCACGCTTTGGTTAATATCTGCATGTACACTGGCAGTTTGGTGTGTGCGCTCATGATGTCATATTGCAGAGCAGGAGTCACAGTCTGCCCTCCTTGTCACAAGTAGTGATAGTTGCTGTTCAGAAAGCTGAAGAGAGATTAAATACAAACATCACAATCGATTAAAGGTCTGAGATGCTCCAGGTGAGGCTTGAACTCACAACCTCGGCATTGCTCTGCAGCATACTGACTTATAAGTACCGTGCGCTGACCAATTGCACCACTGGAGCTGTTTTCTGCTGCTGCTACACTTCAGTTTTGAGATGTCACTGGAATCAGCGATCAACTGGAGTGGCTACTTTTGTTAAGTGCAGCATTTTTCTTGACTGGTTCTTGTGGATGGCGCTCCAGTGGTGCAATAGATCAGTGTGCAGTACTTATGTTACTACACTGCACAGCAATGCTGAGGGTGTGAGTTTGAGCCTCACCTGCAGCACTTTTTAAACTTACAATGTCATTGAAGTTTTTCTAGCACATGCTGCAGTTATGACTCACTGCATTTTTGCATCTAACCAGATTTGAAATAGTGCAAGGACATTAAATTCCCTTTGGGTAATATCTACATGTAAACTGGCTGCTTGGTGTGTGTTCATGATGTCATATTACAGAGCAAGAGTCACAATCTGCCCTGCTTGTCACAAGTAGTGGTAGTGCATATTCCCTCAGTTGCTTTTCAGACAGCTGAAGAGAGATTAAGTACAAACATCACAAGTGATTAAAGATCTGAGATGCTCCAGGTGAGGCTTGAACTCACAACCTCGGCATTGCTCTGCAGTGTACTGACTTATAAGTACCGCGCGCTGACCGATTGCGCCACTGGAGCTGTTTCTTGGTGCCGCTACACTTCAGTTTTGAGCTGTCACTGGAATCAGCGATCAACTAGAGTGGCTACTTACATACTTTAATTGCATCATTATCTTGAATGGTTCTCATTGTTGGAGCTCCAGTGGTGCAATCGGTCAGGGTGCGGTACTTATTAGTCAGTACACTACAGAGCAATGCTGAGGTTGTGAGTTTGAGACTCACCTGGAGCACGTTTTAGTCTTACATTGGAATGTTACTGAAGTGTTTCCAGCACTGAAAGCTAAAGATGCCAAAGTAATGCAAGGACATTAAATTCACGCTTTGGTTAATATCTGCATGTACAGGTGCTGGTCAACGAATTAGAATAATTTGAAATAGTGCAATCATTAAATTCTTCGAATGCATTTTTTGTGCAGAAAGCAAATCAGGTGTTCACCGCACCTGTCCTACTCGTTAGACTAATCACAGAACTCATTACTTGTAAAAAATTTGCTCAGCTGAGCTTTCCAAAAGGCCCATTTAGGCCATTTAACTGTGACACTGTTGTTTTATTGAATTAGAATAATGGAGAAATGGTTTCATTGAATCAGAATAATTTTTATTATAATTAGAATCATCACTTTCTCAGTATTTTGTGGCTGCCCCCTTGGCTCGTATGACTGCCTGAAGTCTCCGCGGCATCGATTTGACCAGCTTGTCGCAAGTTTCCGCACTCACAGCTTCCCAGGCAGTGGCAATGTTCTGCTTCAGTTGGTCCAGCGTACCTGTAGTAGGCTTCCTGTCCCGAATTTTCCGCTTGACGATGGCCCAAAGGTTTTCTATGACATTGAGGTCAGGCGAGTTGGCCGGCCATGCCAAAACTTCAAGCTGTTTTGTAGTGAACCAATCTTTGGTCGACTTTGCCGCATGAGCCGGTGCAAGATCCTGTTGAAATATGAAGTCTTCTTCGCCGAACTGTTCCTCGACAGTCGGAATCAGGAACGTTTCCAGAACATCTTGATATACGGCAGCATTGACAGTCTTCTTGAGGAAGCAGAGTTTCCCTACACCTCGAGCGGACATGCATCCCCAGACCATAACGCTCTGGGGAAACTTGACGGATCTTTTCACGCACTCGTGGTTGTAGGTTTCGCCACCACGACGCCAGACACGAGGACCTTGGTCACCGAAGGAGATGCAGAAGCGTGATTCGTCACTGAAGACCACTTTCTGCCAGTCTTCAACAGTCCACTCGCCGTGTTCTTTGGCCCACTTCAGCCGTTTCTCCATTTGTTTCTTGTTCAGCATATATAAGCTGTGAGTGCGGAAACTTGCGACAAGCTGGTCAAATCGATGCCGCGGAGACTTCAGGCAGTCATACGAGCCAAGGGGGCAGCCACAAAATACTGAGAAAGTGATGATTCTAATTATAATAAAAATTATTCTGATTCAATGAAACCATTTCTCCATTATTCTAATTCAATTAAACAACAGTGTCACAGTTAAATGGCCTAAATGGGCCTCTTGGAAAGCTCAGCTGAGCAAATTTTTTACAGGTAACGAGTTCTGATTAGTCTAACGAGTAGGACAGGTGCGGTGAACACCTGATTTGCTTTCTGCACAATAAATGCATTCGAAGAATTTAATGATTGCACTATTTCAAATTATTCTAATCCATTGACCAGCACCCGTACACTGGCAGCTTGGTGTGTGCGCTCATGATGTCATATCGCAGAGCAAGAGTCACAATCTGCCCTGCTTGTCACAAATAGTGGTAGTGCATATTCCCTCATTTGCTTTTCAGACTGCTGAAGAGAGATTAAGTACAAACATCACAAGTGATTAAAGGTCTGAGATGCTCCAGGTGAGGCTTGAACTCACAACCTCGGCATTGCTCTGCAGTGTACTGACTTATAAGTACCGCGCGCTGACCGATTGCGCCACTGGAGCTGTTTCTCAGTGCCGCTACACTTCAGTTTTGAGCTGTCACTGGAATCAGCGATCAACTAGAGTGGCTACTTACATTCTTTAAGTGCATCATTATCTTGAATGGTTCTCATTGTTGGAGCTCCAGTGGTGCAATCGGTCAGGGTGCGGTACTTATTAGTCAGTACACTACAGAGCAATGCTGAGGTTGTGAGTTTGAGACTCACCTGGAGCTCTTTTTAATCTTACATTGGAACGTTATTGAAGTGTTTCCAGCACTGAAAGCTAAAGATTCCAAAGTAATGCAACGACATTAAATTCACGCTTTGGTTAATATCTGCATGTACACTGGCAGCTTGGTGTGTGTGCTCATGATGTCATATTGCAGAGCAGGAGTCACAGTCTGCCCTCCTTGTCACAAATAGTGGTAGTTGCTGTTCAGACAGCTGAAGAGAGATTAAGTACAAACATCACAATCGATTAAAGGAGTGATGACATAGCAGTTAAAAACTAGTTTTTGTTGTTGGCATTACTGCATATGTAAATACTCCAAAGAAAAAAAAACGGCATTTTTTACAGCGGAGTATTGTTTTTAATGGGCTACATGCACTAGGCTTAGTGACGTACTTCCGATTCAAAGCATTACTGCTCGGTCGTTTCCGGTCCGTGTGTTTACATTGCGCTAGCTAGCAGATTTGGCAATATTGTTTGTTGGAATCATGAAAAGAAAGGTGTTAAAAACTTGTCATTTTCAAAAACAAGAAAAAAAGTATTCAGAGCACTGCTGTGTTCCCCTCTGCACAGCATCGTCAAAATTTAATGGCGTGTTGAGTTTTCATGGCTTTCCGACACAGCCCGAACAGAGAAAACAGTGGCTAGTTAGCATTCGCCGGGATAATTTCGCCATCACCTCTCACTCAAAGGTCTGTAGCAGACACTTTACCAACGACCAGCTCATCGAACCAGCAACACTTGAAGGTCGAAGACGGCTCGTTAAAGGTGCTGTACCGACACTTTTTGAGTGGAATGGCTATAGTGTTGAACCAGCACGCCGCAGTGTGTGGGAGAGAGTGGAGCGGCCTGAAGCAGCTCCTCCCGAGAAGGAAGAAGAGCACCTCGATGTCACAGATGACCATGACTATTGCTCAGTCCCTGAACCAGCTGCAATGGACATGTCCGCATCAGCTGCTGAAGATGTGTCCACAGAAGTTGAAGAGTTGAGAAAGGAGATACAGGAGTTACGTCTTCAGCGAGAGTTTGGATTACAGCGGTTTGCTGGCTCGGACGCAGACATCCGATTCTATACGAGGTGAGTTAATCAGCGATGTATTCCAGCTGTTTAACATTCACTCAGGCTATGATCAGTTAATCATAACAACCTGTAACCACTCTTGATAAAGAATGTTTATTTGCCTACTGCTTGATCGCTGATGGTTCATACAGAGGTGTTGTGGTTAGAAAATAGTTCCTGATAAAATTCAGCACTAAATTACTTCTTAACCAGTCCATCTAATGATACATAACACGCAAGATGAAATGTCATCATAGCTGTTACTGTTTACATTATTTTTTGGTGAGTTTTATCTGCTACGCTAATTGATGATGTGTATGTGTGATATGTGTGTCTTTTGTGAATAGATTTTCAAGCTATGAGCACCTGATGTCGTTTTGGTCTCTGATTCAGCCTTGTATTTTTAAAATGGTCCGTGTCACAAGAGCCAAATCAGCTGCCAAAAGAAATGAAGAAGTCGTCACTCCTGCACGTTCATCAACGGTAGGTTATAATTAGTGTGCTTTATTGGCAGTTTCAGATGTAATGATGCATTTTTGTGCAAATCTAAAGGGTAAATTAAAGGTTTTAGTCTCACTTACAGTAAATTCAACAGTTCCCTAGACACTCACGGTTTTCTCTATGTTATGGTATACATAACCTTTCCAAACATTTTGCCAAACAAGAGCACTGACTTACTATTTTATATCTTAAATGAGTAGTAATAATTGTTTTAATAAGATTTGTGTGAGTTCACACAAATCGCCATCTACTGTAGATGGCCATCAATAAACCCTTAGCTTAGAGAAGCAACATGAGCACTCATGTAGGAAGCTAAGCAATGTACTCTTGTGGACACTATCCACAGCAACATATATTTTACACGCCTAAAAAAAAAAAAAATCAGTCTTAAGTTGGTGCACAGTTTTGAAAAAATCTGAAATTTTTTACTTCACAGAACACAGTAGTTGCAGGTTAACTGCTGCATCCATCTGTTAGTTTTGTGTGTTACTGTGTGACTTTGATAAATATGAACTAACTCTTCAAGTCACACAATTGGAGAGAATTATACTGGTTTATAGTTTTTTCCCATCAGAAATGTCCGTATGGCAGCAAGGCAGAGAGGTGAAAGTATTTTAAATATGGTGTACATTACACTGATAACGTTTTTTAGGCGTCTATAATTCATGTTGCTGCTGACCTTGTCCACAGCATTACATTACTTAAAAACCTATAACAATACTCCTGCTGCTTCTACAAACTGAGGGCATGCCAATTGCCATCTCCTGGAGGTAATGATACACTGACTATGGAGAAGTACCTCAAACAACCACAAATAATCTGAACAGTTCTTTGAAGGAGTAACCTTTTTTTCTTTCTGTATTTTTACCTCCTAGCGACAGGTGCTCCAGCCCATCGATGAGTTCTTTCTTTTCCTCTGTTATTTGTCTGCTGGCTTGAGGGAGAGGGACCTGGCAAATCGATTCAACCTACACCAGTCCACAGCGAGCCGCATCATTGCAACATGGACAAGTTTTCTAGCCACGGCAATGGGGTCTGTTTGCATTTGGCTTACACCTGCAGAAGTGCAAGCCAACCTCCCTGAGGAATTTCAAGATTTTCCAGACACCCAGGTGATCCTAGATTGCACAGAGCTACGGTGTCAAACACCATCCTCACCCCTCCTTCAAAGTGAGATGTACTCCACATACAAATCTCACTGCACCATGAAAGGTCTGGTTGGCATAGCCCCACATGGTGCAGTGACATTCATCTCTGAGTTGTATGGTGGTTCAGTTAGCGATAAGGAGATATTTAGACAGTCGGGAATAGCTGAGTTGCTGACAGAAGACATGGCAGTGATGGTAGACAAGGGTTTCCTAATCAGTGATTGCTGCAAATGCAAGGTGTACTGCCCACCTTTTCTGTCTAAGCAGTCACAGATGCCAGCATACCAGGTGAAGGAGACACAGGCCATAGCCAGACTGAGGGTACATGTGGAGCGTGTTATTAGGAGGATAAAGGAAAACAAACTTTTTGATGGTACCATCACCCTATCACATGCCTACAACATCAACGAACTGTGGGCAGTTGCATGTTTGCTGTCAAATTATCAGAACAGAGCGCTAGTCAAAAAATGGGTAAAGTGAGTTTTCGTGGACTTCCACCACAAGTACCACCAGGAGACCGAGGAACTGCACAAGATTAAGGTGCAGCTAGACAGCCATGAGAGGACTGTGTGGTAACATCATAATAAGCAGTATTCCATTAGCCTGGTACACCAGCCTGACTAACGCCATGTATGAGATACACGGCAAGTCAGTCTGGATTCCCTCCGTTGGAGACTGATTTCCAAAGCGAGACGAGAGGCGGGACTAACAGGAGGAAAGTGAACCGGAGAGAACCAATCAGAAGTGACTGTAGCTGGCGTAGCTCAGCACTCTGTTGCTACGTTGCTATGGCGACACCGGAAGTCAGCGTTTACACTTGTTTTCCCTCTCTATTTAATGTAGTTTTCTTGTGTATATTAACATAGAATGTTTGGTTTTATTATTATAAATACTCTGTTACATGTCAGCATTGTTTATTGCTGAACTACTAATATGAGAAAGCGTTTGTGTCGCACGTCATGTGACTATGACCCGGAAGCTGTTAGTTACGCACCAAAACAGAGCAGAAACAGCGGTGGAGACGTCGGAGGAGTTTTACGTTCATCTGTTAATAATTCTACTGCTGCGCTGTGATTGGTCCGGTTAATTTTTTACCGGAGTGGAATCATTCTCCAATGGAGGGAGCCCAGACTGACTTGCCGTGTATCTCATACATGGCGTTAGTCAGGCTGGTGTACCAGGCTAGTATTCCATCCCATGATAATCCACTCAATATATAGTCACCCCTATCCTGATGTAAGGATGGGTGAAGATCTTCAGTTCTCTTAATAATCCTTGAGTTTCAGCAGAAAACTGGGTTGCAGCCATATCCACTATGATGTCAGTGGCTGGGTTTACATGGACCCAAATATACCGATTGCTTTTGGTTCAAAAGCTCTTTTGGAATGAAAATGATCCATCTTGCTTCGACAAGACGTCAATGTGCAACGAGTGACATTTCCTCACTTTGACAGATGGCTGTGAACAATGTGATTCAACGTAATGGACAGCAACAGAAATTTTGTTTTTTAACCAAACGCTGTCTCTATGCCTTTTCCTCCTGGTTGTCTGCAGCGGGAGCACACAAGGATCAGCTGCTGCTGGATTAAAGTCCTGTAGAAACCACAACTGCGACGATCAGTTTTTACACCTCTGTGTTTATTAAATAACGTGATGTAACATCATTCTGCGCATCTCAGACGGGATTATTCTGATTAAATATTGGCGCAGGTCCATGCTAGATCAGTATGAAATAGTTCCCATGTAAACAGCTACTCTGAAATCCTCAATCAGAATGATTTCATTCCGAAAAAGAAAAAAAGTCTCCATGTAAACGTACCCAGTGAGAGGAGACCAAATGTATGTAGAAGGAGAAAAATAAGCAAAACAAACATAAAATGTCTCCATTCTGCTTGTGTAGTGTAATCCAAGTGTACTGGATTTGACTGCAACCCTGCTACCTGCTGAAACTCCAGGATTGTTTAGTTAACTGAAGATCTCCACCCATCCTCTGTAGTATCATGGGGTGGGATATCACTTTTAGGACTCTTTTTGTATCCTGTGGTTGCGCGTGTGTATATGTGTATATATATATATATATATATATATTAGTGTATGCCGCCTTAGAATTTTGCAATGAACTTATGTGTCTCATACATTTCTTTTCTGTAATTAGTTGACTATTGTTTTATTAGTGTGTACTCTGTCAGTGTCTCCCAACCTTGGTCCTCAGAAACCTTGCCTTGCATGTTTTAGATGTTTCCCTGCTCTAACACACCTGATTAAAATCATTGGCTAGTCATCAGGCTTCTGCAGTGGCTTGATGACAAGATGAGCATTTTAATCAGGTGTGTTGGAGCATGGAAACATCTAAAACATGCAGGAGTCTCTGAGGACCAAGGTTGGGAAATACTGCTATTAGCAGGGACCTTTTACACTGTTAGGTCATTGTCATCAGTAGCAGTCTCATCACAGTTTAACTTGATTCATAAATCAATAACCTAAAGTCATTAATTCAATAGCTGTGATCCAGGGCCTTCCATATCTGGTGCAAGCAGCTCATGAGAAACAAATTTTTATATTTACAGTTGAGATCATAACTAAAACCTTTCAGTCTGAGCCAACAAAATCTTACCACATATCTAATACTTTGATGTTGATAAAAAATGTTTTACTATGTTACAGTTCAAATACAGTTTAACTTTACAAAAGTTTTGCCTTTAATGAATGAATTTGTTTGATGTAAATGAAGTTAAACCGAACATTGTTAAAATCATTCACATTTACCCGTAAATGTTGAATCAGAAGACTAAGAGTTAAATTGCCAAATGCATTTAATGATTTACCCAAAATTACCTTTTCAATTGTTCATATACAACATGTTTTAATTCTTCGAAAGTGCTATGCTTTAAGAAAACAAATCATAACATTTGTCTTTTCCATGAATAAAATGTTTTATTCATATTTTTGGCATTCATGTTTTTATTTAAGACTGAAAAAGTGTGTCAGATACAACATCAATAAGCTATTCAAAATGCTAAAACTATTGGACTTTTAGTATGTCTGAACTCTAACATATGGGATAAATATGTAAGTATAGGTATCCCTCAATTTAATTGTCGTGGCAAATAACAGGACAATTAATCAGCCAGGCAGGTATGGGAATTTTATAAGCTGTTCAATTATAAAAATGATATATTTTCATATGGTACAGAAATAACGCATATAGTTGAGTAGGGGCTGGAGGATAAGAGGAACAGTGGCTGCAGGTGGAGAGTTCAGTCCAGAACACTCTCTCGTTTCCCCCACTCTTCTCTCTTCCTCACTATTCCTCTCTACCTCTACCCCCCCCCCCAACTTTTCCCTCAACTTTCTCATTCCCTCTTTCTCCCATCAACTCTTTGCATTATTTATGTACCATATATATATAAATATATTTTCATATAAAATTCCAAACCCGCCTGTCTTCTTTTCTGCCATGACACAATGTAATAGTAACAACAACCACATAACAATTTCCAAGTGCTAAATATTTTTAAAAATAGTTAATAGTTACTGGCTCTCAGGAAAAATACAATTTATACTGAGCAGTGTTTCTAAAATATATATACAAAAAACAAAGCACGAGTTAAGTTCATTAAAAATAGCAAACATACCGTAGCTTCTAATATTCTGCCTCAGAATTAAAATCAAGTGCTTTGACAATCTATCAAATCAGATGTTTCAATGTGACATTTATCAGGAAATATACAAGGATATAATACCAATATAGCTGTGGTAGATTTGTCAGCTGTTAATTTAGAGACCCAATATTCAGTGTGCATCCCTAACACAATTTATTCACAAAAGTTAACTGAATGACACATTTTATGTAGTGCATTGTATGAGAGTTAGGATGCAGCTTAAGTTTTCCCTCTGCTTTCATTGCTCATTTTTTCAGACACAGGTATTTTGGCATGTATGTGTAGAAAAAGAAATGGTCTGCTTTATCTCTGATTGCTCTCTGAACTTCTGGATCTACATATATTCGTTGCACAAGATAGTCCTCCTGCGCCCACACAACAAAGTCGCACCACTGCATCCCTGTGATGAGCAGCTGTCCTTGCACTTGCCAATAGTACGCATGGCTCTTCTTTAGTTGAGGGGAACCATGTTCCATTTGTACATATTTGCAGTCAATGAAGTTGTGCACATTTGGGCATTTGAATTCAACAAGTCCAAACTGGGGATATTCAGTGGGGTCAAAAATAACACCATCAGGGGAGGCAGCAAGCCAGGGTGTAGCAGGGTGAATGACAAGACCGCAAGGTGCATAATTAACATTCACTAGCTGACTGTACTCAGCTGCTACTGCTGGCTCCATCTCAGCACCCCTCCTCATGTCTGCTGTCTGCTTTGTTCCCTTTAATATGCGTTCTGCAAGTGACTCTGCAGAGCTCTGGCCTCTGACATGACACACCTCGCGAAACCTAGAGGCAGTCACCCTTGGTCGGCGGAGAAGATGCCACTCAGAGCAAGAGCTTTGCTCACGTGTAGCTTGCTCAATTTTGTGAGCCATCTCCATAGTCACTGTCAAGCTGCTGAGATGTAGTAGCTCCTCTTCAGAGCACACAAACGCACAGTCAGATGGCAAGATGGTGTAATCCTCAAGAGGTAAGTGCGGTGTTGGTGGTGAGTCGAAGTGGAGTGCGATATGCCGGGATGTCAGTGCTGGCTTTTGGTAGGAAAGAACACTGCCCCTCTGCACCAGCCCAAAGGCACTTTCCACAAGGGGCTTGTCAGGTCCCATGTTCATTGTGGTGACGAGTGGCCTATCCTCCATGCTGAATTTAGCATATGCCTCCTCAATTCTGAACATACAGGGGTCAGGTAAGGGACCCACCATACCTCTGTAGAATCCACTTCTATAAAGCACATTGATAAAAAAAAAAGTGAAGAAAACAGCAAATGAATTAATAATAATACATTAACAGTATAAACAGAATTAATAGCAGTATGTGTTGTAAAATGGGAAATTCAAATTACCTCACTCCAGTCTGCACCATCCTGTTTGGTAGTGGCTTAGTGAAAACCATGGACTTGATAGGCCCTGGCTTGACACCCTAAGTAAGAAGACATTTAAAAAAAAAAGAAGACATTTTCAGTGGAAGGAGTCACTTAAAAAATAGACCAATAAACATAATGTAACCTCTTTTTAAGTTACCATTGTTCGTGGCTTGTGCCATTGCTGCTCAGATTCTGTGCAGCTATGCACAGGGGGCACAACTGGTGTCCTGAGCTGAGAGTAATGTGCTGTTTGAAACAGCAACGCGACTGTATGACAGCACACAACAGTTCCTGCCACACAGGAGCATTTTGTGCGAGTCACCACAACTGGCGATGAATCGCGAAACTCGATCTAAGAAAAACGAAGGGAAAAAAATTAATGTAACTCCTAGTCATGGTAAAAAAGCTAGCAGGTTATTATAAGTTCAACAATTGTTACTGTTGACCTGTGCTGCTATTAGAACCCTACCCCCTCGAATGCTTACTGTTTCCTCCTCTGCATACATAAATACAACTAAGTTTCCTTGACAACCATAATACCTTAGATCATGTAAAAAAAATTCTGTCATCTGGGTATCATAAAGCAGAGAAGTATGAAAATATTCAGGTTAGTGTGCCTTGATGTATTTATCAATGCTCAACTGAGCTGAACTGAACGGGAATGAACAAATTTTCACTGCTTCCTGCCTACACTCAAACTGTGCGGCGTCTCATTCTTCCTCATGGACCTGAAGCACAGAGCTCTGACGCTGATCTGCCCTGAGAGTCTGTCTTTGTTGGACACTGAATGAAAAGACAAATACAAGTCTCATTACCGTTAGATCTGTATTGATCGCACACATCTTACAGATGTAACTTCATACGTCGGTAGTAACTTCAGGTAGCTACATAACATTACTGTCATAAAACTCAAAGCAGTATATTAAAAACAACACTTCAGATTAACACAATTCACCAAATTAACGATGCCTGATATAAAACATTGAGTAAGAAGTCACATTATAATATTGTAAAGCAATATTAGGAACAGATAAAGAAAGTGGCGTTACGGGTTAGTTAATAAAAAGTAGCTACCACTGAGCGTGTACAGCGGAAGCTAACAGTTAGCATTTGGCGTTAGTCTGTTAATAGTCGTTTTCTTACCTTCATAGTTGTGTATATATGACGCAGCATATAATTTAAAACCTTTGTCCACTTTGCTGGATGGTGTCTTAGTTAACCTTCCAATCCGATGAACATCGGTGATGTTCAACTTTGGCAGCTCCTGTAAACACCGAGTGTAGAACGTCGCCATCGCTGAACCGGAAACCGAGGAGCAGCATTAAGTTAAACCCGGAAGCGTTTGTGCAATCAGCGCATTAGTTTCACCTTTGACTTAATTCCTCATCTATAAACCAATGTATGATCAAACTGGAGGTTCAAATACACTGTAATACATCATCACTGTCCCTCTGTCCACTTATTTGGTGTCTCACCATGTCCTCAATAAAAGAACTCTCTCTCTTTATATTCAAACATGTATGTGCTTCCTTTCTCAGTCTTCCTCTCCTCTTGAACCCTCTGCTCGTCAGGTTTATCCTCCTGTCAGTCCTGTGATTGATCGATCTATCTATCTATCTGTCCATCCTAATCTAATTTATCTGTGGGAAATGTGGAGTCAACAAGTTTTTTTTTCATGCCATGTATTTGTTCTGCCCAGGTACTGAACCAGGTGAATCCAATCAGTACAGTAAATTAAACTGGGCTGATTGGACTCACCTGGTTCAGTGGCTGAACAGAATAAATAGATGACAGGGAAAAGACTTATTGACTTCACAAACCACATATCTATCTATCCAACTGGTTTGTCTGTCTGTCTGTCTCACAGTCTGCCTTTCTCACAGTCTCTGTCTATCTATCTCAGTCTCTGTCTATCTCAGTCTGTCTTTCTATCTCACAGTCTCTGTCTGTCTGCCTGCCTGTCTATCTCACAGTGTATATCTGTTAGTCTATCTCACATTCTCTGTCTGTCTTTCTATCTCACAGTCTCTGTCTGTCTGCCTGCCTGTCTATCTCACAGTGTATATCTGTTAGTCTATCTCACATTCTCTGTCTGTCTTTCTATCTTGGTCTCTGTCTGTCTATCTCACAGTGTATATCTGTTAGTCTATCTCACATTCTCTGTCTGTCTTTCTGTCTTGGTCTCTGTCTGTCTATCTCAGTCTCTGTCTGTCTGTCTGTCTCACAGTCTCTGTCTGTCTCTCTGTCTCACAGTCTCTGTCTGTCTCACAGTCTGTCCGTCTATCTCACAGTTTCTGTGTGTCTGTCTATCTAACAGCCTCTATCTGTCTGTCTTTCTCACAGTTACAGTCTCTATCTATCTCACAGGCTCTGTTTGGCTGTCCTTCTGTGTCTCTCTCAGTTCCTATCACAGTCTCTTTATCAGACCATACATGTACATTGAGGTAAATGTGTATCTCTTAGCACAGGTGTTCCATCTTTGTAACATGGCTGCCGCTCTGTTCGACGTGGGTAGCAGATTGGCAGCATTCAAAATTTCTTCAGAAATTTTCTAGTATTTACTTGCTACCCTATTTTCAGTTTCCTCCCTATGCTTTGACGGCCTACTCCTCCTAGGGCTTTGACTGCACCCCCACAAATGTTATATCAAAACGAGCGTCTCGGCCGGGAATGGTGTGCTTGTTATTTGTCCGCGCAAAACTCAAACGGTGTTTACGCAATTCGCAAAAAACTGCGATCTTTGGTCCCATAGAAATGAATGGGATTTGTTCAGAATCAGCCGAGAAAAGCCCAAAACCCAGGTCACTTTGGACCTCTGTAGCTCAGCCATACCATCACATAGAGACACCATCCAAAGTTTAAATGGGTCAGGAAGGATGAAACTTTCACCATGTGAAGGGATATTTACATATCTGTTCAGGTTTCGACACAACGGTAAGCTACATTTTCAGAAAAAATCAGAAAAACCCTAAATCCCTCAGCACTCTGGCTGCATTCTAAAGTTTGAAGCATTTTCAGATGTGAGACAAATGCCCATAACTCCCACAGCTTTCATCATACAGACATAAATTATAGATCAAAACGTAGGAAAACTTGTCAGCTTCATTAAGACTTCGCTCCAAATTCCTCAAATGTGCCGTTTTCGAGCTATGTTTCTCCAAAGTTGACCTACGCCTCCCATTGACTTCCATTATAACTCATCAAAAATGTCCACATTTCTCTCCAGTGAATTAAACTCACCACTGTTATAATTTTGTTTAAGTAGGATAAAATAAAATACATTTCTGAGTTCCTCAAAGCCTTGTGGTGCTCACAGTGAAAAAATTGTTTTGATATCTCCTACGGTTTTCTCTCAGCGGACAGTTGTTCAGGTAGTGTGCACTGAGACCATTCAATCCATATATGTCTGTGTTAACTGCCATTTTGGAAGACACACAGAAACAGGCAGGTTCTGTTGCCTAGCAACGTTCAACGAGGCAGCTGCTGGAAGTCTGTGAGGTCACACACACACATTTCCTCATAATGTAATATTATATCTGAGAAACTGGATGATCTATCTATCTATCTATCTATCTATCTATCTATCTATCTACCTGTCTGTCTGTCTCAGTGTCTCTCTATTTAAGTATCTGTCTGTCTCACAGTGTCTGTCTGTCTGTCTGTCAGTGTCTGTCTGTCTGTCTCAGTGTCTCTCTATTTAAGTATCTGTCTGTCTCACAGTGTCTGTCTGTCTGTCAGTGTCTGTCTGTCTCAGTGTCTCTCTATTTATCTAAGTATCTGTCTGTCTCACAGTGTCCGTCTGTCTGTCAGTGTCTGTCTCAGCGTCTCTCTATTTATCTAAGTATCTGTCTGTCTCACAGTGTCTGTCTGTTTGTCAGTGTCTATCTATCTATCTGTCTGTCTCACGGTGTCTGTGTCACTCACAGTCAGTCTGTCTCAGTCTCTGTCTCACTCAGCATCTTTCTGTGTTTCTCAGTCTGTCTCACTCACCTTCTGTCTGTCTTTCTCAGTCTGTCTCACTCACTCTCTGTCTGTGTCACAGTCTGTCTCACAGCTTTGTCTCTCTGTCTGTTAATCCATCTTTGTAACATGGCTGCCGCTCTGTTCGACGTGGGTAGCAGATTGGCAGCATTCAAAATTTCTTCAGAAATTTTCTAGTTT